>CM043708.1:27779338-29172123 GCA_023969325.1 Oryzias curvinotus | reverse complement strand
ACAGTTCTCTGATCTTTCTCAAGACAGGGGGTGTATTCCATTCCACAACCCAGACCTTCTACGAGCAGGAGTCTCCTTCTCCTACCTCGCTAACTGCCTCCACTCATCACCCTACGGCTGATGAGATGGCTTTCTAGAGCAATTACTGCAGAAATTTACATTACCACAGCGTAAAGACTCTAGAAACAGTAAATGGAATTAGGTTTTGCATTTGGATTGTTTTTTTAGTGATACATTTAAGCATTTTGCCATTTGGACCTTTTTTCTTCCATGATTTTGTTATTTATTAACTAAATGCGTACGCTTCTGTCACTAGCCTGGTTATCATACATATTGGGGCCACACCCTGGGTCCTGAGAGTTAGACTTGAACACCTTGGACCCAGGAGGACCAATTTGCTGCAGTGGCTCTGTCACAACTGCAGTAATGCATTATGCTGTTTGAGTAAAGGATTTCCTGGAGCCATGCCATGCTACAGACATGTTTCTGTCTGTTCGGAGGGGGAGATTGCTGGGGGCAAACTATATACTGTCCCTAGGAGAGCTGCTAAGGCCGTCCTCTTCATATATTACTGCTCCTTTGGAGGTTAGTCAGGGCCATAGTACCACTCCTCTTCTGTCCTGTTCCTGAAGTTATTCACCATTCATCCCCCTTGGTCATGTTTCCTGTCCAAGAGGAGAATCATCGGGGCTGCTTCCCTTTTATGGGCCCTGTCCCTGGGGGGGCGCTCCTCTTCATATGTCCTGCTCCTGCGGAGAGTTGTTGGAGTAGCTCCTCTTTATGTGTCCTATCCCAAAGGATGGTCGTAGTTCATCCCCCTAGGTCTGTGCTTTCAACATTTTGGAGCCAAGGTACACTTTTTTCTTTGACTAAAATCTCGCGGCACACCAGCAACCAAAATTTAAAAAAAGTGAAACTGTGTATTCTTTATTGATCTACAGTCTCTCCACAATCTCACAACCTTATTTTCTAACAATTGATGCACACAAATTTTGAATTTGCAAGTTTTTAAGATTAATTTTCAACTAAATTAGTTGAAAACTTTTGTTGTAACCCGCGTCAAAGTCGCTGCTCAACGTTTGTCCAAAAAGTGTGTTTCTAGCAGTGGCCAACCTTTTTCTCGCCCTCCATATGAAAGATACGGAAGAGAGATCCGGTGCATTTATTTTGAAGAGCTCCACAAAGCTTTCGGCAACCTACCCGGTGTGAAACGTGAGCCTTTTTTGATGAACACAGAGCTGACATTCTGCTGCTGATGAATGTTTTGCAGTGAAAGGTAATCATTTCCCACGGCACACCTGACCACCTCTTACAGAACTCTAGTGTATCGGCACACTGGTTTAAAAACACTGCCCTAGGTCACGTTTCTTCTCCACGAGAGCTGCTACTCCCCTTCATGTGTCCTGTCCCAGAGAATGGCCACCGTTCATCCTCCTAGGTCATGTTTCCAGTCATCTGGTCTACTCCACTTCATGCATCCTTTCCTTGAGGAGGGCTGCCGAGGCCGCTCCTCGTCATGTGTCCTGTTCATGTGGAAAGTCAGTGGGGCAGCTCTTCCTGTATGTTTTCTGTCCCTGGGGAGAGTCCTCTTCCTGCCTGGTGTTTCTGACCCTGTTCTGCTTTGTCACTGCTTTGTTTCTTCATGGGTTTATGTATGTAATGTTTAAGTTTATGTCCCCAAGCCCAGTCTTCTGCATACTGAGTCTTACACCGCTGGCTCTTCCTGACAAAAATGAATAATAAAGGAGTATTTGTTAGAGAAAAAACTTATCTTGGGAGAACCTAGAGAATGGTTTCTGATGTCCAATATGCAACCTTTAAAAAACAAATCTTGCTGTAAAACAAATGAGGAGAGATTGAAATATTTGCATGTTATTATAAATATCATTGTGCATCCTTAAACAATGGCTCCTCACTCTGGGTCGATTGGGTTGGAGAGGGATATTATCTTAGAATGGAATGGCACCTGCAAATGAGATCTCCTCCCCATCATTGACACAAATGCCTGTTGAGCCTGAAGCCACGATGATGGCTTTGCCAATAACAAGCCTGCAGTCTGTAATAGCTGGGATTTGTAAAGCAGGGATCCTAATTTGTTGGTAAAGTACACAAGCCAGTGAATAGATGCTCAAAAGTGATGAATCTCATTAGATTGAATTATTTATTTGTTATTTACATAAATAATACCCAAACATTAATGATTAACATTATCATCTGTTGAGCTGTGGAACCACTGGAAATAAAATGAACCAGAGACAAATGTTATCTGCTGCAATTACAGTGAAAATCTAGAGGAATGTTAATTTATGGACAAATAAACACAGTAAATGGATATTTAGTTTTGAATGATTGCTGTTTTTTTTTTTCATTTAAGTGGTCCAAAGTAATGTGTTGTCAAATCTGTCCCTACAGCAGTGTGTGTGGTGGTATACAATTTTAAACGCTTCAGTCACACTTTGTTGTTTTGCTTAATACTTTACTTGATTTTTATATGTTGTGACATTCCACCTGTCACTCAAATGGCTGTGTGGCCAACTTAAGCCCCGCAGTTTTTTTCTATTTTCTCATGTTACGTATACGGTATTTTCTCCGACCTCCCCCGAAGAGGGATGTAACATTGACTCACTATCACCACCAAGCAGTCGTTGATTTATATCTGCCTGCGGCTCATTGGTTGCTTCTTTCCTGATCTATTCACAACACATGAAGACCGGCTACGGTGGCCAGTTTGGCCCAGTTGTTTGGCTCCAAGGACAGATTATGTTCAGACTGAGGAATCTCAGAGAGAACTGGAGCTCAGTTCAATTGAACACAAACCGAGACCACCTTGAAAGATGGGTCCAAGAGGGGTTCCTGGTCCCGCACCATGGTAATGATAATAATAATAATCTGCATATATTTTTGATACTTAATCTGCATATGGTATGGTGATTTCTGGAACAGTGTTAGGTCTATTTTTTCTGAAGTAGTGTTATTTTTAATCATAGACAGTATTATTCTAATAAAAAGGATCTGCACTTATTTTAGATTACAGATCTGCATGTGCTGTGTTAAATTTTTAATAGAGTTATGTCCACTTTACATAATTATTAAGTAATTCATCGTTGTCATATGGTTTATTGATTTTTAAACATTTTTATTTACCTGAAACTGTGTTGCTAAGGCATAGATATCTGATAAAAGTTCTGAACTGGATCATGATAAATCATGTCATAAAATGGTTACGTTAGAACTCAGGTGGGATTATATAAATTCACTTCCTTCCACTCCCTTTCAAGCAATCTTTGATTTAATGTCTAATTATCTGAAGTTGATAAGTCTTTGTATGAATGTATAAATGCTGATTGTATTGTTTTGTGCATTATTTTTGCTTTGATTGCTTTAAATAAACCATTTCAAATCAAATCAAGGTCAGCTTGGGTGTTAATTATTTCATTTTTTTTTTAATTAACTTTTGAGGTAGGTTAGCAATTGAAGTTATTTTAAAAAACAACCCGGCCAAATGAGTCTATAATGTCAGGAATAAATGCACTGATTTATCTATGACAAATTATCCGGCATTTATTTCCAGAGAATATGTCTGCAGACTTTTCATCTCTTCTGCTCCCATCTCAGACACACTTTTTTCCACCACGTCTCATTTCTTTATTGCATCTCTTCTCTCTGACCTTCCATCTTCAGTGGGTCATGGATCTTTCAGCTTTCTCACCTCTCTCGCTGCAAACTTCTTTCCTCTTAAATGCATCTGTCTCTTCCCCTCACCTGACCTTTCTTGTCTGTTTGGTGCCTCAGCCTCCGGTTCGTTAAAGTAAGTCAAAAGGCGCCATTCCTCTTTCCATCTGCATTTGAACTTTTGTCGCATTTCTCAGTCAAAAATCAGAAAACCCCCAAACCCCTGTGCCTCCTCACCTGCCTCGCTCCCCCACATTCCCGCTGTGTGCTGTTCTGTCATGAGGCAGTGTGGCAGGAGGCTCACACTGAGGCTTCACATGTGAGAGGAAAGGTAGAAAAAAAGGAGATATAATGGCAGAGTCTCAGCAGACATCCTCCCTGCCTCCCGCCGCTTGTCATTCAAACACCATCTACCAGAAGACCCGGCACTTTTACTTCAACACTCTCACTCTTTGAGCTGCCAAATTGGGTTTGTGCCTCAGCCCTAGTAAAGCAGCTGCCAGATTTTGCCGAGCTGGCTTCCAATCAAAAGAGTGGCGTTCAAAAAATGTGCTAATTTTCAGAAATCCAGAGGATTGTCTCCAAAATTGCTGGAGAAGGACTGCTGTGAGTCTAAATGTCAGAGGCTTGTCAGGATGCCACGTCTGGGACAGAAATAGGTGTGATGTGGCTGCACATGTTATGCCTTCTCGGGGAAACTGGCCGTGAAATAGATCTCTTAACGCTCGGAGCTCAGCTCTGTCTCTACTGTCTGTTTCTGACAGGATGAAGCCATACTCACAGGATTTCACTTTCAATGTGTACTGCTAATCTGGCAATTATTTTGAAATCTGTCATTGTGTGTTGACATCACATCAACACTCTAAACACTGTAGAGCAAAACCATCATTTCCAGTCAATTGAAAAATTCCTCTGTAGAATTTTACTCAATCAATGGGCTGTTAATAGGGGGGCAGAAATCATTTGATCAATTTAAAGGTAATTCTTAGATTGAAATTGCATGATATAAGAACAAAATAAAAAAATAAAATAAAACTAATTTAACGCTAAAACCTTCTTCCAGTACCAGCAGGAGGTACCTGGTTTTAACTGAATTTATAATCACCAAAAAGAAGCATTTTGTTGTAGCATAGCAGGAAAGTCTATTAACCACTAAGTATCCAGGATGAGCTGATGGACTCCTGAAAATATCTTGGGTTTAGAGTGAAGCCTGGAGTAGGTTTCAGCTTCAGAGAGCATAAAGAAACAAAAAGATTATTGAGGAGAAGAGAGGTCAGGAAATTATAGCAGAAGAAGGTAAATCTAACACCCTCTGGAAATAGCACACAGTCAAATTGACTGCTATGACCATTTGAGCTTTTAACACTCAGATCTCTTAGTTTTGGAAGTTTGAATGATGAAACAATAAAAAAATAAAATATCCACACATTTAGGAAAAGTTAGGGTCCCATTGGTCCATAGTTGTTTTTAACCAAGTTATGACGTTTTAAATTTGGAAAGCAGTCAAAAGGACGACCTCAAGAGTTCCCACCCTTGTTCTATCCTAGGCACTTTGACATTGGGAGTTGGGTCATCTAGACCCACTAGACAGAGCTCTGAACCTTTTTTCTTCAATTATTTGGGATCTTCACTGGTGTCCATGGATTACATGAAATCCTCTCCACCTTTATCCACCTTTGTCATGGTAGGGAGAACACATCAATGGTCATCTTGACCCCATAGGATAGCACAAGGGTTGAGACGGAGACACAGCTCTACTAAGCGTACAAGAGGAATCATTGAGGTCATACTCAGGGGCTTTACTCTCATCTTTAATGTCTCAACGTCAGCTAACATTAGTGTCTGATATTACCCCCCAAAGTTTGCAAAACAGTTTTTCGATCATTTATTGAACATTGCTGTCCATCCAAATGTGACGTTTTCGTAAAACACATACAGGGCTTTGTGGCAGAAACCCAAACATTTAATAAACAAACTTAGACATGACAGGACCAAACATGTGGATGATCATCAACCTGAACCCGGTGTGACTGACAGGTCGGGGTAAACCTGAAAACAGAACGGTACAAACACCACGGAAATGAAACTGATAACCGAAATGAAGCCTCGCAAAATCAATCATTCATTATAGAAGTACAAACTGCAATAGTATTAATATATTAAAATTCTGAGGAATTGAATCACTTAATTTAAAAAAAAAAAAAAAAAAAACTAAATAAATCAGTTAAAAGTATTTTGCTTCTATTGATGTAAAGGTGAATACGAAAACTATATAAAACTATAAAATGAATGAACTCAGTAGGGGTGGGATTGTAAAGGTTTGCTTGTCCTCACTCCTTTTCAAGCAATAAATCAAGCTCTACATGACTTTGGTTGATAAAAACTGTATTTAATTAATCAAATGCGACTTAACTGTGTCTTTGTTTTTGTTTGTTTGGGTTTTATCAATGCATATGATCATTTCTGTAATGAGTTTGAAAAAAATCTGTGTGATTTTTTTATTGCTTTGACTACAATTAATGCTTGAAAAAACAAATCAAAATCAAATCAAATAATAACTTTTTTAAATGATTTATGTAAACATTTTTCATCTTTTTCATGTTAATTTTTAATTTACATTTGTGTTTTTGTTTGAAAAAAAAATCAGTTTGTCCAGACAAGTAGCCGTAACCTTGACAACACACACCAGTATCTAACGGTCCGTTTCTTGTGAAAAAAAATGTAAATGTTAAACAAAAACTAGAAGTTCGAAGTACTAAAAATTAACGTCATCTTTATTTCATTAGTAAATGACCATGTTACTTTGCTCTGCATTAGAAGGTTCGTGCCTCTGCTTTATCCATTGATTTCTAGTAATGGACACCTTGTCAGGAAATATCCATTACATAAAGTCGTGTCACACAGACACGACCATTTTTATCAACTTTTTTCCACGTATATTCACGTATGACCAATTGTCATCCATGCAATATGCGCAAAATCTACGTGTTGGCTGTGTGACATACTTCTCAGTGTTTTTCCCTTTCAAGGTAAATGACGTATACTTGATTTGGATTTGACTGGCTTACTGTGTAAAGTGTCATGGCTCCTCTTACTTCTGTTTTCAACCCAGCTTCAAACAGGAAGTCAAAATGTTGCCCCTGTGACTGAAAATGAGTTGGGAAAAATGCCCAATTATTTTCGAGCTGATCAAATGTAAACACACAGGGAGGTGATTTCAGTTGTTTAAAAGCTTGCGATCCTTTGCAGTGAATCGCCAGCAACCTCTTTGAACTCCTAATGACAGCCAGCTCAGGACTCAAATCGCCTTAAAGGCCTCCCACCGCCTCTAAACCCGCTACACCTGAGTGACAGTGGAGCTTCTTCCACAGCTGGAGTGATTCCTGATGACAGAGCTGTTCCCTTAGAAGCTTCAAAGATGTGTAACTTCTCTGTAGATTACAAATTACAAAGGTGAGGAAGATTGGATGTGTTAGGAGTGACAGACTGACATTCTGCAGGGAGAGCTGCAGCTCCTTTAAGTAACATAAAAAAACACACATGTTGAATGTGTTAAGGATTGGATTAGATGATCTACTGCTTTTCCATTCTTTTGTTGTTCACTGAACAGATTGTTAAATATATCATAACAGTTTTACCCCATAGTACTAAAATGTAACAAACTGTTGGCTAGACGTGTGTTTTATTAATAAATGTTTAATGAAACATGGGACTCAGTTCTCTTGGGAAGAACTGAGACAGACTGCTACAGCATATATGACACATGCACAGATGCTACCAACCCAAACTGTGACTTTGTGCACATGCTAGTGTTGCAGGAAGAAGAAAAAAACCCAGAGAAGAAGACTGCTTACTAAAAGTTAGCATTGACGCTTTCTTTCTCTCAGTGCCATGCTCCCTTATGCTGCAGACACACCAGACGTAGGGCCTGCATTTCAGAACCCACTAAAGCGGGTTCTGAAATGTGCTATTAGCCCATAGAGTTCACACTGGACAAGCAGGGTGGGCCTTCTCTTTTTTTTCTCTTTCTGCTGTTCACACCATTTCTGGTGTGAAATGTCAAAGCAGTACAAATCTGGTGAATTTTGTTACAGTTTTTTTCTTTCACACCTCTATTTTGATATATGAGAGACTTGGTGTGATAGATTTCCAGCCTGCAATTATTAATTTCTCCTCCGTAATCAATTTTCAAAAGGTTGGCACTCCCGTGAATTAAAAGGGATGTCATCCATACGTGACTACCAAATACAAGTTCCCGATTGGTTAAAGTCTGACTTAGTTTAACTCGCAATGCGCGCTCATTGACGTCATGTTTAGTATGAAGAGCCTGGAAATGGTCATTGAAGCTTGCACAGCCCCCCTTGAGTGCCAAAGTTTTGAAAAGCCTGCACTATTACACAACTTTTAACTGGAAGTGGCCGCTTGAACATGCCTTGCCAAGGCCGATGTGAATGTAGCTTCACAGGAAAGTGGAGTTTAGATCCGACAGCTCTCCTGCAAGAGCTTCAGATTAAACAGTTTCTTTATTTTCACCTTAAACCATGAAAGAACAGGGGCACTTTGAACACTCATCTTTGCCCACATGTGATTTCCAAGCAAATGAAAACAATATGTTGTTGTTGTTTCTCTAATAAAACAAAGGAACTAGAGGAGGTTTATCACTATATCATGGTCTATTCATGTATTCATTTTTTGATGTTTCTGGAACCTCTGGCGGAGAACCACACAAATGTGTCATAACGACTGCGTGTGTTGGCAGTGTGGTTTCAGGTTGTTTAGAGCGAGAAACTAAACCCCAAAATAAAACTATTGTTTTAGTCCAAGATGACCCCTCATTTCATAAAACCTGCTTCACATCCATCCCTGTGAGAAATGTGTCTCACAGGTTACCCAATGGTGGGACCAGGGCCGTATTATGGACCGGGCCGTGGGGCCGGCGCCCACTTTTTTGTTTGCTAACAAGTACATTATTAGCCCTTTTGTCGTAAATTAGCATCAAAAACGCAGTTTAAAATAAAAAAAAGAGGTTCATTCAGCTGACATATGGGGATAAAAAAAATCATGTATAAACTCAAACAAACAAGGATATGTATGCACAGCAGTTAATGGAAGCCAACAGGAAAAAGCAAACTATATGAATAAAATATGGGAAAACAGTCTTTTCATCTTTAGGGAAGCTTTTCTGATGCTAATTATGGAGTCTGGGTGTGTTTTCCCCCCTTCCTCTTTCTTTCATTCACATCCCCTCCACCTCTGTTATTCTCTCCGTTGAGTCGCGTTTGGCCCAGGGGCACAACCTTGAAACAGTACTTCCTACTTTTCTAGTAAAGAAGGAACAGCAGATATTTAGTGGATTCTGCTGGATCTATTTTTTTTTTTTTTTGAGTTTTTGTTAAAAAAACAAAAAAAACTCTTAGTGTCTGAAAACGGTTGACTAATCACAGACTGTAATGGAACTAGTTTTCCTTTTGAATAAATATATTAAAAACAGTCTCCTGCTCATGTACTTAGCATGTTTATTGATAGTAAAACGTTTTGTTTTCTTGTTATTAGTAATTCCCGTTGCACAAAATGTTTTTTTTAATGATCCCTAACCATTTTTGTAAAGTGCCAACATTTGCACGACTGTTGTTCCTCCTGCTGCTTTTGTCTTTTGCACAGAAGTGATACTTTGAGGAGCTTTAAAACTGCAAGATCACACTTTAAAACAAAAAAATCAAACAAAAACAAAACAAAATAGTGAGGTAGAAGAATTCAGCAGCTCTTCAGAAATCTGCATGCATTGCACCTTTATTGTCATACATGACTGTTTGCGCACCGATTGTCTGTGAAAGACTCAACCTGATCCGAAACTGAAATGTTTTCCCAGTTTTGTGTAGCAGCACAAATGAACACAAAAAACATAATAATTAAGTAATTCATCTTTGTCATGTGCTTTATCGATACTTCTAGATTCTTAATTCTGTCTGATAAAAACTGGGAACCGGATATTGATAAATCATGTAATAAAATGGTTACAGTATAACGGGGTGGGATTATATAAGTTCGCTTCCTTCCACATCCCTTTCAAGCAATATTTATTAATATGTCTAATTATCCTAAGTTTGATTAGTTACTGTATGAATGTATAACTGATGATTATATTGCTTTTGTGTTTTGTTTCTACTTGATTGCTTGAAATAAACCATTTCAAATCAAAATTTTGACTATGCAGTTGTAAGAGCTTCACATTTCTCTAACTGAACTCTGACCTTGATGATTTTTGGGCCGCTCAAAGAAGTCCATCTATCCATCCAGCCGTCTTCAGGACCCTCTGAGTCCCTTTCGGGGCAAAAGCAGCTATAGTTGTCTAAAGGCGAGGTTTACCCTGAACTAGTCACCAGTCTGAAGCAGGACCACACACTCACATACATAGCTAAGGACAATTTAGAGACACCAATCAATCTATGGAGCAAGTTTTGGACTGTGACAAGAAAACTGGAAAATCTGGAGAAAGCTCACACATGCACAGGGAAAACGTCCAAACTCCACACAGAAAGGTCCCAGCTGGGGTTTAAACCAGGGACTTACTCAATTTGAGTTGAGGGTGCTAACCACTACACCACCTTGCAGCCCACTCCCAAAAAATTTTAAACTTAAACTAATCTGTGAGTCTCAAATAGGTCCCAAAACTCACAGTAATTTAGGTTTAGATTAAATATTTTGTTTGTTTGTTTATAGTTTTACAAACATAAACACAAATAAAAAGGATCAGCTGTGTTTTCATCAAACAATGAACTTTTTTTTCTATTGCAGTTTAGTAAATAGCAATGCATTCATGGTGCAAGAAGCACAACAGAAGAGTCTGCCTCAGGGGTCTGCAACCGGAGGCAAAGGAGCCACATGCTGCTCCTCCATCCATCAATTGTGGCTCTTTAACTTTACAGAGAAATGTTAACAAATCCAACAAATAACGGGTTTGTTGTTTCTTTTAGTTAATTAAGTTTGGTCATTCATATTTAGACTTTTTAACATGTCAGATGACTAAGAAAATGATAAAAAAGATAAAAAAAATGATTCTAGAGCAATGCTGTTACATTTACATTTAATAGTAAAAGAAGAGGAGGATAACGGCGCGTCATAATGATGGAAAATGTCATGTTTGTTTTGACTTTCTTGCATTTTGAATTTAAGCAAATCTGTTGCAGCAGGAGGACTATCTTTGATACAGGTTGTGTCTTATTTATGTTTCTGTATATGCTGCTGTTAAAAGTAAAAGAAGTTCAAATGGATAAATAAAGGAAGGTATTACACTGTGTGAGGGATCGAGCTGCCAAAGAGGACAACAGAAGTTTATCAAAAAATGAAAGATTTAATTTTCTCAAAAAATGTAAAAAGATGAACAAACTGGGCCCTTAAAAGAGGTCAACAGAAACATAAGTAACTCAGGCAATAACTTCAACTTAACCAACTGAACAGACCAAGTAACAGAAACAAACTGACCTAACCAAAGACACAACAGGGGAACATATATAGTGGCTGATCAGACCACTTGAGAAACATGGGGGGGAGACTAACATGACTACACAGACATTTAACAAAGACAATAAAGACAAGACTAAACACAAACTTGGTCTCCTAGTGGAAGAGAAAATCATCAAAAGCTGAACAAAAATGAATGACCAACAGAAACAAAGCAAATAAACATTAAATAAGTCCATTGGTTTCTCCCCTGGAGGCTCCAGTAGATGGTGCCTTCCTAATTGCCTGGCTGGAGTATTTAAAGGCTGTGAAGACTTGAGCTCCTCCTTTGCCAGTCCTCACAGCACAGCTCCAGCAGTAGCACCTCAGCTACACCCGTAGCGACCAGTAGCACCCTCAGCACTGGCAACTCAAAAACAGGTGACATTAATTAAGCAAAGCAAAATAAGTAAACCAAAAACATGTACATGTGCTAGAAATTATTGAATATAGATAATGAATGTATATTTTAACTCAAAGAAATGTGTGCATTTATTCAAGAATAAAGAATCTGATAAAATTAAAAAGAAAGTGTGCAATGCTGAAGGGAGCTTGCCACCATTTTGTTTGTGGGTGTGGCAGGGTATGCTGCCATCACACACTGCAACTACTGTATGTATTTGAAAGCTGGATGTAATAAACTATTGGCTTCACTCGCACAAATAAAGCATTTTTCTAAACAGTGACTTAGTGGCTCTTGCTGGGTTTCGGTCAGTGAGAAACTGGTTCAAATGGCTCTTTTAGTGTTAAAGGTTGCAGGAACCCTGGTCTAGCTTAAGGCGTTTCCATTAGGTGGCGTTTATCTCTATTCAAGTACCGCCTGCATCTGCATTTCCAACAGTGATGAGTCAGGGCTCCACCTCGAAATTGCCTTGTGGCCTTTAATTTGTTACATTTAAATTTCATAGTTCTCAAAATAAAGTGCCTAAAAAATGCATTGTTTTTTCCAAACGCTTTAAGTCCTGAATGCACAGAAATAAAGCTTGAAGCAGATTCAGACCATCACTAACTAATGACTTTGTCTCTCAGCTAAAAAAAACAGTTTCTTGTGCTGCTTCTGTTCAACTTTAAGCAAAGTTACTAAATTAGTTAAACATTTTAATTAATAAAAAGGGATTATGGAGCCGGAGCAGAACATTGGTGCCTCTTAACCCATGCTGCTTCTTTACTACAGGGATTGATTCAGTCCTTGAACAACCTGCACTGCTCTTTTGGTGTTTATAAAACCAAATGTTTTTTTTTTAATAGACTTGACTTGACAGTTTGCAAAATAATGTGAAAGAAGTGTTTTCTCTGTACAGCTTGACCTATTTGTGCAGAAAAAACTGGCATTAGATTCATAAATTCGAAAAAACCTAGAATATATCAGCTGTGGGTGTTTTGTTTTTTATTTTTTTGCTTTCCCGGAATCACGTCATAAGAGTGCGGGGGAACAACAATATAGAGGGGAAAAAAACTAGATGACAAACAGCGTAACAAATTACTGGAAAGCACTCAGGAGCCCTTTAAATAACAAGGCAGTCTCATGTTTGGAAACCCAAACAGCACTCTCATTTCAAGAATGTTTGAAAAGAGATCAACACAAAAGCCGTTCCTCAGACTCATAATCACTCCAAAGAGCATCTGCAGCGTTGGAGAAAAGGATGCCAAACAAACAAGTCAATGGAAAATAAGAGCAGAGTCTCACCCAGAAACAGAGATGATGGAAACCTGAGCAGAAGGTTCCGGTTTTAGTCCCACGTTTTCTGAATGAAACCGTCCTGGTTTGTCATTGATAATCGCTGCTAAACAGGATGTGTGTTAAGAAACATACTAACACAAGTTTTAAATAGTTTTTTATTTTTCAATCTATTTATTAAATTATTGATTTTATTGTTTTGGGATTTTTTTTATAGTTATTTTTAATAGTGGGTTTGTTTACTGTTAATATTAGGGCCCACAAAATCATTTTTTTTTATTGATCCTCTCAATTAACCCTATTTAGTTTTTTCTGTGAAGCACTTTGGCTAAAGATATCTTGTAACATAAAATCTTACCAAGATTATTTTTTGATTTCTATGTCATAGAAAATGATGATCCTAGCAGTGTAGTATGGTAAACATTATTTAAAGCTGAAGTACAGTAGAAGGTTTTAGTTTGTTATTGACGTAAAACTGAAGAGCAGAGGTCAGTTCATTCACTCTGAGTGTCTACAACAGTTTCAAAAGAAGGAAACCCGAGTGGCTTATCCTGACAATGTTTCCTCTAGTCCTCTAAATTTGGTTTTGTGTAAACTCATTAATGGTTATTGCTCACCTCTGGCTACCATTTTTACCCCCGGCTGTTCCTCATTTGTTATTTTCATTACAAAAAATGTCTTTGTTTACAGTTTGTGTATGTTTTTTTCCATATCTAACTTTCGGATCAGAACAGACCATTCCATAATAAAAACACATTTCACTGTCACAGTGTCACACTACACAGTTCTCTGTGTGTCAAAAACAGTAAAAAAAAGGAACTGAATGGAAACTATTGGAAATTTGAAGTAAAATTGTTCAAAATAAAGAGAATTGCGAGTTGTTGTTTTGTTTTTTTCCCCAGCTGTCAGGAACCAGTTTTACTGGTCCAAACTGAACAGGATGAGTAAACCTGAGCATGTAGGAGCCAGACGACGCCAATGAGCAGCACTTGATCCGAATTGGTGTTAGTCTACATTTCTATGGCAACCACTCTCACCAATCTGGGGTGACCACTCTACCAAGAGATCTGAAATCAAATGTGAGACCACCTGCTTTTAACTTGAATGACACACTGTAGAAAAAATATAATGTAATGAAAACGAGAATTAACATGTTATAAAGGCCATCAGATCCAGAATAGTTAGTCTGACAGATAAATGACTGAGTAATACCTGTTTGTTTCTCTTTAGAAGTCTATGGGATTTTGGCTACTTGGAACCAGCAGGTACTTCCTGTTTGGAACGCCAGGGGGGAGGGGCCACCCTGTCCAATTCAGATGTGAACTAGTCCCAATTTCTTTTTTAGGGTGCAGGTATGGTTCAGTGTGAATAAAACATGAGATACAGACCTACACTTCTTTTTTTTCCATGAAGTAGTTCACAGTCTGGATTTACTCCTAATAAAAGCTTTAAGAATCCAGACTTGCCGTTGTAAGAAACCCCAGAACCGAAAATTATGTGTTTCTTTTAACCTGAAACACATTTGCCATTTCATTCTTGAAATAGATATATGCCATGAAAGGTTACACTTGGTTGTATGGGGAAAGGAAACACTCGCTACACATGAATACAACCCGAGCTGCTTCTTTTATAAAAAGCAAATCCATTGAAATCAACACCCACAGTGCCATCTAAATGCAGCTCGCCCAGGTACAGCTACAATGGCTTTTGCTTTCAACACTGTTTCAAGTCCAAGTGCCCTTTTCTATATATGCACGCACAAACACACACCTCGAAGGGTCCAGATTCACACCTGGTGACATTAAAAAAAGGGACCTGTGACCTATCAAGCTTTTAGGCTAAATATACCCAGCCATTATCATTATAAAAGGTTTGTTCTTTTTTGTCTTCAACCAGGAGAGGTGTTTATGCCTGCAGCGGTGCCACAGCTACAAACATTTTTGAATTTAAGTAAAACCCTCTGTAATGATCCCCTTGATAATGCCAGAATGTTTTCTCCAGGGGAATCTGCCTTTGCTCTAAATAAATAGTGTTTGATTCTGTGGAACCAAACGGAAAAAAAGGTGTTTTATTCTCAGTGATGCTGAAACTGTGAGCACCTGGCTCAAAGAAAAGCATTTGGGTTAATAAGATTACAATAGCACGTCTGCAGTAAATAATAAATGAAGGTGTCCTCTCTGCTCCATGAGCTGCTGACTAATGCTACGGCTGTTTTTGAAAAGTGTCGCCTGAACGTGCAACAATGTAAATATCTATTGTTTTTATCCGTGTTTATATGGATGGACACTTTGTTTCCTGCCATGAAAAAATAGCAAGAACTTTTTTCCTTTTTTACCATAGTTTTCAGAGTAAATAGCATTAGACATTAAGAGACAGTCTCTTTGTATCGATTCCTTGATTCCTTCGAAGTTGCACAGAATATGTCAAACAATAAGCAGAGTTTTTGTGCCGTTAAAGCCATTTCAGTAAACTGCTGATGGAAATTAGTCTGATTCCTCCAGAGCTGATTTTGAGGCAAAACGAAACAAAAATCCAAGATGACGGCTTATAGTTTTGTAGACCTTCTGCTTCCAAACAGCAGAACAGGTCGGTTCTAGAGTAGAGCATCTTCATTTGTGGTGTAGTGGTTAGGGCTCTTTTCTCACAGTGAGAAGGCCTTGGTTCAATCCCGGCTCAGACCTTTCTGTGTGGCGTTTGTATGTTCTTGCCATGCATGTATGAGTGTTCTCCAGCTTCCCTCCAAAACATGCTTCATAGGTTAATTGGTATATCTAAATTGCCCTGTGAGGTGTGAGTCTGTGGCCCCTCAACGAACTGGCAACCTGTTCAGAGTTCACCCCACCTTCGCCCAACAGTAGATGGGTTAGCTCCCGTGACCCCCATGACCTCAATAGGAGTACAGCATGTATGGACTTTATTCTGGTGAAGCAAACATATTATTGTCACGAATTAGAAAAAAACTTGAAGAACTTGATCTCAATAACAGCTTTGTAAAATCCTACATACTTTAATGTAGATAAATAGATCATTACACTTATTTTAGACTCATTACTCAGAGTGAAAGTCTTCTGGTCATTTTCATTTTCTGTTACAAAAATGAAAAAAAAATCGTCTTCATGGTACTGGAGTAAATGTAATCATCACTATGTCACTCTTAAATGAAAGAGATGATCAGTCTTCAATTTTAGGGAATTTTCTCAAGCCAACAAAGTTCCATGATTATTTTAAAACTAACAGAAAGTCATATCAGTTTCAAACCAACCCTTTTTAGTGTTTTTCATCCTTTCCCTTTTACGTTGGTTTGCTTTATAGTGTTATTCCACCCCACCCCTAACATATTCCTCCAGGTTTATTTTGTTCAGGGTCAGATCATTGTTCCCAGAGAGGATCTATATTCTGTGAAGTAGTTCCTTCACCCGTTGTGTGCAACTCATTATGACAAATGTTCCATGGTTCCACTGGTAACACACACTGTGTCACACGCAAACAGACACAAAAATGTGTGTCTAAAGTACACGCGCAGTCACACAAGTATTTGTATGCAGCTAAATGTGTGTGCACAGCTCCTCTATGCAAATCTTTTTATGGTGTCTCCCATTGGAGCTCTTGTTTGTCTGTGTCTGTCTGTCTAAAAGGCAGTACACAAATCACCAGGTATACGTCTGAATGTCGTCATTTAAATCCGTGTATTTGTAGTACAGATTCTGTAATTAACTGCTTGTAATGAATGCACACCTGAGGGAAATGTGTTTACCAACTGCTCACTTTACTGGGGAAGGTGTTTGATTTGATAAAACATGAATGGTGGAAGTCACAGTGATGAAGTCTCTCACACGGTTCCCCTTCAGCGCCTCTGGTCAGTGATTATCTCTTCTTGCTTTAATTTCAAGCCTCACATGAGGAGTGCTTCATGCAGTCCATGATATTATTAGCCATTTGGTCATTAAGCATCAGAGTTAAAGCAGATTCAAGTACTGGGAAATTTGGTTAGGAACCCAGATGCTTTTACTTACCACTTAACATCATTGTAAGATCTGCATGCTTTGGGCAATGCAGCAGTGCTGTGACCTCATAGTGAGAAGGCTGCTGATTGAAGATCATTCGGATTTTTTGAGGGGAGTTTCCTTGGTTACCACTGGTTGTTTTTCAGATATAAGTTTTACGGTCATTGGGGAGATTCCAAAGGTCGAAAAGATCTGAGGATGGGGCATGTC
Organism: Oryzias curvinotus; assembly: GCA_023969325.1. Taxonomy (NCBI): domain Eukaryota; kingdom Metazoa; phylum Chordata; class Actinopteri; order Beloniformes; family Adrianichthyidae; genus Oryzias; species Oryzias curvinotus. The sequence goes on along the minus strand of CM043708.1, from coordinate 29,155,059 downwards.
ACGGCCAACAACAACACAAACATTTCTTTATTGTGAAGAGACATTGGAAACATCCTTGATGCCCTAATCTCGAGCACCTGTACAGTGGATGATCTGTACAGGTGCAGCAGGTTTTTGGGTTACTGGACCGTGGAAGGTTGTAGACAGGCGAGGCTGCATCTTAAAGGTTGCCCAGGTGTGTCTTTCAGTTCCCTTGAGGCTTCCTACCTTAAGCAACATCCTGAAAATGGAACAAACCATTGTGGTAAGTGTATCATGAACTTTTCATAAAGATCATGTTTAAGTTACTGTCATGGTGCCTCTGGCAGTCTCTCCTCCCCCTCCCCTCTCTGCTCTGCCTTCTGAGCTGTGGACACTCACCTCATCTACCACCAGCCTTTTTAAGGAGATGCAGCTCCAGCATTCATTGCCAGTTCGTTGCCCCTTATGGTGCTTAGCCTGGTCAACTAGTGAGATCTCTATGCTCTTGTGCTCTCGCCTCCTCATTAATCTTGTTTCTCCGCCTGGCCTACAGGACCATACACCACGAGTGTTCACCTGAGTCTCAGTTTCCCAGGAGCAGCCTTATCCATGCCATGCTAAAGCCAAGCCACAATTCCCAGCCACGCCAAGACCTCCAACCACGCCTCGCCTTCAAGCCATAGCTCCTGCTAACCCAACAAATATCGGCGCATCGGCAGCGCTTCTTCAACAAACTCACCTTCAGATCCTCGTCCAGGAAATGAAACATATTACTCACCATCTCAATGTCCTGTGTTTCCTTCCGGGTTCCAGAGTCTGGTTTTATCTCGCATAGCAAGTCATGACAGTTACACCCACTTATTATGATGTTGTTTGAGTGTTTGGTACTACCTGCTGCCCACAGCATGCCCTCTTTGTTAGACTTTTTTATTTGTATTTTTTTGCAAGAGATCAGATGTGGTGCAGGAACTTGAAGAATTAAAAAGCAAAACAACAAAACGACCAAAAACTTTTTGATGCTTCCAAAACATTAACTTTTGTAGAAATAAATCCTAAGAATGAAATTTTCTGCTCACTGATTAGACAAAGATTAGACAAAGGCTTTAAGTTTTGAAAATGTTTGGAAAAACCCAGCTCCCCAGTTTATGTATCTGCACTGACTGTTCCTTTTTATGCAGCTTCAAATATTTTGTTTATAAAGTGAGGCTTAGCAGTTCACCAAAAATCCCAGTTTATGTTCATGAGTTTCATAAATACATTTTGTTTCTTCTTGTTTCTCACTGGAACGTTTATGTAATTTGGTGAAACATTCAGACATCAGTCAGACACACAAACGCATGAGTTATAACCTGTTATTGATTTTTTTGCATAGTAAACAACAGTTTTAGTTAGCACTCAGTTAAAGAAAAGCAAAGAAATCAGGTCAATTCAACTCCAACAAACCTTTGAAACACTTTCAAATTTTGAGTTTTAAAACAATGTAAACACAGATTTAAAGGCTTTGAATACCTGTTTTAAAACAGGTGGGAAAAAGCACAGATCAATTTATCCAAATATGCAATTCATTTTTGGATTATTTTATGAATTTTGTTTTTGAAAAAAAAAAACAGATCTATTTTTTCTAACGTTCCAAGGTTGTTGTTTTCATCAGTTGAGTAAACCTGAAGAGGAATTCTACAATCATTATAGATATGGATGGATGGATGGATGGAAGGATGGAGGGAGGGAGGGAGGGAGGGATGGATGGAGGGATGGAAGGATGGATGGATGGATGGGTTTTGACTCCTAAAACTTGTCAAAATCTGAATTCTAAAATAGTTATTGTGGTAAAGATAAAATTCAATTCAATTCAATTCAATTTTATTTGTATAGCCCAAAATCACAACAACAGTCGTCTCGATGGGCTTTGAAGTAAAACATGAACTCAAAAGGATCATGAATACAAAGAGTCAATAGGAAAATACTAAAATAAACTAACAAACTGACTAAGCTATACTGGCATCCCTGCTCTTAGACCCCCCTTCGCGGTAAGGAAAAACTCCTAAAAAACCGGATTCCGGAAAAAAATGAAGAAACCTCAGAGGTGCCCACATGAAGGAGGGATCCTCCCCCAGGACGGACAGGCGATTTACCAGAACTCTTAGAGAAGAATTAACTTATCTAACTCTACATCTACATATTTAAAGTCCAGCAGACGAGCTTCATCCAGCCGGGGTTGGGGGGACAGTCAAGGGCGCGAGTCGAGCCGGAGACAGGAACCACAGCCAGGTTTAGGAGCAGGAGCAGAGACGAGGTACACAGTCAGGAACAGGAGCACGGATGGGCCAACTGGAATCTGGAAGCATGATGATAACATGCATGATAACACTTGAATCCTAAAACCGTTAAAACAAAGCAATTATTTCCAGAAGCTTAAACAATTACACTTTTTTGATTCATATTAGTGATTTTGAAAACATTTAAAATGTTCTTTTTTTTAAAACAAGTATATATATGTTATGTGTTACTCTTTGTTTCAAATCAATCAAATGTAAATGATTATTAGACAACTACATCTTTTTATTGGAGTTTTTGCCCAAACAAACACCTTTTTATGAGCTATAGATGGAACGTTATCTTCTCCCCTTTTCCTTGACATGAGGCCTGCATGATGTTCCTACCTCATCTTTAAGTGGGGATTTAGACAAATTTACTGCAACAAGCTGTCAGCTGAGGGGCTGGTGTCATCTCCTCACTGTGGTTTATAGCGATTTTCCAGCTACTTAGCCTCCCCTCTATAGTGGCAGGATGTGACACGAGGCAGACACTAACAGGACCCAGAGATGACGCCGGCTGGATTACAGATGCTGGCTGCTGGCTGGAGGTGATGAACTTCAGCGTAATCTGTTTATAACAAAGATAATGTGATTTGCTGGTGATTTAAACCGCCATCTGTTTATGGACGACTGTTGAAATAATGATTATTCTGCTACCCAAGAGTTAGAATTTCACACTGTCATTACAAATGATGGATGCCGTTGCAAGTGGATTTAAACAAGATGACAACTGACAAAGAGAGAGTTAAGCTGATTGAAGGAAGGAGAGACCAGGAATAATAAAATGCTGGCGGGGTACTTAATTGCAATTTGAATGAAAGTATTTTTTGCAAATGATTTATGGTTCTTTAAGGCTGTCACCATGTTTGTTGGCAAACAGATGCCAAAATGTTTCATACTGATGATGCTCGTTTAAATTAGCAAAACAGAGAGGGAGAGAAGCCAAAGGGTTATCTGGCATCTGCAGTGTCTCTGATTTTTATATAAACACAGATCAACAGATCAGCCAGATGAAACAAATGTGAAAAAGATTCATTCAGTGTGTGTATGTGTGTGTGTGTGTGTGCTTTTATTTTCACTTATCTTGGTTTTCCGCAAACCAACTCTAACAGCGTTCTGCTGAATCTCCATTTTCCTTTAATCTTCTCTCACAGTTTATGCTGAGATGAAGCATAATGCACATCAATCAGAAACACACACGCACACACCAATGCATATATCAAAGATAAAATTAATGATATCAAACAGAGTTATAAATATGGAAATTAGGTTCTTACCCGGTGAAATGTGGAAACAAACACGCGCCGTGTTTGCAGAGAAAGCGTTCTCACAACATCACAGACTCACAGCAGCCAGATAGTTTAAGCTCAACTTCATTTCAGGTGGATGTCCAGCCCGTTGCATTCAAGACCGATCAAAGGTCATCTTGTAAAGAATCATGCTCTTGTTGTGGTTCAAAACTCTCTCTTTGTCAGAGCAAAACATACATACATATATATATATATATATATATATATATCAACTTGTTATGGTGAAGACCTTTACTTTGACATCAGTTTCATAAAAAATCATACAAAAGATGCTCTCTGGTGCTCTATGAAACATTTGAAGGACGCGCACTTTTACACTCACCTTTTCAAAAATACATGCAGGGACACAGTTCAAAGGAAACTTTAAAATACCAGAAATATCACACCCAAAGCTTTTCTAGCATACGTCTATTTTTTTTTAATCGGCGTATGACGAGGCCAGCTTATAAAAAACATATCAAATGTAGAATAGGAATTGATGCACCATTTTTCAGTTGCAGTGCATTCATTTGAAGGACATCCTTGGAAGTAATAGAAACGAACATATCAAGTGTTTAAAGGAGATGCAGAAGTATGTGTGTGCTTGTGTGTGTTGACATATTTAAAGAAGAGGATTAGAGGGTTAATAAAGAACGTGTTCGTGGCTAACCTTTGACTTCAAATAGAAAAATGTCACCATAAACACCCATTAAGTGCTATAACGAGTGCTCTGAAAAAGGTCAAGAGAATGTCTTCTATGTTATATGAAGATGTTATTGACTTTTATGGGAAAAAGTCTGAATGTCATCTCAAAAAGATGGACGGTTTGATAGAACGAGTTGCAGATTCCAAATCCTCTTGTTACACACAGCGCTAAAAAAAAACAAAAGAAAACATGCAGAGTCAAAATTATTCACAGAAATAAAAGAGAAAGTCAAATAATAATAAAACAATAAGGGAATTTGAGCGACAAGATATTACAAAAAAAAACACCATGATGATGTAGTTAAAAACTCTAACTAGGTTAAAAGCCAAGGAAAATATGAAAGAGTCAAACAACAAAAAACACACAGTTATGTTGTAGCCGACTCTTGTGCTGCATTTACACCGAATACGATTCCTGCATCAAACTTGCCAGGCTAGAAGAGAAACTGTCTCCAGCGTATCCTGGGTCTTTCCCGGGGCCTTGGCCCGGTGGGACATGCCCCCACTCCAGGGAGGCGTCCAGGAGGCATTGAATTCAATTTCTTTAAACCAAGTTTTTTTAAATAAAGAACTATGAGATATTTCAAAGAAGTTAGAGTATATTTTATTGTCTTCTGCACTCAAATAACAAACAACTGATTTTGTGAGGATTGCGCTGTCTGATTTGGTTTAGTCAGTTTCATTTCCTTGGTTATTGTACTGTTTTGTTTTCAGTCACACCAGGTTTAGGTGAATGATCCTCCACAGCTGTCCTCATTTCAGTTGATTGCCCTCAGAGCGTATATGTCTGCTTCTCAGAACGCTCAGGTCGTCTGTTTTGTCATTCTTTTTGTCGCTCTTGTTGCTCCCTTGGATTTGTTGTGATGATGTTGATTCATGATATGTTGAAGTTTCTGCTATACCAAGCCCAGTTTCTTGCATTTTGCATCCTATGCCACTGGTTCCTACTTTTTACTAAGATTCATGTTAAATTACAATTGCTTATATTTGTTAGTTAAAAGTATTACATCAAATACTCATTAAGTCCCTTAAGAAAATGACTTTGACCCTGAGTTGTTTCCATCACAATAAATGTGATGGAAGTGTTTGTAGTAGAGAAGAAAATGTGAAGTATTAAAGAGGAAATCCTTGGTTACATTTTGAAGTGTTTGGTGAGATTGAGATTTTTGTTTTGTTTACAAAACACTTTTTTTTTAAAAACATATTTGTGAAGGTTCTCATTTATGCAGTTAACATCTTGAAGTTTAGTTATGGCATGTGAGCTTAAAAACATTTCACCCCTCGTCCAAGTGGTTTTTCATTAGTGGCTCACAAATACATAAACATTTATTATTAGGCATCTATGAAACATCTCTCCACTTTTATTTATTTATCTATTTATTTGTTTTATCTGATTACCAGAAACCCACCGCAATAAATATTGAGTTTTTGGTGTTTTTAACATGTTCTTGTAGCATTTTTCTCTCATGATGAAGAAAATTGAGCTTAAACTTTCTGATGTCCATGAATGTCAACCCCTTCTAAATGTAATGTGAAACATTCCCAGGATTGTATGCATGGATAGAACTCACATATTGATTTAAAAAACTCAGATGGGTGTTTTACAAGTTGGGATTAATCTATTGGTCAATAAAAATGTGTCCTTTCATCCAAAGATACTCCAAACAAGTGAATAAGTTATAGAAGAACGTATTTTTTAACTAGCATAATTTATTTGGTACCGTAAAAGTAAATTTTTTTACTCATCCTATCTATACCTGCTTCGTTCCAGTTAGGGGCCACATGTGACGCTCATAGAGGGATCGGTGCCCTATAGAAGAGATTGACCTTACGCACACTAAATAAAAAACAACTGCAAAGTTAATTTTGTGTCATGCTGACTAGAACATCTCTCTGAACTTTAAACACGGCAAAGGAAGAGGCAAAAATAGGAGGCTCATCTAATGGACCCTTTGAGTATTTTTGAACTGTCTGCAGAATTGAGTTAGTGAGTGCTAAGTGCTCTAAAGCACATCAAGGAATTTCCACAACTCCAATAACTCATATAATCCATCTCCTCTATTGTTATTTCACAAAAACTGCTCAGGAAAATTACCTTCTCCGGTTAATGACGAGCTTTATGGAAAAAAAACAGGGGAACCCATTAAGATCCTCATTTATTCATGGGATTCAAATTCATTTACCTTTTTGTGAATTTGAAGATTTGTTTCATTTGGCTGCTCCCACACATGAAATACTTTACTGCTGAGTGCCATTAATAGACAACCTTGTGGTACTTTAGTCAGCTTTGACTCTCAAGAATATACATTTTCTGGGACAATGCATCTGGGATTTAACAAACAAACAAACACAAGAGGGTATTTGTTACTTTCTATTGCTGCCCTGCGACAGACTGGCGACCTGTCTGGGGTGTCCCCTGCCTTCGCCCACAAGTGGGCGGGATAGGCTCCGGCAGCCCCGTGACCCCAAAAGGGAATAAACGGAAGAAGATGAATGAATATATTGCTACAACAATTTAATTTATTTTATAATTGTTGACATTTTAAACTGTTTACACCAAGAAGTAGTGTTTTTTTAGTACATGTATTTGGACAATTAGCTAAATTTGCTCATTTAATTAAAGACCCACTCCAATGAAAATCATGTTTTTGGTGTTTTTAACATGTTCTTCTAGCATTTTACTCAAGATGGAGAACATTATACAAAAAAAAAATTGCATTTCTGAGTATTTATTTATTCAGATCGTTGTGAATCAGGAGCAGATGAAAAAATCCTGTTGGAAAAAGCTTGTTGGTGTGATGTCAGAACTAGAGCAACAGACCACAAGCTCCCTGCTCTGCTCTATTCTGATGAATCTGCTTGCAGACTAATACATTCATTTGTTTTCCTCGTCTCAGTTGTCTGAGCTCATTGTTCGCTAGTTGTGTCGCACTGGTTGTGTTAGGTTGGCGGTATGAGTGGCTGTAAGATAGCAAGAGAGAGTGTAAACCAGGGGATCACGGGAAATGATGGCAGGCAGTTCTGCCCACAACTCAGATTTGAATTTCTAGTGAACTCCCGCAGCCCTGCAGAAAATACATCAGGTTTTTTTCAGATTTTCCCGTAAAACGGTGTAATCATAACTCGAAGAACACTGGTAACAATTTGAAAAAAGATGATCAGAGTGGGATTTTAAAAAACAACAGCTAACACACAAATGTTTAGATAAAATGTATGTAAACTTTGTGTGTAACTTTTCTTTCTCTGCTTTATTTATTCATGTTTTTGAAGGTTTGTTGCCAAGAGTCATTTTTTTAGTCAAAGAACCAACATAAGGCTGGGTTTTAAACTGATTCTGTATTAAGGAATAATGAGTTAAAATCACATTATTAATTAAAAAAAAATGTTTGCTCTGAAAAACCAAATCAAAGATGTTGGTTTTCACTCAGACTCTGAGCTGTTCTCCAGTTCATCAATCTTCCACTGAAGAGTCCTTGATGGCTGAACATCCAACCAGATAAAGGGAAACCAGCAAGAGTGAAAGTGTGTGAAAGTCGAACTACAAACTAAGTTTAAGCAACCACCACCCCTGAGCTGGTTTCTAGCAAATTCAAGGCTGCCCACCAACAAGATGGATGAGATCAGCATGACAAGTATGCAATGAAAACATAGCCTACTGGACGCTGGTAATGAGCTGGCAGGGGGCGTTCTTTACAGAGCAGACCTTATGGAGGATACCAGGAAAAGCTGAGGGGGAGGACATGTATTTACATAAACAGCACATGTTTGTTTCTGTAACACATCTTCCAGAAGACGATGTGTTACAGAAATCCTGCACTCGTAGCCTTTGACTGTTAAGTGCAGCCTGTCATTCACCTGAGGGAACCTTTAGCACAGGACAGGCGACGAGGAGTTAAAATCAATCATTTTACTATCAATTATTAGCAGAATTTAGGTTGGGAACCATTGACTGCTTCTTCAACTTGTCAGTGCCGTGCTAAGTACGATGAGGTAGGATCCCCAGAAAGAATAGCAACTACCTCTTTGGAAGCAAAAAGGGATTCCTGATGTACAAACAAAGCAGACGAATTGTAAATTGATCATATTTTAAGACTGCTTTATGTGAGCTTTTTTGTTGTTGCTGTAGCTGTGCTACTATAGGTTTAGACCCCTGTGAGTTATACACTGAAAAAAATATTTCTTTGACTTTACATGATTTTGATGTGTACATCGGTCCCACACAATCAGTATGTGTAAAACCAACACAACTTTCCTTAGTTCTCTCAATCAATATTTTCTTGTAAAACCAACTCATTCGAATCATGTTAGATATTATAAAAGAATCATGTTAATTTAATGTGTTAAATGTTGAAGATGTAAACCTAGTTTATTGTGTAATGTTAGAATGATTTTACCATGTGCAGCAAACTCAATTCTTAACTATAACTTCAACTTGATTTTTTTTAAATAGTTATGTTTCTTATTCTTAGCTATTTGACAACAACAGTGTTTTCATTATGTCCTATACTTTAAAGCAATTTATTGAAACTCCCCATCAAAATAGTTTTTTTAAAAACAAATCAAGTGTACTTGATATGAAATTTCAAATGACTTGCAATCACACACAGAGATGGTATCACAAAATTATTTTGTATTCAGAAAATTCAGAGTTTCCAGAAGCATGTATCAAAAGCAAAAAGGAAAGTGCATTGTTAGGTATATCTCAAAAGTAAACAAAACTGATATTGCCAGTGCAAATATATCGGAGGAACAAAAGAAATTTTCCTGAAGAATTTCAAACAATAGGATTATAAAGAAATCCAAAATTAGCTTGTTGCAATCCTAACTGATGAAATTTAAAGCTATTCAATCATAACGATGGAATTAAAGTACTACCGGCAGGTGAGGACACAACATCCTCTGTGGTGAATGTCTCAATGTCCGTGGCCTGTGATCTTTTTACTGAAAGTGTCTGTTTTTCAGAGCACAAACCTTGTTGGAAAGTTCGCCTTCGTTCAGTTCCATTATTGTCTTTTGAAGTACCTCAAACGTGTAACGGAGGGTTTGGGGATAGCTGAGGTTGAGGGGATACATCAGTCCAAACATCATGGCGACAGCCATTGCCACATTTTCCAGATTCTGTAGAGAGGATGCCCTCCAAGACAACTCCAATGTCTTTACCCTCGGCACTCGAAGCTTGTTCCTTCAGGACATAAACATCCACGCAGGTGTCCTCAATGGCATCATTATTGGAGTCTTCATCCATGCCCTGTGCCAAAACAAATATATGGACAAGATGTTAGTGAAGAAGAAATATTACCTGTACATTGACAAATACACATTGTTTTCCAGTGGTCCAGTGGTAGCCGGGTAAAAAATACAGGAAGACATACTGCCTTTAAGGCCGTGTTGCACTGCCGCTACGTAAAACATGCGCATTGTCTACCGATGAGAACTGGTTATTCATGAATATATGTGGAAAAACGTGAAAACAATGGTGGTTCTTTATGTAAAATTTCGCCAGATGTATCACGAAGGAACTAAGTTAAAAACCATGTAAGAAATACAAATACATTTCTCTGGTCGTACTTAAGTACAGCACTTAAAAAAAATGTATTAGCTAAACAAAAGATGCATACCTCATATTTCTGGACCAAGTTTTCTGGATCTTCACCCATGTAAATGCAGACTCCTCGCACTCTCGTCCGGCATCTATTACACTGGAAAGAAAATATTTTATTAATTGACTCTAGAAAGACCCACTCCAATGAAAATTGTGTTCCAGGTGTTTTTTACATGTTCTTGCAGCATTTTTATCATGATGGAGGACAATTATAAAATATTTTAAGATTAAAACTGCATTTCTGAGTATGTATTCATTGAAATCATGATGGATCAGGAGCATTTCCTTTCTTAATTCTATGTATTTATATACACACACATACAGTAAGAAATATAAGCTGCAACTTTGAAGAAAGTAACAATACTTACCCTTACAAGTCTGTGTGTTGGATGTGTAACAAGATGAGGGGCCTGTACAAAAAAAACAAATGAATGAATAAATATAAATATATATATTAAACATCACTCAACACGGTACATAACTGAAATGTGTTAAAGTAGACAGAAAACAATATAACATTCTGTTAAACGTGTGAAAAAAAGAAAAAGAAAAATGCTTCCAAAACATGTCTCCTGTTTGCTAAAATCTGCACCCCTCAAATTTACATTTGTGTGTTTTTATTTTCTATATCATGGAATTAACAACTGATGTCCCAAATTGATTTTAAACGCTGAGAGCTCTTCCTCTGGTAATGATTTGAAGTAAAACATTTTTTTTTCTCATTCAAACCACAACGCCTAAAGCAAATAATTAATTCTAAATGTTTAATTGCATTTTTACATCTAATGACTGAATAAAAGAATCTAGTTAGTCCTTTTTCAGCATCTAACCCACAATTTCTGGATGAACATCTCTGTGTGGGTGGAATATATTTAAAATGATCAAATTTGTTACCTTCAACTTCACAATCAACTACACTTCCTGCTTGTTCTACTCGCTCTTTGAAGTCCACTACAAATTGTTCAAATTATCCCCATAAAACTCCACGGACAGATTTTCTCTCATCGCATAGAAGCTTCCCCCACGTCTAGCACATAATTGCCGCGCAAGTTTTTTTCCCCCCACATTTTATTCCATGCGCTGCTCTTAGCGCCCAGAGTTTGTGCACGCTCGACTTTTAACACAAATATTAACAAAACAAAAAAACATGCAGCATAGTAAAAACAAGTTTTTCGCGAGAGACGAAACTAATCGCTTTTCAATCCCCTTTTAAGCTAGCGGGCTGTGTGTATTGGGGGAAGGAAGAAGCTAACCGCGGCAGAACTTGTTACAGTTAGCCATCGAATTATCAAGTAGTAAAATGAAAAAAAGCAGGATTATATAGTTGACACGAATGGTAAAGTTGGTATGTCATTGTCAACATTAATAAACTTACCTTTTCAATTTTTGGTTCTTGATTACCGCCAGTGAAGGGTCAAGCCAGCTGAAGTTCCCGCTCTACAGACAAGTTCTTCTTCTGTTGAAATTTGGGCCTTACCATTGCGATTTGAATGCATTTCCTTTTCCGGTTTTGAGGGAAATTAATGACATCATGTTTACTTTTTTTAATTCAATCACTTAAAGTCAACACGATAGAAACAATAACGTTTAACAGTTTTTCAATTACGTAAGATTTACTTGTTTCAATTACAGTAACAGAATAAACATGAACAAATTGTGTTGGATGTACTGGGATTATTTTAGTAAATTCAAAGACGCTGTGTTTCCTTTTTTTCAGTGTAGAAACTTCATTTTTTTTACTATTTACATTCTCTTTGTCTCACTGTTGCAGTTATAAACGTTTCTTGCCTTTCTTCTGTGTTTTTGTTTCTTTTTGTCCTCCATGACCTCTGCCAATCACAGATTGTTGCTGTTAAAATTGCTTCCATAGCCCTCTGGCTCCTCCCTATTGCTTCAATAGGAGCATTTAAAGGTGTAGTGGTGTTTTAAGGAGCCCTACGACTTAAAGTCATGTCTAGTCTAGTTCTGCTGAGCATTACATTATGCTAGTGACAAAATAAATTAGCCTTTTTGGAGTGATTTGGATTGAATTGGAAAAAAGAAATCCATTTTTACATTTTGTGAATACATTGAAACATTGCAGTTGAATGCTTTTCTATTCTTTTTTTTATACCGCAGAAATAGAAAATACAAGTCAAATAAATATTTGACAAAAAGGGCCTGAATGTGGTAGAAAACAGATGTTTGGATTCTTTCCCTCAGTCTTTTCTGTTTTTTCTTCTCTGCATCCAAACCAGCCAATCACAGACATGATGGTTCATGCTGATTTTTCTGGATTTCATCCGATCATGTGTCCTTTCACCAACTCTGGGTTTTCAGTCATTTAGCCAAAGTGCAGGAATTTGTGCCCAATACAGTGAATGGATATTAACCTTCAGGTTGAAAAACATTAACATTCAGCTATCTTCAAAACCGTTTTGAAATCCTTTCTTCTTTTTTTTACATTTATTTCTCTGTTTTCAACATAACAGGACCAGCAGTTAATGGTGGACTGCCTCTCCTATAAGATCCGTCTTTGGTTATTCCTTAGGTTTTACTTGTCTCTGAAAATTTACAATTTCATTACAGTGGTGGAAAAACTGCAGACCAGCAAATACTGAAGCCCTTTTCTCTACCTCCACTCCCTCATTGGTCTCCTCTTCTTGTCTGTTCGGTTCTTTAGAAACTCTTTTTTTTTTTAAGACTTTCTCAGTGGACTTCAAGTGGAATCTCAATTTGAAAGAAGATAGCAGACCTTCTGAATGACCTTTAAGGTTTCATTTACATCAGTATATTTTTTAACTTTTATTTTTCTCCACAAACTGTTTTATTCAAAGACAGAGACCCTCAGTATAAAACGGATTTGAATACAAACTGGTTGCTCAAGGTTTCCCACATATGAAAGCAGCTCACAGTTCTCCCAACTAGTTACTTTCAATACTTTTATGTCATTATATTTGGGGAAAAGTTGCTTAAATTTGCCCAATGTCAAGAAATGTTTCGTTAAACTTTTACGCTGTCACATAGTCAGTAATGAGACTTTATTTCCTTGTTTTTGTGGTGACCAAGGGGCTTTGTGTTAGCCAAAATTTATGGTCTACGTCCTGTAACCCCCTGAGGAACTGAGGCCTGGAAAACACATTTTTGGAAGCATCTTCATTCATAGCTGCAATTTGAAGCCAAAATTTGCAGTCCAGTGAGATGCTTGTCCTGGTGAATTGTTGTTTTAAAAAGGAATTTAAAAAGGAATTTTAAATTGAAGAAAATAAAAATTCAGAACAATTTCTTATATGGACATTTTGAATCTGAATAATTTTTCTAATTGTCATTACGATAGTAAACTGTAACAAAATTAGAGCAGCTCAAGACTGGGAGGTACAAGAAAATGAGAAGACATCAGTGTGCAAAACAAAAGATTTATCAAAGATGCAATATCTTTATATAAGAGCAGCAAAGCTCAGTGCAGTGTGCGTGTGGAGGAAAGCTGGTGTCCAGGCTCTACTCAAAGCCTATAAGAAAGTCCTGATCCAGGAACGGAGGAGAGGGTGGAGTGCAAGGTGTTTCTGTGCTCCAGGTGGCTCAGTGCAGTGTGAATGTGAAGCGTGATGGATGAAGTGTCTTCAGTTGATCAGTTTGCTCTGTAAACCAACTGGTGGGGGGGTAGGCTTTCTTTGATGTGGTTTAGGACCAACTACTGCAGGAACATGGCGATGATAGGAGTGAGTGCAGCTGGACGGTAGTCAGTGATGCAGGTTGTCGATGACTTTAGGGTTTGGGGATGATGGTGGATGACTTCAAACAGCCTGAGTCACACAGAGATTGAAGGTTTTTGTGAATACCTGTGAGAGCTGGTCAGCACAGGGCTTTAGTACCCCGCCCTTGGCAATGGAAGATCAGAGTTACAGTCTCTACTAAAAAAAAGAAATATAAATGCAAATGTGAATTACTGTGTTGTTCATTGTCTTGATGTCAGTTGGTGTAGTTTTAGAATTCTGCTGTAAGATGGTATTTGCACTTATATTTGTGCTTTGCTGCTTGGATCTGTAATACCACTGCCTTTCCCTAGGTGGGAGTATAATCTCTTACTTTTAACCTGCTGGTCACCTCGGTTAGGTTTATTTAGCTGAATTAAAAACTGCAAGAGCTCAGATATCTAGATTGGCCTTAAAATTTAAGGACGTTTGCTTACGGTAAATTGGAAAATGTGTTTATTCTGTAAAAAGCACATTTACTTGTTTTCCATATTTTGGCTAAAGAGCGCATCTTAAATGAGATAATGTTCGAAGTAATGTGTTTACATATGTTGCAGCAACATAAGCGTTCATGTTTACACACCCCTGGGATCATTTTGAATAAAACATCAAGCGGCACATTCGTTTTTGTCAACAACAGTCATCCTGGGCATCCAAGGACGTTTCCACTGTTGAGGGATTGTTTGCACAGTTCTAGTCTCCTGTCTTCAGCTAAAACAAACATGTTTGGGTTAGTCTGCAAGTGCAGGCATGTGTTTTTAGTAGCCAACAAGTCAGGTTAATAGAAGTTAAAGCCTAGAGATTATTCATAAACTAGGTCATCAGAAAAAGTGTGTACTTCCGCCTCAGTTATGCCTTTTTTGTTTTAGAGATGATTGCACATTTAGTCCTGCAAATGCAGATTGTGACAAGATGATTTTATCAGTGTGTTACTTGGCCATGTTACTTATAGTATAAGAGCGTTTTTTGGGACGATATCTTCATATATGTTTTAAGTCTTAGTCACATGCATCTTTACAGAGGTTGACCGGTATGTGCTCTGGGAGTTTTGGGGTTTTCTTTGAAAGTGGAATATGAAAGAGAGGAGAGGCTACATCTTAAGGGGTGTGTCTTTTCAGGCTTGTACAGCCACCTCTGGGAACATAGAATGGAACGTACCATTGCTGTGTGTATGGCTGATGCTGTTACACGGTGTCCACACGCCACATTAGTAAAATGCGAGAACTGGCCTCTTACTGACATCAGGTGAATGCTGTACCTACTGGGTACACAAGTGTCTGTGTGGGTCTACAAACTTCTCTTATTGTCTATTTTCCTCATAACAGTCAGACTGCATGCAAGGAGGACGCACTTCTCACACGAACAGCACTGACGCTTGTGCAATCCACACAAGCAGTCTATTGGGAGTTAAAAAATTAGAAATCCATAAGACACCCCCTGCCTTTTCTTTCCTAACTGAGTCATTAAAAAATATATGTCTTCTGTCATATATGAAGTTATGTTTTTGAACCTCCACTACTGAACTTTCGTTTTCCCTGGCAGTGTTAACGTGCGTTATTGAGTCACCATAAACGTCACCATAAATATAAATTTAAGTCTTACAAAGTTTAGAAATTTCAATGGAAGTTTAATTTTGCAACCCGGACCTGTTTCTGGTTCCCCAGATTTGTCCCGCAAACTTGAAAAATAACTTCTGTGTAAAGCTTGTTTTGTGGTGCGGAAGGACGAACGTGAAACGCAGACATGACGGAGGCGATGTGAACAGTCCGATTGATTAATGAACGTTCCAATCATTTGTATCAACACAACACAACAGAGACACAAGTAGACGCATCGCAGACAGACCAGTGGAAATCATTCTTGAGGCCTCAGTAAAGATGTTAGGCCCGGTTAAGATAGGAGTAGGGCCATGGATGACAGAGGTTACTTAATGAAAGTGTAAATGACAAATAGAAGCAAACTCCACATTAATGTTCACGTACACCAACATTTTTCTTTTGTTTTTAACTTCAAAGAAGAAAACTTAACGTTTATGAAAACCAAAATTTAGGAAATCTTACTTTTAAATCTAAGAAAGTAAAAATAAAGTGCAAGTCATCATGATTATCAGAAAAATAATTTTTTTATGTGCAACTGTGTTTTAGGCTGCATGTTCTCACCTAAAAAAAACAGCGTCTCTTCATCCTGACCATTCATTTGTTTTTCCCAGCATTTGGCATTCTATTTTTTATTTTTATTGTCCTCCCTTAGAAAGGACCACTCAAAGGGCCAAGAACATTTGCCATGTCAGGTTCAAAAGGCTGTAATGATCCTCTCATTTCAGTTCTTGAATCTCACAAATCTCATCAAATCATGTTGAACCCTTGGAGGGACGGTAGTGGAATCAAAGGCTCGGATCAATTACCTGCAGTTACTATGAGAACGCAGCTTCAAAGGACACATCACATCACAGTCTCTGAGGGTTCGGGTTTTTCCGCTTCTTTTTCTTCCATCAACATCTATGAGCCACAAAAACAATCCACTCAAATAAAGTTTAAATCCTTTGATATTTTCTATTGATTCAATGCAGGTAATGTCTTCAATGGAAGAGA
Source organism: Oryzias curvinotus (assembly GCA_023969325.1). Taxonomy (NCBI): domain Eukaryota; kingdom Metazoa; phylum Chordata; class Actinopteri; order Beloniformes; family Adrianichthyidae; genus Oryzias; species Oryzias curvinotus. The sequence continues at coordinate 29,138,865 of CM043708.1, read as the reverse complement.
AGTTTCTGCAATTACTGAACCAGCCAATAATTAGAGATCAAAAACAAGCTCACAACTTGACCCAATTATAGGAGAAGAAAAAACGATTGTATACGTTCATCTGCCATAAGTCGTAAAGAGTTAAAAAAGTCAACAAAGATGGTCGAAGCAGTCTAAACTCCAGCTGAGATGTTCTGCTTTCCGACAGATGAGAAAAATAGGCCTCCAGATGGGCCGCCTTGTTTTTAACCCCCTCTGGCATCCTCTTCTGAAGGCTGGATTGTGTTCAATTATATTCATAAATTTTGAATCATCTTATAGCAGACAAATATGAACTGGATTTGTTTTATTTAAATGCAACCTGGGAGGGAAATGGAGATTAAAGAAAAAGATCAGCAAAAGGAAAAAGAATTGGAGCATTCCAGTGGAAGAAGGGCGCCATTGAGATGGAGAGATGTGGAGAGAGAACAAAAAAAGACAGAGTGAGGTTAAAAAAGACATTTTATTAGAAAGCAAGAGTACAAAAGGAGACTAAAAGGAGTGCAGGTAATCTGGGAATAGCTGGAACAAAGAGAGCAGATGGGAGCAAAAAGGAGTCAAGCTTGACTCTTAGGGAGCAGAGAGGGAAAAAGCAAACATTCTGACCTGATCTTAGGACTTCAAACACAGCGGTGTCTGTGCACACTAACCAATAATAATATACTTAATGTACAGAACAAAAACAAAGACAAACATGAAATAAAGCAAAGAGTTTATTTCATTCTAAAATGAATAAATGTATTCTTTTTGTGTAAATGTTTTGTTAATGGCATTAAAATGAAACAGCAAAATCTCCTGCTGTTTACCACGGAAACTAATGCATCAATGTTTTTAAAGGACCCATGCGAAATCAACTTTTTCAGCTTTTAAGGTTAGTATGTTAATTACTCACACAAAAAGTCGTATTTTGATTCATTTACTCATTTCTAAGTATTTCTCTAAAAACCTGCTCTCTGAGCACTAACCACTCCCAACCCACGGAAACGAGCGGGTCTTCACATTATTATTTAGATACGTGGAGAACAGCCCCTTCCAGGAAGTCTGCGCTGGCAGCTCCGCCCGCAGGCGAACACACACACCTACTTTCTTTACGATGCGAGCGCTGATTGGGAAAACGCTTTCCTTTTCTGTACACAATATGCACATCCATCTTTGCAAAAGTTTGGATGCTGTAGTACATATAAGTATATTACCATAAGTATTATATAGGTTTTAAGAATAGCATGATATAGGCCCTTTAATAAAAATAAAAATGTATGACATCTGCTTTCTATACATTATTCATTGTCTGATGGGGTGGAATAGCCTGCATATGTTTTCAAAATGAGAACCAAAAACTTTTATTTTAATTGATCTTTAATCTTATAGCCATTTTTGTTATATATTTTCTAAGGAGTTGACCTCCATAAACTAATGAATTGATTTAAAAACGTATAATCAGTGTTGAAGGGAGTTCTGAAAGTATATTAACATTTTTTTACTAAGCCTTCTTTCTTTTTTCTTTTTTCTTCACTTCAGTGTGTACGCACATAAAATAAACTCCAGATGCTTGAAAGAGAAGATCAAGCAACAGAATTCCCTTCCCTGAGGAGAGATATTTGAGTTAAGTCAATAACGTTACAGCCAGAAGGAGGTTGTTTTAGCTTTTTTTTTTAACGTTTCATCGTCATCTGGGACTCAGCTCTTCTGGTGTTGTTCCTTAATAAGACAAACATTAAACTGATCTTGACAATTATCAAGATCTTAGATTCATGAAGGGGAGCACCAAACCACTGATGCTGTTTGTAAAACAATGACTCATAAGGAATCTTCTCATCATGAAACCTCTGAGCTTTGCTGGCATTTGTATTCATAAATATTAAAAGCTCCTTTGTCAAGGAGAAGTTGCTGAGATTGCCGACTTAACAATTTAAAATCTGACTGCAAAAAAGTATTAAAAAGAAATCCCTGCACTGGCACTCTTCCCCGCACTTCACACAACTGTCATTTTAACTCCTGAGTCATAAAAGCTGCATCGATACGCCACCCAGACGGAGCCAGAGGACGTTTCACCCGGCAGCAGAAGCACAAACAACACAATTATGTTCATTAACGTGCGTATACCCATGTGGCAAATAATCTCTTCAGCAGAGATTTCTCTGGGAGTTTTGCTCTAATTAGTAAACTTATTAGTTGCTGCTGTGAACCAGGAAACAACTGTATTATTTCTGTCAATCAAAATTGCAGCAATAAACCAATGTCAAGTTGATTTATTTTGTACATTTCTTGCTCTCCTGTCACTTAAAAAAAGTGTTTTGGCATTTCAAACTTGTAAAGATATTTAACATCTTCATATCCGAATTTATTTGCAATTATACAATTATACAAAAGGATTCAGCTGTGGTTTTTTCTCCATTTAAGGTGATGCTAAATTAATGTCCTGGATTAGAGTCCTGGATTAAGTGGTACGTTGTGAATTACCGACATACATTGTAAAGGAAACAAACAAATATTTAAAATATTAACTAAAAATGACTACGTTGATTTTTCCAGTCTCTGTATTATATTTTTCTTTTGAGCAAAAACAGCTTTCTTCTACTTTACAAGCACTACTTTACTACTTTACTTTATTTACGAGTTTGGTCTTGTTTTAATGAAAGTTAGAGATTTGTTCTGTTTATATCACTAATTCAATTTTTTTACAATCAAACAAAATTCGTTTTGCTAAATTTTGGAAGTCGAAATCAGCCTACCCTACATTTTTTAATGACTGTTTTCTCGTGATCACGAGATCTACTATCTTATTATCCAGAGACAACAAATGTCATTTTGTTGAGATAACGAATAGTATGCTGTAGCGTGCCTCTCTCCCTTTCCTGCACTGAGATGGTGAATCTGTTGTAAGTTCTTTATTTTATTGTGGTCCGTAACCAACGCCGTACAGCTTACACCAACAACTATCAACAACAGCAACAGAAATACTCCCCAAACGTTTTCTCAGTCAATTTTTGATTTTTGATTTATCAGTGGAGCTAGCTAGATTGAATGACAGAACCCAGAGCCAACAAACGTCTGTGCTTGGTGTGTTCACAGAGCAAGGTCAAACTATGCAAAATGTATTTAGAAAAACACAGGCAAACCTCCACTTACTCCTATATGCTTTATTCTAAGGGATTTGACAATTAAGTGTCATAATTCTGGTTGTTTGTTTTCAACCAAAACCTTCAAAGCCAAAAACCTTTTATAAAAACGTTATGTTCCATTTTGAACAAACACTATACTAATGGTGTCATTACTATTTCATTAGCTGTGTTTCCATAACACACATGCGCAAACCTTTAATAGAAATGCTAGAAAAGTCGAAAAAGCACAATTTCGCAATTGCACTGTTTCCATTAAATCACAATTATGTGAATAATCACAAATCAACTCATGCGATAAGTCACTGAAGAACATGGCTACGAATGTAAACAATACTTATCCAGATACATTCAAATTTCTGCCATGGCTCTAGTGCTCATCGTCCTCTATCAAAGGAGATTTCTGCGTCTTATTCAGGCCATGGGGCAGCGGGCTCCTCACACGTGGGATCAGCTAGATGACTAGACTGCCATCGCCATCTACAACAAGTTGCTGTGGTAACGTGACACATTTAATTTCAAAACAGTGTTTCCATCACAGTTCTTCTTAACATGTCAGTTCCAATACACCTAAAAATCAACCTACTCCAAGCGCAAAAAAAGTTTTTTGGATAAATGCAAGGTTTTTCAACATTGTCGTGTTTTTATTAGGCAAATTTTATCATCGCAAATCCAATTTGTACAATTTCATAGTCCATTAAAACGCAGCTACTGTAAACGACCACAGTGACTGGCAAACGCACTGGTGAGCGAATGGACTACTAAGGTGATGGGATGGCAATACCAAATCTACGAAACTGATTTAGTAAATAATAGTGTCCACAACAGAACCAGTTTCATTAGTTTGCTCCAACTTTCTTTCCCTTACTACTCCCTTAATAAAAATCAGCCCAGTCATTTTTTTAAATGCAGTTTGTCCTTCATTTTACATCTAAAGTCAGTAATTAGTGATGCCAGCTCTACTCTTTGACTTCTGCAGCAGCAGTTAGCTCATATAATTGCAACGTATGTATGACCTGAGCATAATACTGATAAGCTGCGTAGCCTCCTTAAAGAGCAGTCTGTGTCTAAATAGGCGCATCTTAATGATCCCCACAGAGAATATGACTTGGAGAACATACAATTAAAGTGGCTAATTAATTCAGTGTTTTATTATCATAGTTTTTGCCTCATGCCAGGATGATGCAACTAAAAGATTAATAAAGCACCCATCCTCTCCACAAGGCTGTGGGTCAAGGCTTTGTAGTTCACTGTCCTGGCAGTCATTAGCCTCTGTGGGCTTTAGAAAAAAGCAAGAACTGGAAAAGAAATAAATAAATAACTGTCCTAACTGGACAAATCAGACCTCTTAGCTTGGCCCAGCGGGCTTCAGAGACCCAATAAATCTTTTTATACTTGACAAAGTTTCATTTTTTGTGCAAGTAAAGTCTGGGAGCTGTGAGTTTACTCTGCTCTTCTGTGCCCTCCATTCTAGCACTCAACACTAACTAGGTTTGAAAATGTTCGTTTCAGTTATTTTCAACTTTTCCTGCCTGACGGTGAACTGCATTAAATTATCTTTTCATGGCTCTGGCTTTCCCACAAAGAAGCAAGCATTTAAGAAGCTGACCATCTCAGCTGTGTTCCAAAAGTTTTTCATAAATCCCACCTCTGGCAGTATATTCGCAGAGGTAATTAGCGCTCAATGCAAAGCAGGAAAAAAAAAATCCCTATGCCAGAATGCCACTTTAGTTATGGATCTAACACCAGTTCAGACACAGTTCACCTCAAAGAATAGTTTACCCAGCAGAGCACAAGTGCGGGTTCAAAGTGTCAGCCCCCAGATTCCCAGCTTTCCTCATGACGTTTTAAAGAGAAATGACTCACACAGTCAGTAAAAGAGGCTCTCCTGAAGAATGAGGAACAACATAGAGAAACTTGCATCAGTGTAAACACTTCCTTTCCAACAAGTGCATTATTCTATTCACCTTGGAAGCACGATGGCCAGAGAGGCATCTCCACCAACATGTTATGGTTTCCTCAGCTTTATAGCATGAGAGACGTAGACAATAGTAGTACTGACGACTGTGTGAAACAGATGCTCTGAAAGGATCTCTGAACTTCCATCTGCATTTATGTTCTTGCTGTGGAGCTTGCACCTTTGTGGAAAAAAATAAAGTAATTGATGATGTTCAAACCTGTCAGTCAAAATCTAACCCTAAATGGACAGGTGGTAAAGACTTTGAGACACAATTCTGCAGCACCTAAATAAACTCATTAGTGGGAAAAAAAAACATGTAGGAAGGATTAAAATTTTTAGATTTTCTGTCCCACAGATGGCAGTTTAGCCTTACTAACAACTACACTCTGATGTAAGGGCACTGTACTGCAGCCTCACCCATACATCATGACTGTGTGCAACTTACATCATATAAATACTTCACAAAACACTTACCACATGCACAACAATGGTACGCTCCATCCTTATTCCATGTGACCTGGCTACGCCTCAAGGGAACTGCAAGACACCTGCGTTTCCCATAAGATGCGGCCACTCCTCTCTACAACCCTCAGTGGGGCAAAACCTGCAGTACGTGTGCCCCCCCCCCCTCCCCCTGCCGGCATGTGACTAAGGCTTTATTTGATTGAATTGGTGTTGCCACTCCAGAAGAATTCATTTAAAAATAAATCCACCACTGCTACCAAGCAACATAACAGTTAATCAAGTGCCTTTTTGTGCAACTTTTGCCAGTAGCTAATGTCTCAGGCCTAACCTGCGTCTCAGCCTACCTCAGTGAGTGTCGGCAGGTGTCTCAAACTTCAGACCAAGTGGTAAGAGGTGCCTCAGACGCAGAGCATGTTTGAGTGTAGAGATCACTGTTCACCTCTTAGCATAGTAGGAGACGTGTAACTGATCTAGATTGTACCTTACACTCTGCCTATGGCAGAGATAGACTCTGCTACTGACTTTATTCCTAATCCCTCTAGACTATTAGAGGGATTAAGAATGACCTGTTAGACAAACGACAAAGACCCCAATTACATTTGGTAAATGGATGCCTAACACATTACAATGTTCTTGTGATTACACTGACAAGAGCAAAATGGAGGCAATCTAATTTTAATTAGATCTCTGGCAATCCTCTAAACCAACATAACCTTTCACTTGGTGATGTACTTGGTGACTTGATGTCATCAAAATATTAGAGATTTGGACCAACTTTGACTTTAAGAACACATTTTTGAGGAGTCAGATGCAGATGAATTTTTGTTTCGCAAGTAAAAATCCAAATTGTCAAACAAACATAATAAAACCTGAATGTTACTAAGCCTTTCCGGTCTGCAGGATTGGCTGCAGCATCGTAATCAAACGAGCGACCAGGCAGCTGGGAAGAAGGAGCTAGGACCCTTATTGATATGCTAATGTTGTCGTTCATTTGTTGCTTTTAATTAGCTGGTGTGCAACTGGGGGCTTTTGGCTAGCTGCAGCAACCGACAGTAGACGATTTATCAATCGACGAGACAGAGGCAGGGACACTCAGACAAGACGTGCCACCATGTAAACATGCTGATGGAAAAAAAAAAAGAACAGAAAGAAAAATCTAACCAGGAAGTAAACACCTGACAAGACGAGGACAGTTTGAAAGTCAGTTGTAAAATTGTAATGTAAAATGCAATCAAAACTTAGCGACCATTTGGTTCTTTTGCTGTTTACATACCTGTGTGATTGTAACTTTCATCTCAGACTGTTACATTTCAAAGTGCTTTGTGCCAGAAACATTTGAAGTTTCAAAAAGTTGTAAAGTGTAAAATATTTTTTTGAAATTTTCAGAACCTCAAACCGCTCATATAAATGAACAGGTAGAGGTATTTTGAAATGTGGGGGTAGTACTTATATCAGCAATAAAAGGGAATTGCCTATAATCATCATATAAATTCAGAGGATGGTCAAAAGCTTTTTTTTTATGAAAAATATACTCCTTCTCACATATTGTGCAGATATTTTGTGCATGTCAACTCTCTGCAGACCCAGTTTCTGTAATGCCTTTGTGTTTGCCTGTCATTTGGCTGTGGACATGCACGCGTACACATTGTCATTTATTCAGACAGGCTTTCTTTGTCCTGTCAGATCTCCACTCAGTTTCTCACGTCTCCAGCTTGTTGTTGAGGCTGTTGTGCGTGCAAAAGGCATTTTCAGTGTGAACTGAAGTATTTTATCATTTATTTGACTTTCAAACTAAGGAGCATCCATTTTCCATGAAGTTTGACAGCCGCGTTAGGACATGATTAAAGTCACAGAAAGGAGAGGAGACTGACATTTTTATGTCATTATTTCAGACATTCGGAGTCCACGTATCCCTTTCATCTTCAGGGACATCACTCTGGGTACTTCTTCTGAATTGTTTTTGCTTTCCTCTTTCATTCCAAGCGGTTCTTCAAAATTCAATAATACATTTAAACACGAGATCTGCTTGATTCCCAGTGAACAGTCACAACAGGCTGCTTGTGGCCTTGCTGTCTCATGACAGGAATTTTACCTAAACTTCTGAATACATATACTCTACTCATTATTATTGGTTTATCAGTCCTTTCCATGTTCCATCATTTTAGTCCAACTATAACCTATGATTGGTGGATATAATTCAGCAGTTTTTCTAATCACTATTTTTTACTGGCCATTTTAATGTCCAAAAGATCTTTTTTGCAATTTTTTGAACAATTTGATCAGATATAGTTAGTTGGCCTTTTTGAAAACGAAGATTACCTAAAACATACACTGTAGGTGTCTACATAGATAAAAACCTGCAGAAAAAAAGGTAATTATTTCAACTTACCCACATTCCATCTATCCATCCATTTTCTCAACCCGCTTAATCCCTCTTGGGTTGTTGGAGCCTATCCCAGCCACTGTTAGGCAAATGTGGGGTACACCCTGAACAGATCACCAATCTGTCGCATGACAATCATTTTGGTCAGATAATGAGAAAATATTACAACAATGAGACCTCAAGTGGAAAACTGCTGATGTAACAAGATAGAAAAAAAGACATAATGGACATTCTGTCCACAAGCATCCGAGTTCTCGACAGTGCTAAAATGACAGACTTGATCTCAGAAACTAAGTTGGGTTAGGCCTGGTTACTCATTGGATGGGAAAAAAACACTTGAAACTACCAGGATGTGAATTCTTCATATGTGTATAGCAAGTTACTGCCTTGCTTGAAGGCATTTTACAGTCACAGTCTCATCCCACACAGACATTCAGACACTAATGGTGACTCTGCTGTCTATGACTGGCACCAGCATAGAACCACCACCAGCAGCAATGTGGGACTCAGTGGTCTTGCTCAAGGACAATTTGGCACATTGGTGGGCAAGGCGGGAACCGAAGCTGCGATCTTTCAATCAGAGTTTGACCGCTCTACCTCTTCCCCAGCCAGGTAAATGGAAAGGGCTGGGTAAGGAAGTGGCTGTATGGTGGTGCAATGGTCAGCACTCTTGCTTCACTGCAAGGTAGTGTTCAAATCCGGTCTGGGACCTGCTTGTGTGTAGTTTGCAGGCTCTTTTCTTTCATGCCTGGATTTTCTCCGGGCACTCCGTCTTCCAACCATGATCCAAAATCAGGCTTCGTAGGACAAATGGTGAATCTAAACTGTCCCTCGGTGTGAATGTGGTTGTGTGACCGTGTGACACACTGGTAAACCATCCAGGCTGTACGGCACCTTTGACAATTGAGGTCTCATTTAAATTTTAAGAGTATTTTCATTGATTTATTTTTTATCATTTGAAAAGATTGATTGCATTGAACTCCCATTTATTTACATTGTAAAAACAGATTTATTGACATAGCAGCCAAAGTTGAGCCTCATGCAGTGGTAGCCCACCAGAACAACCATCATTTTTACAACAGTGTCCGTCTTCACATTCATAATAAAGATGTTCTTTCAATTTATTGTCCAGGCTGAAGTATTTAAAACCCATCTCAATTAAAAACATAATTTATAGTCTGTCTTCCTTGTCTAGGTAATGTAAAGTGAGTGAAGAAATGCAAACTTTAGTGATGTCTAGTCATGGTGTCTTTTTGAAGAAACTGCCATACTTTCACAAGTAATAAAATTGGTGTAAGAATCTCTAACTTTAACTTTTCTCGTCAAATCTTATTTTTCTTTTTTTTGTTTTTTTTAAAGAATTGAAATGTTTATTAGAGGAAGCCACAAAGAAACATTTTGCCATTAAAAAGCCCAAAGTCTGCTGTAAGCCTCGTTCCTTGAACACAGTTTTGCCCTCCAGGTAGGGTCGTGGGTCAAGCAACTCAATTAAATTTATTGGTACTTTCTTAAAATAAATAAATAAATAAATACAAGAATTACACTAAATCCTGAGTGTTTTTGTGGCAGGACACACAACAGAAGTGGTCTGAACTGTGAAGATGATTCTTTGAGTCCAAGTCATGCATTGCTGTAGAAGATATTGCATTCACAACTGTTTTTACATGTGTTGCTGTTTGTTTCTGGATGAGCCCTTTGTTATTTGGCAGCAGAAGAATTTGTCAGATGTGTTACAACTACACACATTCACAAAGCACAGCACGAGACACTTTGTGTTGCTAGGAAGCAGCCATGAAGGACTATTGATGCATCTCATTGGTCCAAATTCTTAGTGACAGCAAAGAAATGTAGAATCTGTTGTCTGCTATCACAGAGCATGACCCAGTCAATCTTATCTATAGACCTTTTGCAGTTACCAAATTCAGGAAGTTCTGGTCATAGATGTTGCCTAGATCCTCCTAGATCTTTTGACAAGGTTTTTTTGCTTTTGGTGTCATAAACTTCTAGAGTGACTAGACACCTAAAAAACACAGCGATGAAAGCAGCACCAAAGAAAACAATTCAGAAAAGAAAGAAAAAAACGTACAGAGGAAAGAGACCAGCAGCTATATGTGACACAATCTGGCTTAGGAAAGCCATAAAAATACTTAGCAGCACAGCGTGACTCTCAGTAGGACACAGCTGGTGGAAACAAAACAAATGCTCGTCTCAGGTGCACCTCCTTAGTTTTCTCGCAGCAGTCATCTGCACTGCCATCGCTTTCTGCTCCCAACTTTTGCAGTATTCTGAAAAAGCACTTGGGGATTTATGCATTTCTGTCTTCTGTGTGAATTTAAAATTTCTTGGGGAAATTATCTGACTCCATCTATACACTAAAACACAAGCAAATACAAAAAACGTTTTTCCCCAACTAAACTGGATGTGATGGCCTGGCGGGCGGTGTTGGGGGTCCTGGCTACCACTGCTACTTCGGCGGAAGTCTTGGTGTAGGGATGACTGGGCACTCTCCCTCTTTTTTTATTTTAACAGTTCAACACTTTTCCCTTAGTGAGAAGGAGGGTCTAAGGGCAGTAATGCCCAGTTTAGCCTAGTCTGTTTAGTTTAGCCATTACCTATTGAATACTATGACTTCATGTTCTTTATGATGTCATTTTTATTATACAATTACTGGTATGAAGCTCATTGAGATGACTATTGTTGTAATATTGGGCTATGTAAATAAAATGAAATTGAATTTATGCCATCATTTATTTTGTCTATAATAAAATGGTTCTGAACCACTCTTAGTCTGGCTCGTCAGAGAGGACCTGTCTGCCATGGGAGATCCTACCAGACATACCAGACCCAGACAGTTTAGCTCCTTGGATAACTCGAGCTCTCAAACCCCACCACCACCATAAGGTGGCGGTTCATGGAGGAGAAAAATTGGCCCCTTTTTGGAAAAGGGGTTTTATCAGTCACTATAAAATATTAAAATAAAATAGAATTTAAATAATAAAATAGACAATGAAGCCTGAACTGAACTGAACAGTACTGGGAAAGTATTTAGGAGAAAGACACAGCGCATAACAGCAGTGCCCAATGGCTGGTCTCTCTGAGAAAAGAACATAGGGTTAGAGTTTATCTCCCTGAACAGAACCTCCAACGAGTAAGGCAAGTCCTGAGAAGCCAGCTCAATTGCAAGGACAAGACTCTGGAAATAAACAGTTACACACTGCCAGTTATCAAAACCCCTGCAGGAATAATACATGGAGGGTTCCATCCCAAATCAAGCACTCTGACAGCACTCTGTATGGTAACCGCAAGGAAGGAAGCTGAGTTCTGGTGAGCGTGGAAGCCACTTTCCAGGATGTACCACCGGACCATAACTGAAGAGGCTGATATCAAGAAGTCCTACCAATGGCTAGATAGGGCTGGCCTACAGGACAGCACTGAAGCGCTCATCCTGGCAGCTCAGGAACAAGCCCTGAGCACCAGAGCAATAGAGGCTCAGATCTACCACACCAGACAAGACCCAAGGTGTAGGCTGTGCAAAGAGGCGCCTGAAACAATCCAGCACATAACTGGACATAACATCAAGTGGCTGGAATAATATACAGGAACATTTGTGCAGAATGGAAACCCCAAGGTATAAATGGGAAACACCTCCAAAGGTGGTAGAGAATGAGAGGAAAAAAATCCTGTGGGACTTCCAGATCCAGACTGATAGGATGGTAATTTTGAATCAACCAGACATTGTAGTGGTGGATAAAGAACAGAGGAAAGCCGTTGTGGTGGATGAGGCAGTGCCAAGTGATGGGAACATCAGGAAGAAGGAACATGAGAAACTGGAGAAATACCAGGGACTCAGAGAAGAACTGGAGAAAGCCTGGAAACTGAAGGTGACAGTGGTGTCTGTGGTAATTGGAGCACTCGGGGCAGTAACCCCCAAGCTTGAGGAGTGGCTACAACAGATACCTGAAAAGACCTCAGACCTCTCAGTCCAGAAAAGCGCAGTGCTAGGAACAGCTAAGATACTGCGCAGGACCCTCAAGCTGTCCCCCAGACTGTCAGCACCCCCTATCCTACATTATGCTTTTCTTTAGACTTTCAAAGTAAACAATATGATTATAAATTTCCTTTGGCACACTAGAGAACACATTTTTATGGAATCTGAGTTTTTTTTCGGGAGTCCTTTTTCTCTTCCCGGAAGTAAGGCTACTGGATCTCTGAGGCTCCGCCCTTCGCTCATTGTGGGTGCTGCCTTTGTGGGACCGGTGCTGCCCATTTCATGATGTCAGCCTAGAGCCGACCTCAACAACGTGTCTGCGTTTCTCCTACAAAAAAAAAAAAAAACAACAACATCCAAACTTTTGCAAAGATGGATGTGCATATTCGTGCATTTAAAAGGACCGCGAATATCAGCTCGCCACTAGTTCCCCATAGAAAGTGTTTTTGTATGTGTGTGTTAGCCTGGGGGCGGAGCAGGCAGCACAAACTCTTCCTGGAGGGGGCTGTTCCTCACTTTGTGATGTCACAATGAGACAACCCACTCGTTTTTGTGGATTGGGAGGGGCTGGTGCTCAGAGTGGAGGTTTTAAGAGGAATACGATCAAATGTGTGAATGGATCAAAATGCCGAATGAACGGTATTATTCACTTAAAATCTAAGTAAAATAAATAAATAAAAGTAAATAAAAGTTGATTTTATATGATATGGACCCTTTAGGAAAAAGTTAATAGATTGTGATAAAAGAGAACTAAACTTAAATTTCTGATATAACTGAGTTACTTCAGGAACTAAACATGAACTTTAACTAAATATTATTTAAATTAAAGCTACAAGTAGCATTTAGCGGGCCCGAGCACGGGCGACCGCCTGGCACGGGTGACCGCCCCGCGAGCAAAGCCCCGCTCGAACCGTTCTCGTCGTTCTATCTTGTCCATTCTGGAGCTCCAAGCTACTGTTAACATGACAGCAGCCTGTGGGGGGTGGGGGGGGGGACTGTAATCTGTTGCCTTTAGGGACAAAGACATTTGCATATAGCATGAAAGAAATTCTTAAACCTAAGCCTTGTTTAGACCTGCTCATTTTCTCGTCAAGGAGAAGGTTTTTATCAGATTGAGAAACAAGCAATGATAACTGCTATCACTGTCCCTAAGGATGAGAACATTTGAACTCTTCTAATTTCCACTACAATGTCTAGATGAGTGTCAGCTATGTCTGATAACTTGGCCAATTAGCTGGACCGGGATCTTGCAAGGTGCAGGTGGTTTAACGTCCAGTGTGTTGAGTCTGTGGATGGCAACAGTAAAGCATAGCTTTTGGTTTCCACAAGAGAAGAACTCTTGACACATCTGCCCTAACAGACAACTACAAGAGGAGTTGAAATGTATAACATGGTGAAGGAGTTTTTGTGCAGAAACAGGTACCATTAGTAAAGCTGGTAGCAGTGACTGCAGACGGGGCTCCTGCTATGATCAATAGACAAACAGGTTTCATCACTCACTGTAAAGCTGACCAAAAGGTTGGAGAGTGAAAACAATATTAGATATTGGAAAAGTTACTTCTGAAGTTTTCTAATACCAATTTGCATATACTCCAGACTGTTATAAAGACTTATTGTTAATGTTTTGAAAAACTTTCCTGTGTATTTCATTGCTGTCATTAAAGGACCTGCTGAGATCATTTAATTTGTTTACTGACAGAATTAAAAGCAGTAAGACAAAGTGGGGATATTGTTTACCAAAGGAATAACAAGTTGACCAACCACCCTTATACCAGGACACCAAAACCTTGATATATACAACAATGAGTGAGATATGGACTTTACATCACGGAATCAAATACTTTCCTTAGACAAGATGAATGCGGCTATCTGTTAGACAAGATAGCACAGTATGATGAACTAGAACTGTCAGCATCTCACACCAATGATAAAGATCTGAAAGATGTTGATATTGATCCTAAAATAAATGTTTTTCTATAGTGATAATACTATAAAGAGAATCAATTTAATATTGTAAACATAAAGTTCTCCATAATCCATTTCAATAGAACCTTGTATGCCAATTTCTATACAATCAAGGGCTACGTAAAACAGTTTTCACAAAGGTTCAGTAAAATTACAGTCTCAGACACATGGTTAAAATGAATGGTGATAGAAGAAAATTGCACTGTTTGCACAATTTATTTCTATTTATTGTTCTAACAATTTTCATTTTTAATTTTGCTTACTGTTGTTCCATTTTCATGACACTGCTCTGTTAGTCAAAAATGTGAAATAAATACTCCTTGAATTCCTTGAATTGAAGGGGTCAGCATTGTTCTGCTAATTAACCTGACCCCTTAGCTGCGTGTGTGTGTGTGGGGGGGGGGGGGTGACATTTGACACCCTGGTAACAGCTGTGCTGCTGTGAATGTCTGCTGCTTATTTTCCTCAAGACAGGCTGTTTAAAACAAGTGGAATGAAATAAATCCTTACACTTCAGCAGTTCATTGTATGATTGTGAAAATATTCAGGGAACATTTGGACATGTATGTCTGTGAAATTTGGTGTTGATACTTAAAAAATAAGTTATGAAATACATATGTGCCCTATGAAATAACTAGGTGGCGCTATGGAGCTTGTACAAGATTGTCATATCCATGGGTTCAGAATGGAAGCTCAATCAAATCTATTTAATTTCAGTGAGATCGGACAAGAAATGTGCACTTGAGAGCAACTTTTGTGTGCATGGCGAGACGCTCAACTTTGCCACTCCGTCACAACCACACCCCCGCATCGAAAGTTATAGTTTTTTATCAGAGTAAACTTTAATGGCTTTTCAACAGGTGGACATCATTTTGAGGTGTGTCGGCTCATCCTACTTCAAGCAGTGATGCTCCAAGTCCAACATGTCATTTACTGTTGCCAGCAGGTGGCGCTACACCTGTTCAAGATTCTTTCACTGTAGATGTGTTCAGAGTCAGACTACAATCATGCACATCAATTTTGGATCAGATTGGATTATGCATGGCTGAATAATGGCCATTTATCTTTTCATGGCGTGTTTTCGAAATGACCTTCAATTTCGACGCGCCGCCACGGTCACAAACATCCGTAAAAACTTAAATGCTTCACAATTTGACATCGGACATGGGTCTAGTTTACGAAACCAAAGTTTGGAGTCATTACTCCAAAATCTCTAGGAGGAGTTCGTTCTAGAACGAGGCCTGCAAATGACCAAAATACGGCATAAATGACATATTGACATCAATATAGCAGACTTCCTGTACGAGTGACAGCTTGGTACCAAGAGACTTTTTTGTAGGTTTCCATCTGATGAACATGCCCTGTTAAAATCAAGCTTGTACATTAAAGAACATGGCGGGGCTCGCAAAAACAAACATTGTAGGTGGCGCTATCGAGCCGTTTTTGTGCACCCATGCGGGTGCTGTGTATCTAAGGTGGAGATATTTGAGAGGCACCTTATTCTGAAATCTTAGCTTCCAGAGTCAAACAGCTGATTTTTTATGAATTTTTAATTGTCTGACTGCAATGCAACCAACCACTTCCTGTTTGGCGGTGGCTTGTGCAGGCACCGTCAGGTTTACACCAATGAAACTTTAGATCATGAGAGAAGACCCTTCTGAGTATCTCCAGTTTTAATTTCATGAACGTTGGACAAAGCACATAGAAAATACAGGGCGGAATGCAACAAAAAACGTTTTTTTAAATAACTAGGTGGCGCTATGGAGCTCGTCCAAGATTTTCATATCCATGGGTTCAGAATGGAAGCTTCATCATATCCATTGAATTTCAGTGAGATTGGACAAGGAATGTGCACGTGAGAGCAACTTTTGTGTGCATGGCGAGACGCCTAACTTTGCCGCTCTGTCACGACCACACCCCTGCGTTGAAAGTTTGTGTTTTTTTATCAGAGTAAACTTCAATGGCTTTTCAACAGGTGGACGTCATTTTCAGCTGTGTCGGCTCATCCTACTTGGAGCAGTGATGCTCCAAGTCAAACATGTCATTTCCTGTTGCCAGCAGGTGGCGCTACACTTTTTTCAGATTCTTTCACTGCAGATGTGTTCAGAGTCAGACTACAATCATGCCCATCAATTTTGAATCAGATTGGATTATGCATGGCTGAGTAATGGCCATTTTTCTTTTCATGGCGTGTTTTCGAAACGACCTCCAATTTTGACGCGCCGCCACGGTCATACACAAACG
Source organism: Oryzias curvinotus (assembly GCA_023969325.1). Lineage (NCBI taxonomy): Eukaryota > Metazoa > Chordata > Actinopteri > Beloniformes > Adrianichthyidae > Oryzias > Oryzias curvinotus. The sequence continues at coordinate 29,122,723 of CM043708.1, read as the reverse complement.
TAAAAATGTAAACGCTTCACAATTTAACATCGGACATGGGTCTAGTTTACAAAACCAAAGTTTGGAGTCATTACTCATAAATCTCTAGGAGGAGTTCGTTCTAGAACGAGGCCTGCAAATGACCAAAGTAGAGCAAAAATGACATATTGACATCAATATAGCAGACTTCCTGTACGACTGACAGCTTGGTACCTACAGACTTTTTTGTAGGTTTTCATCAGATGAACATGCCCTGAAAAAATCAAACTTGTACGTTGAAGCATATGCGGGGCGTCGGGACAAAAGTCATTGTAGGTGGCGCTGTTGAGCCGTTTTTGTGCACCCATGCCAATCTCCTATAAAATACGAAATTTTTCGCGACTCCTGATGTGTGTGCCAAATTTGGTGAGTTTTGGGGTATGTTAAAGGCCTCAAAATGGCCACTTTTCCGGTAGAATAATAATAATAATTAAAGCTACAAGTAGCATTTAGCGGGCCCGAGCACGGGCGACCGCCTGGCACGGGCGACCGCCCCGCGAGCCACGCCCTGTTCGAACCGTTTGGCATAGTTATTTCTTCTCCATTCTGGAGCTGCAAGCTACATTTAACATGACAGCAGCATGTCGGTGGAGGGGGGGTGGGTGGGTGGGGGTTGTAATCTGTTGGCTATAAGGACTGAGACGTTTGCATATAGCATGAAAAAAAATCTTCAACCAAAGCCTCGTTTAGACCTGCTCATTTTCTCATCAAAAAGAAGGCATTTTCAAATTAAGAAGCTGTCAATCAAGCAATCATAATAATTACTAACACTGTACCTTAGGATGAGAAAAATGGAACTGACCTAATCTCCACTACAATGTCTAGACAAGAGTCAGCTATGTCTGATAACTTGGCCGATTAGCTGGACCGGGATATTGCGAAGTGCAGGTAGTCTAGCATCCGGTGTGATGAGTCTGTGGAAAGCAGCAGTACAGCGCAGCTGTTGGTTTATATTAACATCAAGAGATAAACTCTTGACACAACTGCCCTAACAGACAACTAAAAGAGAAGATGAAATGTATAACATGGTGAAGGAGTTTTTGTGCAGAAAAAGTACCATTAGAAAAGCTGGTAGCAGTGACTGCAGACGGGGCTCCTGCTATGATCAATAGACAAACAGGTTTCATCACTCACTGTAAAGCTGACCCAGACTTTCCAAAATGTCTGCATTACTGCTGCTTCATTCACCAGCAGGCCTTATGTGCAGAAGTGATTGGCTCTGGACACATAATGACTCCTATTGTGAAAATCATAGACAACCTCAGCTGCATGCGCCTGTAACCAATGCCTTCAGTGTGTTTTGCAAAATAAGGTTGCGTAGGTCTTTGGACAGCTCTTTGCTTTTACCCATCATGCAATGCTTCTTGTCTAACACCTTGCTGGTGAGAAACCTTTTTAAAAGGCATCAGGACTATACCAGCTGATATTACTTTGCACTAATAGGGGGCAGGTTACCTTCTGAATACTGACAAACTCCAGCTGCTTTCTTGGCTTGCCAGACCTTTTTACCCCTCCTTTTCTTCATGTGTTCAATACTTATTCCCTGTGCCATTTCACTTTATTACACATAACTTCATTTATGGACATAAATGTTTGGATTTCTTTCTATGTGTGCATTACTTGGGTTGATGCCGATATCCGGTGAAAATTTCATGTCAATAGCTCGATTAGAAATATGTTTTTTGAGAGAAATGTTGACGTGTTCAATACTTTTTTTCCCCGCTGTAAAATCATTGTTTTTATATTTAGAGCTCTAAGCAACCAAACAGTTGTTTGAATCTGTGATTTATTTTAAAAAGCTGCTGAAAAAAATTATCTTTTTAAAATGTTGATTTCTAATTTGTGTTTTACATTTTGTGTTCCATTTTTTGTGCTTTAAATGGGAAGCATTTGTTATTTGTTTGGTGTTTTTAAGGTGCTACAAATATACACATCATTTTTAAGAGACATTTGTTATCAGTTGTGTTTCTTGATTTGTAGTTTAATATCATTGGATGTATAAAAAGGAAAAGAAGTTGCAGCATTGATTATAAAAAAAGGATGTAAGAGATATTTATCATCCTATGTCACATCTGTAGGAGTGTACTGAGGTTGGTTTTTGTTGTGTTTGTAAAAAAAAGATAAAATTTAAAGTTAATTGCATTTTGCATAATGATTATTGCATTCATAAATAATGGTTAAGATCTGCCTCTGTAGGATATAGATTAGTTTCAGCACAGCCACAATTTCTGTGGGATATTTTGGATACAAGGGTGATTTTGAAAAGTATGAGGGCATTGCTCCTGTATGTCTGATGACCCATCGTCAGTGTCCAAAGACACTTGCAATGCATTGTTAAATGTTCTGCAATGCAGAGAAGTTGCTGACGCTTCTTTTGTTAAAGGTTGTACTGGCAATTGTTAGAATTCCACTCTGGATGTTCTCTACCTGCTGCCGTGTGGTGTTGGGGGGTTCTGGCTGCCGCGGCTGTTGCAGCGGGGGCCTTGGTGTGGGGATGGCTGGTCACTCTCCCTCCTTCTTTTCACATTCCACCACCCATTTTAGAAGAACATAAACACTCACCTGAGCACAGGTGCTAGCTCACCTTTGCACTAATAGTTTGTGTGAATGAATGAAATATTTCACACTAGTTGGTTTGAAGTCACAAGTGTGGATGTGTGAACACTATCTGTACTGCGTACATGTTGACTTGTGGACATTTTTGCAGCTAACAGGTGTGTTTTTAACATTTGAGTGTGTGTGTTTCACATTTTGTGTTCCATTTTTTTGTGCTTTTATTGGGAGGATTTGTTATTTGTTTGGTGTTTAAAGGTGCTATGTATATATATATATATATATATATATATATATATACACATCATTTTTTAGAGAAATTTGTTATCAGTTGTACTTTTTGTTGCTGTTGTAGTTCAATTTTATTGGATTTATAGAAAGGAAATAAGTTGCAGCATTGATTAAAAAAGGATAAAAGAGACATTTACTGTCTTATGTTACATCTGTAGAACTGTACTGAGAGTTGTGTTTTGTTTTGGAGCACATTCATATGTTTTGTTTGTAAAAAAAAAAAAAAAGATAAATTAAAGCTACAAGTAGCATTTAGCGGGCCCGAGCACGGGCGACCGCCTGGCACGGGTGACCGCCCCGCGATCAAAGCCCCGCTCAAACCGTTCTCGTCGTTCTATCTTGTCCATTCTGGAGCTCAAAGCTACTGTTAACATGACAGCAGCCTGTGGGGGGTGGGGGGGGGACTGTAATCTGTTGCCTTTAGGGACTAAGACATTTGCATATAGCATGAAAGAAATTCTTAAACCTAAGCCTTGTTTAGACCTGCTCATTTTCTCGTCAAGGAGAAGAAGGTTTTTATCAGATTGAGAAACAAACAATGATGATAACTGCTATCACTGACCCTAAGGATGAGAACAATTGAACTCTTCTAATTTCCACTACAATGTCTAGATGAGTGTCAGCTATGTCTAATAACTTGGCCAATTAGCTGGACCGGGATCTTGCAAGGTGCAGGTGGTTTAACGTCCAGTGTGTTGAGTCTGTGGACGGCAACAGTACAGCATAGCTTTTCGTTTCCACAAGAGAAGAACTCTTGACACATCTGCCCTAACAGACAACTACAAGAGGAGTTGAAATGTATAACATGGTGAAGGAGTTTTTGTGCAGAAAAAGGTACCATTAGTAAAGCTGGTAGCAGTGACTGCAGACGGGGCTCCTGCTATGATCAATAGATAAACAGGTTTCATCACTCACTGTAAAGCTGACCAAAAGGTTGGAGAGTGAAAACAATATTAGATATTGGAAAAGTTACTTCTGAAGTTTTATAATACCAATTTGCATATACTCCAGACTGTTATAAAGACTTATTGTTAATGTTTTGAAAAACTTTCCTGTGTATTTCATTGCTGTCATTAAAGGACCTGCTGAGATCATTTAATTTGTTTACTGACAGAATTAAAAGCAGAAAGACAAAGTGGGGATATTGTTTACCAAAGGAATAACAAGTTGACCAACCACCCTTATACCAGGACACCAAAACCTTGATATATACAACTATGAGTGAGATATGGACTTTACATCACGGAATCAAATACTTTCCTTAGACAAGTTGAATGCGGCTATCTGTTAGACAAGATAGCACAGTATGATGAACTAGAACTGTCAGCATCTCACACCAATGATAAAGATTTGAAAGATGTTGATATTGATCCTGAAATAAATGTTTTTCTATAGTGATAATACTATAAAGAGAATCAATTTAATATTGTAAACATAAAGTTCTCCATAATCCATTTCAATAGAACCTTGTATGCCAATTTCTATACAATCAAGGACTACGTAAAACAGTTTTCACAAAGGTTCAGTATAATTACAGTCTCAGACACATGGTTAAAATGAATGGTGATAGAAGAAAATTGCACTGTTTGCACAATTTATTTCTATTTATTGTTCTAACTATTTTCATTTTTTATTTTGCTTACTGTTGTTCCATTTTCATGACACTGCTCTGTTAGTCAAAAATGTGAAATAAATACTCCTTGAATCCCTTGAATTGAAGGGGTCAGCATTGTTCTGCTAATTAACCTGACCCCTTAGCTGCGTGTGTGTGGGGGGGGGGGGGTGACATTTGACACCCTGGTGACAGCTGTGCTGCTGTGAATGTCTGCTGCTTATTTTCCTCAAGACAGGCTGTTTAAAACAAGTGGAATGAAATAAATCCTTACACTTCAGCAGTTCATTGTATGATTGTGAAAATATTCGGGGAACATTTGGACATGTATGTCTGTGAAATTTGGTGTTGATAGTTAAAAAATAAGTTATGAAATACATATGTGCCCTATGAACTAACTAGGTGGCGCTATGGAGCTTGTCCAAGATTGTCATATCCATGGGTTCAGAATGGAAGCTTAATCAAATCTTTTTAATTTCAGTGAGGTCGGACAAGAAATGTGCACTTGAGAGCAACTTTTGTGTGCATGGCGAGACGCTCAACTTTGCCGCTCCGTCACGACCACACCCCCGCATCGAAAGTTATAGTTTTTTATCGGAGTAAACTTCAATGGCTTTTCAACAGGTGGACATCATTTTGAGGTGTGTCGGCTCATCCTACTTGGAGCAGTGATGCTCCAAGTCCAACATGTCATTTACTGTTGCCAGCAGGTGGCGCTACACCTGTTCAAGATTCTTTCACTGTCGATGTGCTCAGAGTCAGACTACAATCATGCACATCAATTTTGAATCAGATTGGATTATGCATCGCTGAGTAATGGCCATTTTCCTTTTCATGGCGTGTTTTCGAAACGTCCTCCAATTTTGACGCGCCGCCACGGTCATACACAAACGTAAAAATGTAAACGCTTCACAATTTAACATCGGACATGGGTCTAGTTTACAAAACCAAAGTTTGGAGTCATTACTCCAAAATCTCTATGAGGAGTTCGTTCTAGAATGAGGTCTGCAAATGACCAAAATGGAGCAAAAATGACATATTGACATCAATATAGCAGACTTCCTGTGCGACTGACAGGTGGGGCCTAAGAGCCGTTTTTGTAGGTTTCCATCTGATGAACATGCCCTGATAAAATCAAGCCTGTACATTAAAGAACATGGCGGGGCTCGCAAAAACAAACATTGTAGGTGGCGCTATCGAGCCATTTTTGAGCACCCATGCGGGTGCTGTGTATTTAAGGTGGAGATATTTAAGAGGCACCTTATTCTGAAATCTTAGCTTCCAGAGTCAAACGGCTGATTTTTTATGAATTTTTAATTATCTGACTGCAATGCAATCAACCACTTCCTGTTTGGCGGTGGCTTGTGCAGGCACCGTCAGGTTTACACCCATGAAACTTTAGATCATGAGAGAAGACCCTTCTGAGTATCTCCAGTTTTAATTTCATGAACGTTGGACAAAGCACAGAGAAAATACAGGGCGGAATGCGACAAAAAACGTTTTTTTAAATAACTAGGTGGCGCTATGGAGCTCGTCCAAAATTGTCATATGCATGGGTTCAGAATGGAAGCTTCATCATATCCATTGAATTTCAGTGAGATTGGACAAGGAATGTGCACGTTAGAGCAACTTTTGTGTGCATGGCGAGATGCCCAACTTTGCCGCTCTGTCACGACCACACCCCTGCGTTGAAAGTTATAGTTTTTTATCGGAGTAAACTTCAATGGCTTTTCAACAGGTGGACATCATTTTGAGGTGTGTCGGCTCATCCTACTTGGAGCAGTGATGCTCCAAGTCCAACATGTCATTTACTGTTGCCAGCAGGTGGCGCTACACCTGTTCAAGATTCTTTCACTGTCGATGTGCTCAGAGTCAGACTACAATCATGCACATCAATTTTGAATCAGATTGGATTATGCATGGCTGAGTAATGGCCATTTTCCTTTTCATGGCGTGTTTTCGAAACGTCCTCCAATTTTGACGCGCCGCCACGGTCATACACAAACGTAAAAATGTAAACGCTTCACAATTTAACATCGGACATGGGTCTAGTTTACAAAACCAAAGTTTGGAGTCATTACTCCAAAATCTCTAGGAGGAGTTCGTTCTAGAATGAGGCCTGCAAATGACCAAAATGGAGCAAAAATGACATATTGACATCAATATAGCAGACTTCCTGTGCGACTGACAGGTGGGGCCTAAGAGACTTTTTTGTAGGTTTCCATCAGATGAACATCCCCTGAAAAAATCAAACTTGTACGTTGAAGCATATGCGGGGCGTCGGGACAAAAGTCATTGTAGGTGGCGCTGTCGAGCCGTTTTTGTGCACCCATGCCAATCTCCTATAAAATACGAAATTTTTCGCGACTCCTGATATGTGTGCCAAATTTGGTGAGTTTTGGGGTATGTTAAAGGCCTCAAAATGGCCACTTTTCCGGTAGAATAATAATAATAATAATAATAATAATAATAATAAACATTCGAAAAACAATAGGGTCCTTGCACTCCGTGCTCGGGCCCTAAATATTGAGTTAATTGCATTTTAGATGACTAAAAAAGCAATGATTAGTAGTAAAAATGTATAAAAGACATGCAAAACAAATGAAAAAGCAGTCTTTCAGTGTGGCTGAACTCTTGTCATCTTGACAGTCTTGGGTAATTAGCATATGAACAGGCAGCGGGGGGGGAGGGGGGGAGTGAAATTTGACTCCTGCTGCAGAGCAGACTGAGGAAACGGCTGGAGCATGTTAGAGGAAAATACATCTTACAGATGACCAGTTTATTTTATATCTGTAAAAAATATCCAGCGACCACTTAGACATGTTCAGGTATATGCTTGTAAAACCTGGTGTGGATAATTGAAACATAAGTTATAATAAAACACACTTGTTTGGAGTCCAGACGGAAAAAGCACAGATTTTGTGATGTAAAATATTTATAATAAATACATCTGTTTCACCTAGAAGTCTGAAAGAAATATGGAAGGCAGCAAACACAGATCCCTACCGTTATCTATTTTTTTGTGTTGATATTTGAAGGATAAGTTATGAAAAAAAATAGGTGTTTGCAGTTTTGCCTAAAAAGACGTTTTCTGACCTTTTTGGATGGACGGCTCTCTCAGACGTCACCTGTAACTTCAATTATTCTGAATTTTTTTAGGAAGCAGTAGCACATAAATGCCTATGAAAGTGGAATTGTTGGTACTGATAACCCAAACAGAAGTTATTATAATAATAGTTGTTTAGTCCAAAATTTAATTAAAAAAATCAAGTGATGAAGTTTCTCGTAGACCCTGTAGTGTTACATATCAAAGCTAGAAATTATTAAAGGCATCTTATTCTGAAATCTCAGCTTCCTGAGACAAACGGCTGATTTGCTATGAAGCTTTGTTTTATGAGTAAGTGCAATTGACCACTTCCTGTTTGGGGGGGCCTTATGAAGGCACCGTCAGATTGACACCCAGGAAATTTTAGATGATGAGAGAGGACCCTTCTGAGTATCTCCAGTTTTAATTTCATGCACGTCGGACGAAGCGCAGAGAAAAGATAGGGATAATTGCGACAAAAACTGTGTTTTTCAATAACTAGGTGGCGCTATGGAGCTCGTCCAAGATTTTCATATCCATGGGTTCAGAATGGAAGCTTCATCATATCCATTGAATTTCAGTGAGATTGGACAAGGAATGTGCACGTGAGAGCAACTTTTGTGTGCGTGGCGAGACGCCCAACTTTGCCGCTCTGTCACGACCACACCCCTGATTAGAAAGTTATGGTTTTTTGTCAGAGTAAACTTCAATGGCTTTTCAACAGGTGGACGTCATTTTCAGGTGTGTCGGCTCATCCTACTTGGAGCAGTGATGCTCCAAGTCAAACATGTCATTTCCTGTTGCCAGCAGGTGGCGCTACACCTGTTCTAGATTCTTTCACTGTAGATGTATTCAGAGTCAGACTACAATCATGCCCATCAATTTTGAATCAGATTGGATTATGCATCGCTGAGTAATGGCCATTTTTCTTTTCATGGCGTGTTTTCGAAACGACCTCCAATTTTGACGCGCCGCCACGGTCACAAACATCCATAAAAACTAAAACGCTTCGCAATTTAACATCGGACATGGTTCTAGTTTACAAAACCAAAGTTTGGAGTCATTACTCACAAATCTCTAGGAGGAGTTCGTTCTAGAACGAGGCCTGCAAATGACCAAAGTAGAGCAAAAATGACATATTGACATCAATATAGCAGACTTCCTGTGCGACTGACAGCTTGGTACCTACAGACTTTTTTGTAGGTTTCCATCAGATGAACATGCCCTGAAAAAATCAAACTTGTACGTTGAAGCATATGCGGGGCGTCGGGACAAAAGTCATTGTAGGTGGCGCTGTTGAGCCGTTTTTGTGCACCCATCCCAATCTCCTATAAAATACGAAATTTTTCGCGACTCCTGATGTGTGTGCCAAATTTGGTGAGTTTTGGGGTATGTTAAAGGCCTCAAAATGGCCACTTTTCCGGTAGAATAATAATAATAATAATAATAATAATAAACATTCGAAAAACAATAGGGTCCTTGCACTCCGTGCTCGGGCCCTAATAAACATTCGAAAAACAATAGGGTCCTTGCACTCCGTGCTCGGGCCCTAACTAGATCACAAAACAAACTAGAACTCACTCAAAACAGAGATTAAAGAATATATTTGAAAAAAACCTCAGTTGAAATAAAATCTGTTTAAACTAAGCAACTAAACTAAAATCAAGTTTAGGGACACTTGGTGAGATGGTGCTTGGACATCACTGTGATCAATTAGGAGATATCCTCTTTCTACCCGCCAATTTATCTGCACCCTTTAGTACACACACCCCTTTACCCCTACAATAATATACACTGCAACACACACACACACACAGTCTCAAGATGCAGTGTTTGTACGAGGCACGCCTCCCCTGGATTAATTACGGCCCAGTTATTTTTAATTAAAGCTCTTTCTGTCATTGCATGCTGGCAGTGTGGGAGTAAGTGTTAAGCAAAAGAAGTCTGTCTTTTTTCTGTCACTGATGTTTCATCAAGATCAGCTGAGGAGCTTTTCCTCAAGCGGACCTGCAGTTCATGGCCTGCAGCAGTTCTTGATAGTCTTTTATGTGTTTAGATGGACAGAAATCTCAAAAGAGAAGAAAAAGTCTTTTGTCATCACCTGAATAGAGATTCGCTGCCTAATTTTGTAAAACTAATTTCTTTCAGAAAACAACCTCACCATTAAGTGTGTATTTATGTTGTGTTAATTTCAGGTGCTTCCTCGGTTGGATCCTCTCCCTCTGCTCCTGTTCAGCCGCTGCAGCTCTAGATGGGGACCAGCATAACCACTTAGCTGTGCTGATGCTGCATTTGGCTGAACATGCAGCTATTCACAGAGAGAGAGGTCCCAAATATTAGCATGTCCAACAACCAACGTTTTGTTTTTGTGCTCAACCGATCTCCCATTGTGTAGCCCCTTCAGTTCAGGGGCTGGGTGGTGGGAAAGGGGTGGTGAGTTGTGTATAGGTCTAGGGAGGGGGCTCTGTTTTCATTTTTCATGCTCGTTTTTATATTATTTATTTTGTTTTGTTTTGTTTTAATGTAAAGCACTTTGTGTTGTGTGTTTATAGGAAAAGTGCTACATAGATAAAGTTTAATTTGGTATTGTGTGAGGAGTTTGACTTTCTATCAAACATGAAGATCTCGTTCATTTCCTAAAAACAGCAAAAACCCTAGGGCGCCCCCTATCAACCCACATTAGAACACGCTCATTCCTTCATGTTACTTTTACTTCTACACTGATGTATGGCTCCTCCTTAAATTCCTTCATGTTAAATGTTAGTTTTGAACTCAAATAGACCTTACACAAAAGTGACGCAGAGAATTTTGAAATCCCACGACTTCATCAGGACTTGAAAGCAAAGTTTAGCCTCCTTTCAACAAGCTCACATGAAAATAACATCTGAGTCAAAAGAAAGTTGTTATAAGATCATTTCTTCCCTCTTTGCTCTCAAAGTGAGTGATGAAATTAAACATTTACAGCTTTACATAACCAGTGACCTTTCAGGTGATGCTGGTATTTGCAGAAAGTATTCTAAAGTGATAAAACCAATCAAACAGACTCTTTGCACGCCATCTTTTTTTTTTAGACAAATGTGTTCACCATTTGTGGGGTTTCTGCAGAAGAGGAAACACTTTAAAGGCTCAGTATGGCATATAATGATGCATGAGAGTGTTACTGAAAGCCTCGGAGCTACAGAGCAAACCAGATGTTTGTTAACCTCGTTGAACACATCTGCTCTGCAATATGAAGTTAAATTGACATGTTTGTGTTAGAAAATAACCTATTTTTACCCTCCTCTTTGTTTGACTTCATATCATTCCAGCAGATCTGTCCTACAAAGCTAGAAAGGCACTATATGTGTGCATATTTCTGGAGTTTAATCAGTTCATTTAACAAAAAAAAAGACAAATATACTTGATACGACAGACAGCAATACAATTAAAATATAAATAGAAAAATGTATAAACATACAAATGATGATGGTAATTTAAGTTTTTTTTTATAGTTAAATTTAATATTTACAGACTTTTTTGTTTTGGACATTTTCCTTTGAAAGAAAGCAGCCTTAATTTTGACTTTAAAAAGAGACATTTAGAATGTTTGAAAATCACTATTTGACAAAAAAAAAAACATTTTAATGGTGTTTCCACTTTTAGTTATAAAGTTGCAGGACCTGTTTTTGGAAACAAATGTCAGAAGAAAGCAGAGAAAATGACATCAGTTGTGAGAATAGTTGTAACAATGTGTTTCTGGCTCATGTGGAAAGGCAGATTTATGTTTTTGTTTTTTATGTGGTATTTCATTTTCTCAACTAAAAAAGAAACTTACTTTTTCACTAATTTGAACTCTTTACAACTTTTCCTTGATGCAAATTTAGGATTCAACCAGCGTGAGAACAGGACTGAGTAAGTAAGTGAGCAAGTCATGACTCCCCTCTGGCTCCAACAAAATAAAACCGCCATTTTTCCATGAAACAGACGCCGCCATGATGGAGCCAAACGTGGTCAGTAAGCAGTGTCTGAGTCACCGTTTCTATGGCAACCACTCTAGCCAATCAGGGAGTTGGAAGTCCACATCCCTACCGCTCGAAAGTGGTCCACACGAAATCTGTCAATGTTTTGAACATTGTGGGCCAACAGGCTCCACCCACCTTTATTAAGCCATCTGATTGGTTAGTTTATAACTCGAATGAGGGATTAAGAAGATTTTGAAAAGGGTAGCAGAGCAAGAATAGTTATTCTGACTTCTCTATAGAAAACATGTGGGATTTTGGCTTCTTGGAACCAGCAGGTGCTTCCCGTTTGGAACACAATAGGGGAGGGGTCACTCAGTCCAGTTCTCACATACACTCCATGGATGGAAGTTCCGGTAACCCACCATAATTTCTGCAGGCGTGTGGTCAGCTCGGGAGGATCTTCAAACACGGAAGCCTTTTTACACAGCAGCACAGTTTAAGTACAACTTTTATTAATACTGGAATCATCACAGTGAGTTTTGTTACATTAGCAGTGACCAAAGTTAACAAATGAGGGTCAGTTTTACAAAAAAAGGAAGACAGGAAAGGAAAAGTTATTTTCAAAGAAGGAGGCAAAAGAACCTTTAAACTCACAATAAATAAAAAGAAAAGCATTAAAATTCAGAGATAAAAAAAGAGAGACAGGACCACAGAGACGGCAGGGCTACCAGGGAGGGACGACAGGAGCTAAAAGTTGTTTATTCAGAAAGATGAAGCAGGTCTTTGTCACAATGCTCTCCTTTGAAGACTGTAGCCCCGTAGAAAACGCCATAGTGGCGAGATTTGTCAAGATTTCTTTTCAGATGTCGAGGAAGAAGAGAAAGCGAGAGAAGAAGCAGGAGACGGTACTGAGAACAGACAGTAAGACATTCAGTTTGGAGGCTGTTTCGACCACTCTGTTCTGTTTGACAAAAAGTTGCAGCGAGTTACATCACCAGTACCCATGAGGACCTCCATGAACCCTGACGCGGCCGCCGAGACTTTACCTTTGTCGTGTTTGCTTCAGACGAGTGTGTGTGAACGTATGATGGCTTTCTTCAGCAGGAAGGACTGACAGACTGTGAGTGGGAGGTGGAATGGAGGAACAGTAGGGGTCTCGACCATGTGTCTTTGTGCAACAAACACGCTCTCAAGCTCAAACACACACTTCAGTGAAACTCTGGTTATTTCTGAAAAGATCTTCAATAAAAAAACATTTATCAACATGTAATTTACTGCTATTTATAGGTTTCTAAAATCCTATGAACAACTTTTTACTTTTTGTGTACTTTTATCCAAAACGAAAAAGCAAAAAAAAAGTCCCAACTCACAGAGCTGTTATCCACAAATTTGTACACAGATTTCTAACGGTGAGCACCTGCTGTGAGCAAATGCTCGCAGTGGAGCCCTTCCAGCTCACTGTAAACCTCAGTTACCACGGAAACGGATATGAGCCTGGTCAATGCTATTCAAGCAAAGACAAGTTGGTCATCTGAGACATGAGTTATGATTAAATGAGGCTACATCTGGATAAAATGAAATGGCAAGCTCTGTCAGTCCGAACAGTTTTTTGTCCTTCTGTGTAATGAATAATTCTGTTTCTTTCTGCAAAACAAGAACTGTTGGGTTTAAACCATTGGCTATATAAGAGAACTGGACAGAGTTAGTGTGATGTCACCTGTAGATAATGACTTACTTCTAGCTCCAACCAAATGAAGTCAATTCAGTTGCCATTTTTTTGCGGTACAGGTGCCGCTATGTAGCCAGGCAACGTCAGTAAGAAGTGATTGGAAGGTCTGAGACATTGTATCTATGGCAACCACTCCCGCCAACCAGAAGTGAGCTTGTTGCACTTGAGAGCGGGCTACATGGGAATTCTTCTATACAGTTTATGGGTGGAACTAAGCTCCAGCCTCTTCTTCTCCACACTGAGGCTGTTTGTGGGTCAAATACTTCAATTCCGTTACAAAAGTTCTGGACCGGCACAGTCTAAACCAAAGTTCCTCTCTTATTTTTAAAATGCTGATATTAGACCCCTCTGAGACCCCTCACATGTTCTAATTGGATGTTTTGTCACGATGCAGGCTCACTCTTGTTCCTTTATTGCGACAGATGCTCACTGAGAAACCATCAAAAGTCATATAAGCTGTTCTTGAAATGCTGCCAGAACGATGCCTGAAAAAAAGCCTTCTCACAATTAATTAAAATGTAATCTGGCATTCATTTGGGAGTTGACAGTCTTTGAAATCCATCCGCTCGCCAAGAAGACAGCTTCTGTTACTCTGCATTTAAAGACACTCACAGATGATGGCGTGCAGCTCCGTACATACAGATGTTAAAGTGCACCTAAATCATCCGTTCACTGCGGGAAACTAAATCTTTAGTATCATTTCTCATCAGATTAGAGCTGAGATCAGAGTCGCACAGAGACAAACCTCAGCCTAAAGACGCCCCCATCATCCAAACTTTGTTACCGAAACCTTCTGCTGCACAGAATCCCTGTGTGTAAAGTCGGGGAGTTTTAACATCAGAATAGTCCAGAAACTGAAATGAGAAAACCAAAGACTAATAAAAAGGACCAAACCACCTGCACTTCCAACAACTGCTCATTAGGGGGTGCTATTGCCTAAAAGAGCTCTGACGAAGACAGGAGCAAAAAAAGAGGAAAACCAACTTGCCGACTGTCTTTTCATTTTTTATTTCAATTCGATTCAAAGATGTGGTTGATTAGTTTAAAAATGTTTTTCTAAACCAAATATAGGAAGTGCGCTCTCACCTGCCAAATGAAGCAAAAAAAACAGAGAAAACAAACTTGGATGATAAAGTGTGAATGCTTTCTTAAAATAATAACATTTTGTTGTGTTTATTAGGTGGCTTATCCCCCACCCATCATCATGAAACAAGAAAAACTGTCTAATTACAAGTTTATTCAAGAAGATTTACCAATGACAAAGCTTTATTCATTTAGTTTCCTTTTTTAACCTGCTATCGTGGATACATTTAGCGTTTTCACGACGTCGTCTCCATGTTTGAGTTGAGACGAGTGACATTTGAGAAACTGCGATTATGGTTAATATGAGGAATAAGGGATGATCTGCTTTAATGAAAAATATCTAAATGCCAGAACTAAAGAATTTAATTGAAAGTTCAGGTTTTAAACTTTTCAGAATCAAAAATATAATCAAAACGACGACTTTATGTTGAATGTATTGAGTGCAGCTTTCCAGTTAAAGAACAGAGGTTTCTGTTTGTGTCTACATGCCTGCAAGCATGTAAATATTCACATGCACCTCGTCATGTGTCTTCACATGTACACCTAGAAAACTGACATGATGGCAAAGTTAAATCACAGTTCATTTAACCCTTTAAAACACTACTGTTCTCTGAAACGTATTCATTTCTGGACTGTTAATGAAATATTCAAGGCTGCATGTGGTGTTACATTTGTTAATTCCTAATGAGGCTTCATGAGGTGTTACCAACCTTTTTTTTTTTTTTTTTCGCAGGATGTCACTTCATCTGGCAGATTTCTGTTCAGTCGACAACTGAGCCGTGTAGTTCTGCAGTCGGGGAGGTGGTGCAGCGGTTTTCCTGCGTCAAACTCAGAGGAGCGGTGCTGTACCAGCAAGCTGCTCGTCTGTTGCTCTCCAGGAGTTTAAAAAGCGTAAAAAAAAGTAAATTAAAAAACTGCTTTTCCACTTAATAAACCAAATCAAACCTTTCGTTCACCATCTTCACTTGATTATAACAGATTTTTTGGAGGGTTATGAACGTTATCTTAGTCAAATGTTTGGTAGAAACGGTTTCCAATCTTTCATTAAAATATCCTAATGTTCCATTTAAAACAGCTATAATTAATAAATAAGGTAGCGGGGTCTCTGGCTGTGTCTACTCACCATGAGAGTAGAGTAAAAATGGAGAAATCTAGTCTACAGACACTCATATTCTCCCCATTCATCCAACATTAATGATACACTGCTTTAAAGTTTGAAGTTATTTTACTTTTACATAAAATAGAAATAATACATTTTACAGTACTGTTGAAGCAAAAAAGTAGTAAGTACGAAATGTTTGTGCGAGGCAGTGATATTCTCAATCTCCCGTCTGGCTTATTCCTGTGTCCCTCTTATGGTTAAGCTGCACTGCACTACTGTTATCATTCCTCTTTTTTTGTGGTGTTTTACTGTTTTTTTTTTTTTGCCTCTTGGTAAAATTGCATCAGCAACTCTGCTCATCTTAAGTCCACCGTGAACAAAGTCGGATGAAAATGCGATCAAATCCGTCTAGTCCTGCTGTTGTTCTCTTTAGGGTGTGGATTCTAAAACCCCATATAGATGGTTTTATTTTACACTGTTTGCACCAAACCTTTGTTTTTTGGAGGGGAGGGGTTTTTTGCACCCTCTACAACATTTTACAAAAATTCAAAATAAAATTATAAAGAGTAAAACTTCTGTTTTCATGTCATTATTGTTGTAAAATATTTCATTTATAAATTAGGATAATAAGGTAACAATATATTAGGTTGGCTAACAACACTGTTGTGCTAATTTATGAAGAATTGGGTTTTAAGCAACAAAGACGCCTCTTCTTCATTGACCAATAACTACAGCAGCAATGATTACTGATCATTAAACTGTGTTTTTGACTATTTAGTCTCAAGCACAGAGTTCATTTTATATTACATTATTCCTAACGTCTTTACTTTTTGCCCTTCTTTTTAAAAAATAAGTGACTCTACTATGATTAGAAAAGGATTTCATGTTTAGATGTTTTGTGCCAAAACATGACAAATAATGCCTTAGTCACATGGACCCATACGGGGTTCTAGACAGGACACTTTTTTAGGGGAGCACAAGTGCGTTCTGAAGTCTCCCTGTGGCTTGTGGGACGTCATAAAAATGGAACATTGCAGTGTGTGTGATAAGTGTATGATAAAGTACCTGTAAGGATAATGGAAGTTACACGCACTGATAACGTACGCATGCTGCTGTCTTTTAGACCACACCCTAGTCGTTAGTAAAGTGGGTTTTTAGCGACCACACACACTGGGTTTGCACGTAGTGCTCGGAGGACGTCCACACAAATTACACTATGCCTAATTTCCTCTTTTCTAACAGCAAGCCTGCACACACAAAGCGCGAGGGGTGCACACTTATCACCTAAACAGCACTGACAGGCGCCTTGGATAGTGCAGAAGGTTCGGGGGGACTCTACAATCTTAAAATGTTGTGAGGGTCATTTGTGTGTCACCAGTTTGCCCACTTTTGGGACGCAGAAGCCCATAACCCATTGTAAGGGCAGTTGTGACCAAGGAAAGATCGGAAGAATCATTTGAAAGCAAAGCCGTATTTCAAGGTTCTTAAACAATGCTTGTAAATGTGAAGTTAAGTGTCCTGCCATTCACTTTCACTACGGAAGCATGTGAAAGACCAGATGTTCTGTGATTACTGTAAAACTCTTCCAGTTTTTGCACCACATGAGGTTGAAGACAACTTAAAGTCACAGCTGACAGATAATGGGCTTTTACCTCATTTACGTTTTGGAACAAGTGCTTAAAATAATAGAAAATAAAATACAGTTGAGAAATACCCTCCTTACATTTACTGTAATATTGAGAAACAAAATAGTTAAGCAGTGAAGGACTATAGCTTTTTCATGAATCTCCACCAAAAATTAGGCATTGGCCCCGACAACAGCAAAACATCCAAAATGGATTGGGTCAGCCTTAAAAAATAAAAGCCTAAAAACTCTGTCACCTGTGATTATTGTGTAGTTTCACTAATGTGCTGCTTTGAAAACAGCTAAATAGACGTATTACCTCCACACCAGGTGAACAGCTCCCACACCCCCTTGCTTTAAATTAATATTTTAGGCCACTTTCCAATCCTGCCTTCTCTTTCACATCTGCTAATCTTCATCACTTCCTCATCATCGCTCTTTTTCGTCCTTAACCGAGTCGTCACAACGGATCGTTTCTATCACACAGCAAGACTACAGCAACACCTACTGGCTATTTTACATACTCTACCCCATCAAAGTGCTTACAGTTTTCCATTTTACAAAAATTTTCAGACCATTTGACGTACCAAATGGAGACGGGGACAGAGAGAAACAGACAGACCACGCATCAATTCACAGTCAATGTGTAATTTAGTCATCCTGATGATTGCCTAAATGGAAAACCTAAAATCCTCCGTCTAAAGCAAGAAAATAAAAGACATTTATTGCTCCATTTCTGATTTAACATCTTCTCTCTGGTTTTAGAAAATATATATATATGAATATATTTATTTATATATGTCTATATATGCATATATAGACATATATATATAGAGAGAGCGAGAGAGAGAGCCTGGATTACTCGTACAGTGGTAACAAGGTAAGGGACGTCACAATATAAACAAGAGAACACACACAGACGACACACAGCAGAAAAAGCCCCGCCTTCGTTGGGTGATCAGCTGTCCTGCAGCAGAGCTCGACCCACCCCCACACGCACTTCTCACAGGCACCCATACACTCAATCAACATTTGTCCATGTGCACATGCTAAAATGCATGCACTCCCTCTGAGGGAGGCGGGAGAGAGGCGGAGCTGGAACGGTTCAATGCCAACGCCGCTTTTTCCAAGAGTCTCATTAGCTCCCCGAACCAGAACCACAGCTTCAGTCCACTGGGCTTTCAGAGCCTCTGACTCCCTCCTCAGTCTTGCCCCCGTCAGCCTGGTCTTCTGGTATTAGTTGTGGATAAGGACAGGGTGGGGGGCATGTTGGCACAGAACACAACCGTTTTCTTTCTTTTTTTTTGTCATATCTGTGTTTCCTGTGAGTCTCTCCACCCCAGGCTGAGGGTGTACAGAAGACAAACATGCGTCCAACACACACTAGCTATAGTGGCTTGCTAGCAGCCAGTTAATATTAAGGATTTACCTTCTGACCGTCAGCATGGGTTAACATTTTTACGTTTTTTTTCTCATTACATTGTTGACTCTAAAGGTGGTTCTGAGTATCGTTGTTCATGGTTTTGTTTTCATCTTCTGTTCTACTCTAGATTTCCCTACATGGTTATGTTTGTGTGAATGTACTAGGTGGTTGGGTTACCCCGCATCAACACCTGGCCCCCGCCAGTGGCAGACGAGCTCCTCTTTCTGCTTTCCCTCTAATCACAAAATGCGAGGAGCTGAGCGGTCGTTGGAGACCGTTTTGCGAAGTCGAACTCCTCTTCTGATAGTAGTCAGCATGTCACCAGACCCCTCCCCCCCCTCGGTCCCTGTCTGAGCGTCAGTGGGAGCTGTCCCTGCAGGAGCTGGGTCGTCTGGGAGGGTGGGAAAGGGAAACTGCCCTTCCCCAAGGGCATGCGCACTGGCCACCAACTCGCCAATTTTCTCCACCAAGCTGTGCCGGTTGGCCGCGATCATCTGTTCCTCCTCCGATCCGGCTCCGGAGCCCGCCACCATGGCGAGCCCCCCGTGCTGCTGAGCGTAAACCTCTAAGGCTGCTCCCGACCCCCAGGCGGTGTTGGGCAGGCTGAGGCGCTTGGGTGATGCCTTGACGTAGTCAAAGACCCCTTGCGTGTCCTCAACTCCAGTGAAGAACACGCACTCTTCACTGCCGACACGAATCGGCAGGCTGCCTGTTTGGCCCCCACCTGCACCGGGCGAGTCTGCGGGAACGGTGGGTGTTTTAACAGGCACAATGGGTGGTCGAATGGGAATGGGCCCAGCACTGGACAGCGTGCGCCTCACTCCCGGTTTGGTGGACGGGGTTCGCCGGATGGTGGCAGTGCCGGGAGTCCCTGCTCCTCCTCCTCCCCCCGCTCCAGCTTGTCCCGGCATTCCATGAGATCCCGGACCGAGAACCCCGCTGGGCAAACCGGCTGTGCTGGCAGGTCGCTTGGTCTGGATCATCCGCCGGTAGTTCTGGGCTATATTGGAGTGGCGTGGAATGGTGGAGGACTTGTCGAACTCCGTCTGCCCGTCAGGACCATCGGTATCACCGTTCACAGAGTAGCAGTCGTAATCTGAACCTGCTGTCCAATCAGACAGAAAAAAACTATTTCAAAAGTGTTTAGAAACATAAAAAAAATAAAAGCAAACACATTCAAGCAAAAACAGACTTTGTGTTTTCAATTTAAGCAAAAACGACATGGCAGAATTTTCCTAAAGGGAGGTTTCTGCATTGTAGGTCTTTAAAATATAACCTGTTCAAAAAAATGTAGTTTAGAGATGAAACACAAAGAGACAAAACTGTGCATCAGAATGATAAAACACAAATGATAAAAATAAAGTCAAGGAACAATAGAGGATGCAGATGTCATACTGGTGGCTGATTTTGGATGTAAAGTCCACGTCGCAGCCACTAGGTATATTCTGGGGATTTTCCACGTATGACATTTCTGTCTTTTTTGATACACACGCATGATATACGTAATTCACAAGTGTTTCTCCACGACCATTCCACGTATGTCTAACAGACTTTTCACACATGTACCACTGAAGTATAACTTTCATGTTGCGTATATGGCGAACATATCTCATTCAAATTACATAATTGACGCACAAATCACTAATGAATTGCATATGACCAATGCACTAATCATGCACGGTTTACGCACGATTGGCATCTCGTGGGGGTGGAGTCCAGAGCTGCGCAGAAGGCGGGCTGCAGGAGGGGGTGCAACTCTGGACATGCACCGGGCCCTTGTTGCAGATCTCCCCAGCTGTACCTACCATTGGGGGTCCCCCCGTCTTGCACCCCCCCCCCCCCGGTGGACTGCTTCGGCTGGCGCCTAGCAGCTGACCGTGAGACGGGTGCTGGCCATGGTGCTGAAACAATGTGATTTCTGCTCAGTGCTCTGACTGTCAAAGTGAAGAAACTCAGTGAAGTCCAGGTTTACATGTTCTTTGAGTGGATTATTCATACTTTTTCTGTGGTTTTACCGTGGTTCATCTGTGATGCATTTGTGAAAATTTCATTTGGAGAAAACCAAAAATTTCAATTAAAGAACACAAATTTTATCACTTTTTCCACATATTCAGAGCGTCTGACCCACTTTCCTCCGTGCAATATGCAAAAATTGTATGTAGCGACGGTGTGACACGGCCTTTAAAAAGGCTAAAAGCCTGGAGTCTTACTTTGTGAAGGGATGGTGTCCTCAGAGCAGGAGGGCGTTGTGGTCTCTGTGCTGTAGCCACTAGAGTACTGTAGGGAGTCTCTGCTGCTTTTCTGCTGCTCCATGCTTAGTCCTCTGGTCAGCACCATGGCGAGGTCGCTGGCAGCCGGAGAAACCTCCTCCCCATGCTGGAAACACACACAGAGAGCCGGAACTGAAGCTTTCTCATGAATTGAAGAGATATGGAAGCATTTGATCCCTTTCTGCTTTTAAATGTTACTGGAAACCTGTGAGAACTTTCATCCTTTTTCCCAGAGTTCATTGTGTCAGCAGCAGCATTTCAGGCCTGAACATTTACCTTATTAAAAAAGACCATCTATTTTTAGCTTTCCTGATTCCTAGTTTTTAGTATAAATAAAATGACCAAAACAATTAGTATGTAGGAAAAAAGGACTTTTTGGATTGTACATGCACTTTTGCTGCATAAACTGTAAAAAAATAGTATTTTGCAGGCAAACATTTCTCCCCAACCTTTAGTAATTTCTCATAGTGTCAAACATTAATAAACTTTATTTTATGCTACTCAAACAATGTAAGTGTATGAGAGGCTGGGCTCCATCATCCACCCCAGCGGAATGCAAACATTCACTCGAGCACGGGTGTCATCTCACCTTTGCACACAAAGTTTGCATGACTAAATGAAATGCTTTACATGTGATGGTTTGAATGCATGAGTATGGATGTGTGAACGGCAGTTGTATTATGTCCATGTTGACATGTTAGTATGTAAAGATATTTGGAGCCAACTGGTATAGCTGCACGGTGGCGCAGTGGTTAGCGCTCTGGCCTCACAACCAGACTGTCTCCGGTTCAAGTCCAATTATAGATTAACCAATTAACGAAGGCTGGGGGACCTGAACCAGAACATCATTAGGGCGGCAGTGGCTCAGGCGGATGAGGGGGTCGTCCAATGATCGAAGGGTCAGCGGTTCGATCCCTGCTCCCCCCAGTCAACTGTCGCTGTGTCCTTGGCACCCTCCTTGCCTCCAGTATGGCTCCAGTGGTGTGTGGACGCGTACAAATGTCCCGGTGATGGTTTGAGGGGCCAACGCGCAAGGCCCCAGGGCAGCTGTGGCTACAACAGGAGCTTACCCTCACCAAGTATGAAAGAGGAGTGAATGAATAATGAACATTATGGACATCCAATCCATTATCAATGGGGGACCGTTCTGTGTGGAGAAGGCATGTTCATGTGCATGCGTGGGTTTTCTCCGGTGACCCAGGCTTCCTCCCACCGTCCAAAAACATGCTTCGTTAATTGGTTAATCTAGGTGTGAATGTGAGAGTGCATGATTGTGGACAATCTGCCGGCAGTTCAGTGACCCAGAAAGGGATGAATGTTTTAAACATTTGTGTGGACAAGCCCCGCTCCTTTTATACCAACATTTACACCACACCTGACAGTAATGATTATAAACTTCCAGGAACTTGGTGCTTTAAGATTCTACCCCTCCTCCCTCCTATTTCCTTACCTCCTCTTTTTTTCTCCCTCTCTGTTTTCCCTCTCTCCTCTCTTTTCCATCCGGTCCAACCAAAAACTACAAAAGTAACTCAAGGTTAGCCTAAATTACAAAAGGGGTTTCTTCAAATATACACCTTGTGTGTCAGAAGATTCATAACTTCCTATTGTAACAGGGGGTTATGAATCTGCTCTCATCTGTTTGCTCAGCTGTTGGAAAGGACAAGTTAGAAGAAAAAAAAGCTAATGAGGTGTTCATTTGCAGAAAGATTAGCAGCAATCCTCTCAATGATGGCTTAGTTGTTAATTATAACCTTCAAATATTTTAAAAATCTTTTTTCTCAGAAACAGCAATTTCTCTCAAATATTTCACGGCTGAAAAACTAAAGTGATAAAGGTTTAGCTTTTATGGCTTCAGTACATTTATGTGCTTCAGCCTGCTTGTCAGTCAGCATTACCTTGGCAGCAATTGTAGCCGGCGTCATTCTGGGCCTCTGCACATCTTCGGGGTGTGAGGCTCCGGCGTACCCCTGGGAACCTGGCGATCCCTCGTTGTCCCTTGGCCTCTCCACTGGTTCTTTTCTCCTCTGAACTGGTGCAGCAGCTGCAGGATGCTCGTACTGAGCTGCTTTGGACCAATCCTAAGGAGGCAAGAGGGTTTAGGAAACAAGAAGTGGGCGGTGGGGGAAGCAGGACCAGGCGCGTCCATTATCCAGACGTTTGAAGCCTCTCAGCTGAGTGCAGAGACCGTGGTACCTTTAGGTGGACAGAGTCTCAGAGCATGTGAACTTTAAATTTCTATGTGCTGATAAAGGATCCCTGCTTAGTTTGAACAATCGGCAGTTTTTAGATTGCAAAACCAGCAAGACGGGGATCAGCAAAGACATTTTCGTGCACACACATCACAGGGAATGATGATTACAATGAAGCAAAGCCATGTGGTCATGGGTGAGTAAGTCTGATAAAACAATGTGTGCAGAAAAAATCATTTTATGGAAGTTCTCAGCAGCAAAAAAAAAAGGAAAAAGTGCGAGTGAGGAGATGGGAGAGCATGGAGAACAAACCTTCCACATGGGAACCTTTGATGTGGGAGAGGAGGCGCTTGATCCGGGGGGGCGGTTAAAGGGTGGGGACGCAGGAACAGGGAGAATGACAGAGAAAGGCCTGGTGGAGCCAGAGTGAGAAAGAGCGGGGCGGAAGGTAGCAAAGGACGAGCCAAACTGCGGGACGAGAGACACAGTCATTGAATTATGGGAAAGCGGTGGTGGAATCACTGGGGACAAAGCCACAAACAGCAGCAACGCACACTCTGTTTAAGATGAGAATGCTGGTGGATTTGACAGGTTCTATCATCATTCTATATGCACTTTGTACATATAGAATGTTGCTATAAAAGGGATGAAGATTTAAAGATGCAAAGTTACATCTTCACTTTGACTCCAGGATCGCTAAATAACCTTTTTTTCAGTGTTAAATCAATGGAAGCTGACTTTTTTCAGATAAACTTTAGGACAAAGCTGAGTGTGGAACAGCAGGTTCTTAGCTGAAGGAATGAAACCTCCTTAATTCTGCACCTTTTCCCTAAAGAAAGTAAGAAACAGGGGGGTAGCTCTGCAGGAACATCGCTCCCCAGGCTTCCTGCATGGAACCAGTGGGTGATGGCGTGCCTCCATGGTTTCTGATGCTGGCAAGAGACTTATCCAGGAGGAGAAAACCAGGCATTAGGATTCTTCTCTAACTCTACAGATTTTTTTGTTATTTTTTGCTCTGCTGACCAAAGTGGCAAACCCAGCGATGACAGGGGCCACACTTAAAGTTAAGCCTGAAGCACACTCAACTGGAAGTAAGATTGCAGTTTTGTCAAAACGCTCAATTTTAACTACAATCAGCTCTTGCCTCAGAATGGAGCAGTTTTACACTTTGCTACATGAGCTGCTTGTCTTTTTTTGTCACAGTGAGCGATGATTTGTGGCTCTGTAAAGCTGTGCTGAACGTGCTGCACCACTGCGGTAGTTTCTGGAAGTGGACGTGAAGCTCAAAGTTCATAAAAAACCCAGGCAAGAAAGCTCTTGATCATTGTTTAAAGAGGGTGGAAGAAATATTGATAATAGGATGGCTGCAATTGATGGAATTCCTGTTAACTTTTCTATTTAGTTTTATATTAACATTTCTAAACATTAGGGCTGGGAATCACTGGGTACCTCACGATACGATACGATTTGCGATACTTTGCTCACGATAACGATACTATCACGATATGGCGATAATGCGATAATCGATATATCTCGTCTCTAACAACTCACGATATATCAAACTTTAAGAAAGAAGAACTTTAAAAACAGCTTTTTGGAAAATATTTCCCCATTTATTTTTTATTTTTTAAACACCATGATAATAAACAACTTGTGTCCTATTTGGTGTAATGAATAACAGACTTTTGTGTAACATTGCTGAAATCAGTAATACTGTGTCTTTGACAAACAATGACAATTTTCATTTGGAAATATCTGTAAAATTCAGTTTAAACAATAGTGAACATGAACAGCAGTGTCATTATTTAGTACAAAATTGCTGTAAAAAGGATAAAAAATGAATGAGTCAAGTAGCTGCCAGACATATTGGTATTAACTTCAGAAAAACAAAACCATAGCCATCGCATCATTGAAAAAATAGCTGTAAATCAGATATTAATTCTGTGAACAAATTATAGTGTCTTTCTTAAAAAATAAATGACACCATTTAGTGTAAATGTGGTGTAAACAAAAATATAATTCTCACAGAAAAATAAAAATCAAGTATCTAGGAACTTTCCTTTAAGTTATTTAAGACATAAACTGCTTTCAAAATAAATAATCAGGGATAAAATACATAAAAAACTTGAAGTGCATCTAAAAGTAAACGTCTTTGTGAACAACACGTTTGGGTAAAGCTGCATGCGATGTATGTTTATGTTCATGTTTTTCTGGAGAACCACAGACTTTAGCATCAAGACGCCGCTCGTCTACAACTGCTTAGAGGAGAAGGGGGGTCTAAGGGCAGGGATGCCTCTCTTTCTTCTGTTTCTCAGCCGTAGCTCTGGTCTGGCCGTACAGTACAGGGATCCATTTTCAGTATTTCCGAGAGGGAATGTCAAAGCGTGGCTCTACTACATTCAATAAAAACCCAAATCCCTCGTTCTCCACCGCGCTGCAGGGACCGTTTTCCGTTTGTTATTGCCGCTGCTCTGTCCCTCAGAAGACGGCGGTAGCTTCGTATGGAAAAAAGTATCAGCGTCGGGCTGTGTCGGCTTCAGGCAGCAGCAGCCACGGCTTTCTCACACAACTCCGTTGATGTAGCTTCAATGCTGCCGGCGCGTCTTCTAACTTGCCGCCGTCGCCTCTCATTGTTTTCCCGCTCCGCCATCTTTGTTTGAATGTGTGTTCTTCTTCATCCGCCCGCAACAGCCAATCTCGCAACGAGCGCCCCCTATCGACCCTCCAAGGAATTGTCTTACCAAAGGATGGTTAATATAACGTTTTACAGGGTTTTTAAACGTAAATAAAAGGTCGATACTTGATGAAGACGTATCGATAATCGATCGCGGGACTAAATATCGCGATATATCACCATATCGATATTTTGGCACACCCCTACTAAACATCATAGTATTTTACCTTTAATGAATGAATTTAGTGGCATGCACCTGTACGGGGTCATAAAAAGGAGCAGCTAAATCTTAAGGGGAGTGCAGGTGTGGCTGTCAGTTCTCTTGAGGTTCGTACATTCACCTCAAGAGAGGTCGTGAAAATGGAAGGTACCATTGTCGTACGTGTGGTAACTGTATTAGGAAGTATTTGTGAGGCTAATCAAAGTTCCACGCACATACGCACACGTATGGGTGTTGCTGTTATACAGTCGTTAGTAAGGTGCAAGTATTCGTTCCTTATTGACCACATGACCAGATGCTGCATGACGGGGTTGTGTACATGATATGTAAGTGCATGTAAGACGCCCACACAAACTATTCAGAATGTCCTCATCTTTAGCAGTCAGGCTGCGTTCAGGGAGCGAGCACTTATCACGTGAACAGCACTAACGGCCTCTTACATTTTTTGAACCCCTTTCAAAACCTGTCCGCCTTAAGGACATGTCTGCGTCTTCATCCTTACTTATCCTTGCGATTTGTAGAAGTTTTCACCATGGCCCGTCGCCCACAGCATGCCCGCACAAAACCTCAATAGATTCACTGAGCAGTTGCCAGTCCCCCCCCCGACAGCCCGTATCCACCCGTAAGGGTAGTTGTGACTTAAAGCTTAAGCTCCTTTAGCTCTGACGGTGGAAAAAGGGGCGTGTTGCTGATCGACCACGTCTCTGGGATCAGCGTTTGTTGCAAGCTGATGCGGCGGTAACAGCGGCCCGCTGCTCTTTGATGTGCGTGTGAAGATGAAACGCAGATCAGAGATGTAAGGACTTTCTAACCGCCTCCTGACTGTTTTTCATCACATGTCACATGTGTCCTGAAGATGTCACTGGCTCAGATTTATTCTCTTTCAAATAAAAGCAGCCAGACATCTGATGTAAAAAACGCAAAAAGTTACCCCGATTGTTCTGCAACTCCACCTCACTGTATACAGACTTTTCTCACTGATGCTGAGTCAAAACTAAATCCTTTGAACAATATCTGTCTTGATTTATTAGGTTACTTTAAACTTTAAAACAGTTTGAACTTTATTTTCTGCTGTTTGCTGGTCAAATATTTGCTAAAAAATTTACATAAATACCCTTTTTTTGTAGAACTTACAAACTCGATTCATATCAAAACCAATAGTGATAATAATTAAATGTTTTCTAATTTAAAAGGTGATGAGACTGATGTGATGTTTTGATCAAAATAAATAATGTTATTATTAATATTAAATTAACATTTGAAGGGTTTTTTTCCATCTATAAATCTTAAAGGTAGTTCATTTTTTATATTTCATTGCTGATGTTGTTTTATTTTTATTTAATTTATTTTATTACTTAGCAATTGTATTTATATTTGTATATTTTTATTTGCATATTTATGTTTATTTATATTTGTATTATATATATTTATAATTTCACGATTCCATATAGAACTTTAACAAATGTTCAGCTAGCATTTAAAATATATGTTGTGCATCACTTCTTATGGAAATCAAGGCTGTTTCTGCTTTTTTAAAGAGAAATCACATTTTTGCCTTTATAGCCATTCTAGCAAAATAAACTTTTAACCTTGAGTCTGTAATAAAGCTTATCTATCTAACCAGTCTCTGCGGTTAAAAATAGGTAAAATTCCAACACAGTGAGTTTAAGGCTCCTCTTTCGTCATTGTTTCGGGGGCTTTTTCTGTTGGGGGTGCATGGATGCTTACAGTAGTGGGGGAGCTGCATTCACTGACAGACTGGCACGTTTCTGACGCCTCTGAGGAAGCTGAGCTGGAGGATTTCTACAAGAAAAACAGGCAACATTTCATATTTCAGTTAACCGCTGGCAAAACTCTTTCTATACTGTTCAGCTGTGCACAAAAATTGAATGTTTTCTGATCTAAACCATGTTAGGAAAACTTCATAGACTTATAAAGTTGTAAATACAAAAAACTTGTTTTTAATTATTCCTTTTTCTTGGGTTAAATTTTTTGACTTTATTAAAATTAAATAAATAATCTAGAGCAGCCTTGAAAAACCCAGACGTCTTGCTGAGTCTGAATCCCAAGATTTCTACTCTGAAGCGGGAAACAAAAGTCTCCCTCAAACATGTAAGAAATATATATGAGACACGTTCAATTAAAGATAAAACCCACAAAGGCTGTGCTGCAGTGAGAGTTAGTCTGGGAATATCGAGCTTTATAACAGCTACCTGACTGGTGAGGTCTGACGGCATCGGTGAGGGAGGCTTGGAGTAGATGTTGGCATCCTGGGACACGAAGCCAGAATCGTGGGAGGAGACGCTGCTGAGGCGGTGGGCGGCGATGCCCCCTGGAGGTGGAGGCTGCAGGGGCAGGCTGCTGCGGTGGCGATATGAGGAGGAGGAGGTGGGTGAATGTGGCTGGGAGCCTCCTCCAACACCAGTACTTCCACCTCCCCCTGATGACCGGGATGCGCTACTGTGGGCACTGCTGCAGGAGGAGGGGTGTGAGGAGGAGCAGTGGGAGGACAGGGCGAAGAGGAGTAAGGATTAGGACGTCGTGTTGAGCAAAGGCAGCGTTTGTGACGAAGGGAGGGAACACAAAAGATCCAATAGGAGAAGGTAGAAAAGAGGAGAAACAGAGCAAGGGAGGGGTGAGTTTGAGGCAAAACAGGGAGTAGAGGAGCAGAGGAGGACTTAAGGAAAGACAAAGTGCACACAGACACACAAAGACACACAACAGCTCTGCAGGACTGAACCTCCCAGCAGAACACTGGATCACACACAAACACAAAACTCTGACAAAAATCTTTCATTTAGTCAGTTATTCTCTCAAAAAGTGGTATGAACCAAAAACAGACAAAGGGAGTGTGACTGAAAATTTTTTATGTTGGAGGCAAACGTCGTCAGTAAGCAGTGTTTGGCCGGAGTTGGTTTGAGTTAAGGTTTCTATGGCAACCACTCTCGCCAATCAGAAGTGAGCTTGTTGGAAGGCCACACCCCTATCGCTTGAAAGCTGGTATGAGTGACTCCTCCCTCCTGGATGTCCAAACATGCAGAAGTACCTGCACATGCTGCTCTTGCGTGAACCAGAGCTGCTCGGGGACGACGGTGGCGTCTGATAGGACCAGCTGTAATCTGAGCCCTTCAGGTCTTTAATCACCTTAAAGATGAGGAAAATGTTGAGCAAAACCTTTTTCTTCACTTTCTCCACATATGATGAAGGATGTGGACGCTTCACCTGTTCGCTGGCAGGAGGCAGCTTGTGAGGATCGGTGGTCAGAACGGTGAGGTCGTCGATGATGGCCTGCAGGTGGGTGATCTCGCCCAGCATGGCGATCTCTCCATTCTGGGCATGAGTGACAGGTGGTAATAACCCCCATGCATTTCTAAAACCCCTATCTCATTGGCATGATACAAACTTTGCTAAAAACCCCTCTGTATATAGCTTGGATCATGTTTTCTGCCCTGCACTGCCTTACTCCACTAGGAAGCAGCAGTTTCCTTCCTATTTTAAAATAGCTGCTTCTGTAAAATCTCAAAAATATGGAACCATCTAGCATCTATTTTTACTTATTTTTACTTATGCTACATTAACCCCCATACATGGGGTTTATTTTCATAACTTTATGGTGAGAGTAACACATTTGCTGGTATTCTTTTTTTTTTTAAACGTGATGATAATCAATTTGTTATGATACAGTTACACCATGTTTAAAATTTGGGGATGAAAGATAATTACTAAAATAATTCAAACATCTATATTAAGAAAATAAAGTGTGCCAGTGTGTTTGATCTTATCCCTTGCCACAGCAAAAGCCTTTTCCTGAGAATAAAAGCTCTTAACAGTCCAGCCCTGGGTTTACATGAATAATTAATATATTTAACGATTGGATTGGTTTCTAAAACCTGTTGGTTATGAACATTGTTGCCTTTGATCCTTTCAACTACTACACTAATGGTTTTTAAATTGTGCGATGGCATTTTGACAGAGCATTGGTGACTTTTCTCAGCACATCAGACTGTTTCTCACCACAACAGGCTGCAAGAAGCCAATGAAGGTGCAGAAGCGACCCCTCTCCTCCACCAGGGCGCGCCGCACCGCCTGCTTCTCCATCTCCTCCATCAGCAGACACATGTCCGTCACGTCCTGCACGGCGTTGTCCAGCTGTGGCTGCAGGTCGCCTCGGCCTGAGATGCAAAGGTTTGAGTGAGACAGAAAGAAGTTCTCACCAGAAGAGAGGAGATGTTCAAAAAATGGATGCAGAAAAATGTTAGATGGGTGTGCTTCATTAGAAAAAGAGAAGATTGTGAAATTTAGATCCAACTGCAGCAACAGTGATTTTAAGATGCAAGTATTTGATCTGCAAAATGACTTTTATTCCTAATGACATTGTTGTAATTTAGAAGAGCAGTCAAACTCAATCCTATTCTGCAGGATTTTGGGTTTTATCACAGATGTTTACTTTTTTCTGCGATAAAAAAGAGTTTTGGCTCCTTTTTTACGTCCTCCTAAAACATCACTGAGCCAGAATACAAATACTGTTTTTGTCTTGAAAAACTGGTTCTGATCATATGCGGCTGATACATAGGCGCAAAGGCACGCTGCACAATTTTTCTCTGATCACTTACAGAAAAGGAAGCTCTACGGATGGAAAACAAGACATGAAATAAATCTTTGTAGTGTTAAAACATGCAAAAGATCTGCAAAGACGTCGGCGCTATCGGGGACTGAATGAAGGAGAGCAGTGGTGGAATGACGGGGTAAAAAAAGCCTGTAGTGTCACAACAAAGCTGATCACAAAAGCTGCAAAAGTCGGGGAGGAAGTGAAATTACATCATGCATCATCCAGAGTGAAACTCTAAGCTTTAACTCTAAGCGACAGAGGAGTAACTTTAATCTGTCACTGGAGAACAAAAACTTTGATGAAGCTTTTTGGGAACTCCGCCATTGCACTGATTTATCTGACAGTAACCAAATCCTCTTTGAAGTCGTTTGCTGTCATGAAGCTTGATGGAGGTGACGACCCAGATCTCATCACACCTTGATGGAGATCTTTAGAGAATGGTGAGGGCTAATGTGAAGGGTAAAGATCCAGGAGTGTCCATCATGCTAAGCTAGCAAGACTCAGGTCATACCCAAAATCGCTCCCTACTCCCTAACTATGGTAGGAAAAAACTCTATAGTGCCCTGGATTTTAAAAGCGGTTCAGACACCATGCTCACTACTTTTTGTTTAAACGTTAAATAATGACATCTCCAATGCTGTGTTTTAATGATAAAAAAACTGGTGTGTTTATAAAAAAGAAATTAAAATGGATTATTTCACATTGAAAAATCCTTAAAGTGCAATGCATTGTGGTCTACATTCAGCAATCTATAGAGCATTGATGCTCACTGGGTTTTTGCAGAAACTTCTGAGTGCTGGATTTGGACAGAATCTGAATAGCTTCCCAAGCCCTTTGGCTCCTCCCTATTGCTCCATTTGTTGGGGCATTTGAAGCTGTAGCGGTGTCCAAAAGTGTAACGTGTAGCCTTAGTGACGTAAGGCTGGGCATCCTTCCGCCTGTAGAGTGTTCCTTGTCGCACTTTGACGCGGAAGAGAAACGCATTTCTTCATGTGGGTGTGCTCTGAAGCACGGAAGTTCACATTTAAATGTAAGTGACGACTTCCTGTTCTTACATGACTTTTTAAAGTTCTAAAACCGACGTTATATCTTTTCTGAGCACAGGCAGCGATATGACTGACCATTGATGACATCATCATCTAGCAGTAGTGCCGCCTGAATTTGAAGACACTCTTGTTTCCACAACTGTCTGCTTGGAGGGCTGAATGTAGGGGTAGGGAGAAGCCGTTGGGGTAGGGAGAAGCCGTTGGGGTAGTGAGAAGCCGTTGGGGTAGTTAGAAGCCGTTGGGGTAGTGAGAAGCCGTTGGGGTAGTGAGAAGCCGTTGGGGTAGTTAGAAGCCGTTGGGGTAGTGAGAAGCCGTTGGGGTAGTGAGAAGGCGTTGGGGTAGTGAGAAGCCGTTGGGGTAGTTAGAAGCCGTTGGGGTAGTTAGAAGCCGTTGGGGTAGTGAGAAGCCGTTGGGGTAGTGAGAAGGCGTTGGGGTAGGGAGAAGCCGTTGGGGTAGTGAGAAGCCGTTGGGGTAGTGAGAAGCCGTTGGGGTAGTGAGAAGGCGTTGGGGTAGTGAGAAGGCGTTGGGGTAGGGAGAAGCCGTTGGGGTAGTGAGAAGCCGTTGGGGTAGTGAGAAGCCGTTGGGGTAGTGAGAAGCCGTTGGGGTAGTTAGAAGCCGTTGGGGTAGTTAGAAGCCGTTGGGGTAGTTAGAAGCCGTTGGGGTAGGGAGAAGCCGTTGGGGTAGTGAGAAGCCGTTGGGGTAGTTAGAAGCCGTTGGGGTAGTTAGAAGCCGTTGGGGTAGTTAGAAGCCGTTGGGGTAGTGAGAAGCCGTTGGGGTAGTGAGAAGCCGTTGGGGTAGTGAGAAGCCGTTGGGGTAGTGAGAAGCCGTTGGGGTAGTTAGAAGCCGTTGGGGTAGTGAGAAGCCGTTGGGGTAGTGAGAAGGCGTTGGGGTAGTGAGAAGCCGTTGGGGTAGTGAGAAGCCGTTGGGGTAGTGAGAAGCCGGTGGGGTAGTGAGAAGCCGGTGGGGTAGTGAGAAGCCGGTGGGGTAGTGAAGCAATTCAGACTCGGCCTTGGACACATTGATAAAAGGGCGAACACTGAACTGCACTGAGTAGTGAGGAAATTGGGACACTACCTTATTGTTTGTAGTGAGCAAAAGAAATTGAAATTTAGAGCTCAATATGGTCGATAAAACTTTATTAACAACACCTTAAACTATCAGCACAATCTTTGGAGATGTGTAGATTTAATCGTAAGGTTCTTTTTGTTGGTTTTTATGTCTAACTTATTTTGCTACTGTTACTGGTTAAATGGAGGACCCCCAGGAAATATTTAGGGTCTGTATCTTGTCTATAAGGGGGCCCTGTTTCCCCAACAGTTCTAAAAAGTTTGACGCATGCAGTCGCGGTCGGGAGGCAAACATTCAGGGTGTGCGCTGATGTGGCAGCCCCATACTTACCCTGCAGCTCTGTAACAAGAACGCCACAGGCGGGGAGGGACAGGCGCAGGAAAAAAAAAATAAAAATAAAAAAGAAACAAAGAAAAACAAAGGGAGAGAAGAGGAGGGGCAGAAACAGCAGAACTTATGGTTAAGGTTAGTACAAGGAAGCCATCACAGCACAGCCATAATGCCAAACGTTAGAGCAAAAAAACAAAACAAAAAGAAAAACGGGGCTGAGACAATAACAGCAGTCATATCAGCTGGAGAAGGTGCACAACACACTTCAAAAAAAACATTTAAGTACGTTAAGGTTGTTACATTTGTACTCTTGTTCAAAAATATGCAAAAAAAATCTAAAAATACACAAAAAACTGAAAGAACAGAATCATTTATTGCAAGAAAACTATGAATATCTCCTTTAAAAAAACCTCAATAATAAATAATCATTGAGATGAGAAACAACTGCAACGTAAATGTTTTTTTTAGAAGATGGATTTTTGATCAAGAAAATATTGATTTGTATTTTAGATAATAAATCTGCAAAATCATTCAGTTTTTAATTAAACACCTGTTGCCTGTGTATTATTAAGTTTGTCATGTTATTTTAATCAAAAAATGATATAGATATGCCACGTTTGCCAAGTTTGGAGTTTTAGAAGTGATTTAATTCCTCACCCATCACATGAAAGGCTCCTATATATGTTATAGATATGCTATTTGTTTTTATACATTTTGTTTTGCAGGCAAACAACTAAATATTGACAACTCATGATGTGCTGGCGTTTACTTTTGTTCAAATTTCCACAAAACTCATAAACATTAATCAGTATTAATGTCCACACATTTCTGGTTTTAACACTATTTGTTGCAGTCAGAAAACAAAGAAAAAAAAAACATTCAAACCCTGAAACCCTCATATTTCAGATTTATTTTGCAGAAATTTTGGATGCTTGCATTTTTCTGCCCAGCAACACAGCTAAAGATGATGCAGACAGAACTATTATTGGTTGCAGTTTTAGGCAATAAAAAGACTCAAATGAGAAAGAGCCTGCTATATCACTGCTTGTCACTAGATGGCGCCATGCATCTGCAGATCAGCTAAAAGAGCTTCTTGGTTGGTTTTAGAATGTCATTAGAGAAAAATGTATGTAAATAAAACTTCTAGATACTCAGATACTCACTGAACAGAAAAAAATCAGATTTCTCTCCGAGACAACGCTCGCCGTGTGTGGTAACTGTTACCTTTGCGAGCTTTCTTCTGCAGTTTCATTGTGTCAGATGACTTCTTCTTGATCTCATGGCGTGACCTCTTGTACTCTTCAAAGAGAGCAAACAGACATGTTATGTTTATGTCCATCTGTACATAAACTGAAAAGAATCGTTGTCTCCTCCGCCTTTGCCTCCACCCATGATGGAGCTGCGGTCACAGCCGCCCTGCAGAACCCTTTGGTGATCTAGATAATCTATTTAAGGATAAAATATGAGCATAATAGTAAGAATACATAACCAAGGTATAACATGTTTACTGTAGTAACCAAAAAAAAAGAGAAGATAAATGATTAAGATTATTTTAAATTCATTTTCTCTTTGTTATAAATGGTTTTATTAATCTTTATAAACCACACCGTACTTGTATGAGGTCTTTTAGATTGCTTTTTAAAAATGGATTGTCTTGTTTTACAGCTTTGAACAAAACTTTTGGTTTGAATTTACGTGTTTAGAAAAGAAGTTTTAACTGATGACTTTTTTTTTCTATTCAGTTAATTTTTGTTTTTCCGCAAAGAACTTTTGACTTGAATAAAAGAAAACCATGATAATTTTTTTAAATGTAGAAACTATTGATAACTGTTCTTTACACTAAACAAACTGAAATTCCCACCAGCAGAGGGTGCCACAGACTTGAATTGCTGATTTGGGCCAGCAGTTCATTAGCAGCAGGTCGGCTGTGAAGGCGGAAGTTATCCCTTTTATTGGCCTTTTTTGCTGTGTGCTTTAAAACAACAGACGCCCTGAACCATCTGTAAAGATTTGGAGGGAAACATCTTAATTTTTTACTTCTGGTTTCCTACAGACAATAAGTCAGGACCCGCTCTCATTGCTTAAACCATGCAGACCGTGGTGTGAAGGTCAGCAGGGACGGATCTGGTTTCTGACAAGTTCAAGGCAGTTGTGCTGTATTGTATTTTTGAAACACACAAGAAATTGATTGATCAGTACTGATCAGTCTGTTGTTGCTTTGAGTCACAGACCTGCCGTTGAGTAAACGTCCGACAACCTGGACTTAACCTTGTGCACTGAAGGACATCGTGTCGCCATGCAGAAGATACAACAAACTCGACCAGCTAAATAACTGGACCGACTGACATTCGATCTAAACTTCATTGTTTTATTGTAGAATTACTTCGTATTTCCAGAGGCACAACAGAATATCTGTGGCAGAGGTTAAAATGGCTGCATCCTCTCTGGCTTGTTCCTCACTCTGCCCGTACCTTTGGCATGATCCTTGTCCAGCTGATTGGCCGTCTTCTTCCAGTCTTCAATCTTGTCCTGGAGAGGAGCGATGAGGCTTTCCATCAGCGCACTACACACAGAAAAAAAAAGTGACATCAGGACAAATATGGGTCATGGACTCTGATTTCTTATTTTTTTATTTTGCTGTTGCCTCTGAAAAATGGGATTCAGAAACAGCTTGCAGTCATGCATACGCTGCAAATGTTCTTCGACATGGTAAATGCTG
Organism: Oryzias curvinotus; assembly: GCA_023969325.1. Classification (NCBI taxonomy): domain Eukaryota; kingdom Metazoa; phylum Chordata; class Actinopteri; order Beloniformes; family Adrianichthyidae; genus Oryzias; species Oryzias curvinotus. The sequence goes on along the minus strand of CM043708.1, from coordinate 29,087,137 downwards.
CACAATCACTGGAATTGGAGGAGTCATAAAAATCCTTTAACATGAATCTTTGTCAGCATGGCTGAAACGGATTCAGCGCATGAAAAGACATTAAACAGGAAGCAGCAGACTCCTGGTGAGGCTTCTGGAGTGTCCGGTGTGGCGTGCAGCCATTCAGCTGGATTCTCTACTACTCTTTAAATACTTCAGCTGACAAGTCAGCGTGACCCAACTGTGCTCTTGTTAAAGTCCTAAAAAAAGAGGGTCAGCTTTAGATGAAACGCATAACATTTACCACTTCCTGACTCCTGATGAGGAGCAGAAGTAGGTGAGAAGAGGAGGGCGGACAGGAAAGGAGAGCAGCTTACTTGGTGAACTGGCGAAGTTTGGCCTCGATGCTGCGATGCCGCATGCACATCCTGGTCAAAGCTGAGCCAATATCTCTGGTTGCCCCTGGAAACAAACCACAGCTGGAATCAGCTCTCAGGATATTCCGATGCTGCCAGTGATACGAGAACATTTCCACTCCAGTTTTACCCCAAAAGGCCTTCTTTTGTTTCACAACCCAAACAAATGAGGTCAATGTTTACCTCAAAGACCCGCTGAGTGAAAGTTATTTAATGCTTTAAAGTCAAAAATAGAAGCAATAAGAGGACTTGTTTTATTTTACACTCAGCCAGTGTTTACACAAGAGGTGATCTGCCTCTTGGAGATCCTACACTTTACTTCCTTCTTTGTCCAAATACAGAAGAGCCCCTTGAGAGTGTGTTTTTGTGAGGGACAGACATCTGGAGACACAGTGCATGTGCAGCCATAAACACCCGTCTATTTTAAAGCAGCAAGTCCCAGTGGAAAAAGCTGACCTTACAGTTTAAGTCAGTTTAAGTGATGGCAGATACGGCGGATTCCCAAACAAGGAGCTGCAACTGCCTCCGTTCAGGTGGACACGAAATCTAAGACAGGAGCTTTCTTCTAATACGGCGTACTTAACGGCTTTGGAACAGAGGTGAGACAGTGTGCAGTCCTGGGGGAGTACTGTAATCACTGCTGCCACAGTGGAAAGTCTTTCTAAAGAGACGCCTGGTGGGATTTCCTCAAGATGCTGCCGAAAAGGAAGAGAAAAGCTTAAACAAGCTTCAGCTGAAAAATTCAGGACAATCAAAGCAAAGATGAGCTTCAATCCCGCGTTTAAGGAGCTGCGATCATCGCAGAAGAAACTTAAAAAGGGTTTCAGCGGGAACTTTATTAGCTATATGATAAAGAGAAGATGTCAGATCACACAAGAATCCTTCTTGATCAGACTCAAGTTCATCTTTAATTAGTATAAAAAGTAACCGTTCAGTTCAGACAGCAGAGACTATGCAGATTCAACAAACTTTATACAAGCAATAGGAATCAGTGTCTGGGTACCACTGGGGAATGTGAAATCTGCCGCTCCTTGATATGATCTAGACAGTGGAGTTAAAAAGTACAGTAAAACAAAGAGTGATGGACGTATTGCAACAAAGGTGGGAAGAGGAAAAGAAACGAGGATGGTTTAGTAACTTCCAGAAATCTGTTGGAACCAAGGAGAAATGGGACACACTCAACAAATGATGCCAGAAATGATCATTTACAAATGAAAAAACACTGAACAATCATTAATTATTTTAATTTTATATCATGAATTAAAATTTTTATGAAATAACATTTCAGTTTTCTCCACTTGACTTTTGTTATTCTGCAACAGAGCACTGCAACAGAAGAAAACTGTTACTGGTGATGATGTGATGGACAGGAGGCTGAAGCTGCAGATAAACCCAGAAACACAAAAGACTGAAGTGAATAATGAGCTATAGTTACTGAGCAAATGTAACATAGAAAATGCAAAAGGCCCCTCTTTGAAATGTAGACAAGACATCAGGCAGTACATTTCACATCATTGTTAATTTAACTTTTCTCCCTTTTTTTTTTAAATCAGTGTCTGGATGATTACTTTTTGCTACAGCCTAAATAATAATACTTTAATATAATGTTAATACAATGTTTAATATAATGCAAGTGTAATATATATAATATTGGAGTATTCTGTGTCTTTGCATACTTTAAAACTACTACTACTATTAATTAACTATTACTACTACTAATAATAATAATAGTTATTAACAAAATGCATCAAATGGATCAATGTGAATGCAAAATTGACTATATTATAAAATGTATTTCATAAAAAGCTCTGGACCAGTTTAAGCTTTAAAGTGACTTTAGGGTGTATTTCTAAAGTTTATATAAAGTCTATTCGCCGCGACTGAGTTTGTTTATTTTGGTCCAGATCAAGTCCTGAACCTTGCATTTGGTCTGTATTCAGACTGCCGTCTAGCGCAAATGTCTGTTTCAAACCAAAGCTTGTAAACAAAACCACATGACTAAAGATCTCTGCTGTCATTGGCCAAGAATTACGTGGGTGGGGCAAAGCAACGAGAGAAGGAATACTGAAAGTCATGCGCTTTGCAATCCTTGTCGTGGTAGTTTACTTATTCAAACTATATTTTTCGCTGACCAAGTTTGACTGTATGAATCAACGTCAGGAACAACAGTTGTTCGTCGGTACAGTGAAGGCATGCTGCAAGCCAGTTACTAAGGAGACAACAGCTAAGATGTTACGCTGAAAGGGTTTACGAAAAATAGCTGGTCGGGAAAAATAGTGTGACGAACAAAGTGTATCATTGAAAAGCCTCATTGTTTTATGTTTGTCCTTCGGCTCATCATTTGCTTCCTTTCTACTGTGTTTACATCCCATAATGTTCGCCTACGGTGGCTGTTTTGGTTCAGTTTTTCCACTAAGGACGGATTCTATTCAGCCTGAGGACAGCCAGAGCAAACCGAAGCTCAGTCTGATTGGAAACAACTTAAGACCCCCTGCAAAGATGGGTCCGAGAGCGGTTCCTGGTACCGGATCAGGGTCCACTTGGGTGCACTCTGACTGAAAACTTGCTCCGGATTAACGAGGAAAACAAACTCTGGTTGAATCAAATGTGACCAGTCTGAATACACCCTTATTATCTTTAGTGTCCCAAATGTATTAGTTGGATTGATAAGATAAAATAGGTTTCTGAAACTTATTACACACAATAGTCAAGAGACAAACAGTCACTAATCGGGAGTTAAAGTCTATGAACCACAGCTGCTCAAAAACGATCAGTGTTTGCACCAAAAGCAATGTACACAGTAATGCAACACTTCAGAACCCCTGTAGGAAATGCTCGCATCCAGGGAAAGGTTCTCCATTCATAATTAACAAATTCTTCCCTTTCGCCTCCTGTTCTACCCGGCAACCATTCATTAAACAGAGCCACCCTCCCCCAAACGCAGAAAGAACCATACTTGGAATATATAGACCTGTTCCGTGTGCATGCCAATCGGCTGTACAGCTGAGGCTGTTTACAGAGCAGTAAGCTGGACATTTCTGTGGTCCCAGATCATTGAGTGGATGTGGACAAAAAGAGAGGAAATCCGATGGGAAGACTGAGTTTGGGGTTTTCTATCAAAAGATGAGGATTATGAGCAAAAGGCGTCGCAGGAGAGATGAGAAAGCAGAAGAACCAGAGGGGTCGCTTTGCACATTTTAATGAGCTCTCTGTCGGAGTGAGAGCCACGGGACTGGAGTCACAGCCAGCGTTGTTTGTGTGTTCATGTGTGTGCGTTTGATCCCTGCATTTATGATGGCGCCCTTCCTGTTTGCCTGTCATTACTCAATTGCTCAGACTCCACAGGAGATCAACAACCAGATGAGAGCGCACGCCCGTCACATCTGGAGCCTGGAAAGTCGGTGCTCGTTTGCCATCAGGCCTAAAAGTGTTGCAGTACGCAAAACAGGACAAACCACATTCAGTCTGGATCCCAAATGTCTGAACTGTAATCTTAATCTGTTTTAATGGCTGCTGTGCAACCGTTCACTGACGGAGACAAACAAGACTAACATCACACTCACAAGCATTGGTAGACTGGTGCAACAGCCACAACACTGCAAAAACAGGCCCCTCAGAAATAAGTCACAAGTTCTAGAAAATAGGAATAAAAAATAGACATACATGGTTTACATATTTTATGATATAAACCTTTTCTGAGCAAAACAGGTTATTTTTAAGACTCAATATTTACAATTACCAGAACAATAGACCTAAATACAGTGTTTATAGCTAATGTCAAGACTGATTTTAGTGTTAAACGTGCAATACATCACCTTTAATTTTAAAGAATCTTATTAAGACAAGATATTCTAGTTCCATTGGCAGATTTTTCTACCTATACCAAATTTTAAAAAAAAGTTTATTCTCTACATTACACTTGTTTTGACAAGAATCGTTTTTACAGTGTAGTTTTGAACATTCTGTGCACAGATGCAGCATTTATCATAACAGTCATCATCATCACGAACTGCTGGAAAAATCATTACTTCCAACTTCATGACACTGGAACAAAACACAGCTTTAGGCCACCCTCCTCTTCCTCATTAAGCTGAGAAAATGCTAGAAAACTACAGAAAATAAACAATCTGACGCATCTGCAAACTTCCTCTGACATGGGGAGGTCTTTCTGAGACTTTCTGACTGGTCTGTAAACAGAACTTCTGTTGGTTTAAGGAAAAGTACATATGCATTAGTCTGTGAAATTGTGTATATGATGTTTGAAAAATTAAATAATAAAAATTATTGGTAACGCTTTTTTTTTACAGTACAGTACTTACAGTGTACTTATGTGGTATTTACATGGTACTTACTTACTTTACATGGTAGAGTGTAACTACTGGGTACTTACAGGGTATTTATATGGTACTTTTTATGGAATTTACTGGGTACTTACATGGTACTTTTATGTGTCTACTCGGTACTTACATGGTACTTGCTGTGTATTTATGTGGTACTATTATGTTCATACTTATGTGGTACATACTGGGTATTTATAATATATTTACTGGGTATTTATATGTTGTGCAAAGATGTCTTTTGTGGTACTTACCACATGTAAGAACAAGGTAAGTACAAATAAAGTACCTTGGCCATTAGTTCTGTACTCATATGTTTCATGGTATTTACTATGAATTTACCACAGAAACTACCCCTTAAGTACATTGAAACTAGACTGTAAAAAAAAGTCAGCCCTGTTTCCACTCAACTACATGGTACTTTCAGTAGCAAATGCTGGGTATGGGTGAAGCTTCCCAGACGAACGTCTTCACCTCAGAGCAACTGACTCAGCCGTTTTGTTACCGTTTCCAAGGCGGTGCCGATCCCGCTCGGTTGCTAAGGTTGGAATCGGAACATTTGTTGCTAAGGTCATATTGTCAGTTGCTATGGTAACACATCTGAAGGACAGAGGAGGAGAGGGAGAACGAGTGGGAAACAGTCACAGAGCGCTGGGAAAAAGAAGACGCACATCAAGATTATGTAACCTCATTATGTACACCTATTTAAACCCAACAACCATTCAAACAATGCCGAAGACATTACTCATTATTCTTCTCGAACATGTGCAGATATGTTGCCAACAAATACACCAAATGCGGTGTTTTTCAAAGCACATAGACAGCACTCCTCTTAGAGATAGTTTAGTTTCATGCAGATTTTTCTGTGATCTCAGTTTCCTTTTAGATAAACAATTTATTCCCTAATCTAATAGTAACATCTCTTTTCACTGCGATGCTTCTTTGCCTGGAGCTTCTCTGGCCAATCCACCATCTCCATGGTAACCATCTTCTGTGATCCCGCAGAAGGATTTGTCAGCTTTCCTTCACCGGTGCAATACAAGAAAACATGCAGCTGGGATGAGGAGAAGTCTACTGGACAACAAGGCTCTCTGCACTGAATGCCGGTTGGCTGAAAATTCTGCGCAGGGATATTTTTGGGAGGACGAATGCCAACTTCGTCAAACTCCGGCAATCTTAAGTGGCGTCAATGCAAAACGAGTACTGACCCTAACACTTAAGCTGAAGTGGGACCAGAATAGCAAAAGTCCTGATTCCTCACGCATTTGCCAGAAAACAGAAAAAGGGACATGGGTAAATAAAAATATAATCTATATATCAGTTTGTTTCTGTTCAAAGTGGATCAGTAGTCGATGTTCTAGCGTTCCTCTTTACTCCTAGGAATATTTTTAGGCTACAAAACCATATATCTGAGTAATATTTACTGTATGTACCACATCCCAATAATAAAGCTGTAGGGAAATTAAATGTGCCATCTAGGACAATTTTTCTTTTCAATCTTTTTTGTCAGAAAAAAAGGTTTATATCTTTAAATAAAACAAACAGAAAGAACAGAAAGATTTAACTGCATTACGAAACAGACCTCATTTATCAGAATAGCAAATTTTGGGCAAAATAACACTTTCAAACTGATTTCTGCGGATTTCAGTTTTTCTCCAACAACTACATAACCATGTGACCAGACAACCGTATCCTACTTTCAACTTTTATTAAATAAATGTGTTTAGTTTCAAAATAAAAATGGGCACAAACCTCCAAACTACTGCGCCTAAATGATTTGCTGGAAAATCCCTGAAATTCATTCATTCATCTTCTAAACCCGTTTTTTTCTCTTTCTGGGCTGCTGGGGCCTATCCCGGCCACTCGTGGGCATAGGCAGGGGACATCCTGGACAGATCGCCAGGCTGTCGCAGGGCAGAATTACTGAAATGTCTTTCAAAATAAAGTTTCTATATATATAAGTATAAATAAGTACATATATTGAATGCTCTAGAATGGATAAACAGTGTGGAAAAAAGAAAAAACAAGTTATAACTACAAATTGGGCTTCTTGTAATCATGATCTTTTTTCTTTCCTTTTAATGTCTTGAATTAAGTCTCCTTTAGTGAACCAAATTTTTTTTTGATGACTGAAAACCAGGGCTGCAAGGTGGCATGGTAATTATCACTCTTGCCTCACAGCGAGAAGGTCCTGGTTTAAATCCTGGCTGGTTCTTTCTGCGTGGACTTTTCATGTCCTCCTATGCATGTGTGGGCTTTCTCCGGACACTCCGGTTGCCTCCCACAGTCCAAAAACATGCTTCAAAGGTTCATTAAAAAAATCAAAATTATCCCTTTAAGTGTTTGTGGTTATGTGGCCCCTGTAGCGGACTGGTGACCTGTCCAGGATGTACTCTGCCTTGGCCTAGCTGCAGTTAGGATAGGCCCCAGCAACCCCAAAAAAGGATTAACTTGGTTTAAAGAAACATGGGTGGATTAAAAATCAGGTTGATAAGCTACCGAGGTCACTTTGAAGAAATCTGTGCATCCCAAAATCGACATCCACCAAGAATCCGGATCAGAAGTGGTGGTGGAGTTTCTGTGTAAATCCAGTCAGCTTGAACTCAAATCCTGGTCATGAAGTGGTGCTCTAAGTGCAGCTGGGATGCAGATAAGGTTGGTCCATCCTCGGAACCTCCGTTTTTGGCTAAAAGTGTGTGCATGTAGGTAACTTTATCGATTAATTTGTGTGCATCATAGACTGTAAAAACATCTTAATGGATGCATGAATATTTAATTATTATTCATTGGTTTATTTCCAATAGAAAGCAGCTGGAAGAGGAAGTAGAAAAAAAACTGAAGATGATGTCTGTTTCTCTTTTGAAGGCTGTATCTGGGTAGGTGAAGCTGCAGTTGCCAAGGTTACAGACGTCTGCAGCAACCCTCCCCATGTGTTGCCGTGACACCAGCTTCGCTGCAGTGACACAGCAACATGGAGACCCCAGAAGATGTAAAGCTAAACTAAAAAAAAGGAGAAGAAGATGAAGAAAAGAAGATGCAGAAATCCTGCTCTTACCATCTAAGATAAAGCAGAATTATTCATGAGACCCAGTTATTCTTCTTTCCATGATTTTAGATAGTATTTTCCAAACAAGCAGGCAGTCAGCCACCCTGGCTGCAACACCCGTGCTCTGATATAACAGCATGTAAACTGCAATAATTGGAGTTCCAGATCACATTCTGAGCTGGAAACCTCCAACGCCGCATTCAGGAGGAATGCACGACAGCAAGAAACATTGAGCTGAAGCTTTAAACCACAACAGGAGAAGGATTCAGGAGGAAAACACGCTCTTGTCTGACTTTTCCATCAGACAGACTGTTATGAAACCGCTGATCTTGTTTGGAACCCTCAACAGGGGAAAATGCAAAACGTGGAGAACGTTTCTCATACCACTTTCTACACAAATCAAAATATTTCTTTGGTTATTTCCGCCTCACGGGCTTAAGAGCAGCTTTTATCAAAGAAAAACAGGCCATTATTTTTTACAGTCCATGACTCTTAATCAAAGTCTAGTTTGTATGCAGACTTAAAGTTACAGTACTCTGTAATTCATTTTTTCTCAAAATCCCACTCCAATCAATTTTTGATTTCTTTTCAAAGCGTTCCCGCTTGTTTTTCAATCATGATTATGACATTTTTAGCCAAAAAACGGTTGTTTCAGTTTCTGCCATCATTAGAAAGCTGCATTTTTGTCCCCGTCTTCTCCTTATTCACAACAATCTGAATAAACAAATATGCAGAAATGCAATTTTAAGCCTAACTTTCTTAATAAATGTCCTCCATGGGAAAATGGCTGAAGAACAATTTTACAAATACCACAAACACAGTTTTACATTGAAGCGGGTCTTTAAGCACAAGTGCATTCTGGGTGCCATCTGAGCCTCAGCTCGGCTGCTGCCTCATATCAGAAAGTGAGCCGGGCTCCCCAATCAGCTGATGACCCAGAGTGTCTGCTGTGATGATCCCGAACAATCAATGTTCCGGTCCAGTCTGGTCTATTTCCACGGTCACCAGTTCTCCTTGGCAGCAGCGCGGCATAAACAAGTCTTTGTGGTGGGCTGTGGTCCCAGCAGCAAAACAAAATGAAGCCCCTCATTCTCCAACGTGGGTCCATTCATCCGTGTTCCGTCCTCTACTGTTATCATGAAACCGCAGGGACCTCAAGTTATTTTTGAAATCCTGTCTAGTTTTCTCGGATAACAGATATTCAAAAATGGCCATCCACCGCTTCTAGGGGAATCCAGATCCTTTACAACAGATTCATGAGCTCTGCCTATAAATATTCCAACATTTGTGAAGATTATTGACTTTAAAAAGCCAAAGCGTTTATGTTTCTGTGGATTTGATCAACTGTAGTTGAGCTTAGCAATGAAATGAGATGGTTAAAAAACAAACTTCAAGGTGTTGTAAAAATACAAAGCTAATAAAACTCACATCCATCCATTGTTACTCCAAAGACACACCAGAAACCAATGAAAGCTTTACAACTTTAAATTAGACATTTCCATGACGTTTCTGTCCTGATTACTTTCTTTGTTTACACATTAGATAAATAGTCCCATGGAAATTAGCCGAAACCATGGTTGTCATGTTCTATTGGGTCAACCAGACAAAATGTCTAAAAGAGAAAAAAAATAAATAAAAAAAAAACTGTCAGTTAACAAAATTACATCGTACTGCCCCCTAGTGGACCAACAAATTGTTGTCATAAGGTCTGGCCAATAAAAAACAGACCTTCGCGGAACCCTAGAACTGGGGCAGCCAAGGTGAAACAATTCACCACCATTATCATATAATGACAAAAAAAACCAATACATTTTTATTTCTGTTGTGAAATTGTTGTACAGTTTTACACTGCAATGGATGGGGATACCCCTGATTGTTGAACACCTGTTGGTTACCTGGTGGACTGATCTGGGTTCAGTCTTTTGGTTTTAATTCTAAAGGCAAAGTGTTATTTTTTTTTCTTCTTGGTTTCCACACAACCTCACAGGAAAAAAAAATGTTTAAAGAAACAGTCGACACTGAGGTGAGTGCTATAATGTGAATAAACTCTTTCTTTTTTCACCTTGTCTTTTCCCCCTGTCCTTTTCAAACTTTCTGAACAAATGCTTGTTTTGGAGATGGAAGTGTTGTCTTTTTATATAAAATACTTGTCAAAATGTAAACATTTAAAAGTAGAGGCAGCACAGTTGCTACAAGTCTTTCCTCCTTTCACTGCATCATTGCATACAGCTGCGCACTAAATCCTCTGAAGCTTCGTATTAGCATCTCATCCACAGATGAAACATGACTCAAACACCAAAGTCTTTCTCTTCATGTGAGATTTGATCGTGGATGTGAGTCCAGGATCGGCTGCCCAAACTTTTTCTGCAGCTGAACTCTTCCTCACTGAGGATGAGATCAACCACCGTTTACACCAATCTCATTTTACGCCGAGTTCATTTCCTCTTGACGGACCTCATGATCCCGGATGATGGATCCTCTTTGTACTTGGTTGACACTATTGCACATCCATTGTTTCATTCATTTTACTTCAGACAATAACATCTCCAAGTCCATCAAACAGAAGTTGATGAGGCGTGCTAACTCCTATGGCATATTGATAAATCAACATGAAGCTTGTGAGAGTAAAGCAATGTTCTGAGCCCCCAGTGCCAATAACCTCCAGTCCATCTTTTTTTCAGATAAACACGTATGTGAAGAGTGAACGTTGTGGTGCATGGTTTATAGTGAAGTCAGCTGGACATGGGAAAGCATGTGCATTTTGTTTCTTTGATTACAGGAGCCTTTGAATCTTTTTTAGTCATGCAGATCCATCAAACACAAACAAAGTACAGGAAAGCAGAGACTCACATACATTTACACAATCCTTCCCTTGAGAAATGGGCAGGAATGAAACTCAGACCTCAAGAAAGTCCTTTTTTTTTAAAATATGAGCTGCAGCCAAAAGACACTTATGTTGCTAAATATATCAATGCCAAACCATTAAAATAAACACCACTTTAGATTTGAGAAAAAAAAAATAGGTGTGGTGTCCTTTAAACGTTTCCGGAGGTTCTAAGTATCCCAAAAAAAGGCTTAGTTTTATGACTTGTTTCAGCAAAGTTCTCCTTAATACTCTATCAGAATGCACAAGAAGTGTCACCAGTCACACTGCATACTGCCCCTTGTTTTGCACCATTCAGTAAAATAAACCATTTAACAGAAAACTACAAAAAAGAAACATTTTTGAAGAAGAAATTAACCCTTCAATACTGGAAATTGTGACACAAAACTACCTTGAACTGCCGTCAAGTTTTTTCTGTGCACCAGAGTCTGATGGTTTAACTCCATAAGCAATTTATTACCGTACAGCGTCAGTGCAAAGTCGCTTTTCCTGCTTCAGAATCTGTTGGATTTAGAGATAGAGGTCCGGTGTTAAACTCCAATCATCGTTGGATTTCTTTTTGAAGCATTCCCAGGGGTTTTTAATTATGATTTTGCTGTTTACTCTGACAGTTTCTGCAGAGCAGCAGGAGTTCATTACAAATTCACCTCTGAGTTGTAACTTATGCAAAGAGGAACCCTGCCCCCCTTCCGCTCCCCATTACTGAGAGCTTGGAGTATAAAGTTTGTAGTCCACCCAGCATTTTCTACATCACAAATAAGCTCTTTGTCAAGCAACATTTTTTTCATCTTCTCCTGATTCACAACGACTTGAATAAAGATATTAGAAATGAAAATTTGAGCTCAATGTTCTTTTTCTGTCCTCCATCACTAGGAAAAAGGCCACCAGAACGTGCTAAAACACTATATTTCATCAGAGTGGGGCTTTAGAGTGTTCATTTTCTGCTGGTTGAAAGGCTCACAGATGCAACAGAAACTTTGTGGAGAACTGCAGCTCCACACTTTACAGCTGAAATCAAACAATCAGATGCGTTTCCATCGATTTCTCTTCGGTTCTAGAAGTGGAACACGTGAACAGCACCATGTGGAATACCTGATTTTATAAGCTTAAAGGGACTGCACGCTTTGGCTGACACTGATCTAAAAAGAACACTCCTCACCACATTAGTCACTCATTTGGTTTAACTTTGTATTAAAGCTTCGCTCAGACAGACAGAGGAACTATGTTGTTGCCTCAGGGATTCCTCAACTTTACACTTTCAGCAGTTTGTACTGCATTCAAGGAAAGAGACCGACTAGTGGGAGCTCCAACATAAAAATACCAAGAATTTTTGTCTGACATTGTTAAAATAGCTGCATGGTTATTTTTTCCTCCCAATAATAACACAACAAGCTTGCCAACACAGTGAGAGAATGGTTTCGTTACAGAAAACTGTCCAAAAATGGCCTCAAAACGAGGCCAAGCACTATGTGTGTCAGCAGTAGATAAACTCATTTTTTCCATAAAAGCTTTATGAGGTGAAGAGTAATAAATCCTGGTCAGGAAATCACCCCCGGAGGTTACAGAAATGCTGTTTTGCAGGAACACCACTGCACAGTGGACACCCAAGAAACGGTCCACGAGGGGTTTTAATGCTGTTGGAGTATTTTTTTTTTTTTTTTTTGTTACAGAATGGCTGGTGTTTGCAGAGGTTCGAACACATGCACCACACAAACTCTGAAGCCTGCAGCTCCGGACATGTTGCTTTGCATGTGGAGTACGCACAGAGGCACGGTAACATGATTAACATACATGACTGCCCCCTAATTGAAGGAGTGTTTAGAATTCAGAGCCCATCCGCTCTTCACTCCACTAGTTACCCTCTCCTGCATGCATATCATTCTGCCCTCAAACCTACGTTCACACGGGTCCTCATGCACGGAAAGGGGACACATAAGACACTCAATGTGTTTGTGATGCATTCTTTAACACTGGCACTGCAACACTTGGCAGATCAAAGTACTATGCCAAACCCAGGGATCGTTTGGGTGTCAGTAGAACCTTAAGGTCAACTTTGTGTTTCACACAACCACAACCAAATAAAAGCTAACAATTGCATCAACTGTTATAAATGAAAATCTACTAATAAACAAAAATGATCTCAACAGGTGCAAGTGAGCAATGTTTAAGGTAACTATAGAGTCACATGATGCAAATAAAGATGCATAACGACTCCTGCGCTGCTCCATCAGAAGAGAGGCTCATCTGTGCTGAGTCACACACTGCAGTGGTCTAAATATAGCATGGTGGGAATTGTAGCATCAATATCACACATGCTCATCTGCCCCTCTGCAGACTGCCAACCACCACTAATGTCTTTCCTAAATGAAACGTTAAAAACAAAACATGTGGATATCTCATGCGTTAAACAGAGAAAAAAAAAAAAACATTAGTCATCTCTGCGTGACACAGTTGCCATGGATACAGAGATTGGTGTGTTGGAGATGACATACAGCAAATGACGACTTGTGCTTTACTGGTCCCTAACAGAGCGATCCACTTATTCACAATTCAAACCGCAATTGAATTCTGTTTTTTGTTTTTTTAATAATGTGGCAGTTCACAAATGAGGTTTCCCTCAAGGCACGACACAAAAACAACAATGCATCAAACTAAGCTTCATTAAAAAAATATTACTCCATTCCTGATCACTATAATCTAGTTCAGTTTAAATTAGATTCCCTGATATATATGCTAATGGTAAATAAATATGAGCAACAGATTCAATTGTGGCGTCGAGATCTACCACCCTGCCTGTTTTCCAGCTCTCTCTGCACTTTTGCTGCTGATTACCTGGTTTAGGCGTGTTGAGTCAATTAGACAGTTGAGTCAACCCCCCCCCAACCTTTTCCAGGCCACAGACGGACCTGTTTGAGGCTTTTTGTTTAAGCCTCCCTTCTCCCTTAATGTTTGGGGGTGACGTTTATCTTCATCCTCTGTAAAACATCTGCAGCGGCTTTAAACGTTATGTGTTCAGCGGATTTTACGCAGAAACCGTTAAAACATGGTGTCGATTTTCACTTAACCCATAAAGGTCAAAGCGGGAGCTAAACTAGTCAACTTCAGCCTCCTGGGTTTTCTAAGGCGCAACTTATGAATTAAAAAAAAGTCACTAAAACTGATATTTTCAAAATATATTAATAAAAACGAATCAATTAAATAACTTTATTAGCAGCATCCTCTTAACATTAGACAGCTGCTTGCTGAGTATTCTGCAATATTATTATGGTCTGTGCGAACAACTGTCACAAAAAATCCGTATTTGGAGAAAAGGGACCTGGTTTTGGTCTGTTAAAGGCAGCTATCTTTTATTTTAAAGTCAAAGGCTTTTCTTCTGTTTCCTCACCGACTCTTTTTTTAGTTGGATCTGGTGGAGAGAACCTGGTAGCTTTCCAAAATAAAACTTCCTTCAGAATCAGATTAGAAATAAAAATGTTAAAAATTTGGGGTCGTGGTTTTTTCTTTTTGGCCCGGTACCAACAGTCCCATAGGACAGGACCAGGATGGGGCAGCCCTGATGTCATCTCTGCACTGATCACAGGTTGTTGAATTTAGAAAAGTTTTAAAAGTTGAGTTTCTAATGTGCTTCAAAAAAGTTCATACAACCCAAGAAGGAAAAAAATGTGACGTGTTTGAAGAGTTCATGACTAAAGTTTGGCAGGCTTAAGCCCAACAGGATATGAGACGACAACAATATCATCTCTTAAATTTAAACAAACGCAGGGCAGAGCCACGCATCCTGTGTATCTGATTTCACATCGGTCATCTGAAGATTCACATCCTCATTGAAAAGTGCAGCAGAGCAGGAAAAGTGAGTGACAGCAGCTGAGCAGTCAGCGTCCACCCGAGGCATCACGTTTGGTCGATGGCCTTTTTACGCCGTGGATTAACACCCAACTCTCACTTAGAGCGCACGACACCATAAACAAGGTTTAAACGCTGGGAGTGTTGCTGTAATATTTCAGTTTTCAGTACTGCCTGCCACTCAAAACTCACATTCACATGCACTCCTCCAGCCAGCCCCTTGTCTGATTTAGCAGCACTGGCCCCCAAGCAGCAAGACTCACTCAGCTCAACTTCCCATGCTCACTGAAAGAGTGAAGTGTGAGTGTTTGTGAGTGTGTGTCCAACAGAGCACAGTTTGTGCTGTTGACCTGGAGGACAATGCTGCTCTGTGACACCAGGAAACGTCCATAGAGAGCTGCCAGAGACAGAGACTGGGATGCAGGGAAGGGAAAGGCCAAAGGAGGAGCAGGAATGGTGGGAGATAGGGCTTGCTGGGAGAAAAGTGGTGAGAACAGAGGGGGGAAAAAAGACATGAAAGGAAAGCAGGATTTAAACTGATGAGAGAAGACAGGATGGAGGGATGAGGAGGACGCAGTTAAAGACTTCATTACTGATGATTTATAACAGTGTTTTGGAGATCTGCACAAACACTGCCAGCTTTATTTAAAGAACAAAGAAAAGAAAAACTTACTTTATACTTTAAATGTAATTTGTTGGCATTCATGGGAACTTTTAGAACACACTGAGTATTCCAAGGTCACCCAAGATAATCAGAATCAGAAATACTTTAGTGATCCCACACGTGGGGAATTTATTTGTCACCGTAGTAAAAGAAGAGTAAACATAAGAGAAAATGCATAAAAAACAAAAAGAATATGTACCATGAATGTAAAAAAATAAGGTTATATAATTTAAGGAGCTATTTACAGACAGTACCAGCAAAGATGTGCATAAAAGAAAAATGTGTAAAAAATAAAAATGTGCAAAATGTATCTTCTTCCCTGTGAATTATTGGACAGTGTTGTTGTGTTTGGTAGGATAGATTTCTGGTATCGGACAGTTTTTCATAGTTCATCTTTTTAATTGTATTTAATGATGTGAATTGAGGACTTATTTCTGTCACTTTTTAATATCTATCATAGTTTTTTGTGCACAATAGGATGACATAAATTAATTCTTGCTCAATTAAGAGTTGAGGGCCTCGGCCAGCTTTTCCCAATGTTGAGACAAAGTAACTTGTTCTAAAAGTTCCTCCAGATGCTTACATGGTGGGACTGAATCGATTGGTGTTCTTTTATGGCAATGCGTACAATAAATCACAAATTTTACTAAATCAATTCCAGAATAACCAAAGAACACAGTTAAAATCATCTATGAAGTACATCTGTTTTGAAAAACACATCAAAGATTAGATACATTCATAAAAAGCTGGATTATTTTCTTTTCAACATTCATTGGGCCTCCACTTCCATTTCTACTTCTATTTACAGTTTTATCCTTGTGTCACTTTAGGTTTTAGTATGTTGGCTGCAGCAGCGGTGTGGTTGAGAGCATTCTGTGTATTTTATCATTTGGATTTGATCTGTTTTCAGCCCGTAAAGCACTTTTATGGTACTGTTGTATGAAAAGTGAGTTATGAATAAAACTAGATTTGATGTTTCTTGTTGGAGCGTGTGAGGATTCTGGGCTTTAGCTTGGTGTTGTGGTCATGCGTTGGGTTGTCTGCTGTCAGCCACTTCAGGTTCATGTTGATGCTCGTCCACAGCTGTTTGCATTTCTGTTAATTGTCCTCAGACTATATAAGTGCCTGGTTTTGTGTTTGTCTTTGTCTGATCAGCTTTGACACTTTTGGTTTTTGGCTGCTCCCATGGTTTTGTCATGTTTCAGTTTATTTATTCATTGTTTAAGTTTCGACCACCAAGCCAAGTCTTCTACTCTTTGGGTCCTACACTACCAGTTTCTGATGGCGCTGAGCCTTGATAGGCCCTCAGATGTCATCATAAATGAACTGAGTTTAATTAAACAGCGTGACCTTCTGCCCCATAAGCGTCAAAGCAGAGATGTGAGGTGGATCCCACCCATATTTTGCGATCC
The DNA here is from genome assembly GCA_023969325.1 of Oryzias curvinotus. NCBI lineage: Eukaryota > Metazoa > Chordata > Actinopteri > Beloniformes > Adrianichthyidae > Oryzias > Oryzias curvinotus. The sequence goes on along the minus strand of CM043708.1, from coordinate 29,070,565 downwards.
CACTCAAAGGTGTCTGAAGCAGCATGACTGGTCAATGAACTGAAGTGACATGTAAAATGTTAAGAGGGACACTAGACTCGTGACAATGTGCAGACAAGAACAGAGGAGAAGACACACATTGTCGTCATTTTATTGAAAATGGTTTTAAACAATAACAAAAAAGCAATTTAGACCTTCCATGGCTTTCCATCAGAACATGTGTGATATGAAGTGGTTTCACAAAAAGAAGAATTCATGTTTCCCTGATGGGATCATTCTCTCTGATTAAACAGATTCTTATGAACGAGTGTAGCCCTTCTCAAAACTTTTTGTTTTGGCTTTTCAAGGTTTGTCTCAGATTTATTTTCACATGGACATACACGTATGACATGCAGTACGATGTGTTAGCATGGAATTTATGAGAAATGTTTTGAAACATACTTTGTTGCACAAACCCTACTGCACTCTCGCACACATACTATTAAACTTTTATGGAGTTTGTGTGACAGTCAAAAGTATGAATTATGTCTCCAACGGCCCCTCATAGAAGGATGTTTTGCCTGAACTGAGGTAAATAGTTGATTGAACATTTGCAGTGGCCTCCAGTGACTTTTGGTTAAAAAAGTGACCAGATGTCATCATCAGTGAAGTGCCACAATACCTTCCTTTTCTGGTTTCTTATTTTGTTTCATGTTTTAACATTTAATTTTGCTTTGCAAAAAATTTTCTTTTTATTTTGTTTCTTTGTTTAAGAATTGTTTTTTGTTTTTTTGTTTTTTCCTTCTGGTTACTTTTCTTTTGATTTCTAAAATGTCCTGTTATTTATTTATTATTTGTTTTGCTTCCTGAATAGTTGTCGTGATCTTTGTGTGATCTGCACTTCAGGGTCATACATACTTGTTGTTTATATCATTTTGTCTTGTTTTGTCTTATTTTGTTATTCTACACTTGTTTTCACTTGTCCAAAATAAATATTTTTGAACTTTTGAATACTACAATTGAGACTTCTGTATATTTCCAATCACTTCTCTCCCTCATCTTCTTCGCTCTCTCCCTGTTGTTGTTAGGGCTAGAGTTATAAAGTATTAAAGAAAGAAAACAAAACAAGTAAATCAATTCAAGTTCAACTAATACAATAATGAAATGACACTGGCTATGCATGAATACACTAAAGATGCAGCCAGTTTTCTAACTACATAACCTAGTTAGTAAAGTACAGTATATTGTAGGCCAGTTATATCAGTAAACTTCTGTTTAAAATATGTTTCAAACTACACCCAAAATAAAAAGCAGCCCCTATACTGTGTGAGTAACCATCACAAGGTTAACATGAGGTCAGTAGCTGGCTAATCCCTCACGTAACCCTGATTTTTGGCTGCAGCACAAAACCCCACTTTCAGGCACTTTGTCTGCAGGATCAACTCTTTCAGATCAGAAGGCTCTGGCGTTCTCTGAGGGGCGGGGTGGAGGGTGTAGCGTCCTCTCTGTGAACGGCAACCAAACCATCTCCTCCTTCAGATTTCTCCTCTCCTCTTGGCAACAGCATGGCTATTTTTTTTTTTACTCTGCCACCACTTCCGTCCCCCTTTCTCTCACATGCTCTCTTTCCACTGCCTTGTTGCTAGGCAACCGTGCTCATAAATATGATTCCCTCCACTTGTACGTGAACGGCCGAAGGTGTGTGCATCCATGTCAGACTCAGAGAGAGGAAATGGGAGAACCCATACAAGACGCAAGGAACATGCATGCGCTTCAATTGATGTGTATGTACCTGTATTTATGCACATGCATGCAAACATGATGGGGAACTATATGCACAGTGTAGACTATTTATGATTTAAAAAAAACATATATACATTATATATATGTTTCTTTACCTTCATACACTATTCTGAATTGCTCATCTAGAACAATTGTACATTTTTGGTCCTTTTTTAACCTCTAGAGTGTTTGGTGTGGAGCAGTTTCAAAACATCTGTTAACTGCTTTTAATTTGAAATTCCTATGGTGGTAAAATGACTGCGACCTCAGCCACCATCGGTGGCAGTGTCTGTAGAATGTCACTCCAGGTGTTGTTAGTGGTCTCAAAAATCAAGACCACATTTCCCATAAAGTTCACTGCTTCCTGCCCCCCTCCCGCTCGCTTCCCCAGGATGATCATAAAAATTGTTGGAGTTTTCCACCTATTTTCCGTCTCCTGCATCCTCTGCAGCTCAGAAAAAACCTAAACCTCGTTTTGTTTAGACAGCTTTTTCAGAACATTCATTTTCCATAATTCACTGTGCAGAAGTCAGTCTGTGCACATTAGTGCACACAACCACGAGCATTAAGAAGATTTAGGACATTTAGTTATGCAGAATGCAAGCAGGCAGCCCGGCAATAAAAGCTTCAGCTGCTCCGTACCTTCATCAACAGCAGCAGCATCTTCTCTCTCCCACACCAACAATAAAAGGCTCTTAAATGCTCGGTAATGTGCCAAGAAGGATCCGTGAAAGTCCCGGGACCGACCCAGGCTCTTCTGCTGCTCCCAGAGAGAATGCAGGGATGGAGGCGCACACAGTTAGCATTCTATGTTTAATGGGAGCTACACCAGTGGGGTTTGGAATGAGGCCACCAAAAATGTGCTAAATAGAAACAAAGAAGTTGTTTTTCTGAGGCAATAAACAGCAGAATATTTGTAGATTTCAGTGAAACTATCAATAAAAACAGAATGTAGCTCTGCCAACCAATGATCATTATGGGTTTAAGTGCATTCCAGCTCAGTGGAGTGAAGCTGCACAGCATTAGAGCTGTTTTTATAAATGGCAATAACACAATTTCCTTTTTATTTGTAACAACTTTTTTGTTAAACGCCAAACTGAAGTGTTTCAAGAACAAATCAACCACAATTTCAAAGACACAAAAGATCTATGAACATATTTTAAGTGCAGGCTTTTAAAGTGACTCAGACTAATGAACGTATGAAGCCGCAAACATCTCAGCTTTAAAGAGACCTTTTTAGGAAATACTATCCCCCCCCTCTTTTTTTTAAAAACAAAAACAAACATCTGATTTGATGGTTTTGAAACTAAAAGATTTTTGCTATGAGTTAACAATCTTTTGATGTAACATAATTTATAAAAAGCGACGTGGAGAAAAATCTGCACATAGGCAGAAACCAAATCCCTCCCAAACTATAGGCTCTGCAGCTTCAGGTGAAAAACAATGAGTTGTGTTGTAAATCTAACTGCGGCTGCTGCTTCCTCAACTGTTTTTAATAAGTGATGTGGTTGTTCATAACTGTTGTTCTCTCCCTTCCATCTTAACAGATGCATGACGACGCATCATGGGCCAACTGATTGAATGAGTTCAATTTAGAGTTTCCCCTGCACCTGATCTGAGCTACACGTGATGTTTCGGCACATTTGGAACAAATCAAAGCAGTAAGAGGGCCATCCTTGGTTGTTCCTACTGAAACGTGCAGCTGTTTGTTCACCGTGTAGCCTCAGTTCCTCATTGGTGAATTGCTACTATAACTGACGTTACCGTGAAGACAGTTGAATCAGAAATAAACCCAGACCCATGAAGCAGCTCAGACTATAAACCATGTGTGTTTGCGGTGTTTAGCGCCTAAAACATCCCGAACGTGCTGTTGGTGGGAAGGAAGAGGGTGTTGACAGCCCACTTCAGATAGAATCGGTTGAAGAATGTCAGAAAACATGCTTCAAAGAAGCATTTTTCCCTCTCTGTAAATCAAACCTGAAGCTTTCTGAGCCTCTGCAAAGCCTCTGCGGTTTGTCGTGGTTTTGCATCATCACAGCCGGGTCATGTTGACCCATTAAACAAAGAGACGAGCTCAGAGAGACATCTGAAAGTGGCCTTCTTTTCACCCCACTCCAGGGAATTCACAAACACTTCCTACTTCTGGATTCCACCCACCAGTTCCATCTTCCTCGATCTAACACCAGCAGTAACAAACATGACCAGAACTCTTTCTCTTCTTCCCTCCAGGCCTTTCTTAGCTTTATTAACTTGGGAAAACAGTAAGAGATGAACACTGCTGCCCCAGAATCCAACAGAAAAATCCTCTCTAAGCTATATTAGTCATCAGCGGCTTCTTTGGTTTATACGTTTTGACATAAACATTTTGACAAATCTCTTAAAGATGGTAATCTGAGCCCTGAGACGGCTTCAGAAAGTCTCCTTTAAGGTGTTTTCACTTTAAACAAATTTGGTTTTTGTTTGTTCATTTTGGAAAGCAGCAATTAACAGCAGCCAAATTAAATAAAAACATAAAAATATTAAAATAGAAATAAAGAGATATATAAATATAAATACATAAATAAATTACACACAAAAAATGAAATTTGACACTTGGGTTCTCCAGGGTTAAAAGCTAAATGTACTTATTTATTTTAAAAATAATTAATTTATCCCTGTAAAAATACAAGAATTTATGACTTTATTTTCATAAATAATTGATTTTTTTTTTCATTTTACAACTTTTAAATATAATCTTTATTCTCGTAAAATGTTTACTTTATTAACTTAATTGTACAACTTTTGTCTCCTAAAATGATGACTCTTCCCATAATTTTCTGAGTTTATTCTTGTACAATGTTGACTATTTTGTCCTATTTTCATGACTTTTTTGTATACATTTGTGTAATTTTTCTTTTCTTTTTTTAGTGGCCCTAATTTCCTCATAATAACCTCATAAACAGAACACGAAACGGTTCCAAAACCTCTATCTTCAGTACAAGAGGAGAGGAGATCATCAGTACCGTCTTGGCTTTAATCACACAAAAGGAGACACATCACATTGATTGAAGGAGCAGCAGAATGACATTAACAGCATCACACACTGAGGAAGAGTTGGAGCTCTGCCCCACTGACAAATGGACTTGAACTCACATGACCCGTCAGTGCAGCAAACACAGAAAGCTCACGACAAGGTGTCCGCATCGCTCCAGCGGCATTATTTATGTTTCGGTCTGTGTGGCTCATGGGCGACGGCTCTGTCTTTGAGCTGACAAAGCTTGACTTCCTGTCTGGCCTGTAAAAGCAGCAGGAGCCTCTTCCTGCATCCTCAGTTATGGGGGCCCACCTGCTGCTGCAACGCACACACTTCATCCCTAAACGCAGTGTCTGACATCTGCACCTGCTAAATCACAGCAGCAGGAGAAAATCACTGCGCCGATGATGACGATGATGATGATGACGATGATGATGACGATGCCAGCTTCCTTCTGTCTGGGCAAACAAATGTTTCCTTAACCTTGATTTTGACTTGAAGCCATCACAAATGTGTAAAAAAAAGCTTTTCAGAGGCATTTTAAAGATGTATTTTATATAAAGCCTGTTTTAAAACATTAACTGTCAGTATAAAGCACAGTCGCACTAAAAACAGTGGATGTTTGATCACAGTTTGAGCGTTCCCGCCTCCTCCTAGGCTCTCACAAGATCTTATTTTTCAGTTCTTGTGATAACAATCTGTGGGCTAAAACACTTTCAGACACCCTAAAGGGGTAGCACCTGCATGCTATTTACCCAGGACAACCTCTCCAGCCTCCTCTGTGCGACCCAGTTAGTAAATAATCATGTGAGTATTATATTATAATTAGTAAAAAGGTCTTTTTTAAAAAACAAAATTTACAAAATTTGTTGTTGAAATGAACTGCTAGTTTGCATTTTTTTTTCATTCTGGGCCACAGTGCATCCCAAAAGACTGTCCTGACTGATCACACAGGATTCTATATGAAGTGCCACTGCGCTGGGGCTTTCATTTAGGAAAACGGCACTTTTTTTGCTTTTTTTTTTTTTGGTAAATGCTGAGCTTGTTTTCAGCACAAAGATGAGCCATTCTGGAAGATTTCAAAGAAAAGCAGCAACTTTTCCACTAATAGAGAAGCTGATGGGATAGTTTCGATTTCTAGTGAAACGCTATTGTTAATGTTAACTATAGCTACTGAGACGGACGAAGACACACTGCAATGTGACAGGAGCATCTACAACCACAACCGCATCTGAACAGATCCTGTTCTTTTAACTCAAATTATTTGATATATATACAGTAAAGGTATATATATATATATATATATATATATATATATATATATATATATATATATGTGTGTTTTTTTTTTTTTTTGCTCCTTTTTTGTGAATATACTTCACTTCCTTTCAAAGAAAAGTGGTTAAAATATTTCCCACAGACTTGGAGGAAGGCGACAAGAAGTTTCTCAGGGGAGTAACATCTCTGTTCCGACATGATGCCAACACGCCCCCCGACTGTTGTGTTCCAGCAAACAGCTGTAAAGTGAGGGTGTAAATGGACTCAAAACAGATTGAGGACGTATTCAGACACCCAGGAGACGTCCAGGTTCAGCCTGGGAAACTTTGGTGTGAGAGCAAGTGCGTGATTAGCCCCATCCAAGGACCTTCTAACAAGACAGACTGCACAGCTTCGCACCACATTTTGTCTTCCACATTTGACATCCTGTCCGGTTTTACAACAAGCAAAATCCACAGAAAACCTCCTGATCGTTATCCATCTTAGTTTCTGCAGAGATGAGAAAACAGCAGCTGTGAGCTGAGCCAAAACATGTTCCTGCTCTGAGGTAGAGATGCACCAACAAATACCTGCAAAAACCTGAAATGTATGAACATCAAAAGAAGTTTGAGTCACTGCACAAGGATGGGATTTTAAACCACTTTGAACCATATGAACAGATCAAAGGTGATGCACCAAACCCGCTTGAGGGACTGCAGGTTTGGCCCTTTTTGTGCAAAATCTTCAAAAAATAATTGAACCAAGATCCCCAAATCATCAATCAGACATAAATATGGCAAACCTCTTGCCTATCACAAGTTGTATAAAAACACTTTTCATCAGATAATACACATTGTAAAAAGTTCTTTAAGGAACAGCTTTGGAATTTGAGACAAAAAGAACCATAGTTTTGCTGGAAACACTTTCAGCAGTTTGGTAGTACTACTTACAGGAGAACTAAGAGGACTGGTTGCTGATGTCTCAGCAGCTTTACTACTGTGAAGCTGTATTCACACCACCCTCAGCAACGTGCGTTCAAGTGACTACTGCCATTGAAAAATCGATGTAAGAACGCGTAAATGCACCTTTTGGGCTTCTGCGCTCAAAACTCGTACATTCAAGCGGACCTGTGAGCACTTTCGGGCTCAAAACCTGCGACCATTGAAGGTGTGTTACAAGTTATACCTGATCGAACTTTAACCGATCCGGAACTCCACTTTGGTAGTTTTGTTTTACAGAAGTGCCAACCACTGGAGAAATGAATTATTGGGGTTTGTGCCCAGTTAGAATTTGATGACACCAAGTCTTTCATGTATGGGAATAGAGCTGTAGAAGACAAAGCCTGAAACAAGATTTACGAGATTTGCACTGTTTTGACGTTTCGCAACTGTAGATGATGGACATGCGCTAGTAAACAGTAGAAAAAGAAGAAGAAGCCCCTCCCTGCTTGTCCGGATTCCAGCATCGTCCGCTTTGCTTTTCACAAAGAGAAAGTTGGTCTTTTTGTTAGCGCTTGCACAAACATTTCACCTACCTCTGGTGTTTGTCGCCATGTCTGCCACCTTCTGAAAGGCATCCAGGAAGGCCACAGCTGCCAACACAGTGGTTCTGAATGGACGGAGGAGAAACACGTGAGGATGAAAAGCAGGGGATTATCCCAGAGTGTTGAAAAAGTGCAGCTCGAATCATTAAGATATCGCTTATCTAGACGCATATTTATGTTCTGTTGTTTTGTCCTCCGCAGAGCTTACCGGAGCTGTGAATGCAGCTTGGTGGCCTTGGCGCTGAAGTCCTCCCACACTGGATAGGAGCACTGTCAACACAAACAAGGCACAATTATGCAGAGTTCATTCAGTCTACAATAAATAATAGTGAAAGGACGGGAGAACTGTTTTCATTGTTAAACACTCAAACATGTGAAGCAAACCAAGTGGGGAACACATTTCATTTCCACAAAAGCATAAACCCACTCAATCATCCATACGTCTCCACACTGTACCCTTCCCCCCAACTTTTACCCTCCCTTAATCCCCACCCCAATACCCCTCCTCTCCTCCCTGTGGCCATCTAATCCATCTACAAAAAACGCACACACACACGGGTGTGCACGCAAACACACAACAGCCACGGGGAACGCCATGCAATCAAAGCGTCGGATGAGAACAGCCAGGATCATTAACACGATTCCAGGCTGAAGCTGTTTGTCTGATGGGAGCTGCTCGCCCATCCTCCCAGCAGGTCTTCAGCCTGGATGACTGCTCCATCACGCCGCCCGCATATTAGGTTTCACTTGATCCAGGTTAACCTATAACCTCCGTAAAGTGCTCGACAATTGTGTGTGATGCGGGGGGGGGGGGTTCCTATAGAAGAATACCAATCTGAAAAAATAAGAGTGGTGAAAATATGAAGATGAAGGGGGCTGGAGTGCAGTAATAGTTTGTGTGTGTGTGTGTGTGTTTTGGGGGCGGGGTATCCTGTAAAGATGTCAGACTGGCACAGGCAGTAACGGCTGTGTACTCTTTCATCTGGAGTGCTTGATGTGGCTTAATTTGGTTTGAAACCACCGTCCTTATTTCCCCCTGGTACCAAACTGAGGGCTGCCCCCTTCCCAACCTAACACACACACTCACAGGACACACACACACACACACACATATACACACACAGACTGAAGAACCCTGCAGAGCCCAACCAGCGTGTAGGGACATAACGCATGGGTCTGACATGTCATTAGCATGTTTGAGGCTGTTCAGTACAGAAAAACACCTATGTTTTTGTGTGTTCCAGTCTGACAGGGTTTATACTGGCATGCACTTTTCACATTATAACAGGTGTTTCAAGGTTTTAAGGTCGCGCAAGGCTTCTGTGCATTATGGGCTACAGAGTTGTTTAAATCCAGACAATTATAAAGTGTAATGAATATACTTCAGTATGTTCTGCACTATAAGGCGCACTAGACAGCCTTTAAAGTGCCTATATCATGCATTTCTTAAGCCTTTCAGAGTAAAATATACCCATACCTATGATAATTTCTTACCTTTGGCACACTAAAGAACACATTCTTTAATGAAATATGTGTTATTTTCACAGTTCATTATCCTACTCAAAAATAAGACGACTCTATCTCTGAGGCTCCGCCTTTTGTTACTCGTGGGTACCGCCCATTTCATGACATAATCCTAAAGTCAGCCACGGCAGCGTGTCTGCTTTTCGCCAACGAAAACAAACAACATGCGAACTTTTGCAAAGATGGATGTGCGTATTGTTCACATCAAAGGAAAGTATTATTGCCAATCACAGCTAGCTCCATGGAGGAAGTGGGTGTGTGTGTTACGCTGGGGGCTGTGCTGGCAGGACACACTTTCCCTGGAAGGGGCTGTTCCCCACTTTGTGACATCACAATGTGAGAACCCTCTCGTTCCAAAACAAACAAAGTCATTAGTTTTGGGGTCGTATACTTCCAGTAATTTTCAGATAGGGAAAGTCTTTTTAGCAGATGTGTTTCTTTCAAAAGAGCATTGTCACCTAAAAGATGTTTTATGACAAATCAAACCGTTTTTATTTGTAGATAGCTATTTACTGATGGTTTTTTTTTTTTCAAGTCCTATATTTGGCTTTTGCTTTGGTATTGGTGTCATTTTATGCACCAGATAATAATCTCTTCTGTAAAGATCCTGAATGCTTCCTGTTTAATACCCGATGCCTGGCCGTCTGGAACAGGGAGGCTGCGGTCAGAACTGCTGCTCTCACATGGTTCCAGGTCTTTGACAGTCATGTTAGCCGAAGGGCAAACACGTCAGCATGTGAGAGACTCGGAGCTGGAGTCAGCGGGTGTGTGAAAAAGCTTTAGGTTTGTGTATTCTTACATCACCACTTCCTGTGCTGTGAAGACCTCGGCACGGCTGGCGTGGTCATGGAGCTAGCTGTCCATTGCTTTGCCAAACCACAAATAAACTTTCAAGAAACAACAATCCTCCAACATTCGTATTCCCTTTTAGAGAGGATCTAACAGACTAAATTGACAGCTTTGTGTTAATCTCTTTCATTTTCCTGCATATCCTCCCTTCCTTCCTTCCTGAGGTTCTATATTCCCACAGCACAGATAACAGAATATGCTTTAACTATTCACAAACAAAACACATATTTATTCAGAGGGGACATACCGGTTGGGGCCATTTGTTGCTTTCTGTATTTTGCTTTATAGGTTGTTTAGTTCCTGTACTTATTTTTACTTCCACTTTGTTTTCCCTCCTTTCAGAATGTGTTGGTTTCTGTCAATTGCCAAAACTGATTCTTGTTATCATTTCCTTTCTGGAGTATAAAGTCCCACTGGCTTCTGTTTGCAATAGTCAGCTCAGGCAGTGTCTCGTTGAGTCGCTGTCCTTCTATTCCTTCATCCTCAGGATTTTGTATTATTTTCTTTAGGTTTTTGGTTCTCCACTTTTGTGCTAAAGTTCGTATAAAGTTGTTCACATTCTGCCTGATGCCTTATGACAGACTGGCGACCTGTCCAGGGTGGACCCTGGCTCCGCCCGCATGTGGCCGGGTTAGGCTCCGGCAGCCCCGAAAGGGACAAAACGAGTTTAGAAAAAGGATGGATGGATGGATGGATGCATTCTCCATGATCCGTTTATCTGATCAAATCCTCATTCTGGGTCAGTACCTGCAATACCTGTCATTTTTGGGTCTTTGACAGGTATTGCAGGTATTATTTTAGTTTTTTCTGGAGTGCTCAAGCACAGAGAAAACTAGTAAACCTACACAGGAAGATGTCAGTTTGAGGTCAAAACAGAGTAACTAACCTCTTATGGCCCAAGCTAATATTTGAGCTAACCCTTTATCACAGGGCCCCAGTTAAGCAGAATTAACAATTGTGGCAATATACCTCAAAATGTAATGTCAACACATGTGGACATCAGGTCTGAAGAGGTTAAGACACAACTACCTCATTATCAGGCAAGAACATATTTTGCTTGTTATTTAAAAAAAATAAATTGGACTACAAGATCATTATCTAACATGCTGAAGTAAATCTGCTTTTGGTGTTCTCAACAAACAAATGTTGGTGTTCTTTCTTTCTAAGAAACATTTTCCTTTTTCTTCCTTTCTGAAAAATAAAAAGTGTTAGACCAACGGGAGCATGGTGAAGGGGCTGATGTGTCATCATTCTAAAGATTAATGGTTGCACAAAGTTACACAATGTTGAGCACTTCTAAATGCTTCAAGTGGAACAACAAAGTCATTTTAACAAAAGAGAACATTTGATGGTAATTTTAGTTCTGTTTTTAACTTCACTACTGCATTGGATGCATTGGATGTATCCTTTGTTTAAGGCAACAACAAAGGTATTGATCACTGCCATTAATGGTACAAAGATGCTGACTCCCTAAAAAGTCCCATTCCGATCATCTTTGGATCTATTTTCAAAGCGTTCCCAGTGCTATTTTAGTTATGATTCTGACGTTTTTAGGCAAAATCAAAAAACCTGTGTAGTTTTCTAAGAAAATAGTTTCTGCAGAGTGGCAGGCGTGCATTACAAATTCACCTCTTAAAAGTGGGCAAGACAGTTGATGCAGAGCACCCCTACCCCCCTTTCCAGTCACCCAAAACTGAGAGCTGTCTGGTCAAATGCTCTCCCAAATACAGCTTCTCTAATCCTCAACCTAACTTTACCAGTGCAACAAAAATGGCGAGGAAAAAAGCTGATCTAGTCGTCTACACGTGGATGCAACACACTGAAGCAGGGAAGAGAGCTTGAGGTCCACCCTATGTTTTGCCACCTCAAAGGAAACCTCTTTTTTAACCCTTGTGCTATCCTATGAGGTCAAAATGACCATTGACGTGTTCTCCCTACCATGACAAAGGTGGATAAAGGTGGAGAGGATTTCATGTAATCTATGGACACCAGTAAAAATCACAAATCATTGAAGAAAAAAGGTTCAGCGCACTGTCTAGTGGGTCTAGATGACCCAACTCCCAATGTGAAAGTGCCTAGGATAGAACAAGGGTTAAAAAAACATGTTTTCATCACTATTTGAATGAAGAAATACTCAGAAATGCAGGCTTAACTTTCTTAATATATATTCTCCACCATCCGAAAAATGCAACAATAACCTGTGCAATTAATTGAAGTGGGTCTTTAGATAAAAACAACCCAATTATAATGTGTAGATTAGAATGATGGATATTCAATGCTGCTTATACAACTATTAAAAATGAATTGGGTGATGTAACTAGTGCTTGTTTCAATCCTAGAACTCCAGAGTTACAGCATTTTCCTCATTACTTGGCCAGTATTGATTAGATAAAATGTTAGCTTTCTGAATGTCTTCTCATGCAAAGAACATTTTTAACATTATAGACACAATGTCTTACTAGTAGACATAGTTGATTCAAGATTCAAAAATATACCATGCATAAACTTTGATTTATCCCCCATGTAAATCCAGCATTGCTCAGAGATCTACTTTTCTTTCCTGCCAATAAAAACTCCTAACATGAGGGGATATATAGGCTATTTTCTCTTCACATTCTCAGTTTCAGTAATCCTTCATTTTTAGCTGGTGATGACTCCAGACTCTGGGGTCCTTTCAGCAGTCCCGTGGCCTAGTTCTCATCACACTCGTCCACCCAGTCTGCCCAGCACTCTATTGAGAGCCCCAGTCCACCACTCACAGCACTGGACGAGGAGCTTACTGTCTCTTCTCGTTCTTTTGTTCCTTTTGTTACCCCACAGCAAGACAGAAAAACAGAGGAAATCCAGCAGGAGAGACGGGGGGAAGAGGGGGGACGGAGGGGAGGCAGGCGGAGAGGGATTAGATCCATTTTTTTTTCTTTTGCTTTCTTTTTTGGTTGCCAGTTCAAACATTTACTGAGCAATGCAAGGACCAAACAAAGAGGCCAATTTCACACCGCTTCATATGCATAATTGACTGGCTGTGAGTTTCTACAAAGATGATCAAAGTCATTTATCAAAGATAGAAATGGATGTTTCCATTGTTCACAAAAGAAAAAGCTACTCTCTGCCTATTGGTCTCAGAAGAAAAGAAAATGTGAACCGCATGTACAGAAGAATGTCTGGATACCACTTAATCTGAGAATAAATATGTTGTTGTTTTTTTCATTACACTATTTCAGTAATAAACTATCTAAATGCCTTTTCACAATATTTCAACAAAATTACCATTTGAAAACAACAGCAAATGCAAAATTCTGACTTGAAGCTAGAGATGTCTAGATCAAATTTTTTTGCCCTGATTCCAGACCGAATCATTTGTTTTATAGAAACTTCCAATACCGAGGCCCGATCCAATACAAAATAATCCACATAAAAAATATTTACAGACTCAATAGAGATCCAGTTGTTCTCCTTGTGATGACTGCAGTCTCACAGGATTACCATTAAGGTGTAGTCTACAGCTCCACTTGATTTTATATGTACTTTTGCTGTGGTTATTTAACTGTTTGTTGCATTGAGTTTTCATGTGGAGCTGTACCTGCTTGAGGTGGCCTAAAGAGGGCGCCAAACTGAGAAGATCTCCAAGAGGGTTCTACCATTACCTGGACTCCATGGGGAAGGGAATGGCTTTCTCTGTTCTGCTTTTGTTGTTTATGTCTCAACCCCACCCCCATTGTATCATTAGTAGTTTAACCCACTCATTTAAAAGTCCTCAGGTGTGGGATAATGTCAGGTCAGTTGTTTGAGTTCTTTCCTTAGATTCAAGTTATTTTGAGTTTGTAAAGTTGTCAGCTTTTAGTTGATTTAGTCCTAGTTTTACTGTATTTTGTTTTACTATTATTTATTGTATTTTATTGCTTTTTTGTGTTTTGATATGATTTTATGCTCTTTGTGAAGCACTTTGTGACTCTCTCTTGGAAAAGTGCTATAGAAATAAAGATATTCTATTCTAAGATATTCTATTCTATATAATTTATCATTTCACTTTTGTGAGTTAGCTTTAACAACCAAGCAAAAATAGTACAGCTATCAACTAGAAAAATAGTTAACAATTAACTAGTAAAAATAGGGAGAAAGTTTTGTGCTAGAAGCTATAGAATCTTCAGAACAAGCGAACATTTTTGATTATATGTGATTCATACAATCCAAAATCCTGAATACTTTACTTTGGGGGGTTTGCTAAACTTTTGGTAAGACTTCAGGAAAAACTTAAGTATTTTAGCCTGGTAAAAAGGTAATGTATGCTACATTTAAAGTTCTAGTTCTGAATTAATTGTGAAGAGTAAGATTGTATTCAGATTAGTAAAGCCCGTTGGTCCAGACCGAGTCCGCTTAATTTGGTCTGGATCGAGCCCTGAACCTTGCTTTTAGTCTGTATTCAGACTGCCATCAAACGGACTTTCCTGTTTCAAACCCAAGCTTGTAAACAAAAGCACATGACTGAAGGTCTCTTCAGTCATTGGCCAGGAATTATGAGGGCGGGGCAAAGCAAAAAGAGAAAGAATGAAAGTCCTACGCTTTGCAGTCCTTGTTGGGATAGTTCACTTGTTCAGATTTTGCTCACTAATTTCACATGTTTTGCCCACTAATGTTTGTTGCCTGTTCCAACGTCAAGTCCAACACTATTTACTTGCTACTTTGGTACGGCGGAAGCATGCTGCAAGGCGGTGAGTGAGGAGGCGACAGCTAAGGACCAGAGTCCACTTGGGTGTATTTAGACTGCAAATTTGTTCTGGATTATTGGGAAAACTAAATCTGGTTCACTTTGAGCAAACCAAATGTGTCCAGTCTGAATACACCCTAAATTTGGATCAAAGTTTAGTTTAAGAAATACATCCTAAATCTTCATCACATCACATCCATACACCCATTGTCTGCGTCAAACGCTTTTTCCTCCACATTGGCCGGGTGTTTGTCTCCAAGGTAAAAGTATCAGCACGGCAATAATGAAAGTGCATAATTGATGAAGTGTAGCTGTTAATTTCAATCTAAACAGAGGGATGGGAGAAAAGAACAGACCATCTGTGTGTTGTTGTGTCACTGTGCTGTAAGGCACGAGCTCATAAACGCTCCGTCAGGAAAACATCTGGACTGTCTGTGCACAATACTGTAACAACAGCTCTCCTGGTTATGTTTCATTCACCATGACACTCACACAGGTTGCTGCAAATGTCCACATTAGAATGGAAAATCACTCATGGAAACAGAGTAGTTTCATTTTTAGATGGTGAAGGCTTCTGCATTTATTCTCACTTTGCCTTTGTTTACCCAGACAAAACAAAAGCAAGAGAAGAACAAGAACATCCTCTGAAGGACCCATCAAAACTCAGAGGATTACCTTATGAAGAGCAACAACGAAGACAGCCAACACTACTACATCAAACAACGGACAGGACTAAACTAGAGGGCTGCATTGGGATCGGGTCCCGCCGGGTCCCGCGGGACCCAACCCAAATCTCGCGGGATTGGGCAGTTTGGATTGTGCTGCGGGCGGGAGCGGGCGGCAAAAAATAAACCCCGCGGGATCAGTGCTGGCATGAATATCGGATGAATGTATAATAGCGGACTACGTTAGGCTGTGCGGCTGTTGGAGTCTTACGTACTGAAGCTCCGTGAAGCACCAGGTAGAGATGCCCAATGGCCTCTGTCATCAAACCTGTTGTTGGGGGGTGTGCAACGCCCCGCCCCGCCTCTTACTAAGAGCGCGCTTCAGGCCGTCTGTCTGCGCGCGCACACACGCACACTTTTAACCGAACAGGATTTGTGAAAATATATTTAATATTGAAGTTGCACATTACACAAGAGAAGAATGCATCAAAAGATGAGGCTGGAGGAGGACATGAATCTCTTTAATAATATCAATACAGATACGTGTTTTTTTCCTGCGGGACGGGGGACGATACAAAATCAATGCATCTCTATTACTGTGCGGGACTAAATTCTCTGAGTTTTGCGGGTGCGGGCGGGAGTGGACATACATATTGCGGGAGCGGGCGGGAGTGTAACGCATACGTTGCGGGAGCGGGCGGGATTGGTCAGAAATTCAGCGGGCGCGGGCGGGAGCGGGATGAAGAAAATAGTCCCGCGCAGGGCTCTAGACTAAACCACATAGAGACTGAGCAGTCTAGTAACTATGGAACAAGTAGACGGATCATACTTTAGACCAATTCTCTTCAGGGAGCTAAATCTACCATCAAACTATACATACTATCAAACTACTAGATACTATAAAACTAATAAACACGTACTATTAAACTCATGCATATATATAATCAAACTCATACATACATACCATCAAACTCATAACTCTTACAAACATTGAATAGTATTTGTGCAAGGCTATATTAGTGTTTGTAAAAGAATATAATAGTACTTTTGTAAGAGTATACAGTAGTAGAGTTTGTACAGTAAAGCATTTATTATGTCTCATACAGCCACTCATATTAACTTTCAATCAACTAGTGGAAATTGTCATTGTAGTCTCTTATGGTCTTTTGAATCGTTCCATTGGCCGACAGAATTTGCAGAATAAACGTTTCTTTACAGTCTGTGTGTTTGAATTGATTTAATCTGTTTTAAGGAACAATCTTTATAAACCCACTTAGACTGATACACCCTCCGTGGGTGGTTTCTCCTCCAAGCTCGGGTCCTCTACCAGAGGCCTGGGAGCTTGAGGGTCCTGCAGTACCTTAGCTGTTCCTAGCACTGCGCTTTTCTGGACTGAGAGGTCTGAGGTCTTTCCAGGTATCAGTTGTAGCCACTCCTCCAGCTTGGGGGTTACTGCCCCGAGTGCTCCAATTACCACAGGCACCACTGTCAACTTCAGTTTCCAGGCTTTCTCCAGTTCCTCTCTGAGTCCCTGGTATTTCCCCCTGGTATCTAAAAACCAGAGCTTTAATGAGCATCTTTTCATAAACTTTAATGATGTTTAAAAAACTATAATAAAGGAAAAAGGTTTGAGAATTTCCTTGAATTATTATGTATTTGTCTCAGGAAATAAATGAGCAAAGTCTGTCCAAACACTAACCCATTTGTGTCATGATTTACTGATTTTTTATTTCTTTTTAGTTCTAACTTGTCTTTTCTTGGGTTTTTGTGCACACTGGCTATGGCTACGCCCATTCACCTGTGGAACCTGTTGAGCAGTCACAGCTGCTCGCACTTTGCTGATAGGCCACACAGTATTTGAGGAACTCTCTGTCTCCTCAGTGTTAGCTTGTGTTATGCTTACTTCTCTGTGTCTGTGGTTCTTAAAGTTATGTGTTTCGTTAAAAACTTTGTTTGTAATTCTCATCTGCTTATCTGACTGAGAATTTAGTTGATGGTCATTATTTAAAAAAAGGGATCTCAGTGGACAATGCGATATGTTGATACTACTATATTTTCATCTGTTTTAGTTAAAGTATTAAAGGCGGCTGTTTTCTGAAAGCCTGAGGCTTGTTAGAGAAGAACAGAAGGAAGCCTTTGACAGTTTATGATCTAGTTTGCTGTTGGGTTTTCAAGTCTACAATAACACTAGTCGTCTACAACGTAGCTGATTTCATAACCTCGACATAAACTAGTTGTACGAAGCTTTTCCATCAGCCCAGCATAAAATGATGCCACATAATGAGGAGTGCAGCATTATTCTGTGTCAGTGACCAAATCAGTGACCTGGCTCAGCCAAACTATAAATCTCCTAAAAGCACTGTGGGATGTTTTAGAATGTGAACAATGATGTGACGCAGTGACGTGAACTAAAGTGTTTATGCTGCTGTTAACCTTGGCCACCATGAGAGGAGAATTGTTCATCTTCTGATATGAACCATCCAATCATAGAGTACGTCAGTGGCGCAGAACCACAGACCATAAAAAGCAGGCTGTACTGATGCAAGGAGTAGTTCTGTGGATCCAAGTTTGAAAGAACTTCTCATTTTTATTTTAATTAACACAAAGTTCTAAAAAAGCTTACCAAAAATGAAACATACTAAAGTTTTTGTTTTTAATTATTAACTTATTTTTTTTACTTGACACATTTATTATTTTCAGAATTTCATATGAAGGCATTGTTTGTTTAAGGACCTGCTCATGCTGTCAATGGTACATTTGGAAGTAGTGCTGCATTCCTAAGATCACTGACTCGTTGAACTAGAGAAAGTCAAATTCATAGGGTACTCTACTGCGGCTTCTGTTTTTAGCACCTCCTTGCCTTTGTTTCCAACTAAACCATATGGAGGTGAACACAACTGACAGACACCAACAAGAGCCCAGACCAAACAACAGTACAGACAAGCAGATGTTTGTGTACTTCAACAAACCCGCCCATACTAAGGTGGTACACAAACGTAATGTTGGAACAAACAAGACTAAACGGAAGAATAAGTCACGTTAAGGCAAGTTATTTTATTGTCTAAAAGACCCTTTAGGCCTCACGGGATTCCCTCCAATAATAACACGTTGACAAGTCATCCACACTGGTACTATTGCCATGGCAACCACAAAGAGTTCAGATTTAAGTGATTTGGTACAAGCTTTCAAAAATGAAAAGAACAGTTGTGTCCACTGAACTTTACAGAAGATTCCATCTTTGGTCGAGATGTGATTTCATGCTGAAATATGAATACAAACCCCTATCAATGATGTCAACTGAACGCATCGTGTGTCCATTTATATTTTCATAACTACACTGCTCACATCCCCAATGTTAGACACAAATAATTGTGTACTCTTCAGACAAATACAATTACCACACTTTTATCTGCTGTTACCACAGATTTGGTGAAAAGAACCACAAGTGAAAAGATGCCTTTAAATACACTAAAGGGATCAGTTCATTATAACAGAAGCAACAATAACCGAACCAAACGGTTATTTTCAGGAACATAAAGACAAAAAATCATAACCTGAATATAGAAAAACCCCTGACTTTTTCATCTTCAGAGGACAAACTCCAATAGAACTTTATAAAAACCACCCAGTCTCACACACGTGTGTTTCAATGTTATGTAGGTCATGAGTCTCTTTATCACGTCGCACCAGCATGTAGTCCTAAAATGTATTGATCACATAAATTTAGTCACTCTGCCTTTTAGCCTACATTAGGTCCACATCAGCAGAGGTCAAAGCCGCTTTAATTGGACTTTATCTCAGCTTTACTCAACTTTAGTAAAATTGTCATACTTCCTCTTCATTTAATAAAGACCATTTAATCAAGCCTCTCATTTCATGAGAACATGCAGAGAACCTCTACAGAGCATGAGGTGCTTTGAAACATTCTTTTACAAATAACCAGGAGGATATCGATTTTCCACAGTCCGTGTTTTTCTGTGCGCCGCAGCCGTTCATAAAGATAAATGTGTTTTACAGTGAGCAGCTGAGTTTGACGTGAAGGTTTTGACAGACCCCACAAAGACTTCACTTAGTGAGGCGGCCTCGGCTCACTCCCAAGCAGCCCCCACCTGTCCCACGACCGGTCCCCATTCATCTGAGCCGGCCCTAACGAGGCTGCGGGCTGAACCACCTCAAAGGTTTTACCAACCCAAACGAGGACGATGCTCCGTTATTTGCCCCGACAGTAGCAGGATACACATAAACCAAAATAAACTTTAATGTTTGCAGTTTGTTTTTAAACTAAATGATCTCAAAGCAGTTTTTTCATGTAAGTTTTTAATCATTTACTTTGAAATAGACACTTTTTATCGGTAATGTTACTGTTTATTCAAAACACGTAAAAAAAAAAAAACCCTCGTCCCTGATAAAAGATTTTGTTTTTTCAATTTTTATCTCTTCTTAAATTTCCATGAACCTGCAAACAGAGCTTTTAAAATAGGGAGTCACTCTGCAAATGTTATATTTCCTGGTAATTTAGAGTAGCATGAAAGTACAGACGCCACTCGGATGAGCGATCTGTCATGCAGATGAACACTCCCGGCTCAACAATAGCTTTTGGATGGGAAGTTCCCTGGACCCCACAAATACAAAAGAACAACACAGTCTGGACTAACACTTCTGCATGGAGCATCTTCAGTTCTGCTGAATGGCTTGGTGTCAGAGGACATAATTATCACAGCTTTGGGAGGGATGGACAACAATAGCCAGTAAGAATGTTTGCCTGTTTACTGATAGTTTTCCTGGTTTTAAAACACACAGTTATATAATAAAACCTGCTTTGGCTCTTAAAGCAACTATGCTGCCCCTCAATTACTGCAATTACTTTTTCATTCTTTCTGTTTAAAAGAAATCCCAAACTAGGACTAACATTTTGATTTAAAGAACAAAACAAATGTCTACATGAACTACTACATTTTCCACACAATATGGTGCACTACAAGATGACAGTGCACCTTATATGCTCTACTGAACGGTGAGCTTTATGGATTTATATGGATTAAGATTTGAGGATTATATATTTTATTTACTAACGTTAATATGAATGCAATTAATAAATCTGACAGATGTACTGACTCATCTCTGACTCTTTTGTCTCACTTAAAGTGCCTTATGGTTTGGAGTGCCTTATATAAGACGTACGTTCTATAATAAACCATTCATTGACAATACTCATTCTAATCGGATCTAAAGTGTGGAAAATACAGTATACTTTTATCCAAAAAAGTCATTCTACAGCAATAAACTGTTACCTTTTAGGTCACTTTGTTTGACATCAGTGGGATAAATTGCTTTGATAAAGAATTTACTTGGTAAAGTTGAGTGTTCCTGCAGGGTATAGAGTCTGTAAAATGTAAAACACGCAGTTTTACAGTCGAAAACTGGAGAGTGTTTTTCCTCAAAGACCTCCTCTGCACTGACAGTTGTAGTACCGTATATATTATACACGGGACACCTCTAAGTTTGGCTGAAGCTGACACTGTACCCTCCAGCGCTGAGGTGAACAGAAATAAACCTAAAGGTATTTCTGGAAATGTCAGATGTACAAATGCGTCGAACATGCACACGGGTCTGTGCTTATGGACTGAATCAAATTACTCAGACTCTGTCATGACCAATATAAGCCACACAACAAGGGAGTCGCCTCAATTTCATTCAACATTTTCTGCGTCGAATTTAAAAATGTTAAATTAAAAAAAAAAGAACAAGACCTAGTGGACTTTACTTGAAGGAATAGTCAAGAATCTATTCATAGCCACAGTTAGAATAATAATACAGCAGTGCGTCTGCGGCCAGCTGGCAGTAAGCATGACCTCTCTTCATCTTCTGTCCCTTCAGTGACCTGTGTGTGAGCGTAATTCAATAAAAGGTTGTGAGACGGAGCCTCCAGGGATGCACTTTGCCAGAAGAACACACGCATGCGCAGAACACGCCGCGTGTGCAGCTTGAACTCCCGAGGAGAGGCTCAACCATCATTCAAATCACTTCAGGTGACACTTAACAGATCAGACCCGAAACCAGGAAGAAGCTCTGCTGACGGGTTCAACAGGAAGGGCGGAGCAGGAGCAGAAAAGGGAACAAAAAGTGCTTTCCAAACACACAAATTCAACTGCTGACAGTGGAATTCAATAGCAAACAGGGTTCAAACCCAGGTTTAAAACCTGGAAGCAGCTTTTTTGGATATCTTATCTTGAACTGACAGCTATATAACAGAAGCAGACGATTGTGAATTCAGAAGATTTTATATTAATCTGTATCCAGTGGCGGAACTACAACATTTTATATGTGGGGGCAAGAAGGGGGCTAAAGACTTTGGAAGGGTGGTGAATGAGAACAGCAGAGTAGAAATCCAACATATCTATTTCAAACAGTTTGAGTTATTATGAATGGGTTTGGCTAAAGCCAGGGGGCTGAGATGGGTCGATTTAATGTACAGGGGTGTAGCAAGTAAATTTAGGAGCTCAAGATTTGATTTGAAAGTATACTTTTGTTATTTTTGCAATGCTTAAAGAATCTTTTAATAGTAATATAATAGTTATAATAGTAATAACTTCTTAATCTTTGTCAATAATGATATTAATCAGAATCAGAATCAGAATCAGAAAGCCTTTATTGTCATTGTTACACAAGAAACTTGTGACAACGAGATTTCCGGTGCTCTCCAGCTGCTTAAACAATAAAAATAGATAATCTTCTAAGAACAATAAACAATAAATTTGTGTTTGACTGAAAATATACATATGTACAAAGCTACATAACTATTTTAAATTGCATTATATTGCACTGGGAATTGTTAACATGGACTCAAACACTGGGGCGAACGCTGTCTGTCCGTGCCTGTGTCACTTTGAAATGACTAAAAATGACCTTATTTTGACTGTAATCATCTTTTCCTTAAAACCGTGTACTTTGTTTTGCATCTTGTTAAAAGCTAAATTAATCTGTTTTCTCTTTTTTTTTTTTTTTGTATTTTAGCGCATCACCATAACATCTGCTCATTATTTCATTAAATCGTGTTTATCCGTTGGCAATTTCTTACATTAGTTTTAGCATTGCTTTTTTTAAACTTTATTCCTAAAGACCAAAGAAGTAAAACATTTCTGTGATATATAAAGTTAGCTATAATCACTGATTAAACGCACATTGTTTCCAGTTGATGCCTCTTTGAAGAGCTGGTGACTCAACATTTCTCATCCACTCACAAAAGTTCTTGAGCCTCTGCGGGGCTTGAGGAGTTCATCCGTTCCACATTAAGACTCCAGTGGAGTGGGTTTTTATTTTTTTATTTTTTTTTGGACCAGCAAGGGGTGCCCCATATATTTTTTTGTACGAGCTGGATCACATAAACAGAAGAGCCATTACAGTCCAAATGAATAACGGATGAAAACAAAGTCAGATTGAGATGAGACCAAATATCAGACGATCTTCAAGCTTGCAAAAGGAAACAAATAAACTGATTTGTTAATATTAGCTGTACAACAAAATGCTTCTGTGGGTTAGATTCTTACTTGGCTATGTAGTCTCCTTCAGTGAAGGGAAGGGCAAAGACAGCTGAACAATTTCAGGTTGTTAGTTTTATTTAAGTTGTTTTAATGCAGCTTCTTTCCTTTCAAAACAAAAGCCTTCTTGATTTATCGTCTACATGGGGAAAGCATCCCATAATAAGGCTGTGAGAGCAAACCCCTCCATGCTTTCCAAAGAACTCAGTAAGTTATCTGCTGCTAATTTGCAAACACAAGTTGACTGGAGTCAGATAGTCGAGTCAGAATTGACTCAACAAACTTTGGCCAAACGTTAATTTACTTAAGTGAAGCTGCAGCTTATTTCCCTCTGAGAACGAGACAGAACTCAGTCATTTTAAAAACATTTTTAGGAGGAGACCTTATAAATGGTAGAGGGCCCAAAGCGCTTTAAAGTCCCAGTCCCATTCACACACACATTCACACACTGCCGAACACTGGCGCCCACCTTCCCCCAGAAGAAAGGTGGGTTCAGTGTCTTGCCCAAGGACACTTCGACATATGGGCAAGCAAGACGGGAATCGAACCCACAATCTTCCGATCTGTAGTTAAACCCAACACAAGCAGCAAGCCATACCCCATCTTTTCAAACTAAAATGAGGCCACTTTTGCATATTTGGTCTGAGGTCTTATTTTGTCGTGGTGTGAAAGCTCACCTAAACAAACCAAAACAGAAAAACTCTGGTCTGCATGAAAACAAGCCTCTCTGTTCACTTGAAAGTGAACCCTGGTGTGGTACACTATAGTGAGAATGCAATAGGATAACACAGATGAACAAAGAACAGAACTGAACCAAGGTGATTAGGGCTGCCCCAAGAGGCAAAATGTGGCAGTTTGTGAATCTGAATAAGTGGGAACAAGTAAAGTTTTGATGAGTTTGTGAGACTTAACGGCATACAGAGGAGGTGAAAAGTTTGACAAATTCCGGCTCCTTCTTTTGCCTGTAAATAACCAGGGTAACCAGCGATAAGTGAAGTCTGTTCATTAGGATTCCAGAAGTTTTAATGCTGTAAAACTCCTCACTACACACTTTATTCATTTTTCTCAGACAGACTTGAACAATTTCACACTTTTTTTCTCTTGCTTAAACTCTCAAAGTTCAAACTTTTTATAAAAAATAAGTCCAGTATTGTAGGATGAAACTAAAGATCAGTTCGCGATCATAGATTTAGGTTATTTTGGAAAAATGAACACATTCTCTACAGGAGACGCGTCATGGAGGAGATTGATTGACGAGGTTTACAGCCAATCAGGAACACCGTGCAGTGTAAAAAAAATAATAATAAAAAAATGTATGAAAAATTACACTGAAGAAAATCTGCGAAACAGCAAGATTGCAACCGCATTATAGGGAAGGAATGCTGCTGGCTACTGCTACATTTAATAATGAAACAAATCCCAAACATTTCAGTAATAGAAATGTGCAAGCCTTGCAACATGTAAGTTTCTGGGTTTGAATTTTGCTTTAGGAATAAATTAACTCTCTTTTCTCTACATGATCCATCCAGGATGGACACACCCCCTCCCACCAGCTGACAACTGACTGAACTGCAGCTGCACTGACCTTGAGCTGAATAAAGTATAGTCTAGCATTACTAACTGTGGGACGGCTCCAAACAACAAATGAGCCCTCAGAGATTTTGGTAGGCGTTCTGATCAGGAGGGAGAGTCGATGTCACGATGATCACATCATCAGTGTCCGTACAATCGGGGGGGGGGGGGGGGCCTTAGAACTGACAATAGCTGCATTTTGTGAAGCAATTTGAAAAATTAAATAAGAAACAGGAGTTTGATCTAAAAAAAAACTGTTCTTAGAGCTTCATGTGTGGAAATATCAGAGCTTCTGCTGGTTTACATGTCTACCAAGTGGTTCCACCTTGTTAAGATGAAATCTGATGCTGCTTTAAAATTTACAAACTTAATAAAAACAAACTTCAAAGAGTTGCATGGGGTGTTATAATTTCTTTTTTTTACTTTCACATAACAGCCATGCATTTTTAGTCTGTATAATTCATCATCTTTGGGCTTATTACTAAACAGGGCGTGATTCTGTGCATCTCTGTAATTGAGTTTAATTAAGCAAAAGCTGGGATTGGGGGGGGGTCTCCTCTGAATCTGCTGTAAAGACAGATCGGATGGTTGCAGATGTTTGAGTAGAGAGGAGATGAAGGGAAGCCATGGCGGGCTGGGAGTTTCTCTGCTTCAGTCTTTCGTGAAGGTGTTCCACACAGAGGGCATTTAACTCAGCACAGGCCGGCAGACAGAAGCTCCATGGAGGCTCGCCGGCTGACGGCTGCGCGCCCTTCTCACGCCTTCAGTGTTTTCCTGGCAGATGGGCCTGACAGAAAATCAATGACGCGGCACTCTCGAGGAGGACACGAGGGCGCGGGGCTGCGCGCACGCACGCACGCACGTCTCCACCTTTCCAGGACACAACAGTAGATATATGCTGTCTTGTGGGAAAAAGGAGGCGAGGAGCGCGCCGCTCTCATGTGTAACCACTCCAACGGAATGCGCCATTCCAGAGCGCAAAGACATCAGCCGCGTGATCCACGCAGATGACGCGGGGACGCATCCCCTCATCTGCGTGGATCTGGCAGCTGAGCGGGGATGCGTGGAGCTCCACGTCTGACAAAGAACGGCTTTGAAATGTGCGGCTTCTCTGTTTTCTGCGTAACGGAAACGAGGCGCACAACCGCAGAAAGCGGTTTTCTCACCATATGAGGGGTGGGGGTGGGGTGGGGGGTCTCAGACTGGTGCTTTGACGTTTGCATGCGCAGCCAGGGGGGGTGGAGGAGGTGGTCGGTCGGGGCTCAAAGCCGCTGCATCATTGTTTCTACAAATAGCGGCAGTGATTCCATTACATGTTCTAAGTTCAGATCAAATTTCTGCGTAAAAACCTGGATGTGCGGCATTCATCAACCTCCGAGCCACCGGCTTCATGTCGACAAGGATGCGCATCCCATAAAGCACATGTACAGCATAATGAGCATAAATGAGAGGAGGGGGTTGGTCATTTCTTCTACCTTCATGTCGTTGACAATCGCCTGGAACAGACCCCCGAGAGCCCCGCATTCCTTCTCCACGGTCTCCATGTTTGCCAAATCCACCATTTGGGCTACCGGAATTTTGCAGGAGCGCACAAAAACGGCGCTATAAACACCCAGAAAAAAGTAAAAGAAATGAAAGCAAAAATCTATATCCACTTCTTCCTTCCTTCTTCTTCTTCTTCTCCTCCAAACTGGGCTTCCGACAGCAGAGGATGCAGCAGGAACAGAGGATGAGGGAGATGAAGGGGGGGGGAAAACGGGTTTCTGGATGGCTTTTCACAGAGAAAAGACCCTCTCCCTCTCTCTCTCTCTTTTTCTCTCTCTCTCTCGGTGACTCAGTCAGGCGGTGGGCTGGTACCGTTCGGATGGTACCGGGGCGACCACGCTCATCTTGGCGCAGCTAGCGCTACGCAGAGTCGGCGGGGACGCATGTGAAGGCAGCGCAGGGAGAGCCGGAGAGAATTGACGGCGTGCGCGCGGGCCTGTGCACGTGCGTGTGTATACACCAGAGTGTGTGAGTGCGCGCGCGTGCACGCATTTAAAGGCCGGCGGTGATTGGTGCAGAGACGGTGGGCTCAGCCGTGCGGGGAGAGCAGCAGAAACACGATCCACGCAACTGCAGCGAGTTAAAAAAAAAAAAAAAGGGGAAGGGGTAGGGGTCGACAAGCGTGGATGGGCTGTCACATGCCGCGGCCAAGCGCGCGCGCACGCACGCGTGGGGGGTGGGGGGTGCAACAGGCTGAGAGAATAAATGTCAAACAGGTTTGGAGAGCAGAATCATTCAGGAAAAAATGGCACCTTCTGACAGAAGAAAAAGGTTTGTCCTAAAAACTATATTCTAATCAAAATTAAAGATGTAGACTGGTAACCACATCAGCTTCTCTGTTATGTTCAACTTTTCCCCAAATCCACCTGTCAGGGTTGGAGCTCTTTTTCCCCACTTCTCTTCCTTTACTTAGATAAAGTGTTCAAGTTGGGTCATTTTCATGGTGGGATTCATTTATGAAATATCCACAACTGTTCTAGTTCTTGTTTGTTAGTTCCTAAAGTCCCACTTCAATCATCTTTTGATCTATTTTCAAAGTGTTCGCAAAGAACACATAAATCAACATAGAACATGAACTGTCTGATTATAGCGCTGTTTGTATGCAGTTCGTTAGTGATTCGTGTGTCAATAATGTAACTTCAACGTATGTGTGCCGTATATGCGTGCATGCAGAAAACGTCTGTTAGACATACGTGGAACCGTTGTGGAAAGCTACCAGTTTGCATATGCATCTTGCAAAAGTCATACACAAATGGGGAATATTTACATAATCATTGCGTTTAAACTGTGTTAAATGCATAAACTGCGTAATTTTCTATCGACTGAAAATTCTGAACAGCTCAAAACCCAATTTATATAAAGACCCGTCAGCCGAAACCCTCGACTGACATCTGCGACAGACATCATGATGAATGAGGAACGCAAGAAACGCCTATAAATCACGCATTTTACACATGACAGAAATTTTCTACGTTAAAATTGCACATAATGTACGTGTGTCTGTGTGACATGGCCTTTAACACTCTGTATTGCATTTGGTGATGATCATCTGCTGACCTGGAAACCCATTCTATAGCCGTCCATGCTGTCCTTGAGCTCATCCCAAGCCCACGGGAAGTTTGAAGGTCTTCAGTGATTTACTCTGAAGATGATATGTGACCTCTGGATCCTGTTGCCATCCTCTGACCCGATCTATCACTTTTCCACGGCTGAGTTTCTGTCTGTCTTCCTTTCCTCCACTTTGTTGCATACTAACAGCTGACAATGTAGACATTTGATGGCTGGTCTTGTCACACAGGAGCATCAGATCACAGAACCATTTAGGGATTCACTTTCTTTCACAAATGTATGTCGAAACAATCTGCATGATATTTGATTTTTAAACTTTTGGGCATGAAAGTGATGGAATACCTAACGTTTGTGACTTGAATACAGTGAACACCGTTAGCAATATAGTTTGGTTTGAATGTATTAATTTATTCCACTCACACAATAAGGTAATTTTGTATTTAAAACTAATCGTACAAACAACAAAATAAAAATATTTAGAAACCAGTGTGCATGTTTAGCGCCGTCTTAATGATCACTCTATAGTCTGAACAGAAATGATAATAGACATGGATCATAGTCTGGTTTCAAAATATTTTTTACCCCTGTGGGTATTAGGGCTGGGTATCACCAATAATTTCCAGATTCAATTCGATCCACTCGATTCAATTTGACTCGATTCAGTTTTCAATTTAAACGGTTTACACATTTAGACAGATTCGTATAGAAATACATTAAAAATCTATATGTGTTTTGAATACATGCATACAGATTTGATACAGTTTACATACTGTAAATTTTAGTGAAATAATAAACCAATGGGATTAACACCATACAGTTGCTATATGATTTCTCAAATGGAGAAGTTCGAACAAAAATGTGCAGATCATTATGTTCTGGCTCTCCTGGATGCTGTTTTAGTTTGTCGCACTGTAGCAATATACTTTATTTCAGAAATTCTGAGAAAAAACAGTGCTTTAGACCACAAACAGTTACTTTTAAAAAGATTTCCCTTAAAACAATTTGGAAAAGTCATGCCTGTGAGTATATAAAGCTCTTTATTAGGTCAGCATTAGCCATGCTATGGGAATTTCCATTATACGTTAACACGAGGCTAGTGGACTTTGGCTTTTGCTGCTGTTATACGTTAAGTCACTGGAAAATGTATAAAAGATCTATCTCTACTTTTATGGATTGATCGATTTATTAAACTTGGATCGATTAAGGTCAATTGATCGATTTTATCAGCCCAACCCTATTGGTCACACTTTATATCTAGACTATGGGTTTTAATGAACCATCTCATAAAGGGGTGTGGCCTGTTAAATGAAAGTTGAATCCTTAGTTTTTTAAGTGGGATTGTTACAACTATGTCTATGCATTGTAAACTTCCATTCATCTCAATTCAAATCAATAGATGGTGTCTGTCTACATACACAGTTATGGGTAGAAACCCCTCATGACTGCCACAACGTTCCACCCTTCTAATCCTGTTATCCGTTCCATCACCACTGGTTGAACGAACCTACAGGAAGGATGTGAGCCTGCAGAGATTAGCTTCAGACAGGGACGCTCAGTAAATGAAACGTCACCCAGCAACACGAGCAGTTCATGTCAGAGTCCACCAGCAAAAGGGAGCACTGTCAGCCTTTGGACTGCAGGTCACTAGGGACTCCCTCTGGTTTGTAGTGGACACAGAAGAGCCTGCAGTTCTGCTCTAGATCAGTGGTCCTCAACCCCCGGGCCGCAGACTGGTGCCGGTCCCTGGGTGTTAGCAGGTTAGTAGCGGTGCTGTGTGGTACCTGGACTGCCGTGTCAACTTTACCTGGATAAATTCCTCCAGAATCAAATAATTGCCTCATTTATGTAGACACACCCGTATTGATTTATCCAACACACAAGGACAAGAAACAAAGCAGGAAATAACACAAACCACTTTCAAAATAAAATACACAATAGAAAATAAATGCGAAATAAAGCAGAAATTGGAATCACATTCCAGCCCCCCCACTTGATTTTATGTTACTGCATCCTTGCCAAACATTTACACATGTCCAAACAGAAACTTGCTAAACATTCCCAACTTAAATTTTCTGGCAGGTTTAGTAAACTCATCTGCCACCAAAAAGTTGTCCAGTTGGACAATATTCTAAACATATCTTCCCACAGTTCATCTGATGAAGTGGAACTTTAAGTCAACATGTTTGCACCTTTGTCCGCTAACTGGGTTTCTGGCTAAAGCTACTGGCATTGGGCTGCAGACAGAAAAAAAAAAGCATACGCTAACTTCCATAATTTCCGTTTTGTTACTTTTTGTTACTGTTCACCACATCCGCCTGTCTTGACACGTCACATGACTTTAAAGGAGCTGCTTGGACCGGGTAGCTCAACAATTAAAAGCTACAAACAATAAAAGTATTCTTCAGGGAGAAAAGAGCCAGAGAGGAAACCGAAGAAGAGCCTTCGACTTCAAAGAAACAGTTTACAGACAAAACCAGGAGTTTTCCTCCAAATACTGATTTCTTGTGACATTTATTCCCACAAACCAGAAGTTGCTCGCTCTGCCTAAT
This sequence comes from Oryzias curvinotus, assembly GCA_023969325.1. Taxonomy (NCBI): domain Eukaryota; kingdom Metazoa; phylum Chordata; class Actinopteri; order Beloniformes; family Adrianichthyidae; genus Oryzias; species Oryzias curvinotus. The sequence continues at coordinate 29,040,496 of CM043708.1, read as the reverse complement.
ATGTAACGACTGACTTTTGAATGTTTCACACACATTTTCGTGCATTCACATAGATTTTGATTGAAGGTGGGCCCTTTAACATGCAATGCCGAGGCTGGTATGAACGAAGCTTAACAAGTAAAAGACAAAAAACTGACAAAATATGATTGATGACTCATCCCCATGTCACTAAAGAGCAAAGCTACAAACATCTTCAAGCCATAAATTCAAAAAAATGCTCCTTTTGGGAGTTCTGGACCAATGAACTCTGGAGATGGTAAAAACAACATCGGAGCACAGACGGATCACATCAGTGAACTACTTGATATCAGGACAACAGTAAAGAGAATAAAATGAAATGGTTTCCTGGCAGAAAATTTCTGTCACATGATAACCTCATGATAATTTCAGAATGCGGCACCCAGATATCACCCGTTTATTAGAAGAGCTTCGGTTTCAGACTTCCACAACCACAGAAGCCACAATCTCCTCTCAAAATAAACGTAAGCCCTGAGACTTTCAGACGAACTCCAGATCTTTGATATTTCTGTTGGACCGTTGGATGACCTGGAAGCAACAGGAATGTGATGAGCTGTTTGAAGCAGGTAGAACCTCATGTTGGTTTGATGTTGGTCTGGTGTTAGCGTGGATGAAAATCTTTCACTTATGAATCAAACTCTAAATCCACGCAGTGTTTTTGCAGCGCCGACCAGCAGGAGTTCTCCGTCTCTCCCACGAGGCTGAAAACGATCAGAACCAGCACACTTCAAAGAGCCGTGAAACCAGTTGGGGTGTATTAACAGCTGCTCATGATGAAGTGACAGATTCCAGCTAGGTTAAATCAATTAGACAAGGTTTCGCTGCATTCCTAACCGGGTAGCTAATTTCTATTTAAAGAGGCATCACGCTCGATTTCTTCAGGGGTAAACACTTCTGCTTTCATGCCTTCTTACAGCTTCTCACCCATTCCCATGTGACACCAGGGTTTTTGTTGAAGACGTGCCTGATCAAATGCATGCTCAGAATGCCGACAGACATCCAATTGATGCTTTTTTTACACTCTCATTTCCAGCCATGAATGTTTGCATGAAAGAATGGAGGTCAGATATCTAAACATAACCTAAACATACTGTATATCCATAGATTACGTGGCTGTGAGCAGCATCTGCTCTTTGTCTTTAACACAAAGCAGCTGGCAGCAGCTCTCTAGAGACCTCTCTTCAGGATTGTTTAAGAAACTCTGAACACAGCTGGTCTGAAAACCAGAACTTCCCAGATACACTTACTAACACCGACCAGCTAAAACTCAGTCCTCCAGCAACTCACGCTTTTTCTCCAGCGCCTGTTTCTGTCCTCATGTGTGCTATCTGTCTGCCTGTGTTTAAGAAAAGTCTATGGGTTCTATAGGCAGAGAAGTGACAAATATGCTTTCAGTAACTTGAGGATTGAACATTCTGAAGGGATTAGGATTACTATGGACACAAACTAAACTAAACTAAACTAAACTAAACTAAACTAAACTAAACTAAACTAAACTAAACTAAACTAAACTAAACTAAACTAAACTAAACTAAACTAAACTGGCATCCCTGCCCTTTGACCCCCCCTTCTCGGTAAAATCCTAAAGAACATGGATTCCGGAAAAAAAAGAAGAAACCTTAAGGGTGTTCAGATGAAGGAGGGATCCTCCCCCAGGACGGACAGGCGATGTACCAGAACTCTTAGAGAGAATTATCTTATCTAACTCTACAACTACATGTTTAAATAGACCAGCAGACGAGCTTCACCCAGGTGGAGTTGGGGGACGACTGGGGGCCCCAGACGAGCCATAGGTGAGGTCCACAGCCAAGTGTAGGAGTTCAGGAGAAATCAAAATGAAATGATAGAAAAACGAAACAAAATCAGGAACCAGAAAACGTTGGTATTATGGGATATCACTGATTGAATGATGACGTTAGTCCATCATTTCAACTGAAAGTTATTTGACATGAAGCCATACTGGATGTCATCAGCCAATCAGTGATGTGCCATAATACCTACCTGTTCCAGTTTCTTGCTTTTCTTTTTTTTTCTATTTTGTTTGTTTCTTTTCAGTTTTTTTTTATTTTGTTTTGTCTTCTAAAACCTACTGCTGTCTTCTTGAAATATTTGTTTTGCTCTTTTAAGTGTCGTTGTGATCCTTAAAATGTTTGTGATTTGGACTTCTGGGCTACCGTACGGAGGATCGCGGTTCACATCTCTTCTGTGCTGTATTACTGAATTATTTACAAAAACAGGCATTCATTTAAAAATCTGTTCTAACCCATTTTTGTATTGATAATCCTTATGTAAGTTTCAACTTTTTACCTTCCAACTCTTTCAAATTACTTGGAATTTGTTCAAATCTTTTTGAGCTATTTATTTTAAACCATTTTTAGAGTAAACATAGTATACATTGTGATGATTTGGGTTTCTCTTGTTGATGCTGTTTTGAATGACTCCATGTGAATTTAACTTTTTTATTTTATTTTCAAGCCTGAAGACTTTTATATTTGGGGTTTATTGTATGCTCTGTAGTTATTTGCCTTTTTTTTCTTCTTTTGGATAGATGTAGCGTTTTATAAGAATTTTCTGCTTTTGGCTGCATAACTTTTGCATTCAGGAGGTCTTAGGAGTTCTCTTATGTGTCTTCATATGGATGTTCCATTGAAGCTGGTCAGCCTTCAACCACTGAAACTTAAGTTTTATTTCAAGATTTTCTTTGTTGGAGATGAGACACAAAATGAGAACATTTTTCTGTCTTTGCAAGACATGAGTAGAAAATATACTGTTGTGATTTCAAACAAAGTTTTTGCAGTTTTCAAATACTTTGCTTTTAAAGTAGGAGACGCTTTTTACACCATTTTATTCTTTGATACAAATTCTCCTTTAAGGCATTTCCAGCATCAACATGTTCTCCCTTTTTCACCTGCTGGTTTGCACATTTTTGCAGAGAACAAAGCTGACATGCACACAAACACCTGCTCAGTGTTACACTGGAGGTCTCCACCAAATAAACACACCAGTGAAAAACGAGAAAGGAGTTCTTTGTTCCTGAATATTTATTGCGTCTGAAGCGCCGGTTGAAGTCGGGAGGTTAGTCAGAGAGCTTTGAAGGTGACATCAAAACTGCAGCACGATTCAGAAGCAAATCACAAATGAGCATGCTCAGCTTGGCTGGAGTCACAGGCCGAGGCCGGCTGGTTGAAGTGGACGTGTTTCTTCTGCAGGAGATGGATGTTTTATAGCAGTTGAAGTCCCAGAAGCCTGGAGGTTCTGTGTGGGAATCTGAAACCCAGCAGGCCGATCGGAGCGGTGTTTGGATGGAGTTCTTGTGCCTGTTTTTGCTCAACATGCAGACATAAGTGATAGATTAATCTGCATTTCTTTGGTTTACATTTGAACGGCACCGGCTAGAAACCAGTCAGGCAATATCAGTAGAAGAGGCTCTAAATTTGACTGGTTTTGAGCTCCCTGTGGTCTCCATGCAGAGCAGGGCCCACAGCACCAGGGTGAGCAGGTCAAAGGTCAGCTGATCCCAGAGGCAGACGACTCAGCATTTCTTTTGACAGAAGGCGGCAGAAATGGTGCAAAACTGCTGCCGAATACTGAGAACAGACCAGAGCTCTTATCATTTTGGAGGAACTGAAACAAGTTTGAAGGGAAACATCTGGAAGGAAAAAAAATAAAAGAAAGTTTCAACCTGGAGGCTTAAAATACTGATATATTTATTGTTCTATTTCTTCCCTCCTTCCAGTTCATGGTGTCCCTTCTTTCACACTCTCAGAGTGGATTCTCCCACTCCCGGGACTGCAGCCTCTGCCAGTGAACTGGTTCCCTTTTTTTAGTCCACATCTTCAGGGAGATCTCAGTATATGTAGAGGGGAGATCCTGGCTGTCCTCCATCCTGCTGATATTTGTTGTCAGGTGATTCCCCGGGGTGGGGGGTCATCCTACATCTGCACTCGAACATCCCTTTATAAAGGTGGGAATGTGTTTTTGTTTTTCAGGTTCTCTCCAGATGATGGTGCTCCTTCTTTTCACAAACAACCGCTTGGGTCATGACTGCTTGTTGGGGCTTGGTGCGTCTGCGTCTTCGTCTATGAGAAGAAGTCAAGAAGTCTAGGTGCAAAGCCGGTTTCACACCTGTCTCTCCAATCATGGCTTCTTTTCATGATGCTGGCCTGCTGCTGGGGGGCATCTATTTTACTGCAACCTATCTCACTCTTAATGGAGAGATCTTTGTTTATAGACTGACTTTCTGCATTTGTGTGTAAGTAATAAAAAGAATACATCTGATTCCTCAGTCAAAACTGCCCTTATGGGAGGCCTCACCTACTCCAGGCCTCAAGGGCCGGTCTCCTTCTGGTTTTTCAGAAGCCCAGCTCTATTTGACGCTGATTACTTGGCTCAGGTGTCAATGAGAATCTACAATGGTAGGTTGGTTGGAAAATATGTAGGACGCCAGCCCTCAAGTTCTAGAGTTTGACACCTGTGCTCTAAATCCTGTGTACTGCATAAGGAGCCAGCTAGTGCTGTTCACGTGATAAGTGCATGGTCCTTGCATGCAGTGCATGGTCCTGGCTGTAAGAAATTAGACACTAAGACTGTTGTTAGTGTGTGTGCAATCAACAGACATCCTACAGACACTTGCGTAGCACTTGCATACCCTGTTCAGGCAGCCTTCACCCAATGTCAGTCAGGGGCCAGTACTTCCACTTAACTAATGACTAGAGTGTGGCGTAAGGACACCATGACAGCATCACCTATACTTCAGATGTGCAAGCAACTTCCACCTTACAAATACTTTGCAATACAATTAGCAGACTCATGACAATGGTACGTTCTATTCTCATGATGACGTCCCTAGAGGTGGCTGTACAAGCCTCAAAGGAACTGCAAGACACACCGACGCTCGCCTTGAGATGCGGTCGCTCCCCTCCACCACCCTCCACTGGCTCAGACAATCCAAAAACACACAGCACCCTTATGGCAAAAACAAAAATCTTGATAGTTATGTGATGCCTTTTAATAGACAAAAAAGTGAGCAGGCAGCCGTGTTTAGAGTTCACTTTTGGTTTTTTTTGGAGTTCATCTGCACGCCATAATCTTCTCCTTGCTGGCCACACTACAGCCTCCGAACCACAACATAGTATGTCCCGTAGTGGTAACTAAATCAATTAATAACAAATCATCTCTTTAGCACACTAAAATCTGGAGTCCAGTAATAATTGGGATTCTGTTTTTGGGTAAAAGTATTTCTTTCCAGAGTCTCCTTGTGTTGTTGTGAACTATCATTGACTCTGTTGCTAGACTACCACCTCCCCCATGCGATTCCAAAATCCAAACTTCAAGAGGAATTAAGGAAGATCTGAAAAATGAAATGGACTAGAACTGATTCTTTGTCAGTTTCCTTCAGGATTCTCTGGTTCCACTGAAAGTCTGCATCCGTCTGGGAGCATGAGTGTTGGAAAAGATGTCTGGAATGTGCTACAACACTGTTTGATGTTCAAAAAACAGCCTCAAAAAAGAAACACCACAGAAGAAGACAGTCGGGGGGGAAGGAAGGTCGTACAGTAGAAACCCAAATTTTTACACCCCCCCCCTTCTGTACGGTGCAGCAGAATGTAGGTCTGGGATGGCCTACAGTCATCAGCAACAATCAGTTCTGCCCCAGTTACTGACGCATCTCACACACTACACAGTCATACGTTACTGTGCCACCCAAACACAGATGCACATGCACACTTCCACAATATGCTGAGACGCACAGACATGGACACACACAGGCATTCAACAGAATGATCTGCAAACATTATCATCACGTCTTCATTGTTTTGAGGATTGAAATAAAGCATTTCAATGATTCTGCAGGCATGAATGCATGTCCGGCTGCTCAGCCTCAGCAGTGCTGCTGCTCCTGGTTTTCATTCAGCTCAGAGCAGAAGAATGAAAAACACACAGAAGATTTTAAACACCAACACATTCCAAAAGGTTCTCACAACAAACCTAGAAATGCTATTAAAAAAAGCAATAGGACTTTTTTAATGGTTTATGAATGAAGGAAGGCAGGAAATGTACCAATAATTGATCCACTTTCACCTGAGTACCAGGTAACAAAAATGATCTCATTGTAACCTATACTGAGCTCAGGAATAAACCATAACACTTTCAAAACCATTTTAAATGGAAGAACTCTTGTGTTATTCATTGAACTTAAGTCAGAAAATCCAACAATAAGTCAAATACTTGTCAGCTTCAAGACCAAAACACGTTTCATTTTTCATTCCTATCTGTGTTTACACACAAACACAAAACTAAAAATGCCTCTTTGAGGGTTAAATGTCCCTTTAGGGGCTCCGTATTTCTTCAATCCCTAATTAAATGTTACATTTTTATGTAAAATTGTGGTCCACAAAGAATTCCTTTAATTTTTTATGCAAATCCTTTGAAACTGAGAGAAAGAAACATTTTTTACTCTACTTTTACTGAACCTTTTGCTAAAGTAAAATAAAGTAAGAATCTACGCCTCCATTGGAATAAATAGCATTGAGAAGCTGAAAATTGATTCAACATTTATTCAGAAACTCACGTTGTTGTTCTGAGCTCCAGTTTTCTGCATTTGTCTATTTCAGTTCTAGTTCCAATGACTTTCAGAGTACAAAAATATCAAGGAACATTTTTTGTGGGACAACAGAACCTACTTGTCTTAAAACATTACATTTTCTGAGTTCTGACACAATTAATGAACCTACATAACAACATGTACCTCCCAAAGTGGTGACATTTGAATTAAATCCACAGAAAACTAACAGCTTTCATTTTTGACGGAAACTGTCACATGCTCTTCAATTTGTTTTAAATTTTAATTGTTGTTTTATTCCAAGTATGTAAATAATGGAGTAATACCATAAATAAAAATTCTGAAAAGCAGATATATAAAACTTATTTCAGATATTAATTAAGATGTTGATGCCATCTTCTTGAAAGTGTTGTCACTCATAATCATAAAAATACTGTTTTGCAGTTGTGCATAGAAAACCCAATATTATCAGATTAAATCAAATATTTTAATGTGTTCCTGTAAAGAGAGTAGGAAGAAGTAAATTTAAATAAGCGACCACTTTTAAGTTTCTTTGCTTCATGTATTTGTTTTTGCCTTAATGCGGTTTTTGTCAGATCATGTGCAGATTATTTATCATCTAACAAAATGTTAATCTTCAGAAAACACAATTTCAATAAACATTCTTACATTTATGACATAAATTGAGGTTGCATTTCTTCACCTGTAAAAAAAAACAAAAAAACAAGTCCTGCCTCCTTTCTGACTCTATATATTGAAATGTTGCCACACAAAGACACAGTTGTGCATAAAGACCTGGATCCAGCATCCCAGGGGATGTGATTAAGGAAGGATGCATCAGGCAGTCCTGCCATGGCCTCGCTCTGGTTCATCCTGCAGCATCAGCTATGATTCTTTTCATATTGATCACATTTACATCCCAGCCACTCCAAACGCTCCTCTTCCTCCCTGCTCTTCATGATAATGAGGCATTATTTCATATTAACTTATTCAGTTTGATGAATAATCAATGATCTATAGACACCAAAAAAAACCCTCAGGTTCTTGTGGAATCTTTGGTATAATGAAAGACATATTTGACATATTTTCTTATATTTGTGTTTAGGGACAGAATTACTGGAATGGTTATGGGCAGTAAAAGGGTTAGTTTATAGGGTTAAACCCATATGTAATAATATTTTTGAGTAAAAATTCAAATTCTGACATTACATTTTCAAAACGTTTCATGATAAAGCACAGAGTTTTAATCAAATTTAGAAAACGATCATTAATTTTTACACAGAGAAAAATTCTTCAAATTGTCTTTGTTTTGGCTCCAGAACGCTCTGGGGAACAGTTTTCATGCTCCTTCAAACCCAGCAGTGAGCGTCTGTGTTGTTGTTGTTGTTGTTGTTGAGAGGTGAGCCGAGATTTGAAACGTCGTTTTTTTGTTTCTCAGATGTTTGAAGTGCTCTGATAACCATCAACCTCTGCCTTCAACCGTGGATCTCTTTACTGATGATACCTTTATTAAACTGCTTAGTAGTAGTGGAAATATTTCTTTATCATTCTATAAAACATTTATAAATTAACTAAATTGAACTAAACTGATTGTAAAACTGTACAGTGAAGTTTATCTCTTTTAGCAAATGGGTAAAAACTACACATTTATATCATAAGCTGGTCTAAGTTATTATTAGTAGTTTAATACTAATAGAAGTTAAATGAGGCTGCAGTGGTTAGCGCTCTTGCCTCACAGCAAGAAGGCCCCCGGTTCAAGTCCTGGCTGGGGGACCTGAAACAGAACATCAATGGGGGGCCTTTCTGTGTGGAGTTTGCATGTTCTCACCGTGTATGGATGGGTTCTCTCCGGGATCTCCGGCTTCCTCCCACCATCCAAAAACATGCTTCATAGGTTAATTGGTAACTCTAAACTGTCCCTAGGTGTGTGATTGTGGACATTCTACCCTGCGACAGACTGGCAGCCCCTGGCAGACAGACAGACTGGCAGTGTGTCCCCTGCCTTCGCCCACAAGTAGCCGGGATAGGCTCCGGCAGCCCCGTGACCCCGAAAGGGAAAACCGGAACAGAAATTTAAAAAAAAAGAAAGAAGTTAAACGATTAATTGAAGATGAGCCATTTTTCAATATTTGATTGCCAGGTAGAGTTTTGTTCTTAGTTCTAAACTGAGACATAATATTCACGATCAAAAACAAACCTACAAATTATGACAAAAAAAGTTTTCATTAGATAAAAAAATGACCCAAAAAACAAATTGAATTCAGGAAAAACTAATTGAATCCAGTTCCACAACACTGTCTGTCTGCTATGACTTAAAAATGAGTCAAAACTTTGATTCATATCCACAAACATCGCAGACAAACAAGCAGAAATGTCTGGTTGATCATCTCTTTGCTATCTGTTGGCAAAATGATGCCTCGGTTTTTAACAGATAAAGTAACATAGTAAACTCTTTCCCTTCGATCCATTACAGTCTGGTTCTTGACCCAGATACGTCACGCCGTCTTGATGCAGCACATCAACCCGGTTTCTGATCAAAGACGAGAGTCGAGACAAGACAGCAGAGACCCTCAAATGTGGAGAAAGGAAAACACAAAAGCAGGAGGGAATTCTGAGCCAAAGAAATATATATATATATATGTATGTTTAAAGGACCGAGAGAAGAAGACTGTCTTACAAAGATGAAGAGTGACGATGATGCAAAGAGGAAACTTCCTGCAGTCAATCTGAAAAAAAGGGATTTTAGAAAGTTGTGAGGGAAATATCTGGAATATTTTTTCCATAAAAGAAAACTTAGTGCCACAATGTTTGGTATTGATCATATGAACACAGTAAGACATTAGCGGAATGTCGAATTCTAAATAGGAAAGCCTCAACTATTGTGAAGGGGATTTCTGTAGCTCTAATGATCTGTTTACATTCCAGTGAAATGAGCAGGGACCCCCCCCCCCCCCCCCCCCATAGTCATTCTGATGCATTTGCAGTGGAAACATCTGAAAGTGAGAAGACAAGCTTGAATGCTCCTCAGTCATTTTTGACATTTTTACTTGAACAGAAGCAACATATTCTGCTTGGAGGTGTTTTGGTTAAATATGTTGGGTGGTACTTTTTCATTTTTTAAACATATATAATTTAAAGTTTTTATTGTTTGTACATAATACGTATAGACATACATATTTTTTTTAATAACAACTCCCGATTTGTTCGAGATGTTGTCCAGCTGAGTTTTTACCTTTTTTGCCACAATCTTACTACATTTCGTAAGACAAAATTATTAACTAAAACATTTATTGTTCTCCTCAAATTATTTTTGTTTTGCATGTTTTTTTTATTATGTATAAAGTCTGTTGGTTTTTTTTGGCTTTGTTTTTATTGAGTGTTTTCCAGCATTTAAGGACATGGATCAGCAACTACAACAACACAACAGACAGAATAATAGACATTCAAACTCAAACTTTATTTATTTATATAGCGCCTTTCATTTTGGTTAAAAACACAAAGCGCTTAACATAAAAACAGATAAAACAGTCATAAAAAATGAAAGTTGTTAAAAACGGAAAACAAAGCACAATCACGCAAAGAAGGGACCTTAATTGGGCTTTATTTTTGTTTGTTTGTTTGGTTTTGCCAAATCCTCTGAGAATTGTAGTGGTTTTCTTGTAATAAGTCTGTTTATACTGTCTTTTGACTTTGGAGCTTCCACCTTTGACATGAACACATTTTGTGTTTAAAAAAGAGGCTTTTCTGCCCTCTAGTGGCTGACTGAAGCACACACATCTGCAGATTGTAGTTTGAATTTTAGATATTTTTGCCACCAAATTAAGTTTTATTAAATATAGAATGTAAAATATTTTCTCATGTAGGGTCATTATTTGTACATCCAGTGTCACTCTGCTGCAGACTCTGCTGGTGACCATAGAGGGATGTAGTATTACTGTAGTATTACTTCTTCTTCTTCTGTCTGTCTGTCTTTTTATTCATTTATTTATTTATTTATGGAAACAGAGATATCTCTGTGTGCATAATCTGAACCTTGCGTCATTTTTGCCCCCCCCCCCTCTTTCTGCTTCAAGGTGTTTAATTTAGAACCCTCTTAGCGCTCTTGCTTCACAACAAGAAGGCCCCTGGTTCAAGTCCCAGCTAGGGGACTTGAACCAGAACACCAATGGGGGACCTTTCTGTGTGGAGTTTGCATGTTCCCCACATGCATGTTCTCCACGTGCATTTGTGAGTTTCCTATGGGAACTCTGGCTTCCTCCCACTGTCCAAAGACATGCTTCATAGGTTCATTGGATCCTCTAGATTGCTCATAGGTGTGAATGTGAGAGTGCATGAGTGTGTGATTGTGGCCCTGCGACAGACTGGTGACCTGTCCAGGATGTCCCCAGCCTTCAACCACAAGGAGCCGGGATAGACGCGGGCAGCCCTGTGACCCCAAACGGGAGTAAATGATAGAAAATGAATGAATGATTTATGGAATGGATTGGATGAAAGTTTAAAACAAACCAAAAGTTTACATGTATTCAAAAAACCTACAAGATGTCACTGATGGAGCCTTACATGACCAGAAATGATCAATAAAAAATAAAATGTCACTTCTGCATAGGTGCTATGCAGAATGTCATGTGAATGTTTTGAACAAACCGTAAATGGAAAATCATACATCATCAGGTGTAAAAAAAAAGGGGCGGGATCATACATGATGTCTCAACGACCCACTCCTTTTCAAGTACACTGTCTTGTTTTATGTGTTTTTTTTACTCTTGTGTTTCAGACAGGTCCGAGCTGACGAGCCAGACTGAGGTTCAGAACCATTTTGTGAACAGACGAAATAAATTATATGACAATATTTTTGAGATGATAACATCTTGTCTTAACCTTTTTAATGGGTCAAAGGTCAACGAAATGCCAGTGGTGTTTGTGGAGTCGAGCTGGCAGCATGTGTGTGGAACTTCTGCTGAAAAACACCCACATTCGTGTTTCCCTGCCTCCCCCCGGAAATGCTGACTGGAAATGAATTATGAGAGACGTTTGCACAGTGGATGAGAAAACGAAAATGCAATTTTGCATTTTCGTTTGAATTATGTCACAGTTTAGCGGTGTTGAAGAAGATGATGAAAAACCATTTTGGAGGATGAATTTTTAATTTTCTTTTCAGTTCTTTTCAGTTGATGCAGTTACAATGTGAAAATGATAAAGTATTTCTGTTAATCCATTTTAATTGTCAAATTAGTTATTTCTAATTGAACGTTGCTACACATTTACTAGAGAGCTTTTTTGAAAATGAAATGTCAGTTTTTTCCCCCTCATTTTCTTAAAGTGACAGAATGAGTGGTGTTGAAGATGAAAATGAAAAAGCATTTTAGTTTTGAGTTAAAAAATGCAGCTTCATTTTGAAAATGAAAAAGTATTTCTGGAATTGACCTTTATTTTTAATTATGCAGCAGAAATGCTTTCATACATACCGGGTCGCATGTGCAAAATGCGGAACCATTGTTATAACTAAACACTTATGTTTAGTCTCATCAATGCCACTATTTACATTCATAATATTTAAATAGCGTTAATGTTATTTAACTTGCAAAGTCCACCCCACCTCTACGCAGGTATGGATTTAATAAAAATAAAGGTTTCATTAAAAAAACAAATAAAAAACTACCAATGATAAAGAAAGCGGGTCTGTATTTCTCCTTCAAGCAGCCCAGTATAACCAGTTCCTCTAAATCGCCCAGGTGTAATAATGGAAGGTGTTACATGTTTTTAACAGCCTCCAAGTAGAAAAGAAGACGCACGCGCGTTGTTTTGTCATCCAATCTTGCTCGCATCAAGCGCTTGCGAGTTTGTCAGGCGCTTGTAGAACGGACCAATCAGAGGCCGAGAATCAAGCACTGGCCCGCCTTTGAATGAATCCCATTGGTTGAAGTTATCCATCTAATGGTCTTATGGGCGGGGCCTATGTCCCTCAGCCGTTACAAAATAAGAGGCCCTTTTTCTGCCGTTCCACAGCGGGTGAAGAGCCTCCTGCTCCGTCTGAACGTACAGCTGCAGCGCGGTGAGTCCGTTTTTTGCGTGACCATGCGTGTCTGAGTCTGCGCACTACGTATGATGTCGTTAAAACTCCTGTTTTTAATGTAACTTTGCTGTTCTTTTAACGCTCAAATTGTTAGCTTGGGGCAAAAAAGAAGGAAGAAAAAAAACCGTATTTCCGTCCTGAAAGATAAGATCGAGCAGATTTGTTTCAAAGAAAACCCTCGATGTTCGTCGTGGTTACATCAGAACGGTGTCCTTCCCTCCTGTTACATATTATAAATGTTCACGCAACATTTACCCGGAAAAAAGGCTCATTTTTGCCAGATAGAACAGCATTTTTAGCTAATAAACTAAGGAGTTTTACTGTGAAGGCAGGAAGTTGCTGTCATGTAACATCAACGTTGACTGGTTTACATTGCCCCCCCCCCCCCCCCCCCCATGACAAGAAGACCAGATGTTCATCAAATTATTGATGCTTAATTTTCATAGTAATTCTGGAGTCCGTTTTGATGTAAAACATTCAACAAAACATGTACATGTACTTCCGAGTACACAATTGTACTTTTCTGCAAAGCCAGCTAGAAACACGGAATAAAGTTCACCAAACTGCTCCACAGTTCATTATCATCTGTCTGATAAGATTATTCCTGTCTTTCTCTTCTTAGGTTTGGTATCTGCGGTTACCATGGAGACCACTAGGAGGCGCGCGCAGCAGGCGTCCAATGGGAAAGTCTCTGAGCATGCGCAGCAGTCAGCACAGTGGGGCAGAGCATGGTCAGCACTGATGGAGATCTTTCAAAACTATGTGGATTTTTCTGAATTTAATATCGTCCAATCATATTAATGACATTTATTTAAATGGTCACTTTATGGACACTGAAGACTAAAGCACGTTAAGAGCCACAGTGGTGTAAACCGGTTTCCATTCTAGATGCTGTAGCGGTCAGCAAGGAGGCCCTGGTTCAAATCCCTGTGACTTTTCTGTGTGAAGTCTGCAGGTTGTCGTTGTGCGTGCACGGCTTTTGTCCAGTTTCTACCGTAGTCCAGATACATGAAGAAGAAAGCAAAACAATAATTACTTAAATTTCCTTTAGTGGGAATGTGAAAGTGAGTAGTGTTTGTCTCTGTGTGGGACAGTGGATGGGTCAGGCTCCAGCAGCCCCAAAAAGGGATAAAGCGGGTTTAGAAAGTGGGTGGAAGTTCATCAAAGAGTCTTTGTCCAGGAGCTCACTGAAGTTTTGTCATTTCTGATGGTTCACACTAGGCTGCACGATATGAGGAAAACTCACAATAGGCGGTATTAGTGATCAATATTGCAATAACGATATAACTTGCGAAATATGATCAAATAACAAAACAAAAAACATTGGTTGTCCATTTCACTGCAGCAGTTTAACTTAAATACCTTCAATTATACTCTAAATGACCCACGTCTACATGGGAGGAAAACATCATAAATCGTGTTGGCGTCCATCCGATTAATGCATAAACACATTTATTTGATTTGCTAAATACTTCAAGCTGCCATAAGATTGTTTTAGCACACTTACGGTAACTATTCATCACAGTTCTTCGTCGTCTTTTGCGATATGCATGTTATACAGCTTGATATGGCGATACTGATACATTTGCAGTATATTGTGCAGGCCTGGTTCACATTGAGAGCTGCATAAGCATTCCCAGTGGTTCTTTCAGGTAGGATTCTGCCGATTTTAGCCCGAATCCCAAAAATCTGTGTCGTTTTCTGGGACATAGTTTCTGCAGGGCGGCAGAATCTCATTGGAAATTTGCCACTGAGTTGTGATCGGGACTGTTGGCACAGAGCCCCTCCCCACCACCGCCGCCAGCACCAATTACTTAGCCCTCTGTTGACACCACTGACAATCAAATAAGAACTGGACTGAACAGCCCCGCCCCCCTTGTGTTCCAAACAGGAAGTTCCAGCTGGTCCCAAAAAGCCGAAATCCCATAAACTTCTCAGAAATAAACAGCTGTTACAGTCATGTTCATCAGAATAAATATTCTTGCTTTAATACCTTTTTATTAAAAGTATTTTTTCTGTAGTTCAGTATTCGATTTATAAACTGACCAATCAGGTCTCTCACTGAAAGGAGGCGGCATGACGTGAAACGTTCAAAGTGTTTGATTGACCGATTCTCCCAAGCCCACTTCAGTGGGTGGGTGTGGCCTTCTAATGTGCTCACTCCTGATTGGATAGAGTGGCTGCCATAGAAATGTAGACGGGCCAATCACCACCTACTGAGAACGTCTGAATCCAACATGGCGAGGGAGATATTGCAGAAAAATGGCGACTGGATTGACCTTATTTGGTTGGAACTGGAAGCATTTAGTCAAAGGTTTACTCTCTCCCGCTAGCTTACTGCCCCTTTAGCAGTGCAACAAAAACAGCCAGCAACACCAGATTCCAGCTCAGACGAGGAAAACAAAGACGGACATGGATCTATTTGTTTGCTAGTGCAGTGTTTTTCAACCTTTTCTGAGCCACGGCACACTTTAACCTTGACAAAAAGCCCGCGGCACACCAGCATCCAAGAATAAAAAATTAAAAAAAGGAGAAACTCACAGTCTGTATTGATCTACAGACCCTTCGCAATCTCATACATTTTTGTGATAATTGTAGCAGAAAAAGCTGGAAGCTGCAGCTGTTTTTTCTAAAAGATGTAATAAAAGTTAAGTTAGAAGATTTCAAAACAGTTTGAGGTGTGTTCGTTGGTTTCAAGACGTTTAACAACAGATCTCCTTGTGTGCTGTCACTTTAACCCAATGCATCATGGGAGATGTAGTGCATTAAACAGCTGGAGATCGCTTTTCAGAGCTTCATTGTTTTGTTCTCTTGTTTCACGGTCAGATACCGCATTCTGTGGAAAATTACAGCGCTAAAGACGAGCTTTAGCTGGAATTTATGTTAGAACTGAAAGACTTTACGAGCTAAATCGGGACAAGGAAGTGAAGACTTTAACCACTTCTGATTGGTCAGACTGATGACATGTGATTAAGCCCCCCAAGAATGATTGGTGGAGACAATTAAAGCTGCAGCTAAATCGCGGTAGCGTCATTCTTATCAAAATGTCTTTAATAAAATCAAATAAACACAAAGAAAAAATAATTTTATGATCTTTCATATTCCTAAATACTCAGGGCCTGTTTGGATGAACAAAGAGCTGAAATCCTGGAGATGGAAAATGTTTTTAGATCAGTTAAAGAGGGCAAGTTTCCACGGCACACTTGACCATCATCCCACACTGGTTGAAAAACACTGTGCTAGTGGATGCGTTGGAATTGGGCGGAGCAGGGAGCTTGTGGCCCCGCCCAGGCATATTTTTTGTCTGCTCCTGATTCACAACAATGAAGAAATACCCAGAAATGCTATTTTAATCATAATGTTCTTCATATATGCCCCCCATCATGTGAAAAGTGCTACAAGAACATGTTATAAACACCAAAAACACAGTTTTCATGGGATGGTCTTTAATAATGTGGTATTTGCTTGAACCTGTAACATTTAACAGAGTGATGTCATTTAAATGTATCCTTTACATGATTTCTACGTCATGTTTTAGTTACTTACCATGTAATACTGGTGGAGGTAGTCATGTGTTTTAGTACTACATGTAGTACTCACTGAACCCCCACGTGCGACTCCTTCAGGGAGGTGGACTGGTTCTCTCTCATCAGCGTGGTGGCTCTCCTCATCTTTGCTCCCTTCATCGTCTTTTACTTCGTGATGGCCTGTGACCAGTTCCAGTGCTCCGTCAGCGAGCCTCTGCTGCAGCTTTATCGCGGGGACGTGACGCTTCTCTCCATCTGGGCCCGGGCCCCCTCCTTCTCCTGGTCGGCGGCTAAGATATACGCCGTTTGGGTGGGCTTCCAGGTGAGGCGTGAGGGACAGATGGGCGCTGTTGCAGGTTGCATGTTTTAGGGGTTTTCACCGTCTGTTTCCCGCCTGTTTCCAGGTCTTCCTCTACCTGTGTGTCCCTGATGTCACCCACAAGTTTATTCCAGGGTATGTTGGGGGGGTGCAGGATGGAGCTCGAACCCCTGCAGGTAACATCTGTTAATGCCGTTTTGTGATTGTGTCATTTCTACGACTATTCAAGGTTATTTTTCCCACATTATCTATAGAAAAAGGTGTTGTTGTTTCTCCTTCTGTCCACTAGGTCTCATTAACAAGTATGAGATCAACGGGCTGCAGTGCTGGCTGATCACACATGCTCTGTGGTTCGCCAACGCCCAGTACTTCCACTGGTTCCCTCCCACCATCATCTTCGATAACTGGATCCCTCTGATGTGGTGCGCCAATCTGCTCGGCTACACCGTGTCCACGTTTGCCTTCGTCAAGGCCTACATCTTCCCCACCAACCCTGAGGACTGGTGAGCCCTGCACCGACCCGCCCGTCGGGACACCTCCAGCATCAAATCCTAAACCAATGCGCGTTGATTTACAGCAAGTTCACAGGAAATGTCTTCTACAACTACATGATGGGCATCGAGTTTAACCCGCGCATCGGCAAGTGGTTCGACTTCAAGCTTTTCTTCAACGGCAGACCCGGTATTGTGGCCTGGACTCTAATCAATCTGTCCTACATGTCCAAGCAGCAAGAGTTGTATGGAACCATCACCAACTCCATGATTCTGGTCAACATCCTGCAGGTACGTGCTCTGTTGGTACGGGACACGTGGCGTAATCTACTGCCCCTGCTTCGGCTCCAGGGCAGATCCTGGTTTAAGGGAGTCATAGACTCACAACTGGACAGGAGGTCTCACTCTGAGAGGAGGAGACGCAGGTAGAGGGGCGGGACAGGGGGATAACAGCTTTGTTTTTGTTTTGTTTTTTTCTCAGTTGGGAAAAATGCCTCAACCGACATAACACATTCATTCACAGAGGCCAATGGATCTCAAATAAAATGCATTTCATTTATTTAAAACGGGTTTATTCAATTTTATACAGAATGAACATTTTACATCTGACACTGAAGCCATCCTGATAATAAACTCAAGAAGGGCTACGGAAAGAAATTAGAAATGTTAATGTGCAAATCAATGAAAAATTAAACTAAGTTCAACTTGCAAACATTTGACAGATTTATGTTGGCAGAGGTCGATAGCTTTTTGGGGCAAAAGACTTCTGCAGCAGTTTCTCAATACGTTCACCATCCTGAAAACGGTTTGGATGTTTGTTCCAAATCAGGTGTCTGTCACTGCTCCATCAGTGAATGCAGACGGGTGTTCATCAGTCCAGCTAACTGTTGGTAAATCTTCTCTTTTCTTAACTCCAAATGGTGAAACCTTTCTTCATGGCGAGTCTAATAGTGGTTCTGAATGTTATATTCTTTGAGAACCTGTTGATGACACACCAAACACGCAGGTTTTGCTTTCACCTCTGTGAACAAATAAAACTGTCCATTTTTCCTGGAAAGCTCAGCACTTCACTTCAACCTTTTTTCTTTTTGACAACATTTTGGTCATTATTGTGTCTCTACTGGTCATTCGTATAGCAACGTAACAGCAGTGAGGCTCGTGGGAAACCAAACTGCATCTTACCCAGACGCAGAGCTGCTAAGTTTTGCTTTTAGCACGTGCAGAGATAAGCTGTCTCACCTGTTTGCTTTTCTTTTGCTCCCCCTAGTGGTAGAATTGCACATTTCAGTTATTTCTTTAAAAATCATAACTCTCCACAGGAATGGACTAGAAATGTGCTTCTGTTTTTAAACATCCTTTAAGTTTTTACCCTTCACGAGTGGGCTGGATTAAATCATCTGGCGGGCCGGATACAGTATGTTTGACAGCCTTGCTCTGGATGTTTGACAGATGGAAAAGTCTATTCCAGGTTGTGGATGAGGGACAAAGGGTCAGGGGAAGCATCACATGCCCAGTTTAGAAAGAAAAGAAGAGAAGAGGAAGAAAACAGCTCCAAAGACAAAGTTGCAACAGTTTTTCCTAATAGTTTTCAACTAAATTAGTTGAAATTTGCGCAGGAAGTTGTTTTTCCCTCCAGTCTATATAAATGCAATTTCAATGTAATCACACAAAAACCAATGTTTCTAAACGGTAATTTAGTTTTTAAACCTGAGCCTTTTTTGATGAACACAGAGCTGATATTCTGTACATGATAAATGTTTTTAGATCAGAGGAAAGGAATAATTTCCCGCGGCTCACCTGACCATCTGGTTGAAGAACCCTGCCATGAGGGGCCCATGAATTCATCCATCATTTTCATCCTTTTACAAGACTTCTGACAGTTTTCTTTTCTGCACCCCCCTCTATAAAGTCTGTGAACCAGTTTTGGGGCAAATTATTGTTGGTTTGAGTCCTATCCTTTCCAGAAAAATGCTCAGAGGTTTCAGCCGTGGTTAGAATATTGTTCCTTGACCTGCTTCGCACATGCGCGGTACCGATCAGGACCGACAGCCTCTGACTAACCCCACCTCTGATTCGCCAACAGTCTGAGAAAGTGAACGCAGGGTCCTAACACCCCCAGGGTTTTAGGTGTTAGGACGAGCTCTAACAGGTTCTGCTGTTGTTTCCCTGCAGGGGATTTACGTGCTGGATTTCTTCTGGAATGAGGCATGGTACCTGAAGACCATCGACATCTGCCACGACCACTTCGGATGGTATCTGGGGTGGGGGGACTGCGTGTGGCTGCCATACCTGTACACGCTGCAGGTACGAGGACGCATCACAGATGCTCTATAAGAGCCAAACACATGATCATTAACAGAAAGCGCTGAATATTAGCTTGTAAACTCTATTAAAGGTTCAAATAGAACATTGCACCTGTGAGACCTTTGACTCACAGCTGGAATGATATCGGTATCCGTGTATGGTGGTAGATTGAAGCTCTTCTTCTTGTACCCTGCAGGGCCTGTACCTGGTTTACCACCCTGTCCAGCTGTCCGACGCCTCCGCCCTCGCAGTCCTGCTGCTCGGCCTCCTGGGAT
Source organism: Oryzias curvinotus (assembly GCA_023969325.1). Taxonomy (NCBI): domain Eukaryota; kingdom Metazoa; phylum Chordata; class Actinopteri; order Beloniformes; family Adrianichthyidae; genus Oryzias; species Oryzias curvinotus. The sequence goes on along the minus strand of CM043708.1, from coordinate 29,020,927 downwards.
ATTACATATTCCGCTCCACCAACCACCAGAAGGACCTCTTCCGTCGCCACGATGGCTCCTGCACAATTTGGGGCCGCAAACCGTCTTTCATCGAGTGCTCGTACCGCTCCGCCGATGGCGGTTTGCACCGAAGCAAACTGCTGACGTCAGGGCTTCTGGGGCGTGGCCCGCCACTTCAACTACACCGGGGACCTCATGGGCTCTCTAGCCTACTGCGCCGCCTGCGGATTAGGCCACATACTTCCCTACTTCTACATCGTTTACATGACCATCCTGCTGGTCCACCGCTGCGTGCGGGACGAGCACCGCTGCAGCAGCAAGTACGGCAAAGACTGGAAACGCTACACAGACGCAGTTCCTTACCGACTGATTCCTGGAGTGTTTTAGAGAAAGAGGGGTGAACCAGTATTTAGTCTCCACCGGTTGCCTTCAAGAAGGGGTGCTTTAGATCTATGCACACAAACCCAGCTCCAAAAGGACAAAACACAATGCAAGAAATAACCCCAGCTCTCTTTACCAAACATTTAAATTGAGTACATCTCATGTTCTGTTTAAAAGAAAGAAACGGATCCAGAGGTCACCTGTGGTCAAACTACATGACTAGGAGGCCCTTCAAAACCCCTTCAGAAATCTCTGTTGGTACCTGATGGGACGACTGTCCAGAACCAAAGCAGAACTGATCAGAATTCTCCTGGATCCACACCGCGTCCTTCACTTCAGACTGTAGAGGACGAACGCCCAGCTTTTGTTGACATCTTTGCTGTGTTTCTGAGCAGTTAGAACTTTTTATATTCACTGTAGAATTAGTAAAACAAAATCTTAAAATGTTCTAAGGATTAACCCAAAAGCAGACCCTGAAAGCATAAAAGCGTCTTTATATTTTTATGAACGGGTCTTTTTTTCTGTTCAATGCAGTAGAACTTCTGCCATGACGGAAAAAAATCATGTTAGAATCAGCCAGAAAGTTCTAAATATATTTAAGGCTCCAAAACTGCTCAATAATGACGACATACATGTAAACTCTATGTATGAATGGAGACGTCTGCTAAGCTAAACATGCTGTGTACACATTTAAGGTGGTATTAAAAGTTCTCTTACAATAAACTTTCTCATTTCATGTGAACTTGTCACATTTCTACAGTTCTGTGCCTAAACTTTCAGCTGTGAACATCTTCAACACAAAAGCAGCAGCAGACCAGTGATGATCTCCACAACAAAGATCCATCTGTTGAACGGGGAGCAAAAATACGGTAAATAGAAAAGAAAAAGATGCAAAAAAAACCACAACGATCTGTGGTGAAACATGAGCATGACTTTTACATTTCTCTGGTTTCTGTTAGACGTCTCTTTGGTCTTTGACGGTCATTTGTTGATAAAATAAAATGTTTTTATTGTCTTTATCAGGACTTAGGTTTAGATTAGATAAAGATGTTTTTTTTCTGTGTGGAGCAACATTTACAGTACATAAACTCAGTGATAACACAGTCATTTTGGGGCTGTTTTATTCTTGTTTGTTTATTGAAAAAAAAAGTTTTTAAAACAAACCAGAACTTTTGAGCCGACTAACCCATTTGTCTGTGTGTATTTTTGGTTGTATACTGAAAAAAAAGCAAAACTTTGACTTCTAAAAAACACCTTATTTGCTATTTTACCTGGTCTGTTTCATATACCTATAAAAGTCGACTCTGATAATCAATTCTTTATTTCTTATTTGCTGTGTGGCAGCACTAGAATGTTCTGGTGACTAACCGGAGTTCTGACATTTTAACCAAACATTAAACAGCTTTTTTAAGGTATTTATAGTTCTTGAATTTTAAGATAGTTTAACTTTGAAGTGATACTATCAAAAACACAAATAAAATTTGAACTAAACCTTAACCAAACCATAAATCTTTGGGTGTAGTTCCTGGTGCTCATCGCTAGAGGGCAGCCGAGGACAACTTGAGTTGACATGGAACGGACTTTACCCCTAAAGTTGGGCCTAACTATTTATTTATTTGCACATTTTTAATTCACTCTAGAGGATTATCTTTATTCAGAAAAGTTTTTATAAACTGATTTCAGATCAGACAACGACAGAAAATCTTGAAGCGCAAAATGTTTTGAAGATTATTCTAGTTAAACATCCGAATCATTCTAGTAATTGACGCTAAGCTCCAAGATTCACTAATTCTTAAAAAACTAAATGAATCCTCATTATTTTGTAGTTCAAGTTATTTAAGTTATAAACTGAACAATCAGATGCCTCAATTAAAAGTAGGTGGAGCCTGGTGACCCCCACGTTTAACGTTCAAAGGGTTTAACACATTTTTTGTAGCCCACTTGCAAGTGGAAGGGGTGTGGCCTTCCAACAAGCTCACTCCTGACTGGCCAGAATGGTCACCATGGAAATGTTGACCCAGACCAATCCGTGTTTACTGACGATGTCTGGCTCAGACGGGGCAGCATTTGTGTTCCGGAAAAAAGGCGCCTGAATTGACTTCATTTGGTTGGAGCCGGATGTCTAACATACATCTAGAGCTAATATACAGTGTTCAACCAAAAGACCTTGAAAAGTCGTGTCTAAGTCAGAAAAAGTGTTTTTGATCCATCATTTCGCCTCCATCAGCTGAAATCCAGAATGCACGTAAAAGAGAGCTGCAACTGTTTCAGGGTCCAGTTTAATAAGCACCTAAATAAAAACACGTGTACGGCCAGGCAGCCAGAAAAAAGACGGCTCATTTCTGTAAAATAACTTTTTCTCCTATTCTGCAAATTCCTTTAGAATCAAAGAAAGCTGTTTTTCTTGTTTAGTCAATGGTATTTTTTTTGTATTCCTTCGCGATGGTTTGGAATTAATGCATGCTTCTGTTTCTCTGTATACTTAGCAAGTATGACTTATAACCGCTGCTGTTATCTGACACATCAGGGACGTTTTTAAACGCTCAGAAAGAAAAAAAAAGAGACAGGAATTGGGACGTTTCCTTTTCTGAAAAGTCAGCAAACGGCACAGACAGCTGCTGGAATTCCTCTGAGGCTAATCGCTCCGTTAGAGAGCAAAAACATTGAGACATCGTTTCCAACAGGTGAAGGCATGCCGCGACTGGCTGCTTTAAGGTCCTCCCATCAGACCTCGGGGCGTAATGTGCCTGATAAGCACATCTGCACGTCTGCCGTCGTCCACAGTGATGGGCATTATGGATGTGAATTGGTTACAGTAACTGAAAACTAATTGATCTCACTTTCCTTTGTGCAAACGTAACACAATTTGCACCTGATTCATTACATGACATTAGGTGGAACCAAATTCCCTTTAACCGTTGATTCAGGCGGACTTCTAACATTACATCCGACAGTGAGGTGGGCTGATGGAGCTCCGTCAAGGGGGGGCAACCCCCTAACAAATGGCTCTCTGTCAGAGAAATGGAAATCTGAAGAAGGGGCTGATCCTTCCGTGATGACTCTAAAAGCTTGGCGATTGAATTTGCCGGTTGAGATCATGCCTTCATCCATAAAACCGTCCGGAGTCGACAGTAACCATACTGGGGAAGTTCCCCTTTTCGCAGCTGCACATTCTTATTCGGTGAGGGGCAGGTGGGGGGGGGGTGTCACAGAGCGGGAAGGAACTCTAACAAAGAGGGGGTGAGTGGCACAGACAATAAGAGGCAAAGAGAGGGAGTGGGTACTGGAGGGATACTTGGTGCCGGTGCCCCTCCTCAACTAAAGCTGGCTTGATTTCCCGAGAGACCAAATTAGTTTTTATTAGATGTTTGGGGGTTATTAGACTTTGTGGGCAAGAGTCATTAGGAGGCACTGCAGAGAGGAAAGTACATGATTTGTCAGCAGACTGGTACTTTGCATGTAGCATGACGCCCGGCAGATCGCTGCGGAGCGCTCCAGGCCACAGCAGGACTAATAATCACATTGTGGTGGGTGAGGCTGAATTGACTGGCTGCCTGCGGTTGGTGGCAGAGGAGCAGTTCAAGCCTCATCATGTTGATGTCTTTGGGCTTGGTGATCACATTCATTGAAGGTTTCTTCTTTTATTCCTTTTTCCTCAGCAGCTTAAGCACGGAAAAACTTTGTTTCCTGCCTAGCAGAAGGCATGAATGAGATCTATGTGGTCATTTAACTCTTGACTATGTTCACTTCATGTGAAAGTAGAAATACATTTCTCCATGAAAAAGTACTTATAATTTACATTTCCTGTAACAAAGATATATATATATATTTTTTCACCAAGCAGTTTTTAGGAATGAGAATCAGAGGCTCCATTCATGCGGCTTGTTGTTGTGTTTCTGAAACTCAAGAGAATCGTTGCATAATTAGGTAAGGTTTCCCTTCCCGTCCTAACGCTGAAGAGCTGCAGACATGCAGACCAAAGACAATGCTGCCGTAAATGGGAAGAGATCAAAACCAACAACAGAGATCCGCTTCAGGGTTTGGCGTTTTACCAATGGCTGCATCTGAGAACTGGACCAAGTGTTCACGTCATGTTGGAGCTAGATGTTGTAAGACTACGGTCACATATGCCAAAAATGCCACTCTGAGGCAACCTAACTGAGTTTTTCAGCTAAATTGGCAGGTGGCCGCTGAGGTTTTAAGGAAAAGTTCAGATGAAACAGTGATCTGACGATTTATATGACATCGGGCAGGCGTCCGGGTACAGTTGGAGGTGGCGTGAAGGCAGAAGGGCAGCAGTGCAATAATTGACTGATAGGAGGGTCTCCAAGGTCCCCAAAATCATCTGACCACCAGGCCACCATTCCCTCTAATGCTTCTATGTCTGTGCAGACACACAAGCTTGTTTAAAGGCCACACCCCCACCACTTGAAAGTGGTTGAACATTGGATGTGGGGGCCAGCACACACCACCAACTACTTTTATTTTATCTGATGGTCATTTTATAACTTAAGACCATCAAGAGCAAATTAAACTAGAAGGAGCTGCATTTCAAGAAGAAAATTCAGGGTTGAAAGCTTTATTTCTGAGTGAAAATGAAACGTAAAGGGTAATAATTGGCAAAATTATTAAAAAAATGAGCAAAGTCGACCATAAATAAAGCGAAAACAGCACAATAACAAAAAATATATTTTTGTGAAAAATGTTTCAGTTTCAGCCGGCTAAGTTCTGCACCGCAGCTTATGTGTCATGTCAGTACGCCACCAACCAGACACCGTGGACAGGACATGTCATCCATAGAATCCTGGAACATCGTGAAAAGTTCAAGGATTTAAAGGGCCAAAAGTCACAACAGGAAAAAACTGAAAGAACATTTCAATAGTTGAATGGTTAAAATAACTGAAAGATTGTAGAAGGAGTTAAGCTGCAAAAAAAGACACTATAATTAAGAGAAACAGGAAATCTTAATTGGTTGAATACTTTATAGCACAAAAGGCCTGAGCTGCTCATGACGTCACAGTTTTTACACACTGAGCCTGTGAGTTAAAGTCAAAAATGTATTTGATTGATTGTTGGAAAAACATTTAATAATTAACAACATAAGACACATTTGTTTACATTGTTCATAAGCAGCCAGTTACTGTGGAGCCCCCAAATTGCTCATAAATAAATATATTTTATTATCAGAAAATTGACCAACAAATATCTCAAAATATATATATTTATAAAGAGGTCATAAAATAGGAAAAAACAGCACAAACAATTAAAATTAGACTTATTTTTTAACTATATTTCATTCTGATTTAAAAACCTGATTATTGTTTAATAACAACTTTTTAACATTTTAAAATATTCATTTTATCATCATGTTGATCACAAATATATATATAATTTTTTTTTTCAGAATGACTTTTTATGTCTGTCAATCAAACCAGAAAAGGCGGAGACTCTTTTGTGATTGGCTACTGCAGCCAGAAGTTTTAAAAACAGAAACTTGAAACTAAAAGCTGAAAAATTGGTGTTTAAACTCAAAATGAAGAAAAAAAAACAGGCTTTGAAAAGGTGAAAGAGGATTCCTGCAAGTTGAATATAACCTGGATTTACAAAATACACCGATTTCCTTCAATGAGCGCCAGCCGTTTCTGTTCAGCATCACTCTACCTACAAGAACTGCCTGAACACCATTTCCCACAATGCATTGTTTTGTAGTTGCTTTTGACGTTCTTTTTTGGCGGGGTTTATTTGTCGCATTAAGGCGTGGCTACCTTTTCCACATCCTGTATTGTGAGATTTGTTGCTTTTGACGCATTGTGGAAAAATAAAAATAAAAAATAAAAAATACCTGAACTTCAAAGGGATTGGTCCCGGAAGAGCGGCTGGTCACGTGCTCGACGCAGCTGCTGATTAGTGTGATTGGATGCAGGTGCGCTGTTTGGGCTCAGCTGCGGCTGCGGCGGACATTCAGGTCAGTGCTTCTTTATTCCGCTCGGTTTGTTTGTGAAAATTCTGCTTTTAAACTAGAATTTTCAATTAAAATGTGCCGTTTTATGGAGCTCTAAATACTTCCAAATAATACTTTTTTTTTCTTTCTGCCTCTTTATCACAACTTAATGATAATAAACCTATATATTTATACATTTTGTAGCAATGTAAGTTAAGTTGATTACAATTACAGATTTCTCTTAAATATTATTCTCAACAAAATTGTAAGTAAATCCTTTTAAATCTTCTTAAAGCTGGTGGCTTTCTCTTAATTATAGTGTCTTTTTTGCAGCTTAACTCCTTCTACAATCTTTCAGTTATTTTATTCAACTATTGAAATGTTCTTTCAGATTTTTCCTGTTGTGACTTTTGGTCCTTTAAATCCTTGAACTTTTCACGATGTTCCAGGATTCTATGGATGACATGTCCTGTCCATGGTGTCTGGTTGGTGGCGTAGTGCATGACACATAAGTGCTTTCTTGGATTTATTTTTTTCTCCCCTGTATTAAACGCTGAAGTGTCTGTCGGCCATATTTTATAACCATATTGTGACTTTTCTTGCTGAAGCAGAGCTTAATTGTGGCTGTATTCTGATTTCCTTCCCAGGATTCTTTGCTGGACACACGGCATCCGTCAAGGAAAATGACAGTGGACCTCAAGCACACAAAGAACAAAACAGAGGTTAGAAGTTCAGCTCTACCAAGCCTGAAAGACGGCCGACCATGGAGGCTTTGGGAGTGCAGCTCCTCCTCATAATGGGTCAACTTCTAAACTACTTCAGGAAGATCTTCAACCTGTAAGTCCTTCAATTCTTGGTTTGGCCGCTGTGCCAATCTTTTTTTTTTCTCAAAACTTGGATTGAAGGACAGTTCATTTCCATTTATTTGATGTTTGGTTAAGTGAAGCAGTAAACGCTATGCCTAGATTTGATTGGTCACAATGAGGATGAAACTTATTGATTTAGGGCCTTTTCAGCTGAAATGTATTTCTACTTTTCCTACTGCAGGTCTCGGTCAGTTATTGCTGCTTAAACTTGAAGTTTTCTTTCTCCTTTGTCCGCATTTTCAATGCGTGGGGCTTGACTTTGCATTTTCATTTGCGTTGCCTATTGCATTTGCGTTGCCTATTGCATTTGCGTTGCCTATTGCATTTTCATTTACATTGCGTTTTGCATTTTAATTGCATTTTCATTTTAACTGTTTTCATCAAGGGGCGGAGTCAAATGCGTATTGCATTTGTGTTGCGTATTGCATTTGTGTTGCCTATTGCATTTGTGTTGCCTATTGCATTTGTGTTGCCTATTGCATTTGTGTTGCCTATTGCATTTGTGTTGCCTATTGCATTTGTGTTGCCTATTGCATTTACATCTGCATTGCATTTTCATTTGAGTTGTCTATTGCATTTGGGTTGCCTGTTGCATTGTCATTTACATTGCGTTTTGCATTTTAATTGCATTTTCATTTTAACTGTTTTCATCAAGGGGCGGAGTCAAATGCGTATTGCATTTGTGTTGCGTATTGCATTTGTGTTGCGTATTGCATTTGTGTTGCGTATTGCATTTGTGTTGCATATTGCATTTGTGTTGCGTATTGCATTTGTGTTGCGTATTGAATTTACATCTGCATTGCATATTGCATTTTCATTTGGGTTGTCTATTGCGTTTGGGTTGCCTGTTGCATTGTCATTTACATTGCGTTTTGCATTCTAATTGCATTTTCATTTTAACTGTTTTAATTGCATTATCATTTGCGTTGCCTATTGCATTTGCGTTGCCTATTGCATTTTCATTTACATTGCGTTTTGCATTTTAATTGCATTTTCATTTTAACTGTTTTCATCAAGGGGCGGAGTCAAATGCGTATTGCATTTGTGTTGCGTATTGCATTTGTGTTGCGTATTGCATTTGTGTTGCGTATTGCATTTGTGTTGCGTATTGCATTTACATCTGCATTGCATATTGCATTTGGGTTGCCTGTTGCATTGTCATTTACATTGCGTTTTGCATTCTAATTGCATTTTCATTTTAACTGTTTTCATTGCATTATCGTTTGCGTTGCCTATTGCATTTGCGTTGCCTATTGCATTTGCGTTGCCTATTGCATTTGCGTTGCCTATTGCATTTGTGTTGCCTATTTCATTTTCATTTACATTGCGTTTTGCATTTTAATTGCATTTTCATTTTAACTGTTTTTATCAAGGGGCGGAGTCAAATGCATATTGCATTTGTGTTGCGTATTGCATTTACATCTGCATTGCATATTGCATTTTCATTTGGGTTGTCTATTGCATTTGGGTTGCCTATTGTCATTTGGGTCGCCTGTTGCGTTGTCATTTACATTGCGTTTTGCATTCTAACTGAATTTCATTTTAACAGTTTTCATTGCATTTTGTGAATTGCATTTTAATTTTAATTGCATTTTTCACTTGATCGCCTATTAAATTTTCATTGCCTGCTGCATTTTAATTTGGGTCGCCTATTGCATTTTCATTGTCATTTGCGTGTTGCGTTGTCATTGTCATTTGCGTGTTGCGTTGTCATTTGGGTCGCCTGTTGCATTGTCATTTGGGTCAACTGTTGCATTCTAATTGCATTTTCATTTTTACTGTTATTGCATTTTCATTTGCGTTGGCTATTGCATTTGGGTTGCCTATTGCATTTTCATTAACATTGTGTTTCATTTTAACTGTTTTCATTGCATTTTCATTTGCGTTGTGAATTGCATTTTAATTTTAATTGCGTTTTTCACTTGGGTCGCCTATTACATTTTCATTGCCTGCTGCATTTTAATTTGGGTCACCTATTGCATTGTCATTGTCATTTGCGTGTTGCGTTGTCAGTCATTTGCGTGTTGCATTGTCATTTGGGTCGCCTGTTGCATTGTCATTTGCGTTGCCTATTGCAATTGGCTTGCGTATTGGATTTAAATCTGCATTGCATATTGCATTTTCATTTGCGTTGCCTATTGCATTTTAATTGCATTGCAACTGTTTTCATTGCATTTTCATTTGCGTTCTGCATTGCATTTGCGTATTGTTTGCGTTGTGAATTGCATTTTAATTTTAATTTGGGTCGCCTATTGCATTGTCATTGTCATTTGCGTGTTGCATTGTCGTTTGGGGTGCATTGTCATTTACATTGCGTTTCGCATTCTAATTGCATTTTCATTTTAACACTGTTTTCATTGCATTTTGTGAATTGCATTTTTCACTTGGGTTGCCTATTTCATTTTCATCGTCATTTGCGTGTTGCATTGTCATTGTCATTTGCGTGTTGCATTGTCATTTGGGTCGCCTGTTGCATTCTAATTGCAATTTCATTTTAACACTTTTTTCATTGCATTTTCATTTGAGTTATGCATTGCATTTGCGTTGTATTGCGATTGCATTTTTAATTTTATTACCTATTGCATTTTAATTCTAATTGCATTTTCATTTTAACTGTTATTGCATTTTCATTTGGGTTGCCTATTGCATTTGGGCTGCCTGTTGCATTTGGGCTGCCTATTGCATTTTCATTAACATTGCGTTTCATTTTAACTGTTTTCATTGCATTTTTAATTTGCGTTGTGAATTGCATTTTAATTGAATTTTCATTTGGGTTGTCTGTTGCCTTTTTTTGCTGTGCATTGCATTGTAATTGCTTTTTGATTTCAATTGTATTTTCATCATTCCATTTTCATTGGCAATGTGTATTACAGTCTAATTTGGGTAGTATATGGGATTTTCATTTTCAATGCCTGTTACATTTTCACCTTCACTTGGGTCGCTTGTTGCATTTTAATTTAATTTAATATTAATATTAATTCATATTCATATCATACATTTTATAAACTTGCCATGTGCTCGCCTAACCTCGGGAAAAACGTACTCCAGATCGCCTGAACCAACACCATCTATAGATCCACACGTCACGCGACTGTTTTTTGAGCATGTGCTCACCTATCCTCGGGAAAAACGTACTGAACATAACTTGAAAAAACACCATCTACAGATCCACACGTTATGATACTGTTTTTGAGCATGTGCTCACCTAACCTCAGGAAAAACGTACTGAACATAACTTGAACTAACACCATCTATAGATCCAAACGTCACGATACTGTTTTTTGAGCATGTGCTCGCCTATCCTCGGGAAAAATGTACTGAACATAAGTTGAACCAACACCATCTATAGATCCACACGTCACGATACTGTTTTTTGAGCATGTGCTCGCCTATCCTCGGAAAAAACGTACTCCAGATCACCTGAACCAACACGATCTATAGATCCACACGTCACAATACTGTTTTCGAGCATGTGCTCGCCTAACCTCGGGAAAAACGTACTGAACATAACTTGAACCAACACGATCTATAGATCCACACGTCACGATACTGTTTTTGAGCATGTGCTCACCTAACCTCAGGAAAAACTCTCAAACATCACCTGATCCAACACCATCTATAGATCCACACGTCACGCTGCTGTTTTTTGAGCATGTGCTCGCCTAACCTCGGGAAAAACGTACTGAACATAACTTGAACCAACACCATCTATAGATCCACACGTTATGATACTGTTTTTTGAGCATGTGCTCGCCTAACCTCGGTTAAAAACGTACTGAACATAACTTGAAGCAACACATCTATAGATCCACACGTCACGATACTGTTTTTTGAGCATGTGCTCGCCTATCCTCGGTTAAAAACGTACTGAACATAACTTGAACCAACACCATCTATAGATCCACACGTTATGATACTGTTTTTGAGCATGTGCTCGCCTAACCTCGGGAAAAACGTACTGAACATAACTTGAACCAACACCATCTATAGATCCACACGTTATGATACTGTTTTTGAGCATGTGCTCGCCTAACCTCGGTAAAAATGTACTGAACATAACCTGAACCAACACCATCTAAAGATCCACACGACACGATGTTTTTTGAGCATGTGCTCGCCTAACCTCGGGAAAAACGTACTGAACATAACTTGAACCAACACCATCTATAGATCCACACGTTATGATACTGTTTTTTGAGCATGTGCTCGCCTAACCTCGGTTAAAAACGTACTGAACATAACTTGAAGCAACACATCTATAGATCCACACGTCACGATACTGTTTTTTGAGCATGTGCTCGCCTATCCTCGGTTAAAAACGTACTGAACATAACTTGAACCAACACCATCTATAGATCCACACGTTATGATACTGTTTTTGAGCATGTGCTCGCCTAACCTCGGGAAAAACGTACTGAACATAACTTGAACCAACACCATCTATAGATCCACACGTTATGATACTGTTTTTGAGCATGTGCTCGCCTAACCTCGGGAAAAACGTACTGAACATAACTTGAACCAACACCATCTATAGATCCAAACGTTATGATACTGTTTTTGAGCATGTGCTCGCCTAACCTCGGGAAAAACGCTCTTAAACATCACCTGATCCAACACCATCTATAGATCCACACGTCACGATACTGTTTTTTGAGCATGTGCTCGCCTATCCTCGGGAAAAATGTACTGAACATAACTTGAACCAACACCATCTATAGATTCACACGTTACGCGACTGTTTTTTGAGCATGTGCTCGCCTAACCTCGGGAAAAACGTACTAAAGATCTCCTGAACTAACACCATCTATAGATCCACTCATCATGCTACTGTTTTTGAGCATGTGCTCGCCTATCTTCGGGAAAAATGCTCGCAAACATCCCCTGAAAAAACACCATCTATAGATCCACACGTCACGCTGCTGTTTTTGAGCATGTGCTCGCCTATCCTCGGGAAAAACGCACTGAACATAACTTGAACCAACACAATCTATAGATCCACACGTCACGATACTGTTTTTTGAGCATGTGCTCGCCTAACCTCGGGAAAAACGTACTGAACATAACTTGATCCAACACCATCTATAGATCCACACGTTATGATACTGTTTTTGAGCATGTGCTCACCTAACCTCAGGAAAAACTCTCAAACATCACCTGAACAAACACAATCTATAGATCCACACGTCACGATACTGTTTTTTGAGCATGTGCTCGCCTATCCTCGGGAAAAACGCTCTTAAACATCACCTGAACAAACACAATCCATAGATCCACACAACGCTACTGTTTTTTGAGCATGTGCTCGCCTATCCTCGGGGAAAAATGTACTGAACATAACTTGAACCAACACCATCTATAGATCCACACGTCACGATACTGTTTTTTGAGCATGTGCTCGCCTAACCTCGGGAAAAACGTACTGAACATAACTTGATCCAACACCATCTATAGATCCACACGTTATGATACTGTTTTTTAAGCATGTGCTCGCCTAACCTCGGGAAAAACGTACTGAACATAACTTGAACATACACCATCTATAGATCCACAGGACACGCTGTTTTTTGAGCATGTGCTCGCCTATCCTCGGGAAAAACGTACTGAACATAATTTGAACCAAAACAATCTATAGATCCACACGTCACGCTTTTTTTGGGCATGTGCTCGCCTATCCTCAGGAAAAACGCTCTTAAACATCACCTGATCAATCACAATGTATAGATCCACACGTCAAGCTGTTTTTTGAGCATGTGCTCGCCTATCCTCGGGAAAAACGCTCAAACATCACCTGATCCAACACAATGTATAGATCCACACGTCACAATACTTTTTTTTTGAGCATGTGCTCGCCTATCCTCGGAAAATACGCTCCTGAACAAACACAATCTATAGATCCACATGTCACGATACTGTTTTTTGAGCATGTGCTCACCTATCCTCGGGAAAAACTTACTGAACATAACCTGAACCAACACCATCTATAGATCCACACGACACGGTTTTTTTTGAGCATGTGTTCGCTTATCCTCGGGAAAAACGTACTGAACATAACTTGAACCAACACCATCTATAGATCCACACATCACGATACTGTTTTTGAGCATGTGCTCGCCTATCCTCGGGAAAAACGTACTCCAGATCACCTGAACCAACACGATCTATAGATCCACCCATCACGCTGCTGTTTTTGAGCATGTGCTCGCCTATCCTCGGGAAAAACGCTTTTAAACATCACCTGATCCAACACCATCTATAGATCCACACGTAACGATACTGTTTTTTGAGCATGTGCTCGCCTATCCTCGGGAAAAACGTACTGAACATAACTTGAACCAACACCATCTATAGATCCACACGTCACGATACTGTTTTTGAGTATGTGCTCACCTAACCTCGGGAAAAACGCTCTTAAACATCACCTGATCCAACACCAACTATAGATCCACACGTCACGCTGCTGTTTTTTGAGCATGTGCTCGCCTATCCTCGGGAAAAACGCTCAAACATCACCTGATCCAACACAATGTATAGATCCACACCTCACGATACTTTTTTTTTGAGCATGTGCTCGCCTATCCTCGGGGAAAAACGTACTCCAGATCACCTGAACCAACACAATCTATAGATCCACACGTTGCACTGTTTTTTGAGCATGTGCTCGCCTTTCCTCGGGAAAAACGCTCTTAAACATCACCTGATCCAACACCATCTATAGATCCACATGTCACGCTGCTGTTTTTTGAGCATGTGCTCGCCTAACCTCGGGAAAAACGTACTGAACATAACTTGAACCAACACCATCTATAGATCCACACGTTATGATACTGTTTTTTGAGCATGTGCTCACCTAACCTCGGGAAAAACGCTCTTAAACATCACCTGATCCAACACCATCTATAGATCCACACGTCACGCTGCTGTTTTTTGAGCATGTGCTCGCCTAACCTCGGGAAAAACGTACTGAACATAACTTGAACCAAACCCATCTATAGATCCACACGTTATGATACTGTTTTTTGAGCATGTGCTCGCCTAACCTCGGTTAAAAACGTACTGAACATAACTTGAAGCAACACATCTATAGATCCACACGTCACGATACTGTTTTTTGAGCATGTGCTCGCCTATCCTCGGTTAAAAACGTACTGAACATAACTTGATCCAACACCATCTATAGATCCACACGTTATGATACTGTTTTTTAAGCATGTGCTCGCCTAACCTCGGGAAAAACGTACTGAACATAACTTGAACATACACCATCTATAGATCCACAGGACACGCTGTTTTTTGAGCATGTGCTCGCCTATCCTCGGGAAAAACGTACTGAACATAATTTGAACCAAAACAATCTATAGATCCACACGTCACGCTTTTTTTGGGCATGTGCTCGCCTATCCTCAGGAAAAACGCTCTTAAACATCACCTGATCAATCACAATGTATAGATCCACACGTCAAGCTGTTTTTTGAGCATGTGCTCGCCTATCCTCGGGAAAAACGCTCAAACATCACCTGATCCAACACAATGTATAGATCCACACGTCACAATACTTTTTTTTTGAGCATGTGCTCGCCTATCCTCGGAAAATACGCTCCTGAACAAACACAATCTATAGATCCACATGTCACGATACTGTTTTTTGAGCATGTGCTCACCTATCCTCGGGAAAAACTTACTGAACATAACCTGAACCAACACCATCTATAGATCCACACGACACGGTTTTTTTTGAGCATGTGTTCGCTTATCCTCGGGAAAAACGTACTGAACATAACTTGAACCAACACCATCTATAGATCCACACATCACGATACTGTTTTTGAGCATGTGCTCGCCTATCCTCGGGAAAAACGTACTCCAGATCACCTGAACCAACACGATCTATAGATCCACCCATCACGCTGCTGTTTTTGAGCATGTGCTCGCCTATCCTCGGGAAAAACGCTTTTAAACATCACCTGATCCAACACCATCTATAGATCCACACGTAACGATACTGTTTTTTGAGCATGTGCTCGCCTATCCTCGGGAAAAACGTACTGAACATAACTTGAACCAACACCATCTATAGATCCACACGTCACGATACTGTTTTTGAGTATGTGCTCACCTAACCTCGGGAAAAACGCTCTTAAACATCACCTGATCCAACACCAACTATAGATCCACACGTCACGCTGCTGTTTTTTGAGCATGTGCTCGCCTATCCTCGGGAAAAACGCTCAAACATCACCTGATCCAACACAATGTATAGATCCACACGTCACGATACTTTTTTTTTGAGCATGTGCTCGCCTATCCTCGGGGAAAAACGTACTCCAGATCACCTGAACCAACACAATCTATAGATCCACACGTTGCACTGTTTTTTGAGCATGTGCTCGCCTTTCCTCGGGAAAAACGCTCTTAAACATCACCTGATCCAACACCATCTATAGATCCACACGTCACGCTGCTGTTTTTTGAGCATGTGCTCGCCTAACCTCGGGAAAAACGTACTGAACATAACTTGAACCAACACCATCTATAGATCCACACGTTATGATACTGTTTTTTGAGCATGTGCTCGCCTAACCTCGGGAAAAACGCTCTTAAACATCACCTGATCCAACACCATCTATAGATCCACACGTCACGCTGCTGTTTTTTGAGCATGTGCTCGCCTAACCTCGGGAAAAACGTACTGAACATAACTTGAACCAACACCATCTATAGATCCACACGTTATGATACTGTTTTTTGAGCATGTGCTCGCCTATCCTCGGTTAAAAACGTACTGAACATAACTTGAAGCAACACATCTATAGATCCACACGTCACGATACTGTTTTTTGAGCATGTGCTCGCCTAACCTCGGTAAAAATGTACTGAACATAACCTGAACCAACACCATCTAAAGATCCACACGACACGATGTTTTTTGAGCATGTGCTCGCCTAACCTCGGGAAAAACGTACTGAACATAACTTGAACCAACACCATCTATAGATCCAAACGTTATGATACTGTTTTTGAGCATGTGCTCGCCTAACCTCGGGAAAAACGCTCTTAAACATCACCTGATCCAACACCATCTATAGATCCACACGTCACGATACTGTTTTTTGAGCATGTGCTCGCCTATCCTCGGGAAAAATGTACTGAACATAACTTGAACCAACACCATCTATAGATTCACACGTTACGCGACTGTTTTTTGAGCATGTGCTCGCCTAACCTCGGGAAAAACGTACTAAAGATCTCCTGAACTAACACCATCTATAGATCCACTCATCATGCTACTGTTTTTGAGCATGTGCTCGCCTATCTTCGGGAAAAATGCTCGCAAACATCCCCTGAAAAAACACCATCTATAGATCCACACGTCACGCTGCTGTTTTTGAGCATGTGCTCGCCTATCCTCGGGAAAAACGTACTGAACATAACTTGAACCAACACAATCTATAGATCCACACGTCACGATACTGTTTTTTGAGCATGTGCTCGCCTAACCTCGGGAAAAACGTACTGAACATAACTTGATCCAACACCATCTATAGATCCACACGTTATGATACTGTTTTTGAGCATGTGCTCACCTAACCTCAGGAAAAACTCTCAAACATCACCTGAACAAACACAATCTATAGATCCACACGTCACGATACTGTTTTTTGAGCATGTGCTCGCCTATCCTCGGGAAAAACGCTCTTAAACATCACCTGAACAAACACAATCCATAGATCCACACAACGCTACTGTTTTTTGAGCATGTGCTCGCCTATCCTCGGGGAAAAATGTACTGAACATAACTTGAACCAACACCATCTATAGATCCACACGTCACGATACTGTTTTTTGAGCATGTGCTCGCCTAACCTCGGGAAAAACGTACTGAACATAACTTGATCCAACACCATCTATAGATCCACACGTTATGATACTGTTTTTTAAGCATGTGCTCGCCTAACCTCGGGAAAAACGTACTGAACATAACTTGAACATACACCATCTATAGATCCACAGGACACGCTGTTTTTTGAGCATGTGCTCGCCTATCCTCGGGAAAAACGTACTGAACATAATTTGAACCAAAACAATCTATAGATCCACACGTCACGCTTTTTTTTGGGCATGTGCTCGCCTATCCTCGGGAAAAACGCTCTTAAACATCACCTGATCAATCACAATGTATAGATCCACACGTCAAGCTGTTTTTTGAGCATGTGCTCGCCTATCCTCGGGAAAAACGCTCAAACATCACCTGATCCAACACAATGTATAGATCCACACGTCACAATACTTTTTTTTTGAGCATGTGCTCGCCTATCCTCGGAAAATACGCTCCTGAACAAACACAATCTATAGATCCACATGTCACGATACTGTTTTTTGAGCATGTGCTCACCTATCCTCGGGAAAAACTTACTGAACATAACCTGAACCAACACCATCTATAGATCCACACGACACGGTTTTTTTTGAGCATGTGTTCGCTTATCCTCGGGAAAAACGTACTGAACATAACTTGAACCAAAACCATCTATAGATCCACACATCACGATACTGTTTTTGAGCATGTGCTCGCCTATCCTCGGGAAAAACGTACTCCAGATCACCTGAACCAACACGATCTATAGATCCACCCATCACGCTGCTGTTTTTGAGCATGTGCTCGCCTATCCTCGGGAAAAACGCTTTTAAACATCACCTGATCCAACACCATCTATAGATCCACACGTAACGATACTGTTTTTTGAGCATGTGCTCGCCTATCCTCGGGAAAAACGTACTGAACATAACTTGAACCAACACCATCTATAGATCCACACGTCACGATACTGTTTTTGAGTATGTGCTCACCTAACCTCGGGAAAAACGCTCTTAAACATCACCTGATCCAACACCAACTATAGATCCACACGTCACGCTGCTGTTTTTTGAGCATGTGCTCGCCTATCCTCGGGAAAAACGCTCAAACATCACCTGATCCAACACAATGTATAGATCCACACGTCACGATACTTTTTTTTTGAGCATGTGCTCGCCTATCCTCGGGGAAAAACGTACTCCAGATCACCTGAACCAACACAATCTATAGATCCACACGTTGCACTGTTTTTTGAGCATGTGCTCGCCTTTCCTCGGGAAAAACGCTCTTAAACATCACCTGATCCAACACCATCTATAGATCCACACGTCACGATACTGTTTTTGAGTATGTGCTCACCTAACCTCGGGAAAAACGCTCTTAAACATCACCTGATCCAACACCATCTATAGATCCACACGTCAAGCTGTTTTTTGAGCATGTGCTCGCCTAACCTCGGGAAAAACGCTCTCAAACATCACCTGAACCAACACCATCTATAGATCCACACGTCACGATACTGTTTTTTGAGCATGTGCTCGCCTAAAATATACAACACTTTTATTTCAGACGCAGATGTGGTCCATAGAATAAAGATACAAATACAGCATACATAATAACTTAAAAATATGTAAATTTAAGAGTATAATTGCTGTATCCAGTGTTTCCTCAGGGTAGAAGTGTAGCGGCATGAGCTTCCTTTGGGATCGGTCAGAGACATAATTGAGTTATTAGATTTGTTCAGGCGTTCCACGAGGTTGTATGTAAGCTTACGTAGTAGAGCATTACAGGTGGGGATGTGAGCATCCACAAACAGCTGCCTGGCTCTGTATCACCTGGGCACCTGTAGCAGAAGCCTAAAAGCATCATTATCGGCCACAAGTAATTCGCGAAATGTCCCACGTCCATAAAATCTTTGTTATTGAGTTTTGTCCATTTCATACTACATTTATAAGGTTAAACCAAATGAACTGAAGTTCCAGTGTTCCTTAAAAAGGAAGTTCATATCTTAAAGTGATTTTACTTTTAAGAAAAATCAATTTATACTTTAAATAGGATGTACAATATAAACTGCTTATTTTAACTTTGCAGTGAGTTTTCATTGCAGAAGCTTAAAGGTAAAGTTTTAAATGCTACACTATTTGAATAATTCTTAGAATCAAACTTAAATGACTAAATCTTACTGAGTGATGTAATCATGCTTAAGTGTGCTAGCTTCCCTAAAATAGATTAATCTCAGGTAAAAAAGAAAATTTGTTTTGGTTAGGTAATGCAACCACATGGAGCACAGTCCAGTGCTTTCATGTGCCGGTCCCAAGTCCGGGTAAATGCAGAGGGTTGTCGGGTGAGTATCCGACGTAAGACATGAACCAAATCTAACGTAGCCAGTCTGAAACGGTAAATGACTGCAGTTGTCCCTAAAGGGAGGCAGCAGCTGACATGTAAAATGTGATCTTTTAACACCAGAACTGTACTTGATCAAAGTATCCTAAAGTCACAGAATCTAAAGGCTTTAAGAAACTGAAGAAACTTCTTTATTGCAGGTTCACAGTCCAACATGGAGGACATTGAAAAGCCATCATCCCACCTGAAGCATGTAAACCTGTTTCCAGAAGGTTGTTTCATTTTTTTTTTTTATAAAACACTTTGTGTCATACCAACAGTTGCTTATGGCAATTTAGATTTTTAAATATGCAAGAAATGTTGTTAAAAGTGATATCTAAACAAAAGCTTTAATCATGGAATGGTATGCTTTAAAAGAAAGCCAGAGATGGAGAATTTCCACCAGCAGGTGAAAAGGACAGCTTCCAGCTGCTGATGGACGGCGCTTGTTTTCCGAATGTTTGTCACTGTTAAAATCAAATTAGTTTAGTCTTTTTAGGATCAACAGGTCGCTCAACAGGATCAGTCATGGATCCGCCATCTCTTCCTCCCCAGAATCCATTTGCAGCTGCCATGTTTCAGCCTCAACTGTGTGCAGAACTGGTTTTCATGTGTCCCTATGCAATCTTTTTAGGTCAGTTTTTGTGGTATAAAACACACATTGAACGCAATCAGCGATTTGAATTTGGTACTCAAGTATGGATGGCGTCCCTTTTAACTCACCCAAGGTTCTACCAGTTGAAAAAATTTTATCCAGGACCTGGGGTCCTTCAAGTGCAGGAATAAAATAAATCTGGTTTTTGCACTTCTGAGTTTGTCCTATTTTGGGTCCCAGGAACTATTTATGACAGAGATGAACAAACATCCCACCAGCGATGTCTTATAGTACCTACCTTTACTGGTTTCTGGATGAAAGAAAAAACATTTCTAAAAGGTAAAAGTATTTTAGGGAAATCAAAATAAATTGACACGAAATGCAATAGGAAACCAGAAAAGGTACATTGGGACATCAGTGATTGGATATTTACCCATCACTTTATCAGAAAGTTATTTGACTTGAAGCTTTACTGGATATTATCCAATCAGTGATGTCCCATAGTACTTACCATTTCTGGTTTATTTTATTTTATTTTATTTTTTACATTTTTTTTTCATTTCATGTTTTCAGGAAATTACTTTTGATTTCTGAAATGTTTTAGGTTTTTTGTTTTTCTAAAATATAATGCAGTTTTTATTTTGATTTATTTTTTTTTTTAAACTGTCGTGAGCTTTTAAATGGTTTTTACTTGAGTACCACTGCAGTTTTAAGGCATTTCAATTTGTTGAGGTCCATACTCCCACCTAGTGTTAAGGAATGTGTATTGTGCTGTGAAGTCATGGCCAAAAGTTAAGCATTGCGTAAATATTGGAAAAGTTGCTCCTTACGTTTTTAGAATAATTTGCTTATACTCCAGACTGTTATGAAGAGTGCTCAAATGAATTGGATAGTCCCTTTTTTCCATGAAAATTAACTTAATCCTGATTAAAAACCTTCCACTGCATTTCATTGCTGTATTTAAGATCATTTCAGTCATCAAGCTCATTGTCTCCTGAAGATGATTCAACTGTGGGATCAAAGTGCCGTCCGTGCAGAGCTCGCTGAGAAATGACAGCAGGCAGGTGTGAGGCCAAGGCTTTTGGAAGATGGCCTGATGTCAAGAAGGGCAGCAAAGAATCCACTGCTTTCCAAAAAAAAAATTAAAAAACATCAGGGACACACTGATCTTCTGCAAGAAGTATGGTGAATCGACTCCTGAGGACTGGGACAAAGTGATATTCTCCCACAAAGCCTCTTGTCTTTTACAACTGTTTGGGGCATCTGAAAAAAGGCTTGACCGGAGAAGAAAAGGTGAGCGCTACTAGAAGTCCTGTGTCAGGCAGACAGTAAAGCATCCTGAAACCATTAATGTGTACTGCTTCTCATACAAGGGAGAAGGCTCACTATTTTGCCCCATAACACAGCCATCACAGAAAAAAGTTGAATTAAAATTATTTTATTTTCCACTCTTATTTCTGCAAACGCTCACATCATCAACCAGTTTCCAGTATCCAGCAGCGTCTCCATCCTGTGGACCAAGTAGAGCCAATGTTGGCTGAGAACTGACTGGAATTTTAAAGTCACGAATAATCATATTAATTTTGTAAATTATTTTCAAAGACATAGTTTCTGCCGAGCAGCAGGAGTTCTCTAGAAGAAAATGCAGGGTTGAATCTTATATTGCTGAATGGAAATGAAACTTAAAGGGTAAGCATTGGCAATAAATGATCAAAGTAGACTATAAAGTGAAAACGGCACAATAGCAAAATATGCTTGTGAAAAATGCCAGAGCGGGGTCTTGAACCAGAGAGCTTCTGCACCAGGGATTCACTGTGTATTTCAATGGAGGCGAAAATCCTGGAACACCATGAAAAGTTCCAAAGTCATGTCTGGAAAAGCTGAAGGAGCTGAACATTTTAATAGTTGAATGGTTAAAATAGCTGAAAAATTGTAGGAGTTAAGCGCCAAAAAAATGGCGGAAGATACAATGAAGAAAAAATGGAAAACAATGGGCTGAATGATTTATAGCATTCAACTAATAAAGGTATCAGAACAGTATTTGTTGTTCTGACCAATAGAATGACTAACAGCTGTTTATTTCTCTATAGAAGTCTATGGGATTTTGGCTCCTTGGAGCCAGCTAGTACTTCCTGTTTGGAATGCCAGGAGGGAGGGGTCACTTAGTCCAGTTCTCTTATACAAAGCTTTTTACACGGGTACATTTTGAACACACAAAACTTTAAAGCGACTTTGAAAAATACTTTGAAAATTTATTCCGCATGATGCTCAATAAAGAACGTAAAAACGGCAACTTCCATCCATCCATTTGAACCCGCTACTGTTGCCTAGGCCCTAATGCCTAGGGACAATTTAGAATCACCAATCAACCTATGAAGCATGTTTTAGGACTTTGGGAGGAAGCCTGAGTACCCAGATAAAACCCAGGGAGAATGTGCTCCACACAGAAACTCCAGAACTCTGCACAAAAACCTTCTCCCTGTGAGGCAAGAACATCCACCACTGCATCCCTGCAACTTGTTTGAAAACATCTTCAAAATTAAATATAGACTTGTTTTTTGGATTTGCCATTTTTTTCTAACAATTTGGCAGCTGTTTACATAAGTGATTAGAAATTAGTGCTTTCCTGAAATTATTAATACAAGCAGAAAAAGTCCCAGACTAGAACCCTGGGGAACTCCACACATCAAAGGTGTGATGAGGTTAAATCCCCCAGTTTAATAGCCAAACATTTTTAGGTAGAGATGATTTAACAGCTGAAGGGCTGTTCCAGTGACACACAGTTGTCCTGTACAATTACTAAATTAGGAATGTGCTATGTCGGGTGCACGATTTAAGTCTAAAAGAACTAAAACAGCTGAATCACCAGTGCCAGTCATTAAAAAAAAGCTCAATAAAAACATATAGAGGTGCTGACTCTGCGCTAATAAAGGTTTTATGGATGGATTGAAAAAAAGTGCTCTGTGCATCCAAGGATGACTGTGATTGCAATAAAACACAATTTTTATTTAATCTTGGACACAAATAAAAGTTTCGATATTTTATTTGGCAATTTAAATGTAGCTGAGGAGTCCGGGCCATGTTTTTAACATTGGGGATTAACACAAAAAGCAGCACGGCCCCCATGATGACACTATTAGTTATGTCTAACAGTTATTCAGACCAGGAACGGACTGTCTGACGCACAAAATGTTAGGACTTTCTTAACATTTTCTTTTTTGGGCTCACGTTTAACTACTCGGCAGTTAAAGTCGGGTCAGATAAGGACTTTAGAGGAAGTGAAGTGGACTATTGATGACAAAAGCTTGTGGTATTAATACCCCTTAAAACAGCAGCAATGCCATGTCCAGTAGATTTGGATGTCATGATGGTCAAAACTTAAGTGATCCCAAAAGGTGTTGGACTCTCCGAAATTCTTCTGAGTTTCAGTCACAAACAGTAAATGGAAACAGAGTAATTTGATTTTTTTTTTTATTTGAAATGGTTTATTTCAAGCAATCAAAGCAAGAATTATGCACAAAACACTACAGTCAGCATTTATACATTCATATAAAGACGTATCAACTTTGGATAATTAGACATTAAGTCAAAGATTGTATGAAAGCGAGTGGATAAAGCAAAACTTATTTAACCCCTCTTCTATCTTGTAGGGGCAAAATGACCCCATCCTCACATTGATGTTATCCCTATCATGACAAAGGTGGAGAGGATTTCATGTAGTCCATGGACACCAGTGAAGATCACATATCATTGAAGAAAAAAGGTTCAGCGCACTGTCTTGTGGGGTCCAGATGACCCAACTCCCAATGTTAACGTGCCTATGATAGCACAAATGTTATTCCCACACCTGTTCTACTGTAACTATTTTCATTACATGATTTATCATCATACAATTTATAACTTTTATCAGACAGAATTAAGAATCCTTTAGTATAGATAAATCACATGACAAAGATGAATTACTTGTCATGTAAAAATAGACATAACTCTTTATTTTAGAAATCAACATAAGTAATGCAGCGGACAGACTTGAAAACTGCAGGTTACAGAGCCTCGTGTCCCAGGAGTGCGACAGACTGGGACAAAAGCATCACCAAAGTAGCAGTGGTCTTCTACTAAATGTTTAACGGGACAAACCAGGCGTGTTGCTTTTGGAGGTGAGGCTTTTAAACTTGGCTAGTAAACAAACGGCATGTAGACCAATTCTGAAGAAGCAGTGGTTTAGACCAGTGGTCCCCAACCTTTTTTTCACCGTGGACCGGTACAACGCAAGGCACGTTTACCGCGGACCGGGGGGGGAGTTTGAGGTGCGACGCAAGACAGATTTAACGTGGACCGGGGGTGGTATTTTCTCTTTAGTAATGATAATAACAATAATAATTATAATTTTCCCCTTGTCAACGCAACTTTCTAAAGAAGTTTGTTTTTTGCTCATTTTGGTTGTTTGGGTTTAATTTTAGTGGGGTTTATCACCTGATGTTTGGTGTCGCGACTTTGACGTGCGTTAAGTGTGACAGATGTAACAGAGAGAATCCGGTCACTTTTCAAAATAAAACGTTTTTGTCGGAAAAAAAACAATAAAATGGATATTATTTTTTCTGTCTGTGCGTCCTGGTGCAAAAATTTCCCGCGGCCTGGAACCGCTCCGCGGCCCGGTGCCAAGTGTCCCGCGGCCCGGTACCGGTCCGCGGCCCGGTGGTTGGGGACCACTGGTTTAGACGTTAATTCTTTTAACCTTATGAAACAAGACCTACTTAATTAAAAATTTCTGTAAAGCAAAACTGAGACTCCAAGGCAGATCATTTCATGTTAACATATGATGTATACACTCAAAAAAAAGCTCATTGTAGCTAAGTTCTGACAAAAGCCATTTGATGCTACATTAAACTGGACCAGGAAAAGATTCATTAGCTCTCTACCTAAAATCTTTTTCTCTCCAAACTCCAGGTTTTTTGTAAACACACATCTACTATGAATCATTTTTTCTTTAGATATCTTTCTTGTATTTTTAATGCGTCTCCTCTATTCACCTGAATCTATAAATGTTCTCTGAAGTGTCCCAAGACTGAAACCCTCAGGAGCACAGAAGAGAAGAAGACACTTGAGAGAGTCAGAGAAAGAAAAGCTAAAGTAAAATAATAAAAGTTGAAGAGAAAAAGAGGAACTTCCAACACAGTAATGTCAGTTTGTTGAAATTATTCAAGAAAGTGCTGGTTTGATTTGAAAAGTCAGTGAGAGCTAGAAAATTTAGTGGATGTCTTTCTCCTTCTGAACGTTAAACTCATGGATGATGTTCCATCCAACTTCTAGTATATCTGTTTGCATACTGTTGCTTCCTAAAGTCCAGATAAAGCATATTTTTCTGTGGGACTGTGTGCTGTAGTTTGGATTTTTCGTGATATTTCCTCGGTTCCAGTCACTCCAGGTTTAGGTCACCGATCATCCACAGCTGTCTCCATTTATGTTAATGATCATCAGTGTATATCTGGTTTGAAAGCTTTTCAATGACAGCTCATCTGTTTGTAAACCTTTTGTTTCTCCTACGTCGTGCGTTTTAGTCACATTCAAGTTTAACAAAATGTTTGAGTTTCTGCCACCCAATCCAGTCGTACGCCTATGGTCCCTGACAGGTAAGTGGTGTGATGTCTTTATCCAAAGGTCTGCTCCTGAAGTTCTGGTAAATCTCCCCGTCTGCTCCTTTGAAAAGAAGATAAGGGTAACTACTCTAAAATGTTCTGTAAATAACTTGCATGAATTGTTACATTACTGTATTTATATTTAATCAGATATAGTCCGTTTTAGTAGTGTCTGTTCATTGTATCATGACAGACACTGTGACCGTCGCTTTAAACGAGCAGACAGACTGATCACAGGCTTGAGGACAGATGTTTAACAGGTTTTATGGTCAAATGATCTTTTCTTCAGTCCAAGTCCTTGTTAGTTTTTTTTTTCTTAAAAAACTTTATCAAATAACAATAAAAAAAAATCTTTATTTTATTTTTTATCATTCTAACTTGTTAGTTTCCTGTACTCCCCATGACTATTGTGGGATTTTCTTATTGTAACAAAGCGAAGAAAACAATTCTGTCCAGATGTAAAGGTTCAGGCACATCATCCCCAGCAATTACAGCATCAATTAAAACGTTTGTCAATTTGAATTAAAAACTATCCGTTAAAATCCCATCAGTTTTTTTATTTTTTTATTTTATATTACAGTCAACTCAATTAACCTTTACTTTTGTTGCCAGCTTTTGCTTGCCTGATTGGAAAAAAAGAAAACATAACAATAAAATCAATTGACTTATCACTGTAACATTAAAACATGAAAGGAAAAAAGTAATTCTTTCATATTAAGTTTACAAAAAACTAATTTACACCACCAGTGGTAACATAATAATAATAATAATGTTCATACAAGTGCAACAAACTGTTGAAGAAAATGTTTTATTTGTGTGGAGTTTCATGTTGTGCTCTATAAACGGTTACTATGAGGAGATAATCTTTGGTATTTTTCTCTTAATGCAAATAAGAAGGTAAATAGAGAAGTGGTGGATAGATGGATGGATGGATAGAAGAAGAAAATGTTATACTTAATCATCCTCTCAAATCCAGTTTGGCCTCGTATTCTCCAGCCTAACAATCTTCCTTCAAAATATTGACAATTTAATCCATTCAAATGAAAACAATCACCTGAGGAATATCATACATAGTCTTAAATATCTGGTGAGTTTTAGCAGCACCTGAGGTTTTAGGGTTGTCAGCCCAAAAAGCTCCAAAATGTCCAAAGATTTTTTCAAAAGCATGAATGTTTTTTTTTTTTTCTTAGGAAGCTGCTATTCCAGCTTTTAGATGTTTATTTCAAACAGGGGCATGGAAAATGGACCAGGATTATTAGACATAGTCTTCAAACTTCATGATTAGTTATTAACTATAAAAGTGCAAAAAGAGACAGATTTGACAATAAATGTAATATTCAGACTCGCGCTTCAGAGAGATCGGTCACCTTACAGAGAGCTTAGAGCTGAGCCACTGCTTCTGCTCCAGATGCCTCCCTGAGGAGGTGTTCCGGGCATGTCCCACTGGGCGGAGGCCCTGGAGAAGAGCCTGGACACACAGGGGACTAAGACTGTCTCTTGGCTGATCTGGGAATGCCCCCCCAGAGGAGCTGGAGAAAGTAGCAGGGGAGAGGGAAGTCTGGGCAACTTTGCTTAGACTGCTGCCCCTGCAACCTGGCCCCGGATGAGTGGAAGAAGATGGATGGATGGATGAAATATCTTCTTTGGCTCAGACGTACAGATTCCCATGCCTGCACTAAAAGCTTGACTTCTTGCAAATCCCCCACAGAGCTGAATTAAAAAAGGATTAAATGCAAAGGCAGAATTAGAGGGATTAAAAATAATTGCCATGCTGCAGTACAAATCCATAAAGTGTGGTAATAATAGAGAGGTGCTGGTTGGAGATTTTACATGTCGTGGCTTCAGAGGCTCAGAATCAGACTTTAATGCCGTTTACTGCATCAGCGGGAGCTCAGGCAACTCATTCTGCATATTTTACATTTCATGAGTGAAAAGGTTAAGAACACGAGGATGCTTCTGTTGTGCTGGGTTTTTCAGTGGGGAGTCAAAGTCTGGATGTAAGAGATGATCAACTTTGACCATTTTGCACATCAAGTCAGAGGTTTGACAACACAGTTGTGAAGTTTCCATGCAGAGAGCATTACATGGATGGATTTGGTTTCTTCTAAGGCCAGCAGGCACGCATCGGTGGGAGGGCATGTTAGCAGAGTAACGTCATTGATAGCCAGTTGTCCAGAGTCTGGGGAGTGCAGGGAGGGGGACTGGCACTGGATGGATAGTACTAGCCCCCACTTCCCCCAGCCCTCGCCCCATCCCAGAATTTAAAATATCTGGCACAGAGTCGGGCCTCTGAGGATAATCTCAGGTTTAAGTCATTCAAGACTCTCAGTTAGTTTTCTTTCAAACACATTTTAAGGATGTTGGCTCTTCTGCATCCGCGACTATCTAACCACGACTCCTGCTGCTTCATCATCAAGACGGGGTTTATAAATTTATTTAAAACTTTAGACCCAGATATGAGCTGTATTAACTTTTTAGATAATGCTGCTACTGTCAAGGTGAATGTTTGTCTCCTTTTAGTCTAGACTATAAAGTGGGACTTAAAACACAGCTGGGACTTTAAGTAAGTAACCTTTTTATTTTGGACAAGTGAAAACAAGTGTAGAATAACAAAATAGGACAAAAACAAAAATTATATAATACAAGAAAAAATTATATAAAACCCAACAAAATTATATAAACACAAGTCCAAAAGGGAGTGAGAAGAAGAAAAATTTTATACTTAACTTTGATTCCAAGAGTGTGTTTATTTATTTATTATTCATCCCAGAAATGGGGGTTACATTTGTCTTGCATTTGATTAAATAAAAGCAACATTTGCTTTAAGTTGTCTACCGTTTGTACTCATTGCTTTGCTTAAGTAGGGGGAAAAAAATCTGGAAAAAATCGGAAATCGAATAAAAAAAAATAAAATCGGAGATTTTATTTTTAGGCCATATCGCCCAGCCCTAACCTAAATAAAACGCACTTTGACTATTTACATGATTGACGTGAATCAGCTGATTCTGACACAGAAAAAAGAGGCTTTTCATACCAGCTTTGCATCAATATGCAGCACAAAGCGAAAGAATGTCAACATTAGAGCTAAAGCTTTGGTATTAAAGGGTTAATTACCAACACCCCCCTATTTTAAGCCAAGAAAAATCCTGTTGAAGCTCCTCAGACCTGAGATTTATCAAATAATAAATTGCAGCTAAGCTAGAAAATAAAAATCATTAAGAACTAAATTTTATGGTAAAGTTGTAATTTTACAAACTATTTTTCTTAACAAAGAAAAAATAAGTCTGCACTCAAATGTTTTAACAATGAGCATTATTTAGTCTTCAGTTTGAATTTTTTTTTTTTTTTTATATTATATGTGAAGTTTGAGGTATTCTTTACTTGCAATTGAACTAGTACTACCAGTTTAAGATTTTATACAATTTTGTCAGTTGACTTTAAAAAGCTTGTTTTGTTAGTTAATGTGAAGTTTTATTTTAATGGCCTCACTTTATAGTTTGGCCTGGTTTTAAGATCCAAGTACCAAGAACTTGCTTTCGTGGTAGAGGGAAAGAATGAAGACCCACCTGAGAATTGAAAGGTTTGCCTTTTGACTAAGCTCTGCTCAAACCTCAATGGAGTGATATAAAGTCAGTGACAGATCCATCTGTCAGCCTCACGCTCCGTTCTCTCCCTGCTCAACAACAAAACTTTGAGACACACGGAATGTTTCCGTTGGGAGAATGATCAACCCACAGATGGTATCCCGCCCTTTTTCAACCAAAGTCTTGTGATTCACATCCAGACACCTTCAGCTGGAAACCCCTTCAGTGAGAACATGACGTCAAAGACCAAAACATCTGCAAGAAGCAGTGAGAAATTACAGGCTTTTAAGCAAAATCATTCACTATGACAAAAATGAATCTAAAATATAACTACAACTTCAACTGAACTTATCTCATGTTTTATCTAGGACCATCTAGTAACCAACATTGCCAAGGTGTCCATTATCAGAACTTAAAGGACTTCAAAGGCCACCAACCAGCTTATACCATGGTCACTCATAAAAGAAGTAATTAGTCAATCAGGTTTCAGTACTTTATTCTTGTTGTGCGTTTGGTTTGGATCGTTTTTTTTTTTTTCTTCACAGAAAGTATCTGTTACGGCAAAGAAAAGCAATTTATCTACTGATGGTCACGATGGGTTAAATAAAACATCAGTTCAGAGAGAAAGTTCTCCTCTTACCACTTGTTTTTGTCCAGATGATGAAGCTAAAGGTTGTTTTAAAGAAGTGATGCAGAAGATTTAAGGTATGTGACCAGACTTCTTTTTTCGGTGTGCATTATTACTGTGGATTATCACTTTTTAATCCACACCCAGCAGCCAATCAGAATCAAGAATTCACCCGGACCATGGTATAAATATAGCATAGAATTAAAGGTAAAGGTCACAATGATGTACCGGTACGTAGTTATTCTTTTTTTTTTTTTTTCAGAATCCATGATTTTTTTTTTGGTATTTTTCCTTACCAAGAAGGAGGGTCTAGTTTAGTTTAGCCAATACCTATAGAACTCTATGAATTCATGTTTATTATAAAATTACCCCTATGAAGCCCATTGGGACAACTATGGTTGCAATATTTGCCTATATAAATAAAACAGAATTTTATTGAATTAATTGGAACACTCAGGACGGTAACCCCCAAGCTGGAGGAGTGGCCTCTGGTAGAGGACACGAGCTTGGGTTAAAAACCACCCGCAGATGGTAGGAGGGGAATTTTCCTCTTTTTTTTTTTATATAAAGCAGGGGTGTCAAACATACGGCCCGCGGGCCGTATCCGGCCCGCCAGGTGGTTAAGTCCAGCCCACACATGAAGAGTAAAAATTATAAGGATGTTTAAACAAGAAAGCAAGTTTCTAGTCCATTTCTGTGGCGAGTTATGATTTTTTAAAGAAATTACCGAAATGCGCAATTCCGCCACTAGGGGGAGCAAAGGAAAAGAAAAACAGGTGAAAAAGGCATATCTCTAACGTGCCAAAAGCGAAACCTAACAGCTCTGCATCTGGGTAAGATTTACTTTGGTTCCCTGTGAGCCGTACCGCTGTTATCTTGCTATAAGGGTGATCATTAGCGACACCCTAATGACCAAAATGTTGTCAAAAAGTGGAGTGGAGTGCTTTCCAGGAAAAATGGATAGCTTTTTCTTTCCACAAAGCTGAATGCAAAACCTGCATGCTTGGTATGTCATCAGGTTGCAGTGTTCAAAGAATATAACTTTTAGCACCACTATGAGACTAACCATAAAGAAAAGTTTCACCATTTACAGTTAAGAAAAGAGAAGATTTACCAACTATTAGCTGGACTGAAGAAACAACCGTCTTCATTCACTGCAGTATTGACCTCAGTGATGGAGCAGTGACAGCTACCTGATTGTAAACACGTTGGTGCAAACATCCAAACCTTTTTGGAACCTTCAGAGGTGAACTTGTGCCCCAAAAACCAGTCGACCTTTGCCAACATGAGTGTCAAGGCTTATGATTACAGATCCAACATCTCTGAGGAGACTTGGACACCAAATGAAGGAATCCAGTCACTTATTGTATTTTCGGTTGCTATTTCTGAAAACACTAACATCACAGATATAGACAGCTGTGTATATTTATTAGATGTGTTAAAGAGACTGTCACAACTGAGTATCTTGAGTGGATGGACACAACAACAGCTGATGACATAGTCAGCTCTCTTTTACGTTATCGGTCCGGCCCACTTGAGATCAGACGGGCTGAATGTGGCCCCCGAACCAAAATGAGTTTGACACCCCTGATATAAAGCATTGTCTTTACAAACAAAGATTTGATATAAAACATTGCTTGATAAGAATTCAGTAGTTTAGTCCCAGTTAAACCCTGTGCCTCTTCAGTCTCTTAGGAACTGTGAGCAGTTTTAGAGCTCATTTTATCACAATAGGTTCTGAAGCCACCGATTCTTTTTGCCTGTTTTTGCTGAGCCCAGCTCTTTTTCTATTTTGCCACATTATTAGTTCTGACCTTTGTATGTCAGCTCTACAGTTGAAGCCAGGCCAGAGAAACTCCAAGAGGAACTGAGCCAGAAATAAAGGGATAACACATGTTGCATTTTATGAAGGATAGGTTTTTACCTCAACAGTCACGGAATTGGCTCTGTTGGGATTGTAAAACCGTCCTGTCCGCTCACACACAGTTCTCCCATCCACTCTCTGCTGCTTTTTCTTGGCTCAGGCTGCATGTACCGTATGTCAGCTATCACCTAGAATATTCTAAACACACACTCCAAAATCTACTTTTTGTTGATCTTTATGCTTTCTCCCACAACCTTCAAATTTCCTGACTGGATTCTTGATTTAGTCAACCACGAACCACCGGTCAGCAAACGCAACACCTTGTCACCCTCGATGATGCCTTCAGGTCAAAGGGAGTTGTGTTTTATTATTTTTTTTCCTGCTATCTAAGCAGATTGTGGGTAACAGGGCAACAGCTGTGTTATTTGTTACTGGCATTATCTCTAAAATCCTGCAAAGCTAAACAGGATGAAACCTGCCAGAAATGTGATGACACCCTCGAAAAAAACAAAAGACCAATTAATTCTGTAGTTCTCTGATCTTTTCTGAAGAAATTCTGAGCATATTATGGTTTGATCCATCATTTTTAGTGAAAACTAATTTTGATTTTCTTTTCGCCTCAGAGATACTTTTAGGTGAGAAATCATCAATGTAATACAGATTCTGTAGTCCTTAAAATGAATTTGGGGGTCTCTGGGGTCAAAATATTATTTCCATTATTTCCAAACATTAAAAGAAAAGTTTTTTAAGACTGTTTGATTGATTGATGGGTCCTATGAATTGATAAGGCTTTAGTTTGTCAGGTTTGTGCAGATCAAAATAGGTTTTAAACAAGGGAGGGTCAAACTCCAGGCCTCGAGGGCCGGTGTCCTGCATGTTTTCCAGCCAACCTTGAAGCTCCTTACTGGTTAAACACACCTGATCCAGGTAATCAGCAGCAGATGAGGCAGGATTTCTGGAAAACCAACAACAGGCCGGAGTTTGACACCCCTGTTTTAAATCTGGTTGTTTTTCTGTCAAACACATATTTGTTTAATGATTTTGACCTAAAACGATGGATGGCTTTTGGTGGGCAGATGTTGTCCCCAACAGCTTGGGAACCACTAATGTAACATTAAGAGACTAAAGTTAGTTTTCCCAGCTAGTTTGTATGCAAGACAACTATGAGCTGAGATGAATGGCCTTGTCGCATTTGCTATAGGTAAAGGCATTCTTAAGAATGATTTGTTTTTATCAAATGACATGACTTACTTCTTAAACTAACTGCAGATGTTTATCATGCAGATGCGCTTACGTTCTGTAGAAGCTTTTCCCGAAAATCCGATGTGTATTATGGCTGGTTTGAAATCATTTTAATGCCCATTGATGCTTTCATTTCTCGTTTTGCTGTGAGCAGCTTCTTTGGTGCTTACCTCAGCTGCTAACGTGTGTTTGCACAGCAACAGGAGGATGTGGTGAGTAAATATGTGACTGGATGTAGAAATCTACAGAAGGAATTCTTATCAGCTGTTTGGAGGAAGGTCAGCAGTTTATTTCACCAAAATAATGTTCAGAATTGCTGCTAATTTCAGTTTTTGTGTTTGTGATCAGTGAAGTGTCAGTAAAGAAGTATTATTTTACCATTAATTAGGGATTTTAAATTCAAAGTGTTTCACATTTATTATTAGAATAAACTGAAAATAACCACGCTTTAGAATGTGCTAATGTGTCATCGTAACAAATGAAATGTTTTAGTAAACTAAGTTGTACGTTTAAAATGTTTCAGGGTGTTACTCTGTAACGCTGGCTCCATGTTTGCTTTACCGATGGTCAAACAAGAAGCTAAAACGATGCTGATGTGTGAATATCTTCAAAAAAGAGGAGGTGTAGTCGTGGATGTTTGGTGCACTCCTGTCTGGGATGATTCATTCCTTTCAGTAAATTAATCATTTGGCGTCCAGGAACTGGAGCAGGATTTTTTTCCCGTTTTTCTGAGCAGTAAAACCTTTAAGAAAAATACAGCTGATTTGCTCATGTCCACATCAACAGTCTCAACGTCACATGTCAGACATTGAAGTTTCCATCCATCCGTTTTCTGAACATGCTATATCACTTTCGGGGCTGCTGGAGCCTGTCCTGGCTATTGCTGGGCGAGCGCGGGGTAAACCCTGGACAGGTGGCAAGTCTGTTACACACACACATGCACACCTAGAGACACTTAATAATAATAATAATGATTGGATTTTTCTGTGCTTTTCCAGACGCTCAAAGCGCTTACAGTGTGTTATTCATTCCCTCCTCATTCACACTTGGTGATGGTAGCTACTGATGTAACCACAGCTGCCCTAGACTGACAGAGGCGTGGCTGCCATTTCGCGCCTACGGCGCCTCTGACCATCACTGGGATCATCCATGCACATTCACACACCAGTGGAGCCACACTGGAGGCAAGGAGGGTGAAGTGTCTTGCCCAAGGACACAACGACATTTGGATGGTGGGAGCGGGGATCGAACCGCCGACCCTTCGATCATTGGACGACCCGCTCAACCACCTGAGCCACTGTTGTCTTGGACTTAGATCAACCAACCAGCCTATGAAGCACGTTAGTGGACTGTGGGAGGAAGCCAGAGTTCATAAAAAACGTGACAACTAATGTGTTATTTAGAGAAACTCTGGAAAACCTGAGCAAGCAGGGTAAAGTTTTTTTTTTATTCACAGGTCTCTCAAAACTCCACTTATTTTGAAATCTTTCACACCACCAGCAGATAAATGGACTTTTCGGAGCTTCAACTGAGCCGAGTGGATCAGACAGATGTCGACTTTTTGATCAGCCACTCTCCGCTTCCTTTCTCCACTTCCTTTTTCCTCTCAGACCAGCAGAGCACTGTTATGTCAAAAGGAAAGTCTGTCAGTGTGTGTCAACTTCTGACTCCTCACTGAGATCGTTTCTGATCTGAAAACTGAGTCTGGAATAAGATGTTCGTGGTTTGATCAGAGAGTTATATAACTGTGTGTGTGTGTGTGTGTGTGTGTGTGTGTGTGTGTATAGTTTGTTTACAGCTGCTTACATGTGCATCTGCTGGTTAAAAACGACCTCTCCTTTGGTCTGTTTTGCATTTATCACACCTAAAGTCATCTTTTGATCTCTTTTCAAAGCTTTCCCAGTGGTCTTTTATGGTTATGACGTTTTTGCCCAAATCAAAAACCCTCTTGCTTTTCTTCTAGGACAGTTTCTGCAGAGCAGCAGGAGTTCATTAGAAGTTTCCCTCTGCGTTGTGGGCGGGACCATTGGCACGGAGGAGGGAGCTTGTGGCTGCATTTTTTTTTGTCACAACTATTCAAGATGATTTGCATAAAAAATCCTCAACAATGCAATTTTAAGCTTCATTTTTTTAAAATAAATATCCTAAATCAGGAAAATGCACATGGACATGTTAAAAAGTCACATTTCCACAAAGTGGGTTTTTAAACTACTATTTTTGAAAGAAATGTCTATTTTTAAGAAATGCACTATATGCATGACATACATTTTGAATAATTCAGATTTATGCCGGTCTTGTCACACCAAGATCTGATTACTCAAATCTGAATGGCAAACATTTACTTTAAAAAAAGCTTTCAGACAAAGTGGAACACCTAAAGGATTTTATAAAAAATGCCTGTCTCACTTTAGTGTGAAAGACATTTTTGCATCTGTGGAACTCTAATGAAATATCCTTCACACAAAGAGAAATCCTGGTGGAGAATCTTACCCAGCGACTGAGTCCAAGAACACGACAAGGACCTATCCAGGAGGTCAAAACAGAAAAAAGCTGTAACTGTCAGTAACTGTCTAAAAAAAAATGCATATGAGAAAATCTACGAGTTTAATGAAACAGCAGCAGTGGTGATGGTCTGTGGATCTAAATGACTTACTGTGACAGAAACATGAACTCTTTGATGTATCAGAAAATCTCCCAAAAAAGAATGTCTATCGTGTTTTTGACCTCAAACTCCAAAGCAGTTGGGTTTGCAGCATCTGAACGTGGCAACAAGGTTTTACAGTAACTGAGAACGTTGGGGTCAAATGCAGAATTACATTGACAGCAACCTGTGTGGAAAAAAGATCTGACTGAGATGGTGTTTTATGCTGGTAAAATGTTCCAGATGTGTGTGAAATAATGCACTTCACTCAAGTTAATGCCACAAAGTATGGAATGAGCAGGTGTTACATTCAGAGGATATTGACCAATCCTGCTTCTAAGGATCTCCCACACTGAATCTTTTCCAGTTCTCTCTGCGCTGCTTTCTGCTGATCAGCTGACTCTGACTAAACACACCTGATCCAGGTAATCAGCCGCAAAGTGCACGGAGATCTGGAAAGCAGGCAAGGCAGCAGACCCATGTGGACAATCTGCAGGCAACTCCAGGACAAGCTGGGAGACCATAAACCTACTGTCCTCTTCCGTCATTTCACTCCTGTTTATCAAATCTTTCATTCAGTTTTTTTTGTGTGACTAGTCTCAGACATTCATAAAGGTCCTGAATCTGATTTGGATCCATGACTGTGGAGACGGAGCTCCCTCTGTGTGAACTGGCCTTCCCATCTGCAGCTGCCTCACGGATCCACTGGCTGCTCTTTGTTGCTGAGCTGTTTTTAGATGGTGGGTGTGTGCCTGACTTCATGTAAATGGTGCCAAAGCAGCTGCTGCCATGAATAGATGAATGGAGGCTTGTGGTTTTACTATTCGCGTACATCAGTGCAACTCCGAAAGGTTAACGCCGTGGATGGGAATCGAGGATTACAGAACCCACGCGCTTATCGTCTTGTCACTTTCTGAGAGGCTTTGCAACTAACTGATGATTTGAAACTCTTCCTCCATCAAGCTCACTGATAATGGGCAATGCTGTGATGAAGGTTTTCTGAAAACCTGGAATAATGGCCCAAAAAAAACTGCAAGGACAGAGGTGGATTTGAAAAGAGCTGCAGGACAGTGGCTGAGCACTGAAACCTATGAGAAACATTATTGTTGCTGTCAAAATGTCCGAGCTAAAGCATCACTCATGAATCCTCAGAGGTTTTCTGACCAAAGTGGAATTTGGGAAGATTTATTTTTCATGTCATGCTCAGAAAGTGGAACTTTTATTCGAGGGAGTGAAGAGATTTGTTTCAATTAAGAGCAGAGCGATTCCACAGTAACCCATCAGTGTTACCATGAGCAGTGGCTCATGGGAGCTGCTGCCTCCCGAGTTTGAGCGCATCCCTGGATTATGTCGTTTTGCGTGTGGGTGGGTGGGTGAATCGCTCCATAAATCTCGGCTCCTGAGCTGAGATGTGGTGTTAATGCGTTGTGACAGTTATGGATCTTGTTACCAGACAAGAAATAAAAACGCTTTCTGTCTCCCAACCCAAAGCCTTTATGATCCGACCCGGTTACAAACAATGTTGGCAGTAATCAGTCAAGTAATCTGGTGATCAAAGCCAGCCGGTGCTTTCCTGCTCGCTCCCTCTGCGGTGACTGATGAACAGAGAGAAGACCCGGAGACAGCAGAGCAGCTGCAGACGGAGCAGCTCCTTCATGCCTGCTTCTGTCACTTTAATTGCATAAGCGGGACTGACGATGTCTGAGTCTGGGTTGTCTACCCAGAGGTTGATCCGCTACCCTCTTCATCTTCTACATGTCATTTCTGTGCCGTTCCACTTGGTGCAGCAGGACTTTCTTGAGGCAGTGGTTTCTGTTCACAGAGTTTTAATCTAAGTATTGATCATAAAGCAGCTGGACTAAAGGGTAAAGGGGCTAAAATGCTAAAGGGAGCTGCAGTCCACAGAGGACTTTTATCACAACGAAAAAAAAAACTGTCTATTAAAATAGTTTATGTCTTTGGACAAAGAAAACAAAAGCTACTGCACAGAGAAACTTTTGAGAAGTTTTGATCGTAAACATTGTCATTTCTATGATTTAAAGACCCTAATCATCTTTTGATCTATTTTCAAAATGGTCTTGGTGGTCTTTTAATTAGAATTATGCAGATTTCCACCAAAGTAAAAAAATCCTGTGAAATGTTCAGGGACATAGTTTCTGGAGAGCGGCAGGGAATCATTGGAACTCGGCTTTGAGTTGTGTGTGTGTGTGTGTGTGGGGGGGGGGGGGTCCAAAAACACAATTTTCATCAGGGTGGGTCTTTAGGAATTCAAAGATTCAGATTTTCTGAAGACGTAGATGAGGTGAGCGAGCAGCACCGACCAGGACTGTAACAGACAGCGGAAGCTGGGCTGGAGGGCCTGCTCTGTCCTGGGCTGCCGGGTGGACTCTGAGGGGGGTGGGTGAGAGGAGGAGTTTTCTGTCCTGCATCTGGGTCATAATGATGCACCGTAACACCGGGTCCAAAACTGAACTGAAATCAGCCACAAAAAAGAGGTGATAACACTCCCTCCATCTCATGTCAAATAAATGGTTTGCACGGACAGTGACACACTGAAAATCTGTTGTGCAAATGCAAATTCTGTCAGCGAAAATAGCTGAATGTGAACATCTCATCATAACTTAATCAGCTGACAACAGCTTTCCTCAACACCTGCTCTCCTGCCAAAGATTCTCTCCAACAGACAGAAACTTTCCTCATTACTCAGTTTTTATAAAGAAAAGCAGAACAAGAACATGGGGTTCACTTATCCTCAAAGTCTGAGCATCCATGTTCATTGGTCGCTGCTTTATACTACTTTTTTTTATTGTGAAAGTCGGTAAAGATGTTCGCTTAACAATTTTGACAACAATATTTTATTTAAACCTTTAGATGATCAAGGCAATACTCGTTAGA
Organism: Oryzias curvinotus; assembly: GCA_023969325.1. Taxonomy (NCBI): domain Eukaryota; kingdom Metazoa; phylum Chordata; class Actinopteri; order Beloniformes; family Adrianichthyidae; genus Oryzias; species Oryzias curvinotus. Next base: position 28,982,416 of record CM043708.1, on the reverse strand, counting down.
CATACTTTCTAATTCACAGGAAAAAGGCAAATAATTCATACTTTCCTAACATTTATTTGAAGAACCAAACATGCCAAACCACTGAATTACTGAGTCCTTCAAAGACATTCTGTCCAAACAGTTTTCTACTCAAATGTGGTTCCTGTAAAGGTTTTTGGCTTCATCTAAATCTGACCTTTAATGGAGTTGTGTCTTCAGAGAGTGGCAGTAAGGAAAATAAGTTTTAAGGAGACGGGGGGGGGGGGTAAAAAAAAAAAGAACTGGAAGAACAGCGGCGCTCAAGGACATGTTCAGCTTTTTGTCAAGCGTCCAAAATTCCTGCACTTCAGAGAGTAAGCAGAAATAAATCAGTCGCTATGTAGGTGCATGTGGGAGATGCACACTCATTCATTACCAATGGACTGATTGTAAAAGAGCATTTGTCATGTATGCCACCCCCCAGACTCTTCTGACTCAGTCTCCGCCCTTTTTTGACAACAAATCCATACATTCATCACAATCAGCTTCATCGGCCTTGAAGAAAGTCAAAAACGGCCTCCATCTTTCGTTGTATATTTCACACGACTGCTTTCTGCAACTAAGACGAATCCAGAAGCAGTTTTGTAGAATCATGTTATGATTCGTGGGTTTGTGTCACGCTACGTACACAACAGGCATTTAACACGTAATGTCAGCGCAGTTTTTAATTTCTCTTTCATGATCACTGTTCAAATGGACGTTGTAGAGTTACATAAGCTAATTCTCTTGAAGAGTTCTGGTACATCGCCTGTCTGTCCTGGGGGAGGATCCTTCCTTTAGGTGGGAACCCCTGAGGCTTCTTCTTTTTCCCCAAAACCCATTATTGGGCTATATAAAATTGAATTGAATTGTTTGGTAGGGATGGCAGGACGTCATCCATACGTCACTACCAAATACAAGTCCCTGATTGGTCAAAGTTCAGCTGGTTTAACCTTCAACTCACATTTTGTACATGAAGCCCAAAAGACTTAAAAACTTGTGTAGCCACACTTTAACACAAGAGTTTTGTATGTGGAAGCCCAAAGCGCGCATATAGACTTTTACATAGCATTGAGTTTACAGAGAGTTTTCATTGGAATTGGTCACTTAAATGTGCCTTGCTGACATCGGTGTGAACGTATCATTTATCACAGATTTTTACCATAAAGTATCAATCCCTACTTTCATATTTCTGCCCTTTATTTCTGTTTTCATCTAAAATCTTCTGAACTTTTATGCATTTGCCTTGGTTTTATCTCTCCATCCGTTATATTTTTGGGTTTGTCCTCCTTTCCTCTAACCTTTCATGTCTTTTCTCTCCGTGCATTTGTTTAACTAAGTAGTCCAGAGCTCTGTGTTGAATGCTAATAGGTTCCCACGCTCACAAGGTGCCACAGCAAAGAGCAAGTGACCGTTCATATACATATATATAAAAGTTTGAGTGTGTGTGTGCACGCGCTTGTGTGTGTGTGGGCGGTCAGTCCACGGTTCCATTAGCCTGATGGAGTTTCTATTAAATTAGAAACCCTCCCTCTCTATCTCTTCCTCCCTCTCTCAATCACATTAGTGCTCTTATCTCATTTGTGGATGCTGTGCAGACGGTGCTGCAGAGGGGACGCGCAAGGGGGTGGAGTTATGAGCCGAAAGTGGACATGAAGGACGAGCCCCCCGCGCACAGAGGTGCAGTTGACGTGCATCTGCAGCTTTGTGTTGCTCAGAGAGGGGCTTGTTTTGAACTGGCTTAACTGGCAGAGATTAGAGGAAAAGCTGGGATATTCTGACAAATGTGACAATAACAGAGATGAGCAAAACAATAATCTGACTGACAACAGGAAGAAACTAATCACTGAAATATAATGAGGCTTATTACCTGAATGGGATAAGCTGTTGGGGTAAAATACAGCCAGGTGATAAGAAATATCCAGAAAAAAAACATCAAATCTGGAAAATGAATTAAAACAGAAATGAGAAAAATGACAAACGTAGAGAATAAACACAGAAACCAACACATTGATCTGTACGGTCAGTTGATTGTACTATCAAACATAACCTCATACTCTAGATGAGCCGTATTCGGTTTATATGACAATTTAATCGCCATGAAACCCTCTTTTTTTTTAACATTTAAGGAAAAAAAAGGAAAACACAGTATATCATGTATTATTATATACCGGTAATAATATATAATATTCCAATTTTCTCCAAAATACAGTCAATCATCTTAACAACATAAGCTCATATTCTAGATGAGCTGTATTTGGTAAATCTGACAATTTTATTCTTTTATTTATTTTTTGCAATAAAAAGAAAAAAATGGCCAAAAAAAAGACACAAGTACTAACTGTGTTTTCTCAGAGTCGCAGGAATGCCCATCAGTCACATAAACCTGTTTTCCAGCTTTGTCTGATGGTATTTTTAAATTCTAAAACTTTTCAAAACTTCCCTTGGGACAGCAGGGTTGGAATTTCAGACTAAACGCTTCAGAGTTCCACACAAAAAATTCTCAAAACACATTTGTTTCTGTTAGCTTTAAATATTTTGGTAAAAAAAAAGTTTTGCAATCATACCATCAGGAACAAGTAAATATGAATGTTCCTTCTGCAGCATGTAAACAAGCTATCCAGCTAATGTCTGTTGTTGTTGGCTAAACCCTTCATGTCTTCACAATGTATTGTCATTGATTGATTTTTAAATGGAGATCACAGTTCGTTTGTCACATTGGCCCGGCAACAGAAAGATAAAAAACAACCCTTTGCAGCGTTTTAGGGAATTCCTGGAATCCTGTCCCTTTATCTGCCTGAGCTGCTCCTCTGCGCTGATGACCTGGCAACCTCAAGGTGGCGAGAGAATTTGATTGGACCCAGCTGTTCCACAGTGAGAACATACCAAAGATGGATATTTTCAGGTTTGTGAGAAAAGGGCCCCCCCCCTTGTCATCTGACGGTGCCACACCGTCACACCAACATGAGATCCATATAACCAGTCACAATCGGTTGAAATGCGGAGCTGATTTGGTTTATTGCTGCTTTGATTTATGTAAAAGAGGAATAAGTTCAATTCCTGCTCCCCCTCTAAATAAACGGCGACCTTTATAAAAGGACAGATAGTACTTTCCTCTTGGCATCATGCAATAACACCTGAATGCTTCAGAGCATCATGCAACAATCCAATTAATTCATTTGAAGACCCACTCTAATGCAAATGGTCTTTTTAACATGTTCTTTTGACATTTTTCTGATAATGGCTGTAAGATAGTGGGAGAGAATGTAAACAGAGTGCTCAGTTAATGGGTGACGGAACTTTTATAGCCTGGGAAATCATTTTCTTTTGAAAGTTTCCTTTTTTTATGCTATCTTGATGGAGTGAAACAAATAACAAAGTTGGTGAAAAAAGGCCAGTCCAGGTACAGTGAGGGTCTGCTTAACGGATGTAATCTGTCACAAGAGGGTGTCGCCCCGTGTCTGAGTGTGTCACCACCTCGAATGACAGAACTGGAAACTGCACTCAGGCCAGGAGAGGTGGATGTGTGGAGACAGACGGGCATGGAGACCTGTTAAAGTGAGACGCTGAGATGCTGGAATGTATAATTATCATTGTGTGAGCGGGTGTGACAGCGAGCCATTAGGCAGGTGGAAATGAAGGTCTGCATGAGCAGCAACTTTTCTAATAATGACCGTCTTTGTCACAGAGTAATTTGCTGATGGCGTCTCGGTGTATCCTGTTTTGTTTGTGTTTCTTTGTGTTTGCATGTTTTCCAAAGCAGTTGAAGTAGACATCCCTCTTAAAGTGTTTTGAGGTGACGCCTGGTCTCCATGCACGTGAGGACTTTATTTATGGAGCAGAGCTTCATCAGACACTAAATCTGCAGTCACTGTTATGTCACTAAAACCTGTTGAAAGATTCCAGTTGTGTCAAAGCAAATCATTCATGATTTCTCAAGTACTTTTATTAAAAAAAAAAAAAAAAACACACACACAAGATGATAGCAATCGTCAAACAATCAAACATGGTGGTGGTAGTGTGATGACATCAAGAACAAAGTACAGTAACACAAATATACAACCACATGAGTTTTGCCCTCTTGTCTCATAGTGAGATTAGAGTCTCACAATATTTTAGCAGCACCTTTTAAAAACATTGAAAAAAAAGTCAAATCATAAAATGTACACTAAACGTCTCAGGGAGCCACAATACTGAAGCCTAAAGTGGTGGGAGGTTTTATTTGCAAATAAAGAAAATAAATTATCTCCACATTTACAATCATGTCAAATCACTGACGATTGGATGAAGTTGGTACAAAAGGTATCACAATAAGTTATTATAGCAACTGCAAGCCTTTTTTTCTTTATATTTCATGGGACACCCCCAGAGAAACACACATTTTTTCACACATCAACTAACAAGGTGATACAAAGTGCTGAGGTACCACCATTGGCTGCAAATGAGAACTGGACTACCACTAAGCGGGAGAGTGCGGTACACTATTTTAAGCGTTTCTATTTAAAAAAGAACAAATTAAACCATTCCAAAATGTACCATGTCTGGACCCCCATTGGTTGTAGGTCCTTAAAAATGGAATGAAATGATTAGGGCGGAGCTGCAGTCTTCACACCATGAAACCCGTTGATTGGATTTCTTTTGTCATTACAACAGAAAGTGCCAAACCAGTGCCAACCTCTTTCCAACTCAATATCCAAAATATTTCTACTCTTTTCAGCTGTATTCCTCTTCGCCACTGGCAATTTTCTCAGAAAAAGCATTCAATGATTTGTCTATACAAAGTACCAAAGGTCAAGCGGAAAAAAATTAGCTGCTTGATGATCACCATTGTTGTTGGATGACTACGTTTGCTGTAGTTGCACTGCTATGAGTCAAAGTTTCGCAATAAATCCACACCCCCCATGTGCCGTGACTTTCCAGCTTTGAGTGAAAATCCTCACCTGAATTGCCTGGACCATTCTAAACCATAACCCACCATACGGCTCAGTGGAAACCAGGCTTTAGTGACCCCTCCCCCTGGGTGTTCCAAACAGGAAGTATCCACCGGCTCCAAGAAACCAGAATCCCATAGACTTTCATAAAGAAATAAACAGCTGTTGCTCTGTCATTTTATTGGTCAGAATAACTATTCATCCTCTACTACTATTTTTTGATCATGTTCTTAATAAACCACTTTTTTTTTCTGTAGTTCAAGTTATTCAAGTTATAAACTGGCCAATCGGGTATTTCAAAAAAGTAGGCGGTGCCTGCTGGCTCCCACGTCCAGCGTTTAAAATGTTTGACAGAATTTATTTAGCTTCAATTTAAGTGATAAGGATGTCGACGTCTAACGCAGAAACGATGACACCAACCAAATTGGACCAATCACTGTGTACTGACAATGTCTGGCTTCAACGCAGCAGTGTCCATATCCTATGAATATCCAAAATATTCATAGTAAAACATAAAACAATAAGATGTTCATGTATGTATCTTTCATTTAGTACTAAATAAATGAGTCACTGTACAGCCTAAAAAAAAACAGTTTTATAGTAGTTTCACCGTCTGGTTCTGTCTTGGCCTTTATTGCAGCGAGTCTTTGTGTGTGTTCATGGGTTGCTTCTCCCAGGGTCTCCTCTCTGATTGTGCGGGTCATGGGAATCAAATGCAGTGGCAGACGGTAAACACAGCTGCACAGCTGACTGAAACAAGGATATAGATTTTATGTGGTCATGCTCAGTCGAGCTGAACGTCCAGAGAGAAGAAGCAAACAGAAGCGGCTTTATTTACAGACTTAGGAAAATCGGAGCAGGTCAGATTATGTGAGAAATGATATTGTCAAAAAAAAACTTTTTCTTCTTGTTTTTTGTTTTCCATGAAACATGTTTTGACATATTTGAGTCCAAAAGACGTTGAGTCCACTTTTATTGAAAATGGCCTAAAAATGGTATTTGTACACAGAACATTAACATGCCCTGATTACGTAATTAAAATTTGTTTGAGGGAAAAAAAAAATGCTTAGATTACTTTTATACTAAGCTTAGTAGCTTGAATAGTTGAAATGTTTCATGTACTTTTGCTTAGAGATACTGTAACTGTAAAGAAGCAAAACGTAAAAACGAAAACTATATAGACCCAAAACTCCTCTGGTATAATGAGTCCTTTCATTTCCATCTGATTTTTCTGTAGAGTTAATTGTCTACACTTACAGCTAAAAGACAATTTCCTGCAAAAGACAACAATGTTGATCTTTTCAAAGCTTTACATTTGAGGTTTTTCCCTGCTTTTTACATGTATTGCCCTTTTGTGCCGATTAGCTCTGTGGTTTCTTCCTCTTAAGTAAAATTTCCGTCAACAACGTCTATTGATAATGGATAGATGGTATTTATTATTCATTATTCGCTTTATTTTAAATGTGTATGTCGATCTCAACATTTACTGCTCTCCACCTGGCTATGATAAATGGTTGGAACACATGACCCGTCCATTCGAATGGCTGAGCATGTCTTTCCCCGCGGGAACTTTGGCCTTGTAAATCATTTATCTGGAATGACTCCTAACACAGAAGCACTGTGGAGAGTTTGAGTGTATCCAGACTAAAAATAAAATATTCCTTGTAGTATTTAACTCAGCATTGAGATCACTGTTCTGACAATCAGCTGATTATCTGGGAATATAGAACATTGGCTTACACACATCAGCTTCCACAGCTCCTTTTACATGTACAGTAATGTGCTGCCAAAAGAGGAGTCTGCAGCTGCCAGGCTTGATATTTGGTAGTTATAATTTAATCAGTTATAACTCTTAATGATGGGTATTTTAGTCGGTATGTTTCAATGCATAATGAAAGGCTGTTTTTCCACCTAAACATCCACAACCCAACTCATCAGCTCTACAGATTCCTGATGGTGAGCTACAGTTAATAGCACATTCATTCTGGCACAAACACCAAAGCCTTAGGGTGCAGCGGGTTGTCTAGGCCCACAGAGGGTCATAGAGGGGCGGGGCTGCATCTTAAGGGAACACAGGTGTGTCCTGCAGTTCCTTTGAGGCTCTTATGGCCACCTCAAGAGACGTCATGAAAATGAAGCGTGCCTTTGTCATGTGTGAGGTAAGTGTTTCATGAAATACAAGCTAATGGACGTTGCACACACTTATGACGTGCGGGTGATGCTGTTGTGCGGTGGCCTCACTCTAGTCACTTGTCGATACCAGTCCTGGCCCCTTACTGATTATGCGCAAATGGACGGACGTCCATAGAATGTCCACACAGACTCTGATTGTCTAATATGCTCATTTCTAACAGTCAATTAAGGAGCACAATTATCAGTTGAACAGCATTAACGGGCTCATTGTGCAGTGCTTTGGTAGGTCACAGAAACCATAAAAATCCTGATTCATAATCAAGCTAAACTTCATGTCCTAAATAGTTGGCTTGTCTCCTTAACCCTTTTACACCGAAGTTTTACCTCCAGTGTTGACATTCTTTTGACTGCCGTAACTTTTCAAACATTCATTCTGTATTCCTGGCAGACTCTGAAGTGGACAAATGCAACTTTGCACTGACATGCAACACTTAACAGCAGTGAACTGCTCACGCAATCATAGCAAATCAGCTGACTCTGCTGCAGAGGAAAGCAGCTTTGCGCAGTTATGCAACACTTATGTAAAGCCGCTGATTTTTCTAAGATAAATAAGTGGGATCTTAAAGCAAAAAATGCATATATATGAATCGTATACTGAAGAAAAGTGACGTAATATATGTCAAAACTATAAGGGTTGTTCTTTAAAAGCACTTAGCAGGAATCATTATATTAATTAATGCCTTTTTGCTTGTTGCTTGGGAAACTTTAAGAACCACTGGTCTGGAACCACGGTGGTTAGCTAATGCTCTGCTTCCCCTTCCGCCATCGCCTATCAAACACTCAATCCTCTTCCCCCTTTTAACCTCCTTTGGGCTCCTTCGCTCCCTTTGACCTTCCCATGTATCATGATTTAATTTATTCCTTTAGATGGTGTTAGAAGCTGACTCCATTTTTTAATGGGCCTTGTTAAAATATCCATAAATAAACTGTCTATAAATGCAAATATTGGTACTCATTAGTGACCTGCAGTAAATCCAGAGACTATAAGATTCCTGCCATGATGCTGAACCCATAGGGGACGTAATAAAAATGGGGTAAAGTTTGTTAAAATATTTGTTGTAGTAAAGCTGAAAGACTTTCTGTAAAAATATTTTTTTTTCTAAACGTTTTTCTTTTTTTTATTAACAATATAGGCACAGTGTTACTTGAAGAATTTAAGAATTAAGTAAGTAAACGGTCAAATGTATTTAGCATCAACAGAATAAATTTGATGGTAAATATATTTAGCTTCAAAAGGTATATGTCCCTTTTTTTTTTACTATATTAAGGTCTAGCTCTGGTGGCACGAACACTTCACTTATGTTCATTTATTGGTAGTAAACCTTAAAAAAATCCTAATGACCTATTGTATTTGGGTGTGTAAACTAGAAGCATCCAATCTTTGGCTCAGACTTTTTTCAGTACAACTTCAGGCTATGCAATCAAAAGGGAGGGAAAATGTGCATTCTTCCATAATTCCATAATGGGCCTGTTGTGAGTACAACCTAGAACATGAATTTTTGATTGATTCTTTTATTTTCACAGATGTTCCTCAGAATAATAGTTCTCAAAGTCTTTGTGGTATCTGTGTCACCATGAAATTGGTCTTGATCACATACCATTGTGTTTATAACATATCTAGATTACTTCATTCATCCACTTTATGTGGCAATCAATGTCTTTTTAACTAAGAGCCGTGGCCTCAGACGTACCTCAGACGTATAGGTTGCACCAGATGCAGCTGCTCTATGAGTTCAGAGAAGCGTGGTGTCAGGAGGGCTGAAAGATCATGATCCCGCCTGACCTGAGGAATTGTCCTAATGGTGAGAGCATCCAAAGAGTCTGTGTTGACCAACCAGACACACAGCTCCTGCTAATATCTGTCATACCAGGAGCATCTGCTGAGCCAAAGAGCCTCGGAACAAGTATTGATCCTGACAGACAAAAAGCTGTTGAATTAGTTAATAGTATCATATAGTCTGTATGCATTAGAGTTCATGTGCCTATTTATGATTAAGAGTAACTATTAAATTGTTTACAAGTGGATGTGTGTGCATGCATTTCAAAATCAATGTCATTACTAATTATCCTAAGTTTGATATATCTGTGTATATCTCTGCTGTTTGTTTTGATTGCTTAGAAGAAACCATTTCCAAATTCCACATTAACTGATAAGGCCACGATTGATGATGAGGACATTGCTGCTTTCCTCCTGGGAATGGATCAATGCTCTTAAAAGTGGGTTAGAATGACTTCACATGAAGCCACATCCTTCATGACCACACACAGACACAGCCACATTGTACCACAACAAATGCAACCAGAAGCAGCACTGTAGGAAACTAGATATGCCTGTTTACTTGTTGACCTCATGCTGAACTTGGGTCAGTCTGCCACCCATGCCACAGCGTCTGTATGTGTAGGACGCCTAGCTCAACATAATTATCCATCTTATCTGGAAACAGAAGAGAACGACCACAGTCCAGCAGGGTAGGCAGTTCCAATCTGATGGAGACGTGTAATTTACATAAAAAGGATTTAAAAACACAAAAAGACTTGTGTTTGTCAGATTTTCATAAGACAGATGGAGTGGGAGGCAGTAATGACAGGAACAAACACCTACATTGGGAGATTAAACTCAAGATGGATGGATGAATGAAGGATTCATGGCATGATTTGTGTGTAAAGTTGTAGGTGGAAATGTATTGTTCCCATTGTCCCTGAAACTTAATGTATGCACACTTTCAGAAATTGTAAGAGTTCTGGGCCTAAGTTTGGTTTTTATGCTGTTGGTTATGTTCTGAGTTGCCCTTTGTCCGTTTCACCAGTTTCAGGTTAATCATGATCCACAGCTGTCTTTATTTCAGTTGATTGCCCTCAGCCTATATCAGTGTCTGGCTTTCAGTTCAGCCCTGTCAGGTCATCTGCTCTGCCTTGCCACCTTTTTGTTTCTCCATGGGTTTTGTCAAATATCAGTTTATTAGATGTCTTGGTTTTTGCCACGAGGCCCGGTCTCCTGCATTTTGAGTCCTACACCACCAGTTCCTGACAGAAAAAAAAAAAAATAAAGTGTTAAAATCTGTATAGAATCATTCACTCAGTATTGTTTTAGACCAGAAAAGGTAAGGGGGGTGCATCATTTAAGTGTTATTGGTATCACATTATTATCACAAAGTTGGTTGTCTATAAGTTGTCCCCTCCACTAGCTAAGAGATTTAATTATTATACAGCATTTTCAATCAAATACTAGTTAATTCACTCATTTTTCTTTGAAAACTGGAAGGTGTCAATGTCATTGTTTTGGGGATTTTTTTGTTGGGTATTCTGGTCTACGTGCTTGAGGGCAGCCTGAAGCTGGTCTCAAGGGTTACTCTGAGTCATTTCTGGTTATGGTGTGATCGGATGATGTGAACCCATCAATGTTTCCTTTGGGATGTTCATAATGAGCTCTGTCTGGTGCTGACCAGACTGGGGAGAGGGCACAATAAGTGCAAGCACCAGATGGCACCATCTTGAAATAAATAATGTATTTACACATGAACAATAATATAAACCAATAAATATAAAGAAAGAAAAAACTCGTCCCAACTCCACAATACATATAAAAATTGAAATAGTGCTTAAGCATAATTGAAGCAATTCGTTAAAATTGTACGTCGTATGTGACTATTTTTTTATATACTTTTTTTGCTTGTCAAACCTACATTACTTAATCATTGTTTGGTTCTTCCATCAACGTAATGACTCAATTTTTTAGCTTACTAAATATCTGTTTTTATGTTTTCAGTTTAAAAATCAATAGGCGCGCTGCTGAGTTATTTTTCTTAAAATCCTAAAACCATTTTGTCCATTGTGACCCCTCCCAGCTCTTCCTGAGGGGTAATGAGATATTTCCAGGTCAGATATGATCTTTCCAGCAAGTCCAAGGTCTGCCTTCAAGGTCTTTTCTTGTGAAGAAATGTCCAAAAATCCTCTACTTTGTGGGGATCTACAAAGAATCTTCACCAGATGCCCAAATCAACTCAATTGCTTCCTTTGGATACGGAGAAGTGACTCTAGTCCAAGTGGAAAATTAAAATAATCACTCTTTCCCTAAAGACTCCAGCCAACATCCAGAAAATGCTTAGTTCCACTGCCTCATTGACCAAAGACTGGTAGACCAGGTGGTTTGTCACTTGGCTTAGTTCCCTTCTGACCTTGGAGGTATCGGTGATGACGAAGCAGCTGATATTTTTTCCCACTGAGAGCCATGGATTCAGATTTACCCTCATTGGGTGTTGCTGATCAGTAGTTTGACTTCTAAGAGTCAGTAATTGTAATTGCAGAAAATTCTTGTCAAAGTGTTTCTACCAGAACGATTCACTGTCCTAGACAGGTGCTAAGTTTTTAAGTGTGACTGTACAAGAAGGCAGGTGGAATCAACCCCACTCGTTTGAATTGAAATGCACTGAAGCCATTTTTTTAACCTCTGTGACCTTTATGATCCCACCAATCCCCCACTTTGGAAAGATCAAGCTGCTAACAACTGGGTCTGACCTTGAGTCCGTTTAAAAAAAAAAAAGCTAGGGCTCTATAGCATTTAGAATTTAAAGTTTAAACTGAGGATTTGAAGCATTTCTTCTCTAGAAAAAGCTCTTTAACCCTGTAAAGACCCACACTTATGACAATTGTGTTTTTAAAATGTGTTTTTTAGCATTTTGTCCTTATGGTGGAAAGAAAATTAAGCTTAAAATCATGTTTCTGAATATTTTTTTGTTAAATCGTTGCAAATTTGGAGTAGAAAAAGAAACTCCATTGGAGAAAGCGTGTATGAGGGACGTAGGACAAACAACAGCACAAGTTCCTCTGCTCCGCTCCATTCTGATTCATCCATTTGTGGACAGAAAGATTCATGAACGTCTTTGTTTTTCTTGTCTGAGCTGGAATCTGGCTCAACTGAATGGCTGGATGGCTCCAATATTTCTCTCCATTATTGTTGCACCCGTAATGTTAGGTTGGACTTGTGAGGGTTGTAAGATAACGAGAGCGTAAATAAAGGAATGATGGGAAATGGGGGGGCTTATCACATGCCAATCGTCCCGTCTACAACTCAAAGTGCAATTTTCAAATGAACTCCTGCCGCTTTGCAGAAACTATGTCCTAGAAAAAAAAAACACTTATATTTAAATAGATCCAAAGATAATTGGAGTGGGACTTAATCAAGAGTTTTTGGTCCATTGTTGATGTTCTTTGTTGATCTGTAATTTACTGTACTGAAGGGTTCACACAATCAACGTAATCCCACTAAAATAAAGTGGCTTTTTAACACATATTGACTTTCCTTTCCAGCATCACATCTGGTTGCAGCATCTGTTTAGTATAGCCATCGGGGTCTGTCCACACACATACTCAAATGTTACAAACATACCTGTCACGGCCTACAGCCTTGTCACGTTTCTTTTGTGTTTTGACCATGAGAGGTAATCCGGCTTCACCCCTATTAGACATACGATGGTACAGTTTTAAAAGATTATGCAAACAAGGGCAGCAGTATGGAAGAAATACTTGGCCATTAATCAGTGTAAACTGATTTTAGAAGAGTTGAAATGAAAAGAGATCTCTTCAAACGACTGTGTAAAAGACACACAGCAAGCTGGCAGCTTGAATTCTGTCTGACCTGTTTGTAGAAAGTTTCCTCTTCTCTGAGAAAACCTTTTGCAAAGGTCACTGTCAAACAAATATCCTGATCAGGTAGCAACACCCAGAACCAAACACCCCAAAGCCAGATTAAGCTTAAAAAATCGTTGAATAAAAGTTTTTGAAAGTACGACAACCACACAACCGCACATCCTTTTCTAAACTTTTTCCCACGAACAGGTGTAAATGTGTGTAGGGGTGTTTGTTTCTGCCTTTTCCCGAGATGGCTTCGCTCCAAACATGTGGAAGCAAGCACAGAAAATGAGGGAAATCTTGAGGACAGGGTTCTGGGGACTCTGCTTGCAAAATTTGAATGTCTGCATCATCCTGTGAAGCTCTCTGCTGACAGCCAGAAAGTATTTGACGGATGCAGTTTTGACAGAAACTTGTGTGTTTGAGTCTGACAGACCTGTAACTGGAGCTGGAGCACAGACAGGGGCTGAAATACCCAAAGGAGTCATTTCAATTTGAAATGAATACAGACAAATCTATATGCAATGCAACACGGCAGAGTATTGACTTTTCTATCCAGCATCACATCTGGTTGCAACATCTGTTTACCACAGAATCTGAGATGACTGAGATGAAGATCCTAAACCACAGATTATGTGATTCACGGGAAGATGGCCAGGAATGGCACCTTCCATTAAGCTACGAAATTGGTCATTGGTCTAAAATCTCTTTTAGACAAGCCAAGGATTGTTGGTAAATAACACATCTAAAGTAAGCAGCATAAATCAGCATCAAAGGCTAACCATTTGCTGATATATTAAATTTGGTGGAAAATGTAAAAACATGATAATGTTCTATTATCTCATTTTACCAAACACACATGTAAGTATACCAGGGGTATTTAGATTGTACAAATATACAATTTCTACAGGAGAAACAAACCAAAAGAACTACCAATTAAGTAAATTGTTGAAGTAAAAGACCAAGAAACAGAAAAGATTCAAAAGTTTTTTTACACAAGAACAGAGGAGAGGTCATAGGATGAGAAGATGTGAACTTTAAATACTAGGCAGTGAAAACATGTTTGTGTGTGTTGTGTGCGCGGTGTGGTTGGGGAATTTCTGTCATGCAGTCCTAAAATATTTACAAATTTAGTTCACTGAACAGAAATAATGTGTTTTTGCCACATCAAAGGAAAAGTAGGTATTTTGATTGTCAAGTCATTTTACTGATAATACCAAAATATGATATAATTATAATATATTACTGGAATGATTGTGGTGTACAAAAGTGATTATCATAACACAATTATGATCATATCTCTTAATATTGTTTATGATAAAGACATATATTGTAAGTAGATAGATATTTCATATATGGTTTAAAGGCTAATATTTAAGTGTTTTTTTGCTGATGATGATGAGAGAAAATGTGTATGTATGTATAAACTAAGTAAAATGATTTGTTGTTAAAATAGTCAAAATGGAGCTTCAAAGTGTTTTAAAAAATAATTTACTTTAAGTTACCTATTTTATTTTGGACAATCTTTTTCATTTTCCTTTTTTAAGTAAAAAGCAACTTTTAAATTTTATCGTTGTTTTATCATTCTTTTTTATGAGGCAGTGCTTCACCTGCCTCCCCCAACATGTCAACTTCATGACTGTCACCAAAACATGTTGTGTCTAGTTTGTGTGCCTGCAGTCCAATGTCCATTTTTTCCTTTGTGAAGCTTTTTTAACTAAAACACAGACCTCATTCTACATGATAAGTCTTACTTTGACACAGAAGATGTTTTTTTGTGTAAAAATCTTCCACTGATGAATGTGTGCATGTACTGTAGTTTGAAAGACTCATTACTTTTTTTAAGAGGAGTAACATTAGAACATGCAGACCTCTGAATTTCCCCGTCCATACTTAGGATCATGAATTTTATTGTATTTCATTACTGCAGTATTTGTGCTCACTTCCTTTGTTGGAATTAGTCTTATTTTTATCATTAATTTAACTCCTCTTAGGGGTTTGGGTCATTTGTTTTAGTGTTTTCAGGTATTTGGTGCTTTTGAAGACCCAACCTCTGCCCCTCTGTGTTTGACCAACCATTACTGAAAAAAATTACACAAAACATAGGCTGTGTTGCCCCTACAGAAGAGGTGCAAACTGCAAAAAATGTGTGATGAAACGCCATGGGTTTCGTTTTTAATTCTATATCCATCCCAAACAACATTAAAAAAAATAATTAAAAAAAACGCAGCAAACCCAAATGTGTAACTTTAGTTTACACATTTTTGTATTTTTTCTGCATAGTAGTAAAGTGGTTAGCAGTGGGGATGGTTGCTCTTTGGGTTTTATTCTGTGCCAATGAAGAAACAGTCGTTTAGAAACAGTTCCAGTGACTAAACGGTGCTCAAACAAGCGCTTTATAAATAAAAAATCACAATTCTAAAAAGAAAATGCGCAGCACTCATTACCATGACAACAATCTTTTTTTGGTGCATTGTACACGTCCCTCTTATCCATCAGGTCGCTGAGTTATAACACTTTGCTGTGAAGTAAAGCAAAACCTTTGCTCGCTTTGCCTTAGGTATTTTAACCGAAGCGCCGCCCACCCACACCTATTTTTGCATGAGCCCACAGAAAATTGATGTAAAAGGTAAAATAATTGGCTAGAATTGCAGAGCAAAACTGAATAGAATACAAATAATATACCTGTCTGAAATGAAGCACCAGAATATGTTTTTTTTGTACAATACCAGTAGTACCATGAACATTGGTATCATTGACTGTAGATGAGAACTGGACTGAATATCCCCTCCCCTCTCATTCCATACAGGAAGTACCCGCTGGCTTTATGCAGTCAAAGTCTCACTTCTACAGAGAAATAAACAGCCTTTTTTTTTTTTTTTTTTTTTTTTTACATTTCATTCATTTTCTTAACCGTTTTTCCCTTTCGGGGTCACAGGGCTGCTGGAGCCTATCCCGGCCACTTGTGGGCGAAGGCAGGGGACACCCTGGACAGGTCACCAGTCTGTCGCAGGGTAGAATATTTTATATTTTTTTATACATGTTTTTGATAATCTTTTTTTCACGATATTTTTTCTGTGGCACAAGTCCCAGAAAAAAGGAGAAGAAATTGTTAAATGTTTGAAACGTTTGACAGATTTTGTATAGTCTGCGTTCAAATGGAAGGGGTGTGGGATTCCAACAAGCTCAATCCTGATTGGGGAGAGTGGTTCCCAAAGAAATGAGGATTCAGACCGGCTGACAATGTCTGTGTCCAACATGGTAATGTCTGTACCATGAAAAAAATGGCGACTGAACTGTAAACAAGTCACACTCACTCAGTCCAGTTCTCAGATACAGTCAATGGTCGGTACCAGTGCCTCACAATGAGAAGACCCTGGTTTGAATCGCGTAAGGTCTGTTTTCATGTTTTCTTGTTAATGTGTGGGTTTTCCCCGGGTATTTCTGTTTCATTCCATAGTCTGAAAACATGTGTCATAGATTAATTGATGATTCTAAATGGTTCCTAGGTGTGAATGTAAGTGTGTGTGGTTGTGTGGCCCGTGACAAACTGGCGACCTGCCCAGGGTGAACCCTACCTTCTCCCAACAGTAGCTGGGATTGGCTCCAGACGCCCCATGAACCCCAAAAGGGTTACAGGGTGGATGGATGGTTGGGTTTTGAATCCAATGTTTTTTACAGAACCTCCTTTTTTTATAAACAAATTTGCACATCCTAGCAAGCAAAGAAAAACTACAAATATTGAAAATATAGTCCAGTGTTGCAGTCATTTTGATGCTTGTTTTTCAGGTTGAGATGCAAACTCAAACTGTAAATGAAGGTTGTTGTTTTGGATTTCTGTGGTGTTCCTTAGGACTTCTGAGAAAGTAAGGGTGGTCCTCACAGAGAGAAGGGGGGGAAATCCGGAAACCTCTGTTTGTCAAAGCAGGTTGTTTCACCAAGACAGAAAAAGAATCAAAAAGAAATATTTATGCACGCCTTTCAGAAAGTCCCTTTTCCCCAGCAGTCGAGTTAGAAACGGGTGGTTATGTTGAGCTTTCTCCTGTGAACAGAAAGTGTCTGCCACTGTGTGACATGTCTGACTCACATACAGCAGGAAAACCTCACAGGCGTTCAGAGGAACACGAATAGACTCTGCAAACACAAACAGAGACTGCGCAAACACAAACCACAGTAATATCTCATGTCCTTGGAAGCATTGGCTTCACCCTAACTGCTCTGATGGGAGGAGAGACCAACAGTTTGCCCTTAAGTTTAGATGGAGCCCCCACCAGAACCCCAACCCTTGAGGCTTGAATTTATTACAAGGCTCTACCCTGCTTAGTACAGATATTTGAAATGACTGTTTTTTAAGAAGTTATTTTGAACCTCAGGTGTCGTCTGCTCAGGGGCTGGTGGGGGTAAAACAGGAGGATATTGTACTGAGACAATTTTCCTTCTCCTGTTCTCTTTTGTGAATTGTCAAACCAGCTACACCTGCTGCATCAGCCTCAGTTCACCAAATCAAAAGGAAAAAGTACAGTGGTAAAAAGAAAAAAAAAGGCAGGAAAGGTCACAGAGCAGACAGAGCAATATGCTTCTTGTAACCAGCTGTGCCCCCAGGGAGCCCAGCAAAGACAATTTCCCATGCATAGTTTGTCCAGCTGCAGAGGAGAACTCCATTTCCATCTTCAAGTTGCACTTGAATAACATTTGCTCTCATTAAGAGATGCACATTATCCAGGAAAGGGGTTTAATCCACACTGACGCAGCTGCATGACAGGAATAGATAAGGACCGGACGGTCGTCTGACTGGCACGATAAATAGCCCCATAAATCTGCCACCCTGCCCTGTGCCTGCATGCTCGAATGTCGCTGTGTGTTTGTCTGTCCATCACCCCAGTGATTTGAGTTAGTGGTCCAAACAGAGGGCGGTTGCTACCCTACTATCTGTCTGCATTCCTCAGCATGACAAAACAAAAAGACAATGCAGTATGAATCCAACACATCCTAAAACATACAGATTAACTGAGGGGGTGGGCTACATATCTACTTTCAGTGGCGCCTTTTCTTATTTACACTCATCTTGTATTCTTATGTGTTAGAAATCAGGCGGCCTTAAAAATACAACTCTGATTATAACCATGGTCTGGGTGAATACTGGATTCAGATGGGCTGCAGAGTGTCTTGTTAAGACCCACTCTGATGAAAATCATGTTTATGGTGTTTTTATCTTGTCCTTATGGCATTTTTCTTTGAAGATGGAGAATGTATAAAGAAAATTAAGCTTAAAATTGCATATCTGAGTGTTTTTTTTAATTCAAAAAATACGGAGAAAACAAAAAAGCCTCTTTGTTTTCCTCGTCTGAGTCGGCATGTGGCTCTAAACCATACAGATGGATAGCTCCAATGTGGCTCGCCATTTTCGTTGCACTGCTAACGTTAGGTTGGGGTTCTAAGGGTTTGGAAGATAGAGGGAGAGTGTGTAAACAGATGAATGTTGGGAAATGGGGGCGGAATGGTCCTCGCCAAAAGTCCTGCCCACAACTTGGAGGCATATTTCTAATGAACTACTGCCGCTTACAGAAAACTAGATCCTAGTTTTTTTTTTTTTTGCCTAAAAACTGCACAATAATAATTAAAGACAACTGGGAGCTCTTTAAAATACTGTTGGGCCTTATTTAACTGCTCACAGCTGATCATACAAAGTTAAAGTGCCACACCTATCTCTTGTCAAGTCATTTTCTCAGTCTGCTCTTAAACTGTCACTGCTCGTACCGCTAGGAAATGTCACAAAGAAGAAGGAAACTCTCACTGCTTGGTTTTTCACGGCAACCTTCTTGTTTTATTTCTCCAAATGTTTTTCCGCAGAACTCTGACCTCACCGTGTCCTGTCCAATTGTCCATTTTCAGAACAACAAAAGAATCAAAAGAAAAAGTGTATTTTACTTTGATTTTTCTTCTGCTGTTTGTTTCTGTTTCTGCTCAGTCAAGTTCCGTTCTCTGTTGATGATCATTAAAGCGGTTTCATTTTGACCCTGGAGAATCTACGAACACCTTTATTTGGGGTTTTTTTAATTAATTTGACGTCTTGTTTGTTTCATTTTAGGTAGCAACAATTAACTGTGGCCAAAAAAGTAAAAAAAAAAAAAAAAAAAAAAAAAAAGAAAAACTGACAATTTAAAAAATGCAAATTTATAACATTTCAAAAATAGGAGAATTTTTTTGTGTAAAATTTGACAATGTGAATTCTCCATGGTAAAATAATTGTGTGTATTTAGGTTGAGGGTTTAACCCTTCATGCTATATAGCTCTAATTTGCAACATACGTTAAATGCACTTAATTTAACACCACCTTGAATGAAAAAAAAACGTAAAAGATTTTTTTTATTTTTTTTATAAAACTGGAAATTTACTCATAAATGATGGGCTTAAAGGTGCACTTTGGCAGACTCCCTTTCTTGTTACCTTTTTGTTCTGTCAAGTTCAGTTTTTTTTTTTTTTTTTAAGTTTGATAAATTCTCCAAATTTCCATCCATCAGTTTCCTGCATCTGGATGCTCTGATGCATTTTCCATGATGCAATGGCAAAAGATAATTTTTAAAAAGCTGGTTAATTGGCCGGGAAATAAACATGAATTTATCATACCCCAACCTCATTCAGACAGTTCTTTGATTTTTCTGCCGTGACCTCCTGTCTACATTTCCCAGAGGTCAGACTCTGCTCTGACCCCCGCGGGGCAGCATGTCAGTTGAGATGTGTGCCCAAAATTAAAATGGCATAAACGGCCACACAGGCAGACTGCAAATAGATGAGGAGCCACTTATTCAGCCACTCAGGAGTGCAATCGGAGGCTGTGGCATGGAGACGTGATAAGGGGTCGAAGTTAAAGCAGTTTAAAGCTTCTGCAGGAAACGCTTAAAAGATGCAATTAACACTGGCAGCCTTTGCTTTTTTTTGTGTAACTGAAGCACAAAACAATTCTGCCACACTGTTCGTGCATTTCATTTCCAATCTTTAGTAACTTTAACTTAAAGGTAATAGCTTCGCTTAAATGAGACTTTCAGAGGCGCGGGGAAGCTGCAGCCTCTCTGCGTGAGCATCAGCGAGCGGGCGTATCCTCTCACCGAGGATGCAATCACAGTAATTCTTCTGGCCAGAGGCAGGATCTGATTGAGAAGCTGTAACTTAGATTGAAGTCGCCCGCCTCAGCAGAGCGATGAATGAGTATGAGAGACGGTGGGGGGTGCAGTGGCGATGGGAGTGTTTCTGCAATGAAAACGATGAAAATAGGAAGGAGATGGGAGCAGAAAAGAGGAGTTTCTTTTTTTATCTGTCTGAATTATGACACGGAAGATACTAAAGAGATTACAAGCTATTTATAATTAGCTGCATGTGCTTGTATACTTTCCAGATTAATTAGGGTGGATCCTTCCAAACAAAAGTTTGGCCAAATAATTGCTCCGTCGCTGAAAACTGTGGCACACTTCCAAACATTTCTCCTCTCCCTCAAAAGCAACTACTCCTCGTTATAAACAGAATGTTGGCCCTTCTGATCTATTTCTGCTGAGGGAGCAGTACGTCTTCCTCTTTATGCCTTCGAGCAATCTTGCCGTACACTGAGCAGGAGAAGATACACAGTAATGCGCGGCGTCAGACGACAGAGGCAGCCCTTGATGGCACACTGAGCTCCCCGGGGTTATCTTTAGTTTCTGGAGCACACGTCTCTTTGGATTATCCGGGTGGAACTGTCAAAAAGTTAAATGTAGCACCCACAGGTAGTTTGACGGCTTCATTGCAAACTCTTCAACTAAAATTGTTAAAAAATATATATATACTTTTTATTTTCAATTTAATTTCAATTTCAATTTTATTTATTTTTCCACAATGCGTCAAAAGCAACAAATCTCACAATACAGAATGTGGAAAAAATGGACATCCCAGAAGCAGCTGCTTATTTTTAGGGGTCCAGCATTTTAAACAAGCATAAATATACAAAAGATGAGTGGCGGAAGGAAAAGAAAAGAAAAGAAAAATAATTTCATAAATAAAATATACTAATAGAATGAGAGAAATGATGGCAATATAGTGGAAAGTGTTAGACAATAGGGACAATGAATTTGAACAACATAAACTCTGGCGTGTAGCCATATAAGTGTCAACAGACAGAAAGAAATCACAAGCACGTTAATAGATGGTTTCGGTTGGAGCAGCATTTTTACAGTATGTTGACAATAATAACAATTTCAGTTTCCTTTTAAACATGTATATTGTTGCAGACTGTTTAACGTCATTTTCTAAACTATTCCAAGTTTGTGGACCTCTAGTATTTTGATGAACATAATCAATGCAGATGTCGATATGTAACATCGGTCTAACGTCCAAGGATTTTTACATTTCACTTTCTTGTTTAATTGCTCCTGGCTCAGGCTCAAAGCTGAAAGTGCTTCATCAATATCCATCAGTGGCTGGAAGTGAATACCTGAGAGCATGTTAAAGGAATCTGGATCTGAGAAAGCAGCTGCTCCAAATACATTCCCGCTTTTTCTAAAGGTCCATGTTTCATTTGTTTCCCATTTTGGTATCTGTTTATTCTGGGCTCGTCAACCTTCCAGGTCCAACTGCCTGGAAAACATGACAGCATATGCACAACCAGGGACTGGCTGCTAACGCTGCTTCTTCCAGCCCTCCATCAACTCCAGACCAGATGGCTCCTCGGGTGGCAGAGTTTGTGTCATTGTGTGCTGTGTTTGTGCGTTAGTCCAGGTGAAACCTTCCCAGGTGTTGGAGTGTGGGTCTGATCTTACATCCAGATGCTCAGCGTTTCTCTGCTTGTAAAAGGGGGTTTTTCTATTTCTTTTTTTTGCAAGAACAGCTGGGCAGTTTGCCATGAACACACCAACCACACGCTCTTAAATAAACACAATCTTTATTAACAACTGCTGTGTGATTACAAGAACACATGACTTATGAGGAAAACTGGTTGTTTGGCTGTGAGAATTGCGTTTCCTGCAACATTTTTTCTTGTTGCGTTCCCAATACCCACTAAATCAATCTCTGTTTGACAGTTGACAAATGGTTTAGCCTGTACACAAAAATGCAATTACATTACATTAAACTGGATTTAACACCTTTTTTTTTCCATTCAAAGGGATTCGCATTATTAGATCTACAGAATCTTGGCTCACTCATGGTGCTTTTGAAAGTTGAGCGATTGATATCTGCAGAACTCCTCTGACATAAACTATCACTTTGTTACCTGCTCTTCAAAAGCTTTAAGCCTTAGTGCTGTGATGTTTTTTGGATTGTCTGGCCTGTGGAGAGGAGTGGCTGCATCTGATGGCGATGTCACACAGCCAATATGTACATTTTGCTCATATTGCACGGATGAAACTTGGTCATTCCTGAGTACACATGGAAAAAGTGAGTAACATTGTGGTTCTTTACTTGAAATTTTCACAGATTTATCATGAATCAACCACTTTAAAACCCCTGAAGAAGTTAGAATAAACCATGCAAGTAACACGTAAATCAACATAAGCGTGGTCATTCTGCTGTTTATATGCAATTCATTAGTGATTTGGGTCTTGATTATGTAATGTTTATCTATGTGCGCCATATTGGTGATATAAAATTTTGTTTAAAAATCTGTTACACACAGGGACATCAGCAATGACGAACACAAGAAACACTTACGTATATATTAAATGTATAACAAAACATTGAAATGTTATTTCATTCGTGGCAAATGTGCAAAATGTACATAGTGGCTGTGTTACATGGCCTTTAAAGGGAGCACAGGTATGTCTTGCAGGTTTCGTTGAGGCTTGCATGGTCAGCTCAAATGATAAATGGTGTATACTTATATAGCGCTTTTCTACCTTCTTTGATGGCCCAAAGCGCTTTACAGTCAGAGACCCAATCACACAAACATTAACACACTGATGGCGGCTCCGCTGCCGAACACTGGCGCCAACCTTCCATCAGACGCAAGGTGGGGTTCAGTATCTTGCCCAAGGACACGTGGGCAGGCAATGAGGGAATTGAATCTTCCGATCAGAGGTCGACCACCCTACCATTGCACCATGGCCGCCCTGAAACACTCAAACACTCATGAAAATAGAACGTACCATTGTCATACGTGTGGTAAGAGTATCATGAAGCACTTGTAAGAATATTGTGAGAGGCATGCATTTAAAACTTGAGGGCTGATGCTGTTGTACGGCGCCCTAAAGCCCTACTCCGGTCTTTAGTGAGGTGGCTGCCCCACTGGCTCCTCACTGATCTTGCACAAATGCCGCATGCACGGGGTGTGCAGTGTTTGTTTAGTTTCTTTTTCATTCAGGCCTCTTTTTTTGTAAAAGGATAAAACTTGTATTTTTTTATACAATCTTTACATCTAATGTAAATCAAAACACATTTTATATTCAGATGCAAAAGCTTTAAACTAACAGAAGGTGTACTTTCATTTGCAGCTGACTGATTTAATCAGCGGTCTGGGGGAAGGGGGCATATCTGAAGTGTCTCTGCAATGATTGAAAGACTGAAATCCAGCGTTTCACCCCCCCCTCTTGCTATGGTGAAACAGGCCAAAGCTGGCATTAAAGCAGACAAAAACATTCTGGAACAGAGCTCCAGATGTTGCTTGAGGATTACCTCACTTTGAGTATAAGAAGGAGAGCAGGGGGGAAAGTAAAGGGAAGTGGACTGTTTATAAACCTGTTAGTTGGGAAACTCAGATTCATATGGAAGGGAGCCACATCGAGTTAGCCTCTAATTTAACATTTGCTTATCATAATTTTTCCAAATGAAGCCCATCGAGACGACTGTTGTTGTGAATTTGGGCTATATTGAATTGAATTGAAAATTGGGTCACAGGGTTGCAGAAGCCTACCCAGATACTGAAGGGTGAAGGCAGGTAAACCATTGAGGGTATATGAGAACTGGACTGAGTGTCCCCCTCCCCATTGACATTCTAAACAGGAAGTGGCCGCTGGTTCCAAGAAGCCAAAATCCCATAGACTTCTACAGAGAATTAAACAGCTGTTACTCAGCCAGTCTATTAGTCAGAATAGGCATTCTAATGTATTACATGGATTTTTTTTCTATAGTGCAAGTTATTCTAGTTATAAACTGGCCAATCAGATGCTTCGATAAAAGTAGGTGGTGCCTGCTGGCCCCCACCTGTTCAACATTAACAATGTTTGACAGATTTCCTGTAGCCTGTAGTGACTGCCATAGAAATGGTGACTCAGACCAATCACTACTTACTGATATCACCTGGCTCCAACATGGCAATGTCCATAATGCGAAAAAATGGGGTCTAAATTGATTTCATTTCGTTAAAGTCATTTCTACAGGTGACCTCACACTCACTCAGTCCAGTTGTCATATTCAGTCAATGGTACACCCTCCCGCTTTTTTTATTGTTATCATTTTTGCCTAAGTCATCATGAACTTTGTGGCTGAATTGCTCTTATTCTTTTCATTTTTTGGCACATGTCCTTTTATGACCCTTTTTTCATTGGGACTATGATGCAACACGATCTAGAGACAGGATCTATCTGAATTAAAACACTGGCACTAGGGTGGTGAAACTTCCTGATATAGTCTTCATTCCAAATTAATGTGTCAAAAGGTTGATGAATAAAAAAAAAAGGCGAAACTTGGTGCTGTAAACATTTTGGCTTTAAGATGTTTTGCCTCCTGGCTGTTGACCATTGAGTACATCCCATAATAGGAATGAATTGGATCATTTACCTCAATTTCTGTCTGAAAGTGCCTCCATGACACATGACATTGTGAAATAACTAAATAAAACACTTCTCTGTACTTTTTCTAATACAGAGTTGACCATAGTTCAATGTTTAAATGTCAAACACATAAAAGACATAAAACCAAAACAACAGTCATGTGGCTCATTACATGGTCACATGTGTCCTGTGTCCCACCCCATTTATATTATTTTCTATTATAAAATCATTCCCAGTAGTCTTGTAATTATAATTTCTTCAGTTTTTCTGTAAAATCAAAAAGCCTGTGTCATTTTTTAAGACATATTGTAGACATCGGCAAAAGCTCGTTGGAAACTCGCTTTTGGGTTGTGGGTGGGACTGTTGGTGCAGGAGTTGGCACCGGTTAATTTCCCACAATGCCTTTTGCCTACACTCTTTTCCACTAACCCCAATCCCAAGCTAACATTAGCATTGAAAAAAAAATGGTGAACAATATCAGAGGTATCCATCGGCACAGTTTAGAGTCAGTTAGCAGCTCAGACAAGGAAATGAAAATGTACATGAATCTATTTGTCTGCAAGTGGAGGATTTGAAATTGGCGGAGAAAATTTGGCCCCCCACATCAGTAGGTCCATTCTAAGTTTGTACTTTTGTAAACATCTGGTTTTCATCTGCCTCTAATCCAACATGATTGGAATAAAGAAATTGTCAGAAATGCAGTTTTGATCTTAAAGTCTTTTATATATGTCCTCCGTTATGAGTAGAATACAAGAACATGTTAAAAAATATCAAAAACACGATTCATTCATTCATTTTCTATTCCGTTTGTCCCTGTCGGGGTCACGGGGCTGCTGGAACCTATCCCGGCCACTTGAGGGGGAAGGCAGGGGACACCCTGGACAGTTCGGCAGTCTGTCGCAGGGTAGAATGTCCACAATCACACACCCATTCACTCTCACACTCACACCTGGGGACAATTTAGATCGACGAATCAACCTATGAAACATGTTTTTGGACGGTGGGAGGAAGCTGGAGTTCCTGGAGAAAACCCACCCATGCAGAGGGAGAACATGCAAACTCCACACAGAAAGGCCCCCCAGTGATGTTTTGGTCCCCCAGCCGGGACTTGAACCGGGGGCCTTCTTGCTGTGAGGAAAGAGTGCTAACCACTGCACCACCGTGCAGCCTGGGTGGGTATGTAAATAAAACAAAAGTTATCATTATTTTTTTTCTACGACTACATATTCCTGAGACCTTGTAGGCACAATTGGGTTGGATTTTGGTGGCACTTCACCTTTTATATTGGAAGTTCTGACTTTTATTTTCAATGAGAAGTCTCTATAAGGGGAATGTTGAAGTGCTTGAAATCAATCAGAAGAGCACTAACGGCCGACTCACAGCACACACACCAGTTGGGCTGAGTTAATTTGGCCCCCATGCATGGCTCTTTTGGCAGCAAAGAGTCCCCCAGGTGCTGCCTCTGGGTTCTGGACATTTGAGACAAGGTGTGCTACAGCTCCACTTGAGAATGTGTTAGTGCGTGCCTAGAACAATTAACCTCCTTTGGTGCTGTTGGCATGGCCCAACTGGTGTGCTTTTACAGTAGTAGCCCTACTTTGTTGGGACAAAGTGTTCAAAATCATGTACTGTAGGACGATGTTTTAATGCAATACATAATAAAGTTGGGAGTCTGTGAATATCCTGGGGTAATCCTGCAGGGTTCGACTCTGCTGTGTGTTATTACTTTAAACTTTTTATTTTTTTAATTTGAAATGGTTTATTTCAAGCAATCACAGAATAATGCACAAAACAATACAAAAAGCATTCATACATTCATTCAAAGACGTGTCAAACTTAGGATAATTAGATGTAGTGCTAGTTAAACATTTGAGAAAAGTATTGAACAAAAAAAATAGTTCTTAACTTTATAAAAGAGCATCGGCAGTCTGAATGCACTTTTAGCACGAGGTGGTGTCTACCTTCAACACTTTTCAACAAAGTTCCATTAAAACATCCTGTTTGGATCAAACTCAACAGGTGGGTATCTGTAAAAATACTCTGTTTCATGAGATTCAGCTGCACCTCATTCTGACATCCACAGCTGGGTCAATAACTGGAGCTGCTAGCAATTAACATTGTGTCCCTCGTATGTGTGCGGCGGCGCAGATGAAGTGTAAATGTGTGTGTCGTGGGGCTAAGTATGAGTTAATTTCTTTCCAAAGGCAATGAGATGACGGCAAACAAGCTTCAACACTGAACAGGGTGAACATGGGGATAACTACAGCAGGCCGACGGAATAATAAGCAGACTGTAACTCTACATGCACGCACGTTCTCAGCAGGAAGACATTACAGGCATGTAAACAAAGGGTAACAGCAGGCCATACTCAAGTACTAAGTACTCACAGGACATGCACCATTAAAGTCGTTTGTTTACGAAGGAGGAGAGGTATGCTTAATAAGATGTAACGTCTTGGCAGTTTTGGAAAACCAAGACGAGGTCATGACAAAAGGAGCTGCTTAGCATCCAAACATCTTCATGTTTTGCAAAAAGACAATACATTTCATCAAAGACCCACTCTGATCATTTTTTAATCATATTTTCTGCAGAGCGGCATGAGTTCATTTGAAATTCACCTCTGAGATGTGAGTGGGACTGCTGGCATTGAGCAACCCCCCCCTTATTGCTGAGAGCTCTCCGTTTACAGCCCCTCAGACCTCCAACCTAACAAAAGAAGTGCAGCAAAAAAGGCAAGTAATATTGGAACTATCCAGCCGTACGGTTTTGATCCAGATTCCAGCTCAGACGAGGAAAACAGACGCGTATACGGATCTTTTGTCTACAAGCAGATGCATCAGAATGGAGCAGAGCTTGTGGCCTGCTAAGCGTATTTTCCACATCACAAATATGCAATTTTAAGCTGAATTCTCTTTATAAATGTCTTCCATCATCAGATAAATGCCCTAAGAACATGTTTAAACACACCAAAAACTGCATTTTCATCTGAATAGGGTCTTTAATGGTGAAGCTATTGCTCATCCACTGTGGGACTTGGTATTGTTTGTATCTGGTTTTCTTTTCTCTTCAGGGTCTGAGGGTCTGTTAACACAGTGCAATGTGTTGACTGCACTGAAACCAATCATTCTTCTAGTTCAGACCATTTGGGCCAGTTTCCTCGACCACAACTCTACCCATTTTACCATTTAAATGGTAAATGGTAAATGGCGTATACTTATATAGCGCTTTCTACCCTCTTACGAAGGCCCAAAGCGCTTTTACAGTCACAGTCCCATTCACCCATGCACACACACATTCACACACTGGTGGTGGCTCCGCTGCCGAACACTGGCGCCAACCTCCCACCAGAGGCAAGGTGGGGTTCAGTGTCTTGCCCAAGGACACTTCAACACATGGGTGTGCAAGGCGGGAATCGAACCTGCAATCTTACGATCATGAGTCGACCGCCCTACCACTGCACCACGGCCGCCCTTATTTAGAAGTATACACTTATTTTGTTTTTTTTTCTGGCCGCTAAATTGATCAAATTTGGTGTTTAAGTATTTACAACAAAAATTTTAAAAGTGTGATAGTTGTCCATATATATTCATTCATTAATCTTCTAAACCTGTTTTTGCCGAAACACCTATCCCAGCAGGGGACATCCTGGACAGGTCGCCAGTCTGTTGCAGGGCCACAAATCACACAGCCATTCACACCTAGGGGCAATTTAAATTAACCAATTAACCTATGAAGCATGTTTTTTGGATGGTGGGAGGAACCCAGAGACCCTGGAGAAAAACCACACGTGCGCATTTAGATGATCATTAGAAATTTGTATTTTTTAAAGCAGCACATACAATTTCCTTTCAAAATAAAATACACCATGATTCTCCTGATCCAACAGGTTTACTTTTTGTTAGGAATAATTAGAAACAGAATAGTTAGAAACTCCCTTTTTACTTTTATTACATTTACTTGTACCTTTTATTACACTAATGGTTTAAACTTGATTCATTATTATCATCTCAAAATTATATTACATCCTAGACAACACAGCCAAGCTATTGTTCTCACGGTTTCTCCTCATCCTCCCTTTTTACTTTTTGTGTGTTCTGGTGTTTGTGCTCTGGCAAATGTCTGTGAGAACATCAGAGACATCTGACACTTGAAGCTTTATGACCTTCGAGTATCCAGCCTGCAACAGCATGTGGGTGGGTTTATCACACCATAGCCATCGTAAGGTCTCCTGAATATGCAAATATAACGTATATATACCAAGCCCTTTTCTGAGTGTCTTTGTTCAGAATTTGATATAGCAACTCTGTTCATCTGTCTGTAACCCTGCGTACAAATTTGTGCTGATTGTACGGAGTAAATCTTCACTGAAGCTAAGTATTGTCTCTGAGTCCACATTCATTTATTTCTGTGTGCAGGAAACTGAAGGGAACGAACCAACCTAACATTTTATATTATTACAGTCCTATCTAGAAAATCCAGTTTCCTCACACTTTTATTAAGAAAAAGAGAAGAAAGCCAAAGTCACACATGGTGTTTTCCATCAATATGACATTCAGGCACCTTCATCATTTTATTTATTTTGTTCATTTTGTTCATTTTTACTATCAAATATAAACATGGCAACGGTGGTTTAGAAATCCTTTTTTATGTATTCATGTAAATGCAATTACATACTTTAAGGACATCTCTTAACAGCAACTAAGTACTTTTGTGCAGCAGAAGGTAAAAAATAATTTAGTCTGTCCTGACCACAGCCGTCCATCACGGTCTGGTTTGGATCAGCAACTAGACACGACAGGAACAGACTGCAGAGAACCATCAGATCTGCTGGGAGGATTATTGGTTCCAGCCTTCGCTCCATTCAGGACCTGTACCAGTCCAGAGTCAGGAAACAGGCTGGGAGAATCGCAAAAGACCCCTCTCATCCCGGACACTGCCTGTTCAGCCTCCCCCGTCAGGGCGGCATTTTAGGACAATGTGCGCCAAAACCAGTCGCCACAAAGACAGCTTCTTACCCCGAGCTGTCACTCTGATTAACTCCTGACCAATCCCAGAGCACAGAACATGAGAACTGTCACACCCAAACTACTGTTGCATTTTTATTTAGATATGTTCATTTATCATTATTTCTGTCTTCATGTTACTTTTTCTATAATTGATCCCTTTTTGTCTTTACCCCTTTACACCTTTTTATAGTTTGCTGGTTTGCACGAGAGCACAAGATACCGAAGCCAAATTCCTTGTACATGCACTATACTTGGGCAATAAAGCTGATTCTGATTCTGAGGTTATTCTAATAATAAACCTCTCTGATTGTAGAATAAACCTTTTACCATCACTGTGCCCAGTTTTTGGACTTGTTAAACATCTAAACATAAATAAAAAATGTTTATTCACTGCTATTCACCTGCTTTTTATTTTGAAATTGTTAGCATTTGTCTTTAAGGCAAAAGAGCCACATTAGGAGGGATATAAGAGCTGCATGTGTCACCAGAACAGGAGGTTGCAGACCCCGGTTCTAGTTCATCTTCTTCCTGTTCCGGACTCTCACTGCCCAAAACAAATAGAGCCTGGCCACTGATGTGAACGCTTCACTCTCCATATAATACGTGACAGAATGCATTCTTTTTGTCAGTTTTTTTTTACCATCAATAAGAGGAAAACCTCTTCCCAGCAGTTACAACAAAGGAGCTATGTGAAGATCTTAATGGATAATTGTGATAGATTGTCCACAATACAACACAAGGGCAAACAAGTGTGTCATCCAGTAGTCAGTATATTCCCGCCTCATATAGTTTCTAACAGCAGCTTTAGTAACCCCAGAAAATCTGCGTTTGCCTCTGGAGTTGTGGACACTCAGCCTTCCACAAAGCAAGCTGTCATCAAGGAGCGAGCTGACAGGCAGCCCCCCCTGATGCTCTGCAGCTCTGGCTTGTCCTCACACATACAAACACTAGCCTGGCCCTCAGACTGTCACTTAAAGGCGTATCAGCTCTACATCTCATTCTAAGCCTCAATTCCAGTCGTCCCTAACAGGCAGTGTGGAACAGTTTTAGTTTAAATAGGTTTGGGAATCTCTTGGCACTCATTGATTAGGATAAAACTGCATTGAATTTAAGCTTTAGATTGAGTTATTTAGGCAGTAAGATCAGGTTTTTTTTTTGGTCAGCCGACTTTTAAAATATTACTCAGATCACTGAAGTGAACAATGGATTTCCTCCCAGTGTGACACCATTGCCTGTGTGGTTTCTTATAGGCTGTTCCAGTGGTCGGGTAACTTCCTCAGCGCTTCCTGCCAGTCCCCTTCAACCTCCCCCAGCCCATACAGCCGTTCTGCTTCCTGTCCCGTGTGAGACAGGAAGCTAGGCCCAGTTGACAGTGACCTCACCGCAGGAAGAACTGAGGGTGGGTGTAGAGTTGTAGCGTCAAACTTTCAGAAATCACCTTTTTTGTTGCTTTAACCACACCAAAAAACACAACTAGGAAGATTACTCTGAGCAATTTTAATGTGTACATGTCCAGCATGGCTTGTTAACACACTCAACTAGAGGTGATCACACAACAAATGTATAAAATCTTACATTTCCTACAGAATAAGAAACACTAAAACCAATCCCAAAATTTAATTGGAATGTTAACAAAAATTTGCATCAAGTTTAAAGGAAAAATGCGTAACGATAAAATCAATTTCATTAAAATCATCAAGACAAGCAGTAACCTCATTTACTGTAATTTGCTCTTTCATCTTGTAATTAAGGATATGCATTTCCCCACACAGTCACTGAACCAAACTGTAGCTGCAAACAGTGAACAAAGACATTTTTTTAAGTAGCCGGCTCAACAGTTTCAGTGTCTGAGGCACAATAAGTGCTGATCTGCTGCACAAAGATAGTGAAAGCCGTTTGTCAGATGTCTTCTGAGTCCGTCCCCGCGGTGAGCGCTCAACTTGGCAGAGTGCTGGTTTGAGATGAGTGGTTTCAGAGTGTGCTGGCTGATGCATTCTGGGAGGAGAGGAGCATCTGTACATCCACGGTCCTTTATTTCTGTCAAACTGAAGCACAATTGTCCTTTTCAATAGTTATACATATTTAATCGTTTTCGGTCTGTAATGAGTCGATTCAGTGTTTTTGGAAGAGTTTTGATTGGATGCAGTGCTGGAAACTCATGGTTTTTAGTGCATGGAAACAGCAGGAGGCAAAATGATAGAAAGTTTAGAAAGCGGGTAAGAATCTCCACCTTCTGAACGAGTGTAGAGATGTTGGGAGAAGTCCTCATTTTAAAAGACAACAGAGGGAAAGACGGCATGCTGGAGGGCCGAGGCGGAAACGCTCAGCGTGCATTGTTTACAGAGACACATCCTGAGAGAGATGAAAGCTGAGACAAGCTCAGCACATCTGAGCCTCACCAACACTTGCATCACTGATCCGTACCTCACAATGACAATGAAGATACGTCACGCTATCCAGCATGAAATGTGACTGTCGAGTCTTGTTTCCAAGCCTCAAGAGAAGAATAAAGGAGTTTTGTTTTTCTAAAATTCTCTGTCTAGTCTGTTCTCCTTCCTAATGGGGTACTGAGGGAGAAAATGAAGGGAGTGGAAGACAGGAGGCCATTGTTGTTGCTGTTACGATCCCCCCTCCCCCCCAGGGCTTTAAGGGCTGGGCTGAGCATGCAGACGGGTGGAGATGGAGAGAGGCTGGGAGATTTACAGTCGGAGAAGAGGCCTCGCTGATGGAGAGCCGCACTGATTAACTCTACGTTCATCAATCAACCCTGACGGATTTCTTTCCTGACCTCTCAGCACTTCTCTTCCGCTCGATGTCCGGAGAGAATGAACGGTACCAACCGAAAAAACCTGCTGAATCACAGAGGGTCTAGCTCAAAGTGGGGTGGACTCGAGCACACTCAGCTTTTTGAAGTGGTTACTCTGAGTTGCTTGTCCAGGAGACACAGCTTGACAAATAAGATCTTCATTTACTGCTTCCCGTCTTCTGCAGTGAGTCTGCAGTTTCTGAGCTTGTCCAGACACTCGGCTGTCTCATCGATGGGCCAATGGAGGAGCAGGATGGGGGAGGACAGTCCACAGTGGAGTAGAAGCGAGTGCTTTTAACACTGATTAGCCCCGGCTGCCTATCTCCACCCACAAAAGTCTCAATGACGAGGCAGTGAGTGATACACTGTTTCCTAGCAACATGCAGAGACCAACATCTGATTATTCGAAAGATGTCTGGTGACAGATCGTCTTTGAGTAGAATGTCATTTTCATGCTTTTAAATCTCAACCAGAAATGTGACTTTCTGAATAAAAGTTCCTAATTCAACCAAACCAATAAGTTGTTACTAATAAATGTTCACATTTCTCAAGCAAACCCACCCTAAAAGAGCCTGTCCGTCACTGTTTGCTAGTTTCCTGCCTGGTCGGCATGATGTTGAGCCAGCAGAAGAATTTGGGTCACACGAGCTCTCTCTGTTCTTCTTCCCACCCCTCCTAATTCCTGAGATCCAAACTCTGCAAGCTCAGGGAGACGGGGTCAGCTTCCGCCCCCCCAGCCCCCTCCCCCCTCCTCATTTCAGCTGCAGGAAGCTCCTTCCACCCTGCCCGTCCACTTCTGTGTAACCTGAGCTTGACCATCTCAGCTGCACCACCCAACGCTGGCCGAGATAAGCCTTCCGCCCATTCACAGTTTCTAGTTTGAAGTCGAACTTCTATTTGGTCTTTATCCTCAATTTGACTTTAAGGCATTTATCTAAAAAGCTGCTTAAAGAGAACCAGATCTTTGAATTCAAATAAAGTTTAGTTGAGGTACAGATACAGCTCAAAAGAGACCACCCTTTGAACAAAAACTGCACACTGCATGGGAAAAATCTGCAAAAACAGAGGGCAGTTTGGTTCCTAAGACTGTTTTTGATGTTGTAAATATTCCATAAGCTCCCTGTTCCACTCCATTCTGATACATCCAATAGATCCATGTACGTCTTGATTTTCCTTGTGAGAGCTGCCATCTAGCTTAAAACTATGACTAGATAGCTCCAATATTGCTCGCCATTTTTGTTTTCCAAGGCTAATGTTAGTTTGGGGGTGTAAGGGGCTGTAAGCTAGTGTGAGAGTGTGTAAACAGACTGATGATGGAAAGTGTGTGTGTGCGCGTGGGGGGGGGATTACTCCATGCCAACAGTCCTGCCCGCAACTCGGAGCCAAATTTCTAATGAACTACTCCTGATAGAAACTATGTCCCTTAAAACTGAGCAGGTTTTGTTGATTTAGGGTAAAAATGGTCTAACTAACGCTTTGAAAATAGATCAAAAGATGATCGGAGTGGAACTTTAAATGGCTATATGAATTTTTGGATCAGACTCAGCACAACATTTCAGAAATCAAACGTTCTTCATCAAGAAGAAGCTGTTAGGTGTGCAAAATTATATTGTCTCAAATGCTTTCTGACACGTCGGCTAAATGGTTAATAAAAATGTTTCCGCCTGTTCTTCCTTTGTTCTTGGAGGATGAAAAGGGAGCAGTGAATGTTTTCAGAGTGGGAGTCAAAGGTTTGGGTTAGAGGTCTCATGGGTTAACAGCATTTGCACACACCTGCTGTTTTTGATAAAGAGGATTAGTCTGTGCTCATGCTGGGTTTCATGGGTTTGAGCCCACCCTGGTCCTTATAGTTACCCCATCCTACTAAGACTATAGGTCATCACAAGGGCTTTCTTTACAATAAAAAAAGCAAAATGCCTGTTAAGAATTGCATGGGACATTAGTTGCCCCCTCCTGCAGCTCAAGTTTCACGCCACGCTTTGCCTTTTACTTTCTCGGTTTATGTCGGCGCTCATCTCCTGTGTAATTTCACAGTCAGCTGACTTTCCGCATTAGTTCATCTCCTCTGCAACACAAAGAAAATGTCTTGCTGCTGATGGAAAAAAGGGAAACCGCTTCCTGTCAACTGGAAGAAAAGTGTTTACCCCTTCAGCCAGGAAGGTCCTAAAATAGTTTGTGTTCTAGAAAGGCGGCAGGTAGATCTACGGTGGCAGAAGGGAGCAGAAGATAAAGAGGAAATGCACATCTTTATTAGAACTTCAGCGCCTATCACTTGTTTATCTAAACCTGGTGGACACTGAGACCCCTAAACTTTTTGTGGTAAAATCATATCACTTTCTGCTAAAGTGAGTTTTTGCAAGTTACAAACGTTAAACGTTGAAGAAGCCTGAAAGCTGTTTGGTTATTAGTGTAGCGGATGACAAAAACCTAGTTTTTCAGGGTTTCTGTCGGACAAATCACTTTTCTCCAAGAGCAAAAACCTAGAAGTCTTTTATCTGTGGAGTATTGCAGCACATGAAGGATGAGACGGTTCACATATAGAGGTACAGATGTGAAAACCCAGGTGAGCCTGGTTCATATGAGTATAGACCCTGTGATTATGTAATGTCGACGCTTAAGTCTCCCTTCCTGAAAGTTGGCATTTCGAGGCTGTCCGAAATCCTCACTGAAGCCATTTTTCCATCTCAGATATTAGGATGTCAGACGACCAAAGCCATTAAAATTCTAAACATTTGATTAAATTGTGATGTTGCAAAAACTCACTCCATAGAAATATGTTTGATTTACATTCGAACTGCAGTAGTGAAAGCAATAGTTGGAGCCAAAGTTTCAGTATTTGTTTGTTAGGTTTTCAATCGAAAACATGCCGTCAACAAGATAGTTGCTTTTGACAATCGACTCTTGAAAGTGTAAAATCGTGAGCAGATTCCTTTGATGAACAGGTTTCCCTCAGAGGCCAGGTTACCCAGGCGTATGTAATGCATCGCAAACAAGAAGTTTCAAAACTAAAAATTTGTTTCAATGCTACAGCTCTGAATACAAGGAAGGGTCAAATCTGTTTCTATACGTTGATGAGATGTATCCTGTTCAAAATGCTAAAATCCTCAACACTGTAACCTCAAAGATGTTAAGAGTGGTCTTAAAAAAAAACACTTAATTGATCTGATATGGTCAGAAGATTCCGTTGAAGATCTTTGAGTTTGGTAGATCATTAAATGATCCATCATGTTTTAGGAGTCAGCCAATCCTTTTCAGGTTTTACCCCCCCTCCCCGTCTCTGATATAATGTTCTGTGAAGAGAGGAACCCATACCTGAAGCATGGCGGTCCATCTATAAATTGCTTTTCTTTGTGAAATGACATGAGCAGATGTGAAACTTCTCAGACTGGAAAACTCCCCCACTGAGACCAGAGGAAGGTGGAGAAACGAGAGTGAGAATAGAGAACGCTTCCAGGTTTAGAAAAGATAATAATAACAGCAAAACAAAGTCACACAGAATGAACCGAAACAAAAACATGAAAAAAAAAAAAAACAATGTGCAAAGTTCTCTCATAAATAGACTGCAGTCACCCTGTTGTAGAGCACCATGGGAGGCAAGAGAGGTTTCTGTGGTGTGTGCCTGTGTGTGAATGTGGACATGGTTGATGCGTGTGCCTGTGTTTCAGTACAGGATCTGCAGGGACCTACTACCACTACAAGCTGCAAGAGCACAGAGCCTTGAGATGGATGGACAACTGGAAAGAGATCCGGAGTCAAGAAGAGGAGGTATCCAAAGTCCAGTTCAAGTTCAGAGTCCAGTGGATCCTTTAGTCAGGTGTCAGACCCAGTCCTGCAGTGAGCGCTTGCAGTGCACCAGCAGGCGGGGTGCCCCTTTGCTCTGCAGCGTGTTGATGATGGCGTAGATCAGCCCCAGAATGCACAGCACCAGGACCAGCGGGATGGTCACCATCAGAATGTTCATGGTCCGTTCCTCACTGTCATCCACCTTCAGCACCACGTCCACCTCGTTCGTGTCCTCTTCACGACCTTCGCGATAGTCTTCATCTTTGTCCTTGTCGGAGCCTTTGCCTGGCTTTCTGTCCTCCCCTTCGCGATCCACTCCGTGCCGATCTTTGCCTTTGTCAGCGTCTTTACCTGCGTCTGGGTTGAATGGCGGCCGGTTCACATCTGGGTATTTACGTCCTGAGTCAGTGTCTTTGTCTGGATTTAAGTCCACACTGCATCCCATGAAGTCTCTGAGGATGGACTTGGGGTAGCCGGGTTCGCTCTTCATACGGTGGTTATCAAACTTCCAGTATTTGGAACCCTTGTAGAAAAATGTGTACGCTAAAACACAAAATAAGGTGAGATGTTCAATGGACGATCACTATTGGTAATTGATTCAAGCACACCGTCAGTTAGAAACCGTTCTGTGTTTCAGCTCACCTCCATCGTCACTGAGAAAGGCTCCCTTAGGAGTAGAGGGCACCGACGATCCCCAGACACTGATCAGCTTTGGGTATCCCACATCTGCTGAGCGGGACTGCTCATTGAAGCGCCAGTACCTGCCGGCAGCAGAACATCATTACTGTCTGAACAACAGGAACATTTGCTGAGTATAGACGTTCTGATTGTCCCTACAGACCTGGAGTGTGGACAGTACTCTGTAAGTTCTTTTTGTTCTGTAGAATTCCACAGTTCAAGGGACCTAATGAGCTTCTCACTCAAACTAAACGTATCATATCAACCTGGAATGCGCAATATAAATGTGGGAATCCACTTTTTCTTGAATCTATCTGAGCCCAAATCTTTGCAAAGACTATTTGTAATTGGGTTATTTACCAGTAAATATAAATTAAAACTAATAATAGTTAAAACATAACTAAAGGGGAGAAAGAAGAAGACTGGTCTAAAGCTTAAACTTAATCCACTATCCCTTTTAATGTGATGTTGTACTGTGCTTGAAGATGAGGGGGAACTGGTTGCAGACAAGATGGCACATAGACATCATTAGCTGGAAACCGAAATTCCTCAAGATTTCAGAATTGTAGCACCTTTTATTAAAGCTTTTTAATGTGAATTAATGGTTTAGTGTGCAAGATGAGCTTAAAATGGTGCAAAAAACGTGAATCTTTTAATTCCTTTCAAAAAAAGATATAAGGAAGTGTTCATGTTTGTAAAACTATTACACTGGAGCTTTAGCCTTCAACAACTGTATCTTTTCAACCCTTAAGGCGGTCAACACTAATCAGCTTTTTGAGTGGCGGCGAAAAGCGGCTCCGCGCCTGTATGCACTAATTTATATTGGTAATATGTTGCAGATCTGTGAAAAGCCCCTTTAAAGGGTTGCTTATCAGCGCAAAATCGCTTTTCTCCGCTGATCAGCTGATTTACGTTAAACATAGTAGGTTTTGACCGAGACATCTCTGGTGTTGAAGGTAGTGGTAGTAAAACTCACTAAGATTAGCTTTCTTTTCATTGCTTTTAAAAGTCTTACCGGTCTCCTTGAAAGAGGTAAGTGTAGCCGGATGGCTCCCACCAGACAGCTGTATCTATTCGGTCATAAGGAATATCACGACCAAAATCAACCAACTCCAGTGGATAGCCAGGTTCAAGGTTAGCCTCCCTGAAAATCCAAAACCTGTTTCCTGAAGAGACAAGAAATAACAATAAGGAGGACTGCTGATCCACAAACCAGGTTTTTCCAGTGTCTCATCCACTAAAAGACCTTAAAGGATCAAATCCAATCTGTTAGACATGACGGCAAAAGCTTTATGCAAATTCAGACAGATGTTCACATTCTGACTGGCCAGGAAAAGACTGTGACTGTACATGTTGTATTATTTGGCACCTCTACATAAGAACAAACGCAGCAACCAAACCTGCCTCCTTTGCACACTTGTGAATTATGAGAATGCTGTAATGATTTGTTGGCAAGCTCTCATACGACATCATTGAGTAAGGATTTGGGGTTTGGCTTGTAATTAGCCATTAGGAGCGGAGGTTCTGGTGTCAGCCTGGAACAGCTGAAGGGAAGGTTTTAGTGTTTTACAGTGTCAGATGAAGGGACTTCATTCCTCCATTACGTCTCCTTTTGGCTGCTATCAGCTTCCTTCCAGCCTCCCACCCATCCACCCACCCCCGGCCCCTCACTCCAAGTTTGAAATGAAAGCCCTACACTCAGCATCTGGAGAGAGCTAAGGTTAACACTTTGCTTCCCAGGGTTCTTCAGCTACACAACCCCGATGGAGAATTAAACGACTCATTCTACTGCTCTCCAAAGCAATAAAAAATATCTTTGACCCAAAGATCTGATTCCCTTAGTCCATACATCTATAGTTGTCCTAGATCTCTATTAAATGATACCTGCACACACAATGAAATGCATTCCTACAGATAATTTAACATTACATGCTTACTTTTACACTCTGTAAATCTCTGGCTCGAGGGATGAGGATACTGCAAGAAACAAAATGTAACAACTTCCATCTGAAGTTTTCCTTTTTTTAATCACCGTTGGAGGCGATGATTAAAAAAAAGAAGTGACAACCGTTACTTCATGTGAAAATAAGTCTTGAAATTTTTAAATATCAGAATTTACACACTTGCCTTGCCTTTTAACCCTCAAGAAAATTCAAAGCAGCTTCTAAAGTAATATTCACATATATATCCAGACTCTTGCATTTCTTGCCCCCCACTGATGCAAGAATGTGGGCAGATATGACTTTAGAAGCTGCTTGCAATTTTCTTTGATGGAAACAAATTTATCTTTAGGTTATCAACAGCCTCCCTGGCTGATACATAGTTTAAAATGGGTCAATAGTGTAAAATGAAATCTGAAAAAGAAGTAAGTCATTATAAACAGACAGAATTTCCAAAAATGTTTAAAATGAACTTAAACACTTAAGTGTGTGCACCTTTATTAGGATTCAAATCAGCTAACACGTCCCACTGAAATGGAAAACAGCTGGAAAACTGTTTTCTATGAGACACTACATACTAGGCTTGTGTATCTTTCCCCTTTCGCATTGTTCGATATGCATTCGATCCAAAGGTCCATGAATCGATACATTAAAAGATTCAACTTGTGTTAACACAGTCCAATTCTTATATCTAAATGGAGACAATCTAGATATTTATCATTCATTTCACATTTATGAATGAAAATACCTTTGCCATTGCTGTAGTCACCATTAGCCAATTGTAGCTGACCCACCTTGGTAGAAGCAAGCTTGTGAAAGGACGTCATTTTGTTTCATCACATGGACATAAATAGCCAAAGACAGGAGAGCACAACAGGAAGAGAAACTGACAGTTTGTCAGAAATCAGTTTACTTCCCAATCAATGTATTTACCTTTAATGTAATCTTGTTTGTATATGTGGTTTTCAACAGACACTGCTGTTACTCTCAGTCCTAGATCCATTTTTTTGATACCTATCTGTTTCCTTTACATACCGACTCGATGATTAACCTGTATGAACTTTGGAGTATTTTCTAATCAAGAAAAATACCTTTATTTTCTTTCTTAAAGTCATTGGTGGTGTGGTCTTTTAAATGTCAAAGGACTTCTTTTAAAAGGTTGAAAAGCTCTTCCCCTTCCATCTAAACTCCTACTTTTCAAACTAAAGGACAGGCCAAAGGGGAAAATTAGGCTTCACTCCGATGTGCCAAAAGGCCAGCATTTATCTACATGAAACAAGAAAATAACTACTGTGACTGACAGCTAAAACAAAGCTGACAGCCTCATCTAAAATCCCACCTGATGTTTAGTTTCCTACTCTACATATTCCTTCCCTCTTTCCTTCTCATTTGGTTTGGCCGGTTCTTCGCTAATAGTTTCTTGCCAAGTGTCACGCTGAGTGGCGTGCCTATACCAATGACATCATTCTCATTATCAACAGCTGTCCCAAGCTTATGGAGCCAAAAGGCTGAGCTTTTGCTATTTCATTCAACAACTTCATCTCACGCTTTGAAAGACAAAGGTGCTCTCCGTGACTCTCTGCAGAAATAATGGGCTGTGCTAAAAAAGATTTATTCCCCGCTTGCAGATTTTATTATGTGCCTCTGCATCCTATACATGCGGGGTTACGTATATCTTTAATATTATCTACAAAAGATGAAAAGAGCTCCACAATTGGTCTCAATTGTGCAGTAGGATAGCATTTAGACATGAGGGTAGGAAATTACAATGAAGAAATATTACTCAGTATAGATTTTTTGAAAAAAAAAAAAAAAAAAAGCAGTTGGTGAATAACTTAGTGGCAGAGCATAGGATATATAGGTTTTTATGGCCTATAAATTTGGAAAAGGGGAATACACTGAAAGTAAGAAAAAAAAGGAAAACTTTATATCTTAAGATGGCTTCATTTAATTCTATAGAAACTGATCACCACTTTGCAAACACACTACATCTACTGCTATAGATGACTTTACTGGAATGAGTGGTATACAATGGTCACGTCAAGATACTGTCAATATCAAGGTTTAACGCTTTAACCTTTGCAATGATGGCGCAAAGCCGCTTTTCTATGCAACAGAATCAGCTGAATTATCTGTAAACACTTCACTACTGTAAAGGTTTGAATATCAGCGCAAAGCTGCTTTTCTCTGCTATAGAATCTGCTGGAATTGCATTAATTGCACCAATGGTTGAAGAGTTATGGTAGTCGAGAGAATGTAAAGACTGGAGCTAAAGCTTCGGCGTTAAAGGGTGAATCAATGAGAAATGTATCAGACAGAAGCAATCACGTTAAAAGGAACATACATCGAGTTGTTGAGCTTACCTTTAAAGAAGACGAACCTGCCGTCATGCCTTTCATACGCAGCGTCGATGTCGCCGGGCAGACCCCTCCAAAAGTGACTGATGGGCATGGGGTAGTTATCAAGGACCCTATTCCTGCGCACCCTCCAGAACCATCGGCCCTAAACAAAGAACATTCAAGATTTCAAGTCCATTTGCAATACTAAGCTGGGATAGCTCTGTAAAGAGAACACAGCAAAGGAAAGCGACATATTTTATTTGGTAAAAGGTGTATTAGTACTTATATAGTACTTTACTACCTTAATTAAGGCCCAAGGCAATTTACAGTCCATGCACACACACATTCACACACTGATGGTGCCACGAGGCGCCAATCTGTGACTACCAGGAGCTATGTGGAATTCAGTGTCTTCTTACCCAAGGACACTTTGACACATGTGCAGCACAACCTCCGATCAGAGGTTGACCGCTCAACCTCTGCATCACCGCCACTTAAACACTAGATGACAGATTGGATTGTGAAAAGTTAAACCTCGTCTGCACAGGCAGGTATGCTTGCACCGGAAGCCCTTGAAGTCATTTGTAAGTGGTGAGTCAGGGGAGCTTTTTGCGCGCTGGATAATGTAACAGTAAAATGCTCAGTGCTGCTTCTTTCTGGAGAGCACATCTTGTTTCGTCCTTCACGCAGGACATGCTGGCAGACAGAACGGCGCTGCAGAGCGGACCGGTGTGGAAATGTTCAGAGCAGAGAGCAAAGGAGCGGGACTGAGTTTATGTGGTCTGACATGAGTAAAGTGAATGAGAGCTGAATTGTCCATATTTGTCCTGACCAGACCGGAGCAGATCTGAGAGTGAGAGTCTGATTTTTGAAAGCAGCTTTGATTTTGTATTCACTCGCCTCTCTTGCAAAGCACAAAAAAAAAAGAGTAAGGAAGCTTTCTTCAGGATGACAACCTCTTTCTTCTTTTGATAGACAGGACTGCACTAACAAACTTCACTCACCTAAAATAGTTTTACTCTGCAAAATATTACAGCAACATCTGCCAGAATTCACTTCTTGTCCTGTCATGAGGTTATAATTGTTTTGAGATTGTAAATAAAGTATGCAACTTTTATCTTCTTTTTTCCAAGTCTGTCATTTATGGAGACATTTTGTTGTTTACATTATATGGTTGTTTTTATAAGCATAAATTATAGTTTTCATTAAGAACAAAAAGTATGAACCATATTATTCCTAGGGGGTTTGTCCGGGGGCTTGTCCGGGACATATCAGAAATGTTAGGTTTCAACTGCACCTGCATTTAGAATAAACTAAATCATCTCAGCGGTTTGTTGTCATCGCAGTGCAAAGTATGAATTATTTGCTCTCCAGTCAGAACTTCAGTGTGAATTATGCCTTCAGTGTTTCAGCTGTCTGGGTTTCGTATATGTTCTTATGAATGCTTGTAAATGAGTTGAGTGGACTTTTCGGCCTCTGGGGATATTGGATATGTCACTTGTCTTTTTGTGGATAATTTGTAATCATTCCTATGGATACATTGACTC
Source organism: Oryzias curvinotus (assembly GCA_023969325.1). Lineage (NCBI taxonomy): Eukaryota > Metazoa > Chordata > Actinopteri > Beloniformes > Adrianichthyidae > Oryzias > Oryzias curvinotus. The sequence continues at coordinate 28,939,836 of CM043708.1, read as the reverse complement.
TGTGTTCCAATGAGCCACATTAGCTGACATAGTTTGTTTTGTGGAGTTGACTTGTTTTGTGCTTTGTAACTCATGATTGCTGCAATATCTACTTTTTTGTTCATTTGCAACTTTTTTAGTTTGATTTATTCCAATTAAACTGTCATAACTCCCTTCACCTTTGGAGGTCAGCTAAAAGACCCACTCCAATGAAAAATGTGTTTTTGGTGTTTTTAACATGTTCCGGTAACATTTTTCTCATGATGGAGGACATAAATACAATAGTTTAAGCTTAAAACTGCATTTGTGAGTATTGCTTTATTCAAATCAATTTTTTCTGCCCTGGTAATGTTAGGATGGGGCTGTAAGCAGAAGATAGTGTAAACAAAGTGATCATGGGAAATCCGTGGAGGCTTACTGTCCATACCAACAGCCCACAACTCAGAGGCAACTTTCTAATGAACTACTGCCGCTCGACAGAAACTATGTTGTAGAAAACAACACATTTTTTAAATTTGCCTAAAAACGGCAAAATCTTAATTATAAGACCACTAGGGAGGATTTTACAATTAATCAAAAGAAAATTGGAGTGGGTCTTTAAGATTGCCTAAAGATCCTTCAATTTAAGTTCATCTTCTTGTCTTGGCTCATTATTAACATCTTAATTTTCTTACTTTTTGCGGTCAATCTCTTGTTGCTGCCCACAAGTAAAAGCTAGGAAAACAAGGAATCAATTATTATTTTGGAGAATTCGTATAAATTGGTTTACAAATGAATGACAACAAACATAATCTATCCCTTGGCAGAAAAACTGAATTTGAACCCATATCATCAGAATTACACACTTGGCTGGACATTGTAGATTCTGTGTTAATGAAGGTCTACCCTAAAATATGCAAAAAACAAACTGCTTTGTTTGTTGTTGGCTTCCTGTTGCTGCGGTAACTCTGATGTATGAACACGTTGATGCACACTAGAAATGTTTCTTAACTTGGGATGGAGTCTGGGATGTTCTGACAGAGATGAAACCCTGTGGCTTATTTCCAGGCAGCTGGATGTCGAGTCCTGTAAGTGCTGCTCGGCGTTACAAACACCTACGCTCCAAGATACGAGTGCAAAGAAAGAAAACACCTACTTTGCTCCTGGACATTCCAGCTTTACAAATCCACTCACTATACACATCATTATTCACCTCTCAATACTACATGGACTATCTCCAAGATAAACGTACACACACAAAAACACTGAACAAAATGTCCAAAGTCTTAAGGTCCTATCTGAAAGCTCCCTTACAATATGTACACTGACAAGTAAAATGCTGTTAAACCAATTATTGAAAACACAAAGCAGATGTTTAATGAAAGTTTGGATTGCATAACACCTAAAATACCTCCATTTTCAAGAAAGAATAAAACCCAGGTTTGGAAAAAATGAGTGGTTTGTATTCTGACAGGTTTCTCAGACAAATCTTTTAAAGCTAGAGGCTTAGCTAACAGCTCACTGCTACTTAGTGTCTTTTGAATGTTTTGTGTGAGTCCAGGGGCTTTTTAAGACAAACACCTGACTGACCCTTTCCCTCTTTTAATAGCCTTCAAACTCATAAAAGAACACCGGCTCCTTTGGTTAACAATCCACAGGTTCCTAATTGAAAACAGACCATTTTCTTGCCACACACGCCTTTTGTCATAAACTGATTCCTTACAAATGACTTATAGATACAGTTGACTGAATTTCAAGCACTGAAGAAGCTACATGGCTAAGGTGTAGTAGTATGGCTAAAGGGAGAACCATCTCTTCTTTCTGGTCCACATGCTTACCTTGAAGACAAACATCTCTCCCCGCAGCAAAGCAACTGTGTCAAAGTTGCCTTCACAGATATTGGGCCCGTAAGTGTCTGGTCTGTCGGTGGTCCTGGGGCGGTCAGGGTGGCGAGGGGTTGGTGGAAAAGGCCTGTGATCTGGACGGCGGGGTGTCACTGTTGGCAGGGCGTTGGTGGGACCACCGCCTGGTGGACCTTCAGAGAAGCAGAAGAGGTTGTGTGAGTGTATAGAGCAGGAAGAGGCAGCTGTCACCTCTTTATCTGACAGGCAGGATGAGGATTTCTACTTTTGTTAAAGTTATTCAAGTTCATAAATTGAATAACTTGCAATACAGAAACAATGATGAAAACATGCCAAACACAAAGTAGCAGTAAATGTCAAGAATTCACAAAAACTTTAAGAAAGTACTGTAACGCAAAGTTAAACTGGAATCTTTTTTTTAAACACGTAGGCCCACTGGTAAAAGATTGAATGGTGAGAAATGGTACAAGAAAGAACTACTCTAAATGCTAAAACTACCTGATCCTATATGCTAAATAAATCTAAATAAGAAATGGCACAAAGTCACCAAAAATAAGCAACACATGCAGACAGGCTAAAAATGTGTTAAACACCTAAATATGGTAACAAATAAATATATTAACAAAAATGAAGCAGAAAAAGCTGGTAATACTGAACTTTTAAGGGTGTGAATGTGTTCATACATCAGCAGCCCCTGACGGTTTGAATTAAGGCAGAGACAGACACTCAAGAAAGAGCCGTCAGGACTAAACTAATACCATAAATCCGTTGGATGCCTTGCAGGTCATCATCAGGAAGCTGGAAGTTCTCAGTCTCCATCCACTGGTAGAAAGGGGCCATGATGGCCAAGGGGTTGTTGGAGTGCTCCAAACCAAGGGCATGGCCCAGCTCGTGCACGGCCACCAAGAAGAGGTCATTACCTGGGGACACAGATAAACAAGTGTGAAATCAAGACTCAGTGTAAAAACTAAACAAAGTCCGTTTTTTTGTTGATGCTAATTTTGTCCAAAAAAATTGGAATGACTTTAACAAATGAATCCTTAAAATCAGGGCTGTCCCAGGCAACAGGAAATAATACTTATCTTTCTTTTAAAGACCTAAAAAAATCACACAAAAAGCGTTCATAGCATATGACACAAACAAATTGAGCTTTAAGTGGTCAATGAAAAAGTTGTGACCATTGCACCAGCTTCCTTCCTCTTGGCACCAACCACAGAACAGCAGGTTCACATTTCCTCAGGAGTTCCTGCAGTTCAGTCTCTGGAGTGAAGCCATCAGGCAGAGGGGCATTTCCCCTCCATCAATACTTCTTTGTTGTCTTTCACCCAGAATGCGGCCTTAGTGAACTGTGACCTAGCAAGCCATTTTCTCTAATGAGACATGCTGATTGGTCAGATTTGTGCCGATGACATCATGTTTTGGGGGTTGCGGTGACGTCACTGCTGTGAATGCAGACAAAGGGGAAATGCTTGGCATGTCTGTCCTCGTCCATCTCTTCATTTCCTCACTCAAACAGGGATTTGTCCATTTCCTTGTAACTTTATCCCCATCGCTGACATGCTGAGCGGCAGCTTGAACTTAAGAGGAGAGCACAGCAAGTTTGCCAAAGATGCATGAAGAAAGGGTGAGCAGATAAAGAGGTCTTTGTGATGTAACCGTGACAACCGCTTGGTGAGACAAAGAAAAGCAGGAAAGATGTGCAAGTCAGTACAGTTAGTTCAACCAACTTGTCGTTGAGCTTTGTCCTTCTCTGTAACAAAACACTTTATTCAACTTTAATAAAGAAAATCCCAGAAAAGAAATGGCACCTAGACGACCAAACATCTTTGAGAGAATTTGCTTGGTGCATTGCCAGTGAAAAAAAAAAAAAACCTGGCTTTAGTGTCATCTGAGCACAAAAAAGTCATTTTACTGCAGGTTTTTATCCAGAAAAAATTTCCCTGAAGGCTCAGACTAAATTAGAAAATCTCCTCTAAACCAGAAAAGCAGATTCATCACATTATGTCTCACGACGAAATTAAACAATGTTTGATCTGGTGGACTGTCTCAAACGGAGACAGACTTTGTCTTTCTGCATTTTTTTTCAATATATCACTAAATGGGTTTTCACTTGCATTAAATTGGCGGAAGCTCATTTAGCTTCAAGGACAAAGAAAGTCATGAACATCGTAACTTTAACTTATATTCATGGCTAGAAAACTTCTCAAGAACTGTTTTCCTGCCAGTTACGGCTGCTGGCTGCACCACAGAGTCATTTAAAAAAATCATTTGCAAACTGGACATTGCAAAAACTATTTCTACAAACGAGCAGTGGATCAAAAAGCATGTGCGTCCTGACAAAATGTCATCAGAATCTTCAAACAAGTTGCGAATCCCCTGTTCTATTGTGATGGCAGTTGTATGAAGTTTGACTAATAAGACATGGTTCCGACTAACCCAAACTGGGATTAGGCTGTAATTTACTTGCACGTTGCTTTAAAGCTGTTTAAGTAGCATGGAGGAAAAAGAGGACCAGTCTAGAGCTCCAGTAAGTGGGAACATTCTCCCACTTACTGAGGCATTCCCTGTGATCTGTCCTGAAACGCATCCCACACACCCCACTTAGCTGTGTGGCTCTGTGATGTGAGCGTAGATAACAGGGCAGGAAAAAAAAATCCTCATTTTGTCAGAAGGATTAATGAGAGCACTGGAAGAAATCTTTGTCACTTGTGTTTGAGATTAATTTCATTTAAAACATTCGTGTCGGGACTGGAAACAGGATTTAGCTTCATATCAAAGAAAGCATGAAAGCTGAGCATGAATAAATGAGTCCTGGCAGAGATTTAAGTCTTTAGAAGAGCAGGGGCTTCAGTGTTTGTGCACAAACACACCAGGATCCTTAGAAGTTAGAGGAGGGTTGGGTAAAAGACAACGCTATACGATCAAAAAAACTGCTCACTTGTCTTACCAAGAATTCTTCCTTTAGGATCTTTAAACCAGACAATAAGACCAAGTTTAACTATTAAAATGTACACTTGTCTGTTTTTGAAGAGGACTCCTTACCTGTATCTTTTCAATAAAATATAAATGTTATAGTTTATTTAAAAAAAAAAACAAAAACAATTGTGTGGAGGTGAAACACAGCAGGCGTGTAAAGGCAATCACATTTCTATAATTGATGCCTTGGTCAGGTCCACCATACAGGGACTGAACCGTATGGGTTGTCTTGGTCTGTGGAGGGCTGTAGGAGTGTGGGAGCAGCCGCATCTTAAAGGTCTGCAGAGTATAGTGAAGTATTTGTAAAGATAATGCAAGTTACACATACTTATGATGCTGTCGTACGGTGTCCTTACACCACACTCTAGTCATTCTTAAGGTGCATTTACTGACCCCTTATTGACTGCGTGCAAATGCCGCACACATGAGGCGTTCAGGCGAGTAAGTGCCCGTAGGAGATCCACTCAAACTGCACTCTAATTTCCTCATTTCTAACAGTCAAGCTGCACGCAAGGAATTCAGTATTTCGGGGAAACAGAATATTCTTTTTTTTAACCATGTCAGGCCACGGGCTCCATAAAAAAAAAAGAAAAGCTGAAAAAAGAAAAGGTGAATTGTAAAAAAATTAATTTGACCAGCAGGCTGTTATTGTGCACTATGACCCTCAGTGTGAATGACATAATCAGAATTCAGGCTACGGTTGTGGCGTTGCAGCAGCAGAATGTGTAATGCACATCGATTCAAACGCACACATCTTTACCCTTTGTTTGTCCACTTCCGTCCTCTATCAAATAAGTGTTCAATTTCTGTGCTTCCGAAATGAGCTTCTAGTTGTCCATGGAGAAACATTCACTAAAGTTTTTGGTGCAAACTACAAAGTTTACGCCAACATCTTGAAAAAAAAAAACTTTTTATTTTGAAAGCGTAGTGGAAGGTTATTTTGATGGCTGGAATTGTTTCCTGTGTGTCTCCAGCTACGGCTTGGCAGGTCGATGTGGAGACTAACGGAAAAGTAGAACTCACACCAGCCTTTGGCTTGCTTGGCGTGATTGTTAGACCGACACTGCTGTTCTGAGCTGCTGCTGCTGCTTTGGTGTGCATTGGGCGGTAACAAACGCTCTGCTGACACACCGACCATCCCATCATTTCAAGAAAAACATGTTTGTGTTTACCTTGAACATTGTGGTTCCCTATGGTCCACGGCTCATCCGAGTCAAAATGTGTGTCCCCACCCATCCCAGGTCCAGGAAAGTAGGCGTGAGCTAGGAAGCCCCCCTCCCCATCAAACGGGGAGCTGTCTCCATGAAACCCTGACGCAAAGAAGATCATGATGTCGGGCTCCTTGCGGCGTCCATATTTGATTTCCTGGTAGGGGATTTCATCAAAGGTGAGTGGCGTGACCCTCTCCCAGACTTTGAAGGCCCGCCGGATGGCCTCGAAAGAGTTATACTCCCCAATTTTGGGAGTGTAGTTCTGAATGCTGAGGGAACAAAGGGGGAGAAGAAACATCAAAGGCCAGCGACACTTATCAGTATGAGGCAACTATTTTTCATTTTCAAGCTGTTTGAAACTTGAGACTAAAGTTTATTGAGGTTCTTCACATGATCTGGTTGTTTCTTATAAACATAAACAGTAGTTTTCATCCAGAACAAAGTGTAAGCTTCTTGGTGCTCTGCAGGTCTGCTGCGGGGGGCTTCTTCTATTTTTGTTACCTGTAAGTGAGATGGCTCTTAGTCCATTTATGTCCAGTGAGTGCGTAGCGTTTCCGCCGAACATTGGTTTTGATCTGCCCTCCAAACTTGTCAGGCACACCACAGCGAGGTCTCTTCATGGCGCTGAAAGAGTTGAAAGAAATGAGGAGTTAGCGAGTGTCTGTTTGAGAGGGTGAAGCCCCCCAGGAGAAGAGAAGACGAGGGAAGAGGGATGATGTTACAAGTGCTGCTATGTCCTGTGAAGCCGAGCTACACAGAAATTCTTCCAAGCATTCCTTTTGGAAGAAAAGTCCGACCAAACTCGTGCGTTCTTTGATTTTAGATCTACTCGTCTTTTAACACTTCACTGCCTTTCTATAAGCTATAAAATATTAATTTGGTGAAAGTTTGCAGCGGTCTGGTCACATTTTAAACAACTGACCTGATGGTTTGAGGGTCCATCTGCCCGGTGACCTGCAGGCCGTAGAAGCGCTGCATGTCGCTGACGGCGTCGGACAGAATCTGAGCGGATCGCATGGTCGACATCTGTCTGCTGGCCTGAGGCAGGTAACCGTACATCCTCAACCACGACTGGAGACATGGGGAGAAAACAGCAAGAAATCTTTAAGTAAACAAATGATCGTTGTGCAGACTTAGAGTGGATATTAACACATACGCAATCAGCCTTCAATTGGACTCCACGTTTACTCATTTTTGTGAAATCAAAGTATCGTATTGATCCAAAGATGTACAAAACTTGGATTTTGGTTTGAAATACATCATAAATATTCATGTCCTCCTGTGCAGGGTGTAGATTTGTTTAAGTCAGTTTGCCTGCAGGAAAAAAACAAAACTCCCTCCTGGGATTAGAAATGTATATATATGTAAGAGACTGATGCACCCCCTTAATGGCCTCTATTCCTCCTGACATTCATTCACTAAACTATAAAGGATCCAATAGGAACACACTGACACAGACATAAACAGCATGTAAAGACATCAGCTTCCTCAATTTACATCAAAGCCAAAATAAGATGCAGTTTTTGGACATTGCAGTTTTTTAATGATATTTTGATAGTATACTTTATTCTGCTGACAAGATCAGTAAATAACAATATTTTTTTAAAGGTTGGTGATCGTTGAATGAAGTCTAGAGGCTAAACTAGGAAATGTCTGGCACTAACAATAGTTGTTAAGCTTTAGTCACAAGCATGTGTACGGGGGTTGACCTGCACGGGCGCTGCAGGTTTTTGGGTCGTCCAGGCCCGTGCAGGGTTGTACAGAGGAGCGACTGCATCTTAAGGGGAGCACAGGTGTATCTTGCAGTTCTTTTGAGGCTCGTACAGCCACTTCAACGGAGACCATCAAAAATGGAACGTACCATTGTTGTGTGTGTGGTAAGTGTATTTTTAAGGCTAATGTTGATTGCACACACTTCCGTATTGGTGACGCTGTCATGCAATGCCCTTACGCTACGCTCTAGCAGTCAGGCTGCATGACACGCCACATGCGTCTCACCGGAGTGTTGACTACCACCTGTTGCCTGCAACATACCCATAGAAAAAAACTATTTTGTGTGGGCCTCCTGCTTTTCCCACACATTTTTCACTCGCAGTCTCCCATCATCCACCTGTAAGGACAGTTGTGACTAAGGCCTTCTTTGAAGTGATTTATCAAGCAGAACTAGCTGTATTTTTCACTCACTTCAAAGTGACATCTTGGTAAAACTTGAGGTTTTATGGAATGTCTGTGAATAGCAAACAACCTTTCATTTAATGTTTAACCTAAAAAAAGGATGTTTTCAACAGTATTCTGTTGACTTTGGCTTCGTGTCCTTCTCTAGACAGGGTTTCAGTTGCCCACCAACATGCACTGGCATTACACATTAACCCTAAGTGTACACAGACACACCTGCAGGCATATTTGTCCTTGTTACTGACTTTGTTTGAGGTTTTCCAGTTTTAATCATGTTCCTGTCACGGTGGATTTTGGACTTTGTTATTTCAGTTAACACCAGCGTTTAGTTGCTCTCCTGAACTCCTGGGTGCAGAGGGGGACGATCTGCATTAACTGCATGTGAGCGGGTGGGCCCGGGGGGGCTTGGAGGTTAATGACAGATGGAGGGAGAAACCGAGATACTTGATCCAATCCCACATCATGCAAAGTCCATCCCACCTGTTTTATCGAAACCCAATCCTGCAGGCGTGTGCACGCACCGACACCCACACAGAGCAGCCCTCTCATGCTGAAGCCTGGGACACCCGATACTCCCACACAAGGACACACTCCCAGTTTAAACAAAAAAAGACTGACTATCGTGTAAGACTAGTGATCACACCCATCTTTCACAAGAGAGACGAGTCCCTGACAAAGACGTTTGAACTTCATAACCAACTCTGCGCCACAAGTCCACGTGTCTTTGTGTTGAGCTAACTGGTTAGTGAGGAAGACAAACCACCCAGAATGTGTTTGCTAAGAATCTTACACATACAACCCCCCCCACGAGTTCAAAGAAATCCTTTGATTTCCTCTGTTTAGTTCCTGGTGGTTCAGTATAAAGATAAGGTCAAAGGTCAAATGTGTGCGTCCGTTTTCAAAGCTAGAAAAATAAAGGATTATCCGCTCTTCTGTGGCCAAAACCCAAAACTTGTCAAGTCAGACCAAAGATTTCCTTTTCCATGGCACAACAGCGATCATTTTCCTTCATTTTCCTCTAATGTCTGCCCGATCAATACTTCAGCCGTGATTGATACCCCTACCAATAGCTGAGCTGAGTCTGACAGGCCCCGATAGCATCTTCACTGCTAGATAACCGCTCTCATCCATTAAACAAATGGCTTTTGTAGAATAGCAGCTTCTCTTTGTTTCTTCTAAGGCAGAGTCCTGACAAAAGAAATAACATTCTTCTGATCTCAGAAAAAATGTCTTTTGACTATTTCTGGTTCCTCAGCTGATGGTCAGGCTAAGAGTTACTGTTTCTTGCTCATCTTTAATGTATTTGTTTTTATCAAGTAGCTGAGCAATAAACACATAGTGTGTGTTAAATGCTGACATTTTTATTTGTGTCTGAAGTATGTTTTGCTTGAATGCACTTCATGATGACTGATAGGAGACAAAAGGAGGAGAGGAAAAGCAAAAAGGGAGTTTTAGTTGTAATTATCTTAAAATCAGTTTTATTTCTTTCGATTCCCTTCACATTTTAGACTAAACTTCTTCCTAAAGTTTGTCCTTTTGTCGCACAAAGACTGCATGACATTCTAGACTCATATAACCTTTTTAAACCTTTGTCCTTTTTCATGCCTATTATTACTCAAAATGAGAGGAGTTTAGAAAGTTAAAAGTGAAAATTTCATTCGAGGTTTTATATTATAATGCAAATGTCCAGTTACTAAACTTATAACAAAAAGACAAAAAGCAACACAAATCCACCCAGAGCGGAAACATGAAATGTTCAGACCAGAAAAGGCTAAATTAACCCATTACACTATAAAAAGTTACACCATCAACAGTGTAAATAAAAGTAGATCATACATGACAACACATGATACATTAGAGTGGCTGTCTTTTATTTTCAACTGTAACAAAATGAACAAGAAAAACATAGGAAGTTCCTAAAAACTTGCTCAAAAATTACTGAAAAAATAGGAATTTGAGAAACTACTTAAAAAGAATAAAATACTAGAAACTTGGTCTTTGGTCCTCCCATTCCTGGGACATGTGAGACTTCTCTGGTGAAGACACAGACTCCTGGACACCTGACATTAAAATTCATGTCAATAGTTTTGTTTGGGTGAAAACACCTGGCGATGGCGCTCTAGGGTTAAAGACTTGCATGAATAGAAATGATGTGTTTTTTGAAATCATCAGCAAAGGTACACGGAACAGAAGTTTATTCTGGATAATCTATCTTTCTCCCACAGAAAAATGCTGGGAGGAGGGAACATCTGCCTGCATGTCTGCCTAAATGTAATCCCATGATGGACCGACCCGCCTCTCGCCTGCTGACAGCTGGGACAGACTCCCTGTGACCCTGACGAAGATGAAGCTGGGGCAGAAAGCGACTGCAGGAAGTTTTATGTCGCTGCAGCACAAGTCAGCTAAATTCTTATTGTTTTTTTGTTTTTTTCTTAGGGACTATTTGCTGAAGTTCCTGCTTGGATCAGAGGAACTTGAGTTGAGTATGCATTCCTTCATCAGTGAAAATTGGTTTAACAGGTCAAAAAACCTTCATTGTTACAGTTGTAATCACGTGCGCACACATATTACATGCACATAACTTCAGCCCGCTTGTCAAACAGCAAAACCTGGATATTTTCTTTCATCAGGACCACAGAGTTTCTATCATGCAGCGGATGATGATGTTAAATATTATAGAACGTCAGGCAGAGAAATGAAGAAGAAAGTTAACACTGACTTTCCTCCGCTAGTTTTAAATTCTTATTACACTTTCATGTATTGATTGCATCAATAAGGTCAAGAAAATAAAGTCTACACAACCAACAAGCTGTGCATCTTTTATAAGGATCTGCTGAATACTAAGTTAATGTGTTGTTTTAAACATGAAAACAAACATCTTTGTGACTGAATTACCTCCTTTCCTTTTTTTTTTTTTTTTTTTCACTTGTTCTGTCCAACAACTTAGCAAACAGATTAGAGCTGCAGGCCTTTTGTGTTGGACAGGTTTTACTATCACAAAAAGAGGTTGTAGAACTTTAGAAGCCAGAGTGTAGATCTGAATTAAGCCCTTTTTGTTGAATTATTTATTTCTTTATTTGTTATATTTAGTGTGTGTGGGGAGGAAGAGGGAAAATGTGTGTCGGGGGGGGGGGGGGGGGGGTGGAAGAGAGTAAAGGGAAGAAGGGTGAAAAAAGGGGGGATACAAGCACTGATTTGGATCAGTTATTCTTTTAAGCTGTAACAATTATACTAGATCTGCTGGAAAGACAAATATTTCATCATGGGTAAAAATCTGACACGAAGATGAGTGGAAAATATCTGTCCATCAATACACTGTAGGTTAGAAGGGGGGATGAAGCAGACAGGGAGCAGTGTGGCAGTGTGCACGTGCACGTGGGGGTGGAGATACATGCATGCTGCCGAAGTGAACCTTGTGTTGTGGGGAACCAGATCCTACCCAGCCAGAGCAGCCAGACCCGGAAAGGGGAGGAGAGGCCCCCCAAGGCCAGCGCCCCCCCCACACCGGACCCAAGCAGCCCGGGAGGGGGAATTACCTCCTTTCCTTTTGCAAAGGATTCTCCAGTGTCTCCCATCCTGACATAGATAACAGAAGAAGCAAAGAAAATGTGTTTCCTTTTGCAGTTTGATGAATTTAGACAGTCCCTTTCTTGGCTAGAGTTCAGATATTCCCATTTCATTTCACCTTGGTGCAGTGATAGGGCGGTCGACCTCTGGTCGGAAGGTTGCAGGTTCGATTCCCACCTTGCCCACCCAAATATCAAAGTGTCCCTGGGCAAGACACTGACCCCCTCCTTGCCTCTGGTGGAAGGTTGGCGCCAGTGTTCGGCAGCAAAGCCGCCATCAGTTTGTGAATGTGTGTGAATGGGTTTGTGACTGTTAGGCGCATTTAGGGCCTTCGAGGAAGGTAGAAAAAGTAGACGCCATTTACTTTTTCCTAAATTCAGATGCCAGAATATTCCCATTCCTAATAACATTTGATCAAATATGCAGCTGGAGACATCCAACCAACGCTTTCAGCATCAAAAGCACGAGCATCTTTAGAAAATAAAAGGAAAAGTCTGTCAAGCTTCCACTGAACTCAGCATGTTTGCAGTTTACGTGCTCATCAACAGGAAGTCAGGACATCTGAGGTAAAAGACGCTCGAGATGCAGACTGCACAAGGTATTTTATTGTTGGATATCAATGAAACGGGAGTCTGTTTTCTCCCTAAAGTTTAAAACAAACTTTCACAAACGTGCGTGTTTGCAAAAAAAAAGAGCTTAAGGAGGAATTTATTTTAGTAACAAGACAACTTCTTTGTGTTGCAGCACAACTCTCAGCAGTGGAGTGAGGCATGTGTGTGTGGGGTGTGTCTGTGTGTAGGGGGAATGCAGAGGGGAGGAAGGGATGTAGTAAGGTCTGAACTGGAAGTGACCCCAGCTCACCTTTGTCTTCAGATAAGGAAGCTCAAAACATGCTGATGCACTTTTACACACCCAAATATGTGTGTGCACATCCTGTAACACAACACAACTACTTCTACACACACACACACACACCTGCGCATTCCCGACCAGAGAAATGAGTGACTCGATTAGTGACTGCCCCCAAACTCCAGTAGCGTGTTCTCTGTGTTCAAAGCAGAACCAGGTCTAATCCTCTGTATGCTTTGGAGTTTCACCAAATATGAATAATTCATGCCAGGATGGAGGCAACGTCTCCACATGTTCAGCAGCAACATTTGAATGAAATGAGATGTCTAAATTTAGATGACATTATATAAGTTTTCCTGGGAGTCTCTGAGCACAGCAGTTTCTCCAACCAACACCTGCAGGGGCGTAAAAACACAACTTCTGTTTTTTATGAAGGTTTGACATAACGCTTAAGCTAACTTCTATTTCTAAAACAATACAATCTGCATTGTCATTGTGCTGATATGATTTAAAAAAATCTACATTAACAGCAGGATTTACTATCGTTTTCTTGTTAAAGACTCGCTCAAATCATCTTTTGATCTATTGTAAAAGCATTCCCAGTCATCTTTTCATTATTTTATGCCATCTTTAGCCAAACTGAAAAACTATACAAATTCTAGGCCATAGTTTCTGCAGATGGGCAGGAGTTCAATAGGAATTTCCTTCTAAGTTGTGGGCATGTCTGTTGGCATGGAGCAACCCTACCCCCTCTTCCCATCATCCATCACTGAGCTGTCTGTTTACACTCTCTCCAGCTATAGCTGGGGGCAGGATGGGCATTGATCACCGAGATGATAATAAAGGGGCCTAAAGTTACCCGGAGAGGGTGCAAACTTAGGGGGCCATGTGTCTTTTTTTGTCCTTCATTTAAAGGGAGACCAGTGACCTGTCTTGGGGGTACCCTGCCTTCCCCTATTAGCTGCTTGGATAGGCTCCAGCAACGCCCTGACATCGAAAGGGATTGAGCGGGTTCAGAGAATTGATGGATGGATGAAGAAAAACTGCACAAGAGCTTCTAACTGTACATTTTACAGCTGCTAATCCTTAATTCCTGAAAAGGATCTGTCCTGTTGCTGGTTCAGCTGACTGTCATTTGCTGACTTCATCCACTGTAATTAGCCTGTATAAATAGACTAAATCATCGGTTTAAACTTCACCTTCAGTTAGCTCTGTTTCAAGAAAAGATCAAAATGAGGAGGACTTCTGCTTTTTGGGTTTGGGGAATCAGCCATTTGTGTTTTTGCTTCAGAATCTTGACATGATGAAATTCCAGGAGAATGAATACTTCACTCAAGTGCCTCAAACACACCACTTTCACACATTAGGACCAATGGTGGGATTTGGTGGGGGGATTATGACAACTAATCTGTGACCAAACCTTTGACAGTACATTCAATATGATTTAGCTAAAGATGGTCAATGAGGTCTGGTCAGAATGGAATGGTACAGCAATTTGATCATTTCAGAGTCTGAGAAGACATGAAAAAGCAGCAAAGGTCTGTCAGGGGTCTGTCTTCTTCAGTAACATGGCGGTTTTTAACCTTACACTCTTTGGAGAGTTTCATCCAAGTGAAATTCATTTTACTTTAAACTCTGAGTTGCAAAATAAAAGTAACTCAATCGAGTTCAGATTCCATAGTAACAGCTCAAACGGGACATTAAAACATAATAAAGTCAAGCCCTATTTCTGGCTGTTTAAAACCGTCCAACTTTACAACAGAATCATGATTCAAACTTTGTTTTAAAGGCAGTGTGGTCTTTTTATGTGATAAGTTTAATCCTCATCTCTACAGGGATGTTGCTTGGTAAGTTTTAAGAAAGATATCAGGTTTAGTTCTGAACTAAATTTGGCCATAAAAATGTTAGAATCTAAAGAGGAGCTGAAAAATGTCCTAATTAAAACAAATTGTGAACATGTCCCCCAACCAATGATTTAATGAATTAAAGTCCAACTCCGATTGTCTCTTGATCTGTTTTAAAAGCGTTCCCAGTGGTCTTGTAGTTACAAGTATACCATTTGTATACACAATCCACAAGCCTGTGTCGTTCTCTAGAAAAGAGTTTCTGCAGAGTGACAGCAGTTCACTAGAAATCTGCCGCCCCCGCTCCCCTTCCCCTCTCTGTTGCCTTGTGGCCCACCCAGCATTTTCTCTTTTTCAAATAAGCTTTTTTTCAAACTGTGTTTTTTTTGTCTGCTCCTGATTCACAACAATTTGAATAAAAGAATACCCAGAAATGCAATTTTAAACTTAATTTTCTTTATATATGTCCTCTATCATGAGAAAAATGTGTTATAAAAACACCAAAAACATGGAGATGCGTCTTTAAACAGAGGAGCCTGATACAACATGAATGCGCAGCATCATTGCTAGACATTTATGAATATTTGATTTGATCAAACAAACTATCCATCACCAACTCAGGTCTGTGTGTTTGGTCTGTGCGGCCAGAAAGCTGCAGTGGTTCCTAATGCAGGTTCAAGTCAAGGACTCACTGCATTTCATGCTTATTCTGCAATACAGAAGGTAGATTTATCTGTAAAAAAAAGATCTCTTAAAAGCATAGGATTCCTTAAAAAGCTGCTTATTCAGTTAATACTATGGATTTCTGTTAACTCTTACTAATAATTCAAAACGTGCCGTTTATGAGTGTTATGTAACAGCTTCAGCAGATCAGATCCCCTCACGGATGCGCTGCGGCAGCACTAAAATTCAACCAGAAGGTTAAATGTCTTTTCCTGTTCACCAATCACCAACCTGTTCAGCCTTCAGCCTTCTGCCCTCGGGGAGGAGGTACAGGAGCCTCCGCTCCCGGACCACCAGACTCAGAAACAGCTTTACACACCAGGCCATCAGGATGCTAAACACCCTCCACCCTCTCCACCTACCTACCACCCATCTCCCCCCATGAACAGTGCTCAAACGAACCCCCCCCCCCCCACACACACACACACACACACACACTGCCTTGAGACACTGCCTTAAGCGCACTCGCACTTTAATAGCAAATTGCTAATGTTGTAAATTGTATATTTTTCTTTCCTTTTACTTACTTATTCTATTTGATGTATATACTTTTATTTTTATTTTTTATTTTTCTTCTCCTGAACAGACACGAGAGAGCAAGAAACAGAATTTCGACTCATTGTATGTGATGCACATGTGAAGAATTGACAATAAAGTTGACTTTGACTTTTGATGTTTGTGTCTTAATGGAGTGTTTGAAGGTGAATCCTCACATATTCTTCTTGTTCCATCCATCGGTGCAAGGCCAAGCTTTCAAAGCTGTTGATAAGATCTATGGAAGAACATGAACCCCCCACACCTTCAACTAAAACAGTCAAGCACTTGAGCCCGATCACTAACCTTCCTTCATTCATCAGGCGGAGAACAAAACAACACGAGGAATGGCCGACTTGTGTGCATGAGTGCATGTGTGCGAGCCGGGCCTCGTCTGTTAAATGACCTCTCAGAGAGTCCTTGAGCTTACCTGCCAAAAAAGCAGGCTGGGCAATATACAAGGAGTTGTAAAACCTGCCAGTGTGGGAGTGTGCGCGTTTACGTTTGTGTGTCCAATGCAATGTCAGCCAAGATACTAACAGAGCTTTTATTCTAAGTCTTGGTCAGCTGCCATGTCTCAGACGCCAAAGTCCCACGAGAGGACGGAACTAAACGCAGGACTGGGACGGAAAGTAGACGCAGACAAAGAGCCTGGAGACAATTGAATTTGTCCGATTTCAAACTCCGCCCCCAAACGTTCTTGCATTGAGATTAAAAACGGATGCTGTTTGTAAATCACAGATGACTTTGGCAGGTCGCAGTCAGGATGTCGCCAGCAACACTTAAATAACACAAACGCTTTAACATACAGCAACGCTTTGACCCTTTCCACGATCAACATGAATCGCCGATTCTGCTGTGGAGTAACGCAGCTTTGACTAATGGCTTTGCACCACACTTTTCACTTCACTACTAAAGTGTTGTATATCACTGCAAGGCCAGTTTCCTCTGCTTCAGAATCTGCTGGATTTGCGTTAATTGCGTAAATGATTGAAGAGTTACGCTAGTCAAAAGACTGTCAACACTGGAGCTAAAGGTCTGGCGTTAAAGGGGTTAAATAGTTTCCTGATTTTAGTCATTTTAAAGTACAATACGCTAAAGACACAAAGAGTTTTATTGACAATTTAATTTCATCTACAGAAATGGAAGTAAATGGCGCAAATATTAGCATACTTGCTACATGTAGTGTCAGACTAAAGTTTTGCACAGAAAAGAAGAAGTGGAACAGAAAACACCATAGAAAAGCAAATGTGTGGAACAGATATATGAAAAAGACCAAGACACACAAGGCAATCCATGCTAGAGAACTACTGTTCTTTGAGAATAAAGTTCCCATCAGACCAGAGTATAGATGACTGTTTCACTTCTTCACCAGTAGGTGGCAGTATGTACTTTTACATTGGTTTTCCATCATAGATGAAGAAGGGTTTTGAAGCTTAGAAATAGTGTAAGTGCATTTCTCTTTCCACTATGTTGTGTCTTTTAGAGCACCTTAATGTAGTTTGGGGTTATGTTTTTGCTGTTCAGGGGCTCACTTTATGGTCAACGCTCACTGATCCCACCGTGTCTGTAGACCGCCATAAACTCCACAGGACTGTTCTTTGAGCCACTTCTGCAAAGTGACTCGTCACGGGTCACATAATCCTGGCCAAGCACACAACGAAGCTCTCACAACAGCTAAATGAAGTGCTCTTTGGGACAAAGGTACTCAGCCTGGATGTGGAGTGTCTGGTGTGAGTGGTCCCTAAGGAACAGGAATCCAAACAGAGATGGGCAGATAAAGCCTCACATCGCCTTGAGGCTTTACTTCTAATTGTACCCAAAAAGATTCAGAGGGTTTAGTTCAACAAAGTCAGGTGACATCATGAGGTCAAATGAAGCCATAGTGACCTCTACTGAAGCCTCTTCGATCCCAAAAGCAATAAAAGGTCATGAAGAGCAATGTGGTCTTTACAGTTCATCTTTATATATCAAAATGCTTTATTCTGAAAGTACAAAGTATTTCCTGTTGCGACCGTGTTGCTGATGGTGTTTCCTTGAGCAAAAAAATACATGAAAAAAGACAAAGCTGAAACTGTTGATTATCTAAAACATTAACAAGTGAATTATTCAGCAGAATAGGTTCAATGATAATAACAATAATGTGACATAAAAGGTGTTATAAAAAAAAAAGGAAAAAACAGGAATAATGTAAACAAATGAATGCAGGGTCTAATGAATGAATGAAGTACCTCAGCCAATTCCTGCAGGAACATGAATCTTTGTGATAGGCACAGCTAAAAGCTTGGGAGGTGGAGGGGTGTGGCCAGGGCACAAACACCACAATACGTGGACACAAAGAGCGTACGAACAGGAAGTGGAAATAAATCACCAATTACTCCGGTTCCCACTCTCAGCTTCGCAGCTCCAGCCTGCTGATCCACACTCTCCCCGTCCTGTCCTATCACATCAGCATTTCCGTCCACGTCCCGTTTCTCTCCCATGCATGATTTTTCTATCACGGCTCTTTTTCTCCAGACAAGAGGCTCCATTGTCCTTCCAAAGATGCCTTGGAGTCGCACACAGTTAGAGAACAGCTGCCACATTGAGCCGTCACATGCTGCACAGCCGAGATTGACCTCCTCCACCCACTTTCCACACCTTCATCTGGGTCACTTCTCTTAAAAAAAATAGGAATTACAGGTGTCTCTTTTTATGCGGTGACCTCTCCACCGGATAATCGCACATTCTGGTCCCTCTCTGATAGCTGCTTTCTGTGTCTTCTGTTCTTTCAGCCTCCCACTGCGTCTTTATTTGTCCAGACAGAGTAGGAGTAGAGCCTTCAGCCCAAATGTGAACTGAGGGCTGCGGCTCAGATGAATAAACTCCATGCTGCCTGTTTAATGTAACTGTAACTCAACCCAACTAATCGTGGTTTATTTAGAAAATACAGACTACTTTGAAAATACACACTCATATTTCTAATACTTTATTAAATGTTTTATGTTTACAAAGGGTTCATCAGTTCTCCTATTATGATTGAAACTGTATCATGCAGCATGTTTAATATAAAAAGTTTGAGATTTTTAAGGAGAGACTCCAATGAAAATTGCATTTCTTTGTGTTTTTAACAAGTTCTTGTAGCACTTTTCTGATGATGGCGGACATATATTTAAAAAAATTAAGATTTAAATAAGCCTCTCTGAGTACTCCTTCATCCAAATTATCATGAATCAGGATCAGAAGCAAAAAATGCTGTCTGAAAAAAATCCTATTTGCGACGTAGAAACTACAATGGGCGGGTCACAAGCTCCCTGCTTCAAGCTCTCAGCAAAAGTGAAGGGAGTGGAAAGGAGGGTGGGGTTGCTCCACCCTTTCTCAACACAACTTTCTGGATTTTTGGCTGAAAAATGCATAATCATGATTAAAAGACACTGGGAATGGTTTCAAAACAGCTAAAAAATAAGCGGAGTGGGTCTTTAAGCTCAGCGTTCAGATCTTTTTCACTAACATCAGAGGATCATTCGCCTTTCCTTCCTGAAGATGAGAGGGGGGAAGGAGGTTCCAAAATTACCCCAACAGTTTCACACCATTCCAAAGAAACATGCTGGAGGATGTCAGTCAGCTTCTCCATCCAGTGTCAAAAGGGGATTTCACACTCAGCCGTGACAAATATTTCCCACCGTTTGCTGGATCGTTGGCTAATTTTTAAACTCCAACGGGATAAGAGGAGAAACAGGTGCACCTTGTTTGTTTGTGGCTCCAAATCTACAGGTTTGCTGGGGTCGGACAAACCTACCCCTATGGAATAAAGATTTCACTACAGGTTCATCCCAGGTCAGCATGTGTAATGCTTTAAGAAATGATCAGAAAACGACAGATTTGTATCTTAGAGGACCATGCCCTTGATATTTCCTGCAGGCCGTCTGAGTGCCCCGTACAAATGTGCCCATTTTGAACTTCAGACAGCCCGTATCCACCCGTACGGGCAGTTGGGTCTTATGTAGAAAAAATCAACCATCCATGAAAAACATTTAGAACACCAACTACATAACCTAGCTGCAATTGTCAGGCACGGAGGTGGAGAGATCATAATTTGAACTGTTGCCCAAAAAACCTCCAGTCATAAAATCAATAACAACCCTTTTTAAATAAAATTTAAAAAAAAATGTGCATGACTTTTCAGGTTCCACTAAATTACTTCGAAAATTAGTTTTCAACAGAAAGCTGAGACAGCCAACAAAGAAGATAAAAATCCCTGAAACTCTTAAAGATCTGAAGCAAAGTCTGTGAAGAAGGTCAGAAATGAAGAAACGCATCAACACAAAACTCTCTTTTTCACAAGGGGACTATTTTTGTTCTTTTCTGACAAGTATTTTCTTAAAAAACATTAATGCAACAACTAAATTCTATAATTATTGTATATTAACAGCAATGTGTTGATGGGAAGGTTCCTGACAGGGCTCGTCTTATGCCATAGAGAGTGTTCGTGTTGAAACATGTACGTTTGTGTTAAACAAGCTGAAAGAGGGGCATTCTCCAGCTGAAAAGACTTCCACAAAGACAAGCAGAGGATTCAAATCTAGATGGTGAATGAAAAACTCCATGAAAGATCGGTTTGGATGTTCAGGTTTCACTTCCTGCTGCTTCACAATCACAGGCAGCAGTTTTCTACTCCTATATTACCCATTGAAAATTGCAGGTTGTCAAGAGATGGTTCTTTATTTTACCAGTCAAAAGTCTGTATTTTTGTCAATACATGTACTTTTTCTCTTGTAAAAGAATGGGAAGGAAGGAGGACTACTTTTTGCAACAACATTTGAATGATCTGCAGGAAGATGAAAGTTCTAACTTAGTTAAGTTAAAAAAAATTAACTAGAGCTCGAAGAATTCAGATTGCATCTGTTTTTTAATCTGTGTCAAAAAAACAACTCGTGTGTTTTCATTTCTGGTCACACTGTGAGGAAACACTTTGTGTGATGACTCAGGAGAACACACACACACGCACACACACCCACACACACGCCTGTGTTGATGGCCAAACAAAAATGTTGAAATCTGACAAACAACCCGAGTCTGAAATTCAAGCTCTCCTCTAATGACCGGTAGGTCTCTTAGTCTGTCAGACGCACAAAAGCTCCTCCACTAATCACCTTCTCACAGGACACGCTGGCAGCTGCTGCTTCTGCTCTGACACCCAAAACAAACTGCAAAGATGGATGACTGACAGACTGATGGGACAACAATGGGAAAAGGTGCTGGTTCCAGTCTTGACAAGACTGTTTGGCATCACAGTGACACACCTAAACATACACTGATGTCTCTGGGAATTTGGAATCCCTGATTGATGAGAACCACACAAAAACTCCAGAGCAAGCATCCAACTATTTTACCGGAGGTGAACCTGAGGTGAAGTTAAAAATATGAAGCAACTGAAACAAAAAAATAGGCAAAGACACCGAACACAGAAAGAGAATTATCTCAACAAGTTAACCCTGGAATTCATCCCTGTTGTTTTTAAACCTTTCCTATTTTAGATTTCACATTTTTTATTAGAACGTATTACTGCTATCCAAAATGAAAAAAAGAGAAAAAATAAATGATCAGATTAAATTTTGAAGCCCAAAAGGAAATTGTTTTTGGGTTCTCCGGGGTTAGAGTTCTCAGAAAATATGTATTTTCTAAAATGCAAAAATGTTATACCTTAAAAGTATTGCAACATCAGGATAAAAAAGAATAATGCAAAGCTGATGTTCAACCTTAACTTTTGCTTAAATGTTTCGATTATCCTGGCTTTTAGGCAATCATTTCCCTGAGATTACAAAATAGAGAGTTACATTTATCCATATGTCAGAAGGACTTCTAACTAAGCTTCTGAGTGAATTAGTTTCTTAGTGGAACTGTTGGATTTGCATGAGTCCTTTCTGCTTTACCTCTGCGTTAAAGGGGCTGCCATCCTCGGCTCCACGCGTCCCGAGCGCGCACAGCCAGAGCGCAATGAGGATCCGTCTCCAGGGCAACCAGAGGCAACTGTCCCGGGAGGTGGCGGCCATGGTCTGGGAAACCACCGTTGTTGTTCCTGCGTCTTCAACCCAAGCAGGGAAATGCGCGAGGCTTGTCCGCGCGGAGTTGCGGGCTTGTGCGGTCTACGCCCTGCGTAAAACTGGAGGGAGCCGTGCAGCAGCTTAAAAGTGCACTTGCGTCCTGAGAAAGAGTTGCATCACAGCTTTTATGACATTTCAGTGAGTTGTCTCCATAATCACGAGTGCGCGCAGCGTTCCTCCTCCAGTTCTGACACTTTAATCGCCGCCTCGCTTGTTTGTCTTTGCGCGACTGTTTGCAAATAGAAATGCAGCCTCATTTGCGTTTAGGCGCAAAATTGTCCCCAACTTTACCCCACAGCGTCCACCAATCCAGTCAAGAGAAAGGTCTTGAAATAATGCCTGAAGTTGAAAACAACATAAAGAAGTGGCAGTCCAAATTTGGCCACATGTGACCTTCTCCTGCTGCTGGAGCACGTGAACTAACTAACAGCCCCGCTGCCCCTGCAGTCCAGCTTCCCCTTTCCCTGCCCTGCCCTGAGCCTGAGCCTGAGCGGACACCGCAACAGCTGCTCCGAGTCCCGCCTGAGACTGGCTCCGCTCCTCCAGAGCCGGCGAGGATCCAGCGTGACTCCTCCAACGTCAAGGCAAACAATGCCAGTGACGTCATGACTTTCAAAATAAGGGTCAGGATGGGAGCTGCTTTGAGCACTTCACTTCACTGCATCCGATATTTCATTTACTCTTCACAGAATCAGAAGAATAAAACAATTGAAATTTAAATCATTACCCTTTTTGATAAAACTCAAACACTTTTTTTTCATTAATGTTGTTTTTCTTTTATATTAAATGATTTTTACAATGCCTTTGATGTTATTGAAATTTTAAATAAAAAATAAGTATTTTTACATGTAATAATAATTGATTTTCTAAACATATTGGAAACACAGTAATTTTATTTGTTTACTATTTGCTATAATAAAATAATTAAGTGTGCCGAACCTAACAATAAACAATATTTGGGGTAGATAACTGAAAAGATTGACAAGCAAGGAGTCAATTTATGATTAATAAAGAACATTTGTCAATGTGACTGGTACATTTCAAACATGCTCTTTCATCCATTCCTCCATGTGTTATAACATGTGATAACAGTGTGAAGGACAGTGTGTTGAAATGTCTCTATATGTCAAACTGGCCAAAAACCTATTTTCTAAATTCAAAGTGTTTGTTTTATTCTATTTAACCCAATTTTGTTTGGTGGAAAACACACATTGGATCTTTGCTTAAAGTCTGTTTTATGTAAATGTGAACCACTTTGATGATTCTGTGTAAAACTATAATAAACAAAATAAATTAAACCTTTGGGTGGCTGTAATTGTCCCACTAATTTTATAATTAGCGGCGTATCCATTAGCATTAGACACAATTATCTCGGAGCTTCTATCAAAATGGGCTAATGGAGGGTACATCCAACACGGCTAAAACTGGGAACGTTGGATGGAACCACCCTCCCTCATCCTTTTATGCCTCCATAAAGTCCTAGTCATATTTCACTCCCACAATGCAAACCGAGGATGATCAGATATCAAACATTAAACAAAACAGGATGTGCAGTAAAACTCAATGCTGAGCATAATTCAAAAGGTTGATGGGAAACTTCAGGTGATCAGATGTCAGCATGAGAGTCTAAGCTAGATTTTCAAATTAACTGTAACATGATCCTGTTGTTAAAACTTTGGTATTTAAACTAAACTGAGGTTCCCTTCGGTGAACATAGACAAATGTAAACAAACATCTGAACAGCACAGATCAGACAAGATGGCAACCAGCTAAGTGCCAGTATCTCAACACCACCGTGTTGCTTTACATACATTTTCTATTCAATATCTGTTTGAAAGATAAATCTGCCTCCTGCCTGAGGTCAGAAAAAGGCTTTGGAGTCCCACATTTCTTTGCAATGGACGTCATTTATGGACAAATGGTGACGGTGACAAAAGCATGTAAGCAAAAACATGACTGGCACTCTTTTGCCGCACATTAAGATCGCTGCAATTTTTTATTTTTCACAATACATCAGCAGAGCCGTGTCTTCTAAAACAAGTTAAATTGAAATAAGATTACTTTCTAGATATAATATCTGCACCATAAGGAGCACTTAAAAGCCTTAAATGCCCCTTATAATCCAGATCGCCTTATAATGGATTCATTCTGCTGCAAACAAGATAGAGCATCTTTGTAAATATTTTACCATTAAAGTAGAGCATTTGTTGGCGTTGCGCCTCATAATCCAGTGGGCCCTGTAGTGCAGTATCCTGTTTAGGACCAGCGTAGAATCGGCCGTAATGCAGGTCAGTTCAAAGCTGAAGCTTTCCGTTGACCAGTTGATGATGCACCTAAGGCCATAAGCAAAGACTTCACAAACACGTGGGGTGGCCAAAGAGGCGTAGAGGTAGAGTGATTGACCTCTGATTGTAGACTTGCAGGTTGAGAGCGTGTCCATGGACAACACCTCACATTGCTACCGTTGGGCTGGTTTTCACCTTGCCTCACCTTTACCCATTTACACTCACAATCCTGGAGAACAGCAAGTTCCATGTGGCCAAATTTTGATTTTTTGAGGGACTTCAACTGAAAGAACCCTATTATATTTTGGTTTGATGTGATTCAAAGGACCATCTTTTGATGGGTACATAGATGGTGTCTCTATCAGAGATAGGTTCTACACCAGGACCAGTTTGGTGTAGAAATCTGCAAAGTATGCCAGTGGATGCCCTTCTGCCGAGGTGTTTCATGCTCTACTGGGAGAAATGTCATCAAACCCAGATACTCTGAAGAGATTATATCGTGTCCAGCTCAGGAACACCTTGGTGTCTTCACTGTGGAGATGATCCAAGTACCTTTGGTTAAACTGTAACAAAAAGCATCAGATAATGGCTGGATAAAGATCTACAATCAACTGTCCAGCAGAAGATGCTGTAATTGTAAATCTTCTGTCCTGTTGTTATCAATAAATTCAATAGTTATGCTATCTTAGTTAATTAATGGGAGGTAAAATTCCTGCTAGAATTTCCGTAGACACATTAAAACTATAGCATTGGAAAACATTAGTTTCAAGCGCAGGCATCCATTTTTCTACAAATTGACAAAGAAAATTTTCATTTCTAAAAATGATTCAGCTTCCAACCAGCTGATCAACGTCACCGGCGCTCCTGGTTTGGCTGTTTGGACCACATGGCCCAAAGGCCGCCTACATGCTCAGCCAGTACACCAGCTGATGGAAAAAGTACTCAAGGCGGCGCACCCACTCAGACAGCTGCTGCATGCTTGCAGAGCATCACAAGCTGCAGGTGCTTCCGAATGTTGACCGGCGACTCAGAGCCCAGTAACATTTGGACCGGGTTTCAGTTACCAACACAGCAAAAAAAAAGAAAGTAATGAACATTTATTAAAGATTTTGCTTACTTGCTTTGCCAACAATCTTACACACAAAAAAATACAAATCACAAGTTAAAATTAAGACATTTTAAAAGACTTTCTTTAAATGTATTTATACTTTTAAGGACCACAGGAATAAATTAAAGAATAAATGCAAATTGGACACCTCCGTTATTTGTTGAGCTCCAACAGGAGTCATTTTTGTGTTGTGCTGCTTTATTTTTGTGAAAGTTTATTAAAAAGAAATCATCTCAATAAAAAGTTTTGTGTGGAGTTACAATTAAGATTCAACTGCAATAAAACTTGGAGAAAACGTTGAAGTAATTCTGCAGTTTTTGAAACATTCCTCTTATTTTCCAGATGATTCCTCTCTTTTGCATCAGCCTTTTCAGCTTCCAGTGAAGTTCTGACATTTTTGCATGATTTTTCTCTCCAGGTTTAGTTCAGCTTATCTTTTTTTTTATTTTCTTTTTACTAACAAGAACTCGACAAAGACAACGATCACAACTTTGTGCGGCACAAGAATTTCAAAACTAACAAATTATATTGTATTTTTTATCTTCTTGGAAAACAGATTTGATTCTTTAAACATATTTATTTAGGAAGTCACAAGAGCCAAAAAGTATGTTTCAAGGAAAATGGACCATTTAAAAAAATATTTCAATATTTTTATTGACATTCCTGTTGAAATTAAAAAGAAAATGTCTTGTTTTTAGAGAGTTTCCATAGGTGGAGATATTGGTAAATGGCAGCGCCACAGATCTAAACAGTTATTTATTCATTGTTTTTTCTAAACACAGAAATCAATAAAACAAACTTTACATAAAGTTGCATCAATGAAATAAAAGATCCCACAAAATGCATTTATTAAATCTATTATAAAGAGTCTGTTCTTGGTGGCAAAACAACATTTTTTGTCTTTGACTCTGCTGACACCCTGTGGGCCAAGAGAGTATTGTAGATGTGCCTCTCATGTTTAACCCATACTTTTCTGGGTCATTTTTGTTCCCTGTAAAAGGTTGAAAGAATGGTTTAGTAGTTTATTTTCTTTTACTCAAATAAAAGTAAAATCAATTTAGAAAAATTCATCGTTAAAGTAGAAGAAAAAAGTAACCCTCCATACAATTCCATGAGTAAGAGAAAGAAAGTAACTGGAGAAAAAAAGCTCCTAAAGGAAAATATAACCTGTTGCTACAATAGTTAATAAAAAGATTTGTGGTTGTTTAAAGTATTTGAAGTTCTGTTTAAGAACAATTCCTAGTACGAACACAACATTTGATCAGCCAACTGTGGTGCAAATCTGCAGAAATTACATTCATTTTATAGTTATTTTTGTCACAGGATTGGCGATTTACAAATGTATGAGTTTATGTGGCCTTTGGTTTGGTCTATTTTGCTTCATTTCTGTTGTATTTTGTTAAGTTCATGCTGTGTTTTATTTATTTTTTGTGTGTGCGTTTCCTTTTGTCACATTGATAATTATCCACAGCTGTTTTCAGTTAAGACAATCATTTCCCAGTATATTTATGATCTGAACCTCAGTTTTGTTTCTCCTGTTTGTGGTTGTCTTTGTCAGTAAGTTTATTACGGTTTAAGATCATTAAAGCAACCCCCCCACACATGGCTGTTTTCCTGCATTTTTGGAAACTTTCTGATTCTTTTGTTGCTCCATCCATCGATTGACTATGTCCTGTAGGCTCAGAAGGCTTCATAGGGGGATTTCAGGTCAGTGGGTTAAGCAAATATCTGATGATCAGTTGGTTCAAAGTTCAAATTTCTGGTTTGGCAATCATTTTAATCCTAAAAATCAGGAGAAGACTAGAGAAATATGACAAAATTGGAGCTACAAGCTCTAAAGCTAATGCTAATAATGTCTTATAAGGATGAATGTTTGTTTTAGCTAAAAAGTGTCATAATAATCTCACACAATCTAAATGGTTTTCAGTTTTTAAAGACGAAAGTGTTTTATTTTACATTATATGCTGGGTTTAAAGTTAGTGACATCACCAGCAGTTATGAACAGAAAAGTCTCTGAATTTGCTTGGAAACATGTAAATGTTCCTGTTACTACATCACATCAACAGGTTTTTCTTCAGAATATCTCTTCCATAGAGAGCCCTTTGTATGTGGAAAAAAAAGTTAAATGGAATATTTGTCTGAATTTCTCTCAATTGCTGCATTCTTGTTTAATTGTTCTTTACATTTAAGTCAGCCTGATTTCAGAGAAGGTAATCACTTTAATTTTTGATGATAGAAAACCTTCATTAAAATAGTAAATCAAAAATTTAAAAATATAGTCTTTAAATGGTAATCATACACATCAATTTAAGATGTTAAATAGCAAACCCAAATCAAAATATTAATTATATCTTCATTTGTAAAGATAAATTATGCACTGAAATGTTAAATATGAATGAGAAAAGTAGTTGTTTTAAAACCATATTTTAAAAACGAAATCTTACAAACAAAAAAAAAAGTAATGTAAAATTTGTTAAATATAAGTCCTAAAAGAAAAGGCTTTCTTTTTAGGACTTACATAACATATTTTATTTTTAGTAAAATATAGAGTCACACACCTGGCTGTGTTTTCCATATTTTACCTGAAGACAGAGAGCTGCTGTCTGTATTTCAAATTCAATGGGGAACCACTAATTGGTTTCAGCCAATTATGCTGACTATCAAAGAGTCAAAGGGTCTTGTTTTTAATCCCACCCAGTCCCGGTACTGACCCCAGACCACAAGACTTCTGTCACTGAAATTTATACCACAAACTCTGATGTTAATTGTGAACAAATGTGTGGAAAATGTCTTAATAGGATTGCACTCATTAAAAGAACTTTAATGCTAAGCCACGCCCACACCTCTGAACCACTGAAAGGGAAAATTTTATTGGCTCTCATCAAATAAAAAAGCATGTTAAAAGTAGAAATATTTTTTGCCCCTAATGTGCACTTTGCAGGCGCTGGCCTTACAGATGTGATGAACCATGTCTGCAGGCTTTTAAATCAATTCTGGAAACAAGTAAAAAACCAGAACGTTGAAAGTAGATTTTGTAAATTAAAACACAACTTTTGATGAGATGGATGGTTTAGGAGGGACTGGCTGCACCGTCAAAACCACTGTTTTGTAGTATTCTCAGATCTGAGCAGTCAAGCGTCTGTAGTTGCCTCAGTTACATTAAATGAAATGAAATCACATGTTGCAGCTTCCTTTTCCAATCTGTGTGGTTGTTGTTTTTTTTTTGGGTCCTTTGCTTTTTTCTGACGTAACTTATAGCAACAGAAAATGATTAGGAGGAATTTTTCTTTTTTTTCAAATTGACCCAAAAAGTTTGAAGTTTTTGCAGACCTCTAACAGAGAATTCTTTCTTTTGTCCTCTTTTGGTAGAAAAATGAAAATGTTTGAGCGAAGAGATGAGGTTTGACTGATGATTTGTTTAAAGAGAAATGTGCAGAACCATCCTGTATATCACTGTGGCCCCATTCTGGTGGCCAACGCATTTGCAAACACAGCAGCCACTGGCTCTCTCTCTTTCTTTCATCTCAAACAGCATTTACATGTTTTTCCTGTTAACAGTTCGTTTCCACCTGAGGCTGGAGCATCATCTGTGTTCCTCTTTCACAAACCGATAACAGAAAATCAAAGG
Source organism: Oryzias curvinotus (assembly GCA_023969325.1). Lineage (NCBI taxonomy): Eukaryota > Metazoa > Chordata > Actinopteri > Beloniformes > Adrianichthyidae > Oryzias > Oryzias curvinotus. Next base: position 28,911,033 of record CM043708.1, on the reverse strand, counting down.
CATAAGGTAAGTTTTGTTTCTCCTTTTTGTCCGTATAGCAACTGTATTATCTTTTGTTATTGTTCACTGAAAAATCTAAATATGTTTGGGATTTTGTTTACCAAAGATCAGTTGAGAATATTATCCCCATTCCTCTTTATTAGATAGACATTAACTGTTGTTTATGGATTTATTTAAGGTCAGACATAATATTTTATTGGGTTTTTGCTCTGAAAAGCAGAAACAGAGACGGTGAAGTGATGTCCACTTGTACTACTCCTCTGCCCCACAGCCACCCCAACATAGGGTCCAACTCTAAATGTATGCTTCTAGAATCATCATGGACGGGTTCAACTTACTTTTAGGAGTGCAACAATTTATTTTAACAATTCAATTCACAATTTGTGGTTGACGATTCAATTCATTTCTGTCTTTCCTGTTCTTTCATTTACCTCTTTTTCTTTCTTGTCACATTAAGACAGCTGGTCTACAGGACTGTAAAAAAAGTCAAAATAATAGATTTTATTCAGATAAAAATATAACATGAAAACTGTTATTAATGCTATTTTCTCAGCTACATCATCTAGGAGTTTTGTGACTAGCTATTGATTTGGTTATTCAAAAACGCTGGAAATAAACTATGGCGCCAAAGGCGACAGCCTGTCTAAGGCTTTAGTCACAACTGCTCTTATGAGTGTATATGGGCTGTCTGCAGGTGATGTACGGCCAAACCTGTGCAGGGCACATAGGCGGCCCATAGGAAACATCAGGGTCAAAGACCACTTTGTAAACCTGTAGAGAGAATGCACATTTTTTTCTACAAGCATGCTGCAGGTGACAGGTCGTAGTGAACACTTGCATGACACGCAGATATTTCATCTTTTGAATCTCCCTTAAATCCAGGGCCCTGTGCCTCATTAGTGTTGTTCATGTGTGTGCACTACTTGCACACAGCCTGACTGTTAATGAGGAAATCAGAGTATAGTTTGTACTCTAAGCTTACTAACAACTTCTATCATCATAAGGGCACCATTTGACTGCATCACCTGTACCCATAAGTCAGTGTAACTTACATTATCATTACAAATGCGATGCACTTTCCATAAAAACAACAATGGTACGTTCCATTTTTATGACATCCCTTGAGGTGGCCATACAAGCATCAAGGGAACCGCAAGACACACCTTTGTTCACCTTAAGATGCGGCCACTCCTCTCTACAACCCTTCGCGGGCCCAAGCAACCAAAAAACCCACAGCACCATATGGGTCAGCCCCCAGTTTATGTGCATGTCACTAAAGATGAACAGATGCAGAGGATGACATTTGACTCATTTGATCAACTGAATTCTTTTGACTTAACCCTAGAATATTTCCCTCACTGCACTGATACTTGGTGAATAATGTTTTTTAGTACTTTCATTGTTGTTTCTATTTTTGCCTTACTTTGTTCTTATTGTAAACCATTTTTATCTTTGCCTCCATTGTAGCGCTTTGAGATTTTATCTAAAATGTAAAGCGCATTCTTAATAAAATGTATTATTATTATTATTATTATTATAGAATGTTAAAGTCTCGTTCCTTTACTCTTGACTTTTTTTATTTCATCACAGAGGGTTGTTTTGTAGAAATATTTCAGAAAAATAGCAGTTCATATCTGGCAGATTCCTCAAACAGTCTGCAGGTCACTTGGGTTTGTCAATAATTCAGGATTTGGTTGACCAGTTTAGACAAACCAGACTGTGATACATGATCATTATAAGCTGTTGTTCTGCTCCTACGTTGGTTTATATCAGCTGCTGGTTTTTCTAATGTGCATGTTAAGATGCTGGATTTCATTCTGGTAACTGATATTTTAATTATTAAAATTTTCAACTATATATGAGGTGAGTGTATTTTAAAGTGAAAGTATTACTACTGAGAACATCATTTGGAGAGAAAACAGAAAGTAAGAGTTACAACCAGAGTAAAATGTTTTTACAAAGTAAAAAATAAAATAAAATAAATAATTCTGTAAATGCCAACAACTCCTTTTTTCAACATAATTATGGCCCCTCCAGTGCAACAGTTCCACACGTTTGCATAAACACATGAAGTGAAAAAAGGACCAGAAAAACAGCATGAGGCCCTGTGGACCCATCAGAAGCTGTATTTCCACCACACATATGCTCAAAACTTAATCAAAATCTAGAAATGCCCCAAAAAACAAATTTCGTAATAACACTGTTTTCATTTTGTGAACAATACTTAGATTTTACAGCAGATGCATTCAAATTTCTGCAAAAGCACTAGTGCTCATCATCATTTATCAAAGGAGACGTTGGCGTCTTCTTCAGGCCATGGAGCGGCAAGCTCTTTACGCATGGGAGGAGCTACGGATGAAGCCATTTTGGGAAATGGTGGTTGGTGATTATACAGAGGCACTGTGGATCCAACAGTTCCACATGACCCGCTCAACCTTTGATAAGCTGTGTGACGCTGTGGGACCTCTTGTGGCCAGTGTCTGGTCGTTGGTCATGTAACTCTTTTAGTTTCATAAAAAGTGTTTTCGTTACGGTTTTGCGAACCATTTAAAAAACCACCTGCTCCAAGCGCAAGAAATGTTTCCAATAATTGCAAATTTTTTCAAAATGGTCATTTTTCCAATAATTATATTTATTATTGCAAATTCAATTTGCGCAATTTCATAGTCAATGGAAATGCAGCCAGAGTTATAATTGACTTTGATTCCAGTTATTGGTCAGATAATCAGATCATCTGTGGGTTTGGGAGTCCTCAACACATTTTATATTTTTTTTTTAAACAAGTCAGTTATTATCATATATTCAATTCAGTTCAATTGTATTTATATAGCCCAATATTACAATAGTCATCTCAATGCGTTTCATCCCAGTAATTGTATATGAACATGAAATCAGTCATAGAATTTAAAAGGTAATGGCTAAATTGAACTGAGCAGACTAAGCTAAACTGGCATCCCAGCCCTTAGACCCTCCTTCTCATTAGCTCCCACAATTTCAAATGTCTGAAGTGTTTGTGATTATAGCAAATCCTGCATCCTAATAGATCTGTTTTCTTGTGTCAGGATGAAGTTCTGGATCATTGCAGGAGTGATGCTCTCTGTTTTCACTCTAGACAAGGCTAAAAGGATCAAGTTCTCAGTGTGAGAAGAAGTCATTTGTGAATAAGTGTAAAGCTCTGAACACTACTAATCAAAGTAAGTCATCTTGTAGTTTGTGGTCTGATTGTTTTACAAACCTGGAAGGATTTACAGTTTGGTCTAGTTTTAAATTTAGACTCTTAACCAGGCTTTTTATTTATTTTTTCTCCTACAATGTAACATCAAACTGAGGATTGTCATTTCAGGAAACCTTTCAGCAGGTTCGAAGTCGAACGTTCACAAAACACAACCTCAACCCATCGCTGGAGCAACAAATAACAAGTAAATCTTTTCATCTCTACTTGACAAAATGACAAACGGGATTATTACTGAAAAACAGGCGGGATATTTTAAACTCTACCTGAGGCCTGTTGTTAAAACTTTAGTTTTCAGATTTACAGCAAAGCCACAACCAATCAAATGATTTCTTAGGTTACTTGTATCATGTTTCACGTACCTGACATGTTTCGGCGCAAGCACTTCCGCCTTCATCAGAGTCATCATCAGGTGGTGGTGTGTGACGTCGTTTAAAACAGATGATTGTGACTGAGGCAGAGTCACCTGTCAAACTTTGATAAGCGACTCCGCCCCTTGATGCCCGTTTCCTGCTGGAGGATGTCACTCCAGGTGTGAGAGAGCAGGAAGATCCCTGTTCATGGAAGTGTGGACTCGCTTTCTTATCTCCACCGCCTCCATGATCCGTCTGCGGTGTCTGTTGTCTTCAGTGCAGAGGACTTTGGTCTTTTCCCAGTCCAGGATGTTGTTTTCCTGCTTGCAGTGGTCCGTTATGGCTGATTTTCTGTATTCTTACACTGCCTGTTATCACCTTTAGATTTTTTATTTTTATTTTTTTTATCGTTCAGTGTGGAGAAGTGAAAGGTCCATGTCAGGAGTTTGGAAGAAAACATCCAGCAGCTGCATGATGCTTACCTCAGGACTGAATTTTTTTTTTCTTCTGGAAATTCTTACTGAAGTTTTTTATTATTATTATTATTATTATTTTATTTTGTTAACTTGTTCTGTCCAACATCTGAGCAAACAGATTAGAGCTGAAGGCCTTTAATGTTGGACAGGTTTTCACAAAAAGAGGTTATATAACTTTGATAAACCAGAGTGTAGCTTTGTATAAACCCCTTTTTTGTTGTATAATTTTTTATTTATTCATTACATTTAGTGTGTGTGGGGAGGGAGGGGGGAAGAATGTGAGGGGGGTGTGGAAGAGAGTAAAAGGAAGAGAGGTGAGAAAGTGGGGCTACAATCACTGATTTGAATAAGTTATTATTTTAAGATGTAACAATTATACCAGATCTGCTGGAAAGACAAATATTCCATCAAAGGTAAAAATCTGACAGGAAGATGAGCGGAAAACATCTGTCCATCAATACACTGTGGGTTAGGAGGAGGGATGAAGCAGACAGGGAGCAGTGTGGTAGTGTGCACGCGCACGTGGGGGTGGAGATACATGCATGCTGCCGAAGTGAACCTTGTGTTGTGGGGAACCAGATCCTACCCAGTCAGACCAGGAGAGGGGAGGAGAGGCATGATTAAAAAACAATGTTATGATACCTTTGCTCTGGCAGACAGCCATCATGTCAGGTGAATATTTAGAGAGGTGCAGATATTCTTTAAATGAAGGATCAAATGTACTGAATAGTCAGGGATTAATGCTTGTTTTAAATGTTTTAAATAATTTGATAAAATTATTAATTTAATTAAAATAGTTTGACAATAAATACATATTTTTCAGATCTGACTTTGACCCATTTGTCCCATTGTTTGTCAAATATGAAATAATTTTTAAAGTATTTCCCGATAAAAAGGATAACAGAGGACTCCCGGAAAGCATGTTAAAACCGTTTACAGCAGGACACAAACCAAAATATAGCGTTTCCTCCAATGAGTTGCACGTAAAGTTACACAGGTTTCACTGTTCTTAGTCTGCTCTGGCCGCCCATATACAACGGGGCCAGGCGGTCTGACCTGTTTATAACACGGAAGAAGCAGTCTAACAGTTGATGTAAATCTTAGTCTGTATGTAGTTTTGAATAGAATTGCAACCATTTATCAGGTATACATTGCGTTTCCTATCTAATGATGTTTTCATCTTTAAAAAAGTTTAGAATGTTTTATCTGTTGCATCATGCCCAAAAACATTAATACCATGACCGGAGTTTTATTTTTGTGATGGTCAGTTTTTTTTTTTTTTTTTATTAGACTATGGGTCCAGGGGACGGGAACCAATGCTTTAGACCTGAGGTTGGATATAACATTTACCCTTTTCTTTCTTCTAAGAACACTCACGGACAAAGACTGCAGTGACATGTGGTCTCTTTGTTGCAATGTCAGTGTTGCGAACACATCGGAAAACATTTCGAACCCAGAGCCAACAGACAACCCTGCAAAGGACCTATGCGATTTGGTCAATAATACTGTGTTCCAAATTGAGAAACTACCTAGTAAGTACTTTTTCAGCTACGCTGCACTTTTGTTTTAACCCATATCTGAAAGCGGTGTTTGATTATTTTTTTCTTCATTTACTGTGAACATTCAATCCAATTCTGTATGTAATCTGTCAATACTATTCTGGTTTCATGTTTCACACATGGTTGTGCTCTCTGCAGGTGTGTTTGATTGTCTTACTTTTGACAATGAAATGCATGGGGAAAACACCACAAATTCATGTGCAATTTGTGAGTTTGTAAGCAAAAATTGGAGTAAGTTATTCTTTGATTTGTACTCGTTTCTTGACATTTTCTGGTTTACTAGACCGTTTATCAAAGGTGCTGACACCTGCTAGTGTTTTAAATGAAACTGGGCGTGTCAGGGTTGTTTTTCCATATGAAAATGGTTTTTACAGAATATATCTACAACTTCCCAGGTTTTCAAGGAATTGCAAGTTGGGTGGATTGTGTCTTCCGACGTTTGTGCACTGGACAATCTAAAAATTTAAAGTAAACATTTTATCTACATCAGCACATCAGCATCATTGAGACGGTGCATGATCAAATGTTTATTCTCCTATTTTATGATTTACCCTCAGAGACCTTAATGACATTGAGAACCTTCTGCAGCAGATAGAGGTGGAGACAACGGAGGTCATTTATGGAAGCAGTTTCATGGCGATGCTGTACAAACACATCGGCAACTTCAGCGGTATGGAGTTTCATGCAAATGAAAGTCAGGTAAAGCTACTTTTGTTTGATCGCAGGGTGGGAATAAGAATCTGCTTTGTGTGTTGTGTGTGTGTGTGTGTGGGGGGGGGGGTGTTATAAAATGGCCCTTCTTTCCCAGTAATGAATGCTAAATTGGGAAACTCTTGCTGGTTTATTTAAATAGCTTTATATTTATATTTAAATCTTTTTAATATAAAATATTATATTATAGGTATGAGGATATTGGTTGAGGTTCATGCTGGGAAGGTGGGTTGGTGTTCGGATGAATATGTTTATATTTTTGTCTCTTTTTTTTTATGTACAGCGCTTTGAGCTGCTTCTGGAAATGTAAATCAATTAATAAAAAAAGGTTGAGTTGAGTATATCTGTTGAAATATCATATTTAGATAAAGTGTAATATTATGGGCAAAACTCTTAATAAACCAGAATGTTGTAGATCTAAATGTCTGAACAATTATAATAAAAAGGTGGGGCAAAAAAGGTAAAAAAATGTCAAGTAGTTGTTTAAATTAATGAAAAATTAACCGAAGATGACAGGCTTTTGGGTTAGACTTTATAACATAAATATCTATTTCTCAAAGACCCACTCCAACGAAAAAGGTGTTTTCAACATTTGCATTTTTCTGATGATGGGGGACAGAATTCCCACACCGATAATCTTTTGATTTATTGTCAAAGCGTTCCTGTGGACTTTTAATTATGATTAGGCCGTTTTTAGCCCAAATAAAATAACTTGTGTTGTTTTTAAGGACATAGTTTCTGCAGAGCAGCAATAGTTCATCAGAAAAATCACATCTGAGTTGTTAGCTGGACTGAGAGGAGTAAGACATCCCCGTTTCCCATCATCCCTTTGTTCACACGCCCTCCCACTAGCTCACCCCCAAGAGAACATTAGCGATGCAACAAAATGGCGAGCAATATTGGAGCTATCCAGCCGTACAGTTAGATCCAGATTCCTGCTAAGACGAGGAAAACAAAAAAGTTCATGGATCTGTTTGTCTGAATCAGAATTGAAGCAGAGCAGGGAGCCAGTGGCTTTCCGTTGTACAACATATATCACATCTATTCAATTCAATTTTATTAGTATAGCCCAAATTCACAACAACAGTCGTCTCGATGGGCTTTGTGTTGTGTAATTGAAAAAGTAAAACATAAAATCAGAAGGATCATTACTACATCGAATTCAGTAGGAAAATACTAAATCAAACTGGCATCCCTGCCCTTTGACCCCCCTTCGCGGTAAGGGAAAAACTCTTAAAAAAAAACGGATTCCGGAAAAAACAAAGAAACCTCGGGGTGTCCACATGAAGGAGGGTTCCTCCGACAGGCGATTGTCTTTTTTTTTTTTTTTTTTTTTTTTTTTACCTTTTTTCGAGAGCTAAATGTCATCTTCTCTTGAATAAAGAAATATTCAGAAATTCTATTTTTTCTATTTTTAGAGTGGGTCTTCAAGGCAGTGGTAGATCTCACATTGGATAATAAATTGATCTTTGTTGCAGATATCATTGGGTGGCAATTACAACCAGTCCAAAATGAGCTTTTGGCTGCCCAAAGAACTGAATCTCACTGGAAGTGAAACATTCGTCTTTCTGACTCTTCAGGTTCCAAGCAAGGTTAGGAAAACGCTTAAAACACTAACATGCTGTTCATTTGGAAAAACCATCTCTGTGTTGTAGAAATCATAAAGTTTGTTTTATCGAGTTAAGTTGGTTAAAAATGTCAAAGCCTGAACTGACACTTCAAATGAAATTTTAATCCAATGAATAAAAAATAAACTGTAAAATACCTAAATGAATGAGTGCATCATAAAATAAATTTGATTTGGATTTTGAATGGACCTACTGAGACCAACGATTCATTTCTTTTTAACTTGTAGACATTTGACAACGGCTCAGCGGAACTGTATGCGGGGAGACTGTTTGGGCTGTCCGTGAGCAAACGGAGAGTTTCAGGACTGCAAGAATCAGTCAACATCACCCTCACCCTTAACTATTCTGCAGAACAAAATGTAACTACGACTTTGTCTTTCTCATGGTGTACATCGATCAGTTTTTCTTAGTGAAAAAAGCAGTGGAATTGAATTATTTCATTTGACTTTTAAGGTCAAATTACTTTACTTTTGTAAAAGAAGCGGTTTTGCCGTAAATCTATAAAGGATTCAAACATAGATTGATGTTGTTTTGCTACAGAAAACCCCCAAGTGTGTGTTCCTGGATTATTCAACCGAAAGTAAGTGACAAGTACACAATAAAAAAAAAAAAAGTTATTCACTCACAAAAAAAAGGAAATGTGTTTTTTATTATGTGCCAACGGGTGGGGATTGTAAAACATTAATTGGGAAGTGATTCCTTGTGCTACCCTAACAGCAGAAATGTCTGCTTCATGAACAGGTTTGAGCAGTAAAGGCTGTGAGACCGTGTTGGATCCTAGTCAGGATTCCGTCACGTGTCGTTGTGACCATTTCACATACTTTGGTGTGCTTTTGGTAAGAACGGCTAATCGCTGTTTTATTTGTTTTTTTCTTCCAATTATTTGACTTGAAGGGAATCTTTTAGTGAGACTAAACATAAAAATGAATTGATAGTTATCAGTCACCTCAGTTTACATTATTTTAGCTGCATTTTTAATGTCATATTCAGAAATTAGTGACATGTGAGTGTGTGCAGTACTGCTATACTATTTGGTGAGGAAACATTTTCTCTGCTTCATTTTTGGCAGTGAGTTCACACCAATCAAAATAATATAGTGACAAACTCATTTAACCCTTGTGCTATCCTATGACCCCACCCTTCCATTGACGTGTTCTCCCTACCATGACAAAGGTGGATAAAGGTGGAGAGGATTTCATGTAATCCATGGACACCAGTGAAGATCACAAATCATTGAAGAAAAAAGGTTCAGAGCTCTGTCTAGTGGGTCTGGATGACCCAACTCCCAATGTCAAAGTGCCTAGAATAGCACAAGGGTTAAATGTGTTTGCAAATAAAAAATAATGAATGCGAACTGAATGAAATATGATGACTTTAAAATAGTGTGATTTCTCCTCAGGTATCTTCCTCCATATCCCCTGAAGACCAGAAGATACTGTCCTACATCACTTCCATTGGCTGCAGCATTTCTCTTTTTTGTCTTGTTGTTACTGCTTTCCTTTTGTTCACATCGGGGTATTAAAAGACGAAAGGCTTCTTCTCATCATTTTTATAAATTTCCGAGCGTGTCGAGATCTCATCTTCCTTCTCTGACAGGGATATCCGAACCGAAGACTCTAAAAAGATCCACGCCAGTCTTGTGATCGCCTTGATCCTCCTCAACCTCCATCTACTTCCCAGTGAGATGGCTGCAGCGTCTTCCTCCCCAGGCCTTTGTCTTTACATGGCTCTTGCTCTCCACTACTCTCTGTTGGCCACCCTCTGCTGGATGGGCCTGGAGGGGTTCCACCTCTACCTTCACATCGTCAAAGTCTTCAACATCTACATCAATAGATACATGTTGAAAATCAGCGTGGTGGGATGGGGTGAGTGTTGTCATTTCAGTGATACAGTGAGGGGAGTCCTGGCGTCTGACCAGAGAGTAAAGATGTTGTTTTTGTGTTTCAGGTGTTCCAGCTCTCATTGTTTCAGTGTGTCTCATTGTGTCAATAAAGTTGAATGTCTATGGACACATACATTTGCCCCAGAGTATGTAAGTATGGAATATGTGGGAAGTGTTTAAGGAAAACTTTACATATATGTAGTGAGGAAACATTACATATATATATGTAAAGTTGTGTTTAATTGTAGTTTTAAATGTATTCAATGTATTTTGAATGTATTCAATGAAAGATTGTTACATTCGGAAGCGAGCCTCTGGTGGTCATATGAGGAACTGTGACATTTGATACTTACCCTCCTGACTACTGGAGAAAAAGAAAATAGTGTTAAATCTACAAAAACTACAATTCCCAATGCCTCCCCTCCCCCTTCTTCACATTTGGTATCTAGTTTGTAGATAACAAATGGAGTTAATTCAGTAGATGCAGTGGTTGTGAGATGTTCAGGTTCAGAAATGTCGTCTACAGAAGCATTGCATTGCTGGTAGAACACATTGAGAAGACACAAGAGGACACGGGTCAGCAAACCCATTTCTCCATGTTGTCTAATATGCTGTACATGAGAGTGGCAATTTTTCTTTAAAGTTTGTAATCCTCATCTTGTTTGCTTTCCATTTGTTGTTTTTTTCACAAGAATGAACATGATAATACACTTAAAAGCTCAAAAAAGAAAAAAGATTTTGCATGGTATAGGTCCTTTAATTCTAACACCTGAAGCTTTATCTCTTAGTTGACATTTTTTCGACTACTGTAACTCTTTAACTGTTAATGTAATTCAAACAGATTCTGAAGCGGAGAAGGGTGATACAGAATCAGCTGTGTCTCTGTATAGTGACAAAATGTAAAAAAGCATTTGTTATGTTAGGTGTCATGGCAGTCGATGAAAAGTAGTTCCCTTCTGAAATAAGCCTCAAGAAAAAGAAAAGAACTGCCTTAAGCCTCCAAGTCCAGATAGCTCCTACCAGTACATGTCCAGAAGGCAAATACATTCAAAAGATCTCAGTAATTAAAAAAAAAGAGAAGTTTTATTTTAAATGATGTGGATTTTTTGATAGAAATGTTTTCTGTCAGGGACAGGGACTGTTCAAAACACCCGTGACAATTAAATCAGCTTTACATTATTTATTTATAAAATTCATGATTTAAAATAAAAAAGCAGAAAACAAATGTTATTTCTAACAAATGTCTTTAAATGAATTGTATTACTTTAAAACTACTTCAAATGATAATCCATCCTCATTAGTATCTCATGTGAAGTCATGATTGTTTGGGCTCCTCTGTTTTTTGCAGTTGTTACATAACCAATGACACGGTGAAGTACACGACCTCACTGGGAGTCTTCAGCCTGGTGTTCCTCTTTAATACATTCACATTTATTGAAACTGCAAGATTCATGTTTACTGCAAGAAAAACAAATGTAAGTATAGCCACTGGCAGTTCCTCACAAAGTGTGTTTCCAAAATAATACATAGAAATATGTAATTCATGTTTGTTTTAGGAAACGACAAGTATGAAGTATAGACTGCCTTCAGAAGTTTTTTTTACCAAAAAAACCTCCACAGTTTTTTTTTTTTTGGTAAACGAGCAAAAGTATAGGATTTAAAAGTATATTATCTGTATTATTACCGTATAAAGTTTACCACTGAGCAAAACTCATCCTCCAGTCAACAAAATGTAAAAAACTGCAGAAATAAATATTTTGTTCTTTTGTGAAGCAATAATGTCTTTAAATGTTTTCTTCTTGGAATATTGGATTTGTCTATGGACACACTCTTTATTCAATCAATAAATCACATTTATTCTCTAACAATCTTCCCCAAAAAAAGAAAAATAAGTCATTTAGCATTTGCTTAAAGTCATAAGCAAATGAAACAACCTGTCAAAACTGTCCTCGTTTCTAACAATGCTGTGTTTTTGCTTTTTATTTGGTTATTTAGATCAGGAAAGGAAACCCGAGTGAAGTCAAGAAAAACTCTTGCACCGTTATGGTTCTCACGACTCTGCTTGGCCTAACCTGGGGGTTCATTTCCATCTCATTTGGCAAACTGTCCACCCCTGGACTCTATATCTTCTGCATTTTGAATTCTCTGCAAGGTGAGTGAAGCCTGTCGCACCGGGATTGTCAACAGTCTCTACTAATATTACGTTGCAATTTTTGGCAATATGCTAAAGTGTTGCAAAACATTTCCGTCAAACTTGTCAGGACTACATTTAATGGCATAGAGACAAATGTTTATGTACAGCAAGGACACAAAAACAAATGCAGCTTTCAAAGACGCTGCAGAAAAGGAAACATTCAAACTATAAAAGTAAAAAAGAAGCAGAAAGCTAGTCACAAAAAAACTTTACATTTCTACACATAAAAGCAGGGTGATAATTTGAAAATGTACAAAAAATTCCAAAGATGCAAATACAACCAAATGATTTCTTAAAATATCTTTTTTGTCCTTCACAAGTTACAGAATTCTGCTTTATGATTTATCTTTGAAATTGAAATATAACAGCTTTACTTCTTGCCTAGTTGGTAATGAGGAACGTTGTTTTTTTTTTTTTTAGATTAATTCGTAAGCTACATTCAAACTGAATGCAGCACAAGCATCCAATGTACAGACGCGATCAGACGTCCTGCAGCACGACTTAGAAGTATGGCGGGGAGCGTCGGTTCGGCAGCACCGCAGTTTGAGCATCTCTGCACAATTTGGATATTAGGGTTGAAAATCTGAACTTGGCGAAGACAACAGCTCGCATCAACCAATCAGAGACTCTGCTTTGGCCATAAGATGGTTTCAGTGAATGGAGTCCAAATCCAACAGAGGATTCTGCTCTGACCATACCGATATTTTCATTTGAAGGAGACAATAATGAAAGGATCCTCTAATTTTATTCTAATTCTAATTTTTTACTTGGAGACGTGATTGCTGATGTTTTTATACAACTCTTTAAAACACATAGTAATCATAATAATGCATTTTATTTAAAAGCGCCTTCCAAAACACTCAAGGACACCGTACAGATTCAAAAGAAAACACAATAAAATCACAGAATGTTATTAGCACAATAAATAAGTTGAGATCATTAATAAAATCAGATAACAGAAGATCAAAAATTGGGATCTGGAAAAGCACATTTAAAGAGGTATTTTGATAAATCCAATCTCCAAACATCATTCGTGTCTTCCAAACATTGTAAATGAGGTAAACACAGACACTGCTGCCTGTGGCGATCAGGCTAAAGCTTTTGGTGGAAGCTCCTCCCAAAAACGTGAGATAATCGCATTTGCAGTAGCTGGAAGCAAAAATATTGCAACTTTCTTAAAGCTACATCGTTTTTGTGGCATACAGGATAACTAGATGCATCTCTGTCATCTATCAGTGATGTGTCTGGCTCGCGTGATGCTCATCTTTCACTTTTTCCCTCCTCTCATGCAGGTTTCTTTATCTTCATCTTCATTGGGCTGTTGCTGAGAAAGTCCAAAGGCTCAAAAGCTTCGTCAAGATCAATAGTCAACTCTGCAAACATCCAATAGCCATCAGTTGGCCATGTGGTCCAAGATTTATTATTCACCCTCAAGCATGTAAATATTTAACATTTTGTATTTAAAGTTTATATTTAGGCAACATAATTCCCTTTTGGAGTAAGTCAAAGTTCTTTTCTGCAACGTTGTATGATCGTTTAAAGATTACAGTTACAGTACGGTGAAGGAATCGTGTATTGGACAGATGTAAACCCTCTTTTGAAGTCTGAAAAAGTGCAAACTAAAGCCATGAATACATGAAGCCTTAATGCAGCATAAAAGTAGACACTGGACAGCCAAGAAGCAGAAGCAAGCAAACGGAAAAAGTGGAATTCTGTTAAAAAAAAAATCTTATTTATTAACTTGGTGTTGTATGTGTGGAACTTACCACTTTTTATTTATGAGGGGGGTGAAGGGGGAAGAATATTTTGCTTCTTGCAACATAAAAGATGTTCCTATGGAAATAGAGGGCATATATAAATACATTTAAGTTTAAAACTGAGCTTCTGAGTATTTTTTCATTTAAATTGTGGTGAATCAGGAGCAGATGCAGTTTGAAAAAGCTTGCAGTTTGCTGGGAACCAAACCCACCATGTGAATGCACCACAAGTTGTGGAGCATCATTCTCATAAATGTTGAGGCTGGAGGATGAACAGAACTATGACTCAATAAGTCACCAAAAAAAGAAAAAAATATTAGCAACATGTAAAAATGGTAAAAACCTGCATTGTCAACTGAAGTTGTAATACATTAAAGTCTGGTTTAAGTTAACCAGAATTCTGGGTCAGATTGGACCATCTAGTCTAGTGGTTCTACGTCGGATGGGTCACCAAGTCTTGCTGACTTAACGGGCTTTCGTGACACGCCTACAGCTGTTTGCTCAAAGCTTGGAAGAGACGGCGTTCATTTTTTACCACTTTGTTGTCTTTTTTGGACATGCTAGAGCTATAAATAATCCCTATGCAAATATGAAAACACAATTTTTTAGAATCTGTGAACAAATAGGCTTCTTAAAGGGCCTTAACCTAAATCCTACTTTTCTTAAGCCTTTCAGAGTAAATTATATCCATATATATGATAAAATAGTCCCTTTACCAACTGACGATTTAAAAAAAAAAGTTAAAATGAGTCATTTTCCTACCCAGAAGTAAGGGGAGTCAATCTTTGAGGCACCGCCTTTCAGTCATTGTGGGTGCCCCCCATTTCATGAGCCGGCATCAACAGCGTGTCTGCAGTTCTCTCAAGAAAACATCCAAACGTATGCAGAGACGGATTTTCATAATGTGCGAATAAGGGAAGGGATCACTGCTTGATCACAAAGTGTGTGTGTGTGTGTGTGTGTGTGTGTGTGTGTGTGTGTGTGTGTGTGTGTGTGTGTGTGTGTGTGTGTGTGTGTGTGTGTGTGTGTGTGTGTGTGTGTGTGTGTGTGTGTGTGGTGTGTGTGTGTGTGGGTGGGTGTGTGTGTGTGTGTGTGTGTGTGTGTGTGTGTGTGTGTGTGTGTGTGTGCGCGTTAGCTTGGGGGGGTGGTGTTGGCAGCGCATACTCTTCTTGGAAGGGGCTGTTCCTCATTTTGTGATCTCGTAATTTTACTTTTTTTTTTTGGTGGCCCAAAACTCCGTCATACTGAATACTTTGAAACAGAATTTTTTTTCCCCGCTGGAAGTAAAAAAAAAAAGTCCTCATTCCGTTGTGCCGAAGCTAATGCTAATGCTGCGGTTATGCCGTTGTGTTGCGGGTAATTCCATTGCGTTGTTTCTTTTGTATGTAGTGTGAGTTTTTAGTTGCAGTCTTCTTTTTGCAAAGACTCCCATATTTGAGTCATTGGATGACATTCTTTGCTGAAGTCTAAGTATTTTCAATTCTTTTATTGAGGGTTTAATTTTATTTTTAGGTGTTTGACATTCCAAATTTTCTAAACTACCCAGTACAAAACCTCAATGAATTCTCATTTGAATACTGTTGTTGACAGTTGTGCAAGCTGTTCCAAAAGCTGAACTAAGAATGTGTGTCTATTTGGGCTATTTGTATATATGCACATAGTTTTGCTTTCTATATTGTGGAAGTCAAAGTAGGTCAAATAAAAGCAGAAATATTATTGAGGCAGAGCTGAGGAGTAGCAGTTTTATTCAAATTTATTTAATTAAAGATGCAAAAAAAAAAAAGCTAAATTAGCACATAATTGAATGCAGCAGTTTTCTAAAGTTGAGTAAAAAAAACAGTGTGCTCTTCTGGGGCGGGGCCCCGTGTTGGACCCTCCCGGCACAGCGGGAGGGCTGCTCTCCTGGTTGGCCTGGCGCTGGGAGGGGGTCTTGGTGTGGGGATGGCTGGACACTCTCCCTCCTTCTTTTCACATTCCACCATCCATTTTAGAAGGACATAAACACTCACCTGGGGCCTCATTTATAAACGTTGCGTACGCACAAAAGAAGGCGTACGCCACTCTCTACGCAATAATTGAGATTTATAAAAAGCAAACTTGAGGGGAAAATGTGCGGTCCTTCATCAAGCTCTGACCCAGGCGTACGCACAAAAACGGGTGAAATGAGAAACGGCGACACCGTCGGCAGATGGAAGAAACACGTGAAAATGAAAATGACAATACTGCCTCTCACAAATAACATGAAGACTTCACAAAGCAAGTCTCACAATTAACAGCTACACGAACACCCGTTTGATCGATCAGCAGTGAAACAAACAAAAATAATCAAATGAAAATTACAACAGAAATTCAAATGAACACATATTTGCAAAAAGAGAAGTGAAATATGTTCTGCAATATTGGCATGTTATGCAGTTCATCCTCATAAATAATATAGTTAACAGAACGAAATAATGTACAAAACTGATATTCTCCTCAATGTGTCCGTCTGGAGGAGCAGATATAGTCAAAGTCAGTCAGCTTTATTGTCAAATATGCAGCATCCGTAAGACATACAGCACAGATGAAATTGCTTTCCTCTCACCCCACAGTGCAAGCAGCATATAAAATAATAAATAAACAACTTAAGAAATACATTCTTATAAAAACAATAAAGCCGATAGAGCCGCTGCGTGTGCTCGCGCCGCCAGATGCGTGCGAATCAGACAGACAGACAGACAGACAGACGTATTAATTGTCCACTGGGGAAAGTTGTTTTCATAGTAAACATTTCTTCATAAGCTACTGAATTATGGTATTCATGCATATGCCTTTAGTTTGTTTGATTTTTGATAAAACAATGTATGGCGTATGTCTCAACCATTCAGAAAGCAACAAGAAATTACATTTGCGCTGAACAATTTCCCATTTCCACGTGGATTATTACCCACATCTGTAGCTTGTCATGCAGTTAAATGGATGGAAATAAAATGCCCCATCACAATGCGTAATGACGCACAATGGCTGATCTTGGATCTTAGAAGATGTGACAAATGGAAGAATTGGGAGTGAACGCATCTTTAGACAGCAAGAAGACTTGCTGGCAAACGAGGACCAGTGGCTTATGAGCCGGTTCCCACTTCCTCAAGCCGTCCTGTTGGAGCTTTTGGGGGGGGGTCACCCGGTGCATCAGGTGCGTCGTGACCCCCCCCCCCCCCCCCCCCCCCCCCGCGCCTCAGTCACCACTCCACGTAAAAGGGACTCCCCAATAATTGCCGCCACTCTCTCATCAAGAGGGGTCGGCTCCGGTGTCCCCTGTCCCCCACCCGTGGCAGACACACTCTGGCGATGCAGCGGCAGACGTTTTTTGCCCCGACTTTGATGTCCGTCTGTCACTGTTTGCCACTCACGTGCCTAACCTTTGCACTAATAGTTTGCATGATTGAATGATTTACACTAGTCGGTTTGAAGGCATAAGTATGAGTGAACATTATCTGTATTGTGTACATGTTGACATGTGGACATTTTTTGGAGCCAAAAGGTATGTTTATAACATTTGAGTGTGTGTGTGTGTGGACAGGCCCCGCCCTTATAGACTTGTATTACATCTGAACCTCACCATAATGATAAACATCCAGCAACTTGTTGCTTTATGCTGCTTCATGGATTTACTAAATTCTACAGTGTGTAGTTTCTTTGATTTTTTTTTTTTTTTTTTACATGAATCAACAGTTGTCTGTGTTCTAGAGGAAACAGAAAATAGGTGTTTCACCTCATGGGATGTTTCCTGTTTTCCTTCTGTCATTTACATATTTTTCAGACTCAAAGGTTTCAGTCACTTCTCCTCATTCTCATTCTGTCTCATCAACTCACAGCAATACATGATTTGTAAGGTAAGCTTTGGTCCGCTTTGCTGTTTGAACCAAAAACATTAACATGTTTTTTTTTTTACATAAACAAAGAGATATTAAATATATGTATTTTGTGGGTTCAGTCGTAAAGATAAGGTGAGTTAGAAATTGTTTGGTTCGACCTGAAAGTAGAGCATGCTGTTGAAACTTTTATTTAAATTCATGAATCAATTTAAATGTTTAATTTTAAGGGAAGCCCGTCTTTCTATCATTTAGAAATAAAAGAAAGCTGCAGTATTGTGGTAGTTGGAACTGTTTGTGGTTGGGTTCTTTCTGTGTGAGTTTGTCTGTTCTCCACTGTGCATGTGTGGGTTTTCTCCTAACATTCTGGCTTCACAGGTTGATCTGTGACTCTGAATTGTTCCTTAGGGGTGAATGAGTGTTTGTGGTTCTGTGATGGACAGACAAACTCTTTCGGGGTGGACCCGCCTTCGCCATGTACAGCAGAGGTACGGTCTATCCCTAAATTGATCACGGTTTGAAAATGTGTTAATGTAAGGGATCCAAAGCAAAAAGCTTTGGCTTTCACTTAATCATTTTTCTTTCTTATTTTAATCATTTATAGTAAAGTTTTTGCAGTTAAACATTAAAATGTGCAGCCGTGTTGTGGAGACCCAAATCTGTTTGGGTTTGGTGAAGTGGTGTAGATCTTCCCTGTTTGTGTGTAAAATAATGCAGGTTTGTTTGAAAAGTGTGTAGATGAGAAGCAGCACTTTGAATATTAAAGAAAAGTCCAACACAAGTTCTGCCTATTTATCTGAGTTTTTTCATGCCACAGGATGATGTTTTGGATAATTTGGGGATTGGTGGTCATTTGTGTCTCGAATAGTCAATGTAAGACATTGACAATGGATAGCCTCTGTGATAAAAGATTAGATCAAAGTTCAGGTAAGTCTTTTTGTAGAATCTGATTCTATACAATTTTTTTTGTATGTTATTTGTATTCATTTAAAATTATGTTATTTTAAATTTAAAATACAGATGTTAATGTTATGTTTCTTTTCTTCAAGCCCAAAACTGTAATAAACTCAAAGAGACGATCCGCAGTGGAATTCATGAAAAATCACCAAAAGAAATCGGGTAAATGTCAATGCAAATGTTTGTTTTATTTCTGTTGCACATTTACATCAATCCTAGAGAGACCACACAGTTTTATTTTTTTTTATTTAAAAGGGCAAAACAGTTTTTGCTCTAGCTTTTTCAAAGATGTGATTTTTGAGTGAAGCATTAAATTGAGAAAAAGTGCAGCAGCTCTGATGCTCAGAGACCAACTTCAGCATCCATCAGCAGCCAGTCCAAAAGCTCTGTCCCCTCTAGATTTCAGTGGACTGTGGAAGATCCAAAAGTCACTTAGTAGAACTAAAATCTATCATTAGAGGACATGGATACAACAGCTGATGGAGCTTCAGCATCAGACTCTATCAAGATAAAGTGTCCATGATGATGATTCATATTCAAAATGTTTATAGACCCATGAGATGATTGTCCTAAAATTAGCAGCTGTAAACAAATTTACTCTGAAGGACCCCCAAGCAGTTTCCGATTTCTGTCTGTGATGGTTGTTTCTTTTGTGACTGTTGCTGCAGATTAGTAACTGAAGCATGAGATAAGGGCTCCCCCTGGTGGTAAAGACCAGGCGAGTGCTAATGCAGAAATCTCTCCATGTGTCCATGGTTTGGTTCTGGATTCTGGATTCAATCAAGTGTTAGGCAGTAAACAGATGATTTTAATTAGGTCTAACTGTGTATTTCAGCTTTCTTCTCCTGACATGATTTCAAGCATGATCCACTACTGAATTTTAATGAATTTGGGTTTTTTTTTATAGACAGATGGTCAAGAACATAACAGAGGAGCAAAAAGGTGAGCACAAAAGTAAAAATTATCTTGATAGAATGGTTTACAGCATGTTAAGACTTTCACTTTTCTTTCATCAAACAAACATTTCATGAAAAGTTCTTCGGGGAATTACTGAACTGGAATCAGAGCTAGAAACAAAATCAGACAAAACATGGACAATTTAGGAAAAGCTTAATAAATTGAGACACTAACGATTATCTGCAGGCAGCTTTGACTCACTCCAGGTGAACCACAGAAAGAGGGCGGGGTTTATCTGGGAGGAGTCACAGCCAACCTGCAAAAAGCAAACAAACCATAATTCAAAACAAATAATCCAGAGACCTAAAACACAAACCATGACACCATCTAGAACAGTGTTTTTCAACCAGTGTGCCGTGGGAAATTACCCATTTTCACTGATCTAAATACTTTTACCATCTCTAGGATATCAGCTCTGTGTTCATCCAAACAGGCCCTGATAAAACATTGAGTATAGGAATATGAAAGATCATGAAATTCTTTTTTGTTTGTGTTTATTTGATTGTATTAAAGACACTTTGATAAGAATGACAGTACCGCGATTTAACCGTAGCTTGAGCTCTTTTGTCGGAAAAGTCTCCCATTTTACCGTCTCCACCACTCATTTTTGGAGGCTCAATCATATGTCTTCAGTCTGACCAATAAGAAGTGGTTAAAATCTTCACTTCCTTGTTCCGATTTAGCTCGTAACGTCTCTCAGTTCCAACAAAAATAACAGCTAAAACTCGTCTTTAAAAACAGGTTCTGATCCCACCAATCTTAACAACTACCGCCCAATCTCTAATGTTCCACTCACTGCAAAAATCCTTGAAAAACTGTTGCCTCTCAACTCCACACCCACCTCTCTTCCAATAAATTATATAAACAACTCCAGTCTGGCTTCCATCAATTCCACAGTACAGAAACAGCCCTCCTTACAATTACTAATGATCTTCTTCTCACCGCTGACTCTGGTTTAGCTTCCATCCTCCTTCTACTCGATCTGACTGCAGCCTTTCATACAATCTCACACCCCATCCTTCTGAAAAGACTTTCAACCATTGGCATCACTGACTTAACCCTCAGCTGGTTCCAGTCATATCTTTCAGGTTGCACCCAATTCATCAAATTACAGTCTTTCACCTCTCCCACAGTTCCAAATACCACAGGTGTGCCCCAAGGCTCTGTCCTAGGGCCCTTGCTATTCATCATTTACCTTCTCCCGCTTAGTTATATCTTCCGTAAACACAACATCCACTTTCACTGCTATGCAGATGATACCCAGCTCTACCTCTCCAAGCCTGACTCCACTCTTCCACCTTCCTCCCTCTCTAAATGCCTTCTTGAAATAAAATCCTGGTTCACTGCAAACTTTCTTAAACTAAATGGCAATAAAACTGAACTTCTCATCGTAGGAACAAAGACCACCCTAAATAAACTCCCTAACTTCTCCATTTCCATTGATAACTGCCCCATCCTTCCCTCCCCACAAGTTAAGAGTCTGGGTGTCATCCTCGACAGCACTCTCTCCTTTACTGCCCACATAAATAACATCTCCCGGACGGCCTATTTCCACTGTCGAAACATCCGCCGTCTCCGCCCCTCTCTCAGTCCCCACTCCACAGCCATTCTAGTGCACAGTCTCATCACCTCCCGTCGGGACTACTGCAACTCCCTTTCATCTGGACTCCCTTACACAACTATTCACAAAATACAACTGTTCCAAATCTCTTCTGCCCGGATCATAACACAAACCCCCTCCGCTATGCATATCACACCCATCCTACAGAAGCTTCACTGGCTTCCAGCGCTTCTTCAGATTAATTATAAAATCCTTATTTTGACCTTCAAAGCCCTCCATAACCTTGCCCCTCCATATCTGTCTGACCTTACCTATGTTGCCATTCACACCCACTCCCTTAGGTCTGCCTCCTCACTCCAGCTTGTTACACCTGCCACTTGGCTCGTCACCATGGGGTGCAGAGCATTCAGCTGCTCTGCCCCGCAGCTTTGGGACTCACTTCAGTATAAAGCATAAAGTATAAAGTAAAATGTTTTGTTAAAAAACCAATGTTCATGCATAATGAGGAAATAAAACACTCTATGTTCTAAATTTGTTAATTATTCATTTTTTGTCCTCAAAAAGTATCGATAAGAGTATCGTTAAAAAAACGGATCGATAAGCAGTATCAATAAGAGTAGTAGTACCGATAATAACCTTAACGATACCCATCCCTTCCGTGGAACAAGTGAACAAAACAATAAAGCTTAGAGAAGCGAATCTGTCTGGCATCAGCATCAGTTTTGCACTACATCTCCTATGATGCATTGTATTAGAGTGACAGCATCTCCACGATACAATGAGTCTTCCCTGGTAAACGTTTGGAAACCAGAACAAACTCACATCAAACAGTTTTTAAATCTTCTTGATGAAATCCGAGGTCAACAGTTTAGTTCTTCTTCCAGGTTTGTGATTAACCCTTGTGTTATCCTATGACCCCACCCTTCCATTGACGTGTTCTCCCTACCATGACAAAGGTGGATAAAAGTGGAGAGGATTTCATGTAATCCATGGACACCAGTGAAGATCACAAATCATTAAAGAAAACAGGTTCAGCGCTCTATCTAGTGGGGTCTAGATGACCCTACTTCCAATGTTAAAGTGCCTAGGATAGCACAAGGGTTAATAACAGCCAAACATCCCAGAGTTCGGTCCAAGTCATCTTTCTAACTGAAACACATTTCTAATAACGTCTGGATTGAAGGACAAACTCGCTTTCAGACTTCAGTCGCTTATAATAATAATAACATGACAATACTACTACTACTACTACTACTACTACTACTACTACTACTACTACTACTACTACTAATGATAATAATAATAATACATTTTATTTATAATGCACTTTTCATTAAATTAAACCTGAAAGTGCTCTGAATAATAAGATCTGAATAAAATCTCAATGTAAAGATTTGCACATTATAATCCAAAACTAACCTAAAACTATAAAAACTATAAAAGTAGCACTTAACAAGCACAGAATAAAAACCATCAGCAATCATAGGCTTTTTTTTAAAAAAAGGAATGTATTTAAAAGAGCTTTAAATGAGTCCCGGGTCTGTGATGTTCTGAGATTGGTAGGAAGGGAGTTTCAAAGCCTTGGTACAGCAGAAAAAATGCTCTGTACCATCGTGTGGAGCCTGGTGGGGGGGACCTGATGAAGGAAGCTGCCTGACGAATGGAGAGTACGGGTATGTTTCTGGGGAATGAGGAGTTCCTGGAAGTATGGTGGTGCCTTACTGGCCTATGCATTTGTAGGTGATGATGAGAAGTTTGTATTCAATTCGGGATGAAACAGGAAGCCAGAGCAGCGATTTCAAGATGGAAGTGATGTGCTCATACTTCCTGACCCTTCCTGACTTTTGAAAAATTCAATTCAATTCAATTTTATTTGTATAGCCCAAAATCACAACAACAGTCGTCTCGATGGGCTTTGATGAAAAGTCACCTTAGATAGAAGTAATAACAACATTTAGGAAACAGGATTAAGGTGAAGTAGCAAACAGACACTTTTAAACTAAATTGAAACAATTTAATTATCTAAAAAGAAAGAAAACGTTTTTTTTTTTTTTTTATTTCTCAAAGGCTTCATTTTTGTTTCAGAAAATATAAAACTAAGAACATAAAACATGTTCATAAAACATGTTCACTTTTTGTGTAGCTAAAGAAAAAATAAATATAATGCCAGCTTTTTGGGGGTAAATTTTATCAAACACATTGTGCTCATATTTTTTAAAAATTGCATTTGCCGTTGCACCAAAATAAAAAAAATAAAAAACTTTAAAAAATAATCACTATTTAGGAAGAATATATTTGTTTTTTTGTGAGGTTACATAAAATTGCATGTTAAAAAACTGAAGGAAAAAACAACTACCAGGGAAAATTTCAAATAATTTAGTTGAAAATTATTACATCTTTTAGAAAAAAAACTGCTGAAAATTACAGATTTTTTTCTGCCAAAATTATCACAAAAATGCATGTGAGATTGTGGAGGGACTGTAGATCAATACAGACTGAGTTTGTTATTTTTTTTATTTTTGGATGTTGGTGTGCCGCGGGATTTTTGTCAAGGATAACGTGTGCCTTGACTCAAAAAAGGTTGATAAACACTGGTCTAGAACAAAAATTTAAATGAATTTTTACAATTAAAATACGTAAACCTTTCATTTTTTCACGTTTTAGATACAATATTTCTGGGAACTTTAAGTAACTCTGTTTGAATTAACTCTGATTTTCATTTTTTTTATATGTAGAAATGATCGTACTCTGTGTCATCTTTTTATGTATGTGAGCTATATCTTTGTGTGATACAGTCAATCCATTCAATTCAATTATTCATGTTCTGCTTTTACTCTAATAAATATTGATAAATATTTCTGCAGGTAGTCCTTGTGAGGGTGATGAAAGTCTTGACTCCGCTGATGTGCCTGTAACGCAACAAAAAACTACAAAGTAAATTGTTTGCACTTCATGTAAAAGAGGTCATTTAATCGTTTTGGTTTCTAAATATTGTGGGATTGTGAGATTTGTAAATGGATAAATGTGAGCGGCTCATATATTAATTGTTGTTTTATATGAAAATACTTTCAATGTGACTGATGACTTTTGCACAAAATCCGTCACTAAAACACTAGTATTACAAAAGTAGATGTGGAAGCAAGTGTTTATTTAGTAGTTATGCAAAATATGGTCTAAAAATACTAAACAATACTGCTGTTGCACATTTAAAAAAATGATTTATCATCAGTTCAAAGAAAATGAAATAGAAAAGCAAAAAATTACACACATAACCCCATTTTGATGCACTTAACCTTTGTAACAAATACAAAAGTGATGCATGCAAACTTTATAATTTTTCCCAGGAGATACCTGGTTTTCCTTGATTTCAAATGTAGTAATAATGATATTTTGTTTACTCAGCTTTCCTCTAAAAAGTAGCATCAGAAACAAAAATAGTTTCTTTCAAAAAAGAAACTCACCATTTCTCATGGTATAATGCACGTTTGCATATCTTGTTAAATCTGAAATCTCTAGACCAGGTGAGTGTTAAGGCAGGAACTTGTGAGCTGAGGTTTGTCTCCTCCAAAGACCAGATCCTCTTTCCTCCAGTCTGGCCAAACACAAAGTGATGTAATCACACCATGTGTGATCGTGAAGAGGCTTCTGTGCTTTACAGTCCTAAACAAAGTGATGTCATAAGCAACGTGTTGAATCCTCAACATGTAGATGTTTCCAAAGCATCATTTGAAACACACATGACCATGAGTCAACAAAATGTCAGTGCTGGGATTTTAACTGGCCTTCAACATCAAGTATAGAGTATGTAAAGTATAGACTTTAAGCTGGTTTGCTCATTACATTGGAGTTTTTAAAGTAATAATCAGTTATCAAAGGTTAATGAAATGCTTTTAGTGTCAGTGGTAGAACAGAAATCTGTCCATGTTTGCATTGTTTCTGGATTCTCAGTCAAGTGTTAGAAAATAAATAAATGGATGATTTTAATTAGGTCTAACTGTGTATTTCAGCTTTCTTCTCCTGACATGATTTCAAGTATGATCCACGATTTTGTTTTGTTTTTTATAGACAGGAATGCCAGAACATGCCAGAGGAGCACATTGGTGAGCACAAAAGTATAATTTATATTGATAGTTATGAATGGTTTACAGCATTTTAAGACTTTCACTTTTCTTTTATCAAACAGACATTTCATGAAAAGTCCTCGGGGAATTACTGAACTGGAATCAGAGCTAGAAGCAAAATCAGACAAAACATGGAAAAATTAGAAAGAGCTTCATAAATTAAGACACTAATGTTTCCCTGCAGACAGCTTTGACTCACTCCAGATGAACCACAGAAAGAGGGCGGGGTTTATCTGGGAGGAGTCACAGTCAACCTGCAAAAAACAAAACAACAAATCCAGAGACCTAAAACACAAACCATGATACCATCTAGAACAAAAATACAAATGATGTTAAAAAGCAAATACGTAAATCTTTCCTCTTTGTATCTAAAAAGTTATACATTGCATAACCTTTTAGATACAATGTTTTTGGAAACTTTAGGTAACTCTTTTTGATTAAAAAAAAAAGTGGTAGGAATGATCATACTATACGTCATCTGTTTATGCATGTTAGCTTTATGTTTGTGTGATACACTCAACCCAGAAATTGTTCATGTTCTGCTTTTATTCTAATAAATATAGATCAATATTTCAACAGATCTTCTCCAGTCACTGTGTGCTATGGAAAGTTTTATCCATGTGTCTAAGAATGGAATGTACCAAGACTTTACAAGGTACAATTTTTACACTTTTATATATATAAGAGGTCAGGGGTGTGTATTGGCAAGAGTCTGGCGATACGATACCTACCCCGATATTTTACTGAAACATATTTTCTTTCTTTTCTTTTTTTAAATATGACTTTTGAAAAAACTACCTGAATTTTAATACGTCTTCATTGTAATAACATGGTCAAATTTAGTTTATTTAATGATCACAATGTTAAGCACTGCAACTGTATCTCATAAATAAGTTGCTCTTACCAAAGCAAATTCATAGTGCTTTTATTTTGGCAACTAAAAATATAGAAAGGGACCTGTCAATATTTTTCAGTATAAGGAAAAACAAAGAATGAATGTGCCTTAACCAATAAAGTTCTACTGGGGAAAAAAAGTGCTGTTTATTTTCAACATTGCTTAATGAAGCTTCTCCAGTACTGTTAAGCACTTCAGGAGCATGAATGGTGCTTCAAAAATAAAGGGGGTAAAAAACACTGATTCTTTCCAGAAACAACAAAGTGTGATGAGAAGGAAACATGACAGAATCCGACAAAGAGGCTTTGTTTACATATCCATCTGTTCTGCACCGCTGAAGCCACGCTTTCTCACACGCGGAAGTAAACAAGCAACGCTGATCACCACGGTGTCTGCCTTTTTTTTAGAACGTTGTACACATCCCTCTGATCGATCAGGTCACTAAACTAGAATCTATTGCTGCAGAACTTTGGCCCACTTTGTCGATAGCATTTTAGTAGTTGCTAAGTGAGGTGCATTAGCCTATAAGCAGCTGTGCAGCTGCAGTGCTTCACTCGTTTCTATCTGAGCCGCTAAAAAGCAGCGCAATCCACGTTTTTATGTGTTACTGGCAGGAAGTTGGCTTAGAGTTTGTGTTTGGTACCCATCCCAAGTAAAAAATAAATAGTTCATGTCTCATAACAACGAAACAAGGTGCCTCTAGCTGAGGTCTTCCTGTTGTTTTGTGCAAAGTAGAGCTGCTCAAGAAAAAAAAAAAAAAAAAGTAGAGCTGCTCAAGGAGGCTCTACTCTGCTGCTAACTAGCGGACGGAGGGTGAAGTGGAAAACAAGAGTCAGACACTGAAGGACGCTCAGAAATAATTAAATATCGTCCTGGCGGCATTTTGAATCGATACAAGTATCGCCAAATGAACTATCACGATATTTTGCCGAATCGATTTTGTTTCTTACACCCCTAGTTTTTCCTTGATTTAAAATGTAGCCATAATGATATTTTGTTCACTCATCTATCCTCTAAAAAGTAGCACAGCAAAACAAAAAGATTTAAAAAAAAGAAACTCACCATTTCTTGTGAAATAATGCAGGTTTTGCATATCTTGTTAAATCTGAAATCTTAAGACGAGGCGAGTGTTAAGGCAACCAAACCATCTCCATGCTCTAATACCCTTCACTGCTCGAGTAAAGAGAAAGAGAGAATATTTATTTTTAGAATTTATTTTTTTGTACACTTTTAGGTTTAATGCATCATTTTTGTGCAATATAATCAAAATGATAAAAAAATAGATTGGTATGAAACTAAAATAATAATATCAAAGGTTTCCACAAAAACCTTACATGTAAATTATTGGTGCAAAATTTAAATTAGTAAAGAAAATGCTAAAAAATTCCCAGACTACAAAGGCTTAACCTCTTTTTTTTTCCACAGGGACATTAATGAACTGGAAGAAGTTCTGGAAGAAACTGACGTGTCAGAATCAACTGTATTGCTTGGCGACAGCTATTCAGTGCTGCTGTACAAGCCTGGTGAAACCCTCAATGAAACTGAGTTTCAATCTGACAAGAATATGGTAAAACGAATTGCTGTGTTTGTGTTTGTGCAAGAGTAAAACTTCAGAAAAATAGTTTGCTAGGATCTGTTGTCAGGTGAAACTTGTTGCAGGAATGTGTCTGAACGTTAAAGTCTGCATGATTTTAGATTATAGTTTGTATTTTAGAATCCAGAAAATAATCAAGTGGTCCAGTGCAGGTTCAGACATCAACCTCAGTGAAAACTGTGGTTGGTCTCTGAGAGAGCTGTGCTTAACCGTGGCTAAAAGAAAGAGTCCCCCGATCAATTAATTAAATAAAATAAAATAAATAAATAAAAAAACGTTTTTGTAAAATAGTCTAGAAGTGAAGATACAATTCAATTCAATTTGGTGAACTAGGAAATATTTCAAAATTAGAGACTGAAGAGATAACTTGGAATTTGATTGGAACATTGATGTAAATCCACAGCAAAATCCTTAATAAAGAAGACATGAGCAATGTTTTAATTTAAAGCCCCAGGATATGTAATTTGTCTGAATATTACACCTTTATTTGTAGATAATGTCATAAAATGCTTCTATTTTCCAGTAAAAAGTGTTCCAGCAGAAATATGACAACTTAACTGGTTTTGTCTTTGCTTTGTCAAATATTTTTAGGTTTTCTGTTGCAGTTAAACAATACAAACTTAGAATTCCAAGTGATGCAATGAAGCATTTTTGGATTCCATGAGAGTCCAAGTCCTCTAGAATTAGAATAAAAGTTCAGTGTTTGATGAATTTTGAGAAGCAAACATAGCTGAAAAAATGCAGTTGTGAAAATTTTAGAAGACTTGGTGTATATGTTTGAAATTCTTACAATTATTTAGTTTTAAATTAAAATAAAATAAGTCTGAATATCTTAAATAAATATGACATTTCCACACCTTACTACAAATGTTGTCAAATACAGAATTGAACTTTATTTATCTCACAGAGGAGAAATTCACATGAAGACCAGAGTTGAACTATTATGTTACTGAATAATTGTACGTATAATAAAAGCAAAGGAACTGAACTTGAATGCATCAATCTTTGCTAATATGGCTTGAGGATTTGACCTTACAGCCGCCTGCCTACATGACAATGTCTCCTGCAGGGAGACATCAGAACCAATGTACAGAAAAATGAAGGTCACAAGATTGAATGTTGCATGTTTTGCTACAGAATAAATCTTTAACTTGCTGTTTTTTTCACCAACAGTCGGTTACATATCAAGGTAACGCCAACACCACGGTGAGCGTTTACCTCCCGGCAATTTTGGATATCGGCGAGGAACACATCATCTTCTGCGTTCTTCAGTTTCCAAATGGGGTCAGACAACACGGTTGAACATCAAACACTCGCCTTAGTTCACATAGATCAGGGGTCCCCAAACTTTTTCCAGCGAGGGCTACTTGACGTTTCCATTCTCTAAACAGGGGCCGAAGTCAGCTTGAAACAGAAAAAGTGTGACAGTCGCAGGGGAGCCTAAATGTAAACTGAAAGCCACACGTAACCAAATATTAATAACCCAATATGATAGTAAATAACCCTCTCTGGGTTCTTCACCAAAAAAATAGAAATTATAATAATCAGCAAATATATAATAAGACTCCTTATGAAATCAGTAAACAAATAACCCTCTCTGGGTTCTTAACATAAAAGGAGGTGTTTTTCTTAACATAAAAGTCAGGAAATATACAGTAACAGTATTTTAGATTTTAGAAAATCAATAATGACCAAATAAATCTCTGTGGGTTGTTCACAGAAATAAAACTTCTGTTGTCCATGCACAATCTTAGGTAAATGTTCAACTTCAGTTGTGAGAACAGAATCTCTTAAATGACTCATAGGCAGTTTCTTAAGGTTTTTGTGTTCTTTCCTTATTATCCAGTATTGGAGGTTTACCAGTTTACTGGAGCATAGTAGACATCACTGTTTGTTCTCTCTGATCAACTTTCTAGCTTAAATGCCTGCATTCTGAATCAATGTTTCCCTTACCTAACCCTTTTGTCATTTTCTGTTTTGAAGGGAGGCGGGGTCAAGTTCAAGTTCTATGACTGGAGCAAAGTGTGGTTACAGTAGCAAAATTTTTAGCTTGGCTCACATTTCAATTCATATAAGGCTAGATTAGATTAGATAAGATAACTGTATTTATCCCATAATGGGGAAATCTTTATGGGAAAGCTTTATTTACCTGAGGAAACAATACCAGGGAATCCACTTTCTATGCTTCCATTAGTCTTGATCATGTGGCCAGCGTAAAAAAAAGAAAAAATGCAAAAAAAGATTTAAATACAGGGTCTCTCTCTCTCTCTAACATTGTTCAGCGGGCCGAGTCAAATGGGCCTGCGGGCCGAATCTGGTCCACTGGCCATAGTTTGGGGATCCCTGGCGTAGATGATCACTGTGGAGTTTGAAAATATCCTCCAAACATTTTTTGACACTTTCTGTCAATAGTAAATATTTATCCATTCATATAAGAAGAGACAGTTTACATCAATTATGAAACTGTGTTTCTTTTTTTTCTGTTTCCAGACTGTTAAGAACAGCACGTCTGAACTGTATGAACAGAGACTAGTTGGCCTGAGTGTGGTCAACAAAAGCGTTTCAGGACTTTCTGAACGTGTCAACCTGACCATGAGTTTTTCACTGGGACCAAATGTAACTATGTCTTTGTTTTCTTATCAGTTTTTAGTTTCTGTCTTTAATCCTATTAAAACTGCAGAACTGTCCAAAGGCTTTAATAAATCATTAGTCCAGAATTTTAGATTTTGAAAGTTCTCCAGACAAAATATGACCCAAATCTGTCCAGTAAATACAAAGTGTCGCAATAAATGTACTGTTTAAGGTGAGAACCACCTCACTTCATAGCCTTACCTGTAATCTTACTAATATATGTATGAAAAAAGTAAACCAATAAAATAAAAATGTAAAAGTAATTGGTAAAAACTAGATACTTAATGTTTTGATTGTGTTTTGTCACAGCAATCAGAACCCATCTGTGTGTTCCTAGATGATTCTGGAAGTGAGTAAAGATCCTCTATTACTAACAAAACAAGTCAATGCTGGATAGTTTATTGTTTAGTTTACAAAAAACAGAGAATTTATGTATTTTATACAGTAAGTAAACTTTAAAAAAATCACTGTTTTATCACCAGATTTGAGCAGTAATGGCTGCCTGACCCTGTGGGATAAAAATCAGAGTCAAGTCACCTGTTCTTGTAACCATCTCACATACTTTGGTGTGCTCCTGGTAAGGCTGGTCCTCTTTTTTATAATCATAAGTCTTGTTCAGGCTAATGTTTTACGAATGCTTTACAATTTAGTAACTTATTCTAAGCATTAGTAGGTTGAAAATATTTTTTTTGTTGTTAAATCTGTAAATTGGGCTGGCCACAATCAGAAACAGGGCGGCAACTCATGGTAACAGAAGGAGCCAAGTCTCTTCATAGTGCCACTATTGCAGTTTATTGGTTTTACACAGATGGTCTAAATCAAGTGGCCAATTGATCCTGACAAACACTGTTCATGCAACAGACATACAATATATTACCAAAACTATTGACTCACTTGGCTTGAAGTGCCGTCCCATTCCTAACCCTTAGAGTTCAGTATGATGTTGGTCCACCCTTTGAAGCCTTGCAGCTTCAACTCTTCTGAGACGGCTGTCCACAAGATGAGAAATGTGTTTATAGAAAATGTTAACCATTCTTTGAAAAGCGCATTGGTGAGGTCACACACTGATGTTGGTGGAGAAGACTGGCTCTCAGCCTCCACTCTAATTCTTCCTTAAGGTGTTGAATCGGGTTAAGGTCAGGACTCTGTGCAGGCCACTACATTTCCTCCACACCAGACTCCATCATCGTCATCCATGGCTTTATGGACCTTGCTTTGTGCACTGGTGCTCAGTCATGCTGGAAGAGGAAAAGGCTGCTCCAAACTGTTCCCAGAAGGTTGGGAGCATGGAATTGTCCAAAATGTTTTGGTATCCTTCAGGATTCAGAGTTCCTTTCTCTTGAACTAAGGGGGCAAGTCCTGAAAAACCACCCCACACCATAATTCCTCCTCCACCAAATTTCACACTTGGCACAATGCAGTCCCCTTTCTCCTGGCAACCTCTAAATCCAGACTCGTCCATCAGATTGCCATATGGAAAAATGGAATTCATCACTCCAGAGAAAGCGTCTCCACTGCTCAGGAGTCAAGTGGTGGCATGCTTTACACCACTGCTTCTGATGCTTTGTATTGCACTTGGTGATGTGTGGCTTGATTGCAGCTGCTTGGCCATGGAAACCATTCCATGAAGGTCTCTGCGTTCTCTACGTGGGCTGATCTGAAGGGCCCATGAAGTTTGGAGCTGTATAGCAATTAACTGTGCAGAAAGTCGGCAACTTTTTTGCACCATACGCTTCAGCATCGACTGACCCCTCTCCATCAATTTATGTGGTCTGCCACGTCATGGCTGAGCTGCTGTTGTTCCTAAACTCTTCCACTTTGTTCTGTTAGAGCTGATAGTTGACTGTGGAACATTTAGTAGCCAGGAAATTTCATCACTTGATTTGTTGCACAGGTGACATCCTATGACAGTTCATGCTGGAATTCACTGAGGTCCTTAGAGCGAACCATTATTTCACAAATGTTTGTAAAAACAGTCTGCATATATCAGGGCTTTATTTTAAACACCTGTGGCCAGACCAAGTGATTAGGACACCTGATTCTGTATTTGTATATATAGTGCATCACTGAAGTAATTACCATGACAGCAGATATTTTTATGGGTTACAATATAAAGAAACAGCTGTATTTTGTTTGGTTTTTCTCAGGTACCCATTACCAACCTGTCTTCTGACGACCTGCAGAGATTGTCTTACATCACTTTAATCGGCTGTGGAATTTCCCTCACAGCTCTGGTCTCCACTGTTGTTCTTTTCTTCACACATAAGTAAATAACTATTTGGTTTGAACATGATATTCTTTCAAAATCCCACACTATAATCATAAGTAAATTCTGTGAAGAGTTTTGAAATGGATTAGCTGCAAATTTGGACTTTTTGTCAGTGTTGAGACAAAGTTCTGACCAGAAATCTGCATCCCATTATATTATCGGAAGAGAAATGTTATCTAGATTGCATAAGAGTTTGTATATTCTGAAGACAGTTTTGCTCATTGAAAAATTAATCAGAGAGGTAAATTTTGGAAGCGATTCTGTAGCATAATAATAAAAATAATATAACATAGTAATATAATAAAAGTCAAAACCAGAAATGCTTTTTCATTTTCAAACTGTAACTGCATCAAATGACTCAAAATTAAAATGAAAAATCAATACTCCAAAATGCTTTTTCTTTTTCTACTTAAACGCTTATTCTGTGTCATAATTAAAAGGAAAATGCAAAGAGGGGATTGTATTTGCATTTTCATATCCGACCTGCAAACACTGTCGCATAATTCAATTCAAATTTGCATTTCCAGATGGGAGGCGGGGCGATGACGTCAGTGCTATCTCCGTCTATCCAGCTGCTAAGAGACGCATGCTAGGAGCAGTGTAGCTTTGTGTTAGCGGCGGAGGAGAGGGCTTTGTGATGGTTGTGAACTCCTGATGATTGTACACAGCCTCTCAGGATTTCGTAGCACCAGTTCCGCCTTCTGCGGTCCTCAGTCATTTGATGCAGTTACATTTTGAAAACTAAAAAGCATTTCTGTTAATCCATTTTAATTGTCAAATTAGACATTTCTAAATGAATTTTGCTACACATTTACCAGAGAACTTTTTGAAAATTAAATGTCAAATACCATTTCCATTATCATTTTAATTAAGTGACAGAATTAGCGGTGTTAAAGATTAAAATGTAAAAGCATTTTGGCGGATTGCTTTTTCATTTTAATTTTGAGTCAAAAAAATGTAGCTTCATTTTGAAAATGAAAAAGCATTTATGGTTTTTACTTTTATTTTTAATTCTGCTACAGAATTGCTTCTATACTAACTACCTCTGGTGGCTTTAAATCATTGTCTTTGTATTTAAACTTTTTAGTAATAATAGATTTAAATTGCTGATATTCCAAGAAGTTATTTATTCCATGTTTGTCTTGAAGTTCCTGGGGTATTTTGAATCTTCTATAAATAATTAAGTGTTTTAGTAGTGTTACACCCCCTGCTTGCCAAGCTGGGAAGTGTATATTTTTGTTTTGTTTATGAGGATGTCTGGGTTGTTCCAGATGGGTGTCATTTTGCACGGTTGAATTGACGATTTTGATATTTTGAGAAATTCCCACCAGGCTGTTAAAATGGCGTTTATATTAATACTTTGAAAACAGCCCTGTTTTTTAACTGTATGGCTAATAAATGGTAGATCTGACAGGTTGATATTTCCAGTTAATTCCAGTTTCCTGTTCAAGGTCTAACTATGAGTTGGTTTCTGGATTCTTTTTTAACCATTTTGAGATGTATTGTAATCTATTTGCAAGAAAGTACTTGTGGTAGTTAGGTAATTCTAATCCTCCACAGCTAGCTTTTAGCAGATTTTAAAGTTTTTAGACTAATTCTTGCAGGTTTTTTGTTCCATAAAAAGCTTGATATGGATGAGTCTAATGCTTTGAACCATTTTAGTGGCGGTTGTGTGGGGATCATTGAGAAGAGATAATTAATTTTGGGTAAGATTGTCATTTTAACCATGGCTACCTTGCCCATGAGGGACAGAGGGAGACTGACCCAGCAGGTTAGATCATCCTGTATGCCTTTTAGGAATGGGGTGTGGTTTAGCTGCACTAGTTCTGATAATTTGGGGGGAAATTTTTTTTTTTTTTAAATTGCCTGATTTGACTGGTATTGTGAGTCTTTGATCCGCATTACTGTTCAGGTAATAAAA
Organism: Oryzias curvinotus; assembly: GCA_023969325.1. Lineage (NCBI taxonomy): Eukaryota > Metazoa > Chordata > Actinopteri > Beloniformes > Adrianichthyidae > Oryzias > Oryzias curvinotus. Next base: position 28,876,484 of record CM043708.1, on the reverse strand, counting down.
CAGACTTATTCCAATTAATGGAGTAGTCTGATATGGAGGAGAATTTATTACATTTGTTGCTGTATCAGTTACAGAATGTGTATTATTTAAAAACAGTAATATATCATCTGCATATAGACTTATTTTATGTTGGCTGTGTTTGGTTTTAATTCCTTTAATGCTAGCATTCTGTCTTATTGCTGCAGCTAGAGGCTCAATAAATATAGGAAAAAGAGAAGGGGAGAGTGGACAACGATGTCTGGGTCCTCTTCCAAGAAAAACCTGTTGGAAGTCTGTCTATTAGTTCTGACGGATGCATTGGGGTTATGATATAATATTTTAATCCAAATGACGAATAATAGTCCAAACCCAAACCTATGTAGGGCAGCAATGAGGAACTTCCAATTTCCTCTGTCAAAAGCTTTTTTTAGCATCCAGCGATATGGTCAGTATGGTCATTTCCTGGTTTTTAATAGTGACAAAGTCTGTTATGTTAACGAGAATGGTGACATTGTCACTCGAGTGTCTGTCTTTGATGAAACCAGTTTGATCAAGGTGAGAGGAGTGAGTTTTTTCTATTCTCTGTGCTAGTGCTTTGTAAATAATTTTTACATCTGCATTGATTAAAGAAATGGGGCGATAGCTTGAAGGACTTGTCGGATCTTTGTCTGGTTTTAGAAGAAGGATTATGTTGGCTGAGTTCATGTTAGATGGTAGTGATTGGCTTTCCTTGATAAATGTGACTGTTTTATAAAACGTTGGTGCCAGTTGTTCCCAGAATTCTTTAAAAAACTCAGCAAGAAAGTTGTCAGGCCCTGGTGCTTTACAATTAGGCATAAGTAACAGAGCTTCATGAAGTTCAGAAAATGAGAGCGGTGAGTCTAAATGTGTTATTTGATCTTCGTTTAACCTGGGTAGGTTTACATTTTTAAGAAATCAGTTGGAATAGACATTGGAATCTGATCACATAGCATTTAGCTAATATTTTTAAAAACCACAAAATGTACAAATTACTTGGATCCCCATCGGAAGTTAGAACTGAGGAATCTACTCTGATTTTTCAAGAATCTAGTCTTCTAGATGAACCCTTAAAGTGCAAGTTTCCTACAGAAGAAACATCTATTAAAACATTGACCTCTAAAAGAAAACTATTGCAGCAAGATGAGACTTTATGATTTTGTAAAAGAAAGGTTTTCCAATCTACACAATAGTTACCTGATCTTGTTTTCTTCTTCTTCTTCTGACAGGAAAATCAGAGTTGATGATTCTAAAAAGATCCATATCAACCTTGTGTTTGCCTTGATCTTCCTCAATTTACATTTTTTACCCAATGAGGCGGTCGCAACATCGTCCTCATCAGGCCTTTGCCTTTACACGGCTCTTGCTCTTCACTACTTTCTGTTGGCCACCCTCTGCTGGATGGCCTTGGAGGGGTTCCACCTCTACCTTCTCATAGTCAAAGTCTTCAACATTTATATCAGTAGATACCTGCTGAAAGTCAGCGTGATTGGATGGGGTGAGTGGGTTCATGTAGTTTGAAACATTTAAGAAACTGAACCTGAAGAAGATTGAATTCATTTTTTGTCTTTTTGTTTCAGGAGTTCCAGCAGTCATTGTTTCAATTGTGGTGTCTATAAATACGAAGTATTATGGACTCGCAAAATTGAGCAACAGTACTCAACTGTAAGAAAAGATTCTTAATTTTTAAGCATAGTTTTTTTCAAAAACTGTAAGTCTTTCAAAACTCAAAGGTCCCTGCATTTGAGAGTATATATTCCTATTTTTTGTTGTAGATTTTTATGCTCTTCTAGTCACAATTTATCGAATTTTTAATGTGTGTCAAGTGTGAAAGCTTTACTCTGGGTGGTGGCAGCAGCAGGCCAGGCAAGATGCTGCTGCCCAAAGCCCAATGTCTCCCACAATATATAGAGTTGTTTTACTCACTTTTCTCTGATGTTACATAATACTTTACTATTACATGCTCGTGACCAATATATAAGAAATCAGGCAGTGAAGTCATCTTCTGACTCTTTTTTTTTTTTTTTTGCATATTAAGTGGTTACAATGATTTATAGTTATTTTGAAGTACAGATCAAATCTTTAGTTACAAAACTTGTAGTTATAAGAACTTCTTGTTACAAATTTTCCTTATTGTTATATGAAAGAACCGGTAGAGATGCAATTGCAAAAAGAATTGCTAAAGTGATCTTTTTTGGCACATCTGACACTGATTATTGAGAATGACCAAGTATTGCGTCAGGTCTAAAGTCCCTTCTGGTTAAAGGGTGTATTCAGACTGGACACATTTGGTTCACTTAGGCCTCATTTACACTGCATGGTTCAAGTGACCCAATTCCGATTTTTTCCTCTCATGTGGCACAGATCGGATATGACCGGTGAACGTGTAAGCAGGACAAAATCGCATAGATTCCGATTTTCTCAAATCAGATTTAGGCCTCTTTCATATGTGCATTTCGTATACGTGCATTTGCGTGTACCACGTAAGCAGACAAATCGAATATTACCCAATAAATGCGAGTCGTACGTCAGTGACGTCAACTCGGGACACCACCAGCTGAGATCACATGACTTATTAAGGTGCTTTTGTGCGCTGATTTTGCTGTTCGAGGACAGCTGGAGCCCCATCAGCGTGTTACCTTTCAGCCTCAGGCTTCAGACTGAAGTCGGAAACCACTGTTATTTCCGGTCCGGTCCCGGTCGGTATGCAAACGGTAACTAATGAAATGGGACACCGTTGCTCTGGAACAGACTAGAAGCCGTTTATTACTTTGCTTGGATCAAATTGTTAATACAGCACAACATCTGTAAACACTTCCTCATTCAAAACTCAGCGAGAGCACATAAACCGGCCGAGCAGCCCTACTTTTCCTCTCCGCATCCCCTCTCATGCCTCATCCAGGAGCGGCCAAGGCAACGCCTCCCTCCGTCGCTGCGTTGGCTCCATGACAACCGCAGTCACACACACAAAAAAAGGGCGGGGGAATGTTTGCGGTTTGGACCAACACACATCTTCTAATGTGCTTTTATTACTGTTATGATCATTATTAAGGGCCTGCTCGCTCATCACTTTTTAAATCCGTGCGGTCAGTGCTCAGGGCGCGGAAGGACTACATAGTCCTCAGAACGTCTACGTTTGATAGTTTCTGCATTGTATAGTGTAAATGATGATGACGTAAGCGGGTCGTCTGAGGTGGTCTAGGTTTGTTTGCAATCGGGCTGAGTTTACACAGTCGGAATAGGCTTTGTGCTTGTAGCGGAAAAACTTAAAACGGCCGCCGTAGCCAGGCATTGCTGGGTGAAAACGACTAGAGGAGCAATGAAGAGACAAAGCAACTCATTGAAATTTGGCCGGATGAATGCAGGCCCACTAAAGCTACTTTAAACATGATACACATTGCTTTTCACACTGTTTTCCTAGCAATCTATCTGTCATGAACAATTAATAGCGTACCTTCTTAGTCACCATAATCTCAGCAATCACCTTGCAGAGCACCTCCACCATACCAAAGTAAAAACTCTTGTACAGTTGTTACAAACATTCAAAATTGGTCAATGAAATATAAAGTTAAAATAAATGAACTATCCCAACAAGGACTGCACCTCCATGATGTCTTTGTCTAGCTGCCTTGCCCCGCCCTCATGATTCCTGGCCAGTGAAATCTTTAGTCACATGGTTTTGTTTACAAGCTTTGGTTTGAAACAGGAAAATTAGCTTGACGGCAGTCAGAATACAAACCAAACACACGGTTCAGGTCTCGATCCAGACCAGCAGACGTTTTCAGTCTGAATACACCCTAAGTGTCGAGATGTGGTGCTGGATCTATGGGAAATGCTGATAAATTTTCCGCCCTCATTTGCTTTGGTCCACTTCATCTCTCTTCAGAAAACGATAGATATGCACTGGACCAATAATCTCTGACCAAATGTGGATGCAAAAAACTAGACAAGCACATTAACCAAGTTTAAAACTTTCCATGAATGGTGAATTGACTAGACAGAGTAATGTCAAAGTTTTTTTCATAGCTAAATTTGAGCGCTTGGAGAAAACCTAAAACTATAAGGCGGAATAGACCGCCCCAAAAAAATCCTGCAATAATTTGCAGAGGTGTTTTTCATTATAATTCTAAAGGGTAAACCTGTTTGTTCTTCCAATAGATGCTTCATAACTGACAGTACAGTGCAGCTGGTGACCACGCTGGGACCGTTCGCCCTTTTGTTCATGTTTAACACAGTCATGTTTTCTATGACTGTGAGATATCTAATAATTAACCAGCATCATAAAGAGGTAAGTTTCACTCTTTACTGATGTTTCATTCACATTCATAGAATTTTCACAGAATTAAGACAATGTGAATCTATCCTTCTTCTGCAGTATTTCTTACTATCATGTACCGTGTATATACATTGGTCCCAATGTTCTTTGTTCACTTTAGTTTCATGACACAATTGTAGTCTTGTTTTATCAGTTTTTATACAGTATAGAAGTGAGCCATATGGCTGTTTAACATGAAGATTCATTAAATGTACGTATGATCTCATTTCAAGAAAAAAAATAATTTGACATAAAAGAATAAAATTCATCAATGAACTTACTGGAGGGTTTAGAAAAAATGTCAGTAACAATATGGCCCATATCTGTCACAATTTTTGGTTTCTACAAAATTCATTTTCAAAATTCATTTTCTATGACTTCTCCAATATTGGAATAATATTGGATTTCTAAAAACCAAAGAAAAGATCTGTGTGTAACAATGTCAGCTGACTAATTTGAAAAGTTAAAAGGTAAAAAGTTTAGAATTGTTAAAAAATTTGGAGCTTGTGTTTGATCCACCTATACTTGAACAAAATGTCCTTAATTGTTTTCTTTCTTTCTGTTTTTTCATCAGTTTGGACCGAGGAAAAAGAACAGAATGCAAAACATGGTCATGCTCCTGGCCCTCATCACTCTGCTTGGCCTTGGCTGGGTTTTCATCTTCTTCTCATTTTGGCACCAGGCGACTCCTCTCCTCTACATCTTCTCCACTGTCAACTCACTGCAAGGTGAGACACTGTCTTTGTTCTCAACTGGTAAATTTTGAAGTGGAGTTCACAAAAATAAGATCAATATGAGGTTTTATTTATTTTACATATTTCAGAAGTAGGCACAGAATGTGATGTCTATTAGGTATTTTCCAAATACTTTTAAGGGTCCTAGAGGTGTCAAAATAGGGTCCTTTTTTGACACTTCTTTTCACATCTTTTCTCTTTCATTTCTTTTAATGTAAATGTTATAATGATTATGTATGTTTTTAATCTTTACACTGTTATATATTGTGATTTTAATGCATTTTCTTGTTTTGTAAAGCCCTTTGAATTACTTTCTGTACGAATTGTGCTATACAAATAAACTTGCTCTGCTTTACTTTGTAGAGATAAATCAGAAAATTGAAATTGGTCAAACTGCCAAATGTATGAACTTTTAATACATTAGGTTTCTTGACTTGTCTGTAACAATCACAGCATTCAAAATCTAAGGGGCAGAAGTGGTTAGATGACCCTACCATTGACTGTCAGCAGTTGGGTAGATTCCAGCAATGCTGTGGCCGCAAACACAACAGCAAGTCGGATGGATGGATGGATGGATGGATGGATGGATGGATGGATGGATGAAGAGGTTAGACAGTCATTTTCAGGGGTGATTGACACCAGCAGATGACTGCTTAGGTGAAAGATACTCTAAAACAGGCGTCTTGGACCACAGACTTCACAGGCTCCTGATTACCTGGATCAGATATTTTGCCAGTAAGATGCTATAATGGTTTGTTAGTTGGAAAACATGAAAGACAATGGCCCCCGAGGCCTGGAGTTTAACACCTGTGCTCTAAAAGGTGAAGGTTTGTTCAGGAAAGTAGTAACATTGGATTGAAAAGTTATAGTAAAAGTGTGATGTTGAGCACAAACAGAAAAGTAAAGAAAACTGTTAAAATCAGTGCCGGTGGATGATTTAAAGACAATGAAGACCTGAGAGACAAACATGAGACATAAGACAAATAAATTGGTTTTATAGCTACTCAACAGTAACAGTTTATTCACATTTCTTTTCCAAATTGCATGTTCCCATTTTAGCTCACAGTCTGACTTTACTTTTTTCCTTTATTTTTCATGCAGGTTTCTTCATATTTCTCTTCTTCGTGTTGACTCTGAGGAAGATCAAGGACCCAGAAACGACAACTGGAGATAAAACAAACTCCTTCAGCACTTAAACTATTAGAAGTTAGAGCTTGCTGCTCAATAGAACTGCAATTGAATATGATTAACTGTAATATTTTTTCAATGCTTAAGTGTGTTTTTTATTATAGTGTCAGTCATACATGACTATTTTAAATGGGATTTTAAAAAATGTATTCATTTATCCTCCTGAGAACCGAGGAAAAGAAGTGTCTTACAATTTCAGTTTTTCTGTGATTTCCTATGTATTTGGGCCTAAAAAACACCTTACAATGTTAAATTTTTTTTTATATTTTTATTTTAATTTCCCAACATGTCCACTGTAGAGGACAACAGGACAAAATGTATGTGAAAATAGAACTTAATTAGAAAATTCAGAAAAAAGGAGCAGATTAAATCTTTAGAGTGATATTCACCCAAAACCTAGGACCCCATACTCCCAGAGCACCCTCCAGAGGGGACGCGGTCAAACGCCTTCTCCAAATCCAGAAAACACATATGGACTGGATGAGCGAACTCCCGCAATCCCTCCATCACCCTAAAGAGGGTGTAGAGCTGGTCCACTGTTCCACCACCAGGATGGAAACCGAACTGTTGTTCCTCAATCTAGGGTTCAGACGGACTCTCTTCTCCAGTACCCTGGCATAGACTTCCCCAAGGAGCCTGAGGAGTGTGATTCCCCTTTAGTTGGAACACAACTAGATCAAAAACAGATCCTCAAAAATGTTATCAATGCACTGGGAAAAGTACAGGATTGGACTCCAGTATTCACAAACTCTGGGGTCATCTTGAAAGGCAGGGCGTTTGCTAGCACAGGTGTAAACCTGTTATGACGGACGTTTAAAAAACACAAAAAATCAAGTTAAAAAAAAAAATTGTTTTTTCCTGAATCTCATCCTCTTCATCCTTTTATCATCCGGAAGCTCCAAATCTGAATCTTCCTCGACTTTCTGGTATAGATCCCTCTCTGCTTCACTTTTTCTCCTAAAACCATGAGCAGCCATTAAATACTGTAACGATACAGCCAGACAGTCACTTAAGCGGGGTAGCAAAACCTGAGCTGCTCATGAAGAGGATTCTCTGGTGAGCTGACCGTGCCCCATTCACTGCACGACCCTTGTCAGTCTAAGGCAGGAATAATCACATAGACAGGTAATATCTCCTTTTAAAGCCAATAGCCCATTTAGTCCAGCACACACAATCAGCCTCAACAGCATGGAGGTCACTTAAGTTCACAACCCTCTGACTCAAGGTTTCACCCTAAAGCTCCCACTTCCCATGAGCCTTAGGGGCTGAAGGCACAGCTAACCCCCAGGTTGCTACAATACATTAAATGATCCTGGTGTCCTCTACAGTGGACATTCATTAAATGCCTGCTGTTTTAAAGCAGAAACCATGAAACTGTTTTCAGATATAAAAATATCGTTCCTAACATGTTTATGACCAAGAATATATATTATTATCATGGAAAAAAAAGGAATAGATACAGAATATTTGACTTGCCTTTCACCTTTCCATAAAATTAGGCAAATGGTATGGCAGCCATCTTGGTAGAGGTAAAACCTAAAGTTCCCAGCATGCAAACTGATCACATGACACATCACTGGAAAGCCCAGGATGTCCTCTACAGAGTTAAGTAGGATTTGGAAAAGTATCTCTTAATTCTGTATAAATACAGGTAAACAAAATGTCCATTATAGAGGACATGAATGACTGGGCCGGGTCTCAGGAGGAAATTGTTGGACATAAAAGAGGGAGAGGTGGGTCTCAACAGGTGAGGCAGGGAAACAGAAATGTAAGGATGTGTACTGGGTTAAGGTGATCAAGGACAAAGCTGGAAAAGTGCTGTTAAGTCATTGTTTTCTCCAGTCCCTATGTTGCGGAGTGTGTATGTGCTGAGCGGGGCGCGTGCCACGAGAGAGAGAAGGGGAGGGGCGCGTGCAGGTGGAGATGGGGGTGTGAGCACGGAGCGGAGGTGTGCGTAAAATATATTGTGTGTTGAGAGGACGGAGCACAAAATAAAGATAAGTCGGCGTTCCCCAAAATAACTGTTTTGGAGTCATTTTTAATCCACTCTGAAGGCTGAGGGTTCGAACAGGGAAGTGAACCCCGAAGGAAAATTGCCTTCGGCCCTGGAGGAAATCTCCCCTGTGCTTCTCACCACGGTCAGAAAGACAAGAGAAATAAAGAAAAGTCATCGCGCAGCGAAAGGTTCAACACCTAGTTTGATTGATTTGTTTTGCAGCTGTTTCAGGGATTTCCTGTCTTTCTATTTGAGTCAGAGGTTTTTATTTGTTCATTTTCTTGTATTACCTTTTTGTATTCCTTTTATAGACCTACTCCAATGAAAACTGTGTTTTTAACGTGTTCTTTGGATATTTTTCTCATGATAGAGGAGAATTATAAAGGAAAAGTAGCTTAAAAGTGCCTTTCTGAGAATGTCTTTATTCATATCACCATGAATCAGTAGTTACAAGCCACTCTGCTCTGCCCCATTCTGCATCCACTTGTAGACAAATAGATCCATACGTCTTCATTGACCTCATCCAAGCTGGTTTCTGGCTCCAAACTGTACGGCTGGATAGCTCCAATGTTGCTCACCAACAAGAGATCTGGGGCCTGTTTCAGAAAGGAGGTTAAGTGTAAACTCTGAGTGAGTTAACCCTGAAATCAGGGAAACTCTGGGTTTTCCGTTTCAGAATGGGAGGTTTGTTAAACCAGAGAAAGCAGAGTAAGTCAAACCCGTTTCTGAAAGAGAGGTAACTTATACTCGGAGTCAGTGTCCATGGTTACTTATGCTGTGAACCTAACCTGGTCAGGAGCAGGTTTTATTCTCCAAACTCAAAGTTTCTGCCGGTCCCCTCCCCTTTTTAAAGACAAAGCGGTATTTTTCGCTTTAACCTTCATTGCCCACATTCCAGTCACACAGAGACGGTCTAAGTGACAAGAATGGCTTGTTCTTTTTTGGAGGACCCAATAGACGAGGAGGCTGCATTAATTCATAGAGAATTATATTTACCTCGTACGAGGATTTTGAGAGGACTCGATTTTTTGTCATTTCCCCACACGTTTTTGTTTGAGCGTTACCGTTTTTCGTTGCAGTCAATTACATATATACAATGAAAACAACATTAGATATTGCTATGTAGATGTTTCATATGTCAAATATTGTCAACAAAGCCTACATCATGACATGCTCAAATTTGACCTGATTGAATTATGTTTTTATACTTCATTTTTAGCAGCTGCCATGTTCTTTTACTTCCCGCAGGATTGCATCTACATGGAAATGAAATCAGGGACATTGAATTAGATTCATGTAACAATTACTTTTTGGAAACACAATTTGATAGCACTGCTTACTTTCTTAATCCCATATAAACCTATACCACTTGATCAATACAAGGGTAGTGTTGCAGCGTGTTTGTGCTGAGCGGGGTGCGATCCACGAGAGACAAGGGGAGGGGCGAGTGCAGGTGCAGATGGGGGGGGGGGGGGGGGTGAGCACGGAGCGGAGGCGTGTGCGTGGTATATATTGTGTGTTCGGAGGACGGAGCACTTAGTTAAATAAAGAGAAGGTGTCATTCCCAGAATAACTGTTTTGGGGTCATTCTTAATCCGCTCTGGAGGTTGAGGGTTTCGAACGGGGAAGTGAACCCCGAGGGAGAATTCCCTTCTGAAGGAAATCTCCCCTGCGCTTCTGACCACGGTCGGAAAGACGAGAGAAAAGAAAGGAGAAGTCTTCGCGCAGCTAAAGGTTCAACAGTAGACAAAAGTTCACTTTTAAAAACACAATTGCATGCATTAATATTAAACTGACCAACGTTTGCAAGAGGGGAAGGTTAACAAAAAAGTCCTCTAAACATTACCGACGTTAAATGCATTCCCCCCCCCCCCCCCCCCCCCCACATTGGTTGTACACTATGCAGCATTTCATGCAATTACACCAGGAATAACACTTCAAAAGTACACCTAAATATCGCCATTTTTTAATTTCACACCTTACGCTACTCAAAAAGTTATTTATTACAGCCAATATTTTATGACAATGATTTAAATGCAAACTTCTGCATTAACTCGAGCAGCTATGTTTTCTCACGCTAACTGTCTCTGTGTTGCAGATGCAGCGGTGTTGCTTTTCTTCTGGAATATGTGCTCATATTCACTGTAACTCTGCAGCAGCACGTCAAGTTCAGCTGGCGAAAAATATGCAGACCTCTTTGTTTCCACGGTTGCCATGGGGACTCGTAATATCTGCGCTCCATTGATAATGGCTTCTTATGGTCGCGGTGCGCACGCTCACCTCCGATTCAGTCCACTCAGAGTTGATTAACCTAACTCCGATCAGCTTCTCTGAAACAGAAAACTCAGAGTTGTTAATCTCTCGGTAGACCAACTCAGAGTTCAAGTTCAACCTCAGAGTTGGTTGAACCTCCTTTCTGAAACAGGCCCCAGGCTTACTCTGCGCCAACACATGAGGGTTGTGTAGCTTGTAAAGTGAGTGAGACAAGAACCCAGGTGTTGCGCAAAGCATCTGAGTCACGTGATGTGGACTGAACAGCTGAGCGTGCTGCGTAATTTATTTAATGGCGACGCACACACCTCATTCAGGAAAAGCACCGGTGAGACACAAGCCTTGTGAGTCCGTGCGTAAAATCTGTTTGCTTACCTGTGTGCAATTGAGTAGTCCACATTCATCTGTTGAAGAGGCAGCCGGTAAGAAAAGACTTTATCTGAGCGCTATATTTGCGCGATCACTTGTTACCTTGTTTGTTTGGTGTGTTGTGGGACCGGGGGCCTGTTTCAGAAAGGAGGTTCAACCAACTCTGAGGTTGAACTTGAACTCTGAGTTGGTCAATCGGGAGATTAACAACTCTGAGTTTTCTGTTTCAGAGAAGCTGATCGGAGTTAGGTCAATCAACTCTGAGTGGACTGAATCGGAGTTGAGCGTGCGCACCGCGACCATAAGAAGCCATTATCAATGGAGCGCAGATATCACGAGTCACCATGGCAACCGTGGAAACAAAGAGGTCTGCATATTTTTCGCCAGCTGAACTTGACGTGCTGCTGCAGAGTTACAGTGAATATGAGCACATATTCCAGAAGAAAAGCAACACCGCTGTATGTGCAAAACAGAGACAGTTAGCGTGGGAAAACAGAGCTGCTCGAGTTAATGCGTAAGTTTGCATTTAAATCATTGGTATAAAATATTGGCTGTAATAAATAACTTTTTAAGTAGCGTAAGGTGTGAAATTAAAAAATGGCGATATTTCGGTGTACTTTTGAAGTGTTATTCCTGGTGTAATTGCATTAAATGCTGCATAATGTACAGAACCAATCTGGGGGGGGGGGGGGATGCATTTAACGTCGGTAATGTTTAGAGGACTTTTTGTTAACCTTCCCCTCTTGCAAACGTTGGTCAGTTTATTATTATTACATGCAATTGTGTTTTTAAAAGTTAACTTTTGTCTACTGTTGAACCTTTCGCTGCGCGAAGACTTCTCCTTTCTTTTCTCTCGTCTTTCCGACCGTGGTCAGAAGCGCAGGGGAGATTTCCTTCAGGAGGGAATTCTCCTTCGGGGTTCACTTCCCGTTGGAAACCCTCAACCTCCAGAGCAAATTAAGAATGACCCCAAAACAGTTATTCTGGGAATGACACCTTCTCTGTATTTAACTAAGTGCTCCGTCCTCCGAACACACAATATACCACGCACACACCTCCGCTCCGTGCTCACCCCCCCCCCCCCCCCCCCATCTGCACCTGCACTCGCCCCTCCCCTTGTCTCTCGTGGATCGCACCCCGCTCAGCACACACACGCTGCAACACTACCCTTGTATTGATCAAGTGGTATAGGTTTATATTGGATTAGGAAAGTAAGCAGTGCTAGCAAATTGTGTTTCCAAAAAGTAATTGTTACATTAATTTAATTCAATGTCCCTGATTTCATTTTCATGTAGATGCAATCCTGCAGGAAGTAAAAGAACATGGCAGCTGCTAAAAATGAAGTATAAAACATAATTCAATCAGGTCAAATCTGAGCATGTCATGATGTAGGCTTTGTTGACAATATTTGACATATGAAACATCTACATAGCAATATCTAATGTTGTTTTCATTGTATATATGTAATTGACTGCAACGAAAAACGGTAAAGCTCAAACAAAAACGTATGGGGAAATGACAAAAAATCGAGTCTTCTCAAAATCCTCGTACGAGGTAAATATAATTCTCTATGAATTAATGCAGCCTCCTCGTCTATTGGGTCCTCCAAAAAAGGACAATTCTTTCTTGTCACTTAGATCGTCTCTGTGTGACGGAAATGTGGGCAATGAAGGTTAAAGCGAAAAATACCGCTTTGTCTTTAAAAAGGGGAGGGGACCGGCAGAAACTTTGAGTTTGGAGAATAAAACCTGCTCCTGACCAGGTTAGGTTCACAGCATAAGTAACCATGGACACTGACTCAGAGTAGAAGTTACCTCTCTTTCAGAAACGGGTTTGACTTACTCTGCTTTTTCTGGTTTAACAAACCTCCCATTCTGAAACGGAAAACCCAGAGTTTCCCTGATTTCAGGGTTAACTCACTCAGAGTTTACACTTAACCTCCTTTCTGAAACAGGCCCCGGAGTGTGCGCTTCGCAAATATTTGTGTGTACTTCAGGTACCAGTGGGAATTTTTAGCATTAAGGAATTAGATGTTTATTTTGTCGGTTTGCTTTGTAACTTTTGTAAATTTACACTGGGAAGTTTATTTATGAATGTGAATTTTTGCTAAATAATGAGATTTTAAAGTAATTCTTGAATAAATTTGGAATTAATACATGAACTTAAATAAGAATGTAATTAAAGTAAATGAGTGATGTTGCTAATTAACTGAGGCAAAAAAATCAATCTTCAACGTTGGACGCTCAGCCCTTTTCAAGTGTGGGAAAAGTACACAAAAAATTTGGAAACACTTGACAGTAAAAACCGGATGCAGTAAAAAGCTACAGAAACTGCTACCGGCCAAGATTGGCTGCAAAAGAGCCAAAGCTTCAGCTCAAGGGCCTGTGCTTCAGCTAAAGAGCCAAAGCTCCAGCTAAACAGCCTGTGCTCCAGCTAAACAGCCTGTGCTCCAGCTAAACAGCCTGTGCTCCAGCTAAACAGCCTGTGCTCCAGCTAAACAGCCTGTGCTCCAGCTACAAAGCCTGTGCTCCAGCTACAGAGCCTGCGCTCCAGCTACAGAGCCTGCGCTCCAGCTACAGAGCCTGCGCTCCAGCTACAAAGCCTGCGCTCCAGCTCCAAAGCCTGCGCTCCAGCTCCAAAGCCTGCGCTCCAGCTCCAAAGCCTGCGCTCCAGCTCCAAAGCCTGCGCTCCAGCTCCAAAGCCTGTGCTCCAGCTCCAAAAAATGACGGAACCCAAAGCTCTGCAACACCTCAAGTCCAACAGAACAATTGCCAAGAGGATGTTTTCTCGACTTGCTAACAAGATTATAAGGTCATGCAAAAATATGTCAATTGATGAATTGAAAGATGCCTTTGGGAAAGTTTCAGCAGAGGCAGACAAAGTAATTGATGCGAATGACGATCTTGAATTAGCACTGGCTGAAACCTGGGACAAAGATGGAGGGACAATGAGAGAGGAACAACGCGAGGACATCAAAAATACAGCAGAGGAGTGTGAAGAGAAGCTGGAAGAAGTGCAAAAGGTTATTCGGAATGTAATTTGGACTAATTTTGGGCATCCTGAGCTGTCACTGAACCTTGAATTGGCTGAGGGTGAATGCAATACAACTTCTGCTGCAGCTCCTGATATAAACTTGGAAGCTTACAACTTCATGCTAAGCCAAGTAGAAATGAGAGTTAAAGCAGCCAAAGAGGCCTACAATCAGTGGAATCAGTGGGCACCGGAGCAGGAGAAGACAGACCTTTGGCACCGAATAAAGGAATTAGAAATTAGCTCAGCTAAACTAGCTGCACGAAAGGCTGGTTTAATTCAATCTAAAACTGAACAAGAAGTGATCCGAACGGTAACTTCCTGCCATCAAGTACCAGCAATAAAGTTGAAACCAACTGCCCTTCCAAGGTTTGATGGCTGTAAAAGACACTTTCACAGTTGGAAAAAGGACTGGGAAGCACTCCAAGCACAGGGAGAGCCTACTGGTTCAAAGGAGGTTTGCAAATTTCAGCTACTAGACAGCTTAGAAGAAAAGATTGCAAAGGATCTTCGTTTGTCAACCTGTGGATCTTCAGAAGAAACTTTCAGAACACTGGAGAACCGATTTGGAAATAAAACTGCTATAGCTTTGGAAATTGTTGAAGAACTCCAAGCATTGCCTTCAATTAAAGGTCATCAACCAAAAAAGATTGTGGATCTCATAAGAGTGGTTGAAAAAGCGTTACATGATCTTATTGAGCTGGGTGATATAGGTGCACTTAAAAATCCATTGATGGATTTTTATTCCTAGAGTCTAGAGGGTGACTGATGCCGTAGTATCGCGAGACCCAACGAGACAAGTGTGGTGAGTAAACTAGGCGGCACGTAAGCAGTTGTACAAACATTTCGATCTTGTTTCAATATTCCGCGATATTAAATTAATCCGAGCAACTAACATAACTTGTTAAGATTATTAAACCTTTGTCAGCCTGGAGGACCTGGAGAAATTCATTGACGAGTGTTATAATACCTGCGTCATGGGGAAACCAAACACCAACACCCCCTCCTCCAAGCGAACACGGCCTGAAGACTCTCCCAGGGCTGCCTCCTCTCCAGGCAGCGGCGTGAGCGAAATCCTTGATTCAATCGACAAAAAGCTCTCCAGCCTTGATTGCCGCCTTAATCTGCTGGAGATCCTCCATAAAGAATTTCAAGGCCTGCGGGAGTCTTTGGAGTTCAGCCAGCAGCAGGTGCGGGAGCTAGCAGCGGAGAACCAGGCCCTCAGAGAGACCGTGAAAATCCTGGGGAATGACACCGCCCGTCTCTCCGAGGAGAACAGATCCATCAAGGAAACCCTCCTGGATCTTCAGTCGAGGAGCATGAGGGACAATCTAGTGTTCTCTGAGATTCCAGAGGAGGCAGGAGAGGTCCCTGAGAACACCGTGAAGTCCTTCCTTGACGTCCACCTGAAGCTCCCCAAGGAGGAGGTGCAGAAGATCTCTTTCCACAGGGTTCACCGCCTCGGAGGAAGAAGGTCCGACAACCAGCGCCCGCGTCCTATAGTCGCTAAGTTTGAACACTTTAAACAAAAGGAGCTGGTGAAGGGCCGCGGACCGGAGCTGAAAGGCGCGCATTACAGCGTTAATGACCAGTTCCCGGCAGAAATCCTCTGTAGAAGGAAGATCCTGTTCCCGCTGAGGAGGAAGCATCTGACTGCCGGTTCTAGAGCGGTTGTGGCCGTTGATAAGCTTTACGTCGACGGGCGGCTGTTCCGGGACCCGGACATCACCCCCTGGCTGTGCTGAAGACTTTTAGATCCGCGCTGAGAACATCTGCGCTGCCCAGAAAAAACCCGCTAATCCCATCACATCATCAATAATCCACACCTCCATCTCAGGAAAAGTCTTGTTTCTTTACCTCAGTCCCACTCATGTTTCTGTGGTTGTTTTGTTCTTTTTGTTTTCTATTTCTTTTCTTGTTTTCTATCTTTTTCTTGATCCCCCCCCTCTCCCCGTTCCTCATATGTAAATCACCGAAAAACAACGCATCCTCGGTAAGTATTTATTTATGCACGGAACGGGCGCGCGCACACATGGACGTGCACAAGAGATCCCGCACACACACGCCGACAAACTGCAATCACCTCACACAGGCTCTTATAGGACGCACGCAACACGCAGCTCACATAGCCAGAAAACGTTCACGCGCACACAGGCACAGCGCTTCTCTGTGCAGCAGGTTTGCAATGCGGGCAAGCGCACACGAGCGGGCACAAACGCATTACTTGGCTTCACACCTTTCTAGTCAGAGCAGTTATGAACAGTCTTAACATTGTTAGCTGGAATGTGCATGGACTTGGCTCTGGGCCAAAGAGATTGAAAGTGTTTAATCACCTGAATGATCTTAAAGCAGATATAGCTCTACAGCAGGAGACCCATTTATCTAATTCACAGAAGCATCTCCTGTGTGGTTTACATTTTACAGTTATGTACTCTGCTGGTTACAACTCCAAACAAAGAGGTGTTGCTGGTTTGATTAATAAAAACTTTAATTTTACTCATAAGGATACAGTTACTGACCCAGAAGGCAGATTTGTAATCATTAATATATCCATTCAGAATAAGGACTATTGCATAGCAAGTGTCTATGGCCCGAATGTTGACGACTCTTCCTTCTTTCACAGATTCTTCACCTCAGTCTTAGTTCACTCTGACTCCACAATCATTATAGGAGGAGACTTCAACCTTGTTTTGGACCCTGAACTTGACAGACTCAGCACAGCAGCAAACCAACGCATATGGAGGTCTGCAAGTACCCTACAGCAGTACATGTATGATCTGGGTCTCTGCGACGCTTGGCGCTCATGTCATCCAAACACTAAGGGGTTCACCTTTTTCTCTCCAGTTCACCATTCACATTCCCGTTTAGACTATTTATTAATTAGTAACTCTCTCTTAAAAGATATCCAAAGTTCCAACATTCACCCAATAATTATCAGTGATCATGCACCAGTTTCTGTAAATATTTCTAGGGAAATAGCCACACCCTCAGGTTCAATCTGGAGGTTTAATACATCTCTGTTAAAAGACCAGGAATTTATTGAATTCTTTAAAAAAGAATGGGCAACCTTCTTAGAATTCAACAACACTAAGGATATTTCACCATGCCTTCTTTGGGAAACTGCAAAGGCAGTCATGAGAGGGAAAATCATCTCTTATTCAACGTATAAAAAAACGCAAAGAGAAAGCACATTTATTAGAACTAGAAAATAAAATCAAAACTCTGGAGACTGCTTATGCTGCCTCTGCACAGGAACACATTCTGGGCAATCTGAAAAATTTAAAACTGCTGTTAAATGACATCATCAATAAACAGACACAATTCCAAATACAAAGGCTACGACTTGAAAGATTTGAAAACTCAAACAAATCTGGCAAATTTCTTGCTAATCAGCTTAAAATTAATAAAGAAAAATCAACAATTACTTCCATCGTTGATGAAAAAGGAGATGTCACTCATGATCCGGTCAAAATAAATACCGCGCTTAAAGACTTTTATAAAAATTTATACACATCACAGATAAACCCATCAGAACAAAGCATCAACTCATTTCTAGATAAAATAAACCTACCCAGATTAACTGAAGATCAGATCTTAAACCTAGACTCACAGCTTTCATTTTCTGAGCTTCATGAAGCTCTATCACTTATGCCTAACGGTAAAGCTCCAGGGCCTGACGGCTTTCCTGCTGAGTTTTATAAAGAATTCTGGGAACAGCTGGCACCAACGTTTTTTGAAATGGTAACATTTATCAAGGAAAGCAAATCAATGCCACCTAACATGAACTCCGCCAACATAATTCTTCTCCTTAAACCAGAAAAAGACCCCACTAGCCCTTCTAGCTATCGCCCCATTTCTTTAATCAATGCAGATGTTAAAATTATCTGCAAAGCACTAGCACAGAGAATAGAAAAAATCACCCCTCACATAATTCACCTCGATCAAACTGGTTTTATCAAAGGCAGACACTCTGATGACAATGTCTGCAGACTCATTAATGTAATTGACTTTGCCAGCATTAAAAACCAGTAAATGACCATACTGTCGCTGGATGCTGAAAAAGCTTTCGACAGAGTAAATTGGAAGTTCCTCATTGCTGCCCTCCATAAGTTTGGTTTTGGAGAATCATTCATCAACTGGATCAAAATATTATATCGCAACCCCAATGCATCTATCAGAACTAATAAACAGACTTCCAACAGATTTTTTCTCGGAAGAGGAACCAGACAGGGTTGCCCACTCTCCCCCTCTCTCTTTGCTATATTTATTGAGCCTCTAGCTGCAGCAATAAGACAGAATGAGAGCATTAAAGGAATTAAAACCAAACACACCCATCATAAAATTAGTCTCTATGCAGATGACATATTACTGTACTTAAATAATTCACAATCTGTAAATGAAACGGCAACAACCATTAATGAATTCTCCTCCATATCAGACTACTCCATTAATTGGAACAAATCTGTTTTATTACCATTGAACAGTAATGCGGAGCAAAGAATCACAATTCCAGTTAAAGTAGGCAATATCAAATATCTAGGTATTTATTTTTCCCCCAAATTATCAGAACTGGTGCAGCTAAACCACACTCCATTACTGAAAAGCACACAGGACGATCTAACCCAATGGACCAACCTGCCTCTGTCCCTCATGGGCAAGGTAGCCACGGTTAAAATGAAAATCTTACCCAAAGTCAATTATCTCTTCTCAATGATCCCCACACAACCGCCACTAAAATGGTTCAAAGCATTAGACTCATCCATATCAAGCTTTCTATGGAACAATAAACCTGCAAGAATTAGTCTAAAAACGTTAAAATCTGCCAAAAGCTGTGGAGGCTTGAAACTACCTAACTTTCACAAATACTTTCTTGCAAATAGATTACAATACATCTTAAAATGGTTAAAAAATAACCCAGAAACCAACTCATGGTTAGACTTGGAACAGGCGTTATGTGGGAAGATCAACCTGTCAGATCTTCCATTTATTAGCCAAACAATTAAAAAACAAGATTGTTTCAAAAGTATCAATATAAACGCCATTTTAACAGCCTGGTGGGAATTTATAAAAATATGTAAGTCATCAATTCAACCGTGCAGAATGACACCCATCTGGAACAACCCAGACATCCTCATAAACAAAAAGATGATACACTTCCCAGCTTGGCAAGCAGGGGGCGTGACGTTACTAGAGCACTTAATTATTGGCAGAAGATTCATAACTCCCCAGGAACTACAAGATAAGCATGGAATAAATAACTTCTTGGAATATCAGCAACTTAAGTCTATTATTACTAAAAAGTTTAAATACAGAGACAACGATTTTAAGCTACCAGAGGTAGTTACCTCTCTGATTAACTTTTCAATGAACAAAACTCTCAAAAATATACAAACTTTTATGTAAATTAGATAATAATATTTCACTTCCAATAACAAAATGGGATGCAGATTTGAGCATCAGCACAGATGAAAACTTTTGGTCAGAACTTTGTCTAAACACCTTTACACTGACTAAAAGTCCAAATTTGCAGCTAATCCATTTCAAAACTCTTCACAGGATTTACTACACTGGACAGAGGATGTTCAAGATGGGTCTCAGTAACTCAGACATTTGTGAACACTGTGATAGTAATCTACCTGATAGTTACATGCATGCACTGTGGTTCTGCACGCCTGTCCAGGCTCTCTGGCAGCAGGTATGTGCCGATCTATCAGCCTGGCTTAAGGTTTCAATCACGGCTTCACCATCACTTTGCGTGCTTAGTGACATGAGTGCCATAGAGGTAGAAGGAGAATTATTAAATATCATTTTCATAACTCTTTGTATTGCTAAAAAAACCATCTTAATAAACTGGAAAAATAAGAAAAATATAAATATAAGTCAATACAGAAATCTGCTTTTTGATCATATCAGCTTGGAAAAAATGTCAGCCCAAAATTCAAGTAACTTGGAAAGAATTCAGTCTCTCTGGTCTCCCATAGCTAACTCCATGACTTGGGGTGGGGGGGTGGGGGGGCTGGTTGTTGCTGCTCCTTGCCTTTCTGCCGTGGTGCGGGGTGGGGGTCGGGGCCTCTGCTGCCCGGTGGGGGCTGGTGGGGGGCCCATTCGTTGGGGGGTCGGTTCCGGTGCCTGGGCGGGGCGGGCTGGGCGCTGCGTGGTCTTCTGGGCTTGGCGGTGGGGGGTGCGTGGTGGGGGGGTTGGGTGGTGGTCTGGCTTGGCTTGGGGGGGTGGTCTCTTTGTCCGTGCTGGGGGGGGTCGGCGGGGGGTCCTGCTCGGGGGGGTGGGTCCAGCGGCACTGGATGGGCTGCCCGTCTACACCTGGGGCTGGGATCAACCCTTCCCTGGCTCCGGGGCGGGGCAGGGCAACCCTCTTGGGGCCCCCGGTCGCTCTGGGCGTCACCCGCTCCGGCTGCGGGGTCTTGGGGGGGTGTGGGGGGGGGTCTAGTCGGCCCTGTCTTGTGGGGGGGCTTTTCCGGGGGGGGGGGGCACCATGGGTACGGGGCCTTGGGGGTTTGACGTGTCGGGGTCTCCGCTGGTGGCAATCGGCGGTTGCCCCGGCCGGTTGGCTGCCTTGGTCCCGTCGAGGCCTGACCAGAGCTTCCTCGGGGCCGGCGCCTGGGGGTGGGGGCCTGGGCTTGCTCCGGGGGGGGGGGCGGCGCTTTCTGGCTCCTCTCTCTCTGTGTGGGGTGGGTCGTGCTGGGCCTGGGGCGTCGGTGCCTCGGGGGATGGGGCCCCGAGGCTGGGGGACCTGGGCCCTATGCTGGGGGGGGGGCTGGGGGACGGATGTTTGACCACCGGGAGACAGTCTGCCAGCTGTCCCCAACTCACCCCCTTCCTCATATAATCTCATATTAGGGTGAGGGGGTGGGGGGTTTAGCCTGCGATGCGCTTTGGGGGGGGGCTACTTGGCAGTGGTCTCCCTCCCATGGTTGCCGTATGGAATGGGCCCCCCCTCTCTCGTTTTATTTGCACCTTAGACATGTAGGGCCCTTGGTAGGGGGGGTGCTTGGACATCACTGCCAGCAAGCAGCAGATGTCCTCCTAGCACCCTACCCGCCAATTTTAACCGCACCTTAGACATTTAGGGACCCTTGGTGGGGAGGGTGAGGGGACATTACTGTGAGTAATCAGGGAATGTCCTCTCTGTGCCCTACCCACCAATTTTAACTACACCCCCCTAGTACACACACCTTTTTACTTCTCATAATATACATTCAAACACAAACACACACACATGCACACATACACCCTTACGAACACAAGCACACACATTATACAAGGAAGGTGGGTCCAAGGTCCATCTGTCCCCTACCCCATCCCTGGTGGGGGGTACTGGGCCCTTGGCAGCGGCGGCCGTGTCCCCTGGGTGCCGGTTTCCTGGGCCCGGCGGGGCTCTCTCCGCGCAGGGAGGGAGTTCACATTACACCTGAGCCGGGGGTGTCCGTTTCCTTGTGGGGTGGGTTCGGGTTTTTGCCCCTGGGCGCTGGCCCCCCGCCCACATTCCAACTGTGGCCGAGCCTGGTCGGGCCATGTTAACAACAACCCTTGTGGGCCCCTCTTCTCTCCGGGGTGCCCCCCTCCGGGGCGGGGCCGGCTGTCCCCTGCCTTGCTCCTTCCTGGACCAACCGTAGGCCGGGTGGGTGGCTGCCTGGAGTGCAGAGCGAGTCTCCCTTGGGGGGTCCTGGCTCGAACCTGGGGTTGGGGCGGGGGGATACCCAGAACTCCTGGGTGGTGACGAGGTGCTCGTCTGGGGCTGTGGGCGCTCTTCTCGGGTGGGGGCCTGCGTTGGGCCCTCCCGGCGCGGCGGGGGGGCTGCTCCCCTGGTTGGGCTGGGGCGGCGCTCTCTTCCCCCCATGCCTCCCTGCTCTCTGGCTCTGGGGGCCTCGTGGTGGTCCTGCTGGCCCTGGCCTGGGTGATGGATGTGATCGCCCGGGGGGTGGTTGTTCTCTGCCTGCTGCCGGGTGGCGCTGGGAGTTCTGGCTGCCGCTGCTGCTGCGGCGGGGGTCTTGGTGTGGGGATGGCTGGTCACCCCTCCCTCCTTCTTTTCACATTCCACCATTCATTTAGAAGAACTTAAACACTCACCTGAGCACAGGTGTTAGCTCACCTTTGTACTAATAATTTGCAGGATTGAATGAATGAAATGTTTCACACTGGTTGGTTTAGGGGCATAAGTATGCGTGGGTGAACAATATCTGTATTGTGTGCATGTTTTGTGTACATGTTGACATGTAGACATCTTTACAGTTAGCGGGTGTGTTTATGGCATCTGAATGTGTGTGTGGACAGGCCCCGCCCTTTGAGATTTGTATTACACTTGAACCTTACCGTAATGATAAACATCCAGTAAAGTTGTTGCTTTAGGCTGCTTCATGGTTCTACCCCCCCCCCCCCTCCTATTATCACCCTCCTCTCCCCCCTCCTCTCTAACATCCCTCTCTCTTCTTCCCTCCTTTCCATTTCCGTCCGGTCCAGCACCAAAGATTTTCTAATATGATAAATTTAATAATTTAATTTAATAAAGTTTGGCCTCAACTACAAAAGGGGTTTATTCAGACATTCCTCTGGTTTGTCTGAAGATTAATAACCCCTGTTGTTAAAGCAAAATATGTCCAACACAAGAGGCCTTCAGCTCTCATCTGTTTGCCCAGCTGTTGGACAGGACAAGTTTGAAAAAAAAAAAAAAAAAAAAAAAAAATCCATTGATGACCAAGTCCCTCGAAAGCAAGCTACCTGAGATGTTAAAGAAGGAGTGGCTCATGTTTGTGGCCGAGAAGAGAAGCGTGGAACCCTCAAAGGACCGCTTTGACATGTTGCTTTCATTTTTGAAGAGTCAGGAGGGAATCTATGAAGAGTTGGAACAGCTGAGAGATGAAGAACCTCAAAGGAAAGATGTAAAAGTACAGCTAAAGCATGCCAGAACTAAAGCCACCAAAACTACAAGCCCACAAGGAGCTTGCGCTGTTTGTGGAGAGAGTGGGCATAAGCGGAGATTGTACAGATGCAAGAAATTCAGAGTTCTCAGCTTGGAAGAAAAGAAAGAAGCAGTTCAAAAAACTGCAAACTAAGTTGCAAAGACTGTCTTGAAGTTCACGAAGAAGGTGAATGCAAAGCAACATTTCTCTGTAAGAATGAGTGCTGCAGAGGACGGATGAAACATCATTATCTCTTGTGTCCAAGTCCTGGAAATAAAGGCCCATTCAAGGGCAAGTCAAAGTCGAGCCCTTCATCTCAAGTTGATAAAAAGTGTACAGAGGACCAGGAGGAGTTCTTAACAAGACTAACCCCAGAACTGGCACAGCAATGTCGAAATGTGTTTTGTAACACAGCAGCAAAGACACTTAACTCAGTTGCAAGCAAGCAGTTGCTGGAAGGAGCTCATTTACAGGAGTTTCCTGCCATCATGATGATCCTCGAGGTCACTGCAAATGCAGGACAGCGGCTGGGAACGCTAACAGATCTGGCATCAGATACCAACTATATAACCCATGAGGCAGCGGGTGAGCTAAACTTGCAAAGTGAGGACGTCACTCTATTTGTCCATGGAGTTGGTGGCATGCAGGTGACTGTAGAGACAAAGCGTTACCTCTTGAAGATTCAGGTTGGCACCCCAAAAGGTACATTGAGATCTCATCAGCTGATCTGTTATGGTCTGGACAGTATTGCTGAGATTCACCACCATGTCTCACCCAGTAAACTGCAGAAAATCTTCCCAGATATCCCCCTTAAGGAACTGAGAAGACCCACCAAAATAAAACTTCTCATCAGTCACAAGGAGGGCAGGCTTGTGCCTCAAAAGGGGACATAAAGAAAATGTATAACTCTGTATGGCTTGAACACAAAGAAATGCATCTGCATCGCTTTTTGTGGAGAGACACGGAGGAAGAGGAAATCAGCCAATACGCCATCACAAGAGTGAATATTGGTGATAAACCTGCTGGCTGTATTGCTCAGGTCGCTATGAGGGAGACAGCGAGTCTACCAGAGTTTTCTCATCTCAAGGCTGAACGTAGAGTGCTGGAAGAGGACGCATACGTTGATGACATACTCACCTCGCATAACGATTGGGCTTAGCTTCAACAAATAATAACTAATGTTGAGAAGATTTTAAGAGCAGGTGGGTTCAAACTCAAACCTTGGATCTGCTCAGGTCAAAGTGGGAGGGAGCATCCCGAAGACCATAGGAAAGAAGTGGATTCCACGGTCCTTGTACTGCCAAACCAACTGTCAGAGGAGGACAATAAGGCACTCGGCATGGGATATACCCCAGTCCCTGATGAATTCCACCTCATGGTGTCTGTAAACTTTTCAAAAAGACGGAAAAAGATGAGGTTGGGAAAAGATCTATCAAAAGAGGAAGTAAGGCAACAGGCACCAAACCCACTCACTCGGAGAGAACTTTTAAGTCAAGTCTCCGGACTCTATGATCCTCTTGGCTTTGTTACACCTGTTAAACAAAAAGGCGCAATCCTCGTCAGGAGAGCATTTCAGGAAGTAAAAGGCAAATACAGTCGAGTGGAGAGCACGTGGGACACTGCATTGTCTGACTATCTGAGGGAAGATGCCATATGCCTCCTAGAAGACTATGCTGAAGTTAACAAATTAAGGTTTCCCAGAGCAGTGACACCACCGAACGCAACAAATCTGCCTTATGGGATCACATTCTCTGATGGTAGTGAGCACTCCTATGGAGCGGTGCTGTACCTGAGGTGGAGTTGTCAGCAGGATACAGTCATCCGGATGGTTGAATCTAAAGCTAAATTAACCCCATTGGACCATAAGGGAGATGCTGTCAAGGCTGAAGTCTGTGGTGCAGTCTATGCTGCAAGGCTCAAAAAGTATTTTGAGAAAAATTGCACAATTCAAGTGAAGAAGTGGTTCCATCTGATAGACAGCCAGACCGTACTAGGCGCTGTTCAGCGAGAGAGCTATGAATACCAGACATTTTTTGCGAACAGAATTGGAGAAATCCAAAGCAGTACAAATATTCAGGACTGGTTGTGGATCCCTGGATCAGTAAACATTGCTGATATAATCTCAAGAGGAGCCAGGCCAGATGAATTAAGTCAAGGCTCTGAGTGGCAAAGCGATCCAAAGTTTCTTTATCTGCCAGAAAGCAGTTGGCCAGTCAAGTCTGCGAGAGAACTTGCTGATACAGCACGAGAAAAGATCATGAAGCTTCAAAAGAAAGTATTTGTAGCGGTAACAACTAGAGCCAGTGCAAAATCCCAGTCGAGTGAGAACCAAGAGCTACACAGACCTCCTGCTTGCACTGTTATCAACCAGCTGGTTGATATCAAGCGTTTCAGTAACCTGCAGAAGTTGCTTCGAACAATCGCCATCGTTTGGAGAGCTGCTAAAATGTTCCTTCAAGGTATTCAAGTCAAAGATGGTGAAATACCAAAGTGGGAGGCAGTCAAGTCCTCTGGGGTTCCCACACTGCACGAACGAGAAGACGCTTTTCGAGATCTCTGTGCAGCAGCTCAAAGAGGCTTTGTCTTTCCCAATACTGCAATTGAGAGACTTGTTGTGTACAAGGATGAAGCAAGCGGACTGTTGTTGTGTGGAGGCAGAATTCAGCACTTCAAGAACAGACTCTCTGACAAGAACTTGGACTTGTGCGACCTTTATGGCGCATGCGCATTAAGCTCGAGTGGGAGGTGTTGCGCAAAGCATCTGAGTCACGTGATGTGGACTGAACAGCTGAGCGTGCTGCGTAATTTATTTAATGGCGACGCACACACCTCATTCAGGAAAAGCACCGGTGAGACACAAGCCTTGTGAGTCCGTGCGTAAAATCTGTTTGCTTACCTGTGTGCAATTGAGTAGTCCACATTCATCTGTTGAAGAGGCAGCCGGTAAGAAAAGACTTTATCTGAGCGCTATATTTGCGCGATCACTTGTTACCTTGTTTGTTTGGTGTGTTGTGGGACCGGAGTGTGCACTTCGCAAATGTTTGTGTGTACTTCAGGTACCAGTGGGAATTTTTAGCATTAAGGAATTAGATGTTTATTTTGTCGGTTTGCTTTGTAACTTTTGTAAATTTACACTGGGAAGTTTATTTATGAATGTGAATTTTTGCTAAATAATGAGATTTTAAAGTAATTCTTGAATAAATTTGGAATTAATACATGAACTTAAATAAGAATGTAATTAAAGTAAATCAGTGATGTTGCTAATTAACTGAGGCACTTTAAATTACATAAATGTTTGTTGTTAATGTGTATGTTGAATTTGTAAATATTTATTGTTATTGTGTGTGTTTAAGGTTTTTACCTATTGATTGCTGTTGGATTAAACGGAGATGAATTAAAATTTGGAAATTGATCTCAAGTGACAGTCTGAGTAAATCAATCTTCAACGTTGGACGCTCAGCCCTTTTCAAGTGTGGGAAAAGTACACAAAAAATTAGGAAACACTTGACACCAGGTTACCTGGAAGTGAGGTAGATCTTCCGTATTGTAACTGCACCAAAGCTTCTATTTTGAGTTAGTACATAACGTGCACACATTTAAATAGGTTTTGCATCTGTTATTAAAGTTCTTGCATTTGGAAAAAAAAAAGTTTCACATGCAGAATTATTTTGTACTTTTGCAACAACATTTTTTTCCTTTTGTAAAATAGATTTGTGGCTAATAAATATTGAGGATTTCATGTAATCCAGTGAAGATCACAAATCATTGAAGAAAAAAGGTTCAGTGCACTGTCTAGTGGGTCTAGATGACTCAACTCCCAACGTTAAAGTGCCTAGGATAGCACAAGGGTTAATGCAAAGAATATGTACACATTATTAAAACACAAAGTGTAACAAATAAATAAATAAATAATAATAAAAACTATAACAACTATCATACAAGTATCATACAAATTTACACCCTGGTAATCCAAAGATTTATAACCCCTTTTTGTAATAGTAAAACCTGTTTAACACAAAAGGCCTTCAGCGCTCATTTGTTTGCTCAGTTGTTGGACAGAACAAGTTAAAAAAGATATATACATAGAAAGTACTGCTGCTTCTTTTCCTTTTCTGCTTGGTATAGTGTGTTGTTCAGTGTTTGTACAGACTGCAAGTGTTCTGCAAGTGCTGCAAGAATCCAAAACTTATATTTTATTTTTCTCGTCATAGTTTTTGTAGTGTTTAAATGTATTAAGTAGTGTATTAAGTTTTTTGAATTTTTATTAATCAAACACTTGATTGATAAAATTATTGGGAAACAGACCTCCTTTTACCAAACAAAGTAAAAGCAAAAATACTGGACTACTGGATAACACTTTAGAACAGTGCATGTTATGTGCAAGAAGAATGTTTAGCCAACTCAAACAAAGCCAAGTTGTGCTTTTTTTTTGCATAGCAAATAAGCCCAAAGTTTAAATGGAATTATTAAAAATATAAAACTAGTTTAGCGAGTACAGTTATGTGTTTGTTATTTTGAGTACTTTTGAATGTCATTTGCTTATAGGTCACCTGAAAAAGCTCTAACTTCAGTTTATTCAGCTACTCAAGTTTGGCTGTCACATCATTTGTGCTCTGTTCATTTACAATAAAGACATCAGCATCCTTCAAGGTACGTTCATTTTCTCTTATTTTCCCGATTAACTGTTTGGAATTCAAGCAAATAGACAAGACTAATCCTTAATCCTCAATCCCAAAGATTTACATCTGTATCAGCCTTCATTGATTAAAATGTCCGACTTACGTAAAGTTTTTATGTAAAGCTAAGCAGAAACATTAGCGCATTAGTTTACATTAGTTTACATTAGTTTACAATTTTAAGGGTTATTTTCCCTACATGAAATTCTATTGTTTACACTTTTTAATTATTTGTTTTTTTTTTAAATGACATACCAAACAAAAAGCAGTTTTTTCCAGCTCTTTCAGTCCATTTACGTGACATTTGAGCAGTTTCTAAATTCAGTTAAATCATCTTTAACGCAAACAATATATTAAAAAAAAAACGCCCCTCTCCCCCTCCGCGGGTGGTTTCTCCTCCAAGCTCGGGTCCTCTACCAGAGGCCTGGGAGCTTGAGGGTCCTGCGCAGTATCTTAGCTGTTCCTAGCACTGCGCTTTTCTGTATTGAGATGTCTGAGGTCTTTCCAGGTATCTGTTGTAGCCACTCCTCAAGCTTGGGGGTTACTGCCCCGAGTGCTCCAATTACCACAGGCACCACCGTCACCTTCACTTTCCAGGCTTTCTCCAGTTCTTCTCTGAGTCCCTGGTATTTCTCCAGTTTCTCATGTTCCTTCTTCCTGATGTTCCCATCGCTTGGCACTGCCACATCCACCACAACGGCTTTCCTCTGTTCTTTATCCACCACTACGATGTCTGGTTGGTTTGCCATTACCATCCTATCAGTCTGGATCTGGAAGTCCCACAGGATCTTTGCCCTCTCATTCTCTACCACCTTCGGAGGTGTTTCCCATTTTGACCTTGGGGTTTCCAGTCCATATTCTGCACACATGTTCCTGTATATTATTCCAGCCACTTGATTGTGCCGCTTCATGTATGCTTTACCTGCCAGCATCTTACATCCTGCAGTTTTGTGCTGGATTGTTTCAGGCGCCTCTTTGCACAGCCTACACCTTGGGTCTTGTCTGGTGTGGTAGATCTGAGCCTCTATCGCTCTGGTGCTCAGGGCTTGTTCCTGAGCTGCCAGGATGAGTGCTTCAGTGTTGTCTTGTAGGCCAGCCCTTTCTAGCCATTGGTAGGACTTCTTGATATCAGCCACTTCAGTTATGGTCCGGTGGTACATCCCATGGAGGGGTTTGTCCTCCCATGAGGATCTGTCTTCCGGCACTGTATCCTCTGCTCTCCATTGCCTGAGACATTCACTGAGCACACTGTCAGTTGGGGCCTTGAGCTTGATGTATTCATGCATCTTGGATGTTTCATCCTGGATAGTGGCTTCTACGCTCACTAGTCCTCGGCCTCCTTCCTTGCGGCTAGCATACAGTCTCAGAGTGCTGGATTTGGGATGGAACCCTCCATGCATGGTGAGGAGCTTCCGTGTTTTAACATCCATGGTCTGTATCTCTTCCTTTGGCCATCTTATCATTCCTGCAGGGTATCTGATAACTGGCAGTGCATAGCTGTTTATTGCCCGGGTCTTGTTCTTGCCATTGAGCTGGCTTTTCAGGACTTGCCTTACTCGTTGAAGGTACTTAGCTGTTGCAGCTTTCCTTGTTGCCTGCTCCAGGTTGCCATTTGCCTGGGGAATTCCAAGGTACTTGTAACTGTCCTCAATGTCTGCTAATGTTCCTTCTGGGAGTGAGACCCCCCCTGTGTGGACTACCTTGCCTCTCTTTGTCACCATCCGGCTGCATTTCTCGAGCCCGAATGACATCCCAATGTCATTACTGTAGATCCTGGTGGTGTGGATCAGGGAGTCAATGACACGCTCGTTCTTAGCATATAGCTTGATGTCATCCATGTAGAGGAGGTGACTGATGTTGGCCCCATTTCTGAGTCGGTATCCATAGCCAGTCTTGTTGATTATTTGGCTGAGGGGGTTCAGACCTATGCAGAACAGCAGTGGGGACAGAGCATCACCTTGGTATATCCCACATTTGATGGACACTTGTGCAAGTGGTTTTCCCATTGGCTTCAAGGGTGGTTTTCCACAGCTTCATTGAGTTTCTTATGAAGGCTCTTAGAGTCCTGTTGATGTTGTACAGCTCCAAGCATTCAGTGATCCATGTGTGTGGCATTGAGTCATAGGCCTTCTTGTAATCAATCCAGGCTGTGCACAGGTTGGTGTGTCGTGACCTGCAGTCTTGGGCGACTGTTCTGTTGACCAGGAGTTGGTGTTTGGCTCCTCTGGAGTCTCTACCAATGCCCTTCTGTGAGTTGCTCATGTATTGATCCATGTGCCTATTTATCTTATATATATATATATAGTGTCCAGCGTCCTGGATTTTAATGCTATTCAGACCTAAAAATTATGTCAGCCATTTGCTTTAGTAAAAACCAAATTAATTTGAACATTTTATGAAGACCATTAATTAATCCACTGTGTTCTTGTTGTAAAAAAAAAAAAAAAAAAAATTGCATGAGTTATAAAGAATGAATGTAAAACATTTTAATGAAAAATTGTTTTGAACACAATGCACTTGCTGGCCACTTAAGTAGGTCCATCTTGCTAGTACCGGGTTGGACCCCTTTGTCTTTTGGAACTGCTTTAACGCTTGGAGGCATAGAAACAACAAAATTCTGGAAACATTTCTCAGAGAGTTTGGTCCATATGACATGACAGCATCACACAGTTGCTGCAGATTTGTTGGCTGCACATCCATGATGCCAGTCACTTGTTCCACCACATCCCAAACATGATTCTATTAGGTTAAGGTCTGGTCACTCTGTGTTCTGCTGCTGTAGTCCATCTGCTTCAAGGTTGGATGTGTTGAACGTTCAGAGATGCTCTTCTGCAGACCACGGTTGGAACCAGTGGTTCTTTGAGTTCCTGTTGTCTTTCTATCAGTCTGGTCATTCTCCTCTGAGCTCTGGCATCAACAAGGCATTTCCGCCGATAGAACTTTCTGGATTTTTTTTCTTCGTTTTCTGGCCATTCTCTGTAAACCCTAGAGATGGTTGCAGGTGAAAATCCCAGTAGATCAGCAGCTTTATGAAAAAGTCAGACCAGTCTTTCTGGCACCAACAACCACCTATAAATTCACTTAAATCACCTTTCTTCCCCATTCTGATGCTCTATTTGAACTGCAGAGGATCATTAAACTGTTTGAAATATTTAAATATCCGACATACCCATCATGTGAAAACATGACTAAAAATAGCCTGCAAAAAAAACAAAAAAAAAAAAAACATTGGCAGTCCATTTTTTGGATTCCTAAAAGCCCAAGAGCCCAAATTTGGCACAAATCCAGGGATACCAAATCATTTCATTTTGAAATTATTGATCCATATTGCCGTTTTTTTAGCATTTTGAAGAGATTTTAAAGTTGATGGCTGATGTGGAATCAAAGGTAGAGGTCAGTACAGCTGACAAGTATCTCTTCTTTGCCTTTTTTTTCTGTTTGTTACATTGGTAACTTGGATGTTTTACTGTGTCAGTCTTCATCTCTATGCTCATCTCCATCTCCAGGCTGTGGCTGCTGCACTTCAGAGCAGCAGTTACCACCTATATCCATCTTCAATCCCTCTATAGGACATTAATGTAGCAGGGCAGCCTAAGCCTGTCTCATTAGCTGAGGTTCTATCAAAAGTAATCAAAGGAATGGTTTTTGGTTGCAGTCTTCTTGTTTCGTCAGCCACATTTTGCAAAGACTCCCATGTTTGAATCATTGGATGGCATTCTTTGCTGAAGCCTAAATATTTTCAATTCTTTTATTGAGGGTTTAATTTTATTTTAGGTGTTTGACCTTCAAAAGTTTCTAAACTACCCATTGCAAAACCTCAATGAATTCTCATTTGAATACTGTTGTTGACAGTTTTGCAAGCTGTTCCAAATGCTGAACAAAGAATGTGTGTCTATTTGTGCTGTTTGTATATATGCACACAGTTTTGTTTTCCATACAGTGGAAGTTAAAGTAGAGTACAGACCAAAAGTTTGGACACACCTTCTCATTCAAAGAGGTTTTTTTTAATTCAGGTCCGGTGACTGTGGAGGCCAGGTCATCTGGCGCAGCACCCCCCCCCCCATCACTCTCCTCCTTGGTCAAATAGCCCTTACACAGCCTGGAGGTGTGTTTGGGGTCATTGTTCTGTTAAAAAATAAATGATGGTCCAACTAAATGCAAACCGGATGGAATAGCATGCCGCTGCAAGATGCTGTGGTAGCCATGCTGGTTCAGTCTGCCTTCAATTTGGAATAGATCCCCAACAGTGTCACCAGCAAAGCACCCCCACACCATCACACCTCCTCCTCCATGCTTCACGGTGGGAACCAGGCATGTAGAGTCCATCCATTCACCTTTTCTGCATCGCACAAAGACACGGTGGTTGGAACCAAAAATCTCCAATTTGGACTCATCAGACCAAAGCCCAGATTTCCACTGGTCTGATGTTCATTCCTTGTGTTCTTTAGCCCAAACTAGTCTCTTCTGCTTGTTGCCTTTCTTTAGCAGTGGTTTCCTAGCAGATATTCTACCATGAAAGCCTGATTCACACAGTCTCCTTTGAACAGTTGCTGTAGAGATGTGTCTGCTGCTAGAACTCTGTGTACCATTGACCTGCTCTCTAATCTGAGCTGCTGTTAACCTGCCATTTCTGAGGCTGCTGACTCGGATAAACTTATCCTCCAGCAGAGGTGACTCTTGGTCTTTCTGTCCTGGGGGGGTCCGCATGTGAGCCAGTTTCTTTGTAGCACTTGTTGGTTTTTGTGACTGCACTTTGGGACACTTTCAATGTTTTCCCAAATTTTGCAGACTGACTGACCTTCATTTCTGATGACCTTCATCTGTTTTGATGCAGTTTTTAGAAAATCTAAAAAGTCAATAAAATGGGCTAAAAATAAATTTTTCATGTATTTTCTTTAACTTAAAAAAATTTGTTTTTACTATTTGACTATTTTTTTATTTTAAGGGGCTCAAAGCAAAAAGCTTTTGCTTTAGCTTAATTATTTTTTCTTTTATTTATTATATATATTAATGTTTTTGCAGTTAAACATTAAAATGTGCAGCCGTGTTGTGGAGATCCAAAACCATTTGGGTTTGGTGAAGTGGTGTAGATCTTCCCTGTTTGTGTGTAAAATAATGCAGGTTTGTTTGAAAGTGTGTAGATGAGAAGCAGCATAACAACACTTTGAATACCAGTAGAAAGAAAAGTCCAACACAAGTTCTGCCTATTTATCTGAGATTTTTCATGTCACAGGATGATGTTTTGGATATTTTGGGGATTGGTGGTCATTTGTGTCTCAAAAACCGATGCGGGCAGGCAATGTGACCCATGGTCACTGAATAGCCTCTGCGATGATACGTCAGATGAATGTTCCAGTAAGTCTTTTTGTTAATACTGGTTAAGTATAATGTTTTTTGTGTATTATTTTTATTTATCTAAATTGATTTTATTTTGTGTTTTATGCTCTTAACAGTACAATTTCTTAACATAAATAGAAATGTCAATTTCATGTTTTTTTTTCCTTCTAGCCCAAAAGTGTAATGAACTCAAAGAGATGATCCTCAATGGAACTCATGGAAAGTCACCAAAAGAAATTGGGTAAATGTTCATGTAAATGTTCGTATTACTTCTGTAGCACATTTACATCAATCCCAGAGGGACCACACAGTTTAATTTTTTATTTAAAAGGGCAAAACAGTTAAGTTAAGTTTTAAAAGCATTAAATTGAGAAAACTGCAGCAGCTCTGATGCTCAGATACCAACTTCATGATCCATCAGCAGCCAGTCCAAAAGCTCTGTCTCCTCTAGATTTCAGTGGAGTACGTAACATCCAAAAGTCACTTAGTAGAACTAAAATCTCTTATTAAAGGACATGGATAGAACAGCTGATGGAGCTTCATTAGACTCTATCAAGATAAAGTGTCCATGATGATGATTCATCTTCAAGACGTTCTTAGACCCAGGAGATGATTGTCCTAAAATTAGCAGCTGTAAACAAATTTACTCTGAACGACCCCCAAGCAGTTTCCGCTTTCTGTCTCTGATGGTTGGTTTTTTGTGACTGTTGCTGCAGATTAGTAACTGAAGCATGAGATAAGGGCTACCCCTGGTGGTTTGTAGCTGCAGAAACTTGTGAGCTGAGGTTTTGTCTCCAACAAAGACTATATTTCTACTTTCTTTCTACTCCTGACATGGTTTCAAGTATGATCCTTTTGAATCACACTTTTGAATTTTAATGGATTCTGCTTATTTCATAGAGAGGATTGCAAGAACATGTTCGAGAAAGAATATGGTGAGCACTAAAGTAAAAATTATCTTGATAGTAATGAATGGTTTACAGCATGTTGGTTTAGACTTTTCAGTTTTTCTGTCATCATAAAAGAATCCTCTGGGAATTACTGAACTGGAATCAGAGCTAGAAACAAAATCAGACAAAACATGGAAAATTTAGAAAGCGCTTCATAATTTAAGAAGCCAAGTTAACACTAATGCTGTGGTGGGGGTCTTGGTGTGGGGATGGCTGGACACTCTCCCTCCTTTTCACATTCCACCATCCATTTAGAAGAACATAAACACTCACCTGAGCACAGGTGTTGGCTCACCTTTGCACTAATATTTAGCTTGATTGAATGAATGAAATATTTCACACTAGTTGGTTTGAAGGCATAAGTATGCGTGTGTGAACAATATCTGTATTGTGTGCATGTTTTGTGTACATGTGGACATTTCTGCAGCTAACAGGTGTGTTTATAACATTTGAGTGTGTGTGTGGACAGGCCCCGCCCTTTTTGTACTTCATTTGGACCTTACCATAATGATAAACATCCAGTAAAGTTGTTGCTTTAGGCTGCTTCATGGTTTTACCCCCCCCCCCTCCTATTATCACCCTCCTATCCCCCCTCCTCTCTAACATCCCTCTCTCTTCTTCCCTCCTTTCCTTTTCCGTCCGGTCCAACACCAAAGATTTTCAAACATGATGGAATCTAATAAAGTTTGGCCTCAACTACAAAAGGGGTTTATTCAGACATTCCTCTGGTTTGTCTGAAGATTAATAACCCCTGTTGTTAAAGTAAAATATGTCCAACACAAGAGGCCTTCAGCTCTCATCTGTTTGACCAGCTGTTGGACAGGACAAGTTAAAAAAAAAAAAAAAAAAAAAAAAAAAACTTTTTTTATTATTATTTTTTTTAATATATTTTACTTAACTTTTTCTTTTACTTTTTTTTTTTAGGGTGGGTTGGGTTTTTACTGTAATATTGTGGGTTTGCTGTATTTAATGCTAAAATATAATAGTGCTACTCGTGCATTTGTGCAGCTCGAAGTGCTATTTTATGAATAAAGTTTGACTGACTGACTGACTGACTGATTTATAAAGCACCCTTAAAACAGCAGAGGCTGAGCAAAGTGCTAAACAACGAAAGACAAAAACAAAACAACAATCTAAAATAAACAACATAATACAGAAGTAATCAAATCAATAAAAATCAATCAAATCACCAACTCACACTGAGTTAAAAGCCAGAGAGAAAAAGTGAGTTTTCAACTTGGATTTCAAATCATTCAATAAACAGGCCTGCCTAACCGGCATAGGCTGTAATATCTCAGAAAAGTAGGGCAGAGCTAGATCTTTTAAAGATTTAAAAATAAATAAAATAATTTTTAAAACAAACTCTAAAATGAACAGGCAGCTAGTGTAGAGAAGCCAGAACTGGTGTAATATGGTCTCTCTTCCACGTTCCAGTTAACAAACATGCAGCAGCGTTCTGCACCAGCTGGAGACGGGTCTAGGACGAGTGGGAGACGCCAAAAAAGAGAGTTACAGTGATCCAGTGGAGTCGTGGATCATTGTCTCAAAGTGCTTTCTTGATAAAAACTATTTGAATTTAGTCAGCTGCCTTACCTGGAAGAAGGTGGATCTCACCAGTGAACTGATCTGCTTGTCCAAATTAAAACTATTGTCCATCTTTACTCTTTTACTCCTACCTATATCTGGGTATCATCTGCATAGCAATGAAAAGCACAGTTGTGATTTCTAAGAATGGAACCCAGGGGGAGAAAGTAAAGGGAGAAAAGCAGAGGCCCAAGGACTGAACCCTGCGGGACCCTGTACAATAGAGGAGCAGAGGAAGACTGAACGTTACTGAAATGTACACAGAATGTTCTGTACTTCAAATAGAATCCCGACACCTAAAACACAAACCATGAAACCATCTACCCACGGACAAAAATACAAATGGAAATAAAAAGAAAATTGGTAAACCTTTAATCTTTGTATCTAAAAAGTTATACATTGCATAAAGTTTTAGATACAATGTTTCTGGAAAGTTTAGGTAACTCATTATTATTAATCTACTCTAAATGAAAAAAAAAGAAAAAAAAAAAGGTTTCATGTTTAGGAATGATTGTACTGTCACCGGTTTGTGTATGTGAGCTATATGTGTGTAATGCAGTCAACCCAGAAACTATTCATATCCTGCCTTTATTCTAATAAATATAGAAAAATATTTTAACAGGTCATCTCGTGTCTTGGTGTGCTGGTGAAAAAGAAGAGAGAACAAAATCAAGGTACATTTTTTACACTTCATTTGTAAAAGTGGTCATTTAATTGTATTAATTTCTAAATATTGTGGGTGAGATTTGTAAATGGATAAATGTGAGTGGCTCGTATATTAATTGTTGTTTTATTTGAAAATACTTTTAATGTGACTGATGGCTTTTGCACAAAATCCGTCACTAAAACATTAGTATTACAAAAGTAAATGTAAAAGCAAGTGTTTATTTAGTAGTTATGCAAAATATGGTCTAATAATACTAAAAAATACTGCTGTTGCACATTTAAAAAAATGATTTACTATCAGTTTAAAGAAAAATGAAATAGAAAAAGCAAAACATAACACACCATCTTTGCAACAAATATAAAAGTGACTCATGCAAACTTTATTTTCCCAGCAGGCACCTGGTTTTCTTTGATTTAAATGTATCCATAATGATTTTTGTTCACTCAGCTTTTCTCTAAAAAGTAGCATCAGAAAACAAAAACAGTTTATTTAAAAAAAGAAACATGCCTTTCCTTATGGAATAATGCACGTTTGCATATCTTGTTAAATCTGAAATCTCTAGACCAGGTGAGTGTTAAGACAGGAACTTGTGAGCTGAGGTTTGTCTCCTCCAAAGACCAGATCCTCTTTCCTCCAGTCTGGCCAAACACAAAGTGATGTAATCACACCATGTGTGATCG
Organism: Oryzias curvinotus; assembly: GCA_023969325.1. Lineage (NCBI taxonomy): Eukaryota > Metazoa > Chordata > Actinopteri > Beloniformes > Adrianichthyidae > Oryzias > Oryzias curvinotus. The sequence goes on along the minus strand of CM043708.1, from coordinate 28,839,775 downwards.
TGAAGAGGCTTCTGTGCTTTACAGTCCTAAACAAAGTGATGTCATAAGCAACGTGTTGAATCCTCAACATGTAGATGTTTCCAAAGCATCATTTGAAACACACATGACCATGAGTCAACAAAATGTCAGTGCTGGGATTTTAACTGGCCTTCAACATCAAGTATAGAGTATGTAAAGTACAGACTTTAAGCTGATTTGCTCATTACATTAGAGTTTTTAAAGTAATAATCAGTTATCAAAGGTTAATGAAATGCTTTTAGTGTCAGTGGTAGAACAGAAATCTGTTCATGTTTGCATGTTTGTTTCTGGATTCTCAATCAAGTGTTAGAAAATAAATAAATGGATGATTTTATTTAGTACTAACTGTGTATTTCAGCTTTCTTCTCCTGACATGATTTCAAGTATGATCCACTACTGAATTTTGATGAATTCTGTTTATTTTATAGCAAAAAATGTGAGAAAATGTTTAAGAAACAAAAAGGTGAGTACAAAAGTAAAAAGATATATCTTGATAGTCATGAATGGTTTACAGCATGTTAATGATGATTCACTCTTCTTTCATCAAACATTTCATAAGAAATAATTACTAAACTGGAATCAGAGCTAGAAACAAAATCAGACAAAACATGGAAAAATTAGAAAGAGCTTCATAAATTAAGACACTAACGTTTACCTGCAGGCAGCTTTGACTGACTCCAGGTGAACCACAGAGAGAGGGCGGGGTTTATCTGGGAGGAGTCACAGCCAACCTGCAAACAACAAACAAAGCAGAATTTCAAACAAAGAATCCAAAGACCTAAAACACAAACTATGACACCATCTTACAAAAATAAAAATGGATGTTAAAAAGAAAATAGGTTAACCTTCCATCTTTCTATCTAAAAAGTTATACATTGCATAACCTTTTAGATACAATGTTTCTGGGAACTTTAGGTAACTCTTTTTGATCAATCTACTCTGATTTTTTTTTTACTCATGTGTAGGAATGATCATTCTATATTTCATGAGTTTATGTGTGTGGGCTTTATGTTTGTGTGATACAGTCAAATTTGAAATTATTCATATCCTGCTTTTATTCTAATACAGAAAATTGTTTCAACAGATCATGGAAAGTCCCAGTGTGCCGATAAAAATATTATCAAAATGTGTAATGGAACAAACAATCAGCTTTCAAGGTACATTTTTTACACTTCATTTGTAAAAGTGGTCATTTAATCGTTTTGGTTCCTAAATATTGTGGGTGAGATTTGTAAATGGATAAAAGTGAGCAGCTCATATTTTGATTGTTGTTTTATTTGAAAATACTTTTAATGTGACTGATGGCTTTTGCACAAAATCCGTCACTAAAACATTAGTATTACAAAAGTAAATGTAAAAGCAAGTGTTTATTTAGTAGTTATGCAAAATATGGTCTAATAATACTAAAAAATACTGCTGTTGCACATTTAAAAAAATGATTTACTATCAGTTTAAAGAAAAATGAAATATTAAAAGCAAAACATAACACACCATCTTTGCAACAAATATAAAAGTGACTCATGCAAACTTTATTTTCCCAGCAGGCACCTGGTTTTCCTTGATTTAAAATATAGCCATAATGGATTTTGTTCACTCAGCTTTCCTCTAAAAAGTAACATCAGAAAAAAAAAAAACAGTTTATTTAAAAACAAAAGGAACATGCCTTTCCTTGTGGAATAATGCACGTTTTGCATATCTTGTTAAATCTGAAATCTCTAGACCAGGGGCCTCATTTATAAACGTTGCGTACGCACAAAAGAAGGCGTACGCCACTCTCTACGCAATAGTTGAGATTTATAAAAAGCAAACTTGACGGGAAAATGTGCGGTCCTTCACGCAAGCTCTGACCCAGGCGTACGCACAAAAACGGGTGATATGAGAAACGGCGACACCGTCGGCAGATGGAAGAAACACGTGAAAATGAAAATGACAATACTGCCTCTCATAAATAACATGAAGACTTCACAAAGCAAGTCTCACAATAACAGCTACATGAACACCCGTTTGATCGATCAGCAGTGAAACAAAAAAAAGGAAAATCAAACGACAATTACAACAGAAATTCAAATGAACACTTACTTGCAAAAAGAAAAGTGAAAGATGTTCTGCAATATTGGCATGTTGTGCAATTCAACCTCATAAATAATATAGTTAACAGAACGAACTAATGTACAAAACTGATATTCTCCTCAATGTGTCCGTCTGGAGGAGCAGATATAGTCAAAGTCAAAGTCAGCTTTATTGTCAAATATGCTGCATCCGTAAGACATACAGCACAGATGAGATAGCTTTCCTCTCACCCCACAGTGCAAGCAGCATATAAAAGAATAAATAAATGACTTAAAAAATACATTCTTTTAAAAACAATAAAGCCGATAGAGCCGCTGCGTGTGCTCGCGCCGCCAGATGCGTGTGAATCAGACAGACAGACAGACAGACAGACGTATTCATTGTCCACTGGGGAAAGTTGTTTTCATAGTAAAACATTTCTTCATAAGCTACAGAATTATGGTATTCATGCATATGTCTTTAGTTTATTTTATTTTTGATAAAACAATGTATGGCGTATGTCTCAACCATTCAGAAAGCAACAAGAAATTACATTTGATGAACAATTTCCCATTTCCACGTGGATTATTGCCGACATCTGTAGCTTGTCAGATGCAGTTAAATGGATGGAAATAAAATGCTCCATCACAATGCGTAATGACGCACAATGGCTGATCTTGGATCTTAGAAGATGTGGCAAAAGGAAGAATTGGGAGTGAACGCATCAGGACCAGTGGCTTATGAGCCGGTTCCGACTTCTTCGAGCCGTCCTGTTGGAGCTTTTGGGGGTGTGTCACCCGGTGCATCAGGTGCGTCGGTGTCCCCCCCGACACCCCCCGCCTCAGTCACTACTCCACGTAAAAGGGACTCCCCAATAATTGCCGCCACTCTCTCATCAAGAGGGGTCAGCTCCGGTGTCCCCTGTCCCCCACCCGTGGCAGACACACTCTGGCGATGCAGCGCCAGACGTTTTTTGCCCCGACTTTGATGTCCGTCTGTCACTGTTTGCCACTCACGTGCTTTTTGGCATTAGTAATGCCCACACTGTGCCCTCCAAACAACATTTTTCTCCTCTTTTCCACCTCGCCAACAATAACTTCTACTTCACATCGAGTGAAGTTACGTTTCTTTGATTTCATCGCTGTGTTTGCCATGGTTTCGCTATCAATGAATATTCATTTGTGGGCGTTTCACGGACTATTTATGGGCAACTATGGGCGTGTCATGAAGCCGCAAAAGCTGCGCTGCATTTAGAATTGGTTGTGATTTATTAAGGGAAGGATGCGTAGGATGTGCGTGCGCACGGTTTTATAAATCCGAATATTTCTGTGCGTACGCACGTCCTATGTTTCATCCGTACGCCACTTCTGACGCAAATCCTACGCAAGGTTTTATAAATGAGGCCCCTGGTGAGTGTTAAGGCAGGAACTTGTGAGCTGAGGTTTGTCTCCTCCAAAGACCAGATCCTCTTTCCTCCAGTCTGGCCAAACACAAAGTGATGTAATCACACCATGTGTGACCGTGAAGAGGCTTCTGTGCTTTACAGTCCTAAACAAAGTGATGTCATAAGCAACGTGTTGAATCCTCAACATGTAGATGTTTCCAAAGCATCATTTGAAACACACATGACCATGAGTCAACAAAATGTCAGTGCTGGGATTTGAACTGACCTTCAACATCAAGTATAGAGTCTGTAAAGTACAGACTTTAAGCTGATTTGCTCATTACATTAGAGTTTTTAAAGTAAAAATCAGTTATCAAAGGTTAATGAGATGCTTTTAGTGTCAGTGGTAGAACAGAAATCTGTCCATGTTTGCATTGTTTCTGGATTCTCAGTCAAGTGTTAGAAAATAAATAAATGGATGATTTTAATTAGGTCTAACTGTGTATTTCAGCTTTCTTCTCCTGACATGGTTTCAAGTATGATCCACAATTTTGTTTTGTTTTTTATAGACAGGAATGCCAGAACATATTTAAGGAACAAATTGGTGAGCACAGTTATGAATGATTTACAGCATGTTGTATTAGATCTTCACTTTTCTTTTATCAAACAAACGTTTCATGAAAAGTCCTTGGGGAAATTACTGAACTGGAATCAGAGTTAGACACAAATTAGACAAAACATGGAAAAATTTGAAAGAGCTTCATAAATTAAGACACTAACGTTTACCTGCAGGCAGCTTTGACTCACTCCAGATGAACCACAGAAAGAGGGCGGAGTTTATCTGGGAGGAGTCACAGGCAACCTGCAAAAAACATACAAACCAGAATTCAAAACCAAGAATTTAGAGAATAGGTAAACCTTTCATCTTTGTATCTAAACAGTTATACATTGCATAACCTTTTAGAAACAATGCTTTTGGGAACTCTTTTTTGATAAATAAAATGTTTTAAGAATGATCATACTTTATGTCATCAGTTTTTGTATGTGAGCTATATGTTTGTGTGAAACAGTCAACCCAGAAATTATTCATGTTCTGCTTGTATTCAAATAAATATAGATGCATATTTCAACAGGTCTTCTCCAGTCACTGTGTTCTATGGAAAGTTTTATCCATGTGTCTAAGCATGGAATGTACCAAGACTTTACAAGGTAAATTTTTTACACTTCATGTGTTAAAGAGGTAATTTAATTGTTTTAGTTTCTAAATATTATGTTCGAGATTTTTAAATGTATAAATGTGAGTGGCTCATATATTAATTGTTGTTTTATATGAAAATACTTTTAATGTGACTGATGACTTTTGCACAAAAAATAATCAGTAAAACATTAGTATTACAAAAGTAAATGTAAAAGCAAGTGTTAAGTAGTTGTGCAAAGTATGGTCTAAAAATACTAAAAAAATACTGCTGTTGCACATTAAAAAAATGATTTACTATCAGTTTAAAGAAAAACAAATAGAAAAAGCAAAAAATAAGTCACCAACCTTTATTACAAATACAGACGGACGCATGCAAACTTTATTTTCCCAGCAGACACCTAGTTTTCCTTGATTTAAAATGTATCCATAATGAATTTTGTTCACTCGGCTATCCTCTAAAATGTAGCACAACAAAACAAAAACCATTTCTATGAAAAAAGAAACTCACAATTTCTTATGAAATAATGAAGGTTTTGCAAATCTTGTTAAATCTAAAATCTTAAGACGAGGCGAGTGTTAACGCATCCAAACCATCTCCGTGTTTTAATACTACTACAGTAAAGAGAAACAGACAATATTTATTTTTAGAATTTATTTTTTTGTACAGTTTTAGGTTTAATGCATCATTCTTGTGAGATATAATGAAAAAGATGTGATTAGAAAAAATAGTATGGTACTAAAATATTAATAGCAAAGGTTTCCACAAAAACCTTATTTGGCATGTAAATTATTGGTGCAAAATTTAAATTATTAAAGAAAATTCTCCAAAATTCCCAGACTGCTAATCTTAACTTCTTTTTTTCCCCAGGGACATTAATGAACTGGAAGAAGTTCTGGAAGAAACTGACGTGTCAGAATCAACTCTATTGCTTGGCGACAGCTATTCAGTGCTGCTGTACAAGCCTGGTGAAACCCTCAATGAAACTGAGTTTCAATCTGACAAGAACATGGTAAAACAAATTGCTGTGTTTGTATTTGTGCAAAAGCAAAACTTAAGAAAAAATAGTTTGCTAGGATGTGTTGTCAGGTGAAACTTGTTGAAGGAATGTGTCTGAATGTTAACACATAGTTTGTATTTTAGAATCCAGAAAATAATCAAGTGGTCCAGTGCAGGTTCAGACATCAACCTCAGTGAAAACTGTGGTTGGTCTCTGAGAGAGCTGTGCTTAACCATAGCTAAAAGAAAGAGTCCCCCGATCAATTATAACTCTTATTTAAAAAAAAAAACATGAATAAAAAAAACTTTTTTTGTAATTAGTCTAGAAGTGAAGATACAATTCAATTCAATTTGGTGAACTAGGAAATATTTCAAAATTAGAGACTGAAGAAATAACTTGGAATTTGATTGAAACAGTGGTGTAAATGCACAGCAAAATCCTAAATAAAGAAGACATAAGTGATGTTTTAATTTGCAGCCACAGGATATGTAATCTGTCTGAATATTACACCTTTATTTGTAGATAATGTCATAAAATGCTTCTGTTTTCCAGTAAAAAGTGTTCCAGCAGAAATATGACCAATTAACTGGTTTTGTCTTTGCTTTGTCAAATATTTTTAGGTTTTCTGTTGCAGTTAAAGAGAACAAACTTACAATTCCAAGTGATGCAATGAAGCATTTTTGGATTCCATGAGAGTCCAAGTCCTCTAGAATTAGAATAAAAGTTCAGTGTTTGATGAATTTTGAGAAGCAAACATAGCTGAAAAAATGCAGTTGTGAAAATTTTAGAAGTCTTGGTGTATATGTTTGAAATTCTTCCAATTATTTGGTTTTAAATTAAAATAAAATAAGTCTGAATATCTTAAATAAATATGAGACATTTGCACGCTTTACTACAAATGTTGTCCAACACAGAATTGAACTTTATTCATCTCACAGAGGAGAAATTCACATGAAGACCAGAGTTGAACTATTATGTTACTGAATAATTGTTGGTATAATAAAAGCAAAGGAACTGAACTTGAATGCATCAATCTTTGCTAATATGACTTGAAGATTTGACCTTACAGCCTCCTGCCTACATGACAATGTCTCCTGCAGGGAGACATCAGAACCAATGTACAGAAAAATGAAGGTCACAAGATTGAATGTTGCATGTTTTGCTGCAGAATAAATCTTAGACTTGCTGTTTTTTTCACCAACAGTCGGTTACATATCAAGGTAACGCCAACACCACGGTGAGCGTTTACCTCCCGGAAAGTTTGGATATCGGCGAGGAACACATCATCTTCTGCGTTCTTCAGTTTCCAAATGGGGTCAGACAACACGGTTGAACATCAAACATTCGCTTTAGTTCACGTAGATGAACACTGTAGAGTCTAAAGATACACTTAAACATTTTTTGACAGTTTGTTTCAATAGTAAATATTTATCCATTCATATAAGAAGAGACAGTTTACATCAATTATTAAACTGTGTTTCTTTTTTTCTGTTTGCAGACTGTTAAGAACAACACGTCTAAACTGTATGAACAGAGACTAGTTGGCCTGAGTGTGGCTAATAAAACCATTTCAGGACTTTCTGAACGTGTCAACCTGACCATGAGTTTATCACTGGAACCAAATGTAACTATGTCTTTGTTTTCTTATCAGTTTTTAGTTTCTGTCTTTCATCTTATTAAAACTGCAGAACCATCAAAAACACTTAAATGAGTCTGAATTTTTAGGACATTTGAAAGTTCTCCAGACATCTGAATTATAAAATGTAAAAACTGACCCAAATATGTCTAGTAAATGAGAAGTGTCACAATAATGTACTGTTTAAGGTGAGAACCACCTCCATTTATAGCCTTTATTACCAACCAATGTAAAGGATTTTCACCACCTATTTGTTTTATTTACAAGGTATTTTAGTACTTTTTGTTTTATTTGCTATTTAAGACAATTAATAAGATAATTATGTAAGAACAAAATGTCCAACAGAAATACATGTAGACAAACAGAATTCAAACTAGAATTTGTATGTAATGATCAGCCATTTCTGACACTAGAACAACAGTGTGCTTTATTCCTAAATGCTTTTTATTCTCACCTGTAATCTTACTAATATATATATGAAAAAAGTAAACTAATAAAATAAATAAATGTTTTGATTGTGTTTTGTCACAGCAACCAGAACCCATCTGTGTGTTCCTAGATGATTCTGGAAGTGAGTAAAGATACTCTATTACTAACAAAACAAGTCAATGCTGGATAGTTTATGGTTTAGTTTACAAAAGACAGAGAATTTATGTTTTTTGTATGTAAACTTAAAAGATCACTGTTTTATCACCAGATTTGAGCAGAAATGGCTGCCTGACCCTGTGGGATAAAAATCAGAGTCAAGTCACCTGTTCTTGTAACCATCTCACATACTTTGGTGTTCTCCTGGTAAGGCTGATCCTCTTTTTTTTAACCAAGAGTCTTGTTCAGGCTATAATTTTCTACATGTTTTATAATTTTGTAACCTATTCTAAGAATCAATAGGTTATGTGGAAAATACATTTTGTTTGTTAAATCTGTACATTGGGCTGGCCACAATCAGAAACAGCAGACAACTGGGCAGACAACGGCAAGTGCATGGTAACAGAAGGATCCAAGCCTCTTCATAATGCCACTATTGCAGTTTATTGGTTTTACACAGATGGTGATAAAGTGGCCAACTGATCCTGACAAACACTGGTCATGCAACAGACAAACACTAAATTACCAAATGAACTAAAGTCCCATCCCATTCCTAACCCTCAGAGCTCAATTTGATGTCCATCTTCCTTTTGAAGCTATTGCAGCTTCAACTCTTCTGAAAAGGTTGTCCACAAGGTTGAGGAGAGTTTATAGAAATTTTAACCATTCTTCCAAAAGGGCATTGGTGAGGTCACACACAGATGTTGGTGGAGAAGACCTGGCTCTCAGTCTCTACTCTAATTCATCCCAAAGATGTTCTATCAGGTTCAGGTCAGGACTCTGTGCAGGGCAGTCAGGTTCCTCCACGCCAGACTCTGTCATCCATGTCTTTATGGACCTTGCTTTGTGCTGTTGTTGGAAGAGGAAGGGGCCCACTCCAAACTGTTCACACAAGGTTGGGGGCATGGAATTGTCCAGAATTTTTTGGTATCCTGAGGCATTCAGAGTTCCTTTCACTGATCCTAGGGGGCTAAGTCCTGAAAAACCACCCAGCAGTTGACTCCCTGTACTCAACCGCCACTTGTGCAGCTGTGCTTCGCTCAAAAAGGGACACATGCCAAGATTTTTAAATTACAGATGTGGACATTTGGAAAGCCCAACAGGAAGACTTGGAAATACAGAACTTGTACAAAAGAATTATGGACAGTGGAGATATAATTGAAAATGAAACAGTAAAATTCACGATATTGGAGGACAAGGTTTATCGAGTGGTTCATCTACCACATAAAACCCTGTACCAGATTTACCTACTTGTTTCTCTGCAACAAAAAGTCATTCATCATTATCACGACAATCCATTATCTGGCCATCTGGGAAGATACAAAACATATAAAAAATTGCAAGCACTGGTATACTGGCCTAAGATGAGTTTGGATGTAAACTCTTATGTTCAACGCTGCCATGTTTGTCAGATCCACAAACCTGAAAACCGGAAACCCCCGGGTGAGTTCCAACAGGTCACAGTACATGCTCCTTGGGAGATGCTTGGAGTTGACATTATGGGTTCTTTACCCCGAAGTTCAGCCAACAACCAGTAACTTCTGGTATTTGTGGACTATTATACCAGATGGATATAATTTTTCCCTCTTCGCCATGCCACTGCTGAGACTATCTCTCAAGTCCTAAGTAAAGATAAATTGACTCTTTGGGGGGTGCCAACATACATTTTGTCTGACCAAGGCCCTCAATTTATATCATCTGTGTTTGAGGGAATCTGCAATCGATGGAATATCCAACAAAAACGAACTTCCCCATATCATCCCCAAACCAACTTAACAGAAAGAATCAACCGGAATCTAAAGGCGATGATTGCTTCTTATGTGGCCAACAACCACAAAAGCTAGGATAAATATCTGCCTGAATTCCGTTTTCTGGTGTGGTGTCTACTGGTGTCACCCCTGCTAAGTTGAACTTGCAACGACCACTTAAAGGACCCTTTGATTCTGCACTTAGTCCTCAACTGTGTACACCAGATATTCCTGCATATACACCAGCAAATCAGATTGGTGAACTGCAAAAGTTTGTCAAAGCCAATATTCATAAAGCGAAATCCAAGCAAAAGAGCAACTATGGCTACGTTCACACTGCAGGTCTTAATGCTCAACTCCGATTTTTTGAAAAAATCCGATTTTTTTGCAAGACCGTTCACATTTCCAAGTAAATCCGAACTTTTGTGATCTCCAGTGTGACACGACCCAAACGAGAACCGCATGCGCAGAAGCCAGAAGAATACTCAACGGTGAACGACGTCACTCGTTGTTTGCGGAACCAACGTGAACAATGGATGTCAACAACAGTGTTGTCAACAGCGGAGCTCTTTTTGTAATATTAAATTTTTCAGCAGCACAATTACAATCTTCTCATTTTAAGAAGGCAATGGAGTAGGGATCATCTGTACCCACTGTTGTGGAATGGGAATGTGTGTGTGCTGAGGGCCCATGTGTCTGTGTGTGTAAGAGACAGAAGAGCGCGTGCAGCGCTGGAGAATGGGGGGGGCAGTGTGGGCGAGCATTCATGATGTGTGTTACGGAGGAAGAAGAACGGTAATAAAAGAAGGTTTCCCCCAGAATAAATGCTATGGACTCTATATTAAGCCGTTCTGGAGAATCCTGGAGAATCTAAGGATCAGAACAGGGAGGAGGAGGAGGATCCGCCTGGATCCCCCGCGCTTCTGACCACGGTTGGAGAAAGAAAAAAAAAAGTCATCGCGGGGAAGGTTCAACACCACACTAGACCATTTAGTTGGAAATCTTTTCAAAAACTGCCCGGTTGCGATAAGAGCCCTGGAGTTTGGCCTGAATAGAGCGATCACCCCAAATATTAATCCAATCTGTGATCTGCTTCCCTTCCACTGACTGGTCTCAGCATTATCGTCCGCCATTGTTGATGTTTATGTTCTCGTTCCCGCCTACTTCAACGCAAAATGATGACGTTTGTTGCGTGACGATGACGTACGGTTCGGAATCAAGTCGCCTGGGCAGTCAGACGGCTGTCGCAATTGAAAAGATCGGATACGTATCGGAATCAGGCCAGCAAACCCAAGGGGCCTGGGTCGCAATTGAAAAGATCGGATCTGTGTCATTCAGACTGTCAGGAAAAGATCGGAATTGGGTCGCATAGGGGCAAAAAAATCGGAATTGGGTCGAATCAGCCTGCAGTGTGAACGTAGCCTATGACCGTGGACGAAGGGATGAGGGGTTCCAAGAAAAAGACAGAGTCTGCCTGCGTGCACATCCATACAGCAGACTGGATAAGTCCTTTTCTGCAAAGTTAGCGCCAGGATGGAAGGGACCGTATAGAATTAAATCAGAAGTTGGACCTCTGAATTTTGAGGTTGTTCTTGAGGATTCTGGTGAGGACCTGCGCATTGTCCATGTGGCCCAAATGAAACCATGGTATCCCACAGCAGCAGAACTGCACAGGGAACAACACCAAAGAGTACTCACAATTTTCCAGGAAGATAGTGATGACAAGGACTTTCCATGTTTTGTGTGATATACTGCATCTTAAAAAAAAAAAAAAAAAAAAAAAAAAAAAAACGAGGAAGGGGGTGTGACAGTTTGCATATGGCCCTGATGAAAATCACCTATGCAGGTTAGAGAGGGGAGGCATGCCCTCCAATCAGAGTGCCATCAGCTGTGGAGAAAGGGGCCATGAAAAGACAAAGACAGAGGATCTGGGAGGTGAGGAGTCAGAGAGAGGATGAAGCTGAAAGAGGATCCAATGATCAACCATGCGTGCTTCAACCTGAAAGACTGACGTCTTCTGAGAGGAATAACTGATCAGATGCAGCAGAACTTTTTCAGACAGTTTACTGCACAAGGCCTCATCCTGCACTACCATTATATTACCTGCACTACAAGACATCTGCTCAAAACCTGGATTAAAGTCACAACACAACAAACCGGACCAAGAAACCACAACTCTTCAAAGAAAACACGGAAGCTGCTTCTGTAAAACAAAGATGGTTGGAAAACCTGGAGCGGATCCCCTTTACAAAGGACTGGATTCAGGAAACAACATCCCAGGAACCTGGAATAGATTTCGAAGGAGTACTGGACTGAACAAGAAAACAAAAGGTACTCAGAAGAACTAGACTGTGTGGCCTTGCTTCCTAACTTCCTTTCAGCAATACCCCCCTCCCTAAAGTAACAGAGACAATAAACAAATTTAAACGAACTTTGGGCTTTTTTGTGTGTAAAGAGCAGAGGGTCTGGATAACGTCCTTTGTGACAGTGGATTTTTTTTTTGTATCTTATATGTCAGGAGAGATACATGACTGGCACCTCAGAGAAAAGTCATCCACAAACTGTCACAATGCTGGAGTTCACTGAGGTCCATTATTTTGCAAATGTTTGTAAAAACAGTCTGCATGCCTGGGGGCTTGATTTTATACACCTGTGGCCAGACCAAGTGGTTAGGACACCTGACTCTGTCTCTGTATATATAGTGCATCACTAGAGGAATTAACATGACAGCAGAGATTTTTATGGGTTACAACATAAAGAAAAAGCTGTATTTTGTCTGGTTTTTCAGGTACCCATTAACCTGTCATCTGAAGCACTGCTGAGATTGTCTTACATCACTTTGATCGGCAGTGGAATTTCTCTCATTGCTCTGGTCTTCACTGTTGTTCTTTTCTTCACACACAAGTAATTAACTATTTAGTTTGAAAATGATATTCTTTCAAAGTCACACACTATAATCATATTTGTTTGTCCTCTTGCTCCTATTTATATTTAATTCGTATGGCATTAATTCTTATGTCACAGAATTCTTATTTCTGGACCATGGTGGTTCTTTTCAAACTCATTTCAATTCAATTTTATTTATACAGCCCAATGGTTCAACAATAGTCATCCCAGTGGGCTTCAAATCAGTAGTTGTGTAATATACTTGAATCATAAAGAACATAAAGTCATAGAATTCAATAGGTAATGACTAAACTAAACTAAACAGACTAAACTTAACTGGGCATCTCTGCCCTTTGACCCTCCTCCGTAGTGAAAAACTCCTAAAAAAAAACAACATAAAAAACAGATTCCAGAAACCTCAGGGGTTCCCACATAAAGAAGGGATCCTCTCCTAGGATGGACAGGCGATGTACCAGAACTCTTAGAGAAGAATTAGCTTATCTAAATCTACAACTACATGTTTAAATGGCCATAACCAAATTTAAATGTGGTTACTTATCTGAGTAGCTTCCTCAGTTTTAGCTGATGGTGTATAAATCATGTCATTTATTTGCTGACTGCCTAAAAGACGTGGTTAAAAAAAGTAAAATAATTAGATGTCATGTGTGCAGATGTCAAGAATCCAGTGCTTACCAGAATAGTGAAGTACTGCCCTGTTAGTTAGTGAGGCCTTGGCTTAGAGGTGGGAGCACCCAGTAGAGAGCCGCAGTTTAGCTCAGGAAGAGCAGGTCGTCTAACAACCGAAGGGTTGGCGGATCGATCCCTGCTCTCCCCAGCCAGCTATTGTCCCCCAAGCGCGGCTAGTCTGCAGCTCACTGTTCCCCCCAGGGGAGGGGTCAAAATGCAGAGAAGAATTTCCCCATTGTGGGATAGTTAAAGTATCGATTATTATTATTTATTTAGAGGTTTATTGTTTTGTGTGTAGCAGATGTAATGTCTTCGGCAAAGTTGTCAAATCTTAATTTTGCAAAGGAGACAGGAAATGTCTCATTAGGCATGTCGATGAAGACTCATTCACCCAGGTTGATTTCATCATAGTAGTAGGTGTAGGGGCTGTCATCTGGACTTAGTTTTTAAAGTTAGAAGATGATTCACCTCTTATCCAAAAGGCCTTTTCAATTCTGAATTAGCTGGTAAAAGAGCTGTTTTTTATGTGCTCATGGGGGAGGAGTCAGACCTGAAACTGGATGGTATTGTCTACTTAGCCTACATGGTTTCGGGTCGTTAAGAGTCCTTTGTCCACAGCAGTCTTTGGGGAGACAGTGGCTACTCTCCCCAAACTGGTGATCTCTTTCAGCTGTTAATGATCCAGGTGAAACTGGTTTGGTTTGTTTGGGTTTCAGAACACTGCTGTAGATGGATGGAAGAATAAACCTGAGACCACCATTCCTATTAAGAAAAGGTCTTTTTCACTTCTCGCTCAAACCATCCTTTCTCTCTGGCTAAACTTCACTGTCCCTGAACGAATGGTTTGTAGCCGTCAGGTGGAGGTGCACTGCAGACTTAGGTCCACTTGGGTTGGCTCTGCGCTGTTGGTAAAGCCGCTTTTGTAGAGGTTTTTTGGTTTCTCCTATATACTATTCATTGCAGTTCTCTTTGCAGTGGATAGGGTACACAACAACACTCTGTTTGTAGCTAGGAATTGTGTCCTTTGGATGAACCAGTTTTTGTGTGACAGTATTAACTGGCTTGAGATTAACTGGGATGTTATGTTTTCTTTTTTTTTTTTTTTTTTTTCTTTTTTTAACTTGTCCTGTCCAACAGCTGGGCAGACAGATGAGAGCTGAGGGCCTATTGTGTTGGACATATTTTACTTTAACAAGAGGGGTTATTAATCTTCAGACAAACCAAAGGTATGTCTGAATAAACCCCTTTTGTAATTGAGGCCAAACTTTATTAATTTCAAACATGTTTGAAAATCTTTGGTGTTGGACCGGACGGAAAAGGAAAGAGGGGAAGAAGAGAGAGGGACGTTAGAGAGAGGGGGGGTAGGAGGGTGATAATAGGACGGGAAGGGGGATAAGACCATGAAGCAACATAAAGCAACAAGTTTACTGGTTGTTAATCATTATAGTAAGGTTCAAATGTAGTACAAAAGGGCGGAGACTGTCCACACACACACACTCAAGTGTTATAAACACACCTGCTAGCTGCAAAAATGTCCACCTGTCTATGTTATGTTTTCTGAAAATTATTTTTAGCTTTTCGGACAGGCCTGAGAAATAAGGGATTGAAATATTGTTCCCTTATTTCTCAGGCTTGTCTGAAAAGCTAAAAATAATTTTTAGACAGGCTTGAGAAATAAGGGATTGAAATACTGTTCCCTTTTGGCTCTTGTTCCTTCCTGTCTTGTTTTATTGTATGGTGGGATCTGATGAAACCCCTGATGGGATATCCACAGGTTTGGAGGGCTAGACGGATATGTTGCTCTTCTTTCTTCTTACGGTCAGAGCTTGTGGGCACATACTGGGCTCTGTGTTGTAATGTCCTGATAATGCCTAGTTTTTGCTGTAAAGGGTGGTTAGAATCAAATAACAGGTACTGATCTGTGTAAGTAGGATTCCTGTACACTTCAACCGGGAGCTGTCTGTCATCTCCAATTCACAGTCTAGAAAGGCTAGGGTGTTCTCCTTTGTGTCTTCCCTGGTGAACTTGATGTTCTTGTTGACTGTGTTGATGTTGTTGTGTCACCTTCGGCTTTTCCCGTCAGGGGTCGCCACAGCGAACGAGACGCATGGTAAACTTGGCAATGTTTTACGCCGGATGCCCTTCCTGACGCAACCCTCTCAAGGCAACCGGGCTTGGGACCGGCACAGAGGTAGAGAAGGAAACAGGGAGCAGCTCGGATTTGAACCTGGGTTTCACGGAGGGAAGGCACCGCAAACCAGCACGAGCTAAACCGGCTCCCACTGTTGACTGTGTTGATATGATCCATAAAAGCCTCCACTTCCTGGATTTTGATCTGGACCCAAGTGTCGTCCACACTGGGTGGGGTAGTACCTGGAAACGAGTCCAGGGCTCTTCTCTCGACTTCTTCCATGTACAAATTGGCCACAATGTGCGAGATTAGAGAGGCCATAGCACAGCCGTGCCTTTGCCTGTAGAAGTTTCCCCTGAATTGGAAATATTTGGAGTTGAGTCACACTTCCAGCAGTTCGCTGATGTGGTCTGGTGTCAGATTTGTTCTGTCTTTTGACATAGAGTCCTGCAAAAATTTCTTCTTCACTGAAATCACTGCCTCAGTGGTGGGAATGCAGGTGAAGAGGGAAGTTACATCATAAGACACCATCGCCCCGTCGGAATCCAGCTGAAGATGTTTGACTTTGCAAAATCTTCTGATTTCCTGACGTGATGCTCTGTGTTGCCAACCAGAGGGGCCAGAATAATAGCCAGGTGTTTAGCCATGTTGTAAGTTATGGACTTAGTGCTACTGACAATAGGTCTCAGTGGTATTCCTTCCTTGTGGATGTTTGGGAGGCCATAGATGCAGGGAATGGTACTACCCGGGCACAGTCTGTAATATAGAGGCTTGTCGATAACTTGATCTCTCTCCAGTCTTTGTAGGCAGTTTATAACTTTTTTCTTGTAACCGCTGGTTGAGTCTTTTTTCAGTGCTTAATATGTCACTGAGGAGGTTGTTAACTTTGGCTTCATAGTCCACCGCATTTAGGATCACAGTACATCTCCCCATCTCTGCTGGTAAAATGCTGATACTCTGTCCTTCTCCAGAGCTGTCAATTTCTTTCTTTAATCTGAGGAAAGAAGTCCTCAGCTGGGGGTTGGGGAGCCTGTGACTCCCTCCCCAAACTGGTCATCTTTTTCAGCTGTTAACAACCCAGGTGGAACTGGTTCGGTTTGTTTGGGTTTCAGAACACTGCTGTAGATGAATGGAAGAATAAACCATGGTAATGTGGGAAAGATGTGTTCACTTTTACCATATCATGAAACTGTTGAAGTTGCCTTATCGTCTTCTAACCCTGAGAGTGAACTTCCCTGAAGTTGGAAATAGGGATTCAGGTAGATGTCCAGCAGATCTCCAATGTGTTCTGAAGTCTGCTTGGTTCTTTTTGGCAGGGTTGGGTCTTGTTCCAGATTTGTCCTCACTATTTCTGTAGCTTCTTTTGTGGGAATTCTGGCGGAATGAGTTGAAATATCATGAGTGACCAGTGTGTCGTCTTGGTGACACAGACCTGAGTGTTTTGGATGTGAGATGTAGTGGAGTAGAGCACTAAGGTGCCTGCCACACACGAACAATGAATGATACCTGGACCCCCATCAAAAGTAATAGGACATTAGCCGATCATTTTGTTAAGTACCAGGTTGTAGACATTGGAATCTGATCACATTGCATTTAGCTAATATTTTTAAAAACCACAAGATTTACAAATAACTTTGATCCCCGTTGGAAGTTAGAACTGAGGAATCTACTGTTTCATCAAGAATCTAGTCTCCCATAGATTAACCTCTAAAGTGCAACTTTCCTACAGAACAAACATCCAGAGAAACATTGACCTTCTCTAAAAGAAAACCATTGCAGCAAGATGAGACTTTATGATTTTGTAAAATAGGTTTTCCAATCTACACAATAGTTACCTGATCTTGTTTTCTTCTTCTGACAGGAAAATCAGAGTGGATGATTCTAAAAAGATCCATATCAACCTTGTGTTTGCCTTGATCTTCCTCAATTTACATTTTTTACCCAATGAGGCGGTCGCAACATCGTCCTCATCAGGCCTTTGTCTTTACACGGCTCTTGCTCTTCACTACTTTCTGTTGGCCACCCTCTGCTGGATGGCCTTGGAGGGGTTCCACCTCTACCTTCTCATAGTCAAAGTCTTCAACATTTATATCAGTAGATACCTGTTGAAAGTCAGCGTGATTGGATGGGGTGAGTGGGTTCATGTAGTTTTAAACATTTAGGAAACAGAACCTGAAGAAGATTTAATTCATTTTTTGTCTTTTTGTTTCAGGAGTTCCAGCCGTCATTGTTTCAATTGTGGTGTCTATAAAGAAGGAGTATTATGGAAAGTTGAGTGACAGTACTCAACTGTAAGAAAATATTCTTAATTTTTAAGCATGTGTTTAAAAAATGTTAGTCTTTCAAAACTAAGAAGTCCCTGCATTTGAGAATAAATGTTCCTATTTTTTTTACAGATTTCCATGCCCCTGTAGCCACAATGTGTTGTATTCATTTTTTTTGTGTCAGGTGTGAAAGCTTTATTCTGGGTGGTGGCAGCAGCAGGCCAGGCAAGATGCTGCTGCCCGAAGCCCAATGTGTGCCGCAATCTAGCGGATTCTTTTACTCACTTTTTTCTAATGTAACATAATCATTTACCATTACATGCTTGTGACCAATATTTAAGAAATTAGGCAGTGAAGTCATCTTTTTTTTTTTTTTCTTTTTCTTTTACATATTAATTGGTTACGGTGCTTTATAGTTATTTTAAAGTACAGATCAAATCTTTAGTTCCAAAACTTGTAGTTATAAGAGCATTAAGATACAAATTATCCTTATTGTTACATGAAGGACCCGGTAGAGATGCAATTGCAAAAAGAATTGCTAAAGTGATCTTTTTTGGCACATCTGACACGGATGCTTGAGAAAGACCAAGTCTTGCGTCCGGTCTAAAGTCCCTTTTGGTTATAGGGTGTATTTAGACTGGACACTGATTCTGACACAGAGAAAAGTGGCTTTGCACCGATATATAACACTTTAGGTTAGGAAAGTCAGAATCTGTTAGAATTATGTTAATTACATGAAAAGTCAGAAAGTTGCAGTAGTTCAAAGAGTGATTGTTAGTTTGATGTTGCTGGGGACGCTCTGGTGTTAAAGGGTTACTCAGGTATTATTCTTCTAGAAACAGCAGAAAATAATGGGAAATGCTGATACATTTTACACCTTCATTTGCTTTGGTCCACTTTAACTCTCTTCATATGACCATAGATATGCACTGGACCAAGAATCTCTGACCAAATGTGGATGCAAAAAGCTAGACAAGCACATTAACCAAGTTTAAAACTATCTATAAATAGGAATTTTGCTGGACAAAGTCCAGTGAAAGTTTTGTTAAGTAAACGTTTGATTCCCCCATCTGCCAATTAAAAAAAAAAGGAAAAGTTCTTAATGAACGAAATGTCCCATATTTTGGATTATCAGAACAGCAGAATAAAAACATTATGCCCACCTAGAGGGTCATCATAATTTAAAAATAATTTGGACTTTTTTTTTTTACCAGACAGTCAAAAAGAAAACTGCATCCCACAGTAGCTAAAAAAATATATATTTTTTCCAACTTGGTTAGATTCAAAATTCATGGCAAATTTTGGGCGTTTGGAGAGAAACCAAAGCCTATAAGGCAGAATAGGTTGCTGAGGTGTTTTAAATTGTAAACCTGTTTGTTCTTCCAATAGATGCTTCATAACTGACAGTACAGTGAGGCTGGTGACCACGCTGGGACCGTTCGCCCTTTTGTTCATCTTTAACACAGTCATGTTTTCTATGACTGTGAGATATCTAATAACTAACCAGCGTCATAAAGAGGTAAGTTTCACTCTTTACTGATGTTTCTGTCAAATTCATAGAATTTTCATAAAATTAAGACAATGTGAATCTATCCTTCTTCTCCAGTATTTCTTATTATTATGTACCGTGTATTTTCAGTGTTGCCAATGTTCTTTGTTCACTTTAGTTTCATGACACAATTGTAGTCTTCTTTTTATCAGTTTTTATACAGTAAAGAAGTGAGCCATATGGCTGTCTAACATGAAGATTCAATAAAGTTATGATCTGATTTCAAGAAAAAAAAACATCTGACACAAAAGAAAAAAAATTCCTCAATGAACTTACTGGAGGGTTTCGAAAAATTGTCAGTAACAATATGGCCCATATCTGTCACAATTTTTAGTCGTTAGTTGTTGAACTTCTATAACTTGTCTAATATTGAAATATTATTGGATTCCTAAAAACCAAAGAGAAAATCTGTGTTGAACAATGCCAGTTGACTAATTTGAACAGTTTAAAGTTTTGAATTGTTTACAGATATAGAGCTTATGTTTGATCCACCTCTACTTGAACAAAATGTCCTTAATTGTTTTCTTTATTCATTTATTGTTTTAATCAGTTTGGACAAATGAAAAAGAACAGAATGCAGGACATGGCCATGCTGCTGTCCCTCATCACTCTGCTTGGCCTTGGCTGGGGCTGCTACTTCCTCTCATTTTGGCACCAGGCGACTCCTCTCCTCTACATCTTCACCACTGTCAACTCACTGCAAGGTGAGACACTGTCTTTGTTTTGAACTGGTAAATTTTGAAGTGGATTCACAAAGCCAAGACCAATATGATATGTAATTTATTCTACATATTTCAGAAGTAGGCACAGAATATGGTGTCTATTAGGTGTTTTCCAATTTGTACTACTTTGTAGAGATAAATCTGTCTGAAGTTGTTAAAACTGCCAAATGTAGGAAATTGTAATATATTAGAAAGGTTTGTGGACTTGTCTGTAACAATCACAGCATTCCCATCTAAGGGACAGAAGTGGTTAGATGACCCTACCATTGACTGACAGCAGCTGGGTAGATCCCAGCAAATGCTATGGCCTCAAACACAACAGCAACACAAATGATTGATCAAAGATTTCTGTAGATCTGAAGAACTCTGCGTCTCTGTAAAGGAGACACGGCATAGTGGAGATTGATTGACAAGGTCTCCAGCCAATCAGGACACAGAACAGGGTGCACTGTTAAAAAAAAAGCAGCAGAATTGCTCTAAAACAGGGGTGTCAAACTCATTTTCCCAGAGGGCCACATAAGCATAGTGGCTGTCCTCACAGGGCCAGATAGACCTTATACACGTAACTAAATGAAATGAAAAATAAATAAATGTAACTACTCCTTAATGTTAAATAACTTATTATTTATGTATTATAACTTTTTAAAGTGACAGTTACAGTTGCATAACAACATGTTTGCTTGTTAGCATAAATCCTTTTAAATGTTGTCAGCTTATTAAAACCCACATAACTCCATTAATGAAGGATCAAACTTTCTAAACATTGAACATAGAATGGGAAGATTGTCTTCTGTTTTATTTGACGGAGATATTAAAGGGTTTCAGGTTGGAGTTTAGACTGTAGAAGGGTGGATTAAAATGTCTATTCTATGCGGGTCTTAATCCTGTGGCTTGATTAAAAAAAAAAAAACATGGGTCTCTAATATTGTTCAGTGGGCCGGACCAATCATGGAGGCGGGCCGGATCTAGCCTGCGGGCCGTAGTTTGCCCACCCCTGCATTAGACAGTCAATTTCCGGGATGACTGACACTAGCAGATGACAGTCCGCTGAGGTGAAAGATACTCTAAAACAGGCGTCTTGGACCACAGACTTCACAGGCTCCTGATTACCTGGATCAGATATTTTGCCAGTAAGATGCTGTAATGGTTTGTTAGTTGGAAACCATGAAAGACAATGGCCCCCGAGGCCTGGAGTTTAACACCTTTGTTCTAAAAGGTGAAGGTTTGTTCAGGAAAATAGTCACATTGGATTAAAAAGTTATTGTAAAAGTGTGATGTAGAACACAAACAGAAAAGTAAAGAAATCGGTTAAAATCAGTGACGGTGGATGATTTCAAGACAATGAAGACCTGAGAGAAAAACATGAGACATAAGACAAATAAATTGGTTTTATAGCTACTCAACAGTAACTGTTTATTCACTATTTTTTTTCCAAATTGCATGTTCCCATTTTAGCTCACAGTCTGACTTTACTTTTTTCCTTTATTTTTCATGCAGGTTTCTTCATATTTCTCTTCTTTGTGTTGACTCTGAGGAAGATCAAAGACCCAGAAACGACAACTGGAGATAAAACAAAATCCTTGGGCACTTAAACTATTAGAAGTTAGAGCTCACTGCTCAAATAGAGCTGCACTTGAATAACACATAATGTATTGTTGTTTTAATGCTTAAGTGGATGTTGTATTTTCAAGTTGTTTTTTTGTCCAAGTCAACAACAAGAACACAAGATTATTTTAGTGGCTTAATGTCACATTATGTCATGTGTTCCTTATTGTAGTTCTAGTCATCAGTGTCTATTTTAAATGTGGTTTAAAAAATTGTATTCATTTATAAATCGTTGGACCCAAAAGAGGGAGAGGTGGGTCTCAACAGGTGAGGCGGGGAAACAGAAATGTGAGGACGTGTACCGGGTTAAGGTGATCAAGGACAAAGCTGGAAAAGTGCTGTTAAGTCATTGTTTTCTCCAGTCACTAGTTTAATTGATTTCAACTGTTTTGCAGCTGTTTCAGTGATTTCCTGTTTTTCAATTTAAGTTAGACGTTTTTATTTGTTCATTTTCTTGTATTACCTTTTTGTATTCCTTGTATAGACCCACTCCAATGAAAACTGTGTTTTTCTGTGTTTTTAACGTGTGCTTGGGGTATTTTTTTCATGATAGAGGAGACGTATAAAGGAAATGTAGCTTAAAATTGCCTTTCTGAGAATTTCTTTAGTCATATCATCATGAATCAGCAGTTACTACGGCAAGCTACAAGCCACTCTGCTCTGCCCCATTCTGCATCCACTTGTAGACAAATAGATCCATACGTCTTCATCGACCTCATCCAAGCTGGCATCTGGCTCCAAACTGTAAAGTGAGTGACACAAGAACCCAGGTTGCCTGGAAGTGAGGTAGATCTTCCGTATTGTAATTGCACCAAAGTTTCAATTTTGAGTTAGTACATAACGTGCATACATTTAAATAGGTTTTGCATCTGCTAATAAAGTTCTTGCATTTGAGAAAAAAAAGGTTTCACATGCAGAAATGTTTTGTACTTTTGCAACATCAAATTTTTCCTTTTGTAAAATAGATTTGTGACTAATAAATATTTAAATGTGTGAAAAACATTCACAGCGACATATTTTTTTTGTTTTCAAAAATATTACAGGGTACCTAAAGGACCGCATACAACACAGAAGTGTTCTTTCTGCAAGAGCATGCACAGAGGTAAACAGATACGACTTTAACCCTTGTTCTATCCTAGCAACTTTGACATTGGGAGTGGGGTCATCTAGACCCACTAGACAGAGCTCTGAACCTTTTTTCTTCAATGATTTGTGATCTTCACTGGTGTCCATGGATTACATGAAATCCTCTCCACCTTTATCCACCTTTGTCATGGTAGGGAGAACACGTCAATCTTCATTTTTTTCCGGAATCCGGTTTTTTAGGAGTTTTTCCTTACCGCGAAGGGGGGTCTAAGGGCAGGGATGCCAGTATAGCTTAGTCAGTTTGTTAGTTTATTTTAGTATTTTCCTATTGACTCTTTGTATTCATGATCCTTTTGAGTCATGTTTTACTTCAAAGCCCATCGAGACGACTGTTGTTGTGATTTTGGGCTATACAAATAAAATTGAATTGAATTGAATTGAAATGGAAGGGGGGGGGGGGCATTGGAAAGCACAAGGGTTAAGTTACAACTTCAGACTTTTAAAGGATTTGGTCTTAACTGATTAACCAATCAGCATCTTTCTCTTGTTATCGCCAGGTCAACCTCATACAGATGTGACTAAGGCTTTATCCCAAGCTGCAATAAAAAAGTCACAGTATTAAATATGTTTGTTTTAATCTACTGTGTGTGTGATTTGGGCAATCACTATATTGATACAATTATTGGGAAGCAGACCTCCTTTTACCAAACAGAAAGTGAAAGAATAAATACGAGACTACTGGACAACGCTTTAAAACTGTGCACGTGTTGTGTAAGAAAGAAAAAAAAAAGTGTAAGCCCAAAATCTTTAGCCCAGGGGTGGTGAACAAGTTTGACATCAAGAGCCCCTCCAGAAGAGGGCCCACATTTCTTTAAATCATTATTCAATAAAATTATTACTATAAGCGAAGGAATCTTGATTTGTGGAGGAGATTGGAATACAATCTTAAACACATCTAAAGACACAACAAGCCTTAAAAAATATAACAATATAAAATCAAAAAATCTCATCTCTATTCTCAAAGACACAGGTTTATGCGATGTGTGGAGAGAACTACACCCCTCAGAGAGAGATTATACGCACTATTCTGGAGCTCACAAGGTCCACTCAAGAATAGATTTCTTTCTGATTGATAACCGAGACAGACACAGGGTCTTAAACTGTAATATAGGGACAGCAGACATATCTGATCATAACTCTATAAATTTAACAATACATCTAGATAACCAACAAAGAAGATCTATTTGGAAAATGAACACTAGCATCCTCAATAATGAATCTGAAGTGCAAAAAATTAAAAAAGAAATCACAGACTGCATTACCATCAATAATGATGGTCATATAGAACCAAAAATATTATGGGACACTGTCAAAGTAGTGATGCGAGGGAATCTGATATCAAGGATGTCGTACCTCAATAAAAAGAAAATGATTACACAGACTAAGCTTGAACAACAGTTAAGAAGGCTAGAGAAACAACAACACTCAGATAGAAGTAATGAACTGACGAAAAGTATAAAAGAGGTTAAAGAACAGCTATCCAGTATATTAGAACAAGAGACCCAGAAAAAATTAAGATTCACAAAACAAATTTTTTATGAATCAGGCCCAAAGGCAACAAAAATTTTGCCAAGGCGCTTAAGGTCACTGCAAAAGAGGAACTTGATTCATAAAATCAGAGATCCTGCCACCAACAATATAAATTATGAACCAGAAATAATTCAACAAATATTCCTAAATTATTATAAAACTCTATATTCCAGTGAGCCAGTCAATGAAGGAGAAGTTACAGACTTTTTGGCTAATTTAGATCTGCCTTCTATCGGATCCACTCAAAATAAGATGTTAACCTCACCAATTACAAAAACTGAACTGGATAAAGCCATTAGAAGACTGAAAAATAACAAAAGCCCAGGAAGCGACGGCTACCCAAATGAGTGGTATAAAGTCTTTAAAAAAGATCTAGCTCCTCTTTTACTAGATTCGTTCAACTGGACACTTAAAAATGCCAGGATTCCACCATCTTGGAAAGAGGCAGTTATCTCTGTACTACTAAAAGAAGGGAAAAATAAGGAATACTGTGAGTCCTATCGACCAATCTCAATTTTAAACGTTGATTATAAATTATTCACATCAATAATAACAAGGCAACTGGAAACTTTTCTCTCTGATTTGATAGATGAGGACCAGACAGGTTTTATAAAAGGACGACAGACACAGGACAACATAAGACGCTCACTGCATGTCATAAACGAAGTCAACAAAGTCAACACTCCTGCAGTCTTAATAAGTTTAGACGCTGAGAAGGCCTTTGATAGAGTCAGCTGGTGCTTCCTAGTCGCGGTCCTGAGGAGAATGGGCTTTAGCCCGCCCTTCATTAAATGCATACAAGCATTATACCATAAGTCGACAGCCAGAATTAAAATAAATGGAAACTTGACAGAGAACTTTGAGCTGTTCAGAGGAACACGACAAGGATGCTGTCTGAGCCCTGCTCTTTTTGCTCTGTTCATTGAGCCTCTAGCCCAGTATATCAGACAGTGTGATGAGTTAAAAGGGGTGACAATAGGAAAGGAAGAACAAAAAATAGGGCTCTTTGCAGATGATATTATTATTTACCTACAGAACCCAGACCTAGCATTCCCAAAACTCCTGAAGATTCTGAAGGATTTTGGAAGGAAATCCGGATACAAATTAAATATTTCCAAAACGCAATTACACTGTATAAATTATAAACCAGCAGATTCAATCAGACAAAGATATAAATTGAAATGGGATGCATTAAATATAAAATACTTAGGAGTTTTTTTGACAGTAAAACTTGATAAACTTTATGAGATTAATTATAGTAGGATGAATAATACAATACAAAAAGACTTAATAAAATGGACCAGTTTGTTCATGGACCTTAGCTCCAAAATAGAGGTTATAAAAATGAATGTGCTACCTAGATTGTTGTATCTTTTCTCATCATTGCCAGTGCAGATCCCAGAGGTTCAGTTCGTAAAATGGGACAAACAAGTGAGTAGATTTATTTGGGAAGGGAAAAAACCAAGAGTGAAACTGAAAACACTCCAACTAGAAAAAGAAAGAGGAGGATTAGGCCTCCCTAGCTTTCGAGAATACTACTTAGCAGCCCAGTTAAGATACATAGTATTTTGGTGTACAACAGAATATCACTCCAAATGGAAACAAATTGAGTTGACCTATAGTAAATGTCCTCCACAAGCAAGACTGGGTGAGAAAATACAAATAGAAATCATAGAACAAAACCCCATCATTGAAACGACATTAAAGATCTGGTGGAGCATGGTCAATAAATACGACATAGGTGGAGATTATAAACTACTTATCTGGCCCTCACAATCTCAAAAATACAGAACGGGACAGATGGACAATATCTTTAAGAAATGGAGTGACAGAGGAATGACGGCAGTGTGCATGTTAATAGACGGAAAACTGTTCAAGTCCTTTGAAAGGCTCAAAGAGGAGTTTCAGCTGGATACGGCTGACCTATTCAGGTATTTTCAATTAAGGCACTTCTACAATACAGAGATTAAAAAATATCTTAGTCAAGACGGAAGCAAGTTAATAGAAATCCTGACGGGGTCTTATAAGAAGTTACATTTAAAGGTTATTTCTAAATTGTACAAATGCTTGTTAAACTGTAATGGATATAACTCTCTGCATATAAAACAAAAGTGGGAATCAGAATTACAAATTTCACTGTCAGAAGATGAATGGCATTCAATCTGTGGACTACAGCATAGCTCCACATGTTCTAGAAAATGGAGAGAATTTGGATGGAAAAACTTGACAAGGTTTTTTATTAGTCCTCACATAAAGAGTAAACAGCTGGGAACCTCACAACATTGTTGGAGGCTATGTGGGGACTTCAACGTTAACCATTCACACATCTTTTGGTCATGTGGAAATATTTCTCCTTTCTGGAAAATTATGGTTAAAACCTTTCGGGATATCCTAGGATGTGAGATAGTTATGGACCCTAAGACATTGTACTTTGGCCTATCGATGGACGTTATTCGTCCAGAAGACAAATATCTGTTCAAGGTGATGATACTAGCCTGTAAAAAGGCAATAACAAGAAACTGGTTGAGAAGTGAATCGCCGACACTGCAGCAATGGAGAGACATTATGGAGGAAATTTTCTCCATGGAGAAGATAACGTATTACTTGAGGCTAGATGCACATAAACTCGAAGATCGATGGAAGAAATGGACACAATATTCAGCTCCCTCGGTCCGATCTTGAAACAATGTCTTAGTTGCTCCCCGCTACTAACGTCTGTTTTTGTCCCCCCCACCTTTTTTTTTCTTTTTTTTTTTTTTTTTTTTTTCTTCCTTCTCCTTCTGTTCCCTCTGCTTTTGTTTTGACAGGAAAAGCTGTATTCTGTGTTAAGAAAATTATCTAAAAAAATAAAGTAATGAAAAAAAAAAAAAATCATTGTACCCCTAATGTAAATAGATATGAATGTGATTTACTGGTTGCTGTATAACTCTTTTTCACACTGTTTCAAAATAGTTAGATATTCTTTTGTAAAAAAAAAAAAAAAAAAAAAAAAAAAAAAGAGCCGAACTTTTTAAGTGCCACACCACACACTGACCTGCCAGACATACACACACAAACACGCAATTTAAGCCGTATTACTTTCCATAACACACTCCTCTCCCTACAACTCAACAGCAAGCATTGTATTTGTGTTTATTTTAAGGAAAGTGTCCATCCTCAATACACACATCAAATGCAGCTTAGCCAGAGTTGACACATAGACTACCCTGGAGGTCAGATACCCCCTCCACACACACAGGCACCTCTCTCTCATCACACACACACCTAAACACCCACACACATGCACACACACTATCTCACTCTCACTCTTTTCTCTGCCTCTGTCTGACACACACAACTACTCAGTGACGTGCGGTGAAGTTGATGCTGGTGAGGCACCAACTCCTCTGAAGTCAGATTTATGATGATAAACACAGAATATTTCACCATTTATCCAACAGTATTTAACTGGTAATTCTTTGTATCTCAACATTCCTCTTTCAATGACCCTTACACCAACAAATACACAAACATCTGGACAGAGCATCCTTCTGGTGTCTGAGTGATTCATATTCACAATAAACACATTAAATGCATTACATTTCAGTTTTGTGAAGCATCAATTAATTTTAACCTTCAGTAAAACAAAAGACTTTTATAACTCTTTTTAATTAAAAAAAAAGTATGCATGAAACACTGATATTTGATGGAATATTAAAATATTCACATGAGCATGCTCAGGTGTGTTTTCCAAACTTCATGTCAGCATTTCTTACCTTCCTGGAGTGATGGGATGATGGGATCTCAGTGGGATTTCTCTTGTTTGTAGTAATCCTCTGCTAATCAGGTTTATATTCAGTTGTAGCCTCTCTGAGCAGTTCCTCAGAACGGACCGATGCCTTGATTTTACGTGTTTCAAGGTAATAAGCAGGGACTGGCAGACATATATTGAGAACGTCAACAGCAGATCGAGAGTGGCTACTTTTACACTCTACCTTTTTCGTTGGGACAGTTCCCCAAAACGTAACAGGGCCGTCTTTCAAAGAGATTTCAGCTCAATCATCTCCAGTTCTCTGGCTGCCTCATCAGTGACAAGCAGAGATCTCAGGCAGTCAGTCTCTGCATTAAAGGATTCATGAGGAAAGTGATCTGCAGTCGTTTCTGCTGCAGGTCCTCAAACCGCTAAGTAAAGTTTCTGTCCAGTTGCGCAAGCAGCGTCAGGTTCTGCTTTACTCATTTGGATTGCAGCTTTCTGCTGTGAGCTCCACGGAGAAGGAAAGTGGGATGATTGCCGTTTTGAATGTGCACTATGAAAAGCTTCAACTTGTTAGTAAAGGAGACAATTTGTGTCAGATCAGGAAGAGATTTTTATTTTCTCCTGGATATGTTTTGTTCTTTTCTGCCAGTAACAATTTTACTGCTTCCAAAAGCTCATAATAATAAGCATAGTGACTTGCCATTCCGTTCAGTAAAAAAATAACAATCTTCCCATTCAGAAACGTCCCGTGTTTATCTTTATACTCTGAATTTTGCAGTTTTGACCATGAGAGTAACAGTCTGCATGCACAATAAATGGTTAGTTATTTTTTCCGGTATTGGGCGTAACCCGCACAAATGATTGGCGGTCATGTATGTGTCGGGAGCAGCATCAAACACACACACTGCCAAATTACTTTTATTATTATTTGTTTGTAATACCCTCTGATGGACTTGAGTGTGGTTTAAGAGGGAAAAAACTGTTAAATGAGGGACAGTATATAGAAAATATGATGAGACGCAAAGAGCCGCATGCTGATTGGCCACGAGCCGCATGCAGCTCGAGAACTGCCAGTTCGCCACCCCTGCTTCAGCTAATTCAAACAAAGTCAAGTTGTTGGTTTTTTTGCATGGCAAATAAGCCCAAAGATAAAGTGGACTTATTAAAAATATAAAACTAGTTTAGCGAGTACACTTATGTGTTTGTTATTTTGAGTACTTTTGAATGTCATTTGCTTATAGTTCAGCTAAAAGAGCCCTGACCGTTTCTTCAGCTACTCAAGTTTGGCTGTCACATCATTTGTGCTCTGTTCACTCACAATAAAGACATCAGCATCCTTCAAGGTATGTTCATTTTCTCTTTTGTTCACATTTAAATGTTTGGAATTCAAGCAAATAGAGAAGATAATCCTTTTTTTTCACTAATGAACCTTTAGTTATATTTTACAAAGACCTAGATGTGTACTAACCTTCATTGATCAATATGTCCGATGTACTTAAAGTTTTTATGTAAAGCTAAGCAGTAACATTAGCCTGAATAAATTTTGATGGTTATTTTACCTACATGACATTCTGTTGTTTATACTTTTTTTAATTAATAGGTTTGTTTTTATTACATTACAAACAAAAAGCAGGTTTTCCCAGCTCTTTCAGTCAGTTTACGTTACATTTGAGCACTTTCTAAATTCAGTTACATCATCTTTAACAGCCAAAAACTATATAGGGTCCAGTGTCCTGGATGTTAATGCAATTCAGACACACGCTTACTAACTCATTTTTTAAACACCTAATAATGATGTCACTCATTTGCTTTAGTAAAAACCAAATTAATTTGAACATTTTATGAAGACTATTAATAAATCCACTGTGTTGTTGTTATAAAAGAAACTTGGGTGATTGATAAAGAATGAATTTAACTTTTTTTAATGAAAAATTGTTTTGAACGCAATGCACTCACTGGCCACTTAAGTAGATCCACCTTGCTAGTACCGGGTTGGACCCCTTTGTCTTTCAGAACTGCTTTAATGCTCTGAGGCATAGAAACAACAAAATTCTGGAAACATTTTTCTTAGGGAGTTTGGTTCATATTAACATGACTGCATCACACAGTTGCTGCAGATTTGTCGGCTGTACATCCATGATGCCAGTCACTCGTTCCACCACATCCCAAATATGATCTATTAGGTTAAGATCTGGTGACTGTGGAGGCCATCTGAGTGCAGTGATCACATTGTCATGTTCAAGAAACCAGTCTTAGATGATTCCAGCTTTATGACATGCTGCCTTATCCTGCTGGAAGTAGCCAATCAAAAGATGGTTCACTGTGGTCATAAAAGGATGGTACCTGGTTTGTTCTTCTGCTGCTGTTGTCCGTCTGCTTCAAGGTTGGACGTGTTGAACGTTCAGAGATGCTCTTCTGCAGACCTCGGTTGGAACCAGTTCTTTGAGTTCCTGTTGTCTTTCTATCAGTTTGGTCATTCTCCTCTGATCTCAGGCATCAACAAGGCATTTCCGCCGACAGAACTTTCTGGCCATTTTCTGTAAACCCTAGAGATGGTTGTGGGTGAAAATCCCAGTAGATCAGCAGCTTTATGAAAAATCAGACCAGTCTTTCTGGCACCAACAACCACCTTTAAATTCACTTAAATCACCGTTTTTCCCCATTCTGATTGAACTGCAAAAGATCATTAAACTGTTTGAAAATATTTAATTCTCCGACATACTCATCATGTGGAAACATGACTACAAATAGCCTGCAAAAAAACAAAAAAAAAACATTGGCAGTCCATTTTTCGGATTCCTAAAAGTTAAGAGCCCAAATTTGGCACATATCCAGGGATACAAAATCATTTCATTATGAAATTATTGATCTATATTGCTGTTTTGTTTGCATTTTGAAGAGATTCTGAAGTTGATGGCTGATGAGGAATCGTGGTTGAGGTCATTAAAGCTGAATAATATCTCTACTATGTATTTTTGTGTGTGTCACATTTGTAACTTGGATGTTTTACTGTTTATGTCCTCATCTCTATGCTCATCTCCATCTCCAGGCTGTGGCTGCTGCACTTCAGAGCAGCTCTTACCACCTATATCCATCTCCAATCCCTCTATAGGACATTAATGTTGCAGGGCAGCCTAAGCCTGTCTCTTCTTTGCTGAAGCCCAAGTATTTTCAATTCTTTTATTGAGGGTTTAATTTGATTTTAGGCATTTACCTTTACCTTTCTAAACCACCCAATGCAAAACCTCAATAAATCCTCATTTGAATACTGCTGTTGACAGTTTAGCAATCTGTTCCAAATGCTGAACAAAGAATGTGTGTCTATTTGTATATATGCACATAGTTTTGCTTTCCATATCGTGGAAGTCAAGGTAGGTCAAATGAAAGCAGAAATATTACTGAGGCAGAGCTGAGGAGTAGTTGTTTGTATTCTAATTTATTTAATTAAAGATGCAAAAAAAATGCTAAATTAGCACATAAATGAATGAGAATGAATGCAGCAGATTGTTTTTCTATAGAAACAGTGTTTAAAGCCTTTTTAAAATTCTCCCATTAAGTTAAATGTTTCTTCTCAACCTGACGGGGACGTTATAATTTAAAGAAACTACACACTGTACAATCTAGTGAGTAAAATTATGTTATTTTTTTGTTTTTTTTTACATGAATCAACAGTTGTCTGTGTTCTAGAGGAAACAGAAAATAGGTGTTTCACCTCATGGGATGTTTCCTGTTTTCCTTCTGTCATTTACATATTTTTCAGACTCAAAGGTTTCAGCCACTTCTCCTCATTCTCATTCTGACTGTCTCATCAACTCACAGCAATACATAATTTGTAAGGTAATCTTTGGTTCGCTTTGTTGTTTGAACCAAAAACATGAACCCGTTCTTTCTATCATTTAGAAATAAAAGAAAGCTGCAGTATTGTGGAAGTTGGAACTGTTTGGATAGTTAGAACTGTTTCCTGTCTGGTTTTAACCGTGGTTGGGTTCTTTCTGTGTGAGTTTGTCTGTTCTCCATCGTGCATGTGTGGGTTTTCTCCTAACATTCTGGCTTCACAGGTTGATCTGTGACTCTGAATTGTTCCTTAGGGGTGAATGAGTGTTTGTGGTTCTGTGATGGACAGACAAACTCTTTCGGGGTGGACCCGCCTTCGCCATGTACAGCCGAGGTACGGTCTATCCCTAAATTGATCATGCGAAAACCTGTTTTGGATAGAACATTTATTAATTTCAAGTTCATTTTTCAAAATAAAAATATGTTGGATGTTTTCATGTATTTTCTTTCATTTGAAATATATTATTTTAACAATTTGACTTGAACTATTTTTGATTGTAAGCGGCTCATAGCAAAAAGCTTTTGCTTTCACTTAATCATTTTTTTCTTTTCATTTATTTTATAATCCATAGTAAAGTTTTTGCAGTTAAAAATTAAAATGTGCAGCCGTGTTGTAGGTGGAGACCCAAAACCATTTGGGTTTGGTGAAGTGGTGTAGATCTTCCCTGTTTGTGTGTAAAATAATGCAGGTTTGTTTGAAAAGTGTGTAGATGAGAAGCAGCATAACAACACTTTGAATACCAGTAGAAAGAAAAGTCCAACACAAGTTCTGCCTATTTATCTGAGTTTTTTCATGTCACAGGATGATGTTTTGGATATTTTGGGGATTGGTGGTAATTAGTGTCTCAATAAATGAGGAAGAATTTAAATGCAAACCATGGTCATCGGAGAGCCTCTTGAAAGATACGTCAGGTAAGTCTGATTCAGTATCTGTACAATGTTTTATTTTGTATTATTTTTATCCTTCTAAATTGAGGTTGTTTTGTGTTTTATGCTCTTAAATGTTTTTTTTACATCAATATTAATGTTAATTCTATGGGTTTATTTCTCTTCTAGAAGAAAACTGTGACAGTCAAGTATCAGCAGAAGCATGCAGGTAAATGTCAATGTAATTGTTGTTTACTTTATTTCCGTAGCAGATTTACATCAAACCCAGAGAGACCACACGGTTTTATTTTTTATTTAAAAGGGCAAAACAGTTTTTGCTCTAGCTTTTTTCAAAGCTACTTCAAAGATGTGATTTTTGAGTGAAGCATTAAATTGAGAAAAACTGCAGCAGCTCTGATGCTCATGATCCATCAGCAGCCATTCCAAAAGCTCTGTCTCCTCTAGATTTCAGTGGAGTGTGGAACATCCAAAAGTCTTTTAGTAGAACCAGGGGCGCAAAAAGTGGCTATGCAGTATATGCATTGCACAGGGCCACTGGGCTAAAGAGAGTGCCTGAAACTGGGAAAATTATTTATCGTCCGAATTTTTTTATTTTTTATTTGAATCATGTAGTCACCTGATGACAGTAGGCTAAAGATGGAAGGGTAGAAGAAAAAATAATCAGGGGTTTAGAACAGAAGAGTGACTGTTTAGTTTACAGCCTATTGCTTTTAAATATCTATCTATTGATTGATCAATCGATCGATCATTTGATCGATTGATCTATCTATTTACCTATCTACCTATCTAAAACTAAAGTGTGCTTTGGCTGAAAATCACTTTGGATTTTAGTAGAACATTTGGAGATTTTTGTCAACAGTAAAGAAATATATTCTATTCTATTCTATGCTATCCCACCACTAATGCTTAAGTTATTTAAAACATTAAACATTAGTGTTTATATTTGGGTCTTTGTGTGTGTGTTTGTTTCTGGATTCTCAATCAAGTGTTAAATAAACGGATGATTTTAATTAGGTCTAACTGTGTATTTCAGCTTTCTTCACCTGACATGATTTCAAGTATGAGCCACTTTTGAATTTTAACAGATTTGTTTTTTTGGTTTTTTTTTTTATAGACAGAAATGCGAGAAGATGTCAGAGAAGCACATTGGTGAGCATAAAAGTATAATTTATCTTGATAGTTATGAATGCTTTACAGCATGTTGGTTAAGACTTTCACTCTTCTCGGTAAGCAAGATGGTGCCTGTGTTTGGCTTAGCCGCTGCTGGCAGGACACTCTCACCAAAATTTACAGTCTGTTTGTTTCTGTGCCTTTGGTTTTATTTTGTGCTAACAAGGTTTTAGCTGTTATAATTTATGACCGCCTTACACTGCTGTCTATTGAACTGTTGTGATCGGCAAAGATGCCTCTTTTTCCTGCGCCTTTGTTGCATTCATTTCTTTCAGACATATTTCAATCTTGCAGAAAAATGTAACGTTTATGGAAAAGAACTCACGTACATGTTCATCTACTTCATCTTAAAGATCTTATAGTTTCTTTTAACAGTGCTGTTAGAGATGCGAAGGCTGCATATTTCACCAATCTCATTTCCAAAAGTATTCAACACCATTAGTGATATCGTGATGACCATCATTCAAATGATGATTATGATAAATTTATATAATTTTGTATTGAAAAATGTCTGATCTGTGAGAAGCTCTCTGTGTCACACAGCGGGTTGTGGTTCGTTTCCTAGTCCACCTCGGCCTGTGATTTTAGACACCTTCTCACCTGTTTCTCTCTCTCTGAGTCTGATAAAGTCATCCTCTTGCTCTCTGGACATGCTGCCTACATCTCTGCTCAAAGATGTCTTCCAGTCCATCGGTCCCTGTATCCTGTCAATAATGAACTTGTCCTTGCTGTCTGGTCAAGTCCCTATGTATAGTTCCAGTGTTAAGTCCTCAGTTTTTGACGCTCCTGCCGCTCTCCTTGTTATCCAACGATCCAATAAAAATCCACAGTCCAAAAGTAAAAGAGAAAAATCTTTAATTCCTTTTCTTCAGGTTGAAAAACGAACAATAATCCACAGTGAACTTAAGGGAAAACTGAATAAATATAAAAAAAATATGCAAATTAACGAGAATAACTTAGCGAGGTCAAAGAAACAGTTTGACTCCGTTCCAAAAATGAGACTGACATTCATCTGCTGCGTGACCACCAGTGAACCACAGAGTGAAACCCCGGCTCCCCCTACTGGCTGTAAACTTAATAATACACTTAATGCAAAATGGTCATCTCTGGCATTAAGGCGTCTACACCCTGAGCACTTCAAGAAAGCTGTCATCCTTCCTCTCCTTAAAAAACCTGGGCTTTACTCCTCCCTCTTGAGCAGTTTTAGACCTATTTCTAATCTTCCATTTATGTCCAAAATTTTAGAACAAGTTGCTGCTAACCAACTTAAAACTGCTCTTGACAGTCATGGCATTTTAGATCAGTTTCAGTCAGGTTTCTCAGAGTCACTAATGACATCCTGATGCAGGGAAATGCTCTGTGAACTGCCGCTGGACTTGACTGCAGCCTTTGACACCGTTGACCATTATGTCCTTTTGGACAGGCTATACAATTGGGTTGGGGTATCCGGTTCTGCTTTAAACTGGTTCTCCTTTTACCTGACGGGTAGATCTTTTTCTGTTGCTTTTTCCAAGTTTAAGTCCTCGTCTGCATCCCTTACTTCTGGTGTGCCACAAGGCTCAGTTTTGAAACCTTTATTGTTAATTTTATATCTGCTGCCTCTGCAGCATATTTTAAGTTCTTTTAATTATATTTCTTAGCATTTTTATGCTGATGATATTCAGCTCTGTGTCATAACATCTGTATAGAGAAGGATGGCGCCGCTTTATGTGGCCACTCGTCTACCCTCATCCTTGTTGTTCATAATTGTTTTGTTTTTGTAATTTGGTACACAATTAACATAGTCTCTGCTGATGTACAATCGTCAGTTCCTAATAATTCGTTAATATGCCAACTCTGATCTAAGTTTTTTTTTTTTCATTTTTTTTTTTTTTTTAACTTGTCCTGTCCAACAGCTGGGCAAACAGATGAGAGCTGAAGGCCTCTTGTGTTGGACTGATTTTGCTTTAACAACAGGGGTTATTAATCTTCAGACAAACCAGAGGAATTTCTGAATAAACCCCTTTTGTAGTTGAGGCCAAACTTTATTAAATTCCATCATATTTGAAAATCTTTGGTGTTGGACCGGACGGAGAAGGAAAGGATGGAAGAAAAGAGAGGGATGTTAGAAAGGAGGGGGATAGGAGGGTGACAAAAGGAGGGGGGGGGGCAAAACCATGATGCAGCCTAAAGCAACAACTTTACTGGATGTTTATCATTACGGCAAGGTACAAATCTCAAAGGGCGGGGCCTGTCCACACACACATTCAGATGTTATAAACACAACTGCTAGCAGCAGAAATACCCACCTGTCAACATGTACACAAAACAGATATTGTTCACACACGCATACTTATGCCTTTAAACCAACTAGTGTGAAATATTTCATTCATTCAATCATGCAAACTATTAGTGTAAAGGTGAGCTAACACCTGTGCTCAGGTGAGTGTTTATGTTCTTCTAAGTGGATGATGGAATGTGAAAAGAAGGAGGGAGAGCGCCCAGCCATCCCCACACCAAGACCCCCGCCATAGCAGCAGCGGCAGCCAGAACCCCCCAACGCCACCCGGCAGCAGGCAGAGAACAACCGCCCCCCAGGCGACCACATCCGCCACCCAGGCCAGGGCCAGCAGGACCACCACGAGGCCCCCAGAGCCAGAGAGCAGGGAGGCATGGGGGGAAGAGAGCGCCACCTCAGCCCAACCAGGGGAGCAGCCCCCCCGCCGTGCCGGGAGGGCCCAACGCAGGGCCCTACCCGGGAAGAGCGCCCACAGCCCCAGACGAGCACCTCATCACCATCCAGGAGTTCTGGGCATCCCCCCGCCCCAACCCCAGGTACGAGCCAGGACCCCCCAAGGGAGACCCGCTCTGCGCTCCAGGCAGCCACCCACCCGGCCCACGGTTGGTCCAGGAAGGAGCAAGGCAGGGGACAGCCGGCACCCCGGAGAAAAGGGGGGCCCGCATGGGGTGTTGTAAACATGGCCCGACCAGGCTCGGCCATAGTTGGAATGTGGGCGGGGCCCAGTGCCCAGGGGCAAAAACCCGAACCCCCCCCCCACAGGGAAACGGACACCCCCGGCTCAGGTGTAAAGCAACCCCCCCCCCCCCCCCCCCCCGCGCAGAGAGAGACCCGCCGGGACCAGGAAACTGGCACCCAGGGGACACGGTGCCGCTGCCAAGGGCCCAGCTCCCCAGGGATGGGGTAGGGGACAGATGGACCTAGGACCCACCTTCCTTGCAAAATGTGTGTGAGAGTGTTTGTGAGGGTGCATGTGTGTGTGTTTGTGTTTGAATGTATATTATGAGGAGTAAAAGGTGTGTTTACTTGGGGGGTGCAGTTAAAATTGGTGGGTAGGGCACAGAGAGGACATTCCCTGATGATTCACAGTAATGTCCTCTCACCCTCCCCACCAAGGCTCCCTAAATGTCTAAGGTGCGGTTAAAATTGGCGGGTAGGGTGCTAGGAGGACATCTGCTGCTTGCTGGCAGTGATGTCCAAGCACCCCCCCTTCCAAAGGCCCTAGATGTCTAAGGTGCAAATAAAACCGAGAGACGGGGGGGCCATTCCATACAGCAACCATGGGAGGGGGACCACTGCCAAGTAGCCCCCCCCCCCAGTGCAACGCAGGCCAAACCCCCCACCCCCTCACCCTAATATGAGATTATATGAGGAAGGGGGTAAGTTGGGGAAAGCTTGTAGACTGTCCCCCGGTGGTCAAACAGGCCCCCCCCAGCATAAGGCCCAGGTCCCCCAGCCACGGGGCCCCATCCCCAGAGGCACCGACGCCCCAGGCTCAGCACGACCCACCCAACACAGAGAGAGAGGAGCCAGAAAGCGCCACCCCCCCCCCCCCCCAAAACAAGCCCAGGCCCCCACCCCCAGGCGCCGGCCCCGAGAGAGCTCTGGTCAGGCCTCGACGGGACCATGGCAGCCAACCGGCCGGGGCACCCACCGATTGCCACCAGCGGAGACCCCGACCCGTCAAACCCCCAAGGTCTCGTACCCATGGCGCCCCCCCCGCCCCCCCGAAAGCCCCCCCCCAAGACAGGGCTGACAGGCCCCACACCCCCGCAGCCGCAGCGGGTGACGCCCAGAGCGACCAGGGGCCCCAAGAGGGTTGCCCGGCCCCGTCCCAGAGCCAGGGAAGGGTTGATGCCAGCCCCAGGTGTAGATGGGCAGCCCATCCAGCGCCGCTGGACCTACCTCCCCTGAGCAGGACCCTGCGCCAACCTCCCAACCTGGGCAAAGAGACCACCCCCCCAAGCCAAGCCGGACCACCACTCAACCCCCCCACCACGCACCCCCCACGCCAAGCCCAGAAGACCACGCAGCGCCCCAGCCCACCCCGCCCAGACACCGGACCCGACCTCCCAACGAACGGGATCCCCACCAGCCCCCACCGGGCAGCGGAGGCACCGACCCCCACCCGGCACCACTGCAGAAAGGCAGGGAGCAGCGATGACCAGCCCCCCCCAAGTCATGGAGTTAGCTATGGGAGACCAGAGAGACCGAATTCTCTTCTGTCAATAATTAAGAGCTGTAGTGACGTCACGCCCCCTGCTTGCCAAGCTGGGAAGTCTATCACCTTTTTGTTTATGAGGATGTCTGGGTTGTTCCAGTTGGGTGTCATTCTGCACGGTTGGATTGACGAGTTAGATATTTTTAGAAATTCCCACCAGGCTGTTAAAGTGGCGTTTATATTAATACTTTTGAAACAATCCTGTTTTTTTAACTGTTTCGCTAATGAATGGTAGATCTGACAGGTTGATCTTAGTTTGTTTAATCATTATGGTCGCCAAACACTACCCCCTTTGCTTTCGGGCATGCTGGCTGTGAGGATGGATTCCAGCTCCGCTGTTCCTGCTCTCCTAGGCCCCCCCAGTGCGGGGTGAATCTGGGGAACCTGAAGACGCTTGCCCCGTCACTCCTTTCCTCCGATCCACAGTCTGCTTCGGCCATGCTTGGACTGGTAAACAGCAGATCACTGGCGAACAAGACGTCTATTCTGCGTGATTTTTTTTTTACTTCTCGCTGTTTGGACTTCCTCTTTGTGATTGAGACCTGGGCATGTCCCTGGTGAGTGCAGTACTTTGGTAGAACTTTTACCATCTGGCTGTTCTTATTTAAGCTCCCCCCGGAAGCCTGGACGAGGAGGATCAACAGCGTCTGTTTTTATAAACGATTGTAAGACCAAACAACGCTGTGTGCGATCATCATATTCCAGCTTTGAACTGACTTTATTTGAGGTGGGAAGGTCCGACCTGGTGCTGTGCGCTGTCATTTACAGACCTCCCAAGTACAACAGCCTGGTGCCCGGTGCCTCAGATCAGCTGATCAGCTGCTACTGGAGCTACCTGAGATTCAGACGGAAGCTTTGAGGGGACAGAGCTTTTGCTGTCACTGCTCCAAAGCTTTGGAACTCTATGCCACTGTCCATAAGAAAAGCGTCATCACTGTCCATTTTCAAAACCCGGTCGAAAACCTCTTTTAATCCTCTGGCTTTTAATACAAGCTTAGACTTCTGTCATTGCAGTGTTATTGTACTGGTTTTATTGTTTTTATCTTTCTTGTGCAGTGTTTGTTTTCTTTATTTCTTGTGTTCAGCACTTTGTATCAACTGCTGTTGTTTGAAAGTGCTATATAAATAAAGTTGAGTGGAACTTTAAAGCCCAGGATGTTTTTACAATACAGATTTTACACAGGTGTCTGAATTCAGTCAACAGTTGGATGAATGAAAATTATCTCCAGCAAAATGAAGCCAAAACTGTTATGGTGCCTGTCAGTCTCCTCCCCCTCCTGCTCTGCACCTGACTCCACCAGCTGGGACCAATTCACCTAATCACCTGCTTCAGCTCTTAAGGAGACTCAGCCCCAGTATCCAACGCCAGTTCGTTGCCCCTTATGGTGACTATACCTGGTCTCAGTCTAGCTCATGTTTATGAATCCAAGTCTTGTCACTGTTCTAATTTTATTCTCCGTGCCTCAGGATTCCAGCCTCCAATTGTCATCTGTGTGGAAGTCAGGCCAAGCCCTCACCCTCTGTACAGCCGCGCTGCTACATCCAGCCACGCCTCATGCCGCAGTCCTCATCAGACTCCTACCAAGACATCAATGCAAGTTGCGTTTAAACTCCAGAACCTCTACGCTAGAAGACAGGCCGCGGACGGGTGCTTCTATCACATCGCTAAAGACTTTCTTTTTCTCCCTGTGAAGTTATGTGATCGTTCCAATGTTGCCAACCTTCAGGCCCTTATTGATTCCGGCGCTGAACACAGCCTCCTAGATCACAGTATTGTTTGCCGTCTCTCGCTCCCTGTAGAGAAGCTCGACTCTCCAGTTAGAGCTGCCGGTTTGGGAGGACAACACCTCTCCCTCATCAACCATCGCACTAAACGTATTGCTTATCACCTTAGGTAATCATAGAGAGAACATACAGTTCTTCATTACTCACACACCCCAGACTCCTGTGGTTTTAGGTTTCTCGTGGCTTAAGAAACACAACCCACAGTTCGATTGGGCTAATCACCGTATCATAAACTGGAGTGAGCTATGTCTGGCTAACTGTCTCAGCTCTGCTGTTCCCTCCATTGCTAATCCTGCTCCATTGCTAATGTCGGAAGACATTGACCTCAGTAATGTTCCTGAGTGTTATCACGATCTCTGTTCAGTTTTCAGTAAGTCCAAGGCCGGCTCCCTACCCCCTCATAGATCCTACAACTGCGCCACCCAGCTATTAGACGGTGCCACCTTACCCAAGGGGAGGTTATTTAAACTGTCCGGTCCAGAGAAAGTTGCCACGGAAAAATATATCTAGGAGGCACTTTCTTCGGGACACATTCGTCCCTCTTCATCCCCCGCGGGGGGCTGGGTTTTTTTTCGTTGAGAAAAAAGATAAATCCCTGAGACCTTGCATTGATTATAGCGAGCTTAACCAGACCACTATAAAACATAAATACTCCTTTCCTCTCATTAGCTCCGTTTTCGACTCCATCCAAGAAGCCCGTATGTTTTTGAAACTCGATCTCCGCAACGCTTACCACCTTGTACGTATCAAAGAGGGTGACGAATGGAAAACCGCTTTCAACACCCCGTTAGATCACAATGAGTATCTAGTCATGCCCTTTGGGTTAACCAACGCCCCTGCCGTCTTCCAACGTCTTGTCAATGACGTCCTCAGGGATTTCCTGAACCACTTCATTTTTGTTTACCTTGACGATATTCTAATCTACTCCAGGGACGTCGCCCAACACAAGAAACACGTCAGATCAATGTTACAGAGGTTGTCCGAAAAACACCTGTTCGTCAAGGCCGAAAAATGCGCGTTTCACACCACCTCTGTTCCATTCTTAGATTACATTTTTGAGGCTGGCAGCATCCGGCCAGACCCTGCTAAAATTGAAGCCGTGTCCCAATAGGAACCACCGACCATGCGTAAAAAATTACAGTAGTTTCTGGGCTTCGCCAATTTTTATAGGCGCTTCATTAGAAATTATAGCTCCATTGCTGCTCCGCTCACCCAACTCACTTCCACTGCTAAACCCTTCATCTGGAACCCCACCGCTCAAGCCGCCTTCGACCACCTTAAGAAACTGTTTAATTCAGCCCAACTCCAACAGGCAGTTTATTGTGGAGGTCGACGCCTCGGACTCTGGGATTGGGGGGGTTCTATCTCAAAGGGAGGAGGGCACGAACAAGCTGTGCCTTCTTTTCTAAGAAGCTTTCCCCGGTGGAGAGGAACTATGATGTAGGCAATTGAGAGCTACTCGCCATCAAGTTAGCTC
The DNA here is from genome assembly GCA_023969325.1 of Oryzias curvinotus. Classification (NCBI taxonomy): domain Eukaryota; kingdom Metazoa; phylum Chordata; class Actinopteri; order Beloniformes; family Adrianichthyidae; genus Oryzias; species Oryzias curvinotus. The sequence continues at coordinate 28,798,250 of CM043708.1, read as the reverse complement.
TAGAAGAATGGCGTCACTGGCTGGAGGGAGCTGCTCACCCCTTCATTGTTTGGACTGACCACAAAAACCTTGCTTATCTCCGTTCTGCCAAGAGACTTAATTCTCGTCAGGCCCATTGATGTTTATTCTTCGACTGCTTTAATTTCACCATCACTTACCGACCAGGATCTCGCAACATCAAACCGGATGCCCTGTCATGCAAATATTGCTCATCTGAGACCACCTCCATCACCAACATCCTGCCTTCCACCTGTGTGGTGGGGAACCTGACTTGGGACATCGAGGCCAGAGTGATCCAAGCCCAAGGTGAGGAACCTAGCCATCCTGTTCCCCCTAACAGCACCCTTTGTGTTCCCAGTTCCCTGAGATCAGACGTCATAACCTGGGCCCATTCTTCCCGCATCGCCTGCCATGGGGGAGTCCATCAACCTCATCGGCAGATGTTTCTATTGGCCCACCATGAACAGAGACGTCAAGGAGTATGTGGCCGCTTGTACCGTCTGCGCTTGCTCCAAGTCTGCTCACTCGCCACCGTCGGGGTTACTCCAGCCTTTACCCACACCCAGTCGACCGTGGTCCCATATTGCCGTGGATTTTGTCACCGGTCTCCCTGATTCTCAAGGTCACACAGTCATCTTCATGGTTATCGACCGTTTTTCTAAGTTCTGTCACTTCATTCCACTTCACCAGCTCCCCACGGCCTCTGAAACCGCAGACATTCTGGTCCAGCACATGTTCAGACATCACGGCATCCCATCAGACATTGTATCTGATCGCGGACCACAGTTCATCTCCCAGGTGTGGAAGAGCTTCTGCTCTGCTCTGGGAGCCACAGTCAGTCTCATGTCCGGTTACCATCCTCAGTCCAACGGCTGAACGTGCTAATCAAGAGCTGGAAGCCTCTCTCCATTGCCTAGCAGCCGATAATCCTTCTGACTGGTCAAAATACCTGGTTTGGGTTGAATATGCACACAACTCATATCCTTCTTCCGCCACAGGAATTTCCCCGTTTGAGGCATCCCTCGGGTTCTCACCACCGCTGTTCCCATCCCAAGAACTCGACCTGGCTGTGCCCTCGGTGCAAGACCACCTCCAGCGCTGTCAACGCGTTTGGCAACAGACCAAGGCAGCACTCATCCGAACTAAGGAGAGCAACTGCCGAACAGCAAACCGTCACAGGGTGGTGGGACCCAACTATCAACCTGGACAGAAGGTATGGCTGTCAGCCAGGAACATCCCTATTCAGGCCATGTCTCGCAAGCTCGCCCCCAGGTACATCAGTCCGTACATCATTGACAAGATCAACTCCCGGCCGCCCTCAAGATTCATCCTTCCTTCCACATCTCTCAAATCAAGCCTGTGTTGGACAGCACCTTATGCCTGCCTTCCACTTCCCCACCTCCAGCCCGTATCATTGACGGCGCTCAGGCTTACACGGTCAGTCGCATCCTTGATGTTCGGTGGCGGGGTCGCAGCTATCAGTTCCTCGTCGACTGGGAAGGGTACGGCCCTGAGGAGTGCTCCTTGATCTCCCGCCCCCTCATTTTGGACCACACCCTCATCACAGACTTCTACCGCTCCCGCCCGGATCGCCGCCCTGGGCCGCCTGGAGGCGGTCGTTGAGGGGGGGTACTGTTATGGTGCCTGTCAGTCTCCTCCCCCTCCTGCACTGCACCTGACTCCACCAGCTGGGACCAATTTACCTAATCACCTGCTTCAGCTCTTAAGGAGACTCAGCCCCAGTATCCAATGCCAGTTCGCTGCCCCTTATGGTGACTATACCTGGTCTCAGTCTAGCTCATGTTTATGAATCCAAGTCTTGTCACTGTTCTAATTTTATTCTCCCTGCCTCAGGATTTCAGCCTCCAATGGTCACCTGTGTGTGGAAGTCAGGCCAAGCCCTCACACTCTGTACAGCCGCGCTGCTACCTCCAGGCACGCCTCAAGCCGCAGTCCTCATCAGACTCCTACCAAGCCACAACCATCTCTCCTGGAAGGAAAATAAAAACTCTTACTCACATCTCACCTACCTGTGTCCTCATTCTGGGTTTCAGCATCTGGGTCTGTCCATCCTACATATGATGACAAAAACTGAGGTCCTAGTCTGTTCTCCTGACAGTTGCTTCCCTCAGATTGTCCAGGGGTTCAGTCCACTTGCTTCCTTTATCAAGCCTTCTGTCAGGAACCTTGGGGTAGTCCTCGACTCGGTTTTATCCCTTGACTCTCATTTGCGGTCACTTGTTCATTTTTGTGTTTATCGTCTTAAAAACATTGCAAAACTGAGTCTAATTGTGTCGCGTTCTGATATGGAGATGCTCATCCACGCTTTATATCTTCTAGTCTTGATTATGGTAACTCCATCTTCTCATGTTTTAGCAAAAAATCTCTAGAACGACTCCAGGTTGTCCAGAACGCTGCTGAAAGGCTTTTAACTAAATCATCTAAGTTTTCACACGTCATGCCATTACTAATCCAGCTGCACTGGCTCCCCATCCGCTACCGAGAGCATTTTAAAATCCTGGTTTTGACATACACAGCTCTCAATAACCGGTCTACATAAAAGACCTATTGCAGCCATACACTCCCAGCAGGTCCTTGAAGTCATGTGAGGATGATCTACTGATTGTAAAGAAAACCCGGTTAAAGACTTAAGGTTACAGAGCCTTTGCAGCAGTGGCTCCATCGCTCTGGAACGCCCTTACCCTCAGCCTTAGATCTGCAGACTCAGTGTTTAATTTTTTTTTTTTACTTGTCCTGTCCAACAGCTGAGCAAGCAGATCAGAGCTGAGTGCCTCAGATTGGACAGATTTTATTGTTACAATTGGGGTTTATGGATCTACAGACAGACTGAGAGTATATTTGTATAAACCCCTTTTGTATTTGACACTAAGCTTTATGAAAATTATATTTTTATGCATTCCTTGCTGGACCGGACAGAAAGAAACAAAAGAGGAAAGAAACAGAGTGGGATATCTAAGAGATGGGGAATAAGGGGTTACAATGAGGGGAAGTCGATATCACAAAGTTAAAACATAAAAGTGTTGTAAGTAAATTAAATTACATAACTTAGTTTACACAGCAACAAAACAAAAACAAAACAAAAAAAATGGTCTGCACACAACTATCTACGGGTTTGAAGTATAATCATGCATTAATGAGTAAAGATTTATGTCCCAGGATTTCTGCACATAGACAGGTACACACAATATTCGCATCAGTGTTTTCTTTCAAAAAGCAGCTAAATACATATCTTTTTAGAATTGCTTTTTCTTAATTCTTTTTTTATATTCTGTGTCTTACCATGTTTTACCGTGAAGCACTTTGTGATTTGTATCTCGAAAGGTGCTATACACATAAAGTTTATTATTATTATTATTATTATTATTATTATTATTATTATTATTATTATTATTATTATTATTATTATTATTATTATTATTATTATTATTATTATTATTATTATTATTATTATTATTATTATTATTATTATTATTAATATTATTATTATTATTATTATTTATCAAACAAACATTTCATGAAAAGTCCTCTTTACTGAACTGGAATCAAGATCAGACAAAACATGGAAAATTTAGAAAGAGCTTCATAAATTGAGCCACTAATGCTTACATGCAGGCAGCTTTGACTGACCCCAGGTGAACCACAGAAAGAGGGTGGAGTTTATCTGGGTGGAGTCACAGCCAACCTGCAAAAAAAACAAAAACAAAAAAATAAAAAACAGAATTCTAAACGAAGAATCCAGAAACCTAAAACGCAAACCATGACAACATCTAGAACAAAATATAAATAGATGTTAAAAGAAAATAGGTAAACCTTTCATCTTTTTATCTAAAAAGTTATACATTAAATAACCTTTTAGATACAATGTTTCTGTGACTTTTGTTTTTTTTTATGAATAATTTCAATATGTTATAATGTTTATTTATGTGAGCTATATGTTTGTGTGTGATACAGTCAACTCAGAAACTATTCATATCCTGCTTTTCTCATATTAAATATAGCTAAATATTTCAACAGATTATCCCCAGTCCCGGTGTGCTATGGAAAGTTTGATCAACACGTATGTGTCTGGAATGGAACAAAACCTTTTTAGGTAAATTTTTTACTCTTCATATGAAAAAGAGGTCATTTAATTGTTTTGGTTTCTAAATATTGTGGGTGAGATTTGTAAATGAATAAATCGGATAAATCTTTAAATCACATTTTAATTTAATTTCAAATGAAAATACTTTCAATGTGACTGATGACTTTTGCACAAAACACTAGTATTACAAAAGTAAATGTAAAAGCAAGTGTTTCTTTATTAGTTCTTTAAAACATGGTCTAAAAATATGGAAAAATACTGCTGTTGCACAATTTTTAAAAATGATTTATTATCAGTTTAAAGAAAATGAAAAAGAAAAAGCAAAAAAATAACACACCAACCTTTGTTACAAATACAAAAGTGATCCATGCAAACTTTTTCATTCTTCCCAGAAGACACCTGGTTTTTCTTGATTTAACATTTAGTCATAATGAATTTTCTTCACTTACCTATCCTCCAAAAAGTAGCACATTAGAACAAAAACAGTTTATTTTGAAAAATAAACTTACCATCCATCCATCTATCCATCTTCCTCCGCTTATCCGGGACCGGGTCGCGGGGGCAGCAGACTGAGCAGAGATGCCCAGACTTCCCTCACCCCAGCCACTTCCTCCAGCTCCTCTGGGGGGACCCCGAGACGTTCCCAGGCCAGCCGAGAGACGTAGTCTCTCCAGCGTGTCCTGGGTCTTCCCCGGGGCCTCCGCCCAGTGGGACATGCCCGGAACACCTCTCCAGGGAGGCGTCCAGGAGGCATCCGGACTAGATGCCCGAGCCACCTCAACTGGCTCCTTTCGATGTGGAGGAGAAGCGGTTCTACTCCGAGCTCCCCGCGGGTGACCGAGCTTCTCACCCTATCTCTAAGGGAGCGCCCAGCCACCCTGCGGAGGAAGCTCATTTCAGCCGCTTGTATTCGGGACCTCGTTCTTTCGGTCATGACCCATAGCTCATGACCATAGGTGAGTACTGGAACGTAGATCGACCGGTAAATTGAGAGCTTTGCTTTTCGGCTCAGCTCTCTCTTCACCACGACGGACCGATAGAGCGACCGCATAACTACGGACGCCGCTCCGATCCGCCTGTCAATCTCACGCTCCGATCTTCCCTCACTCGTGAACAAGACCCCAAGGTATTTAAACTCCTCCACCTGGGGCAAGGACACTCCACCCACCGAGAGATGGCAAACTACCTTTCTCCGGTCAAGGACCATGGCCTCAGATTTAGCGGTGCTGACCCTCATCCCAGCCGCTTCACACTCGGCCGCAAACCGCCCCAATGCACGCTGGAGGTCCCGGTCCGATGAAGCCAACAGGACAACATCATCTGCAAAAAGCAGAGAGGAAATCCTGTGGTCCCCAAACCAGATCCCTTCCGGCCCCTGGCTGCGCCTAGAAATTCTGTCCATAAAAACTATGAACAGAACCGGTGATAAAGGGCAGCCCTGCCGGAGTCCAACGTGGACTGGGAACAGGTCTGACTTACTGCCGGCTATGCGAACCAAGCTCCTACTCCGGTCATACAGAGACCGGACAGCCCTCAGTAAGGCTCCCCGGACCCCATACTCCCAAAGCACCCCCCACAGGATGCCACGGGGGACGCGGTCGAACGCCTTCTCCAAATCCACAAAACACATATGGACTGGATGAGCGAACTCCCACAATCCCTCCAGCACCCTAGATAGGGTGTAGAGCTGGTCCACTGTTCCACGACCAGGACGGAAACCGCACTGTTGTTCCTGAATCCGAGGTTCGACTATCGGACGGACTCTCCTCTCCAGTACCCCGGCATAGACTTTCCCAGGGAGGCTGAGGAGTGTAATTCCCCTATGGTTGGAACACACCCTCCGGTCCCCCTTCTTAAAGAGGGGAACCACCACCCCTGTCTGCCAGTCCAGTGGTACGGTTCCCGACCGCCACGCGATGCTGCAGAGACGTGTCAGCCAAGACACTCCCACAGCATCAAGAGACTTGAGGTGCTCAGGGCGGACTTCATCCACCCCCGGGGCCTTGCCACCGAGGAGCTCGTTGACTACCTCAGTGACTTCAGCCCGGGTGATAGACAGCCCCACCCCAAAGTCCTCATTCTCCGCTTCTTCAAAAGAAGGCGTGTCAGTGGGATTGAGGAGATCCTCGAAGTACTCCTTCCACCGCCCGACAATGTCCCCAGTCGAAGTCAACAGCTCCCCACCTGCACTGAAAACGGTGCCTGTGGAGAACTGCTTTCCCCTCCTGAGTCGCCGGATGGTTTGCCAGAATTTCTTCGAGGCCAACCGATAGTCATTCTCCATGGCCTCACCGAACTCCTCCCAGGACCGAGTTTTCGCCTCCGCAACAGTCCGGGCCGCAGCTCGCTTGAACTGCCGGTACCTGTCAGCTGCCTCCGGAGTCCCGCAGTGGTAGGACTCCTTCTTCAGCTTGACGGCATCCCTTACTTCCGGTGTCCACCACCGGGTTCGGGGGTTACCGCCGCGACAGGCACCAGAGACCTTGCGACCACAGCTCCGAGCAGCAGCAGAGACAATGGAGGTGGAAAACATGGTCCACTCAGACTCAATGTCCCCAACCTCCCTCGGTACCTGTTTGAAGTTCTCCCGGATGTGGGAGTTAAAGACTTCCCTGACGGAGGGCTCAGCCAGACGTTCCCAGCAGACCCTCACAGTACGTTTGGGTCTTCCAAGTCTTTCCGGCCTCCTTCCCCGCCAGCGAATCCAACTCACCACCAGGTAGTGATCGGTGGACAGCTCCGCCCCTCTCTTCACCCGAGTGTCCAAGACACAAGGCCGAAGGTCGCCTGAAACAACTACAAAGTCGATCATCGACCTCCTGCCTAGGGTGTCCTGATGCCAGGTGTATTGATGGACACCCTTGTGCTCGAACATGGTGTTCGTTATGGACAAACTATGACGAGCACAGAAGTCCAATAACAAAACACCACTCGGGTTCAGATCAGGGGGGGCGTTCCTACCAATCACACCCCTCCAGGTGCCTCTGTCATTGCCCACGTGGGCATTGAAGTCCCCCAGGAAGACAATGGAGTCCCCCGTTGGGGCACTTTCCAGTACCCCTTCGAGAGACACCAAGAAGGCCTGGTACTCCGAACTGCTGTTCGGCCCGTAGGCCGAAACCACAGTTAGAGACCTGTCCCCCACCCGGAGGCGGAGGGACATGACCCTCTCGTCCACCGGGGTGAACTCCAACACTTGGCGGCTGAGCTGGGGGCTCACGAGTAAGCCCACGCCAGCCCGCCGCCTCTCACCTTGGGCAACTCCAGAGTGGTAGAGAGTCCAACCCCTCTCTAAGGACCGAGTTTCAGAGCCCAGGCCGTGCGTGGAGGTGAGCCCGACTATATCTAGACGGTATCTCTCAACCTCTCGCACCAGCTCGGGCTCCTTCCCTCCCAGAGAGGTGACATTCCATGTCCCAAAAGCCAGATTCCATGATCGGGGTTTGGGACGCCGAGGCACCCGCCCTCGACTGCCACCCAAACCACTTTGCACCGGCCCCTTTTGAGGTCTCCTACGGGTGGTGGGCCCATAGGAGAGTGGTCCCACGTCGCTCCTTCGGGCTATGCCCGACCGGGGTCCGTGGGAAGAGCCCCGGCCACCAGGCGCTCGCCTGCGAGCCCCGACCCTGGGCCTGGCTCCAGAGCGGGGCCCCGGTGACGCCAATCCGGGCGACGTAATCGGGTCCGTGTTGTTGGTTTTCATCAGGGGTTTCTGAACCGCTCTTTGTCTGGCTCGTCACCCAGGACCTGTCTGCCATGGGAGACCCTACCAGGGGCTTAAGCCCCAGACAGCTTAGCTCCTGGGATCACCCGAGCTCTCAAACTCCCCCACCACGTTAAGGTGGCGGTTCCCAGGGGACTTACCATTTCTTATAAAATAATACACGTTTTGCATATGTTGTCAAAACTGAGATTTCCAGACAAATGGCGTACATGCTGCTTTTCTACCTTCCTCAAAGGCCCAAAGCGCTTTATAGTCACAAAGCGACTCACACACACATTCACATACTGGTGACGGCTCTGATGGCAATCACTGACGCCAACCTTCCACCAGAGGCAAGGTGTAGTTCAGTGTCTTGCCCAAGGACACTTCAACAAGGCGGGCAAGGTGGGAATCGAACCTTCAATGGCCCCGATCAGAGGTCGACCGTTCTACCACTGCAGCGGTAGGACAGACAAGGCGAGTGTTAGGGTAACCAAACCATCTCCATGCTATAATACCCTTCACTGCTCGAGCAAAGAAAAACAGACAAAACGTATTAATTTTATTACAGTTTGAGGGTCATTGCATCATTTTTGTGCAACATATTATAAAAGATGTGTGAGTAAAAAAAAGATGCAGGGGTTGTACTAAAAAAAAAATCAAACGTTTCCACAAAAACCTTATATGACAGATGAACTACTGGAGCAAATTGTAAAGTAATAAAAAAAAAAATGTTTAAAAAGGGCCAGACTACAAAGGTTTAACTTTTCATTTTTATTTTCTTTTATTTTCAGTGAATTTAATGAAGTGGAAGATACTCTGGAAGAAACCAACGTGTCAAAATCAACTCTATTGTGTGGCGACAGCTATTCAGTGCTGCTGTACAAGCCTGATGATGACTTCAACGGAGCTGAGTTTCATTCTGACAAGACTATGGTAAAACTTTGTCTCTAAAGCTGCTTCCAAATGTGGTAAAACAAATTGCTGTGTTTGTGTTCATGCAAAAGCAAAACTTAAGAAAAAATAGTTTGCTAGGATGTGTTGTCAGGTGAAACTTGTTGAAGGAATGTGTCTGAATGTTAACACATAGTTTGTATTTTAGAATCCAGAAAATAATCAAGTGGTCCAGTGCAGGTTCAGACATCAACCTCAGTGAAAACTGTGGTTTGTCTCTGAGAGAGCTGTGCTTAACCATAGCTAAAAGAAAGAGTCCATGTGTCATCGATTAATTAAAACTCTTTTTTTTTTTAAATACAGAAATACATAACTTTGTTTGCAATTAGTCTAGAAGTGAAGATACAATTCAATTCAATTTGGGTTAACAAGGAAAATTTTCAAAATTACTGACTGAAGAGATAACTTGAAATTTGATTGGAACATTGATGTAAATCCACAGCAAAATCCTAAATAAAGAAGACATAAGTGATGTTTAAATTTAAAGCCACAGGATATGTCATTTGTCTGAATATTACACCTTTATTTGTAGATAATGTCATAAAATGCTTCTAATTTCCAGTAAAAAGTGTTCCAACAGAAATATGACAACTTAACTGGTTTTATCTTTGCTTTGTCAAATATTTTTAGGTTTTCTGTTGCAGTTAAACAATTCAAACTTAGAATTCCAAGTGATGCAATGAAGCATTTTTGGATTCCATGAGAGTCCAAGTCCTCTAGAATTAGAATAAAAGTTCAGTGTTTGATGAATTTTGAGAAGCAAACATAGCTGAAAAAATGCAGTTGTGAAAAATTTAGAAGACTTGGTGTATATGTTTGAAATTCTTACAATTATTTAGTTTTAAATTAAAATAAAATAAGTCTGAATATCTTAAATAAATATGAGACATTTGCACGCTTTACTACAAATGTTGTCCAACACAGAATTGAACTTTATTTATCTCACAGAGGAGAAATTCACATGAAGACCAGAGTTGAACTATTATGTTACTGAATAATTGTTGGTATAATAAAACCAAAGGAACTGAACTTGAATGCATCAATCTTTGCTAATATGACTTGAGGATTTGACCTTACAGCCGCCTGCCTACATGGCAATGTCTCCTGCAGGGAGACATCAGAACCAATGTACAGAAAAATGAAGGTCACAAGAACTTGAATGTTGGATGTTTTGCTACAGAATAAATCTATAACTTGCTGTTTTTTTCTCCAACAGTCGGTTACATATCATCGTAACACCAACACCACAGTGAGCGTTTACCTCCCGGCAAGTTTGGATATCGGCGAGGAACACATCATCTTCTGCGTTCTTCAGCTTCCAAATGGGGTCAGACAACACGGTTGAACATCAAACACTCGCCTTATTTCACGTAGATGAACACTGTAGAGTCTAAAGATACACTCAAACATTTTTTTAAACTTTCTGTCAATAGTAAATATTTATCCATTCATATAAGAAGAGACAGTTTACATCAATTATGAAACTGTGTTTCTTTTTTTCTGTTTGCAGACTGTTAAGAACAACACGTCTAAACTGTATGAACAAAGACTAGTTGGCCTGAGTGTGGCTAATAAAACCATTTCAGGACTTTCTGAACGTGTCAACTTGACCATGAGTTTATCACTGGAACCAAATGTAACTATGTCTTTGTTTTCTTATCAGTTTTTAGTTTCTGTCTTTCATCTTATTAAAACTGCAGAACCATCAAAAACACTTAAATGAGTCGGAATTTTTAGGACATTTGAAAGTTCTCCAGACATCTGAATTATAAAATGTACAAACTGACCCAAATATGTCTAGAAAATGAGAGGTGTCACATTAATGTACTGTCTAAGGTGAGAACCACCTCCATTTATAGCCTTTATTACCCACCAATGTAAAGGATTTTAACCACCTATTTTTTTTATTTACAAGGTATTTTAGTACTTTTTGTTTTTATTTGCTATTTAAGACAATTAATAAGAAAATTATGAAAGAACAAAATGTCCAACAGAAATACATGTAGACAAAGAGTATTTAAACTAGAATTTGTATGTAATGATTAGCCAATTCTGACACTAGAACAACAGTGTGCTTTATTCCTAAATGCTTTGTATTCTCACCTGTAATCTTACTAATTTATGTATGAAAAAAGTAACCCAATAAAATAAAAATGTAAAAGTAATTGGTAAAAACTAGATAGTTAATGTTTTGATTGTGTTTTGTCACAGCAATCAGAACCCATCTGTGTGTTCCTAGATGATTCTGGAAGTGAGTAAAGATACTCTTTTACTAACAAAACAATCCAATGCTGGATAGTTTATGGTTTAGTTTACAAAAAACAGAGAATTTATGTCTTTTGTATGTAACCTTAAAAGATCACTGTTTTATCACCAGATTGGAGCAGAAATGGCTGCCTGACCCTGTGGGATAAAAATCAGAGTCAAGTCACCTGTTCTTGTAACCATCTCACATACTTTGGTGTTCTCCTGGTAAGGCTGATCCTCTTTTTTTTAACCAAGAGTCTTGTTCAGGCTATAATTGTCAACATGCTTTACAATTTAGTAACATATTCTAAGCATTAACAGGTTATGTGAAAAAATACATTTTGTTTGTTAAAGCTGTACATTGGGCTGGCCACAATCAGAAACGGCAGACAACTGGGGGCGCCAGTGCCTGTTAACAAAAGGAGCCAAGCGTCTTCATAGTGCCACTATTGCAGTTTATTGGTTTTACACAGATGGTGATAAAGTGGCCAATTGATCCTGACAAACACTGTTCATGCAACAGACATACACTATACAGTGGTGGACAAAATAGTTGGTGCCCCTCAGTTAAAGAAAGAAAGTCCACAATGTTCACTGAAATGACTTGAAACTTTCAAAAGTAACAATAAATTAAAATTTATTGAAAATTAAATAATCAAAATCAGCCATTACTTTTGAGTTGTTGATTAACAGAATTATTTTAAATAACAAACAAAAGAAATAGGGATGGACAAAAATGATGGTACCCATAACTTAAGATTTTGTTGCACAACTTTTGAGGCAATCACTGCAATGAAACTGTTTCTGTATTTGTCAATGAGCCTTCTGCACCTGTCCACAGGTATTTTGGCCCACTCCTCATATGCAAACTGCTCCACTTGTCTCAGGTTTGATGGTGTCTTCTCCAAATGGCATGTTTCAGCTCCTTCCACAGATGTTCAATGCGATTCAGATCTGGGCTCATAGAATCCACTTCAGAATAGTCCAACACTGGCTGTGTGTTTTGGATCGTTGTCCTTTTGGAAGACACATAACCTGCGACTGAGACCGAGCTTTCTGACACTAGGCAGCACATTTCTATCCAGGATGCCTTGATAATCTGGAGATGTCATTTGACCTTGCGCAACTTCAAGACACCCTGTGGCAGATGCAGCAAAGCAGCCCCAAACCAGAACTGAGCCTCCTCCATGTTTCACAGTAGGGACAGTGTTCTTTTTGTTTTATGCTTCATTTTTGAGTCTACATCATAGAGGTGATGTGTCTTACCAAAAAGCTCCAGTTTTGTCTCATCTGTCCAAAGGACATTTTCCCAGAAGCTTTGTGGCTTGTCAACATGCATTTTTGTAAATTCCAGTCTGGCTTTTTTATGATTTCCTTTCAACAGTGGTGTCCTCCTTGGTCGTCTCCCATGAAGTCCACTCTGGCTCAAACAACGAGGAATGGTGCGATCTGACACTGATGTACCTTGATCTAGGAGTTCACCTTTAATGTCTTTGGAGGTTGTTCTGGGCTCTTTGGATACAGTTCCAACTATCCGTCTCCTCAATTTGTCATCAATTTTCCTCTTTAGGGCCACATCCAGGGAGGTTGGCTACTGTCCCGTGGGTCTTAAACTTCTGAATAATATGTGCCACTATCATCACAGGAACTTCAAGCTGCTTAGAGATGGTTTTATAGCCTTTACCTTTACGATGTTTGTCTATAAGTTTGTTTCTAATGTCCTGGGACATTTCTCTCCTTCGCTTTCTGTTGTCGATGTTCAGTGTGGTTCACACCTTTTCACCAAACAGCAACGTAACTATTTGTCTCCCTTTATATAGGCAGACTGACTGATTATGGGTTTGAAAACAGCTGTGATGTCAATTAAAGGACATACCTGAGTTCATCATGACCCCTTTGACAATTACTTCTCAGTCTTTAATGGAGGTACCATCATTTTTGTCCAGCCCCTTTCATTAGTTTTTTTTTGTTTTTGTTTTTTTTTAGTAATTTTGTTAATCAACAACTCAAAAGTAATGGCTGATTTTGATTATTTAATTTACAATAAATTTTAATTTATTGTTACTTTTGAATGTTTCAAGTCATTTCAGTGAACATTGTGGACTTTCTTTCTTTAACTGAGGGAACCAACAATTTTGTCCACCGCTGTATTACCAAATGAAGTAAAGTTTAATCCCATTCCTAACCCTTAGAGCTCAATTTGATGTCCATCTACCTGTTGAAGCTATTGCAGCTTCAACTCTTCTGAGAAGGTTGTTCACAAGGTTGAGGAGTGTTTATAGAACTTTTTGACCATTCTTCCAAAAGGGCATTGGTGAGGTCACACACTGATGTTGATGGAGAAGACCTGGCTCTCAATCTCCACTCTAATTCTTCCCAAATATGTTCTATGGGATTGAGGTCAGGACTCTGTGCAGGCTAGTCAGGTTCCTCCACACCAGACTCTATCATCCATGTCTTTATGGTCCTTGCTTTGTGCACTGGTGCACAGTCATGTTGGAAGTGGAAGGGGCCCACTCCAAACATGGTTGGGAGCATGGAATTGTCCAGCATGTTTTGGTATCGTGAAGCTTTCAGTCTTCTTTTCACTGGAACTGAGGGGCCAAGTCCTGAAAAACCACCCCATACCATAATTCCTTCTCCACCAAATTTCAGACTTGGCACAATGCAGTCAGTCCCCGTTCTCCTGGCAACCTCTAAATCCCGTCTCGTCCATCAGATTGCCAGATGGAAAAACAGGATTAATCACTCCAGAGAAGAAGTTTCCACAGCTCTAGACTCCAGTGGTGGCGTGCTTTACACCACTGCATCTGATGCTTTGCATTGCACTTGGTGATGTGTGGCTTGGATGCAGCTGCTTGGCCATGGAAACCATTCCATGAATCTCTCTGCGTACTGGACTTGGGCTAATCTGAAGGTCACATGAAGTTTGGAGCTCTATAGCAATTAACTGTGCAGAAAGTCTGCGACCTCTTTGCACTATACGCTTCAGCATCTGCTGACCCCTCTCCATCTTTTTATGTGACCTACCACTTCATGTTTGAGCTGTTTTTGTTCCCAAACTCTTCCATTTTGTTCTGATAGAGCCGATAGTTTACTGTGGAATAGTTAGGAGTGAGGACATTTCCTGATTGGATTTGTTGACAGTACCGCGCTGGAATTCCCTAAGCTCCTGAAAATGGCCCATTCGTTCTCAAACAGTCTGCATACCTGAGGGTTTGATTTTATACACCTGTGGCCAGACCAAGTGATTAGGACACCTGATTCTGTATCTGTATATATAGTGCATCACTGAAAGAATTAATATGACAGCAGAGATTTTTATGGGTTACAACATAAGGTAAGGTGTATTTTGTCTGGTTTTTCAGGTACCCATTAACCTGCCATCTGACGACCTACAGAGATTGTCTTACATCACTTTGATCGGCAGTGGAATTTCCCTCACAGCTCTGGTCTTCACTGTTGTTCTTTTCTTCACACATAAGTAATTAACTATTCGGTTTGAAAATGATATTCTTTCAAAGTCACACATTATAATCATATTTGTTTGTCCTCTTGCTCCTACTTGTATTTAATTCTTATGGCATTAATTCTTATGTCACAGAAGTCTAAACCTTAGTGGTTCTTTTCAAATACATTTCAACAATTTCAATTCCATTTTATTTATACAGTCCAATGGTTCAACAATAGTCATCCCAATTGGCTTCAAATCGGTAGTTGTGTAATAAACTTGAATCATAAAAAACCTAGTCAATAATTCAATAGGTAATGACTAAACTAAACTAAACAGACTAAACTTGACTGGGCATCCCTGCCCTTTGACCCTCCTCCGTAGTGGTAAACTCTTAAAAAATACAGATTCCAGAAACCTCAGGGGTTCCCCATAAAAAAGGGATCCTCTCCTAGGACGGACAGGCAATGTACCAGAACTCTTAGAGAAGAATTAGCTTATCTAAATCTACAACTAAATGTTTAAATAGCCATAAACAAATGTAAATGTGGTTGCTTATCTAAGTAGCTTCTTCAGTTCTAGCTGTTGGTGTAGAAATCATATTATTTATTTGCTGACTGATTCAAAGATGTGTTTAAAAAAAGTAAAATAACTAGATGTCATGTGTGCAGATGTCAACAATCCAGTGCTTACCAGAATAGTGAAGAACTGCCCTGTTAATTGGTGAGGCCTTGGCTCAGAGGTGGGGGAACCCAGTAGATATTTATTGTTTGTATGTGGCAGATGTAAATGTCTCCTGGGCAAAGCTGTCAAAACTTAATTTTGCAAAGGAGACAGGAAATGTCTCATTAGGCATAGATGTGGTCCTCTTCTGGCCACTATTCTAACAGTTCTGGCCTAAACTTGTAGCTATCCTGTGCTGTACAATCCCTCCTGTTTTCAATTTAATTCAATATTGGAAGTTTGTTTAGTTTAACAAATGTATAGATCCTGGCTACAACATACAGCCTTAACCACATATCTCTTCCTTTTCATCTTTATTTTCTTTTGTTTAAAACTTCTTTGTCAAGATGTAGCTTTTCTGGGGTATCAGCCAGACAACCCTCTGACACACACAGCTAAGATGAGGGCTGATGAGCAAAGCTCATATTATCACATGTTTTCACTTTGCTGATGCTCAGTATGTGTGTTTCCATGGTACCATGGTAATGTGGGAAAAGATATGTTCACTTTTGCTATATCATGAAACTGTTGAAGTTGCCTTATCGTCTTCCAACTCTGAGAGTGAACTTCCCTGAAGTTGGAAATAGGTGTTCAGGTAGATGTCCAGCAGATCTCCGATGTCTTCTGAAGTCTGCTTGGTTCTTTTTGGCAGGGTTGGGTCTTGTTCCAGATTTGTCCTCACCATTTCTGTAGCTTCTTTTGTGGGAATTCTGGCAGAATGAGTTAAAACATTATAAGAGACCATCGTGTCATCTTGGTGACACAGACCTGAGTGTTTTGGATGTGAGATGTAGTGGAGTAGAGCACTAAGGTGCCTGCCACACACGAACAATGAATGATACCTGGACCCCCATCAAAAGTAATAGGACATTAGCCGATCATTTTGTTAAGTACCAGGTTGTAGACATTGGAATCTGATCACATAGCATTTAGCTAATATTTTTAAAAACCACAAGATTTACAAATAACTTGGACCCCCTTGGAAGTTAGAACTGAGGAATCTACTCTGATTTATCAAGAATCTAGTCTCCTATAGATGAACCCCTAAAGGGCAACTTTCCTACAGAACAAACATCCAGAGAAACATTGACCTTCTCTAAAAGAAAACTATTGCAGCAAGATGAGACTTTATGATTTTGTAAAAAAAAATAAGTTTTCCAATCTACACAATAGTTACCTGATCTTGTTTTCTTCTTCTTCTTCTGACAGGAAAATCAGAGTGGATGATTCTAAAAAGATCCATATCAACCTTGTGTTTGCCTTGATCTTCCTCAATTTACATTTTTACCCAATGATGCGGTCGCAACATCGTCCTCATCAGGCCTTTGCTTTACATGGCTCTTGCTCTTCACTACTTTCTGTTGGCCACCCTCTGCTGGATGGCCTTGGAGGGGTTCCACCTCTACCTTCTCATAGTCAAAGTCTTCAACATTTATATCAGTAGATACCTGCTGAAAGTCAGCGTGATTGGATGGGGTGAGTGGGTTCATGTAGTTTGAAACATTTAGGAAACAGAACCTGAAGAAGATTGAATTCATTTTTTGTCTTTTTGTTTCAGGAGTTCCAGCCGTCATTGTTTCAATTGTGGTGTCTATAAATACGAAGTATTATGGACTCGCAAAATTGAGCAACAGTACTCAACTGTAAGAAAAGATTCTTAATTCTTAAGCATAATTTTTTCAAAAAATGTAAGTCTTTCAAAACTATAAAGTCCCAGCATTTGAGGGTATATGTTCCTATTATTTGCTGATTTTCATGCTCTTCTAGCCACAATTTTTTGTACTTTTTGTGTGTCAAGTGTGAAAGCTTTACTCTGGGTGGTGGCAGCAGCAGGCCAGGCAAGATGCTGGTGCCCGAAGCCCAATGTCTCCCACAATCTATAGAGTTGTTTTACTCACTTTTTTCTGATGTTACATAATCCTTTACCATTACATGCTTGTGACCAATATATAAGAAATCAGGCAGTAAAGCCATCTTCTATCTCTCTTTTTTTCCATATGAATAGGTTATAGTGGTTTATAGTTATTTTGAAGTAAAGATCAAATCTTTTGTTCCAAAACTTGTAGTTATAAGAACTTCTTGTTTCAAATTTTCCTTATTGTTACATGAAAGAACCAGTAGAGATGCAATTGCAAAATTTCAAAAGTATTTTGTTTCGGCACATCTGACACTGATGTTTGAGAAAGTCTTGCGTCAGGTCTAAAGTCCCTTCTGGTTAAAGGGTTTATTCAGACTGAACACATTTGGTTCACTTAAACTGCACCAGAGTTTGTTTCCCCGGATTATCCGGAGCAGATTTCCAGTCTGAATACACACAAGCCGACCCTGGTCCGGGACTATGAATCATTTTCTTACCCATCTTTTGAGGTAGTCTAGCTTTGTTTCCAATTAGAGTTTTCCCCATCTGAATCTGTGCATGAAGTGGAACAACTTAACCAAAACGGCCGCCGTAGCCAGGCATTGCTGGATGAAAACGACTAGAGGAGCAATGAGGAGACAAAGCAACTCATTGAAATTTGGGCGGATGAATGCAGGCACACTTAAACTACTTTAAACATGATACACATTTCTTTTCACACTGTTTTCCTGGCAATTTATCTGCCATGTACAGTTATCAGCGTACCTTCTTGGTCACTGTAATCTCAGCAATCACCTTGCAGAGCGCCTCCAAAGTACCAAAGTAAAAACTCTTGTACAGTTGTTACGGACATTCAATGTTGTTCAGCGAAATATAAAGTTTGAATCAGTGAACTATCCCAACAAGGACTGAATCTCCATGATTTATTTCACTTGTTGCTCTGCCCCGTCCTGGCTAATGACTGATGAAATCTTTAGTCACATGGTTTTGTTTACAAGCTTTGGTTTTAAACAGGAAAGTCAGCTTGACGGCAGTCTGAATACAAACCAAACACACTGTTCAGGACTTGATCCGGACCAACAGACTTTTCCAGTCTGAATACACACTAAGTGTCAAGATGTGGTGCTGGACCTCAAAAGTTTAACCCTGTAACACCAGAGCTTAAGTTCCAGTATTGATGTTATTTGAAAATAATAACTCTTCAACCATTTACACAATTAACATAATTCCAACTGATTCTAAAGCAGAGAAAAGCATCCTTGTGTTGATGTACAATATCATCAACACATACTTTACTATTTACAATAGTAAAGTAATTTCACAATTAATCCACTGATTCTGACACAGAGAAAAGTGGCTTTGCACCGATATGCAACGCTTTATGTTAGGAAAGTCAGAATCTGTTGGAATTATGTTAGTTACATGAAAAGTCAGAAAGTTGCAGTAGTTCAAAGAGTGATTGTTAGTTTGATGTTGCTTGGGACAGCTCTGGTGTTAAAGGGTTACTCAGGTATTATGCTTCTAGAAAAAGCTGAGAACTATGGGAAATAATGATACATTTCCACCCTAATTTGCTTTGGTCCACTTTAACTCTCTTCATAAAACCATAGAAATGCACTGGACCAAGAATCTCTGACCAAATGTGGATGCAAAAAGCTAGACAAGCACATTAACCAAGTTTAAAACTTTCCATAAAAGGTGATTTTGCTGGACAAAGTCCAGTGAAAATTTTGTTAAGTAAACGTTTGACTCACCCATCTGCCAATTAAATAAAAAAAGGAAAAGTTCTTAATGAACAAAATGTCCCATATTTTGGATTATCAGAACAGCAGATCAAAAACATTATGCCTACCCAGAGAGTCATCATAATTTTCTACCAGAGGGTCAAGAAGAAAACTGCACCCCACAGTAGCTAAAAAAAACTACAATATTTCTTTCAACTTGGTTAGATTTAAAATTCCTAGCAAAATTTGAGCTCTTGGAGAAAACCTAAGACTATAAAGCCCCGTACACACCGGGACGAATTTTGCGCGCGATTAAGACGTTGAACGCCTCGTGACTAAACAAATGGCACCAATGTGAGTGTGCTCACCGACGCGAAAAAACGCAGCGTGTCAAAGGGTCACTTTTTAAAAAATGCCTCGGGTTCGTTTTTTGGTTTGACACGCCGCGTCAAAAACTATACAACCAATGAGAATGGCGCTTTTGCACACGTGTCTGGAGCTTCTGAAGTTACAGTAAAACACAACTTGGGGGCACTCAAACACAAAACTGCCTTTCTGAGCTCACATATCAGCAAAGAAGATAGACGCCAAGTAGCGGCTACACTGCCGCAAAGAAATAATGACGGACATTCTAAAATATCCCCGAAAACGCTCATGAGACATTTTCAGCTCTTGTACCAGTCGATAAAACTCACCATGTTCTTCTCTTCTCGTAACTATAGGATGTACCCAAAATCGGCGTCCCTTCCGGCGTCTTTCATCATCAACAGAACAATAATTTCTTCATCATTGGAACTGGAGCTGGAGCTACTGGTGCTTGAAATATTCATGTTTTCTTTGTATGATTCTGACAAGCGCGTAAATACTGGCTCTCTTCTTCTGAGTGAAAAGCGACCACCTTGTGTACAGGAGTATTTCTGTTTGACATTAAGCGCCATCTAATGTCAGGGAATGAAATTGCATGTTGGCTCGGCTCATCCTCAGCGAAAATCGCCTGGGTGTGAACACAAAAGAATATTCCTGGCGAATATTCGTCCCGGTGTGTACGGGCCTTAAGGCGGAAATAGACTGCCCCAAAAAATGCTGCAATAATCTGCAGAGGTGTTTTTTATTATAATTCTAAAGGGTAAAAATATTTGTTCTTCCAATAGATGCTTCATAACCAACAGTACGGTGAGGCTGGTGACCACGCTGGGACCGTTCGCCCTTCTGTTCATGTTTAACACAGTCATGTTTTCTATGACTGTGAGATATCTAATAACTAACCAGCATCATAAAGAGGTAAGTTTCACTCTTTACTGATGTTTCATTCACATTCATAGAATTTTCACTGAATTAAGACAATGTGAACCTATCCTTCTTCTGCAATAATTCTTACTATTATGTACCATGTATATACATTGGTGCCAATTTTCTTTGTTCACTTTAGTTTCATGACACAGTTGTAGTCTTGTTTTATCAGTTTTTATACAGTATAGAAGTGAGCCATATGGCTGTCTAACATGAAGATTCATTAAATTTATGATCTGATTTCAAGGAAATAAAAAATGTTTGACATAAAAGAAGAAAAATTCCTCAATGAACTTACTGGAGGGTTTAGAAAAATTTTCAGTAACAATATGGCCCATATTTGTCACAATTTTTAGTTGTTGAACTTCTATAACTTGTCTAATATTGAAATAATAGTGGAATCCTAAAAAACAAAGAGAAAATCTGTGTTGAACAATGCCAGCTGACTAATTTGAACAGTTTAAAGGTAAAAAGTTTAGAATTGTTCAAAGATATAGAGTTTATGTTTGATCCACCTCTACTTGAACAAAATGTCCTTAATTGTTTTCTTTATTCATTTATTGTTTTAATCAGTTTGGAAAAATGAAAAAGAACAGAATGCAGGACATGGCCATGCTGCTGGCCCTCATCACTCTGCTTGGCCTTGGCTGGGGCTGCTACTTCCTCTCATTTTGGCACCAGGCGACTCCTCTCCTCTACATCTTCTCCACTGTCAACTCACTGCAAGGTGAGACACTGTCTTTGTTCTGAACTGGTAAATTTTGAAGTGGATTCACAAAGCCAAGACCAATATGATATGTAATTTATTCTACATATTTCAGAAGTAGGCATTGAATATGGTGTCTATAGGTGTTTACCAATTTGTACTACTTTGTAGAGATAAATCTGTCTGAAGTTGTTAAAACTGCCAAATGTAGGAAATTGTAATATATTAGAAAGATTTGTGGACTTGTCTGTAACAATCACAGCATTCCCATCTAAGGGACAGAAGTGGTTAGATGACCCTACCATTGACTGTCAGCAGCTGGGTAGATCCCAGCAAATGCTGTGGCCTCAAACACAACAGCAAGTCTGGAAGATGGATGGAAAGGTTAGACAGTCATTTTCAGGGGTGACTGACATCAGCAGATGACAGTCTGCTGAGGTGAAAGACACTCTAAAACAAGCGTCTTGGACCACAGACTTCACAGGCTCCTGATTACCTGGATCAGATATTTTGCCAGTAAGATGCTATAATGGTTTGTTAGTTGGAAACCATGAAAGACAATGGCCCCGGAGGCCTGGAGTTTAACACCTTTGTTCTAAAAGGTGAAGGTTTGTTCAGGAAAATAGTCACATTGGATTAAAAAGTTATTGTAAAAGTGTGATGTAGAACACAAACAGAAAAGTAAAGAAAATTGTTAAAATCAGTGACAGTGGATGATTTAAAGACAACGAAGACCTGAGAGACAAACATGAGACATAAGACAAATAAATTGGTTTTATAGCTACTCAACAGTAACTGTTATTGTAGTAATTGCATGTTCCCATTTTAGCTCACAGTCTGACTTTACTTTTTTCCTTTATTTGTCATGCAGGTTTCTTCATATTTCTCTTCTTTGTGTTGACTCTGAGGAAGATCAAGGACCCAGAAACGACAACTGGAGATAAAACAAAATCCTTGGGCACTTAAACTATTAGAAGTTAGAGCTCACTGCTCAAATAGAGCTGCATTTGAATAACACATAATGTATTGTTGTTTTAATGCTTAAGTGGATGTTGTATTTTCAAGTTGTTTTTTTTTGTCCACGTCAACAGCACGAACACAAGATTATTTTAGCTAAAGTGGCCTTATATCAGATTATGTCATGTGTTCCTCATCATAGTTTTAGTCATTAGTGTCTATTTTATATGTGGTGTAAAAATTTTTATTCATATATAAATTGTTGGACCCAAAAGAGGGAGAGGTGGGTCTCAACAGGTGAGGCGGGGAAACAGAAATGTGAGGATGTGTACTGGGTTAAGGTGATCAAGGACTAAGCTGGAAAAGTGCTGTTAAGTCATTGTTTTCTCCAGTCACTAGTTTAATTGATTTCAACTGTTTTGCAGCTGTTTCAGTGATTTCCTGCCTTTCAATTTGAGTCAGAAGTTTTTCATTTGTTAATTTTCTTGTATTACCTTTTTTGAATTCCTTGTATAGACCCACTCCAATGAAAACTGTGTTTTTCTGTGTTTTTAACGTGTGCTTGGGGCATTTTTCTCATGATAGAAGAAACATATAAAGGAAATGTATCTTAAAATTGCTTTTCTGAGAATTTCTTTATTCATATCACCGTGAATCATGAGTTACTACGGCAAGCCACAAGCCACTCTGCTCTGCCCCATTCTGCATCCACTTGTAGACAAATAGATCCATATGTCTTCATTGACCTCATCCAAGCTGGCATCTGGCTCCAAACTGTACGGCTGGATAGCTCCAATGTTGCTCACTATTTCTGTTTCACCACTAATGTTAGGTGGGGGGTGTGAGGGGCTGTAAGCTAGGGGGAGAGCACGTAAACAGATGGATGATGGGAAGAGAACAGGCTTACTCTGCGCCAACACATGAGGGTTGTGTAGCATGTAAAGTAAGTGACACAAGAACCCAGGTTACCTGGAAGTGAGGTAGATCTTCCGTATTGAAACTGCACCAAAACTTCAATTTTGAGTTAGTACATAACATTTAAATAGGTTTGCATCTGCAAACAACATTTTTGCATTTGGGGAAGGAAAAAAAAGGTTTCACATGCAGAATTATTTTGTATTTTTGTAACAACATTTTTTCCCTTTCGTAAAATACATTTGTGACTAATACATAATACTAAATACTAAACATGTGAAAAACATTTTCAGCTACAGCTTTTTTTTTACTGTTTTCAAAAATATTACCAGGTACTTAAAGCACCACATAGAACGCAAAAGTGTTCTTTCTGTAAGAGTATGCACATATGTAAACAGATACAACTTTAAGATTAAACTTCAGACATTTTACAGATTTGGTCTCAATTGATAAACCAATCAGCACCTTTCTCTTGTTACTGCCAGGTCAACCTCATACAGATGGGACTAAGGCTTTATTCTAACCAACAATCAAAAAACCAAAGTACTAAATGTGTGCAGATTTAAGCTCTAATAAAATGTAAACACCCCACAATTGGTTTTAAATTAGACATTATTGCTTTTATGAGTTTAATTATTGTATTTCACGATATTTACATTATTTATTCTACATGAAATGTGTGTTTTAATCTACTGTGTTTGTGATTTGATGGGTAAATGGATCAACAGACAGACATGTACTTTCACAAGGGACATCCATCCATCCGTCTGTCCATCCATACGTCTGTCTATCCATCCATCTAGAACAGCGGTCCCCAACCCGGGCCACGGACCAGTACTGGCCCATTAGTCATTTGGTACGGGGCCGCACAGAAAGAATAAATAACTTGCATTACATCACTTTATTTATTTCGGAACCTGAAGATTTGTTATTTTGAAAAATTGCTTGATCCTCTGTTCCATCCGTCTATGTTACTCTTGACGCAGGCCAAGGCGCACTTCTCGGTCACATGATTGGTTACCGCTAAAATAAAACTAGCAAAATGAGTAAAAACACAAACGTTTGGAAAGTTTCTTTGCCAAGGGGAAAAGGCCCAACCAGGAGACAGAAGAGAAGCCTTTAACTTCCAAAAAAAAGGAAAGCTACATTTACTAGACGGCATCAGGAGTCCTATTTAAAATAAGGATTTATCCCAACGGGAGACTTCCACACACCAAGCCCACTCTGCATAATATGCAGCGACCGGCTCTCTAATGAGGAAATGAAGCCCTCAAAACTGGTTCGCCACTTGGAGACCAAGTGAGTCGGATTTTTCCTGCACTTTTTATTTGGGGCGTATCTTATTTTGAAGGCATGTTTAAACGTTACCATAGCGACCAGAGAGTTGAGGATGTTGCTCATGTCATCATTCGTGTTTATTGTTATGTTTAGAAAGTACCAGTTTTCATGTAGGTCATATTATTTTGTTGTATTGTAGTGACGGTCACGTGCACTTTGGCTCTGCTGTCGGAGGTGGCAGCACAGGGCATTGTGGGATACAATCCCGTTTACCTGCTTTGGTCAAAATAGGGTTGAGTACACGTGTTTCTTTTTACCTACGTGTCCTTTCATCTGACAGTTTTGTTGTTTCACTCTAACTTATTCTTCCTGCTGTTTACTTCTTTTCTGCACCGTGTGTGGGAAGGGGAGATGGTGAGACCTGTGCGATGTACAATGTTCAATCAATCAATCAATCAATCAATCAATCAATCAATAAAACAAATTTTATTTATAAAGCACTTTTTATATACAAGTATAACTCAAAGTGCTTTACATTAAAAGAAAACAGAATAAATAATAAAAAAGTACAAATATGGGCCCCCTCCCCGTACCTACACACAACCCCCCACTTCTTTCACACCTCCCACCCCCCTAACTGATGGGGAAAGGCAATGAGAAATAGGCTGATTACAAAAACAGGAGGTTGGAAACACTAATAATTGGAACCTCCCTCTCTGTGAACAGCCGCATTACCAGCCAGATGCAGCATCACAGGCGGGGACCGCTCCACCACAGCTAAGCAGTGATGCAGATTCCCATCCAGAGCCACAGTGGCTGAACAGCAGCCGACCCAGAGGGAGAGGTCCCAACTGAGGAAGCACCGGAAATAAAAATGAGAATGAAAAAGAAAACCTATAAAAGCAATAACAATAAAACATTGAGATAAGGTAAATTAAAATTAAAATAACACATTAAAAAATCTAGTGTAAGTTCATAAAACAAGATAATATAGATAATTAATACATTAAAATAAATAAAGGTCAAATGTTAGGCCTGTCAAAATAGAAGCTCCCCTTGCCTTCTTCATTGTAGAGTTGCTACAGTATTAATTCACCTTATCTTCAAAGGCCGGTCCATAAAAAATATTGTCTGACAATAAACCGGTCCGTGGCGCAAGAAAGGTTGGGACTGAAGATTGTAGCGGACTGAGTTGGACTGGGTGGCTGTTGGTCATTCCTAAGTTCCAAAGTTCCTTGAATGCATCATGCAGAGAGGCTGGTTGGCTCTCAGGTAGTCGTTCAGCAGTTGGGGGAGAGAGTTCTACAGAGAGAGTTGCTGCATTTTGTACGGTGTTGGTTACAACCTACAGCAGCCAAAATAAAAACCTAAAAAGGATTTAGTCTCCGTGCCTCAGTGACTCGGAAAAGGGGGGAGCTACAGTATATATATATGGGACTTTAGACAAAACAAAGTTCACAAGGTACCAGGTCACCAGCAAGATCATGAAGACATTTAAAAGCAAATCAAAGAAATTTGATATCAATGAGTAAACAAAGTGGGAGGCAATGAAGGGGTGCTAATAGTAGGAGTAATGGGCTCTTGTTTTTGTGCACCAGTTAAAAGACGGGCAGCGTTGTTTTGAACTAACTGCAATTGAGCAGCGATTTCCAAGTAACTCCAACATAAACAATATTATAATGATCTCAATGAGTTGTAATAAAAGCATGGATTAAAATATCAGTCTCAGTGAGAGGGAAGAGGTTTAACCTCAGCCAGTTGTCTAAGATGGAAAAAGCTGGACTTGAACCCTGAACTAATATGAGTATTAAAAGTAGGTTGCTGTCCAATTTCACACCCAAGCGTGTTGCTGTCAGTTTCAAATAATCATTTAAAACACCTAAATTGACCTTAGAGACATCAACAACGGTTTTCTTGATTTAAACTAAGAAATGGCATGACATCCATGCCTTAGGTATCATCAATGCGCTCTACTAAGTGTAGCAGAGTAAGCTTTTACTTTCTGTTAGCCGCTTAGCCCAGTGGAAATTTCAGAATAAAATCACTTCCATTGCAGCTTTACTTCCGTTGTGAGTTACAGTTTTTCTCAAATGCTAAAACACAGAAGCCAATCCCCTAAACAAAATGACTAGTTGTCTGAACACATTTATAAATCTAGCCATCATTTTCCAATATCATAAACACATTTCACATGAAGACACACTTCATAAAACCCATTCCTCCTCATAAATCTTAACACATTTTTCTTTACTAAAACACAAATTGCAAAAGAACTCTGCTTGTCATGGTGGCTCTGTCAGACTCCTCCCCCTCACAGCTCTGCTCTGCTCCAGACTCACCAGCTGTGACGACTCAACTCATCAGCCACCTGCTCTACTTCAGGAGACGCAGCTCCAGCATTCTGTACACCATAATGGTGCAGTGCCTCTCTGAGCTCTACGTCTGGCCCCCTTGCTAATCTTGCCTTGTTTTTGTGCCTCAGGTTTATCTGATGCCACGAGAGTCACCTGAGTCTGACACCACCTCGAGCAGCAGCTTCATTCCTACTCACGCTGACGTCTCCCTCCTTTAAGAGTCTCAGCCTCCTTGCTCCTCTAGATCTCTAGCCATGCTTCCGAACATCACTCGGGTTCGCCACAGTACCTCGCTGGAATCTCCGCTCCCATCTTGGACTAAGACTCTCCAGCGTCTCCAGCCACGCCTACCCACAACACTTCCTGGATCAGCAAAAATAAAACCTTCTACTTAACCACTTGTCTCCTCCTTCCAGGTTTCAGTATCTGGGTCCGTCTCGTGTTCTGACCATGACACTGCTCATATTCTGAAATGAAAGCTTGCACACGCGGGCGCGCGGCTCCAACGCACACACATTCCTATTCCACAACAGTGGGTACAGACGATCCCGGCTCCATTGCCTTCTTAAAATGAGAAGATTGTAATTGTGCTGCTCCTTCGTGAAAATAAATGTAATATTACAAAAAGAGCTCCGCTGTTGACAACACTGTTGTTGACATCCATTGTTAACGTTGGCTCCGCAAACAACGAGTGACGTCTTTCATTCACCGTTGAGTATTCTTCTGGCTTCTGCGCATGCGGGTCTCGTTTGGGTCGTGTCACGGTCACACTGGAGACCACAAAAGTTCGGATTTACTTGGAAATGTGAACGGTCTTGCAAAAAAATCTGATTTTTTCAAAAAATCCGAATTGAGCATTAAGCCCTGCAGTGTGAACGTAGCCTTTAACATTGGGAGTTGGGTCATCTAGACCAGTGGTCCCCAACCTTTTTGTCACCGTGGACCGGTACAACGCAAGGCACGTTTACCGCGACCGGGGGGGGGGGGGGTTTGAGGTGCAACGCAAGACAGATTTAACGTGGACCGGGGGTGGTATTTTCTCTTTAGTAATGATAATAACAATAATAATTATAATTTTCCCCTTGTCAAAGCAACTTTCTAAAGAAGTTTGTTTTTTGCTCATTTTGGTTGTTTGGGTTTAATTTTAGTGGGGTTTATCACCTGATGTTTGGTGTCGCGACTTTGACGTGCGTTAAGTGTGACAGATGTGACAAAGTGAATCCGGTCATTTTTCAAAATAAAACGTTTTGTCGGAAAAAAAAACAAACAATAAAATGGATATTATTTTTTCTTTCTGTGCGTCCCGGTGCAAAAATTTCCCACGGCCTGGAACCGCTCCGCGGCCCGGTGCCAAGTGTCCCGCGGCCCGGTACCGGTCCGCGGCCCGGTGGTTGGGGACCACTGATCTAGACCCACTAGACAGAGCGCTGAACCCTTTTTCTTCAATGATTTGTGAACCTCACTGGTGTCCATGGATTACATGAAATCTTCCCACCTTTATCCACCTTTGTCATGGTAGGGAGAACATGTCAATGTAGGGGTGGGGTCATCTAAGAAAGCACAAGGGTTAAAATGCTCCCATTAAGCTATAGGTTCCTTATCAACCTGATGGGTACGTTAGAATTTTATTTACAAAATTCTACAGTGTGTAGTTTCTTTGAATCATGTTGCTTTTTTGGTTTTGTGACATGAATCAACAGTTGTCTGTGTTCTAGAGGAAACAGAAAATAGGTGTTTCACCTCATGGGATGTTTCCTGTTTTCCTTCTGTCATTTACATATTTTTCAGACTCAAAGGTTTCAGTCACTTCTCCTCATTCTCATTCTGTCTCATCATCTCACAGCAATACATGATTTGTAAGGTAAGCTTTGGTTTGCTTTGCTGTTTGAACCAAAAACATTAACAAGTTTTTTTGTTTTTTTTTTACATAAACAAAGAGATATTAAATATATGTATTTTGTGGGTTTAGTCGTAAAGATAAGGTGAGTTAGAAATTGTTTGGTCCGACCTGAAAGTTGAGGATGCTGTTGAAACTTTTATTTTGATTCATGAATCAATTTAAATGTTTATTTTTAAGGGAAGCCCGTCTTTCTATCATTTAGAAATAAAAGAAAGCTGCAGTATTGTGGTAGTTGGAACTGTTTGGATAGTTAGAACTGTTTCCTGTCTGGTTTTAACCGTGGTTGGGTTCTTTCTGTGTGAGTTTGTCTGTTCTCCACTGTGCATGTGTGGGTTTTCTCCTAACATTCTGGCTTCACAGGTTGATCTGTGACTCTGAATTGTTCCTTAGGGGTGAATGAGTGTTTGTGGTTCTGTGATGGACAGACAAACTCTTTCGGGGTGGACCCACCTTCGCCATGTACAGCAGAGGTAGAGTATCCGGTTTTGATGTAGATTTGAGATAGTCTAATAAGTCAATTACATGGGCTAAAAATAAATTTTTCATGTATTTTCTTTCATTTGAAAAATATTGTTTTAACTCTATTTGACTTGAACTATTTTTTTTTAATTGTAAGGGTTTCAAAGCAAAAAGCTTTTGCTTAATAATTTTTCTTATTTTAATCATTTATAGTAAAGTTTTTGCAGTTAAATATTAAAATGTGCAGCCGTGTTGTAGGTGGAGACCCAAAACCATTTAGGTTTGGTGAAGTTGTGTAGATCTTCCCTGTTTGTGTGTAAAATAATGCAGGTTTGTTTGAGAAGTGTTTAGATGAGAAGCAGCATAACAACACTTTGAATACCAGTAGAAAGAAAAGAACACAAGTTCTGCCTATTTATCTGAGTTATTTCATGTCACAGGATGATGTTTTGGATATTTTGGGGATTGGTGGTAATTAGTGTCTCAGAGAGTCGTTGTAGAAAAGAGTCATTCAAGAGTCTCTGCAATAATACATCAAATAAAAGTAAGTCTGATTCTGAAAAATGTTTTTGAAAATTATTTTATTCATCTAAATTGATGTTATTTTGTGTTTTATGCTCTTAACAGTGCAATATTTTAACATAAATAGAAATGTCAATTTTATGTTTCTTTTTTCTTCTAGCCCAAAACTGTGAAAAACACAAAAAGATGATCCTCAATGGAACTCATCGAAAATCGCCAAAAGAAATCAGGTAAATGTCAATGTAAATATTCGTATTACTTCTGTAACACATTTACATCAATCCTAGAGAGACCACACAGTATTATATTTTATTTAAAAGGGCCAAACAGTTTATGCTCTAGCTTTTTCAAAAGTTTTTCAAATATGTGATTTTTGAGTGAAGCATTGAATTGAGAAAAACTGCAGCAGCTCTGATGCTCAGAGACTAACTCCCCTAGTGGTTTGGAGCTGCAGGTACTTGTGAGCTGAGGTTTGTCTCCTCCAAAGACCAGATCCTCTTTCCTCCAGTCTGGCCAAACACAAAGTGATGTAATCACACCATGTGTGACCGTGAAGAGGCTTCTGTGCTTTACAGTCCTAAACAAAGTGATGTCATAAGCAACGTGTTGAATCCTCAACATGTAGATGTTTCCAAAGCATCATTTGAAACACACATGACCATGAGTCAACAAAATGTCAGTGCTGGGATTTGAACTGACCTTCAACATCAAGTATAGAGTATGTAAAGTATAGACTTTAAGCTGGTTTGCTCATTATATTAGAGTTTTTAAAGTAATAATCAGTTATCAAAGGTTAATGAAATGCTTTTAGTGTCAGTGGTAGAACAGAAATCTGTCCATGTTTGCATTGTTTGTTTCTGGATTCTCAGTCAAGTGTTAGAAAATAAATAAATGGATGATTTTATTTAGTACTAACTGTGTATTTCAGCTTTCTTCTCCTGACATAATTTCAAGTATGATCCACTTCTGAATTTAAATGGATTCTGTTTATTTTATAGAAAGGATTGCAAGAACATGTTGGAGCAGGATTATGCTGAGCACAAGAATATGGAGTGCATTGGTGAGCACAAAAGCACAAATTATCTTGATAGTTATGAATGGTTTACAGCATGTTGGTTTCGATTTTCACTTTATTTTCATCAAACAAATGTTTCATAAAAAAATCTTCAGGGAATTACTGAACTGGAATCAGAGCTAGAAACAAAATCATGAAAAAAAATCATCAGACAAAACATGAAGAAATGATCGTACTATATGTCATCAGTTTGTGTATGTGAGCTATATGTTTGTGTGATACAGTCAACCCAGAAACTATTCATATCCTGTTTGTATTCTAATTAATATAGATACATATTTCAACAGGTCTCAACATGTCCCAGAGTGCCGGTAAACCAGATAAGAATGTAACATGCAAAAACAATTCAAGGTAAACTTTTTACACTTCATATGAAACAGAGGTCATTAAATTGTTTTAGTTTGTAAATATTGTGGGTGAGTTTTGTAAATGGATAAATGTGAGCGGCTTTTCCCAGCAGACACCTAGTTTTCCTTGATTTAAAATATAGCCATAATGAATTTTATTCACTCAGCTTTCCTGTAAAAAGTAACATCAGAAAAAAAACCCAGTTTCTTTAAAAAAAGAAACATGCCTTTCCTTATGGAATAATACACGTTTGCATATCTTGTTAAATCTGAAATCTCTAGACCAGGTGAGTGTTAAGGCAGGAACTTGTGAGCTGAGGTTTGTCTCCTCCAAAGACCAGATCCTCTTTCCTCCAGTCTGGACAAACACAAAGTGATGTAATCACACCATGTGTGATCGTGAAGAGGCTTCTGTGCTTTACAGTCCTAAACAAAGTGATGTCATAAGCAACATGTTGAATCCTCAACATGTAGATGTTTCCAAAGCATCATTTGAAACACACATGACCATGAGTCAACAAAATGTCAGTGCTGGGATTTGAACTGGCCTTCAACATCAAGTATAGAGTATGTAAAGTACAGACTTTAAGCTGATTTGCTCATTACATTAGAGTTTTTAAAGTAATAATCAGTTATCAAAGGTTAATGAAATGCTTTTAGTGTCAGTGGTAGAACAGAAATCTGTCCATGTTTGCATTGTTTCTGGATTCTCAGTCAAGTGTTAGAAAATAAATAAATGGATGATTTTAATTAGGTCTAACTGTGTATTTCAGCTTTCTTCTCCTGACATAATTTCAAGTATGATCCACTTCTGAATTTAAATGGATTCTGTTTATTTTATAGACAAAAATGCAACGACAATTTAGAGAAGCAAATTGGTAAGCACAAAAGTAAAAATTATCTTGATAGTTATGAATGGTTTACAGCATGTTGGTTTAGACTTTCACTTTTTTTTTTAATCAAACAAACGTTTCATGAAAAGTCCTCAGGGAATTACTGAACTGGAATCAGAGCTAGAAGCAAAATCAGACAAAACATGGAAAAATTAGAAAGAGCTTCATAAATTAAGACACTAATGTTTCCCTGCAGGCAGCTTTGACTCACTCCAGATAAACCACAGAAAGAGGGCGGGGTTTATCTGGGAGGAGTCACAGTCAACCTGCAAAAAACAAAACAACAAATCCAGAGACCTAAAACACAAACCATGATACCATCTAGAACAAAAATACAAATGGCTGTTAAAAAGAAAATAGCTAAATCTTTCCTCTTTGTATCTAAAAAGTTATACATTGCATAACCTTTTAGATACAATGTTTCTGGAAACTTTTGGTAACTCTTTTTTGATAAATAAAAAGTTTTAGGAATGATCATACTTTACGTCATCAGTTTCTGCATGTGAGCTATATGTTTGTGTGATACAGTCAACCCAGAAATTGTTCATGTTCTGCTTTTGTTCTAATAAATATAGATACATATTTCAACAGGTCTTCTCCAGTCACTGTGTGCTATGGAAAGTTTTATCCATGTGTCTAAGCATGGAATGTACCAAGACTTTACAAGGTAAATTTTTTACACTTCATGTGTTAAAGAGGTAATTTAATTGTTTTAGTTTCTAAATATTATGTTCGAGATTTTTAAATGTATAAATGTGAGTGGCTCATATATTAATTGTTGTTTTATATGAAAATACTTTTAATGTGACTGATGACTTTTGCACAAAATCCGTCAGTAAAACACTAGTATTACAAAAGTAAAAGTAAAAGAAAGTGTTTATTTAGTAGTTGTGCAAAATATGGTCTAATAATACTGAAAAATACTGCTGTTGCACATTTAAAAAAAGGATTTACTATCTGTTTAGAGAAAATGAAATATTAAAAGCAAAAAATAACACACCGACCTTTGTAACAAATATAAAAGTGACGCATGCAAACTTTATTTTCCCAGCAGACACCTGGTCTTCCTTGATTTAAAAATTTTCCATAGTGATTTTTTTTTCACTTAGCTGTCCTCTAAAAAGTAGCACAATAAAACAAAAACAATTTCTTTTAAAAAATAAACCTTACACTTTCTTATGAAATAATGGAGGTTTTGCATATCTTGTTAAATCTGGAATCTTTAGACCAGGCGAGTGTAAAGGCAGCTAAACCATCTCCAAGCTCTATAGAGTAAAGAGAAACGGACAATATTTATTTTTGGATATTTTTTGTATAGTTTTATGTTTAATGCATTATTTTTGTGCAATATAATGAAAAAGCTGTGATTAAAAAATAGAGGCTGGTATGGAACTAAAATATTAATATCAGAGGTTTCCACAAAAACCTTACATGTAAATTATTGGAGCAAAATTTAAATTAGTAAAGAAAATGCTCAAAAAGGCCCAGACTGCTAATCTTAACTTCTTTTTTTTTTTCCACAGGGACATTAATGAACTGGAAGAAGTTCTGGAAGAAACTGACGTGTCAGAATCAACTCTATTGCTTGGCGACAGCTATTCAGTGCTGCTGTACAAGCCTGGTGAAACCCTCAATGAAACTGAGTTTCAATCTGACATAAATATGGTAAAACGAATTGCTGTGTTTGTGTTTGTGCAAGAGTAAAACTTCAGAAAAATAGTTTGCTAGGATGTGTTGTCAGCTGAAACCTGTTGCAGGAATGTGTCTGAATGTTAAAGTCTGCATGATTTTGAAACATGAAACATAGTTTGTATTTTAGAATCCAGAAAATAATCAAGTGGTCCAGTGCAGGTTCAGATATCAACCTCAGTGAAAACTGTGGTTGGTCTCTGAGAGAGCTGTGCTTAACCGTGGCTAAAAGAAAGAGTCCCCCGATCAATTAATTAAATAATAAAATAAATAAATAAAAACGTATTTTTCTAAATAGTCTAGAAGTGAAGATACAATACAATTCAATTTGGTGACCTTGGAAATATTTCAAAATTAGAGACTGATGAGATAACTTGGAATTTGATTGAAACATTGATGTAAATGCACAGCAAAATCCTAAATAAAGAAGACATAAGTGATGTTTTAATTTACAGCCACAGGATATGTAATCTGTCTGAATATTACACCTTTATTTGTAGATAATGTCATAAAATGCTTCTAATTTCCAGTAAAAAGTGTTCCAGCAGAAATATGACCACTTAACTGGTTTTAACTTTGCTTTATCAAATATTTTTAGGTTTTCTGTTGCAGTTAAACAATAAAAACTTACAATTCCAAGTGATGCAATGAAGCATTTTTGGATCCCATGAGAGTCCAAGTCCTCTAGAATTCGAATAAAAGTTCAGTGTTTGATGAATTTTGAGAAGCAAACATAGCTGAAAAAATGCAGTTGTGAAAATTTTAGAAGACTTGGTGTATATGTTTGAAATTCTTCCAATTATTTTGTTTTAAATTAAAATAAAATAAGTCTGAATATCTTAAATAAATATGAGACATTTGCACGCTTTACTACAAATGTTGTCAAATACAGAATTGAACTTTATTCATCTCACAGAGGGGAAATTAACATGAAGACCAGAGTTGAACTATACTGAATAATTGTAGGTATAATAAAACCAAAGGAACTGAACTTGAATGCATCAATCTTTGCTAATATGACTTGAAGATTTGACCTTACAGCCGCCTGCCTACATGACAATGTCTCCTGCAGGGAGACATCAGAACCAATGTACAGAAAAATGAAGGTCACAAGATTGAATGTTGCATGTTTTGCTACAGAATAAATCTTTAACTTGCTGTTTTTTTTCTCCAACAGTCGGTTACATATCAAGGTAACGCCAACACCACAGTGAGCGTTTACCTCCCGGAAATTTTGGATATCGGCGAGGAACACATCATCTTCAGCGTTCTTCAGTTTCCAAATGAGGTCAGACAACACGGTTGAACATCAAACATTCGCCTTAGTTCACATAGATCAACACTGTAGAGTCTAAAGATACACTTAAACATTTTTTGACACTTTCTGTCAATAGTAAATATGTATCCATTCATATAAGAAAAGACAGTTTACATGAATTATAAAACTGTGTTTCTTTTTTTCTGTTTGCAGACTGTTAAGAACAACACGTCTGAACTGTATGAACAGAGACTAGTTGGCCTGAGTGTGGTCAACAAAACCATTTCAGGACTTTCTGAACGTGTCAACCTGACCATGAGTTTATCACTGGAACCAAATGTAACTATGTCTTTGTTTTCTTATCAGTTTTTAGTTTCTGTCTTTCATCTTATTAAAACTGCAGAACCGTCCAAAGGCTTTAATAAATCATTAGTCTGGATTTTTAGATTTTGAAAGTTCTCCAGACATCTGAATTAAAAAATGTAAAAACGGACCCAAATCTGTCTAGAAAATAAGAAGTGTCACATTAATGTACTGTTTAAGGTGAGAACCACCTCCATTTATAGCCTTTATTACCAACCAATGTAAAGGATTTTCACCACCTATTTGTTTTATTTACAAGGTATTTTAGTACTTTTTGTTTTAATTTGCTATTTAAGATTATTAATAAGAAAATTATGTAAGAACAAAATGTCCAACAGAAATAGATGTAGACAAACAGAATTCAAACTAGAATTTTTATGTAATGATCAGCCAATTCTGACACTAGAACAACAGTGTGCTTTATTCCTAAATGCTTTGTATTCTCACCTCTAAAATTACTAAAATATGTATGAAAAAAGTAAACCAATAAAATAAACAAATGTTTTGATTGTGTTTTGTCACAGCAATCAGAACCCCTCTGTGTGTTCCTAGATGATTCTGGAAGTGAGTAAAGATCCTCTATTACTAATAAAACAAGTCAATGCTGGTTTAGTTTACAAAAAACAGAGAATTTATGTCTTTTGTAATCTTAAAAAATCACTGTTTTATCACCAGATTGGAGCAGTAATGGCTGCCTGACCCTGTGGGATAAAAATCAGAGTCAAGTCACCTGTTCTTGTAACCATCTCACATACTTTGGTGTTCTCCTGGTAAGGCTGGTCCTCTTTTTTTTTAACCAACAGTCTTATTAAGGCTAACATTTTCCACACGCTTTACAATTTAGTAACCTATTCCAAGTATCAATAGATCATGTGAAAATATATATTTTTTAAATCTGTAAATTGGGCTGACCACAATCAGAAACAGGGTGGCAGTGCATGTTAACAAAAGGAGCCAGGCCTCTTCATAGAGCCACTATAGCAGTTTATTGGTTTTACATAGATGGTAATAAAGTGGCCAACTGATCCTGTCAAACACTGTTCATGCACACTAAATCACCAAATGAACTAAAGTGTTATCCCATTCCTAACCCTTAGAGTTCAATTTGGTGTCCTTCTACCTTTTGCAGCTAATACAGCTTCTACTCATCTGGTAAGGCTGTCCACTAGGTTGAGGAGAGTTAATAGAAATTTTTGACCATTCTTCCAAAAGGGCATTGGTGAGGTCATATGCTGATGTGGCCCACTCCAAACGGTTCCCACAAGGTTGGGAGCATGGAATTGTCTAAAATGTTTTAGTATCCAGAAGCATTCAGAGTTCCTTTCTCTGGAACTAAGGGACCAAGTCCTGAAAAACAAGCCCTCATCATAATTGCTCCTCCACCAAATTTCACTCTCTGCACAATCCGATTCCAAATGTAACGTTCTCTTGGCAACCTCTAAATTCAGACTCGTCCATCAGATTGCCAGATGGATAAATGTGATTCATCATTCCAGAGCAGGCATCTCCACTGCTCTACACTCCAGTGTTGACGCGCTTTACAACGCTACATCCAACGCTACATCCAACGCTTTGTAGTGTACTTGGTGATGTGTGGGTGGGGTTCAGCTGCTCGGCCATGGAAACTCATTCCATGAAGGTCTCTGCATTCTGTACGTGTGCTAATCTGAAGGTCACTTGAAGTTTGGAGCTCTGTAGTAATTGACTGTGAAGGAAGTCGTCAGCGTCTTTGCACTATACCGCTTCAGGATCCGCTGACCCCTGTCCATCAGTTTACGTCAGCGGTCCCCAAATCTAGGCCTTGAGGGCTGATGTCCTGCTGGTTTTCCAGAAACACTGCCTTATTAACTGCTGATTACGAAGATATGGTGTGTTTAGCCAATAAGGGGCCTCAACTGGCAGGTTGGTTGGAAAACATGGAAAACATGTAGGACACCGGCCCTCGAGGCCTGGATATGGGGACCCCTGGTTTATGTCGTCTACCACTTCGTAGTTGCGTTGCTGTTGTCCCCAAAGTCTTCCATTTTGTTCTGATAGAGCTGACAGTTGGCATTGAAATTTTTTGAATCTGACTGTGAAATTTCACCATTGGATTTGTTGCACAGGTGACATCCTATCTGTATATCTGAGGGCTTTATTTTATACACCTGTGGCCAGGCCAAGTGATTAGGACACCTGATTCTGTATTTGTATATATAGTGGATCACTGAAAGCATTACCAAGACAGCAGATATTTTTATGGGTTACAATATAAAGAAAAAGCTGTATTTTGTTTGGTTTTTCTCATTACCACATCAGGTGAACAACAATCCTTCATGGATCTGTATACACAGACAGAAATGTGAAGGTATCTGCTGAAAATCCAAGTATTGCTCACATCCATGTTTATGAATGACTTATCACATGAATTTTTGTTTCGTAGGAACTAATTAATAATTTTTTTACCCATGTCAGTTACAGATTAGGTGTTTAATGTCACATTATAATGGACACTCTAACTTCTACTTGGTGGGAGTCTGACACGATGGTTGACCACATTAAATTTGTAGCTCTGATGTCCACTATATGGATCAATATCAAAATGTACTTTCCCTGCAGGTTTCCTCTTCCCTGTCTTGCACCGACCAGCAGATATTGTCATACATTACTAAGATCGGCTGCAGTATTTCTCTTTTTTTTCTAGTGGTCACAGTTTTGGTCTTCTTCTCAAACAGGTACTGAGGTCTTTTCTGTTAGACATCCTATATTCCACATCTTACATCTACATCCTACATCTTACTACCCATATATGATATTTAATAACTATTGCTTATCACATCTTCTCTACAGGAAAATCAAAGTTGATGATACTAAAAAGATCCACATCAGCCTGGCGATCGCCTTGATCCTCCTCAACCTACATTTCCTTACCAGTGGGATGGTGGCAGAATCCTCCTCTTCGGGCCTTTGTCTTTACATGGCTCTTGCTCTCCACTACTCTCTGTTGGCCACCTTCTGCTGGATGGGCTTGGAGGGGTTCCACCTCTACCTTCTCATAGTCAAAGTCTTCAACATCTACATCAATAGATACATGTTGAAAATCAGTGTGGTGGGATGGGGTGAGTGTTGTCAGTTATATGGAGACACGTTTCATGGTGTGTACATTGAAAAACCAGTTCGTTTTTTTTTGTGTTTCAGGTGTTCCAGCGGTCATTGTGTTGAGTTTGCTGTCA
Organism: Oryzias curvinotus; assembly: GCA_023969325.1. Classification (NCBI taxonomy): domain Eukaryota; kingdom Metazoa; phylum Chordata; class Actinopteri; order Beloniformes; family Adrianichthyidae; genus Oryzias; species Oryzias curvinotus. The sequence continues at coordinate 28,760,270 of CM043708.1, read as the reverse complement.
ATAAACAGAGAGTTTTATGGCAAATTGGCAATTGTGGACTCATCCAACTGTAGTGCAATGTAAGAAAAACCAAAGAACGAAATTGAACATCTAACAACTGACTTTAAGTTTAAAGTAATGCTGTCAGAAGTCAGAACTGTCTCCCCATCTGGTCACCATCGGGAGCTATCTCCAGAGTTCTAACCACACTTCCTGGATGCTCCACACCTGACTCTCATTTCACTCAATCAACCACTGTATACTTAAGCTCTGCACTGAGCTCAGCTCATGGCAAAGTATTGTTTGTGCCACTCTGCCTACCTTACTAAGCATTATTTCTGGACCTGGACCTCTTGTCCTCTGACCCTCGCCTGTATTTTGACCATCCTGTCTCTCCTTGGATGAACTTGTTCTTGACTGCTGCCTGCCTGGCCCTGATTTAGCTTTGTAGACTTTTAGCTGAGCTAATAAACCTGCTGCATTTGGATCCAGCTGTTTAACTGTTCTTGTGACAAATGCAGTTTATTTTTATTTGATTATTCATTAGAATTATTGGGATCTGATGGTATTAACCGTTTTTTTTTTTTTTTGCAAATACCCTTAAATTTAAAAAAAAGACTTTCTACCTACAAGTGCAATGACACAAACATGTTTTCCTGAATAAAATACTTTTTTAATGTTATAACTTATTAGGTTATAATAGCTTTCTTTGCTTTCTTTTCTGTAGATGCTACATAGACAACGAGAAAGTAAAGTGGGTGACCACAGTGGGAGTGTTTGGTCTGATGTTCCTCTTTGTCATGGTTGTGTTTTTGCTAACAGTCAGAAATCTGATGCCAAACTGCTGTCAGAAAGAGGTAAGAGCCACAAATTAGGGTATTATTTTCTATTTAGGTTTAGAACACTAGCTTACTGAATGATGTTGAAGTTATTTGGCGGCCGTGGTGGGGTGGTCGACCTCTGATTAGAAAACTGCAGGTTCAACAAACGCCTTGGCTGCCCATGTATTGAAGTGTTGGGCAGGACACTGACCCCACATTGCTTCTTGAAAGTTGGCACCAGTGTGTGTGTGAGATGGAAACAGAGAGTGACTGTGTGAATGGGACTGTGACTGTAAAGCACTTTGGGTCTTCGAGGAAGGTAGAAAAGCGCTACACAAGTTTATACCATTTGATTATTTTGTGTTCTTTACATGTCCCTCGGTTCAAGCAGAAGAACAGGAGAGGACTGAAGCAGAACGTGTTCACCGTGCTGGTCCTCATCACTCTGCTTGGGATTACCTGGGGAATCATCTTCTTCTCGTTTGGCCAACTGACCACTCCTAGCCTCTACGTCTTCTGCATTTTGAACTCACTGCAAGGTGGGGACAGTTTGAGATTGTATTTATTAAACACATACAGCATTTAAAGAGGGTCCCCAAAATAAAAGCAAAAGTCAATCTCAGTTTCTTTCTAAATGTGTTCAAAACAGGACTTTCCACAAATCACCTAGCAAGTGTTGGGCCTGCTGAGCCTCAAACTGTAGTATATTTTATTAATGACGTCATGTTTTCTCCTGTGTGAGTTCTTGAGCTTTATTTCTCTTTTGTCTCCTGCAGGTTTTTTCATCTTTCTCTACTTCGTTTTCTCTCTAAGAAAAACCAAAGACATCCCAACTTCATCAAGTGAGAAACCAACCACCACAAGCTCCCTGGATATTTTGGAGTAGCATCTCATCCAAGTGGACTTGTGTTCTTCAGTCCTGGACCTGAGTTCAGTGATTCTGACATTAATAACATTTGCTTTCTTTGCAACATTATTTTTTAACTATGGTTTTGTGCCTTTTGCAGATATTTATGTTGCAAATTGATTTTCTTTGATGAACATTCTCAAAACTTTACAGTGATGATTTAATTCCGAAATTATTTTATTTTGAGGAGTTAATCTTCCAATTATTTTATTACAATAATTAGTTCCACACTGTTACCTGTTGCACAGGGAAGGAAATTAGTGAGACACACCCTGCCTTCACCATGCGGCCACTGCACTGCCCCTCATTTTCAGTTGGAGTGAGCAGTCTGTGGTGGTGAGTTGTGTTTTCTGCACTCTCTCGATATTCTAAGTTAGCTGTTGAAAAACGGATATTAGCTTCTTAAATATGTTTTTTTTTTTTTAATTGATGCAATTGACATGAAACTGCTGTAGAATGGTTTACATTTATTTTTAACTATCTTTTCATGTGTTTTTTGGTGCCAGTTTCGATTGCATTTTTTCCTTTTGATCACGTAGGGAGCTGCACTTGTGCTGTTTTTAATGCCATGTTCTTTTACGCTGTTTTAAAAGTTGGTTTCCGCCATTTTGTTCTGTTTAATACTGTATTATTTTAAATGCTGTGTTTTGTACCAAGTATGTGTTTTCTTTTTGTTTTATTATTGTTTGGTGATATGTCCGAGGGTATTTCATTGAGGAAATTGTAAGTTTGTTAAACTTTTTAGATGAATGTAATTGTTGAGTTGGAGTGAGCAGTCTGTGCAGGAAGCTGCACTTGTGCTGTCCACTAATGCCATGTTCTTTTGCGCTGTTTTAAAGGCATTAAAGATGCAGTGACCAGAATTGAGTCTTGTCCTCCTTATTGTGCATCGTGAACAAACTGAACCCGTTACATTAAGGCCCCAAGGGATTTTTTAACAGCTGTCATAGTTTCATGGGTCTGTATGGGATGTTATGCATGAAAGAAATCCATAGAAAAACTGTAAGCTATGCTACAAAAATGCCCAGAAGAAGACGTTGAATGCATATAAAAAAGCTGTAAAAATACATCAATACATCCCTGGTTTATTCTTATAATAAACGCCTTTTAGATGTTCTTATTAATTTTGCTCCTGTCAAAACCCGGCCTGTTTCATTTGCTAAATCTTCTCCCTGGTTCACTCCAGAACTCTATAAAATGAAAGCATAATGCTGCCAGTTAGACTGGCTTTGCCAAAGAACTGGCTCTCCCATTTATAAGGAAATCTACAAAGGACATATTTTACAATACAAGGACTTGGTTTCTAACACTAAATAATTATTTTACTGAACTGTTTAATGCAAATAAAGAAAATTCTAAAATTCGTTTTTTCTTAAATGAATAATATCTTTCAATGCCGTGACAGTTTTCCTCCTCATTTCTATTCCGATGATAGCTGTAATTTTCTTCAGTTATTCTTTAACCAGAAAATGCAAGACATTCATCGGCATCTCCATTCCTCCAGTCCTCATTCATACTTCTCAAACCACACTCAGTTTATCCAACTGAATTCTTTAAATCTCAACTCTCACTCATTTTCTCTGGTGTTCCTCTAGGTTCTGTTCTCAGTCCCCTCTTCATTTCCTACATACTACCCCTTGGCAATATATTGATTTTTATTGTTTTGCAGATGACACTCAGCTCTTCCACCTGCCTCCCTTTCCTCATGTCTGTCTGAAATACAAACCTGGTTCACCTCAAACTTAACAGCGATAAAACCAAATTGCTCCTTGTTGGTTCCAAATCCACCCTTTTCAAAGTTCCAAATTTTACACTTTCCATCGATTCCTCTCCAGTTTTCCCCTCCCCTCAGGTAAAGAGTCTGGATGTCATCCTTGACAGCACATTATCCTTTCAGTCTCACATCAATAGCATATCTCGGTCTGCCTACTTTCATCTGCGCCAGTGGTCCCCAACCCCGGGGCTGCGGACCGGTACCGGTTTGTGGGTCATTTGGTACTGGGCCGCACAGAAATAATAAATAATTTACTTTACTTCTGGTTTATTTATATCGGAATCTGAAAGATGTTTTATTTTGAAAAGTTGCCCGATTCTCTGTCACATCCGTCTATGTCACCGTGAACGCAGACCAAGGCAATCTTCTCGGTCACGTGATAGGTTACCACTAAAATAAAACTCAGGAGCTAGCAAAATAAGTAAAATACAAACGTCTAAGGAAAGTTTCTTTGCCAAGGAGAAAAGGCTCAGCCAGGAGACAGAAGAGGAGCCTTCAACTTGCAAAAACAGAAAGCTACATTTAATAGTCAATACTTCTTTTTTGCACCATGAGTGTGGGAAGCGGGGAGGATGATGACAGCTGTGCGATGTTCTATCCATGCGTGTCAAAATTAAACCTCAGGGTTTGTGTCGTATCTTGTTCCACCTTCTGTGTGTTGTGCTACAGTAATCCTCCGCCAACATCATAAATACCGGTCCGTTAAATTGAAAAATGTGTAATAAAGTTCATTGAAAAAAAAAGGAAAAAAAAGACCAGTTGGGGACCACTGATCTACGCAATATTAACCGCCTCCGCCCCTCCCTCACCGTCCACTCCGCCTTCATTTCAGTTCATATTTTGGTCACATCTCACATCGACTACTGGAATACACTTCTCTCTGGTCTTCTCAAGAAAACTCTGAATAAACATCAGTTGGTCCTGACTTCAGCTGCATACATCATCACCAAACTCCTTCCTTCCATCACATCACTCCTGTTCTCCAGCAGCTGCACTGGCTTCTAGTAGCTTTCAGGATTCAATTCAAACCTCTTCTCTACACGTTCAAAGCCCTCCATAACCTGGCTACCTCTAATATTTCTAATCTCCTCCATATAAACTGTCGCTCTCTCCGGTCCTCTTCTTCTCTTCAGCATTCCGTTCCTCTGGCCCGTATGGTCACCATGGGGAGCCGTGCATTCAGCCGCTCGGCTCCCAAACTCTGGAACTCTCTTCCCCCAGACCTCTACAATATTGACTCCTTTTCAATTTTTAAATCCAGACTGAAAACCGATCTGTTTAAATTTGCTTTCCCTGATCACAATTTTTCATCTTCCGCTATCCTGTTTCATTAATGGTTTGAACTTATTTATTGTTTTAAACATGTTGTGATTTTATTGTGTTTTCTTTTGAATCTTTACAGTGTCCTTGGGTGTTCGGAAAGGCGCTTTTAAATTAAATGTATTATTATTATTATTATTATTATTATTATTATTATTATTATTATTATTGTAGTATAGATCCACTCCAATGAAAACTTTGTTTTTCTGTGTTTTTAACGCGTACTTGGGGCATTTTTCTCATGATAGAAGAGACGTTTAAAGGAAAAGTAGCTTAAAATTGCCTTTCTGAGAATTTCTTTATTCATATCACCATGAATCAGCAGTTACTACGGCAAGCCACAGGCCACTCTGCTCTGCCCCATTCTGCATCTGCTTGTAGACAAATAGATCCATACGTCTTCATTGACCTCATCCAAGCTGGCATCTGGCTCCAAACTGTACGACTGGATAGCTCCAATATTGCTACAAAATCCATGCGGGAAACGCAGCAATCTGCATGTTGGCTGCACGTAAATATGTGGGAATAACATCAGTCTTTATCTTGTCGGGACACAACTGGAAACACAAATCCACGTGATTGTTTGAACAGTTTCACCACCCCAAAGCCGCTGTGTGAGCTGGAAGTCCAAGTCCTGCAGCCGCTAACCCAGGGCGGCGGGTCGGATCGCAGTCCAAATTCTCCCACACATAACAAAACAACAAAATGCACACGTAACAAAGCATCCTCCCTGTAAACACACATGAATAAATCCGGCTGCTGTCCGCTCGGTCCCCCAGCACCCGAACCCGGACCACGCAGGGTCCCTGAGGGTGCAAGAAGCGCGCCTCCCCCGCATCCCCCTCGATGGGTGTAAGAGAGGGGAGAGGTGTAGAGCCAGCGGGGCGAGAGCGGAGCGGCGCTTTGCACGGGGCGTCTGCAGAGCAGCCGTCGGTCCTGTTTGAGCTCCAAAGCTTCCTCTGGAGCGAAACACCGTCTATGCGTGACGTAAACCAGAGCAGTAGTGACACACGATTGGAATGAACTGTTTACATGAACAACGATCGGATAAACAATCAGTATAACCCACCTATCTCGATCGGAAAGAAATTTTGATCCGAACGAGTTCGGGGCAGACTATTCCGAACGGCGTGTTTACATGATGCATTTTCCGTCCGATCAGGCGTTCTTTCCGATTACTTTTGCCCATGTAAACACGGCTAGTTGGATGATGGGAAGAGACCAGGCTTACTCTGCTCCAACACAGAAGTGTTGAGTAGTATGTAAAGCGAGTGACACAAGAATCCAGGTTACCTGGAAGTGAGGTAGATCTTCCGTATTGTAATTGCACCAATGCTTCAATTTTGAGTTAGTACATAACGTGCACACATTTAAATAGGTTTTGCATCTGCAAATAAAGTTTTGGGATTTGGAAAAAAAAGGTTTCACATGGAGAATTATTTTGTTCTTTTGCAACATCAATTTTTTCCTTTTGTAAAATAGATTTGTGACTAATAAATATTTAAAGTTACTTTACAGCAACAGATTTTTTTTTCTGTTTTCAAAAATATTACAGGGTACTTAAAGCACCACATACAACTCACGTGTTCTTTCTGCAAGAGCATGCACAGATTCAAGCAGACAACTTTAAGATACAACTTCAGACTTTTACCGTCTATCGGCCAGCCAGCTGCCCGAATGCCGGCATGACAAGCAAAAGAGCTCTACGGCGGGCGGGAGCTCGTAGGAGCAATATGTCCAGTAGGCGAAGCAGCAAGCTTGGGCATCCTAAATGTTATGATATTTTTTTTATTTTCATCGAGACAATGATGAATAGATCATTTTTGTTTTATTTTTCTCCTCTTGAATGAATGTGGGTAACAGAGACACGGAAGAAGCGTCAGAAAGCGGCTTTTGCGGCAGGATGGACAGAGAGGGTACTAGGATGTGAATGAACCCAGACACGAAATATTTATTATTTTATCCATGTCAGGTCATGGGCTCTGTAGAGGGTTGTGAATGTGTTGGAAGAATCCAGAATTTATATTTTATTTTCTCTTTACATTTTTTCATTGATAGGATTATTGGGAAACAGACCTCCTTTTACCAAACAGAAAGGGAAAGCATAAATACTGGACTTCTGGATAAGGCTTTAGAACTGTGCACAGGTTGTGTGAGAGAAAGTTTAAGCCCCAAATCTTTAGCTTATTCAAACAAAGCCATGGTGTGCTTTTTTTTCTTCTTCTTCTTTGCATGGCAAATAAGCCCAAAGATGAATTGGACTTATTAAGAAGTAAAACTAGTTTAGCAAGTACAGTTATGTGTTTGTTATTTTTAGTACTTTTGAATGTCATTTGCTTATAGTTCAGCTAAAAAAGCTCTAACTTCAGTTTCTTCAGCTACTCAAGTTTGGCTGTCACATCATTTGTGCTCTGTTCACTCACAATAAAGACATCAGCATCCTTCAAGGTACGTTTATTTTATCTTTTGTCCACATTAAATGTTTGGTAGTCAAGCAAATAGAGAAGATTAATCTTTTTTTTTTCACTAATAAAATCCATAAAGCTTTAGTTATATTTAACAGAGACACAGGTGTATTAGCCTTCATTGATCAAATGTCGGACTTATGTAAAGTTCTTTTCTGGCTCCAAATTTGTTGAGAAGGCACAAAATTCCATTTTTAGGCAAGTGAAAATAATCACTTTGTGTGTTTAAACTTTATTGGGTAAATCCTGACTGTGAAGCTAAGCAGTAACAGTAGCCCGTAAAAAATTTTGATGGTTATTTTCCCTACATGACATTCTGTTATTTATACTTTTTTCAATTCATAGCTTTAAAAAATTACATCTCAAATAAAAAATGCAGGTTTTCTAAGCTCTTTTAGTCTGTTTACGTGACATTTGAGTACTTTCTAAATTCAGTTACATCATCTTTAACAGCCAAAAAACGATATAGTATCCAGTATCCTGGATGTTAATGCTATTCAGACACACGCTTACTACCTCTTACTCTCTACACCTATAATGATGTCACCCATTTGCTTTAGTAAAAACTGAATTAATTTGAACACTTTATGTAGACTATTAATAAATACACCGTGTTCTTGTTATAAAAAAAACTTGGGTGATTGACAAAGAATGAATTTAACTTTTTTTTTAATGAAAAATTGTTTTGAACACAATGCACTCACTAGCCACTTAAGTAGATCCACCTTGCTAGTACCGAGTTGGACCCCTTTTTTTTTCAGAACTGCTTTAATGCGTGGAGGCATAGAAACAACAAAATTCTGGAAACATTCCTCAGAGAGTCATTCCGTTTGGTACCACAAGGCATTTCCAGCCACAGAACTGAAGCTCACTGGATTTTTTCTCTTTTTCGGATCGATGTCTTTGAACTCTGGAGATGGTTGTGGGTGAAATCCCAGTAGATCAGCAGTTTCTGAAATACTCTGACAAGCCGGTCTGGCACCAACAATCACGTTCAAATTCACTTATATCACCTTTTTTCTCCAGTCTGAAGCTCAGTTTGATCTGCAGCAGATCATCTTGACCATGTCTACATGCTAAATGCATTGAGTTGCTGCCATGTGTTTGGCTGATTAGAGATTTGCGTTAACAAGCAGTTTGACAGGTGTGCCTGGTAAGATTCAGTATTCAAAGGGTTTATAATCATACACAGTAAAGAAACGGGTTTCCCTGTACAATTAAATTCTTACATTGCTGTCTGCTCTGAATGCCAAAGGTTAAATAAAATAAAGAAGATAAAATAAAATAAAGATGGGAAAAGGGGCCAGTGAATGAATTTGCTAATCTAACGAGCATCGATCCACAGTTTTTTTTGCAGAGACTTCTGTAAGTGAGAACGTCAACTTCATTTGTATTGTACCTTTCACAGGTACAATAACAAGTGCTTTACAGAGTAAAACAGTGAAGAACAGAGAAACAGATTGAAACAATCTTTGGGCCTTGCAGAGGACCAAAGAGGGTTGACTAGAGATATATGGTACAGGCAGATGGGAAATTTAGTCGAGGGGCCTGACCATCAGGAGCTCTAAAAATCAGAATTAAATTTTTGAATCATTTTTTAAAAGAAATAAATTAATGAGTAATCAATGTAAAAAGACTAAAACTGGTGAAATATTAAAGCAGGTAAAGAGAGAATTACAATATTCTAAACGAGATTAACTTACTTCTGGGACATTTCAGGCCTCAGGATTTTGGAATTTCACATTTGGACACTTGGACAAAATGGCGAACATCCTACATGGTGCACAGTGAGTACATTTTAAACTTTTGCATTTATTTTCATTTTGTGTTTGAAATTAAAAAAAAAAAAAAAAAAGAATTAGACCTAAATTTTATTTGAGTAAGAATATTTAAATTTTTTATTTAAATTTAATAGAATATTAAATATTTAAATTTAATTAAATTAAATATTCTAAGGAAGAATAAAGTTTCTAAGAAAAGAGTTAGCATAGTTACAAATAATAATGAAGTAATAAATATAATCAATTCACTACACTCTTGAGTTTAAAAACATTATTAGCAAGTTGAAATCAAAACATAACACTAGTGATGTATTTATTATAAATTGGTATAAAGAATTTAAGGAAGAAGTAGTCAAAAAACAATGAGTCAAAATCAAAGAGGGAGTCCTTTGGATTTTTTGTATTGTTTTTTTTTTTTTTTTTACTCGTCCTGTTCAACAGTTGAGCAAACAGATTAGAGCTAAAAATTCCCCTACACATCTTGTAGCTGCCCATATACAAAGGGAGACCTTTGCATAAACATTTTATACCTTCAGGTTCAGGTTCTAACTATTTAACAGGGCGTATTCTTTATCAGGGCCTATTCTTTGTCAGTGTCTTTATAACATGAGGTGACATAATCGACAAACAGTCTGTCTTTATGTTCTGCACATCTTAGCGTAGTGGTTAAACTTCTTATAATTGTTGCACTGAAAAGTCCTCCATGCGGCTGTGTTGTCTTCCACATTGCTTTGCATTCTGTGTTTGGAGCCGTCATGTTGCTATTGTGACTTTTAAATCTGTGGTGAGACGAGCTTGGCTAATGTGGTTTTTTGGCCTATTGCATGAGCAGACTGAGAAGAAGCGTTGGGAGTGGCACCTGCCATTGCTTTTAGTTGCTGCTGAAACAGCTCATGTGATTTTTACGATGTCGATCGCTTTTTCTAGAGTCAGGTCGGGGCCTTGACACGGCATTTTTCCCCCAACTTGTGGTGAGTTGGTTGAAAACATATCTCTGTCTCTGATCATCTCATCGCTGTTTTGATAATTACAGTCTTTGACCAGGAGTCTTAAATCAGTTAAAAACTGATCAAACTTTCACATTCTCCCTATATCTTCTCATGGAATTTATAGCGTGCAAAGATTGGGTTTGCTTTGGGCGTGACATATTCTTCCAATCGATTAAAAAAATAGATTCTCAGTGGACAACCACCAGGAGCAATGAGGGGTTCCGTGTCTTGCCTCCAATCAAAAGTTGACCACTCCACCACTGCACTAGGCAGACTGATGCTGTAGTATCGCAAGACCCAACACGAGTGTGGTAAGTCAACTCGGCGGTGCGTGAGCAGTTGAACAAACATTTTCGATCTTGATTCATTATTCCACCATATTAAAATAATCCTAGCAAAACTAACATAATCAGATAAGATTATTAAAATTTGTCAGCCTGGGGGACCAGGAGAAATTCATTGACGAGTGCTACAATACCTGCGTCATGGGGAAAACCACCACCACCCCCTCCTCCAAGTGTTGACGCCCTGAAGATTCTCCCGGGGCTGCCTCCTCTCCAGGCAGCAGCGTGAGCAATATCCTGGATTCGATTGATAAAAAGCTCTCCAGCCTTGATTGCCGCCTTAATCTGCTGGAGATTCTCCATAAAGAATTCCAAGGCCTGCGAGAGTCTCTGGAGTTCAGCCAGCAACAGGTGCAGGAGCTCGCAGCGGAGAACAAGGCCCTCAGAGAGACCATCAAGATCCTGGGCAGCGACACCGCCCGGCTCTCCGAGGAGAACCGTTCCATCAAGGAAACCCTCCTGGATCTTCAGGCGAGGAGCATGAGGGACAACCTGGTGATCTTGGGGATTCCAGAAGAAGCAGGGGAAGGCCCGGAGGCCACGGTAAAATCCTTCATGGAGGCCCACCAGAAGCTCCCCAAGGAGGAGGTGCAGAAGATCTCATTCCACAGGGTTCACTGCCTTGGAGGAAGAAGGTCCGACAACCAGCGCCCGTGTCCAATTGTTGCCAAATTTGAACATTTTAAACAAAAGAAGCTGGTGAAGGGCCGCGGACGGGAGCTGAAAGGAACGCACTTCAGCGTGAACAACCAGTTCCCGGCAGAAATCCTCCGTAGAAGGAAGATCCTGTTCCCGCTGAGGAGGAAGCATCTCACTGCTGGTTCCAGAGCTATAGTAGCCGTCGACAAACTGTACGTGGACGGCCGGCTGTTCCGGGACACAGAAATAACCCCCTGGCTGTGCTGAGAACATCTGCGCTGCCCAGAAGAAACCCGCTAATCCCTTTTCAATGAATGGGAAACCGGATCCTCAATAATCCACACCTCGGTCTCAGGAAAACAGTCTTTTTCTTCACCTCAGTCCCACTCATGTTTCTGTTGTTGTTTTGTTGTTGTTTTCGGTTTCTCTTCTATCTCTTTTTTTTCTTTCCTTTCCTTAGTCCCCCCCCTCCCCCCTCCTCATATGTAAAGCAACGCATCCCGGGAAAGTATTTATTTATGCACGGAACGGGCGTGCGCGCACACAAGCGCACACACGGGCGTGCACACGCTGACAAACTGCAAACACCTCACACAGGCTCTCATAGGACGCACGCAACATGCAACTCACATAGCCAGAAAACGTTCACGCACACACATGCACACTTGCAACTTGTTGCTTTATGCTGCTTCATGGTTTTACCCACCCCCCCTCCTATGATCAACCTCCTATCCCCCCCTCTCTAACATCCCTCTCTCTTGTTCCCTACCTTTCCTTTTCCGTCCGGTCCAACACAAAAGATTTTCAAATACGATTAAAATGAATAAAGTCTGGCCTCTATAAAAGGGCTTTATTCAGAAATACCTCTGGTTTGTCTGAAGATTAATAACCCCTGTTGTTAAAGTAAAACATGTCCAACACAAGAAGCCTTCAGCTCTCATCTGTCTGCCCAGCTGTTGGACAGGACAAGTTAAAAAAGAAAAAAAAAAAAAGATTTTCAGTACCTTTTTTCATCAGCTGTGAGAGGCCACGTGCTGTATACATCTCTGCCTTTTTCTCCAATCCACAACAGATAGCTGCATTTCTCCTTCTGCGACTTACTACGCAGCAGGTCTGAAAACATTAGCTCCACATGCTGGGGAGATATTCTCCATATGTCAGGTAAATTGGTGGAATTCGAATCTATTCGCGGCATCGGTACGCCGGCGCTCTTCGTCGTCAATCGTCAGGTCGATGTGGGCATGATCCCACACCATGCAACACTTTCGTAGTATTTAATGATATTTTCAGAAATTACAAGAGGCTTCTTCAGCAGACAACTCTCTTCTTTTTATTTTCTTCCGTCACACGTCACATACGTCATCGGCCTACGTGGTGCGTGGAATAACACCGGATGTTACATACCGTTAACAATAATAATCACGTCTTCAAATGTAAGGATTCGGTTTATGTAAGTGACGTAAGACCCGCCAATTCTGACGTCCAAACATTATTACCCCCTCCTCCCCTCCCAGTCTTGTCCCAACGGGTGACTCGTGTCCCCCCTGACATGCCTCCATGCCCCCCAAGGGAGGTGCGCCTCACAGAACCACAGCCCCAAATCATTATTGGCTTTAGAAACTTGATAACAGATTTAAAATATTGAAGATACGGTGCTTCTCCTCTGCCAATTTGTTTACCCATACCAAAAGAAATTTTTAATAATGTCCAAAACAATTGCTACTGTTTTGAGATAATTAGCTTATGTTGTTTTTGCTCATTTTTAAACATGTATTTTTTTATTTCAAAATTTTCAAAACAGAATTTTGAAGTTTCATAATCTAAAAACTGTTAAAAAAAAGGAACTGAAAAAGAGTATGTGTAATGATTTTAGTTTTGAAATGTTTAAATCATTTGTTGCCTTTGCTTCTACATTTATATTCCTTTTTTTACAGAATGAAAATCTACATTTTATGCGGGTTGATGGCTTTCATCTATTTAAAGAAAACAATTTGGAATAATTGCAACGAGGCGGCATGCAACAGTAATCGTGACCACTCAAAAACCCAAATGAACATAACTAAAAGAAGCTGTGGAGAGTCAAGTAGCAATGCAAATAATAAAAGCCAAGGGCATGCACTAACAGATTGCGATAAAGTAACAACTACTAGCAGTGCCACAGAATCAACCACAAAGACCAATGAGGAGTCAAATACAAACAGTCATGAAGAGACGAGTACCAGGAGCAAGGAGGATTCAAGTGTTGAGAGCACTGCAAAGTCAACAGCAAAAACAAGTGAGGAATTAACTACAAGCAGCAGTGAAGAGGCAAGTACAAAGAATATTGTAGATTTGAATACAGAATCAACTGCAAAGACCAGTGAGGAGTCAAGTACAAGAAGAAATGAGAAGTCAAGTACAAAAAGTAGTGAGAAGTCAAGTACAAGGAGCGGTGAGAAGGCAACCACAAAAAGTGGTGTAGGGTCAAACACAAGGATCAATGACGATTCAACTACTGAGAGCACTGCAAAGTCAACAGCAAAGACCAGTGAGGAATTAACAACAAGCAGCAGTGAAGAAAAAACTACAAAGAGCATTTTAGATTTGAATACAGAATTAACTACAAAGATCACTGAGGAGTCAAGTACGAAAAGCATTGAAAAGCCAACCACAAAGAGTGGTGAAGGGTCATATACAAGCATCCATGACGATTCAACTACTGAGAGCACTGCAAAGTCAACAGCAAAGACCAGTGAGGAATTAACAACAAGCAGCAGTGAAGAAAAAACTACAAAGAGCATTGAAGATTTGAATACAGAATTAACTACAAAGATCACTGAGGAGTCAAGTACGAAAAGCATTGAAAAGCCAACCACAAAGAGTGGTGAAGGGTCATATACAAGCATCCATGACGATTCAACTACTGAGAGCACTGCAAAGTCAACTGCAAAGACCAGTGAGGAATTAACTACAAGCAGCAGTGAAGAAACAAGTACAAGGAATATTGTAGATTTGAATATGGGATCAACTACGAAGACCAATGAGGAGTCAAGTACAAGAAGAAAAGAGGAGTCAAGTACAATAATCAGTGAAGAGTCAAGTACAAGGAGCAAGGAGGATTCAACTACTGAGAGCACTGCAAAGTCAACTGCAAAGACCAGTGAGGAGACCAGTATGACGAGCGGTGAGGAGTCGTACACACATGTATTTTAAATTGATACTACTCTGCTTCTGTCATGTGACAAGTCAACAAAACTAGATAAAGGAGTAAAATGTATTATTTGAGGCTATTATATTAAAAAGAAAAGTGGAAATAGATGCATATAAAAAAGAGAGTAGTCAAGAATAGATTAGCAAAGATTATGGATAGAAGGAACAAATCATAAGAGGACATAGCTGTCAAAGCATTTAAAAGTTATTGACAATCAAAGAAAAGGGTGATGTTAAGGGTCAAATAAGAAAATGTGGATGCTTACCTACGTTCAGATATACCAGGGGTCTGCAACTTGACATTTGGTTTTTTTACCACTGTGACTAAAGAAAAACAAAATGATAGAGATAAAAAAAAAAAGTTAACTTATTTAGGTGATGTAAATATAGTCGGGTTAATGAATTATATCTGAAGTACTTGTTTTTTTTCCACCACTACTAACATTGTAACAAACCAAAAGGTTTGAATGATTAACCATTGAATGCACAGATTTCAAATACCGAGCAACATTTTGACAGTGTGTTGATTTTCTCCAAGCTTTGTTTAAAGTTGGAAAAGGTTTAAATCACATTTTATCTTATGGTGCTAATCAATGTTTAGTTGCTGTCCAGATAGGTGTTGCTAAAAATACTTTTACATGCTTTAAAACTGTTTCTATTAGATCATAAACCAAAGAAGTCCCCTTGATAGTCAGGTTACCAGCTTAACTTGAATTTAAATGTTTTTTAGTATACAATATCCATATATATACAGTGGTAGACAAAATTGTTAGTACCCCTTAGTTAAAGAAAGAAAGTCCACAATGCTCACTGAAATGACTTGAAACATTCAAAAGTAACAATAAATTAAAATGTATTGAAAATTAAATAATCAAAATCAGCCACTACTTTTTAGTTGTTGATTAACAGAATTATTTAAAAAGACAAACAAAGGAAATAGGGCTGGACAAAAATGATGGTACCTCCACAAAAGACTGAGAACTAATTGCCCAGAGGGTCATGATGAACTCAGGTATGTCCTTTAATTGACATCACAGCTGTTTTCAAACACATAATCAGTCAGTCTGCCTATTTAAAGGGAGACAAATAGTTATGTTGCTGTTTAGTGAAAAGGTGTGGACCACACTGAACATGGACAACAAAAAGCGAAGGAGAGAATTGTCCCAGGACATTAGAAACAAAATTATAGACAAACATCGCAAAGGTAAAGGCTATAAAACCATCTCTAAGCAGCTTGAAGTTCTTGTGATGACAGTGGCATATATTATTCAGAAGTTTAAGACCCACAGGACAGTAGCCAACCTCCCTGGACGTGGCCTGAAGAGGAAAATTGATGACAAATTGAGGAGACGGATAGTTGGAACTGTATCCAAAGAGCCCAGAACAACCTCCAAAGACATTAAAGGTGAACTCCTAAATCAAGGTACATCAGTGTCAGATCGCACCACTTGTCGTTGTTTAAGCCAGAGAGGACTTCATGGGAGACGACCAAGGAGGACACCACTGTTGAAATGAAATCATAAAAAAGCCAGACTGGAATTTACAAAAATGCATGTTGACAATCCACAAAGCTTCTGGGAAAATGTCCTTTGGACAGAAGAGACAAAACTGGAGCTTTTTGGTAAGACACATCACCTCTATGTTGGTAGACTCAGAAATGAGGCATACAACGAAAAGAACACTGTCCCTACTGTGAAACATGGAGGAGGCTCAGTTCTGTTTTGGGGCTGCTTTGCTGCATCTGCCACAGGGTGTCTTGAAGTTGTGCAAGGTAAAATGACATCTCCAGATTATCAAGGCAGTCTGGATAGAAATGTGCTGCCTAGTGTCAGAAAGCTTGGTCTCAGTCGCAGGTCATGGGTCTTCCAACAGAACAACAATCCAAAACACACAGCCAGAAACCCCCCAAGAACGGCCAACAGAAAAGCGTTGGACTATTCTGAAGTGGATTCTATGAGCCCAGATCTGAATCCCATTGAACATCTGTGGAAGGAGCTGAAACAAGCCATTTGGAGAAGACACCATCAAACCTGAGACAACTGGAGCAGTTTGCTCATGAGGAGGGGGCCAAAATACCTGTGGACAGGTGCAGAAGGCTCATTGACAAATACAGAAACCGTTTCATTGCAGTGATTGCCTCAAAAGGTTGTGCAACAAAATATTAAGTTATGGGTACCATCATTTTTGTCCAGCCCTATTTCAGTAGTTTGTTTTTAAAAATAATTCTGTTAATCAACAACTCAAAAGTAATGGCTGATTTTGATTATTTAATTTTCAATACATTTTAATTTATTGTTACTTTTGAATGTTTCAAGTCATTTCAGTGAGCATAGTGGACTTTCTTTCTTTAACTGAGGGGTCCCAACAATTTTGTCCACCACTGTATGAAACATATATTACCGTTGGCACACAAAAGCAATTTTTATTTAAATATTAGTAATATTCCTGAGTTATTTTCCAACCCAGAAATAAGACGACTTGATCTCTGATGCCCCGGCTTTTGTTCCTTGTTCCTCGTGGGCGAAGGCAGGGGACATCCTGGACAGATCGCCAGTCTGTCGCACAGACCTCAGGTTTTTGGAGGAATACTCAGAAATGAATCAACGGATCAAAATACTGCTTTGGGGTTTCTTTTTGTAAGGAATTAACATTGTTATACCTTTTAAAGATCATAATTTGATTTTTTTTTGGTATGGGGTAATTAAGAATTTTGGCTCTTACTAGGTTTTGGTCAGAGAGCAATCAGCCAGAATGTTGAAGGTTGCAGACCCCTAACATTGTCCTATCATGGGATTATAGATGGTCGTCAGGTGATCAAGACTTGGTTCTTCTTTTAAACGTTAGTTGACTTAGTTCACATTAACTCTGTTTGTTGTCTTTACAGATAATTCTCCAACTGTAATTTTAGGAAACAATTTGATAAGTGACATGAGTAATTCAGGCGGGAATGACATTTACAAGTAAGCTTTTATTTGTCATAAAAAGAAATGTACCACAAAGTATATGAGATTTTTTTTTAATTAAAGTTGTTCTTACGATCTTCTGTTCTGTATTTATATAGAGTCACAAAGAACATAGAGACCCTTTTGGAGAGCATAAGCGTGAAGAAAACTACAACAATTTCTGGCAAGAATTATGTTGTGATGTTGTACAAGCACACCGATCCCTTCAATGGGGCGGTATTTTATGCCAGTGAGACTCAGGTAAATGATTTTTGACTGATCAAAGACTTTGTTCACAAATTATCAGCTGTTCTCTCCATGTTTCTGAAGAAAACTTGATTCCTGAAGAAGTTGGTTTTACCACAGGACTGCTCAGTCATGGTCAACAAGCTCTACCAACCTACTAGTTTTCCAGCTACCTCTGCCGTACTTGCTTTTAACAAAAGCAGGAAAAGAGATGATGGATTTTGGTTACTGATCATGCCTGATCCAGGTGATCAGCACTAAGTAGGACAGATATAGCTGGAAAATTAGAGCGGAAGGCAGATTTCAATGCACAGTAAATAATCAGGGTTCTGAATTTGAAACATTAGCAAACTTTTAATACAGTTGCTCTTCTCTTATAAACCCAGAGTTGCTGTAGGCTTTTAATGCAAATGCACTCTTTGAGAAAGCCAATGTGAAATATAGAAATAGCTACAACATATAGAAAAAACCCGTAACCCTACTTTCAATAAACTGCACCATTAAGAAAACGGATTGTAATCAGTAACTTATCTTCTTAAGGCCCGTACACACCGGGACGAATTTCGCCGGCGATTTTCGTCTGCGAAATTCGCCTCGTGACTAAACAAAGGGCACCAATGAGAGTGTGCACACCGACGCGAAAAAACGCCACGCGTCAAAGCGTCAAAAAAAAAAAAACGCCTCGGGTTCGTTTTTTTTTTTGACGCCTCGCGTCGAAATCTATTCGACCAATGAGAATGGCGCTTTTGCTCACGTGTCTGGAGCTTCTGAAGTTACAGTAAAACACAACTTGGGGGCGCTCAAACACAACACTGCCTTTCTGAGCACACATACCAGCAAAGAAGATAGACGCCAAGTAGCGGCTACACTGCCGCAAAGAAATAATGACGGACATTCTAAAATATCCCCGAAAACGCTCATGAGACATTTTCAGCTTTTGTACCAGTCGATAAAACTCACCATGTTCTTCTCTTCTCGTAACTATGGGATGTATCCAAAATCGGCGTCTTTTCCGGCGTCTTTGATCATTCAACAGAACAATAATTTCTTCATCATTGGAACTGGAGCTGGAGCTACTGGTGCTTGAAATATTCATGTTTTCTTTGTTTGATTCTGACGAACGAGTAAATAGTGGCTCTCTTCTTCTGAGTGAAAACCACCTTGTGTACAGGAGTATTTCTGTTTGACATTAAGCGCCATCTAATGTCAGGGAATGAAATTGCATGTTGGCTCGGCTCGTCGTCAGCGAAAATCGCCTGGGTGTGAACACAAAAGACGTGGCGAAAAACGCTGGCGAATAACGCCAGGCGAATATTCGTCCCGGTGTGTACGGGCCTTTATGTGTGGATATTTGTGTGTTAAGTTGCGTGGCCATCTCTCTGAGACAGTAGAACTGTAAACTGCCGTCCATATTTTTCTATTGTAATCTCCCATTAAAGCATAACTTGTTTCATTTTCTGTTTCTTTTACTCACAGGCAGATTCTGATAAACCTGTCTACAATCCTACAATAACTGTTCAACTGCCGGGAGAGTTGAATCTCAGCAAGACGGAGGACATGATTGCATTCATCAATCTCAAACTTTCAGATTGGGTCAGAAATTACAGTTTTTGGACTATCAGTACTAACATACTAGTCAGAAAGGAGTACAAAAAATATTTTTATTTTGTAATATTTCCATTACACAAAGCCATCCTTTTTTAAGTAAACTGTTTTTTTTTTGTCAAGGACAGCATGCAAAACCAGCTACCTTTGGATCTTGTTACCAACCGTTTTGTAATCATGAACCATTGCTGAAGTGTTGTCTATTCCTTATTTGAGCACATCCCTGTACTCATGAACAATTTAAGGCTGTGGCAAAATAATTGTACAGGTTAAAGGAGGGCATAAAGCATAAATATCCTTTTCTATTTAGCAAAGAATAGATACATTTTGTTCTCTAAATGGTTTTCCAGGAAGCTACCACAGCTGGAAAGTAGGGGGATGTGTATGACACGCAGGGAATTTACATAGAACAAAGGCCCATCTTGCTTTCTGTTTTACATCTCCGTAAAATGATAACTTGATCATAGACTACAAGAAAAATTATGATGCAAACTTTACAGACTGTCAATGCACAACATTTTCATCACAGAATTGCAGAGTCTAAATTTATGCAGTAGCCAGAAAAAGGATCTTTCTCACTTGTTTCTTGTGCTAAAATAGGCTTTTATTGTGTCTAGTATGAGTCAATAAATGCTCCTTATGTTTAGTCATTTTAAATTGGTTGAAAGATAAAAGCCACAACTGGAATTGGGGTATTTGGGCAGCTATAGTGTAGCTCAGGGGTGCTCAGACTTTTTAGGAATCTCTACCAATGGCCTTCTGTTCGTTGCTTCTGTGTGGCTTCATGTGCTCATTTATTTGGGTTGCAATGATGTCTGACATAAACTTCCATTTTGTGGAGAGACAGATTATTGGCAGATAGTTGGATGGTACTGCACTCTTTGAGGGACCCTTCTGGGTCAGGATTGTTCACCCTTCCGTGTTAACAAGCAAAGGGTTTTCAGACATTTACAAAGGAATAGCTTAAATTGTGGTATTCATATGATAGTAACAGTAATTTCAACTGTGCTTTGGCTCTAAAATAGTATTTAAAATCCCTTAACATATCTTTCTTTCATTGTAGAATGATAGCTTCCCTCCATTGAATGAAAACAGACTGGTTGGCCTGAGTGTGAAAAACAGAAGCATCACTGGACTTAAGACACCTGTCAAAATGAACATGAGTTACTCAGCTGGACTAAATGTGAGTACAACTTTGACTCTTCATAATTAATTTACCTGAATCAACAACAGGGCATCTTTATATCTTATTTAATAAAGCACTTTAATACATAGCAGGAATTGTTCCCTAAAGAAAATTTGATAAGACCGATTCAGATCTATTGTTATTGTTGTTCATCATGTTAGGATTCGCCACAGCCACACAGGTGGTTTGGCAGAGAGACTCAGACTTGGGCCCCATGTGGCTACATAGCTAGGCAGTAGCATGAAAGGTCTTGCCTGAGGACCCACACTAGATTAAGCTCATTGTTGTACACCCTGGCAATTGAATCCTTGTTTCCTGCGTGCCACTGGCTGTTTTAATTTAGTAGAATCCCTTGAACTTTCAGCTTCTGCTGCAATTTCTCCCTCCCCTTCTGAAAGTAGTGTTGTTGTGATCACACTTATGACTGGACCTTTCGATTGTAAAAGAGATCTGGGTCGTACAGCCGAACACAGTTTTGCTCCAATCTCCCTCTCAGGTGTACTACACATCTAAGAAAAGTAGGTTTGGAGGAACAGGCGGTCCTAGACTATAAGGCCATGTCTACAAGGAAGACTTTTCTCCAGTCCTCCTGCGTTTTTGGCACCGTTGTTTCTCTGCAACATGCTGATTAAGATAAGACAAGATAAGATAGGATAAGATAAGATAAGATAAGATAAGATAAGATAAGATAAGATAAGATAAGATAAGATAAGATAAGATAAGATAAGATAAGATAAGATAGGGCTAAAGATACTTTATTAATCCCAGCTTGGGAAATTGGGTTGTTGCAGCGTCTGCATTAGGCTCAAAGATACAAACACACAAACAATGAGTGACAATAGAAAACAGAACAATCAGAAAAATGAAAAAGAAACATCAGAGAAAAACAATTGGTTTGCTTGACAGCTCTGGAGAAAATAACAGACAGACCTCAAGGGAGTAAATGGATGATGAGTTATAGAGTCCAATGGAGTGAGGTAGGAATGATCTCCTGTAGCGGTTGGTGTGACTGCCCTTCTTGAATTGGGAAGACTTTCCTTATAATAATAATAATTTATAAAATAAATGAATATTAAAATAAATAATTATCCCACAATGGGGAAATTCATCTCCTTCGAGAATTGAACCTTGGATTCCTGCATGGTAGTCTTTCACCTTACCATCAAGCTACCCAGTCGCCCAGGTGAAGTGATCTCCTTTTCGCCCTCTTTAACAATTATTAGGATTTTAGTCTGTGGCTGTGAATCCATTGGTACTGGCATGTCCTCATCAGAGGAGGACTCAGAGAGGATGAACTGTGATTCCTCAACAAAAGACTCTTCTTTACAAGCCCAGAGTCCACATCTGGAAGTGCTTGGAAAAGAGCTAAGGTTCAAGAGGAGTGAGTTTCTTGACTGACCTTCTTGCTGTCATTGGGATGTTTGTCTTTTTGACTTGAACGTGTGTTTACTTTTATAAACATAAGTCCACATACATCAAATAACTCCATCCCGACGCAACCATTTAGTTGTGGTAGGTTTTTAGTTAGAATGCACACTAGGTACTGCATGCTGCATTAACATATAAATGACCAAGTGAAGTGAATGTCTCATTATTTGGCTTTGTGCCACAATGATGGGCTCATGGACTAGAGAGGGGGATTCTTCCATGTGCAAATTTGTGAAGGCCTGTACACACAGGGACGAATATCGCGCGCGAAAAAAGAATTTCCCCATCGTGGGATTCAAAAAGCCTTTCTTATTTTATCTTGTCTATTTAACCATCTTGTGCCTTTTTCTCATAGAAAACCCAAAAACCTCAATGCGTGTTCCTGAACAATACAAGTCAAGGTCAGGGACGCAAAACATTATTTACTTGCCATAAATCCACAAAAGCTGCTTTTTGTAATAATTTAAAAATATAAAATCTTCATTATTGGTGCATTTTAATAAATAATAAATGTGTGTTTCATCACCAGCATTTAGCACAGAGGGCTGCCAGACACAGTGGGAGTATGGTCAGCATCAGGTGATCTGCTCTTGTGATCATCTTACATACTTTGGCATTCTCATGGTAAGATTATATTCTTTATTTTAAATCAAATAATTTCATTTGTTCACATTTATTTTAAAATTGTGCTGTTTTATTTGATTATTTCATTTATTAGAGGAAAAAATGCTAAACAAAACAAACAAACAAAAAAGTAAAAGTAGTTTAAGCTATTTTTGCCACAAAAAGCGGTGATTATAGCTATAATTGTTAAAAACAAAATGACTTAAATGTTTTTTTGACAGTGTAAAGCACATTAAAAGATCTAAATTAGAAACACATTTTTACCATATCAGGCCAGATTGTTGTGACCAGTTCACTGCAACATCGTACAGCACAGTAACTAGAGAGCTGACTATGTAATCAGCTGTTGTGTCCATCAACTCAAGAAACTCCGTTGTGACGTCTCTTCAACACCTTTAATAAATATGCAGCTGTATATATCTGGGATGTTGGTGCTTTCATAAATAGCAATGCAATCAATGACTGGATTAATTCATTTGGGGTCCAAGTCTCCTCAGAGATGTATCTGTAAGTGTAATCCTTGACAGACCCATGTTGGCAAAGGTCGGCTGCTTTTTGGGGCAAAAGACTTCTGCAAAGATTTTTCAATAAGTTCACCATCTGAAAATAGTTTTGATGTTTGCACCAACGTGTTTACAATAAGGCAGCCGTCAATGCTCCATCATGTCAATGCTGCAGTGAATGCAAACGGTTCTTTTTTTAGTCCAGATAGTGGTTGGTAAATCTTCTCATTTTTTAACTGCAAATAGTGAAACTTTTCTTTATGGTGAGTCTCATAGTGTTGCTGAATGTTGTATTCTTTTAACACTGCGACCTGTTGACATACCAAGTATGCAGGTTTTGCATTCAGCTTTGTGGAAAAAAAAAACTGTAAATTTTTCCTGGAAAGCTCTTCACTCCACTTCACTTTTTGACAATATTTTGGTCATTATTGTGTCCTTACTGATCAACCATATAGCAAGATAATAGGGGAAAGGCTCATAGGGAACCAAAGTGAATCTTACCCAGACGCAGAGCTGTTAGGTGAAAAAAGCATAGCTCTGCACGTGCCAAAAGCGAAAGCTGTTTTGTGTTTTCTTTGCTCCCCCTAGTGGCAGAATAGCACATTTCGGTTATTTCTTTAAAAAAATCATAACTCACCACAGGACTGGACTAGAAACTTGCTTTCTTTTTAACACATCCCTTATGATATTTACTCTCATGTGTGGGCCGGACTAGTCCACCTTGGCGGGCCTAGTAACGGCCCGCGGGGCCGTATGTGTGACACCCCCCTGTATCAATATCAAAATGTACTTTCCCTGCAGGTTTCCTCTTCATGTCCTCCACCGACCAGCAGATATGTCACGCATTACTGTAGGATCGGCTGCGGTATTTCTTCTTTTTTGTCTAGTGGTCACAGTTTTTTGTCTTCTACACAAGGAGGTACTAAAGTCATTTTGTTAGATATCCTACATCCAATTGAGCTCATTTAAATTGTTCTTGTTGCAAAGTTTTCTTAATATCCATATATGGTATTTAATAATTATTGCTCATCACATCTTCTCTGTTCAACAGGAAAATCAAAGTTGATGATACTAAAAAGATCCACATCAGCCTGGCGATCGCCTTGATCCTCCTCAACCTACATTTCCTTACCAGTGGGATGGTGGCAGAATCCTCCTCTTCGGGCCTTTGTGTTTACATGGCTCTTGCTCTCCACTACTCTCTGTTGGCCACCTTCTGCTGGATGGGCTTGGAGGGGTTCCACCTCTACCTTCTCATCTTCAAAGTCATCACCATCTCCATCAATAGATACATGTTGAAAATCAATGTGGTGGGATGGGGTGAGTGTTGTCAGTTGAATGGAGACACGTTTCCTGTTGTACATTTCACTTGAAGAACCAGTTCTTTGTTTGGTTTTTGTGTTTCAGGTGTTCCAGCGGTCATTGTGTTGCTTTTGCTGTCAATAAACACAGAATTTTATGGCAAATATACATTTGTGGACGCGTCAAACTCCACTAGTAGTACAATGTAAGAAAAACTCAAGAACAAAGTTGAACATCTAACAACATATCTTAAGTTTAAAGGAATGCTGCTTTAACATTCATCAGAATTTTGGGGTCTATTAGTATTAACAGTTTTTTGCAAATACACTTACATTTTTTGAAAGACTTGCTAAACACTGCTATGACACAAACATGTTTTCCTGGATAAAAGAAATAGATCATTTATATAGTTATAACTTATTAAGTTATAATAGTTTTCTTTGCTTTCTTTTTTGTAGATGCTATATAACCAATGAGAACGTAAAGTGGGTGACCACAGTGGGAGTGTTTGGTCTGATGTTCCTCTTTGTCATGGTTGTGTTTTTGCTAACAGTCAGAAATCTGATGCCAAACTGCTGTCAGAAAGAGGTAAGAGCCACAAATTAGGGTATTATTTTCTATTCATTTTTAGAACACTAGCTTACTGAATGATGTTGAAGTTATTCAGCATCCGTGGTGGGGTGGTGGACCTCTGATTAGAAAACTGCAGGTTTTAAAGTGTGTTAAAGTGTTGGGCAAGACAATGACCCCACCTTGTCTCTGGAAAGTTGTCGCCTGTGTTGCCGAGTCGGACACCTTAGCTAAAGCGAATTGTCGAGTTCACATGGAGGGACCATAGATCGGCATAAACCATGGGTGTGTAAAAAAATGTCTTCATTTGGTCCTGCCTCTTTTCACCACATTTTGAACATCCGATTTAGGTGGAGTTACCTCCAGCCAATATGGCTGTGCCCGTGAGCTGCCCGCCTGAACTTGCTTACTCTGGGTATGTCGGTTCCAAAGGACAGGATATGAGTTTGCATAATTACTCTCGACTTGGTAACCCTGGGTTAATGCACGTGCACGTCATGTACATAAAGACATTCTCAATGGATCGCCGATTTCCGGAGTCATCATGGAAACGTGTGGAGAATAAAAAGAGAGTGCTATACTTCAGTGAGACAGAGTCTGAGATATTAATGACGGCGTATGAAGATTATACGTCCATCAAAAAAGTAATACGGCTGCCTCATCAGCAAAAGAAAGATTTTCTGCTCTGAGAAAAATAACGAACAGTAGAAAATAACGGAGTAGACTCATGAGTTTCTGATCTTATTTGTGATGAAAAATGCTTTTGGGAATATATAAATACAACTTATCCAATTTAAATGAATTAATTCAATTGGTAACAAGTAACTGTGTTAAATTTATTCATCCTAAATTCTTATGTCTGTCTAACTCCATAATTGTTTACACAACTCAAATTTACATATTTACCTAACTAAATGTCATATTACTCCAATTCATTAAAGTTGTTCCATCTTAATTTATTGTACTTCTTGAACTCTCATATGTCAAAGTTTGGGCCCGCAGATATTCGCATTTTATAAAACTGAAATGGATGATAAAGTGTGAATTTGCACTATTGAGCCTATACTTAGTTATCCTGACTCTGACTTTAACTTCAGCTCTTACGATATCAGTGAGCACTAATGGTGCTAAATAATATTATCATCCTCTCCCTCCCTCTCACTCGTGGTGCAGAAAGAATTAAACATAACAGGACAAAATAACTCAGCAATACAGAGTAAAACAGCTACAACTAAACAGATTTGGTCAAAAACCCACACTTAAACCAAAATCCGTCCAGAAAGCCAAGAGGTAGGTATCCCACAATTCCTTGCGCTGCCGATCTAACAGCAGCACCACAGTTACACCTACTCAATTAAATTAATTTGAATGACAGTAAACTAACTATGTCTGATAACTATGTGCTATTTTTAAGTTGACTGAACTCAGAAAAATGATTTATCTTTACTGAAGCAAATAATTAAGTTAGATCAATGTAAAATTTTTATCTTTACAGCATCCATACGTGGTCTTACCAGTGTTTTTCAACCTTTTTTGAGCCATGGTACACTTTAACCTTGACAAAAATCCCGCGGCACACCAGCATCCAAAAATTTTTTAAAAAGGAGAAACTCATAGTCTGTATTGATCTACAGTCCTTCCGCAATTTCACATGCATTTTTGTGATAATTGTGGCAGAAAAAGCTAGAAGTTGCAGCTGTTTTTTTCTAAAAGATGCAATGAAAGTTAAGTTAAAAGATTTCAAAACGTTTTGATGTTTGTTCATTGTGGTTTCAAGAAGTTTAACAAGGACGACTCATTGTGCGCTGAGCTGTCACTTTAACCCAGTGCCTCATGGGAGATGTAATGAAAACAGCCGCTGAAAGCAGACAGACTAGCGTCTCTGAGCTTCAGTGTTTTGTTCACTTTTTCCACGGTCTGTGGAAAGCTACACCGCTAAAGACGAGAAGACTTTAAAGAGACTTTATAAGCAGAATCTGAACAAGGAAGTGAAGACTTGAACCAATTCTGACTGGTCAGACTGATGAAGTATGATTGAGTCTCCAAGAATGATTGGTGGAGACAGTTAAAGGGGCGGGACTTTTCTGTAAACAGCTGTAGCTGCTGAACACGCGGTACCGTCATTCTTATCAAAATGTCTTTGATAGAATCAAATGAACACAAAGAAAAAAGTATTTAATGATCTTTCATATTCCTAACTACTCTGTGTTTTATCAGGGCCTGTTTGGATGAACACAGAGCTGAAATCCTGGAGATGGTTAATGTTTTTAGATCAGTTAATGAGAGCAATGTCCCACGGTACACCTGACCATCTCCCACAGCGTGGCACACCGGTTGAAAAACACTGTTCTTATCAACCTCTCACGGTGGAAAAAGTATTATCTGAGCTTCTTCATCCACTAAATCATCTTTAAATGGACATGCCATGCTGCTTCACCTCTAGGAAAACAAATTAACCTTCAACTAAACCTGCTCCAGACCAGGTCATATTTAGAGGATGAGTTGCTATGGCAACTTGACATACCCTCTAACATACCTCCGTTTTTGGAACCAAAAGCCGAGGTTATCCACTTCCTTAGCCTTGAACTTACCGTGGTTACTCACATGACCTGCTTTTTGGAATACCCCCCGGGTCGGTTGGCAAAACCTTTTTTAGCCTAAATAAATAAATAAAACTATAAGTGCGTTTCCACATATCAGTACATCTGTCAGAAGAACAGGCAGACGGCTGGATCCAAATGCAGCAGGTTTATTAGCTCAGCTAAAAATCCACAAAGCTAAATCTGGGCCAGGCAGACAGGGGTCAATAACAGGCATGAGGTCATCAGAGGAGAGACAGGGTAGTCAAAATCCAGATGAGAGTCGGGACAGGCAGCAGGCAAACAGAGTTAAAAACAGTGTTCTGAAAGCAGAAGATCAGGTCCAAATATAATGCTCCGCAATGACGGCAGAGTGGCACAAATAAGACTTAGCACTAAACTAAACTCAGTGCTGTGCTTAAGTAGACTGTGATCGATTGACTGAATGAGAGTCAGGTGTGTGACATCGAGGAAGTGCACGCTTGGGGTGCTGGGAGAGGAAGTGCTTGCAGTACTCTAAATGGTAAATGGTGTATACTTGTAAAGCGCTTTTCTACCTTCCTCGAAGGCCCAAAGCGCTTTACAGTCACAGTCCCATTCACACATTTTCCGCTGTGTTCTGAACACTGGCCCCAACCTCCCACCAGAGGCAAGCTGGGGTTCAGTGTCTTGCCCAGGGACACTTCGACACATGGGCGGGAAAGGAGCTTGCAATCTTACTCTTACCCTAGAGACTTATCCTGCTGGTGGCCAGAGGCGAAGACAGAGTTCTGACTTCTGACAAAATTAGTACATTATAAGAAGATAAAATAAACAGTACATAAAATGAAAAACAAAACAAAACATCAAAACCTGCACTGGTTCCACATGTTCCTATTATGTGTAATGAAAATGTCCAACTGATGTTTTATGTTAAATTAAATTGGACATTGAATGAGGTTATTGTTGGACATAAAATACTTGACAAAATATGCACATTGTTTTCAGTTTTTTAAACGTTATAGCACTAAATAGACAGTTTACCTTAGAACATTGGTATGGACAAAATCAGCCTTTTAAAGAGTGCATTTACATTAAATAACTTTCATTGCAATGATGGTTCTAGGTATTGGTATCCTAGTACAAGAAATGCTTTGATTGTGTTTTGATTATATTTGGTTAATCAGTTAAGGCAGAGGAACTGGAACGGACTGAAGCAGAACGTGTGCACCGTGCTGGTCCTCATCACTCTGCTTGGGATTACCTGGGGAATCATCTTCTTCTCGTTTGGCCAACTGACCACTCCTGGCCTCTACGTCTTCTGCATTTTGAACTCACTGCAAGGTGGGGACAGTTTGAGATTGTATTTTTTAACCAAATAAAACATTTAAAGATGGTTCCCACAGAGAAACAAATACCAGTCTCAGTTTCTTCCCAAATGTGTTCTAAACATTACATTTCCACAAATCACACAGCAAGTGTTCGGCCTGCTGGGCCTCAAACTGTAGTATATTTTATTAATGACATCATGTTTAGTTCTTAAACTTCATTTCTCTTTTGTCTGCAGGTTTTTTCATCTTTCTCTACTTTGTTTGCTTTTTAAATAAAACCAAAGAAATCCAAACTTCACCAAGTACGAAATCAACCGTCACAGTCTCCCTGGATATTTTGGAGTAGAATCTCATCCAAGTGGACTTGTTTTCTTACGTCACCGGCCTGAGCTCAGTGATTCTGACATTAATAACTTTATTTGCAACTTTTTTAAAAATCTGATGTTTTGCAAATACTTAGCAACAAGATATTTTTCAACAGCTGTCATAGTTACATGGGTCTGTATGGGATGTTATTCTGGAGAAGCATGAAAGAAATCCAAAGAAGAACTGTGAGCTGTGCTACAAATAGGCCCACAAGAAAATGTTGAGTATTTAAAAGAATGCTGTCAAATACATCAATACATCTCCATACATTGTACTTACTATTATTTTTGATTGTTTGGGGAAAACAGGAATCTTTTTTTCATGTCTGTATTCCAGTTAAAATGCATTTTAATTCAAATAAAAATCATCTTAAAAAAATTCTCACAGGTAACCTACAACGTGATCTATAATGCTTTATTTTTTGGCATGTGATTGTTTTGCATAGAATTAAGATGTATTTGAGGAAAGGTATTTAAATATATTGTGTTTCTAATGACAAAGCCAGATTCTTTTGCTAATTACTGGAATGTTTACCAATTGACCCCGTCCCACTTCAGGTCTTGTTTCTAATGTTCAGACCTGCGGATGATGTCAGAGATCTGTGCAGTGTGTAAATGTCAATGGAGCCCAAGCAACAGACCAAAAGTTTGGACACACCATCTCATTCAAATTAATGGGAAGGTGTGTCCAAACCTTTGGTCTGTACTGTATATGATTAAATTTAAGAAAAATGAAGATAACTTACTTTATCGACATGAAGGAAGCTGGTGTTAAAGTAGAGGATGCAGAAGACAGGGTGAGAAGGAGGAAGCTGATTGGCTGTGGTGATCCCTGAAGAGAAAAGATGAAAAGAAGAAAAAAATGTTTGGGTTTGGGAATGAAAACCTGTGGACAACTACAAAATGTGTTTTTTAACCTAAATATATTGACATTTTTGTAAAACTATTGATTTACAAGTGTAGATACAGTTTTCAGTCGCATTTATTACATGAATTTGAATTTGAATTAGAAAGATTGGCATTTGACTGTGGGGACAGACAAGAAATCCTATTTTAAATTACTTTTCATATATTTCAAACAAATATATCTGTAATTTCTACTGTACAATAACATGTGCAGAGTGTTTTTTGTGACAATAATATATACTTTGTATTAAATTGTTAATAAAGGTCTAAACATTTAGCATAAAATAATATGCTGGATACAGAAATTTGACTCTTTTGGTGGAATCATTCAAATATTATTTGCAGGCAGATGTTCAGATTTGGGCATAATATGTCACACATTTGATTCACTGTAAGGGAATCAGCTATTTTTTTCCCCCTGATAATCCGGAGCAAATTTTCAGTCTGAAAATGCCCCAGCGGACCCTGGTCCGGGACCAGGAACCTCTCTCAGATCCATCTTTCGAGGTGGTCTTCGTTAGTTTCTAATCGGCCTGAGCTCTGCTTCGCTCTGAGATTCCTCAGTCTTAATACTATCCGTCCTCAGAGCGGAACAACTGAATAAAACTGCCACTGTAGCTGGTGGTCACGTGATCTAAACACAGTCAGAATGTAGGAAACACAGGGGCCGCGGACAAATATTAAGCAATAGTTGTTGTGTTATCAAAGAAAAAAAGGGTGCAACTCTTTACTTCTCTTTATGACCTCAGTATCATAATAAACTCTTTACATTTATTTGAACACGGCTGAAAATGCTTCATACATGCTTTTCTGTGTTTCGTCATGTGTCACGCGCTGCGTTGACGTCTTCCTTAAAGCTACCCTACCTCAACAGAATTCTCTCAAAGCAATGCCATAACCGTGCAACATGAATCACAGCCACTGATTGAAATGTGATCGGATGAATGCGGCTCAGTAAAACAACTTTTAACATGATATAGATTGTTTCACACTGTTTCCCCGATAATCTGTATGTCATAAACAGTTATTAGCGTACCTTCTTAGCTGTCTTCTTGTCAGTAACCGCCCTGCAGCATGCCTCTGTTCCCTCTCCCTGGCCACTCTCTCCAGCTACTCTGGGGGGACCCCGAGGCCTTCTTAGGGACATAGTCTCCCCAGGGTGTCTTGGGTCTTCCCCGGGGCCTCTGCTCAGTGGGTCATGCCCATAAACTCCTCCCCAGGGAGGCATCTGGACGACATGCCTGAGCCATCTCAACTGGCTCCTCTGGATGTGGAGGAGCAGTGGCTCTACTCTGAGCCCTTTCTGGGTGACCGAGCTTCTCCCCCTATCTCTAAGCGAGCCCCAGACACCATACGAAGGAAGTTCATTTCAGCCCATTGTGTTCAAGACCTTGTTCTTTGGGTCATGACCCAGAGCTCAGGACCAAAGGTGAGTTCTGGAACGAAGATCGACCGGTAAATTGAGAGCTTCGCTTTCTGGCTCAGCTCTCTTTTCACCACAACGGACCCATACAGCGACCCTATAACGGCAAAATCTGCTTCAATCCGCCTGTTAATATCACGCTCCAGTCTTCCACCACTCGTGAACAAGATTCTTAAATTCCTCCATCTGGGGCAAGAGCATTCCACCCACCCAGAGAGGGCAAACTACCTTTCTTCAGTCAAGAACCATGGCCTCAAACTTAGTGATGCTGACCTTAATCCCAGTTGCTTCACACTCTGTGTATTTTCTTGTATGTCTACATGTAAAAGGTTACCAGGTCATGTCCCATTCCAAGCCAGGAGGTTGTACTATGACTATATGACTATGATTGTACAGAACAAATTAATTTGTGCTGAATAATCCAAAATTATAGTTTGTTAAGCAGCCACAGCCACTGTGAGGCTATCATTTACCACATGATCCATAAGTTCTGCCCTGATTTCATCAGTCATCTGTCTTTGTGGTTGGCCTCTTCTTCCCCAGTTTAATCCCCGTCCTCCACCCATCCTCACCCTTCTTCCATGAGGCTGACTTTCCATGAATTGCATTTTTGTAGCTTCAGTATGCTCTTCCTCCTGCCACTTAGTTTACCGTATGCATACTTGTAAAGTGGAGATTCATGAAATTCAACTGTGACTGTAAAGGAAAAGCTTATCCTTGGCTTCAACTAATATTTCACAC
Organism: Oryzias curvinotus; assembly: GCA_023969325.1. Classification (NCBI taxonomy): domain Eukaryota; kingdom Metazoa; phylum Chordata; class Actinopteri; order Beloniformes; family Adrianichthyidae; genus Oryzias; species Oryzias curvinotus. The sequence continues at coordinate 28,728,332 of CM043708.1, read as the reverse complement.
ACCCTTTTCATCAATGTGTGAGATGTACCTTTAAAAAGGAATTCATGGACATTTTCATTTGAAGACGAAAATATTTTTTAACATGAAAATGAATGTACAAAATGTCTGACATGTTCAACAAGTTTGTGTGCATTGATACAAGAAATGAAAAGAAGATTGTTCATTGATTAAACAATGACTTTTCAGCCTCTACAAATATGGTTAGTTATAACAAACATGATAAAACATTATTAATGACCGAAAGCAGGGCAACAGTTATAATTTTGCAGAGATTTCTACTTAATCAAAAGCATATCTTATTGGATGAAATGAACATGAAACTGCCACTAGGTTGCGCCCAAACGACTAAATGTTGTGGAGGTTGCACTAACTGAGTTTAATTCTGTTGTGACAAATGCAATGAGGTGACTGAGTAAAACTGTAAAAAAAAAAAAAAATTTGGGTCAATTTAGTATTTACCTTTGCTTTCCTCTTCGGGCCTTTGTCTTTACATGGCTCTTGCTCTCCACTACTCTCTGTTGGCCACCTTCTGCTGGATGGGCTTGGAGGGGTTCCACCTCTACCTTCTCATAGTCAAAGTCTTCAACATCTACATCAATAGATACATGTTGAAAATCAGTGTGGTGGGATGGGGTGAGTGTTGTCAGTTGAATGGAGATACGTTTCATGTTGTATGATTCACTTGAAGAACCAGTTCTTTGTTTGTTTGTTTTTGTATTTCAGGTGTTCCAGCGGTCATTGTGTTTATTTTGCTGTCAATAAGCACATAATTTTATGGCAAATATACATTTGTGGACTCATCCAACTCCACTAGTAGTATAATGTAAGAAAAACTAAAGAACAAATTGAACATCTATCAACTGGGGCCCCGTGACCCTAAAAGGGAAAAACGATAGAAAATGAATGAAAAATGAAAAAAAAAGACATTTATAATGTTATAACTTATTAGGTTATAATAGCTTTCTTTGCTTTCTTTTTTGTAGATGCTACATAACCAACGAGAAAGTAAAGTGGGTGACCACAGTGGGAGTGTTTGGTCTGATGTTCCTCTTTGTCATGGTTGTGTTTTTGCTAACAGTCAGAAATCTGATGCCAAACTGCTGTCAGAAAGAGGTAAGAGCCACAAATTAGGGTATTATTTTCTATTCATTTTTAGAACACTAGCTTACTGAATGATGTTGAAGTTATTTGGCGGCCGTGGTGGGGTGGTGGACCTCTGATTAGAAAACTGCAGGTTCAATTCACGCCTTGGCTGCCCATGTGTTGAAGTGTTGGGCAGGAAACTGACCCCACATTGCTTCTTGAAAGTTGGCACCAGTGTGTGTGTGAGATGGAAACAGAGAGTGACTGTGTGAATGGGACTGTGACTGTAAAGCGCTTTGAACCTTTGCGGAAGGTAGAAAAGCGCTACACAAGTATACACCATTTTCCATTTGATTATTTTGTGTTCTTTAAATGTCCCTCGGTTCAAGCAGAAGAACAGGAGAGGACTGAAGCAGAACGTGTTCACCGTGCTGGTCCTCATCACTCTGCTTGGGATTACCTGGGGAATCATCTTCTTCTCGTTTGGCCAACTGACCACTCCTGGCCAATACGTCTTCTGCATTTTGAACTCACTGCAAGGTGGGGACAGTTTGAGATTGTATTTTTTAACAAATACAACATTTAAAGAGGGCCCCCAAAATAAAAGCAAAAGCCAATCTCAGTTTCTTTCTAAATGTGTTCAAAACAGGACATTTCCACAAATCACACAGCAAGTGTTGGGCCAGCTGAGCCTCAAACTGTAGTATATTTTATTAATGACGTCATGTTTTCTCCTGTGTGAGTTCTTGAGATTTATTTCTCTTTTGTCTCCTGCAGGTTTTTTCATCTTTCTCTACTTCGTTTTCTCTCTAAGAAAAACCAAAGACATCCCAACTTCATCAAGTGAGAAACCAACCACCACAAGCTCCCTGGATATTTCGGAGTAGCATCTCATCCAAGTGGACTTTTGTTCTTCAGTCCTGGACCTGAGTTCAGTGATTCTGACATTAATAACATTTGCTTTCTTTGCAACATGTTTTAACTGTGGTGTTGTGCCTTTTGCAGATATTTATGTTGGAAATTGATTTTCTTTGATGAACATTCTCAAAACTTTACAGTGATGATTTAATTCTGAAATTATTTTATTTTGAGGTAACACATCATATAAATAAATCTGGAGTTAATCTTCCAATTATTTTATTACAATAATTAGTTCCACACCGTTACCTGTTGCACAGGGAAGGAAATTAGTGAGACACACCCTCCCTTCACCATGCGGCCACTGCACTGCCCCTCATTTTCAGTTGACAACAGTTGACAGCTGTTTCATTTGCTAAATCTTCTCCCTGGTTCACTCCAGAACTCTATAAAATGAAAGCATAATGCTGCCAGTTAGACTGGCTTTGCCAAAGAAATGGCTCTCCCATTTATAAGGACATATTTTACAATAGAAGGACTTGGTTTCTAACACTAAAGAATTATTTTACAGAACTGTTTGATGCAAATAAAGGAAATTCCAAAATTCTTTTTTTCTCAGATGAATAATATCTTTCAATGCCGTCCGTGACAGTTTTCCTCATTTCTATTCCAATGATAACTGTAATTTTCTTCAGTCATTTTTAAACCAGAAAATTCAAGACATCCATCAGCATCTCCATTCCTCTATTCCTCATTCATACTCCTCAAACCACACTCAGTTTATCCAACTGAATTATTTAAATCTCAACTCTCACTCATTTTCTCTGGTGTTCCTCAAGGTTCTGTTCTCAGTCCCCTTCTTCATTTTCTACATACTACCCCTTGGAATAATATTTATATATATTTTCATTGTTTTGCAGATGACACTCAACTCTTCCGCCTGCCTCCCTTTCCTGGTTTACCTCAAACTTAACAGCCATAAAACCAAATTACTCCTTGTAGGTTCCAAATACACCCTTTTGAAAGTTCCAAATTTTACACTTTTCATCAATTCCTCTCCAGTTTTCCCCTCCCCTCAGGTAAAGAGTCTGGGTGTCATCCTTGACAGCACATTATCCTTTCAGTCTCACATCAATAGCATTACTCGGTCTGCCTGCTTTCATTTACGCAATATTAACTGTCTCCGCCCCTCCCCCACCTTCCACTCCGCCTTCATTTTAGTACATAGTCTGGTCACATCTCACATCGACTACCGCAATGCACTTCTCTCTGGTCTTTCCAAGAAAACTCTGAAGAAACTTCAGTTGGTCACCAGAACTCCTTCCTTCCATCACATCACTCCTGTTCTCCAGCAGCTGCACTGGCTTCTAGTAGCTTTCAGGATTCAATTCAAACCTCTTCTCTACACGTTCAAAGCCCTCCATAACCTGGCTACCTCGAATATTTCTAATCTCCTCCATATAAACTGTCGCTCTCTCCGGTCTTCTTCTTCTCTTCAGCATTCCGTTCCTCCGGCCCATATGGTCACCATGGGGAGCTGTGCATTCAGCCGCTCGGCTCCCAAACTCTGGAACTCTCTCCCCCTAGACCTCTGTAACATTGAGTCCTTTTCCATTTTTAAATCCAGACTAAAAACCGATCTGTTTAAATATGCTTTCCCTGATCACAATTTTTCATCTTCTGCTATCCTGTTTTAGAAATGATTTTAACTTATTTATTGTTTTAAACATGTTGTGATTTTATTGTTTTCTTTTGAATCTGTAGTGTCTTTGGGTGATCTGAAAGGCGCTTTTAAAATAAAAATGTATAATGTATAATGGAAATGTAGCTTAAAATTGCCTTTCTGAGAATTTCTTTATTCATATCAGCATGAATCAGTAGTTACTACAGCAAGCCACAAGCCACTCTGCTCTGCCCCATTCTACATTCACTTGTAGCTTAAATAGATCCATACGTCTTCATTGACCTCATCCAAGCTGGCATCTGGCTCCAAACTGTACGGCTGGATAGCTCCAATGTTTCTCACCATTTCTGTTTCACCACTAATGTTAGGTGGGGGGTGTGAGGGGCTGTAAGCTAGGGGGAGAGCACGTAAACAGATGGATGATGGGAAGAGAACAGGCTTATTCTGCTACACAACACAAGTGTTATGTAGCTTGTAAAGTGAGTGACACAAGAACCCAGGTTACCTGGAAGTGAGGTAGATCTTCCGTATTGTAATTGCATCAAACTTCAATTTTGAGTTAGTACATAACGTGCACACATTTAAATAGGTTTTGCATCTGCAAATAAAGTTTTTGCATTTGCAAAAAAATGTTTCACATGCAGAATTATTTTGTACTCTTGCTACATCAATTTCTTCCTTGTGTAAAATAGATTTGTGACTAATAAATATTTTACCGTGTGAAAAACATTTTCAGCTACAGCTTTTTTTTTCTGTTTTCAAAAATATTACCAGGTACTTAAAGCCCCACATACAACACACGTGTTCTTTCTGCAAGAGCATGCACAGATACAAACAGATACAACTTTAAGATACAACTTCAGACATTTTAACACAAGTATTTGGTCTCAACTGATCAATCAGCACCTTTCTCTTGTTACTGCCAGGTCAACCCCATACAGATGTAACTAAGGCTTTATCTTAATCAGCAATCAAAAATCCAAAGAACTAAATGTGTGCAGATTTGAGCTCCAATAAAATGTGAACACCACACAATTGGTTTGAATAATAAACGATTGCTTTTATGAGTTTTATTATTGTGTTTATCGTTATTTACATTATTTATTTTTACATTAAATATGTGTTTTAATCTATTGTGTGTTTGATTTGATTGGTGTATAGGTCAACAGACATGTAGTTTCACAAGGGACATCCATCTGTCTATCCATCCATCTAGAATACCCTGGGCTGCCGTGGTGCAGCGGTGGGGCGGTCGACTCATGATCGTAATATTGCAGGTTTGATTCCCGCCTTGCATGCTCATGTGTCGAAGTGTCCTTGGGCAAGACACTGAACCCCACCTTGCCTCTGGTGGGAGGCTGGCACCAGTGTTCGGCAGCGGAGCCACCATCAGTGTGTGAATGTGTGTGTGCATGTGTGTGTGCATGGGTGAATGGGACTGTGACTGTAAAGCGCTTTGGGCCTTCGTAAGAAGGTAGAAAGCGCTATATAAGTATGCGCCATTTACCATTTACCCCCACATTTGGAATGCCCAAAGTAGGGGCAAGCTGAACCTATGAACCTTTGTTTTCTAAAAATTATATCGTCATAACTTTTGGATAATTACATACCAAAACTATATGCATTAGGATGTAAACAGGTCAACAGTGTTGTATCAAAATGAAACTAGGTCACCTGATATTTAAAAACAATATTTAAATCACATATTAACCTACAACAGAACCCCTATATTAAATAAATTGTATTGTGGTCAGTTTAGCATTTCTCTAGTATGTGATTACTACCAAAAATAAAATCCTCAAAGGTTGCCCCATTGATCACCCATATAATTGATTGTAGAAAGTAATGCTGTTTCTTTTACTTTTCTGATTGGAGTAGTGTGTTGTTCAGTATTTGTATAGACTGAAAGTGTTCTGTAAGTGCTGTAAATGTGTTGCAAGACTCGAAAACTTATATATTATTTTTCTCTTTACATTTGTTGTAGTGCTTGATTTTATTAATTAGTGTATTAACTGTTTGATTTTATCAATCAAGTGTTTGATTTTTTTAATTAAGTGTTTGATTTTATTAATCAAACACTTGATTGATGAAATTATTTGGAAACTGACCTCCTATTACCAAACAGAAAGGGAAAGCATAAATACTGGACTACTGGATAACACTTTAGAACTGCGCATGTGTTGTGTGAGAGAAAGTTTAAGCCCCAAAAACCATGTTGTGCATTGTTTTTTGTTTTTTGCATGGCAAATAAGCCCAAAGATGAAGGGGACTTATTAAAAATATAAAACTAGTTTAGCAAGTACAGTTATGTCTTTGTTATTTTGAGTACTTTTGAATGTCATTTGCTTATAGTTCAGCTGAAAAAGCTCTAACTTCAGTTTATTCAGTTACTCAAGTTTGGCTGTCACATCATTTGTGCTCTGTTCATTTACAATAAAGACATCAGCATCCTTCAAGGTACGTTTATTTTTTCTTTTGTCCACATTTAAATGTTTGGAATTCAAGCAAATGGAAAGACTAAGAATTTTTTTCACTAATAAAATCCATAAAGCTTTAGTTATATTTAACGAAGACTTACATGTGTATTATTAGCCTTCATTGATCAAAATGTCCAACTTGTGTAAAGTTATTTTCTGTCATCAAGTTTGTTAAGAAGGCACACGGTTTCCGTTTTTAGGTATGCTGCAAGTGAAAATAATTACTTTGTGTGTTTATTTATTGGGTAAATGCTGATGGTAAAATTAAGCAGTAACAGTAGCATGTATAAAGTTTTAAAGGTTATTTTCCCTACATGACATTCTGTTGTTTATACATTTTTCAATTCATACTTTAAAAAAATTATATTTCAAATAAAAGTTCATTTTTTCCAGGTCTTTGAGTCTGTTTACATGACATTTGAGTACTTTCTAAATTCAGTTACATCATCTTTAACAGGCAAAAAACTATATAGTATCCAGTGTCCTGGATTTTAATGCAATTCACTCTTTTTCTTTTTAATGCAATTAACTCTTTTTTAAACACCTAATAATGATGTCACCCATTTGTTTTAGTAAAAAATGAATTAATTTGAACACTTCATGTAGACTATTAATAAATACACTGTGTTCTTGTTATAAAAATAAAAAACCTGGGTGATTTATAAAGAATGAATTTAACTTTTTTTTTTTTGAAAAATTGTTTTGAACACAATGCACTCACTGGCCACTTAAGTAGGTCCAACTTGCTAGTACCGGGTTGGACCCCTTTATCTTTCAGAACTGCTTTAATGCGTGGAGGCATCGACTCAACAAAATTATGGAAACATTCCTCAATCCTCAATCCGTCTGGCATCAACAAGGCATTTCCGCCCACAGAACCACCGCTCACTGGATATTTTTTTTTTTGGACCATTCTTTTTAGACCATAGATATGGTGGGGGAGGAAATCCCAGTAGAAAAGCAGTTTCTGAAATACTCAGACAAGCCGGTCTGGCACCAACAACCACATTCAAATTCACTTATATCACCTTTTTTCCCCAGTCTGATGCTCAGTTTGATCTGCAGCAGATCATCTTGACCATGTCTACATACATAAATGCATTGAGTTGCTGCCATGCGATTGGCTGATTAGAGATTTGCATTGACAAGCAGTTGAACAGGTGTTTCCAGTAAGATTTAAGATTCAAAGGGTTTATAATCATACACAGTAAAGATACGGGTTTCCCTGTACAATGAAATTCTTACATTGTCTGCTCTGAATGCCAAAGATTAAATAAAATAAAATAAAGATAGAAAAGTGGCCAGTGAATGTATATTCTCTAATCTAAAGAGCATCAATCCACACATTTGCTACCGTTTTGAGATAATTAGCTTATTAAGTTGTTTTTTCAAGTTTTAACATGTATTTTCAGACACCGAATTTTGAGGTTTCATAATCTAAAACTGTAAAATAAGGAACTGAAAAAGAGTATGTGTAATGATAATATTGATTTGACATTTGTAAATCATTTGTTGTCTACATTTAAATGTTTTTTTACAGAATGAAAATCTGCATTTTATGTGCGTTGCTGGCCTTCATCTATTTAAAGAAAATAATTTGGAATAATTGCAACGAGGCAACTACTATAAGTCCCACAGAATCAACCAAAAAGACCAGTGAGGAGTCAAGTACAAGAAGAAATAAGGAGTCAAGTACAAATAGCAATGAGGAGTCAAGTACAAAAAGCAGTGAGAAGCCAACCACAAAGAGTGAAATAGGGTCAAATACAACCATCAATGACGATTCAACTACTGAAAGCACTCCAAAGTCAAATGCAAAGACAAGTGAAGAATTAACTACAAGCAGCAGTAAAGAAACAAGTACACAGAGCATTGTAGATTTGAATAGGGAATTAAGTACGAAGACCAGTGAGGAGTCAAGCACAAGGAGAAATGAGGAGTCAAGTACAAAAAGAAGTGAGGAGTCAAGTACAAGGATCAATGACGATTCAGCTACTGATAGCACCGCAAAGTCAACTGCAAAGACAAGTGAGGAATTAACTACAAGCAGCAGTGAAGAAACAAGTACAAAGCGCATTGAAAATTTAAATACGGAATCAACTACGAAGACCAGTGAAGAGTCAAGCACAAGGAGAAATGAGGAGTCAAGTACAAATAGCAATGAGGAGTCAAGTACAAAAAGAAGTGAGGAGTCAAGTACAAGGATCAATGACGATTCAGCTACTGATAGCACCGCAAAGTCAACTGCAAAGACAAGTGAGGAATTAACTACAAGTAGCAGTGAAGAAACAAGTACAAAGCGCATTGAAAATTTGAATACGGAATCAACTACGAAGACCAGTGAGGAGTCAAGCACAAGGAAAAATGAGGAGTCAAGTACAAATAGCAATGAGGAGTCAAGTACAAAAAGAAGTGAGAAGCCAACCACAAAGAGTGAAATAGGGTCAAATACAACCATCAATGACGATTCAACTACTAACAGCACTGCAAAGTCAACTGCAAAGACAAGGGAGGAATTAACTACAAGCAGCAGTGAAGAAACAAGTACAAAGAGCTTTGTAGATTTGAATACGGAATCAACTACGAAAACAAGTGAGGAGTCAAGTACAAGGAGAAATGATGAGTCAAGTACAAAAATCAGTGAGGAGTCAAGTACAAGGAGCAGTGAGAAGCCAACCACAAAAAGTGGTGTAGGGTCAAACACAAGGATCAATGACGATTCAACTACTGAGAGCACTGCAAAGTCAACTGCAAAGACAAGGGAGGAATTAACTACAAGCAGCAGTAAAGAAACAAATACAAAGAGCATTGTAGATTTGAACACGGAATTAACTACGAAGACCAGTGCTGAGTTAAGTACAAAGAGAAATGATGAGTCAAGTACAAAAAGTAGTGAGGAGTCAAGTACAAGGAGCGGTGAGAAGCCAACCACAAAAAGTGGTGTAGGGTCAAACACAAGGATCAATGACGGTTCAACGACTAAGAGCACTGCAAAGTCAACTGCAAAGACCAGTGAGGAATTAACTACAAGCAGCAGTAAAGAAACAAATACAAAGAGCATTGTAGATTTGAACACGGAATTAACTACGAAGACCAGTGCTGAGTCAAGTACAAGAAGTAGTGAGGAGTCAAGTACAAGGAGTGGTGAGAAGCCAACTACAAAAAGCGGTGTAGGGTCAAGTACAAGGATTAATTACGGTTCAACGACTAAGAGCACTGCAAAGTCAAATGCAAAGACCAGTGAGGAGACCAGTACGACGAGCGGTGAGGAGTCGTACACACAAGTACTTTCAATTGAAACTACTCAACTTCTATTTTCTTTAGGGACTGTCATGTGACAAGTCAAACAAAACTAGATAAAGGCGTAAAATATATTTGGCTAATATATTCTAAGAATAGTTGAAGTGGATGCATACATGAACAGGTACCGAGACCCGGTAATGCTCGAGATATGTGAGCCTTAAATGATAAATCCTGGTCAAATAAAACCCCAAGGTCTCTAACTTTGGAATTGGGGGCTATACTTATGCCATCCAGGGAGACTATCTGATCAGACAGAGCATCTCTGAGGTTTTTAGGACCTAGCATAATGACCTCAGTTTTTTCTGGGTTCAGGAGGTGGTTATTAATTGTCATCCAGGTCTTGATGTCTCTGATGCAGGCGTTTAATTTATCTATATTGTCTTCTGATCAGGTTTAATGGATAAATACAACTGCATATCGTTGGCATTACAATGAAAATTAATGCTGTGTTTCCTGATTATGTTTCTTAGGGGTAGCATATAAAGCATAAACAGGATGGGTCCTAAAACTGAGCCCTGTTTCTGAATACGGGCCGGGGGGGGGCAAAAAGGGCTGAGAAGTAAGCAAGACTGTGATATCACTGCCAAACCACCTAATTTCCCTGAAATCCTGGATTTCTGACAGTTAGCATAATGGGGGGGGGGGGGGGGGTTTGCTTCATTCAGTCTAATCTAGTCATCCCGTTGCCACCTTTCTGTTAAAGCTAGTAGACATCATAATTCTGCTTTTGAGTACTGGGGGATATTCCAGAAAGCAGGTTATGCTAGCTCCTACGGTAAGTTTGAGGTTAAGGAAGTGTACGACCACAGCTTTTGGTTCCAAAAACAGAGGTATGTTTCAGGGTATGCTTAGTTCCCCTGGCAACTCATGCTCTGAACATAACCTGGTCTGGAGCAGGTTAGTTTGTTTTCAGAGAGGTGAAGCAGCATGGCATGTCCATTTGAAGATTATTTAGTGGATGAAGAAGCTCAGATAACACTTTTTCCACCGTGAGAGGGTGATAAGACGAGGTATGGATGTTTAAAGATAAACTTTTTTACATTGTTGATCTAACTTAATGCTTAATTGCTTCAGTTAAGATAAATCATTTTTTTAGTTAAGTCAGCTTAAAAATAACACGTAGTTATCAGACAGTTATTTTACTTTCATTCAAATTATTCAGTTAAGTAGGTGTAACTTTGGTGCTGCTGACAGATCGGCACCACATAGGAATGGGGGATACCATTCCCTTTGCCTGTCTGGACGGAATTGGGTTTAAGTGTGGGTTTTTGACAATGCTTTTTGACAGCTCCAAGCATTTTTTTTTTGTTGTTTAGCTGTTTTACTGTGTTTTGCCTTGTTATTTGTACTGTTATATTTAATCCTTTCTGCACTATGAGTGAGTGAGAGGGAGGGAAAGGATGATGAGTTTATATAGCACCCCTACTGTTCAGTGGTGCAATGATAAATTCAGAGATATGGTATATGGTATCATGATACTAATCTATTTTGTTTCATTCATTTTATACGTCACATTGAAAATAGAAATGAGATAGAAACTCCTGTGTAATATACGACGTGTACGGAGTCAAGTTCTCAGTTTTACCGTCTCTTTATTAACAGTCTCTTTGACTGAACCACAACAGTACAACACAAATCTCACAGCGACACCTGTGGACACAAAGTGTATAACCACTCCAATACACTACATCTCCCTTGTTTTTGTTTTTTTTTTTTCCACAAGAAGTTCTGGTCAACATTCACACAAAAACACAAGTGACGCACTGTCTTTACTTATGTCTATCAAACAGACAGACACAGAAAGTTACCATAGACTGGAATAGACTCAACTAACTAATCACATGCTAACTCGTATTACCAATCAAATTCAATAGACTAAACTCACTTTAAACAAAATCAAATACTTGTAACCTCACTGAAATATAAGATAACTTGGTATGCAACCTCTCAACATATGCGTTTCAGTCCCGATAACGCTGCGGCGTTCTTACAGGCCGACCACAGCGTGTTGTTTTCACAGGGCTTTTGACACATTCAGTGTTGCCAGTCATTGTTTCTTGCCTCTGTGGTCCAGTGAAATCATCTTGAGTTGAGCAGGGTGAGTCAACACTTGGAACTGTCTCTGATTCCACCTCACAGGTGTTCTCTAACAAAGTATCCTTTGATGTCCTTGGAAATGAAGTCTCTTTGGTTTGAAGCAAGTGTCTGCGGTTCCGCCTGTACACTTGTCCACTTGGTGTTTTGACTATGTAGGATCTTGGCAGATTGTGTTTATTTATCACAGTGGCTGGTTCCCACTTGCTGCCTTGCCTAATCCTCACATTGTCCCCATCTTGGAGTTCAGACAGTATCCTGGTTCTTTGATCAAAGGATTGTTTCTGTCTTTCCTGTCTCCTTACAAGGTCACTCCTGGCATTTTCATGAAGAGCAGGTTGTAACAATGCCTTTGTCACAGGTAGTTTTGACTTGAGCCTTCTCCCAAGGAGTAATTGTGCCGGTGAAAGGCCAACCCCATCTAGTGGCGTATTCCGGTATTCCAGCAAGGCTAAGTATGGATCACCACCACTGTCTTGTGCTTTCTTTAACAGGTTTTTTACTGTCTGGACCGCCCTCTCAGCCTGTCCATTCGACTGTGGGAAAGTGGGACTGGAGGTGGTGTGTTTGAAATCCCATACAGTGCTGAAATCCTCCATCTCCTGGCTCACCAGCTGTCTGCCATTGTCTGAGAATAACTCATCAGGCACCCCAAGTCTTGCAAAAATCGACTTGAGTGCAATGATGATGTGTTTGCTTGTGGTTCCACTCAGTTTGACAATCTCTGGGAACTTTGAAAAATAATCCACACATAGTAAGAACTCAGTATCATTGAAGTGAAACAAATCCACACCTACTTTTTCCCATGCTCTTTCAGGAACTGGATGTGGCATAAGTGGCTCTTTGGGATTATTGTGTCTGTGTGTGTTACATACAGCACAATGAGCCACAACTTCCTCTATCTGCTTTGCCATACCTGGCCAGAACAGCACATCTCGGGCTCTCTCCTTACATTTAACTATTCCCAAGTGTGATTCATGGACTTTTCTGAGCATTTCACTTCTCATTGTGTGTGGAACTACCAACCTTGAGTTCTTGAATATGAGTCCATCCTCATAAGACAGTTCTTCTCTAAAGGTCCAGTATTGCTTGATCTTGTCTGGAAGTTGTCTCTGGTTTTCTGGCCACCCACTCTGAATTGCCTTTGCCACGAGTCTCAGCTCAGGATCTTCTGCTGTTGCATTTCTAAAGCCCCGCAACTTTTCCTCTGAGACTGGGAGTTGATGGCTGATGCAGTTAACTTCCATCTCTTCATCTATAAGTATTTCTTTGTGTTCATTTAGACATGCTCTGCTTAGTGCATCCGCAACATGCATCTCCTTTCCTGGTTTGTATTTAACCTCCAGACTGTACTTTTGCAGCCTCATGAGCATTCTTTGCAGTCTAGCTGGAGCACTGAGGAGTGATTTTTTGAATATCACTTCTAGTGGCTTATGATCACTTTCTACATGGACGTGTCTTCCATATAGGTATTGATGGAACTTCTCGCAGCCAAAAACTATAGCCAGCAACTCTTTCTCAATTTGTGCATAACGTTTTTGACAGTCAGTAAGTGCCCTGGAGCCATATGCTACCGGCTGTCCTTCCTGAAGTAGCACCGCTCCCAAACCCTCTGAACTTGCATCCACAGACAATGTAACTGGTTTGTTCACATCATAGTACTTCAATACTGGTGCTTGGCTGACAAGTGCTTTTAGTTTGTCAAAACTCTGTTGCTGCTCTGTTCCCCAATGCCATTCCACATTTCCTTCCAACTTCCTCAGAGGGGCACTAATGTCTGAAAGGTTAGGGATGAATTTAGAGAGGTATTGCAATAACCCTGTGAACCTCTGGAGCGCAGCTTTATCCTCTGGTGCAGGCATTTTTTGAATGGCTTGGGCCTTTTCTGGGTCTGGCTTGAGTCCCTGCTCACTGAGCACATGTCCAATGTAGGGAATTTCTGTCATTCTTATCTTACACTTACTTTTATTCAGTTTCAGATTTATTTTCCGAATGCGTTCTAGCAGTTGCCTCAGTCGACAGTCATGCTGCTCAATGTTCTCTCCCCAAACTAGGATGTCATCTATTACATTGACCACGCCGTCTAACCCTTCTAGGTGTCTGGCTATGGATCTTTGGAACACTTCCGGCGCTGAGGAAATACCGAATGGAAGTCTTTTAAATCGGTATCTGCCAAATGGTGTGTTGAATGTACACAGGTGAGAGCTTTCGTCATCCAGTTGGATTTGCCAAAATCCATGGTTTGCATCCAAAACTGAAAAATATTTGGCATTTGGCATCTCAGCTACGACTTCCTCAATTGTTCTCAGTGGATAATGTTCTCTTTTAATGGCAGCATTCAGGTCTTGTGGGTCAATGCAGATACGAACTTTGTTAGGTTTTGTTACAGTCACCATACTATTTACCCACTCTGTGGGTTCTGTTTGTTTGGTTATTACTCCCAAACTTTCCATTCTTCTCAACTCTGTTTCAATTTTGTCTTTGAGAGCAACAGGCACTTTCCTGGGTGCATGGATGACTGGACTGACATCTGGATCTGTCTTGATGTGATATAGTCCAGGTAAACAGCCTAATCCAGTGAAGAGATCCTCATATTCACCAAGAATGTCACTCTCCGTTTCAAGCACATGTAGTCTTTTGACAAGACCCATTTCCTCACATGACTCTCCTCCCAGAATCGCAGGTGCCTTGTTCTTTATGACTTCAAACTCTACATCATAGTTTTTATCTTTGTATCGACATGTCAATGCTATTTTCCCTTTAGTTTGAATTTTTTGACCTAAATAAGCAACAAGCTTGGAGTAAGATCTGCTCACCTTTTTGTCCACTCTCAGTTTTCTGAGATCTCCCATGGAAATGACATTACAGTCAGCTCCAGTATCCAGCTTGACTCTCAAAACTTTCTTGTTGACGATCAGACTTTCATGCCACTTTTCTTTCTTTGCTCCTTCAGCATTCAGCTGTGAGACTGAGTGTTCTTGTTTTTCTGCTTGTATGGACCCAATGAAAAATTCTTGATCACCTGCCTCAGCCTTGTTTATCTGTTGCACTTTGTGGTTATCTTGTTGTCTTCGTGAATTACACATTTTTGCATAATGATTTTTTCTGTAGCAGGCTTTGCACACTTGTCCATAAGCAGGACATTTTCTTGGCTCATGCTTGTAGCCACATCTAGTGCAGTTTCCTTGATTTCTCATCTTTATGCTCTGTGACTTTAATCCATCCTCTTTCTTTCTCTCATGTTGTTTTTGCTTGGTGACTTTATGAACAGGAATTTCAACCTCCTCATGTAGAGTTTTGAGCTGACTCCGGCTTAACTCACTGGCTCTACAAATGTCTATTGCTTTTTGTAGCGTGAGGTCAGGTTCTCGTAATAGTCGTCCTCTAACTTGATCATCCATTATCCCACAAACGACTCTATCCCGTATCAGTGAGTCAGTGAGATGCTCAAACTCACAGTCTCTTGCTTTATTTTTTAAATCAGTCACATACGCATCAACAGTTTCTGATTTTCCTTGCAGGCGTGTGAAGAACAGGTGTCTCAAATACGTCACATTTTTTCTTGGCTCACAATGTTGCCTGAACATATCTTTCATCGTATCATAGTCATCGACGTCTTCATCAAAGTCAAAGGTGTTGAATACCTTAATTGCTTCGTCCCCAGCCACGTGCAGGAATGTGGCTCTTTTCACCGCGTCGGACTTTTCATTAATTCCGCTGGCGACAAGGAAAAGTTCAAATCTCTGGATCCAGACCCTCCAATTTTCCGCTAGATTTCCTTCTAGACTTAGTGAAGTTGGTGGTTTCATCTGCTCCATTTTCTTCCCCTTTTCTGCAAAGTCTCGTAACTTCTGACACCATGTAATATACGACGTGTACGGAGTCAAGTTCTCAGTTTTACCGTCTCTTTATTAACAGTCTCTTTGACTGAACCACAACAGTACAACACAAATCTCACAGCGACACCTGTGGACACAAAGTGTATAACCACTCCAATACACTACATCCTGTTTTTACTTTGTCAGTTATTTTTCCACAAGCAGAAACTCTTTCTTTTTCTGATGCTGCAGTATTACTTTTTTGATGGGTGTATAATCTTCATACGCCATCATTAATACCTCTGACTCATTTGAAAGCAGTTTGAAAAGAGACAGGTTTTCAACTGGGACAATCTGTGCACTTAAATAAAAGTCTTGTTACAGAAATGTAAATGTGATCATTTTGATCCTTTTAACAAACTTTAACTTGGACGGATGCAATGTCAGCATGACCTTAGTGTGAAGGTCTGATGTTGCTCACAGTGGTCCATGGACAGCTCATGGAGTTTGTGTGCTTGCTCAGACTTGTGAAAAATTAGAGGGAACATTGGTTACAGGGTATGTCAAGTTGCCATAGCAACTCATGCTCTGAACATAACCTGGTCTGGAGCAGGTTTAGTTGAAGGTTAGTTGGTTTCAGAGAGGTGAAGGAGCATGGCGTGTCCTTTTAAAGATGATTTAGTGAATGAAGAAGATCAGGTGATACTTTTTCCACCATAAGAGGGTGACCAGTGTTTTTCAACCGGTGTGCTGCGGCACACTGGTGTGCCGTGGGAGATGGCCAAGTGTGCCGTCGGAAATTACCCTCTTTCACTGATCTAAAAATATTTACCATCTCCAGGATTTCAGCTCTGTGTTCATCCAAACATCCCCTGAATTAACACTGAGTAGTTAGGAATATGAAAGATCATGAAATATTTTTTTTCTTTGCGTTTATTTGATTCTATTAACAACATTTTGATAAGAATGACGGTACCACGATTTCAGCATCTACAGCTGTTTACAGAAAAGTCCCGCCCCTTTAACTGTCTCCACTAATCATTCTTGGAGGCTCAATCATACGTCATCAGTCTGACCAATCAGAAGTGGTTAAAGTCTTCACTTCCTTGTTCTGATTTGGGTCATAGAGTCTCTCAGTTCCAACAAAAATACCAGCTAAAGCTCGTCTTTAGCGGTGTAGCTTTCCACAGGATCCGGTGTCAGACCGTGGAACAAGTGAACAAAACACTGAAGCTCAGAGACGCTAGTCTGTCTGCGTTCGGTGGTGTTTGCACTACATCTCCCATGATGCATTGGGTTAAAGTGACCGTCTCAGTGCACAATGAGTCTTTGATGTTTGTTCATTGTGGTCTCAAGAAGTTTAACAACAAACAGTTTTGAAATCTAACTTCACTTTTATTACATCTTTTAGAAAAAACAGCTGCAACTTCCAGCTTTTTCTGCCACAATTATCACAAAAATGCATGGAGGGACTGTAGATCAAGACAGACTATGAGTTTCTCCTTGTTTTAAATTTTTGGATGCTGGTATGCCGCGGGATTTTTGTCAAGGTCAAAGTGTGCCGTGGCTCAAAAAAGGTTGAAAAACACTGGTAAGACCACGTATGGATGCTGTAAAGATAAAAATTTTACATTGATCTAACTTATTTGCTTCAGTAAAGATAAATCATTTTTCTGATTTCAGTCAATTTAAAAATAGCACATAGTTATCAGACATAGTTATTTTACTGTCATTCAAATTAATTTAATTGAGTAGGTGTAACTGTAGTGCTGCTGTTAGATTGGCAGTTCAAGGAATTGTGGGATGCCATTCCTCTTGCCTATCTGGACAGATTTGGGTTTAAGTGTGGGTTTTTGACCAAATCTGTTTAGTTGTAGCTGTTTTACTCTGTATTGCTGAGTTATTTTGTCCTGTTATGTTTAATTCTTTCTGCACCACGAGTGAGAGGGAGGGAGAGGATGATAATATTATTTAGCACCATTAGTGCTCACTGATATCGTAAGAGCCAAAGTTAAAGTCAGAGTCAGGATAACTAAGTATAGGCTCAATAGTGCAAATTCACACTTTATCATCCATTTCAGTTTCATAAAATGAGAATATCTGCGGGCCCACACTTTGACATATGAGAGTTCAAGAAGTACAATAAATTAAGATGGAACAACTTTAATGAATTGGAGTAATATGACATTTAGTTAGATAAATATGTAAATTCGAGTTGTGTAAGCAATTATTGAGTTGAATAGACATAAGAAATTAGGATGAATAAATCTTTCTTTTGCTGATGATGCAGCCGTATTACTTTTTTGATGAACGTATAATCTTCATACGCCGTCATTAATATCTCAGACTCTGTCTCACTGAAGTATAGCACTCTCTTTGTTTCTCCACGCGTTTCCATGGTGACTCCGGAAATCGGCTATCCATTCAGAATGTCTTTATGTACTTGCTGTGAACACGCGTTAACCCAGGGTTACCAAGTCGAGCGTAATCACGCCAGCTCATATCCAGTCTTTTGGAACAGACATACCCAGAGTAAGCAAGTTCAGGCGGATTTCCTCCAGAGTTCAGGGTTAAAGTCAGGGTAGTTTAAACATGCTTTCTGGAATACCCCCTGCTGTCTGTCACTTTAAGGTTTCTGTGTCTCGCTCCTTCCTCTTGTCTTTCAGCACATAAGCTAAAGCTAGGACCTGCTTGGCTTTCCCTGCATGGGTTTTGCACCAACGCTGACGCTAAGGGAGGCTCAGAGGAGAGTTTTCCATTGCTGTTCTGCGCCCAGGTCTCATCTCTGGGTTGTTAGGTTGCACGACTAAGGCTAGCAGAAATGTTTCTAGGAAGAAGAGCGGCACCATCTGAAGTAGGATGGACGCCATCTCTCCGCATGAGACCGGGCTTCCCCCAAAACGCGCTCCAATTATCCACAAAACCAACACCGTTTTCTGGGCACCATAGAAAGCCAGCGATTAAATGATGAAAAGCGGCTGTACATTTCATGATTGACTAAATTCGACACGGGACCAGAGAAAAATTACAGTGTCTGACATCGACTTAACCAGTTTACACACCGAAGCTACGTTTGACTTAAGAACCTCTGATTGTCTCCGTCGGGCATCATGACCGCCTGCGTGAATCACGACTCGACAGGACCTGGACTTACTCTGAGCTAACATCCTAAGGTTCCCCTCGATGTCACCAACTCTGGCCCCCGGATAACACCTGACTGTAGCTGCTGGAAGCTCCACGTTTATAACTTCAGAAGAGCCTATAACCAGAGTTGAGGGTTAACAGATTAACTTAAATTTAAATATTTGATAGTAAACAATATCCATATATATATGATAATATATTAACTTTGGCACACAAAAACAATGTTTATTTAAATATTAGTTATGTTCCTAAATTCTTTTCCAAACCAGAAAAAAGATGCCTGGATATCTGAGGCACCGCCTTTTGTTCCTTGTTGGTGCCGGCCTCAGCAGCGTGTCTGCATGTCGCCAACGAAAACAAAAAACATTCAACCTTTTACGAAGATGGATTTGCATATTGTGCATATAAAAGGAAATTTTTTGCCAAATATTGCTGGCTCCTTAGAAGAAATAGGTGTGTGTTAGTCTGGTGGTGGTACTAGCAGTGTAGACTCTTCATGGAAGGGGCTGTTCCTCGCTGGTCTGAATCAGCTAGTGAGAACCCACTTGTTTTCGTGGATTGGGAGAAACTGGTGCACAGAGCTGAGGTTCAGTCATTCATCTTCTAAACCCATTTTGTCTCTTTTGGGGTCACTGGGCTGCCGGAGCCTGTCCTGGCCACCCGTGGGCGAAGGCAGGGGACATTCTGGACAGGTCACCAGTCTGTCGCACAGACCTCAGGTTTTTAGAGGAATACTCAGAAATGAATGAATAGATAAAAATACCGCTTTGGGGTTTCTTTTTGTGAGGAATTAACATTATAAAACACTTTAAAGATCAAAATTAGATTTTTCGTGGTATAGGGTGAAGTAAAAAAATTTGGCTCTCACTAGGATTTGGTTGGAGAGCAATCAGCCTGAGTGTTTGAAGGTTGCAGATCCCTAAAATTTACCTATCAGGGGATTGTAGATGGTCGTCATGTGATCAAGACTTGGATCTTCTTCTAAACGTTAGTTAACTTAGTTCACATTAACTCTGTTTTTTTGTCTTTACAGATAATTCTCCGACTCAGATTTTAGGAAACAATTTGATCAGTGACATGAGTAATTCAGGCAGAAATGACATTTACAAGTAAGCTTTTATTTGTCGTAAAAAGAAATGTACCACAAAGTAAATGAGTTTTTATATTAATTATTTTATATACGTTTTTCTCACAATCTTTCTGTTCTGTATTTCATCTAGAGTCACAAAGAACATAGAGACCCTTTTGGAGAGCATAAGCGTGAACAAAACTACAACGATTTCTGGCAAGAATTATGTTGTGATGTTGTACAAGCACACCGATCCCTTTAATGGGGCGGTATTTTATGCCAATGAGACTCAGGTAAAGGATTTTTGACTGATCAAAGACTGTTCACATAAGCTCTACCACCTCACCAGTTTTCCAGCTACCTCTGCCGTACTTGCTGCTTGCTGATTAGCAGGAAAAAAGATGATGGATTTTGGTTGACTGATAGTGCCCGATCCAGGTGATCAGCACTAAGTGAGACAGATATAGCTGGAAAAATAGAGCGGAGGGCAGAATTCAAGTTGCTCTTCTCTGCTGTAGGCTTTTAATGCAAATGCAATCTTTGAAATGCCAATGTGAAACATGGAAAAAGCTACAACATAGAATAAAAATGACTACTTTCAATAAACTGCACTACTTAAGAAAACAAAACCATAATCCAGTAATTTATCTATATTTATCTAAGTTGCGTGGCCATCTCTTGTATCTGTAAAGTAGATCTGTAAACTGCCGTCCGTATTTTTTTATTGTAATCTCACATTAAAGCATAACATGTTTCATTTTCTGTTTCTTTTACTCACAGGCAGATTCTGATAAACCTGTCTACAATCCTACAATAACTGTTCAACTGCCGGGAGAGTTGAATCTCAGCAAGACGGAGGACATGATTGCATTCATTAATCTCAAACTTTCAGATTGGGTCAGAAATTACAGTTTTTGGACTATCAGTACTAACATACTAGTCAGAAAGGAGTACAAAAAATATTTTTATTTTGTAATATTTCCATTACACAAAGCCATCCTTCTTCAAGTTATCAGCATTTTCTGTCAAGGACAGCTGGCAAAAACAGCTATCTCTCTAGATCTTGTTCCCAATCATTTTGTAATCATGCACCATTTATGTAGTGTTTAATATTCCTGCTTTAAGCACTTCCTGTACTCATGAACACTTTAAGGCTGTAGCAAAATAACTGGTAAGGTTAAAGAAGGGCATAAGGTTAAAACATCTTTTTTTTTTTTTAATCAAGCAAAATTTTGCCTACATTTTGTTCTCTAAATGGTTTTCCAGGAAGCTACCACAGCTGCACAGTAGGGGGGTGTGTATGGCATGCAGGGTATTTACATAAAACAAAGGCTCAGCTTGCTTTCTGTTTTACATGTTCATAAAATGATAACGTCATCATAGACAACAAGACAAATCATGATGCAAACTTTGCAGACTATCATGCACAACATTTTCATCACAGCATTGATGAGACTAAATTTAAGCAGTAGCCAGAAAAATGATCTTTCTCACTTGTTTCTTGTGCTAAAAAAGGCTTTCATTGTGTCTAGTATGAGTCAATTCATGCCCCTTATGTTTAGTCATATCAAATTCGTTGAAAACCAAAAGCCACAACTGGAATTGCAGTATAAAGTTATTTGGACAGCTATAATCTAGCTCAGAGGTGCTCAGACTTTTTCGGCATGCAAGCTACTTTTGAGATGACAAGGGCCAAAAGATCTAAATCTGCCTATATAAGAGTATATATAAAACCACCCTTCTCAACCTCTGTGGGTGGATTCCTCACTCAAGCTCAGGTTCTCTACCTAAGGCCAGTTGGTTTTGAGGGTCCTGGAGTATCTTATCCGTTGCCACTGCGGTTTTCTGGACTTAAATTTCTGAGGTCTTTCAAGGGATCTGCTGTTGCTACTCCTCCAGCTTGGGGGGTTACTGCCCGAGTGCTTAGATAGGTACCACAGGTACCACTGTCACCTTCACTTTCTATGCTTTCTCCAATTCTTCTCTGAGTCCCTGGTATTTCTCTAGTTTCTCATGTTCCTTCTTCTTGATGTTGTCATCACTTGGCACTGACACATCCACCACAACAGCTTTCCTCTGTTCTTTATCAACCACTACAATGTCTGGTTGGTATGCCATTACCATTCTGTCCGTCTGTATCTGAAAGTCTCCTGGGATCTTTCTGCGGTATTTCCCATTTTGACCATGGGTTTTTTCCTAGTCTGTACTCTGCATACATATTTTTCTAGCCACTTGGTTCTGGCGTTCCCTGTATGCTTTCCCTATCAGCATGTATGTTTAATCCCGGATAGTGGTTTCCACGCTTACTAGTCTTCAACCTCCTTCCTTTGGCTGCTGCTCCTTTCCACTCCTTGTTGCCTACTCCAAGTTACCATTTGCCTGTGGAATTCCGAATTACTTGTAACTATCCTCAATGTCTGCTATTGTTCCTTCTGGGAGTAAGACCCTTTCTGTGTGGACTACCTTGCCTCTCTTTGTCACCATCCGGCTGCATTTCTCGAGCCCGAATGACATCCCAATGTCAGTACTGTAGATCCTGGTGTTGCTGATCAGGGACTCAGTGTCACACTTGCTCTTAACGGATAGCTTGATGTCATCCATGTAGAGGAGGTAATTGATGGAGGCCCCGTTTCTTAGTTGGTATCCATAACTAGCCATGTTGATTATTTGGCTGAGGGGTTTAGACCTATGTAGAACAGCAGTGGGAACAGAGCATTGCTTGGGTATATGCCACATTTGACGGACCCTTGTGTGAGTGGCTTGCTATTGGCTAAAAGGGTGGTCTTCCACAGCTTCATCGAGTTTCCTATGAAGACTCTTAGAGTCTCGTTGATGTTGTACAGCTCCAAGCATTCAGTGATCCACGTATGTGGCATTGAGTCATAGGCTTTCTTGTAATCAATCCAGGCTGTGCACAGGTTGCTTTGTTGTGACCTGCAGTCTTGAGCAACTGTTCTGTCAACCAGGTGTTGGTGCTTGGCTCCTCTGGAGTCTCTATCAATGCCCTTCTCTATTCTATTCCTTCTGTGCGTCGCTTATGTGTGGCTTTATGTGCTGATTTATTTTGGTTGCAATGATGTCTGACATGATCTCACATTTTGGGGAGAAACAGATTATTGGCAGGTGGTTGGATGGTACTGCACTCGTTGAGGGATCCTTCTGGGTCAGGATCGTTCACCCTTTTGTTAGCCATTTGTGGTGAGTCCCATCTCCTAGCAGCTGGTTCATTAATGCTGACAGGCAATCATGGAGTGAAGGGACTTTCCTTAGCCAGTAGGCATGTATCCTGTCTAGTTGTCCATACTTGAGACTCTTTCTTCGATGTCTGCCACTGTGACATGTCATCTTGTTAAAGAAAAGTAATTTTTATTTAAGAAAACCTACAGATGGAGTTGCCTTGGCAAAATAATGGAGAATAATAACAAAAAAGAACCAAAAATTCATGTAAATTATGTTTATCACCACATTACCTTGAGACGGTTGAGCTTTCAACCCATCGAGCAAAGGGTATTTCAGACAATTACAAAGGAATCGCTTAAATTGTAGTATCAAAATAATAACAATAACTTTCAAATTTGGCTCTAAAACAGTATTCAAAATCCCTTAACATTTCTTTCTTTCATTGTAGAATGATAGCTTCCCTTGGTTGAATGAAAACAGACTGGTTGGCCTAAGTGTAAAAAAGAGAAGCATCTCTGGACTTAAGACACCTGTCAATATTACTATGAATTACTCTGCAGGACTAAATGTAAGTACATCTTTGACTCTTCACATTTAATTTACTTGAATTAACAACAGGGCATATTTGTATATTTTTTTTATAAAGCACTTTTATACATATCAGGAAATGTTTCCCAAATACATTTTGCTAGAACTGATTCAGGTCTGTTGATATTGTTAGCCATCTCTCTGCATATCCCTATTGGGTTTGCCACAGCGAATCAGCTTTCACTGATTTGCAAAGGTGATTTGGCAGAGAGTTTTACGCCAGATGCCCTTTCTGACACAAGCCTGTATTTTATCTGGGCCGGGGGATGGCACAGAGAGACTCAAACTTGGGCCCCATGTGGCTACATAGCTAGGCCTTGCCTAAAAAAAGGTCTTGCCTGAGGACCCACACTAGATGGAGCTCATTGTTGTGCACCCTGGGAATCAAAATCCTGGTTTCCTGCGTGCCAGTGGCTATTTTAATTTAGTAGAATCCCTGGAAATTTCAGCTTCTGCTGCAATTTCTCCCTCCCCTTCTCAAAGTGGTGTTGTGGTGATCACACTTATAACTGGACCTTTCAGTTGCAAATTAGATCTGGGTCGTCCAGCAGAACACAGTTTTGCTCCCTTTTCCCTCTCAGGTGTACTACACATCTTAGAAAAGTAGGTTTGGAGGAACAGGCAGTCCTGGCCTACAAGGCCAAGTCTACAAAGAAGACTTTTCTCCAGTCCTGCGTTTTTGGCACCATTGTTTGTTTACAACTTGCTGATTGCCTATCTTGAATTGTGAAGACTTTCCTTATACAGATGAAGTCTTCTCGTCATCCTCTTTAACAATTATTCGTTTTTTAGTTTCCTTTAATTCTCATGTGGAGAGGCTGTTTCAGCTATGAATCCATTGCCAGTGGTATGTCCTCATCAGAGGAGGAATCAGAAAGGTGGAATTCTGATTCCTCAACAAAAGACTCTTCTTCACAAGCCCATAGTCCATATCTGGGAGTGCTTGGAAAAGAGCTAAGGCATCAAGAGGAGTGAGTTTCTTGACTGACCATCTTGCTGCCATTGGGACGTTTCTCTTCTTGACTTGAACATGTGTCCACGTTTAGAAACATAAGTCCACATACATCAAGTAACTCCAACCCGACACAACCTGTTAGTTGTGGTGGGTTTTTAGTTAGAATGCACTTTAAGTACTGCATGCTGCATTAATATATAAATGGGCAAGTGAATGGCTCATTAATAAACCAATGTGACACAATGATAGGCTGGTGTACTAGAGGGGGGATTCTTCCATGCGCAAATTTGTGGTGACTAAGAGATTTTTGTGTTAAAAGCATATGAGAAAAGCAGACTGCTGGAATCGGTCCTAAACCCAGAATGGAAAACAAATTTGTTTTGGCGCTCACCCACGTAGCATTAAGCCTCTTGCGTAAGCAGCAAAACGTTTTAAGGAAGAACTTCAAGACACACCAATTGATACTTAATCACTAAGTGGACATTGAGCTTTTATCAAATTTGATGAAATTCAAAGAACTTCAAAAAATTTTAATTTGAAATGTAAATCCTCAATGTTAACTTTTATTTAGCATTAATTTAGAGCTATTTCTACACCAATATAGCTTTAGCTAAAAAAAGAAGTGGATGATCTGAAGTCTGAAGTGTTGGCTAAGCTAACATCCATCATGGATAGCCCCTCCCACCCCCTGCACCAAACTGTAGAGGCGCTGACCAGCTCCGTCAGCACAAGACTGTTACACCCACAGTGCAAGAAGGAGCTACTGCAGGTCATTCCTCCCCACAGTCATCAGACTGTACAACACCGTGCTGCAGTAACACACCATGTACCCACGCTGTGTTTTTTCATTCATTCATTCTTTTATTTATTTGTCACAGTTGTTGTTTTCAGTTGTTTTTTGTTCTTATAACGGCTGTTTTTGTTGTGTACTTTTACTTAATTACTTATTTTGTCTAATTGAATTTACTTGTCATGCAAGTTGAAGATGTTCTTCCATTTGTTGGTAATGTTGTACTGTTA
The DNA here is from genome assembly GCA_023969325.1 of Oryzias curvinotus. NCBI lineage: Eukaryota > Metazoa > Chordata > Actinopteri > Beloniformes > Adrianichthyidae > Oryzias > Oryzias curvinotus. The sequence continues at coordinate 28,703,059 of CM043708.1, read as the reverse complement.
AACCAGTAAACCACTTTACTTTACTTTTTCTTGTATACCACTTTGCTGTTTCGGATATCTTTTTTTGCTGCCGCTGACAAAAAAGAATTTCCCCATCGTGGGATTAATTAAGTCTATCTTATCTTATCTTATCTTATCTTATCTTATCTTATCTTATCTTATCTTATCTATGTAACCATCCTGTGCCTTTTTCTCATAGAAAACCACAAGACCTCAATGTGTGTTCCTGAACAATACAAGTCAAGGTCAGTGACCCAAAAGAGTATAAATCCACGATAACTGCTTTTTGTAATCTTATAAAAATCATCATTATTGGTGCTTTTTAATTGTATTTACAATATAAATGTGTGTTTCATCACCAGCATTTAGCACAGAGGGCTGCCAGACACAGTGGGAGTACGGTCAGCATCAGGTGATCTGCTCTTGTGATCATCTAACATACTTTGGCATTCTCATGGTAAGATTAGATTCTTTATTCTAAATCAAATAATTTCATGTGGCCAAATTTATTTGAAAATTGTGCTGTTTTATTTTATTATTTCATTCATTAGGGGAAAAAAAGAAAAATAGTTTCAACTATTTTTGCCACGAAAAGGGGTGATTATAGCTAGAATTGTTTAAAAACGACTTCAAGTTTGTGTGACAGTGTAAAGCACATTAAAAGATCTAAATTAGAAACACATTTTTACCATATTAGGCCAAATTGCTCTGATTTCAGAAATTGTTTTTCTTTTAAAAATGTTCACTTCTGACTGTTACACAAAGAACGTTTATTCCATCTGCCCACATGTGGAAAATAAACAATCAGGTGTTTTCATTTGCATCTTTTAAGACAAATATTAGTAGAGAAAAATGCACAATATATTCAGATTATGATTTTGAATTCTAGATTTAGATTACGGTGAAACACAACTTTCTCTCTATAGCCTTGCTTCTATTTATTTTATGTTTGTCTTTCAGAAGTCAGCCAAAGAGAAACTCTTCTTGAAACTCACTTTTTATTACTTGAAAAATGCTTAAAAAAAAAAAAACAATAATAATTAATTTCTGTCTTTGCATGAAACCCAAAGCAACACAAACAAACATCTGTAAAGAAGGCAAGAGTGTTATAAATGTATCCAGTTTTTACAGAAATCAGACACATAAGATAGGAAAATGAAACGCAGAGTAGAAGACTTGGCTATCCCCAAAGAGGGCTGTACAGTCAGAAATCCTGGAAGAAAGGCTGACTAAGGGACAGTTTTTACAACCGGGCAATAACCTTAATTAACGTAAAACATTAACACCAGGTCATTTGTAAAAATTTGAACAAGTCACTACTTTTTTTCCTTCGTTATATTTATTTATTTATTTTTCTCTAATTGCACTGATATGGGACAGTATCCCAGTTTCATCGTACTTTGTACAAAGTAACACTGTGCAATGACAATAAAGATTGATCTTATCTTAAATTCCTAGATTAGGTGTTTAATGTCACATTGCAAAGCTGCTGGACACCCTGACTTCTACTTACTGGGGGTCTGACATAATGATCGATCTGGTTGCATTTTTAGCTCTTATGTCCACTATATGGATCAATATCAAAATGTACTTTCCCTGCAGGTTTCCTCTTCCTTGTCCTCCACCGACCAGCAGATATTGTCACGCATTACTGAGATCGGCTGCGGTATTTCTCTTTTTTGTCTAGTGGTCACAGTTTTTGTCTTCTACACAAGGAGGTACTAAAGTCATTTTTGTTAGATATCCTACATCCAATGAGCTCCATTTCAATTGTTCTTGTTGCCAAGCTTCCTAATACCCATATATGGTATTTAATAATTATACCTTATCACATCATCTCTGTTCAACAGGAAAATCAAAGTTGATGATACTAAAAAGATCCACATCAGCCTGGTGATCGCCTTGATCCTCCTCAACCTACATTTCCTTACCAGTGGGATGGTTGCAGAATCCTCCTCTTCGGGCCTTTGTCTTTACATGGCTCTTGCTCTCCACTACTCTCTGTTGGCCACCTTCTGCTGGATGGGCTTGGAGGGGTTCCACCTCTACCTTCTCATCATCAAAGTCTTCAACATCTCCATCAATAGATACATGTTGAAAATCAGTGTGGTGGGATGGGGTGAGTGTTGTCAGTTATATGGAGACACGTTTCCTGTTGTACATTTCACTTGAAGAACTAGTTCTTTGTTTGGTTTTTGTGTTTCAGGTGTTCCAGCGGTCATTGTGTTGCTTTTGCTGTCAATAAACACAGAATTTTATGGCAAATATACATTTGTGGACTCGTCAAACTCCACTAGTAGTACAATGTAAGAAAAACTCAAGAAAAAAGTTGAACATCTAACAACATATCTTAAGTTTAAAGGAATCCTGTTTTAACATTCATCAAATTTTGGGGTCTATTAGTATTAACAGTTTTTTGCAAATACACTTACATTTTTTGAAAGACTTGCTACCTAACACTGCAATGACACAAACATGTTTTCCCTGGATAAAAGAAAAACATCATTTATTATGTTATAACTTATTAAGTTATAATAGTTTTCTTTGCTTTCTTTTCTGTAGATGCTACATAACCAATGAGAACGTAAAGTGGGTGACCACAGTGGGAGTGTTTGGTCTGATGTTCCTCTTTGTCATGGTCGTGTTTTTGCTAACAGTCAGAAATCTGATGCCAAACTGCTGTCAGAAAGAGGTAAGAGCCACAAATTAGGGTATTATTTTCTATTTAGGTTTAGAACACTAGCTTATTGAATGATGTTGAAGTTATTCAGCATCCGTGGTGGGGTGGTGGACCTCTGATTAGAAAACTGCAGGTTTTAAAGTGTGTTAAAGTGTTGGGCAAGACAATGACCCCACATTGCCTCTGGAAAGTTGGTACCAGTGTTGCCGAGTCTGACACTTAGCTAAAGCGATTAGCCATGTTCGCATGGAGGGACCATAGATCAGCATAAACCATGGGTGTGTAAAAAAATGACTTCATTTGGTCCTGCCTCTTTTCACCACATTTTGAACATCCGATTTAGGCGGAGTTACCTCCAGCCAATATGCCCGTGAGCTGACAATTTGGGCTTCACGTAGGAGACTGAAGAAGCCAATGGGTGACGTCAGAGATGCTCCGTCAAATAATATATATGCCTATGGATTAGGTTTAGACCGGTTCAGATAAGACCATAAACTGCACGGCTGGTTCAGGGTGGTATTCCAGGAAGCATGTTTAAACTAGCCTGACTTTAACCCTGAACTCTGGCTGAAATCCACCTGAACTTGCTTACTCTGGGTATGTTGGTTCCAAAGGACAGGATATGAGTTGGCGTAATTACGCTCGACTTGGTAACCCTGGGTTAATGCACGTGCACGTCATGTACATAAAGACATTCTCAAGGGTTTGCCGATTTCCGGAATCACCATGGAAACGTGTGGAGAATAAAAAGAGAGCCCTATACTAGTGAGATGGAGTCTGAGATATTAATGACGGTGTATGAAGATTATACGTCCATCAAAAAAGTAATACGGCTGCATCATCAGCAAAAGAAAGATTTATTTATCCTAATTTCTTATGTCTGTCTAACTCAATAATTGCTTACACAACTCGAATTTACATATTTATCTAACTAAATGTCATATTACTCCAATTCATTAAAGTTGTTCCATCTTAATTTATTGTACTTCTTGAACTCTCATATGTCAAAGTTTGGGCCCGCAGATATTCTGATTTTATAAAACTGAAATGGATGATAAAGTGTGAATTTGCACTATTGAGCCTATACTTAGTTATCCTGGCTCTGACTTTAACTTTGGCTCTTACGATATCAGTGAGCACTAATGGTGCTAAATAATATTATCATCCTCTCCCTCCCTCTCACTCGTGGTGCAGAAAGAATTAAACATAACAGGACAAAATAACTCAGCAATACAGAGTAAAAAAGCTACAACTAAACAGATTTGGTCAAAAACCCACACTTAAACCCAAATCCGTCCAGATAGGCAAGAGGAATGGCATCCCACAATTCCTTGCACTGCCAATCTAACAGCAGCACCACAGTTACACCTTCTCAATAAAATTAATTTGAATGACAGTAGAATAACTATGTCTGATAACTATGTGCTATTTTTAAATTGACTGAAATCAGAAAAATGATTTATCTTTACTGAAGCAAATAATTAAGTTAGATCCATGTAAAATTTTTATCTTTACAGCATCCATACGTGGTCTTACCAGTGTTTTTCAACCTTTTTTGAGCCATGGCACACTTTAACCTTGACAAAAATCCCGCGGCATACCAGCATCCAAAAATTTAAAACAAGGAGAAACTCATAGTCTGTCTTGATCTACAGTCCCTCCATGCATTTTTGTGATAGTTGTGGCAGAAAAAGCTGGAAGTTGCAGCTGTTTTTTCTAAAAGATGTAATAAAAGTGAAGTTAGAAGATTTCAAAACTGTTTGATGTTTGTTCATTGTGGTCTCAAGAAGTTTAACAACAAAGACTCATTGTGCACTGAGACGGTCACTTTAACCCAATGCATCATGGGAGATGTAGTGCAAACAGCCACCGAACGCAGACAGACTAGCGTCTCTGAGCTTCAGTGTTTTGTTCACTTGTTCCACGGTCTGATACCGGATTCTGTGGAAAGCTACACCGCTCAAGACGAGCTTTAGCTGGTATTTTTGTTGGAACTGAGAGACTTTATGACCCAAATCAGAACAAGGAAGTGAAGACTTTAACCACTTCTGATTTGTCAGACTGATGACGTATGATTGAGCCTCCAAGAATGATTGGTGGAGACAGTTAAAGGGGCGGGACTTTTCTGTAAACAGCTGTAGATGCTGAAATCGCGGTACCGTCATTCTTATCAAAATGTTGTTAATAGAATCAAATAAACACAAAGAAAAAAAATATTTCATGATCTTTCATATTCCGAACCACTCAGTGTTTATTCAGGGGATGTTTGGATGAACACAGAGCTGAAATCCTGGAGATGGTGAATGTTTTTAGATCAGTGAAAGAGGGTAATTTCCGACGGCACACTTGGCCATCTCCCACGGCACACTAGTGTGCCGCAGCACACCGGTTGAAAAACACTGGTCTTATCAGCCTCTTATGGTGGAAAAAGTATCACCTGATCTTCTTCATTCACTAAATCATCTTTAAAAGGACATGCCATGCTCCTTCACCTCTCTGAAACCAACTAACCTTCAACTAAACCTGCTCCAGACCAGGTTATGTTCAGAGCATGAGTTGCTATAGCAACTTGACATACCCTGTAACCAAGGTTCCCTCTAATTTTTCACAAGTCCGAGCAAGCACACAAACTCCATGAGCTGTCCATGGACCACTGTGAGCAACATCAGACCTTCACACTAAGGTCATGCTGACATTGCATCCGTCCAAGTTAAAGTTTGTTAAAAGGATCAAAATGATCACATTTACATTCCTGTAACAAGACTTTTATTTAAGTGCACAGATTGTCCCAGTTGAAAACCTCTGTCTCTTTTCAAACTGCTTTCAAATGACTTTTGGGGCTTTTTCACCCAGTTTCAAAGCTTTTCCTTCTGTTTACTCCGACAGCCGTTCTATCTTAAAAGAATTGCATGTCTTTTTTACTTTGGCTTGGTGAGAGGACGTGCCGCTGCCCGTTTGTTTTGCCATTGTTATAAAGGATCAACATAAACGGTACTCACTCATGAGTCTTCCGTCCAAAACACTGGTCGCGGCATGCAATGAGCCTGTCAATGACGTTGATTGTCTGCGTCAATACGTAAGTGAACCGCATAATTGGCTGGAGCAGTTAGTCACTGGTCACACTCACTGACTAACATTGAAAAATAGCACCAAATAAATGTTGATGTATTTATTTTATTTTGTATTCAAGTTTGTTTGTTCGTCTTCTTTTTTTTTTTTCCTGTGTGCAGCACAGATGTTCTGTGCTCAGAAACCGTGTCAGCAATTGCACACGTGCGCAGCTTAGAGGGAACAGTGCCTGGAACATACCTCCGTTTTTGGAACCGAAAGCTAAGGTTATCCGCTTCCTTAGCCTCGAACTTACCGTGGTAACTCACATAACCTGCTTTTTGGAATACCCCCTGGGTCGGTTGGCAAAAAATGTTGAGCCTAAATAAATAAAAAAAACTATAAGTGCGTTTCCACATATCAGTACATCTTTTACAAGAACAGGCAGACGGCTGGATCCAAATGCAGCAGGTTTATTAGCTCAGCTAAAAATCCACAAAGCTAAATCAGGGTCAGGCAGGCAGGGGTCAATAACAGGCATGAGGTCATCAGAGGCGAGAGAGGGTAGTCAAAATCCAGATGAGAGTCGGGACAGGCAAACAGGGTCAGAAACAGTGTTCTGAAAACAGAAGATCAAGTCCAAATATAACGTGTAAAAAAATGCCAAAAACAAAAACAAAACAAAACATCAAAACCTGCACTGGTTCCACACGTTCCTATTATGTGTAATGAAAATGCCCAACTGATGTGTTATGTTAAATTAAATTGGACATCGAATGAGGTTATTGTTGGATATAAAATACTTGACAAAACATGCACATTTTTTCTGTTTTTTAAATGTTATAGCACAAACTAAACAGTTTAACTTAGAACACTAATATGGACAAAATAAGCCTTTTAAAGAGTGCATTTACCTGAAATAACTTTCAATGGAATGATGGTTCTAGGTATTGGTATCCTAGTACAGGAAATGCTTTGATTGTGTTTTGATTATATTTGGTTAATCAGTTCAGGCAGAGGAACTGGAACGGACTGAAGCAGAACGTGTGCACCGTGCTGGTCCTCATCACTCTGCTTGGGATTACCTGGGGAATCATTTTCTTCTCGTTTGGCCAACTGACCACTCCTGCCCTCTACGTCTTCTGCATTTTGAACTCACTGCAAGGTGTGGACAGTTGGAGATTGTATTTTTTAACCACATACAGCATTTAAAGACGGTTCCCACAGTAAAAGCAAATGCCAGTCTCAGTTTCTTCAAAATTTGTTCTAAACATTACATTTCCACAAATCACACAGCAAGTGTTGGGCCTGCTGGGCCTCAAACTGTAGTATATTTTATTAATGACATCATGTTTAGGTCTTAAGCTTTATTTCTCTTTTGTCTGCAGGTTTTTTCATCTTTCTCTACTTTGTTTGCTTTTTAAATAAAACCAAAGAAATCCAAACTCCATCAAATACGAAATCAACCATCACAGTCTCCCTGGATATTTTGGAGTAGCATCTCATCCAAGTGGACTTGTGTTCTTAAGTCAACGGCCTGAGTTCAGTGATTCTGACATTAATAACATTTAGCTTTCTTTGCAACTTTTTTGAAATCTCATCTTTTGCAGTTATTTAGCAACAAGATATTTTTCAACAGTTGTCATAGTCACATGGGTCTGTATGGGATGTTATTCTGGAGAAGCATGAAAAAAATGTCAGTGCTACAAAATAGCCCACAAGAAAAAGTTGAGTATTTAAAAGAATGCTGTCAAATACATCAATACATCCCCATACATTGTACTTACTATTATTTTTGGTAGTTTGGGGAAAACAGGAATCTTTTTTTTCATGTCTGTATTCCAGTTAAAATGCATTTTAATTCAAATGAAAATCATCTTTAAAAAAATTCTCACAGGTAACCTACAACGTGATCTATAATGTTTTATTTTTTGGCATGTGATTGTTTTGCATAGAATTAAGATGTATTTGAGGAAAGGTATTTAAATGTGTTGTGTTTCTTATGACAAAGCCATATTCTTTTGCTAATTACTGGAATGTTTACCAATTGACCCCGTCCCACTTCAGGTCTTGTTTCTAATGTTCAGACCTGCGGATGATGTCAGAGATCTGTGCAGTGTGTAAATGTCAATGGAGCCCAAGCAACAGACCAAAAGTTTGGACACACCTTCTCATTCAAATTAATGGGAAGGTGTGTCCAAACCTTTGGTCTGTACTGTATATGATTAAATTTAAGAAAAATGAAGATAACTTACTTTATCGACATGAAGGAAGCTGGTGTTAAAGTAGAGGATGCAGAAGACAGGGAGAGAAGGAGGAAGCTGATTCGCTGTGGCGATCCCTGAAGAGAAAAGATGAAAAGAAGTAAAAAATGTGTTTGGGTTTGGGAATGAAAACCTGTGGACAACTACAAAATGTGTTTTTTAACCTAAATATATTGACATTTTTGTAAAACAAGTGTAGATACAATTTTCAGTGGAACTTATTGTATGAATTAGATTTTAGAAGGATTTTTCTCATGATCCATTATGGTAAGGTTCAGCATTTGACTGTGGGGACAGACAAGAAATCCTATTTTAGATGAGTTTTTCAAATATGTCAAACAAATATATCTGTCATTTCTGCAATGTCATGTGCAGTGTGTTTTTTTCGTGACAATGACATATACTTTGTATTATATTGTTAATAAAGGTCTAAACATTTAGCATAAAATAATATGCTGGGGGGACAGAAATTTGACTCTTTTGGTGGAATCATTCAAATATCATTTGCAGGCAGATGTTCAGATTTGGGCATAGTATGTCACACATTTGGTTCACTGTAAGTGAATCAGAGATTTTTTCCCCTGATAATCCGGAGCAAATTTTCAGTCTGAATATGCCCAAGCGGACCCTGGTCAGGGACCAGGAACCTCTCTCAGATCCATCTTTCGAGGTGGTCTTCATTAGTTTCCAATCGGCCTGAGGTCTGCTTCGCTCTGAAATTTTAACAGACATGATAAAAAACAAATTAATTACCGAAAGCAGGGCAACAGTTATAATTTTGTAGAGATGTCTACTTAATTGCTTTGTGTCCAAAAGAATATCTCATTGGATGAAATGAACATGAAACTGCCACTAGGTTGCGCCCAAACAACTAAATGTTGTGGAGGTTGCACTAACTGAGTTTAATTCTGTTGTGAGAAATGCAATGACGAGACTGAGAAAAACTGTAAAAAAAAATTGAATTTGGGTCAATTTAGTATTTACCTTTGCTGTTACTATCAAAAAGGTTCATCAAAGGTTGCACCACTAATCACCCATGTAATTGATTATAGAGTACTTGTGTTACTTTTCTGATTAGTGTAGTATGTTGTTCAGCATTTGTACTGTAAGTGTTCTGCAAGTGCTGTAATTGCAAGGATCCAAAACTTATATTTTCTTTTCTCTTCACCTCTTTTCTATTTTTGATAAAATTATTGGTAAACAGATCTTCTTCTACCAAACAGAAAGTGAAAGAATAAATATTGGACTACTGGATAACACTTCAGAACTGTGCACGTGTTGTGTAAAAGACAGTTTAAGCCCCAAAATGTTTAGCCAATTAAACAAATGCCATGTTGTGCTTTTTTGTTTGCATGGCAAATAAGCCCAAAGATCAAGTGGACTTTTTAAAAATATAAAAATAGTTTAGCAGGTACAGTTATGTCTTTGTTATTTTGAGTACTTTTGAATGTCATTTGCTTATAGGTCAGCTGAAAAAGCTCTAACCTCAATTTCTTCAGCCACTCAAGTTTGGCTGTCACATCATTTGTCCTCTGTTCATTTACGATAAAGACATCAGCATCCTTCAAGGTATGTTAATTTTTTCTTTTCACATATAAATGTTTGGAATTTTAAGCAAATAGTAAAGACTAATCTTTTTTTTTCACTAATGAACCTTTAGTTATATTCGACAAAGACTTCATGTGTATTAGCCTTCATTGATCTGACTTATGTAAAGTTTTTTTTCTGCCAGCAAGTTTGTTGAGAAGGCACACATTTCCATTTTTAGTCATGCTGCAACTGCAAATAACCACTTTGTGTGTTTCAACTTTATTGGGTAAATGCTGACTGTAAAGCTAAGCAGTAACATTAGCGCATACAAAGTTTTGATGGTTATTTTCCTTTCATAACATTGTGTTTATACATTTTTCAATTCAGCTTTTAAAAAATTTACATCGCAATTAAAATGCAGGTTTTCCCAGCACTTTTTGTCTGTTTACATGACATTTGAGCACTTTCTAAATTCAGTCACATCAAGGCTGTGTCTGAATTCCCTCATTACTCCCTAACACCCAAAAAACTATATAGTGTCCAGTGTCCTGGATATTTTAGCGATTCGGACACACATGCTCATGACTTTATTTTTCTAATGCCACACATGATGTCATCAGATTGCCAAAGTAAAATCCTAATAAGAATGAAAATTTACGACTCTTTATAACCCCTCTGTGTTCTGAAGATATAACTGATTTATAAAAAAATAATTATGCATATTTTTTTCAAATAACAAATCATTTAAACACAATAATACATTGTGGTCTATGTTCCGCAATTTAATTAACATTGATGGTTTTTCGCAGAGCACTGAATTTTGGAATTGTACATTTGCATACCCTGAAAAAAATGGGGAGCAACTTAATAGTTCACTAAGGGTGAAGTATATCGGAATTCCTTCACTACTCCCTAACACCCAAAAAACGATATAGTGTCCAGTGTCCTGGATTTGAATGCAATTCAGACGCGTGCTCACAAACTCTTTCTGAAACACCTAAAAATGATGTCACCTATTTTCTTTAGTAAAAAAATGGTAGTAATACGAACATTTTATAAAGGCTTTTAATAAATCCACTGTGCTCTTGCTATAAAAAAAACCTGGATGATTTATAAAGAATGAATTTAAAAAGAACTTGTAAAAATTGTTTTGAACACAACACACTCACTGGCCACTTAATTAGGTCCACCTTGCTAGTACCTGGTTGGACCCCTTTTTCTTTCAGAACTGCCTTCATCCGTGGTGGCATCGATTTAACAAAGTTCTGGACACATTTCTCAGAGTTTGGTCCATATTGCCATGATAGCATTACACAGTTGCTGCAGATTTGTCGGCTGCACATCTATGGTGCCAATGTACGTTCTACCACATCCCAAATATGATCTATTGGGTTGAGATCTGGTAACTCTGGAGGCTATTTGAGTCCAGTGAACTCATTGTCATGTTCAAGAAACCAGTCTTAGATGATTCCAGTTTTATGACACGGCGCCTTATCCTGTTGGAAGTAGCCAATCAGAAGATGGTACACTGTGGTCATGAAGGGATAGACATGGTCATTTGTTTGTATAGTATTTTTATTTGTATAGTACCTTCCACAGGTAAAATAATACTGTGCTTGCAGAGGACAAAAGAAGGCGACTAGAGATATTTGGTACGGGCAGATAGGATATATAGTTGGGGGGCCTGGCCATTAAGAGCTGTAAAAATCAGAATAGAAAATTTAAATACATTTTTAAATAAATAAATAGGTAACCAATGTAGAAAGGATAAAACTGGTGAAATATGAGCCCTTCTACTGGTTGCTGTTTAAAGCCTCGCAGGGTTATTTTGTACCGCCTCAAGGCAATTTATTTTGGAATGAATAAAGCAGGAAAAGAGAAAATTGCAAAATTCTAAACAAGATAAAATAACTTCTGGGACATTTCCAGGCCTCAGGTTTTTGGAATTTTATGTTTGAAAACTTAAAAATAGCGAACACCCTGCATGATGCAGGTTATGGGAATTTTAATCTATCTATCTATCTATCTATCTATCTATCTATCTATCTATCTATCTATCTATCTATCTATCTATCTATCTATCTATCTATCTATCTATCTATCTATCTATCTATCTATAACAGGGAGTCCTTTATTGTTGTTTTATTGTTGCTGTTTTGTTTTTGTTTTTTTTACTTTTCCTGTCCAACAGCAAACAGATGAGAGGTGAAAGTCACCAATGCAGGGTGGGTCTATCTATATATTTCTTTTTTTCCTCATTTTCAAAAATAGAATTTTGACAATTCATATTCTAAAAACTGTAAAACTGGGAACTGAAAAAGAGTATGTGTCATGGTTTTATTGGTTTAGGAATGTCTGTTATTTTTAAATCATTTTCTGCCTATGCATCTACAATAACATTCTTTCTTTTACAGAATGAAAATCTTCATTTTAAGTGGTTTGCTTGCTTTCATCTGTTTAAAGAAAATAAATGGGGAAAATTCCATTGGGATGCTATGCAACAATAATCCTGAAAATTCAGTAAACCAAGAGGACTTAATTACAATAAACAGTGGAGGTTCAATTCAGGTGGTGAAAGTGAAGATCAATGATAGTGTACAAAAGGAATGCATTGAGGAATCAACTGCTAAGAGTGCTGCAGAATCAACCACAAAGACAAATGAGGAGTCAAGAACAATCAGCAGTCAGGATTCAAGTGTTAAGAGCGCTGCAAAGTCAGCTGAAAAGACCAGTGAGGAATTACATACAAGCAGCAGTGAAGAAACAAGTACAAAGAGCACTGAAGATTTGAATACAGAATCAACTACAAGGAAAAAGGAGGACTTAGGTACAAGAAGAAATGAGGAGTCAAGTTCGGAAAGTAGTGAGAAGACAACCACAAAGAGTGGTGTAGTGTCAAATACAAGGATCAGTGACGATGCAACTACTGAGAGCAATGCAAATACCAGTAAGGAGTCAAGTATGAAAAGCAGTAAGAATTCATACACAAACACTCGTGAAGAGACAAGTACAAAGAACAATGAGGATTTGAGTATTGAAAGCACTGCAACATCCACTGCAAAGACCAGTGAGGAATTAGCTACAAGCAGCAGTGAAGAAACAAGTACAAAGAACATTGCAAATTTGCATATGGAATCAAGTACAAAGAACACTGAGGAGTCAAGTACAAGAGGTAATACCAGTAAGGAGTCAAGTACGAAAATCAGCGAGGGGTCAAGTGGGAATACCACTGTGGAGTCAGGTACAAAAAGCAGTGAGAAGCTATGGTCAAACACAAGTATCAAGGACGATTCAAGTACTGAGAGCACTGCAGATACCAGTGATCAATCAAGTACTAAAAGCAGTGAAGACTCAAGTACAAATACAAGTGAGGAGTCAAGTAAAAAAAGCAGTGCAGACTCAAGTACAAATACAAGTGAGGAGTCAAGTAAAAAAAGCAGTGAAGAGTTAAGTACAAATACAAGGAACAATGAGGAGTCAAGTATGAACAGCAGTGAGAAATCAAGCACAAAAAGCAGTCAGAAACCAACCACAGAGAGTGGTGTAGGGTCAAATACAAGGCTCAATGACGGATCAACCACTGAGAGCATGGCAAATACCAGTGAGAGGTCAATTACAAAAAGCAGTGAGGGGTCAAGTATGAAAAGCAGTGAGAATTCATACACAAACACACATAAAGAGACAAGTACAAGGAACAATAAGGGTTTGAGTATTGAGAGCACTGAAACGTCCACTACAAAGACCAGTGAGGAAGAAGCTACAAGCGGCAGTGAAGAAACAAGTACAAAGAGCATTGTAAATTTGCAAACGGAATCAACTGCAAAGACCACTGAGGAGTCGAGTACAAGAGGTAATACCAATGAGGAGTCAAGTACGAAAATTAGTGAGGAGTCAAGTGGGAATACCACTTTGGAGTCAGGTACAAAAAGCAGTGAGGGGCTAGGGTCAAACTCAAGGATCAATGACGATTCAACTACTGAGAGCACAGCAAATGCCAGTGATCAGTCAAGTTTTAAAAGCAGTGAAGACTCAAGTACAAACACAAGTAAGGAGTCAAGTACAAAAAGCCGTGAGGATTTGAGTACAAATACAAGGAGCAATGAGGAGTCAAGGATGAAAAGCAGTGAGAAATCAAGTACAAAAACCAGTGAGAAGCCAACCACAAAGAGTGGTGTAGAGTCAAATACAAGGCTCAATGACGGATCAACCACTGAGAGCATGGCAAATACCAGTGAGAGGTCAATTACAAAAAGCAGTGAGGGGTCAAGTATGAAAAGCAGTGAGAAGTCAAGCACAAGCAGTCCTAGAGAGACAAGTACAAGCAGCAATGAGGATTTAAGTATTGAGAGACTTTTAAGGTCAACTACAAAGACCAGTGAGGAATTAACTACAAGCAGCAGTGAAGAAACAATTACAAAGACTTTTGTACATTTGAACATGGAATCATCTAAAAAGACCACCGAGGAGTCAAATACAAGAGGGAATACCAATAAGGAGTCAAGTACAAATACCAGCGAGGAGAAAGTTACAAAAATCAATGACTATCCAACCATAAAGATTGGTGTGGGGTCAAATACAAGGATAAGTGATTATTCAGCTACTGAGAGCACTGCAAAGACCAGTGAGGAATCAAATACAAATACCAGTGAGGAGTCAAGAATAATTAGCAGTGAGAAGCCAACCACAAAGAGTGGTGTTGTGTCAAACACCAGGATTAATGACAGATCAACTACTGAGAGCACTGCAAATACCAGTGATCAGTCAAGTACAAATACCAGTGAGGAATCCAGTACCAAAAGCAATGAGGCGTCAAGTATGAAAAGCAGTGAGAAGTCAAGCACAAGCAGCCCTAGAGAGACAAGTACAAGTACAAGCAGCAATGAGTGTTCAAGTATGGAAAGAACTTTAAGGTCAACTACAAAGACCAGTGAGGAATTAACTAAAAGCAGCAGTGAAGAAACAGGTACAAAGAATATTGTACATTTGAATACGGAATCAAGTAAAAAGACCATTGAGGAGTCAAGAACAAGAGGTAATTACAGTGAGGAGTCAAGCATGAAAATCACAGAGAAGTCAAGTATAAGTAGCAATGAGGAGTCAAGTGTGGAAAGAACTTTAAAGTCAACTATAAAGACCAGTGAGGAATTAACTACAAGCAGCAGTGAAGGAACAATTACAAAGAATAATGTACATTTGAATTCAGAAATAAGTCAAAAGACCACTGAAGAGTCGAATACAAGAGGGAATACCAGTAAGGAGTCAAGTACAAAAAGTAGTGAGGAGTCAAATACAAATACCAGCGAGGAGAAAGTTACAAAAAGCAATGACTATCCAACCATAAAGATTGGTGTAGGGTCAAATACAAGGATAAGTGATGATTCAGCTACTGAGAGCACTGCAAAGACCAGTGAGGAATCTAACACAAATACCAGTGAGGTGTCAAGAACAATAAGTAATGAGGAGTCAAGTACAAAAAGAGAAGAGGGGTCCAGTAGGAATCCCAATGAGGAGTCTGGTTCAAAAAACAGTGAGAAACCAACCACAATGAGTGGTGTAGGGTCAAACACAAAGATCAATGACGATTCAACTACTGAGATGCCTGCAAATAACAGTAATCAGTCAATCACTAATATCAGTGAAGACTTAAGTACAGACACAAGTAAGGAGTTAAGTACAATAACTAGTAAGGAGTCAAGTACTATCACCAGTCAGGGGTTAAGAACTATTACAAGTGAGGAGTCAGGTAAAAAAAGCAGTGAGAAGCCAACCACAAACAGCGGTGTAGGGTCAAAAGCAGGAATCAATGATGATTCAACTACTGAGAGCACTGCAAATACCAGTGAAAAGTCAACTATAAAGACCAGTGAGGAACTAACTACAAGCAGCAGTGAAGAAAAAAGTACAAAGAATAATGTACATTTGAATACCGAATCAACTAAAAACACCACTGAGGAGTCGAGTACACGAGGAAATTACAGTGAGGAGTCAAGCACAAAAATCACAGAAAAGTCACGTATAAGTAGCAATAAGGAGTCAAGTACGAAAATTAGTGAGGAGTCAAGACCAAATACCAGCAAGGAGTCAGTTACAAAAAGAAATGACCATCCAAGCACAAAGAGTGGTGTAGGGTCAATCACGAAGATCAATGATGATTCAACTACTGAGAGCACTGCAAATACCAGTAAAGAGTCAAGTATGAAAAGCAATAAGACTTCATACACAAACACTCATGAAGAGACAAGTACAAGGAACAAGGAGGATTCAAGTATTGAGAGTGCTGCAACATCCACTGCAAAGACCAGTAAGGAATTAGCTACAAGCAGCAGTGAAGAGACAAGTACAAAGAACATTGCAAATTTGCATATGGAATCAAGTACAAAGAACACTGAGGAGTCAAGAACAAGAGGTAATACCAGTAAGGAGTCAAGTACGAAAATCAGCGAGGAGTCAAGTGGGAATACCACTGTGGAGTCAGGTACAAAAAGCAGTGAGAAGCTATGGTCAAATACAAGTATCAATGATGATTCAAGTACTGAGAGCACTGCAAATACCAGTGATCAGTCAAGTACTAAAAGCAGTGAAGACTCAAGTACAAGCACACGTGAGGAGTCAAGTAAAAAAAGCAGTGAAGAGTTAAGTACAAATACAAGGAGCAATGAGGAGTCAAGTATGAACAGCAGTGAGAAATCAAGCACAAAATGCAGTGAGAAACCAACCACAAAGAGTGGTGTAGGGTCAAATACAAGGCTTAATGACGGATCAACCACAGCGAGCATGGCAAATACCAGTGAGAGGTCAATTACAAAAGGCAGTAAGGAGTCAAGTATGAAAATTAGCGAGGAGTCAAGTGGGAATACCACTGTGGAGTCAGGTACAAAAAGCAGTGAGAAGCTATGGTCAAACACAAGTATCAATGATGATTCAAGTACTGAGAGCACTGCAAATACCAGTGATCAGTCAAGTACTAAAAGCAGTGAAGACTCAAGTACAAACACAAGGGAGGAGTCAGGTACAAAAAGCCGTGAGGATTTGAGTACAAATACAAGGAGCAATGAGGAGTCAAGGATGAAAAGCAGTGAGAAATCAAGTACAAAAACCAGTGAGAAGCCAACCACAAAGAGTGGTGTAGAGTCAAATACAAGGCTCAATGACGGATCAACCACTGAGAGCATGGCAAATACCAGTGAGAGGTCAATTACAAAAAGCAGTGAGGGGTCAAGTATGAAAAGCAGTGAGAAGTCAAGCACAAGCAGTCCTAGAGAGACAAGTACAAGCAGCAATGAGGATTTAAGTATTGAGAGACTTTTAAGGTCAACTACAAAGACCAGTGAGGAATTAACTACAAGCAGCAGTGAAGAAACAATTACAAAGACTTTTGTACATTTGAACATGGAATCATCTAAAAAGACCACCGAGGAGTCAAATACAAGAGGGAATACCAATAAGGAGTCAAGTACAAATACCAGCGAGGAGAAAGTTACAAAAATCAATGACTATCCAACCATAAAGATTGGTGTGGGGTCAAATACAAGGATAAGTGATTATTCAGCTACTGAGAGCACTGCAAAGACCAGTGAGGAATCAAATACAAATACCAGTGAGGAGTCAAGAATAATTAGCAGTGAGAAGCCAACCACAAAGAGTGGTGTTGTGTCAAACACAAGGATTACAGAGAAGTCAAGTATAAGTAGCAATGAGGAGTCAAGTGTGGAAAGAACTTTAAAGTCAACTACAAAGACCAGTGAGGAATTAACTACAAGCAGCAGTGAAGAAAAAAGTACAAAGAATATTGTACATTTGAATACGGAATCAAGTAAAAAGACCACTGAGGAGTTGAGTACACGAGGGAATTACAATGAGGAGTCAAATACGAAAAGTAGTGAGAAGTCAAGAACAATTAGCAGTCAGGATTCAAGTGTTGCAAAGTCAGCTGAAAAGACCAGTGAGGAATTACATACAAGCAGCAGTGAAAAGAGCACTGAAGATTTCAATACAGAATCAACTACAAGGAAAAAGGTGGACTTAGGTACAAGAAGAAATGAGGAGTCAAGTTCGGAAAGTAGTGAGGAGGCAAGTGTAAATACCAGCAAGGAGTCAATTACAAAAAGAAATGACCATCCAACCACAAAGAGTGGTGTAGGGTCAATCACAAAGATCATTGATGATTCAACTACTGAGAACACTGCAAATACCAGTGAGGAGTCAAGTATGAAAAGCAGTAAGACTTCATACACAAACACTCATGAAGAGACAAGTACAAGGAACAATGAGGATTCAAGTATTGAGAGTGCTGCAACATCCACTGCAAAGACCAGTAAGGAATTAGCTACAAGCAGCAGTGAAGAAACAAGTACAAAGAACATTGCAAATTTGCATATGGAATCAAGTACAAAGACCACTGAGGAGTCGAGAACAAGAGGTAATACCAGTAAGGAGTCAAGTACGAAAATCAGCGAGGAGTCAAGTGGGAAAACCACTGTGGAGTCAGGTACAAAAAGTAGCGAGAAGCTAGGGTCAAACGCAAGGATCAGTCAGGATTCAACTACTGAGAGCACTGCAAATACCAGTGATCAGTCAAGTACTAAAAGCAGTGAAGACTCAAGAACAAATACAAGTAAGAAGTCAAGTACAAAAAGCAGTGAAGAGTTAAGCACAATAACTAGTGAGGAGACAATTACTAAAAGCCGTGAGGAGTCAAATACTAATACAAGGAGTAATGAGGAGTCAAGTATGAATAGCAGTGAGAAATCCAGCACAAAAACCAGTGAGAAGCCAACTACAAAGAGTGGTGTAGAGTCAAATACAAGGCTCAATGACGGATCAACCACTGAGAGCATGGCAAATACCAGTGAGAGGTCAATTATAAAAAGCAGTGAGGGGTCAAGTATGAAAAGCAGTGAGAAGTCAAGTACAAGCAGTCCTAGAGAGACAAGTACAAGCAGCAATGAGGATTTAAGTATTGAGAGACTTTTAAGGTCAACTACAAAGACCAGTGAGGAATTAACTACAAGCAGCAGTGAAGGAACAATTACAAAGAATAATGTACATTTGAACATGGAATCATCTAAAAAGACCACTAAGGAGTCAAATACAAGAGGGAATACCAATAAGGAGTCAAGTACAAATACCAGCGAGGAGAAAGTTACAAAAAGCAATGACTATCCAAACACAAATATTGGTGTAGGGTCAAATATAAGGATAAGTGATTATTTAGCAACTGAGAGCACTGCAAAGACCAGTGAGGAATCAAACACAAATGCCAGTGAGGAGTCAAGAGCAATAAGCGGTGTGGAGTCAAGTACAAAAAGAGGTGACGGGTCCAGTAGGAATACCAATGAGGAGTCTGGTTCAAAAAACAGTGAGAAACCAACCACAAAGACCAGTGTAGGGTCAAACACAAGGATCAATGAAGTTTCAACTACTGAGAGCACAGCAAATAACAGTAATCAGTCAATTACTAAAATCAGTGAAGACTTAAGTACAAAGACAATTAAGGAGTCAAGTATAATAACTAGTGAGGACTCAAGTACAAAAAGCAGTGAGAAGCCAACAACAAAGAGTGATGTAGGGTCAAATACAAGGTTCATTGACGGTTCAACTACTAAGAACACTGCAAATACCAGTGAGAGGTCAAAAACAATACACGATGGCGAGTCAAGTGCAAAACGAGGTGAGGGGTCCAGTAGGAATACCAATGAGGAGCCAGGTACGAAACGCAGTGAGAAGCCAACCACAGAGAGTATTGTAGGGTCAAACACAAGCATCAATGACAATTCAACTACTGAGAGCACTGCAAATACCAGTGAGGAGTCAAGTACAAATAACAGTGCGAAGCCAACCACAAAGAGTGGTGTAGGTTCAAATACAAGGTTCAATGACCGATCAACTACTGAGAGCACTGCAAATACCAGTGAGCATTCAAGTACAAATACCAGTGATGAGTCAAGTACAATGAGAAATGAAAAGTCAAGAACGAAAATCAGTATAGAGTCAATTTCTAGGAGCAATGAGGAGTCAAGTATGAACAGCGGTGAACAGTCAGTAACAAAAAGCAATGAGGATTCAAGTAGGAATACCAGTGGGGATTCAAGTACAAATGGTCTTAGTGTGACAAGTACAAGGAGCAATAAGGATTCAAGTATTGAGAGAACTTCAAAGTTAACTACAAAGACTAGTGAGGAATCATCTACACGCAGCAGTGAAGAAACAAATACAAAGAATATTGTAGATTTGAATACCGAATCAACTAAAAACACCACTGAGGAGTTGAGTACAAGACGGAATACCATTGAGGAGTCAAGCATGACAATTACAGAGAAGTCAAGTATAAGGAACAATGAGGAGTCAAATACGAAAAGTAGTGAGGAGTCAAGTACAAATACATCTGAGGAGACAGGTACAAAAAGCAATGACAAGCCAACCACAAAGAATGGTGCAGGGTCACATGCAAGTATCAGTGGTGATTCAACTACTAATAGTACTGCAGAGATCAGTACGGAGTCAAGTACAAAAAGCAGTGAGAAGCCAACCGCAAAGAGTGGAGTAGGTTCAAACACAAGTATCAATGACGATTCAACTACTGAGAGCACGCCAAGTACCAGTGATCAGTCAAGTACAAACACCAGTGACGAGTCAAGTATGAAAAGCAGAGAGGAGTCAAGCACAAAAATCAGTAAAGAGTCAATTACCAGGAGCAATGAGGGGTCAAGTACAAAAAGCAGTGTAGAACCAACAACAAAAAGCAGTGAGAATTCAAGTTGGAATTCCAGTGAGAAGTCAAAAACAAACAGTCCTACAGAGACAATTACAAGGAACAGTGAGGAGTTAAGTATTGAAAGCACTGCAAAGTCAACAGCAAAGACCAGTGAGGAATTAACTACAACCAGCAGTGAAGAAAAAACTACAAAGAGCATTTTAGATTTGAATACGGAATCAACTTCAAAGACCAGGGAGGAGTTAAGTACAAGAAGAAATGAGGAATCAAGTATGAAAAGCAGTGAGAAGTCAAGTACAATTACCAGTGGGAAGTTAGGTACAAGAAGCAGTGGGACGCCAACCACAAAGAGTGATGTAGGTTCAAATACAAGGATCAATGAAGATTCAACTTTTGAGCGCACTGCAAAAACCAGTGAGGAGTCAAATACAAGGAGCAATGAGGAGTCAAGTATGAACAGCAGTGAGGAATCAAGTACAAATACCAGTGACGGGTCAAGTACAAAAAGCAGTGAGGAGTCATGTACGAATACCAGTGAGAAGCCAACCACAAAGATCGCAGTAGGGTTAAATACGAGGATCATTGACGATTCAACTCATGAGATGACTGCAAAGTTAACTGCAAAGACCAGTGATAAGTCCATTACGACAAATGGTGAGTGGTGGTACACACAAATATTGAAAAACTGAAACCATTCTATTCCTGTTTTCGGTTTTCCTTGTATTTGTGTTACAAGTCAAACAAAACTAGATGAAGGAGTACAATATATTGTTTGAGGCTATTATATTAAAAGAAAAGTGGAAATTGATGCATATGAAAAAAGGTAGTCTAGAATAGACTAGAAAAGACTATGTATAGGAGGAAGAAATGATTAGATAAGAAGAGGACATAGCTGACAAGGCATATAAAAGTTATTACCCGACTTAGTTCATTCTGGCCAGTTTGTACTATCAGGACAGAACTCAGGGCTGGACTCAGATGTAGAATTTAAGAGCTTTTAGATTCAGATTGTAGCAATAGCTATGGTACAGGATACAACCAAGGAAATGACGGTCAAGGAGAAGACGGT
This sequence comes from Oryzias curvinotus, assembly GCA_023969325.1. Lineage (NCBI taxonomy): Eukaryota > Metazoa > Chordata > Actinopteri > Beloniformes > Adrianichthyidae > Oryzias > Oryzias curvinotus. The sequence goes on along the minus strand of CM043708.1, from coordinate 28,681,754 downwards.
ATGGACAAGCACAAGAAGAAGGCAGGGACAAGACTCACATACAGACACAACTGACAAGACACAGGTGAAAATGATCAGGAGATATTGGGAGCAGGGAAGTAAATCTCAAAACCATGACATGCAGGAAAACTTTCAAAAGAAAACAGGAACTTAAACATTAAAAAACAAAATGGAAACAAAAAACTAAGGCAAAGAAACCCAAACCATGACACAATCAGAGAAAATCGTGATGTTGAGAGTAAAATGAGAATTTGGATGCTTCCATATGTTCAGATAGACCAGGGGTCTGCAACCTGAGTCTTCAAGGTCACATTACTTTAGTCCGCAACTGTGGCGAAAGAATAATAAAATGATAGAAATTTTAGTTGATGTAGCTTTAGTCAAATTAATGAATTATATCTGAAGTACTTGTATTTTTCCCACCACTACTGACACTGCAACAAACCAAAAGGCTTTGTATATATAAATATATATATATAAATATCCATCCATCTTCCTCCGCTTATCCGGGACCGGGTCGCGGGGGCAGCAGACTGAGCAGAGATGCCCAGACTTCCCTCACCCCAGCCACTTCCTCCAGCTCCTCTGGGGAGCTGGAGGAAGTGGCGTTCCCACTGGCCTGGCATTCCCAGGCCAGCCGAGAGATGTAGTCTCTCCAGCGTGTCCTGGGTTTTCCCCGGGGCCTCCGCCCAGTGGGACATGCCCGGAACACCTCTCCAGGGAGGCGTCCAGGAGGCATCCAGACCTCAACTGGCTCCTTTCGATGTGGAGGAGAAGCGGTTCTACTCCGAGCTCTCCGCGGGTGACCGAGCTTCTCACCCTATCTCTAAGGGAGCGCTCAGCCACCCTGCGGAGGGAGCTCATTTCAGCCGCTTGTATTCGGGACCTCGTTCTTTCGGTCATGACCCATAGGTCATGACCATAGGTGAGTACTGGAACGTAGATCGACCGGTAAATTGAGAGCTTTGCTTTTCGGCTCAGCTCTCTCTTCACCATGACGGACCGATAGAGTGACCGCATAACTACGGATGCTGCTCCGATCCACCTGTCAATCTCACGCTACGATCTTCCCTCACTCGTGAACAAGACCCCAAGGTATTTAAACTCCTCCACCTGGGGCAAGGACACTCCACCCACCGAGAGATGGCAGACTACCTTTCTCCGGTCAAGGACCATGGCCTCAGATTTAGCGGTGCTGACCCTCATCCCAGCCGCTTCACACTCGGCCGCAAACCGCCCCAATGCACGCTGGAGACACATTGAACTTTTTAAAAATGAAATGAAATGTCAAATACCATTGTCTTTGTCAGTTTAGCTTGAGTTTTTTAAAGGTTTTCATTGGAGTACCTTTGCTACAATATGATAATGCATGGTGGGGCAGTGGTTAGTGCTCTTGCCTCACAGCAAGAAGGCCTCCGGCTCAAGTCCCAGCTGGGGAACCTGAACCAGAACATGAATGGGGATATTTCTCTGTGGAGTTTGCATGTTCTCCCTGTGCATGCGTGGGTTTTCTCTGGGGACCCCGACTTCCTCCCACCATCCAAAAATGTGCTTCATAGGTTAATTGGTTGCTCTGTGTTGTCCATTGGTGTGAATAAGTGGTGATATAATGTGATATGTGGCCCTGCTACAGACTGGCTACCTGTCCGGGGTGCCCCCCTGCCTTCGCCCACAAGTGGCCGGGATAGGCTCCGGCAGCCCCGTGACCCCGTTGCACCGGGTGTATAATTTTGAAAGAACTAAAATATAATATGTAGACAGATATGTTTTTATACATGACATATTTCATTTATGTTTAGCAGAAAAGAAACAGGAACATAAATACAGAGCAGTTTCATATTTTTTAAAGGGTGAAGTAAAGATTTTTGGCTCTTACTAGGATTTGGTTGTAGAGCAATTAGCCTGAGTGTTGAAGGTTGCAGACCCCTAAAATTGTCCTATCAAGGGATTATAGATGGTCGTCAGGTGATCAAGACTTGATTCTTCTTTTAAACGCTAATTGACTTAGTTCACATTAACTCTGTTCATTGTCTTTACAGATAATTCTCCGACTGTAATTTTGGAAAATTTGATAAGTGACATGAGTAATTCAGGCGGGAATGACATTTACAAGTAAGCTTTTATTTGTCATAAAAAATTGCACCAGTAAATTAAAGTTTATGTTAAAGTTGTTCTTACGATCTTCTGTTCTGTATTTCATTTAGAGTCGCAAAGAACATAGAGACCCTTTTGGAGAGCACTAGTGTGAACAAAACTACAACGATTTCTGGCAAGGATTATGTTGTGATGTTGTACAAGCACACCGATCCCTTCAATGGGGCGGTATTTTATGCCAGTGACACTCAGGTAAATGATTTTTGACTGATCAAAGACTTTGTTCACAAATTATCAGCTGTTCTCTCCATGTTTCTGAAGAAAACTTGATTCCTGAAGAAGTTGGTTTTAACACAGGACTGCTCAGTCATGGTCAACAAGCTCTACCAACCTACTAGTTTTCCAGCTACCTCTGCCGTACTTGCTGTTAACAAAAGCAGGAAAAGAGATGGTGGGTTTCGGTTACTGATCATGCCTGATCCAGGTGATCAGCACAAAGTAGGACAGATATAGCTGGAAAAGTAGAGCGGAAGGCACATTTCAATGCACAGTGAATAATCAGGGTTCTGAATTTGAAACATTAGCCAATATTTAATACAGTTGCTCTTCTCTTATAAAACCAGAGTTGCTGTAGGCTTGCACTCTTTGAGAAAGCCAATGTGAAATATAGAAACAGCTACAACATATAGTAAAAACCCGTAACCCTACTTTCAATAAACTCCACTACTTAAGAAAACAGATTGTAATCAGTAACTTGTCTTCTGATGTGTGTATATTTGTGTGTTAAGTTGCGTGGCCATCTCTCTGAGACAGTAGAACTGTAAACTGCCGTCTGTATTTTTTTATTGTAATCTCCCATTAAAGCATAACATGTTTCATTTTCTGTTTCTTTTACTCACAGGCAGATTCTGATAAACCTGTCTACAATCCTACAATAACTGTTCAACTGCCGGGAGAGTTGAATCTCAGCAAGACGGAGGACATGATTGCATTCATCAATCTCAAACTTTCAGATTGGGTCAGAAATTACAGTTTTTGGACTATTGATACTAACATACTATTCAGAAAGGAGTATATCAAATATTTGTATTTTGTTATATTCCTATTACATAAAGCCATACTTTTTTAAGTTATAATTTTTTCCCATCAAGGGCAGCATGCAAAAACAGCTACCTCTGGATCTTGTTACTAACCATTTTGTAATCATGCACCATTGCTGTAGTGTTGTCTATTCCTGATCTAAGCACTTCCCTGTACTCATGCACACTTTAAGGCTGTAGCAAAATAATTGCATAGGTTAAAGGAGGGCATAAAGTAAAAACAGCTTTTTTTTTACTTTGCAAAAGTTAGATACATTTTCTTTTATGAATGGTTTTCCAGGAAGCTACCACAGCTGCACAATAGAGGGATGTGTATGGCATGCAGAGTATTTACATAAAACAAAGGCCCATCCTGCTTTCTGTTTTACATGGTCGTAATATGATAACTTGACAGATACGGATGGTTCAGGACGTCCAAAAAGGAAATGTGCAGTTTGGGAAATTAAAATTCAAGAAGGAAGAGGTGAAAAAACACGACAAATGAGGCGTAGTGGTTCTCTGCTCTCTCCCTCTCTCAAGCAGAAAATATTTTTGTATTATCTAGCAAGGCAAAAAATAACGTGCAAAATGTCATTAGACTCTGTGTCTATACATGCGAGAGAGTTTTTGCACCAGTTTTTGCATATACGTCCAGTCTGCAATAAGCAGGTGTCTCTGTTCCATGAAGTATAGAGTATATATATAACTTCCCTTCTTAACCCCTGCAGGTAGTTTTCTTACTCAAGCTTGGGCTCTTTACCAAAGACGACCTGTGGGGTTTCAGGGTCCGGCGGAGTATCTTAGCTGTTGCCACTGGACTGAAATGTCTAAGGGATCTGCTGTAGCCACTCCTCCAGCTTGGGGGTTACTGCCCTGAGTGCTGCAATTACCACCAGCACCACTGTCACCTTCACCTTCCAAGTTTTCTCCAGTTCTTTTCTGAGTTCCTGGTATTTCTCCAGTTTCTCATGTTCCTTCTTCCTGATGTTTCCCTCACTTGGTACTGCCACATCCACCATAACGGCTTTCCTGTGTTCTTTATCAACCACTACAATGTTTGGTTGGTTCACTATTACCATTCTGTCGGTCTGTATCTGAAAGTCCCACGGGATCTTTCTGAGGTGTTTCCCATTTTGACCTTGGGGTTTTCAGTCCATACTCTGCACACATGTTCCTGTATATTATTCCAGCCACTTAGTTCTGGCGTTCCCTGTATGTTTTCCCTGTCAGCATGAATGTTTAATCATTAAATAATTGAGCATAATAACAAAAAAGAACCAAACATATCTGTAAACATTTATGTTTGTCACCACATTAACTTGAAACAGTTGTGATTTCAGCCCATCTAATGTAGCAAAGGGGATTTCAAACATTTACTAAGGAATAGCTTAAATCATGGTATTCATTTAATAATAACAGTAACTTTCAATTGTGATTTTGCTCTAAAATAGTATTTAAAGTCCTTTACCATTTCTTTCTTTCATTGTAGAATGATAGCTTCCCTCCATTGAATGAAAACAGACTGGTTGGCCTGAGTGTGAAAAACAGAAGCATCACTGGACTTAAGACACCTGTCAAAATGAACATGAGTTACTCAGCTGGACTAAATGTAAGTACATCTTTGACTCTTCACATTTAATTTACTTGAATTAACAACAGGGCATATTTGTATATTTTTTTATAAAGCACTTTAAAGTGTGGGTGACATGGCCTATTTTAATAAGCCAAAATATAGTAAATAGTCTCTATTTCATATTGCGATTGTTTTTAATATTTTTCGAAAAAGAATAAATAGCGAAAAACGCGATATAAACAACGAGGACGGCCGCCGGCTTCAAGCAATTCCGCCGAATTCGCGCCGCCCTGTTTGTGACGTAACGAAAGGCAGACAACATGGCTAGCTGAACAGAAAGATGAAGAGGAAAGTTGCGGAGATTATCATGATGATGAGTCACTTTTGCAACCGTATCGATTCGAACCCTTTTGCGAAAGTGAGGAGGATATAGCAGAAAGTAGTAGGTCTAGCGATCTCTTGAAAATGGTGGGGATTGCGTTCGGTTTCAATACTTTTTTATATCTGACATGCATTCCCATATCTTTTATGAGCTGTGGTGTTTCTTCAAAACAGTCTGCCTCAAAATGTTCGCTGCATAAAGTTGACGAAGCAGTTGGCACTAGAGGTAAGATCGGGCCTAAAAAATCCGGCCCGACCCGACACAGGCCCGCGGGCATTAAAGCCGAACTCGGACCGAACCCGACCAATTAACTTGATTTGCAGGACCGAGCCCGAAGCAAACCCGAAATTTCAATTTAACCCATAGGATTTTTGACAGAAAAAAACCCGCCAGATTTCTTAAAGGTAAAATAATCTACATATTTTTATGATGATGAAAGCTATTTTCTTTCTAACAGAGAGTGGTTGCTGCAGCCGCGCGCGTATAAGCTGCTGTTGTGGCATAAGAAGCGCTGAGCATAGGTTCATCCCTACATGACAAATGCATTTGATCAACGAAATAACGCTGGAACACAGAATAAGAGGCCAGACAGAGAGAGTGACAGAGAGATCTGGATGCGCACTCGCTTCATTAGGCGGGAAATACTGCAGCCACGGCGGTGCGCGTTTGCCTTTTCAGTTTCCCTGTCTGAAGTTTCTCCTTGACTTCCTGCTGCTCCATATCGGGGATCCCTAAACAAAATAGATGCGGGCTTGGGGAGGGAAGATTACATTCACGACACGTGCGCAGAGCTGCGGGTGGCCGGCGCCCCCCCTTTTCTGCCAGTTGCTGGACCACAGTGTATGTCAATCAACGGTGGGCTGGTGACTGGTGGGAGGGGGCGGGGTCTACCTGTGTGTGTGTGTGTGTGTGTGTGGGCTAGGGGAACGTTCTCCCTCTGAGTTAGAAGAAGCTGGCTGTGCCTTTCGGTGCGTGCGGTAACCGTTCTGACATCCAGGATTAATAAAGAGCTGTTTGACAACCGCCGCCTAAGGAGCTTCTTTGCAGACATTACAATATATTTATTAAAAAAGTCAGCGAGAGAGAAACCGGCCCGAAACCGACCCGAACGACTGTCATTTAGAGCCCGACCGGGGTCGGGCTCGGACTCGGGCTCGGGCTTAAGATCTTACCTCTAGTTGGCACCCAATTCGCCCTCGTTCGCTGAACTTGTTTTGTCCATTGTTTCAGCAGCGTTTCTTGTTTTGGGAATTTATACACAGATACACTTTCACTAGATGTATTGCTACATCCAGCTGCCACACAACGACTTGGCATGTTGATGATTAACAGATTTAAACACGAGAGAATCGAAGACTACCTGTTTTGTTTACATGCTGTCCGAAGCGGAACTACGAAAGTCAATGCCTTTCGTGACGTCACAGGTCATATCGAGTTCACTTCCAGCCTGCGCTCTTAGCGGCAAATTCAAATCTCTGATTCCTTCGAACGATGTCTATTATTCATATGCTTCGGATTTTTTTCGACGCTAACTATTGGTATCAATAGAATCAGCGTTTAAAGGGCTTTTTTATTTGACAAAGTTGTTCAAAGCATGGCATCCACACTTTAATACACAACAGGAAATGTTCCCAAAAGAAAAAAAAAAAAAAGATTCAGGTCTATTGTTAATGTTGTTCATCTCTCTGCATATCCCTTTTGGGTTTGTCACAGCGAATCAGCTTTCACTGATTCACACAGGTGCTTTGGCAGAGAGTTTTACGCCAGATACCTTTCCTGACACAAGCCTGTATTTTATCTGGGCCGGGATGGCACAGGCTACGTTCACACTGCAGGCTGAAACGACCCAATTCCGATTTTTTTGCCCCTATGCGACCCAATTCCGATCTTTTCATGACAGTCTGAATGACACAGATCCGATCTTTTCAAATGCGACCCAGGCCACTTGGGTATGCCGTCCTGAATCCGATACGTATCCGATCTTTTCAATTGCGACCGCCCTCTGACCGGCCAGGCCGCCTGAATACGAATCGTACGTCATCGACTCGCTACAAACGTCATCATTCTGCATTGAAGTAGGCGGGAACGAGAACATAAACATCAACCATGGTGGACAATGCTGCTGAGATCAGTCAGTGGAAGGGAAGCGAGCTCACCGATTGGATTCATATTTGGGGTGATCGCTCTATTCAGGCTAAACTCCAGGGCTCTTATCGCAACCGGGCGGTTTTTGAAAAGATTTCCAGCGAAATGGCAGAGCGTGGTGTTGAGCCTTCCCCGCGATTACTTTTTTTCCTCTTTCCGACTGTGGTCAGAAGCGCGGGGGAGACCGGCTTCTCCGGGGCCGAAGGCGGATCTTCCTCCGGGGTTCACTTCCCCGTTCAGACTCTCACATTCTCCAAAGCGGGTTGATAAAGAGTCAATAGCATTTATTCATGGGGAAACCTACTTTTATTACCGTTCTCCTTCCTCCGTGGCTCACAATGGCTCCATTGTGAAAATAAATGTAATAATGCAAAAGAGCTCTGCTGTAGGCAACAAAAAAAAATTAGTTTTGCGCTCAGACACGTAGCATTAAGCCTCTTGGATGAGCAGCAAAACGTTTTAAGGAAGAACTTCAAGACTTACCAATTGATACTTAATCACTAAGTGGACATTGAGGTTTTATCAAATTTGATGAAATTCAAAGAACTTTAACATTTTTAAATTTGAAATGTAAATCCACAATGTTAACTTTTACTTAGCATTAAGTTAAGTGCTACTTCCACACTAAGATAGTTTCAGCTAAAAAAGAAGTACATGATCTGAAGTCTATGTAACCATCCTGTGCCTTTTTCTCATAGAAAACCACAAGACCTCAATGTGTGTTCCTGAACAACACAAGTCAAGGTCAGTAACCCAAAAGAGTATGATTCCACGAAAACTGCTTTTGCAATCATAAAAAAATCATAATTATTAGTGCATTTTAATTATATTTACAATATAAATGTGTGTTTCATCACCAGCATTTGGCACAGAGGGCTGCAAGACACAGTGGGAGTACGGTCAGCATCAGGTGATCTGCTCTTGTGATCATCTTACATACTTTGGCATTCTCATGGTAAGATTAGATTCTTTATTCTAAATCAAATAATTTCATGTGGGCAAATTTATTTTAAAAGTGTGCTGTTTTATTTGATTCTTTCATTCTTTAGGGAAAAAAAGAAAAGTAAAAGTAGTCTCAGGTATTTTTGCCACGAAAAGGAGTGATTATGGCTGGAATTGTTTAAAAAAAAAATCACAGTAAAGCACATTAAAAGATCTAAATTAGAAACACATTTTTTACCATATTAGGCCAAATTGTTGGACAGTTGCTCTGATTTCAGAAATTATTTTTCTTTTAAAAATGTTCACTTTTGACTGTTACACAAAGAACTTTTATTCAATCTGCCCCCATGCCCACAAGAAACCATCAGGTGTTTTCATTTGCATCTTTCATGGCAAATATTTCTACAGAACAATACACAATCTGTTCAGATTATGATTTTGAATTTTAGATTTAGATTACGGTGAAACACAACTTTCTCTCTATAGCCTTGCTTCTATTTATTTTATGTTTGTCTTTCAGAAGTCAGCCAAAGAGAAACTCTTCTTGAAACTCACTTTTTATTTCTTGAGAAGAATGCTAAAAAAAAATGATAATGATGGGGCTAAATATCTGCAATGAATGATAATTCATTTCTGTCAGTGCATGAAACCCAGAGCAGCACAAACAAGCATCTGTAAAGAAGGCAAAAGTGTTTTTAATGTATCCAGTTTTTACAGAAATCAGACACATAAGAAAGGAAGAAAAAAAGCAAAATTTAAGACTTGGCTATCCCCAAAGAGGGCTGTACAGTCAGAAATCCTGGAGGGAAAGCTGAGATATTCCAAATCGATTAGGTGTTTAATGTCACATTGAAAAGCTGCTGGACACTCTAACTTCTACTTGGTGGGGGTCTGACGCAATGATTGATCTGGTTGCATTTTTAGCTCTTATGTCCACTATATGGATCAATATCAAAATGTACTTTCCCTGCAGGTTTCCTCTTCCCTGTCCTCCACCGACCAGCAGATATTGTCACGCATTACTGAGATCGGCTGCGGTATTTCTCTTTTTTGTCTAGTGGTCACAGTTTTTGTCTTCTACACAAGGAGGTACTAAAGTCATTTTTATTAGATATCCTACATCCAATTAGCTCCATTTAAAATGCTCTTGTTGCAAAGTTTTCTTACTATCCATATATGGTATTTAATAATTATTGCTCATCACATCTTCTCTGTTCAACAGGAAAATCAAAGCTGATGATTCTAAAAAGATCCACATCAGCCTGGTGATCGCCTTGATCCTCCTCAACCTACATTTCCTTACCAGTGGGATGGTGGCAGAATCCTCCTCTTCAGGCCTTTGTGTTTACATGGCTCTTGCTCTCCACTACTCTCTGTTGGCCACCTTCTGCTGGATGGGCTTGGAGGGGTTCCACCTCTACCTTCTCATCATCAAAGTCTTCAACATCTCCATCAATAGATACATGTTGAAAATCAGTGTGGTGGGATGGGGTGAGTGTTATCAGTTATATGGAAACACGTTTCCTGTTGTGCATTTCACTTGAAGAACCAGTTCTTTGTTTGGTTTTTGTGTTTCAGGTGTTCCAGCGGTCATTGTGTTGCTTTTGCTGTCAATAAACAAAGAATTTTATGGCAAATATACATTTGTGGACTCGTCAAACTCCACTAGTAGTACAATGTAAGAAAAACTCAAGAACATCTAAAGAAATTACAATATTATAACTTATTAAGTTATAATAGTTTTCTTTGCTTTCTTTTTTGTAGATGCTACATAACCAATGAGAACGTAAAGTGGGTGACCACAGTGGGAGTGTTTGGTCTGATGTTCCTCTTTGTCATGGTCGTGTTTTTGCTAACAGTCAGAAATCTGATGCCAAACTGCTGTCAGAAAGAGGTAAGAGCCACAAATTAGGGTATTATTTTCTATTCAGGTTTAGAACACTAGCTTACTGAATGATGTTGAAGTTAATTGGTGTATGTTTTTAGAATATATGTATGTGAGTGAGTATATATGTATGAGTGAGTGAGAATGTAGGTTTGTGTCATTGGTTCCAAAAGAAATATGTCTTGTACGGCCCTGCATAAAAAATTGTAAAATTTTATATCACAAACACAAACTAAACAGTTTAACTTAGAACACTAATATGGACAAAATAAGCCTTTTAAAGAGTTCATTGGAATGATGGTTCTAGGTATTGGTATCCTAGTACAGGAAATGCTTTGATTGTGTTTTGATTATATTTGGTTAATCAGTTCAAGCAGAGGAACTGGAACGGACTGAAGCAGAACGTGTTCACCGTGCTGGTCCTCATCACTCTGCTTGGGATTACCTGGGGAATCATCTTCTTCTCGTTTGGCCAACTGACCACTCCTGGCCTCTACGTCTTCTGCATTTTGAACTCACTGCAAGGTGTGGACAGTTGGAGATTGTATTTTTTAACCACATACAGCATTTAAAGACGGTTCCCACAGTAAAAGCAAATGCCAGTCTCAGTTTCTTTAAAATTTGTTCTAAACAGGACATTTCCACAAATCACACAGCAAGTGTTGGGCCTGCTGAGCCTCAAACTGTAGTATATTTTATTAATGACATCATGTTTAGGTCTTAAGATTTATTTCTCTTTTGTCTACAGGTTTTTTCATCTTTCTCTACTTTGTTTGCTTTTTAAATAAAACCAAAGACGTCCAAACTTCACCAAGTACGAAATCAACCATCACAGTCTCCCTGGATATTTTGGAGTAGCATCTCATCCAAGTGGACTTGTGTTCTTAAGTCACGGACCTGAGTTTGGTGATTCTGACATTTTTAACATTTGCTTTATTTGCAGCATTTTTTAACTCTGCCGTTGTGCGTTTTGCAGATATTTAGCCCCAGGTTATTGTTGTCATAGCCACATGGGTCTGTATGGGACATTATTCTGGAGAAGCATGAAAAAATCCACAGAAGAACTGTGAGCTTTGCTACAAATATCCCCACAAGGAAATGTTGAATATTTAAAAAAATGCTGTCAGTTTTATACATTAATGCATCTTTATACATTTTTATTGCTATAACTATTTTGTATTGAAAAACAGAAAAGTCTTTATTTTAATTTTAGAATGCATTTAATTTAAAACAGAAATCAGCTACAAAAATTGCATGCATGTAGCCTACAGTGCAGTCTCACTTTTTTGCATGTGATTGTTTTGCACAGAATTTAAAAAGTATTTAGGGAAATGTGTTTAAATATATTCTGTTTTTAATGGCAAGGCCTTATTTTATTGACAATTATTGGAATGTTGGGGTTTTCAAACGACTCCGCCCCACTTCAGGTCTTATTTCTGATGTTCTCTAATGTTCTAATGTGACTCTAATGTTCAGTCTTGTGGGTGATGTCAGAGATTATCTGTGCAGAGTGTAAATGTCAATAGAATCCACATGAATAAATAGATATTTGCTTATTTCTAAATCCCCCCACTACTCTCAAACCACCAACATTTCCATTTGAAAGCTCACTGCTTTTTTTTAAAACACAAATATGACAAAACCTATTTGCCAATATAAACATTTTACGAAGACTATTTATGAATCCACTGTGTTCTGATAATGAAAACTTGGCCGATTCATAAAACATACATTTACATACATTTTTCCAAATGATAAATTATTCAAATGCAATACATTATTGTCCTTATTCACCAATCTAGTGAGCATCAATCCACACTGGTTTTTTTGAAACTTCAGGGAAATTTCCAGGGCACTGGGTTTTGGAGATTTTAACACCGCAACAAAATGATGCCCTAAAGCAGTGAGAGAATTTGGACAAAGCCTTGTCTTTACCTGTGGTTGTCAGGATTGTGCGCCCCCTAGTGTCTCTTCAGTTCCTCCCAGCAACCATCCTCATGCACATCCACCTGGTTACCCGCCTTTTTATTGCTCTGCTCACCACTGGTTCTCTGTCGGAAAGTTTTTGTTTCCTTGAAGTTCTCCAGCCCATTTCTATCCTCCCGATTGATACCGAATCATATTCCTTCAATCCCTGTTAGAACTTTTACCTGTCTTGAGAGAAAATTGGTTTGAAAATCTGGTTTTGGATTTGGTCTTTGGAAACGTCATTCAGGAAGACTGTGGACTGGAATATAAAGACTGTTGAAAGAGGAAGTATTGGAACTTAATGACAGTCAACCTGTCTGTTAGCCCCCCTTCACTGCCACCAGTGTGCGGGCGGCTCCTACCAATCCTACCTGTACAGAGCACATACCCCCCCCCCCCCCCTCTCTGTGAGGAGGTTCTGGTTCCACCCCTTTCCTATTCTTCTCCCTGGTTTTTGTCTCTAAAGGAACTATTCTTACATGTACACATATTTTGAAAAGCTGAAGCTATTTGGAAAAAAATTGACAAAGATTGAACAGTGCTGTGCTTGATGGGATTTCTGTTTTTATTGTTGTCTTGTACTTTTCTTTGTTTCTTTTCTGTGTCTGTTTGGGGTCATGACGATGCTGGCGCCCACCCAGCTTCTGTCAGGCGACGGCAGGGTCAACCCTGGACAGTTAACCAGTACATCGCAGACCCACACAAATACAACCTCACACACAGTTTTACCAAACAGCCTCATAAGCTCATTTTTGGACTATGGGAGGAAGCTTAAGTTCCAGAGGATCTCAGAATCTCACAATCTCTTTATTTGCCAAGTACAGCGCATGTACAGGGAATTTGACTTCGGTTACTTGTGCTCTTGTGCAAAAGCCGTACATGTCAGGGGAACAGGCAAACTTCACAGATCCAGCTGGAATTTGATCAGCGATCTTCTCTTTGTGAGGTGAAAATGCTTAATGTAGCAATCCTTTTTTCTTTTTACTTTCTATATGATCATATTTTGATATATTTTTTATAACTTGTAATATTTTTTCATAGCATTTTGAAGTCTCTCTGGAAATAAAACAGTGCTAAAGCTGCTTTGTGCTGGTTGAGGTAATAAAGTTATTTCACTTTGAGAACTCTTCTGCAAACAAATGCTTTTATTTTAGTATTTTATTTTGTTTCTCTTGTGTCCTGAATGTCAATCGGGGGAATTTCCTTTGCTGCCAACAGGACACTTGTGTCTATTGATTAACTTGGTTTACTGCTCACTGACAACACTGAGCTCCATTGAAAATGACTGTCAGTATGGGTGTCAGTATTGATCTTTCACAGAAAATTTGCATTAGGCAAACTTATTCATCTGCCCAAACAAGCAACACTGTGTTGCACTTGAGTTTACTCAGCCGGAGTGATGCACTGCAGACCAGTTCTTCCCTTCTCGTCCTGAAGAAAGGAACTTCTGGATTCTTCTAAATGCTCCTGTGAATGTCCTCATTGGTTTGTTCCAGCAGATCATCCTTTTCCTCTGTTTTCACATGGACGGAGTAACGTAAGTATACAAGTTTGGTCAAATGTCTTTGTGAGAATTCTTGTAAACTTCATTTTAAATGTAAGTTAAACTAAATGCATATTATCTGGTATTGCCTTTGATCTCTTCTTGCAAAAAAACTTTAATCCTTTCCTGCTTTGACTAATACTGGTTTGTTTTTGTTCTAATTCTTTAGAAGGAAGGCTGTGTTTTTTGCACTCCTGCCATTGCTGCTACACAAACTACAGGCTGAGGAAGGTACAACTTCATGTAAATCAAGTGCATAAATTAAATGTTTACTTTTTAGAAAACTTACTTAATTTTTAAGAACATATTTGCTATCCTGATTTTGGTCTTTTTATTTCTTTTCACCTGCAGCATGGATCTCTATAAGCAATTATGGCCTTAGCATAACAGTGGCAGAATTAAGTACTTTAATCTTTGAACAGAAATCTGATCTACAATGTAAGAGAAATTCAACACAGTGTGTCATTCAGAATGCAAACGGATATCAGCAGACGAGCTTCGACGAACCACCTTTCTGTCTGAATGCTTCAGTGACAGAACTTCCAGACAGAGATGAGTATGTCATCCCTGGATGTAAGTCATCTGTTCACTTAAGAGAAATCTATATTGTGTTACAGCTTGAACACAGGTTTTACAAGTTCTAAGCACAAGTTTACCTCTTATCCCAATTATAAAATATTTTGTGATTTTAAAAGATTAATGGTAGAAACATTGTGTAACATTTAATGTTTGTTGTGACATTCTGAGTCCAGATTTAACTGAGGCCTCTAGGCATTTGCATTTTTCTTTGCAACCTGGTTTTGCTTTGACTCTTGAGCTGTAATGACTGTAAACAGATCTGCATCCATACAAAGCACCTTAACATGTCAGTTTATCCCTCTCTTTCATTTGACAAACCTCTACAGCTTAGCTATTCTGCTAGCTTGTATTTGTATTTATTTATTAAAGGGACAATGCATACAGAAAAACAGTGTGGCGTGCTCTGAAAAAGAGAAACACTGTACATACACAGGATCCTTAGCTAATTTTCATCCTCTGTCCCGTATTGGCTATGGGCAGCCACCAAGGTCAGTTAACTTTTCATCATTAGGCTGCATTTTACTCACAAGTCGATTTTACGTCAAACAAATTATAGTCTCAGCAACTTGTCTAAATTATTTGTCTCTGAGGTTGTCATAGAATGCACACTTTTTTTTTAATTACAGCACTCTGTGTCCTGATTGGTTGTAGACTATAGTCAATTAGTCTCCTCTGTAAGGTATCTCAGTTTATAATATGTTCAGTTCACCAAATCTACATAAATCTTTAACCGCAATCAGATCTTTGTTTTGCTCTATTTTTTTTTTTTTCCTATGAAGGTTTGAACTTTGGGAGTTTAGATTTAGATAAGAAAGTGTGAAAATGTTCATGTCTGTCTGAGAAAAGTGGATAAAGGTTGTAGTGAGGGATTTAACAGCCTTTTTTATTTAATCATTTCTCTAATTTGTCCTGTCCAGCAGCTGAGCAAGCAAATCAGAGCTGAAGGCCTCTAGTGTTGGACAGATTTTACTGTTACAGCAGAGGGTTGTGGATCTTCAGACAAACAGAGAGAACACGTACAAACCCCTTTTGGATTTGAGGCTAAGCTTTATTTATGATAATTATATTTGTATGCATTCCTTGTTGGACCGGATGGAAGGAAAGAAGAGAGAAAGAAAAAGAGTGGGATGTAGAGATGGGGGATAAGGGGTTAGGGATTTAACAGCCTTAAAACATTTTGTTAATTTTTTTTTATCCTGGGATGTTTTTAGAACGTAACCGCCGCCAGTCAAGTTGTGATTTCTGGTTCAAGTTAACATATCAGGACTCGACAAACCCCTTAAGAGTATCTGTCCTAGCAGTGGTAAACTTGGTCAGTCTTCTGCTCAGTATTTGGTGACGAAGCATGTATGTAAATAAGAACCTTCATCGACATTTATTGAAAGCTTATGTATGTCACTGAGTATAAAGATAGAGGCCTCAGAAGGTGCCATTAGAAAAACTATTGCAAAAACAAGGTATCAAGGCTATATGCAGCTCATATTTATATTACTCATGATATGCATCACTGTCTAATGGGCTATCACATTATCATCAACTGTTCTTACCAACTGCTAGAACCACTTCTCTTACATTTTTATTATGATTCTTGTCTTCACTTAGTTGCAAATTTCTCCATATACTTCTGCCAAAATTCCTCCATCTTCTCACTGCTTGAGAGTCAGTGTAGTGAAGCTTGTGCCTTTGCGGAATTGCTGAATGTCGTCTGGATAAAGGATTGGTGTGAACATCTCTTCCTTCAGAATTTTGACATCAAGAAAATCTACGTAAAGTAAGCTCTAAATCTGCTTTGTCTCACTATTAAAAATTGTTATTCTCTAAAGTATTACCCAATATTTTACCAGTTTTCTAACTTCTCTTGTTTTATTTTAAAAATAAGATCTCTCAAAAAATGACTTTTCTTAAATCAATATATTTCTTAAATTGTCTTCTAAGTGTTTCACTGACACATATTTTGTTCCCATAGAGTAGAAAGACAGATCATCCATAATCTTATGGAAAACTGCCAGGACACAAACCTTACTGAGTACAACCTAAAGAAACTGTCTATAAACGTGTACAATATCTCAGACGAAGCTCTGAATATGGCAGACGGACAAACAGCCATTCAGCTGGAAGCACCACAGGTAAATGTGTTCCCGGATCAAACCAGTGATGAATCTGAAACCCGTTTCCTGACATTTCTTCCCCTCATGTCCACGATAAGCTGCCGTCTAAGAATAAGTCGTTCATTCCTGAAATCTGGATGCCTGTGGACGCTTTGCACAAGATCCCAGCAGAAAGGAGGGTGGTCGCTTTGGTCAGTTACACGAACCACAACCAGTTCCAGGTACCACGCCGTCCATACTCTATTTAATGTTCTTCAGATGCAGACATGTTTACAAACCTTTTTGTCATTGCGGTTCCCTGAACTTAGTTCGAAGAGGAAAACATTTCATCCATGGTACTCAGGATTGAGTTGCTGGAGCAACACCACATGCAGAATCTGATTCAGCCAATAACCATGGTTTTCAGGATCGGAGAAGCCGAGTCCAGACTGTCTGTGAGTCTGGTCCTCCTCCCCTTTAAATTACTGACCTTTATTTGAACTGATCTGTTAAAAAAGACAAAAGCTCCCTGTTGAGTTGAGTCTTAAGTAGGAGTTGTTGGGTTTAGTGTCTTTTATTTGTGTTTTGCAGAATGACACAGAGCTGAAGTGTTCCTACTTTGATGAGCAGTACGGTTGGTATCTCCACTGTTGATCCAAGCTCAATGAAATAATATATTTTCTGTGCATTAGAAGAGTGCCCGTCTTTTTCTTCAGCTGTAGAACCATGGTCGTGAATCCTGTAAAAACAAATGACCATTCCATTCCATGGAAATGCTCTGATGAACAAATAAACATGGCGCAGAAGTAGCAGTTGTAGAGAAGAAAAAGGACGTTTAGGTAATCCTGAGGTCATGTGGTCCGTTTGTGCAGGCGGAGTGACCCTCCTTAAACTGAACATGATGAAGCACATCCCATAAACCCCTCAGAACCACGAAGACAGGATGAAAGACAGTCCAACAAATCTCTTGGAAGGGATGGAACGAATTAGCAATTAGGAGAATTGACCGTATCTGAATAAAATGGTTTACTTGAATGAAATCAAGTCAATTTATTCGCCTTTTTCCTGCAATGTTGGAACTAGAAATCGTCAGTAAGCAGTGATTGGTCTGTGCCATTGTTTCCATGGCAACCACTCTTGCCTATTTTGAGTATAGGAGGAAACCAAAAGATTCTGTCCTGGAATACATGATGCTACAGACTGCTGGTCTATCCGAGGTAAACCCCGCCTTTTGCCCAGCAGTAGCTGGGATAGGAACCAGCAACCCGTGACTCCAAAAGTGATTCAGCAGGTTTCAAAAAATGCCTCTTGGAGGGACCAAATGCAGGAGAATCCAAACAGATTTAGAATCAGCTTTATTGGCCATGTACTGTGCATATACAAGGAATCTGGCTTCACTTTCTCGTGCTGTCGTGCAAACCAAGCAAGGTATAAGAAGGTGTAGAGGGGTAAAGACAAAAAAAGGATAAATAATAATAAAAGTTATATGAAGATAAATATAAGGGTAAATATAACTAAAAAAAAATGCAACAGTAGTTTTTTTTTTATTATTCTACCAGGAAGTTCCATTGAGACTGCATCTCTTATTCAAGTAAGACCTGGGCCAAAAGGCATCAATACAAAATAAAATACAGTTAAAACAACTGAAATATAAAAATACATTACAAAATGCAATAAAATGCAATTAAAATTGAAATGAACAGTAGTACAATGACTAATAGATTAATTAAAAGTGGTACAGATAGGTCAAGGGTGACATGTGCATGTTTCTTTTAAAAGCTCAAATTGAATTGCTTGAATTGCTTGAATTGCTTTAAAACAATTCAAGGGAATAAGGTCACTTAAATGCAGAAAGTTTTGAATATTATTCCAGGAAAGCGGAGCAGCAATGGAATAGGCTGTTTTTCCTAATTCACTGAGGAATCTAGGGACATAAAGAAGCAATTTGAGTGAGGAACGAGAGTTATATATGTTGTTAACAGGAGAAAGAAGACGGCACAGATATTGAGGTAATTTGCCAAGAATGGCCTTATAGGTGAATATTAGCCAGTGTTTCTGTCACCTGACTGAAGACCAAGAGAGCAGAGAGTACAGTTCACAATGGTGGGTTCTGTATGCAGAGTTTGTGATAAAACGCAGGGCACTGTGGTAAACTGTGTCCAGACTACGGAGAGTTGACGAGGCAGCATTCATATACAGAATGTCCCCATAATCCAAAATTGGGAGGAAAGTGCTCTGAACAAGTCTTTTCCTCACACCTGGGCTTAGACAAGATTTATTTCTGTAGTAAAAACCCAGAAGTGCTTTTAGCTTTTTTAGCAAGTGGTCAGTGTGAGAGGTAAAAGACAATTTGTCATCAATCCACACACCCAGATATTTAGATGAGGACACTTTTTAAATTTCCACCCCTTCCAAAGTATGAATATCAGCCTTCAGTACATCATGTGAACGAGACCTGGAAAATATCATGAATTGTGTCTTTTTAGCATTTAGGGTCAACTGTAATTGATGAAGAAAATACTGAAGTTTATTGAAGGCTTCCTGAAGCTCGTTTACAGCAAGATGGACTGAAGAAGCAACTGTGTAAATGATAGTATCATCTGCATATGAGATGGAATTTAACATTTAACATTAGTTAGACACAAATGCAAATTTAAAAGGGGAATTAAATTCCACCAACATTAAACTGTGGTGCAAAATGCTGAATGTTAACCTGGGGGATCAAAAGCACTGACATGCAAACCTGAAACCATAATATTACTGAGAGTGGCTAATGAGCTG
This sequence comes from Oryzias curvinotus, assembly GCA_023969325.1. NCBI lineage: Eukaryota > Metazoa > Chordata > Actinopteri > Beloniformes > Adrianichthyidae > Oryzias > Oryzias curvinotus. The sequence goes on along the minus strand of CM043708.1, from coordinate 28,662,696 downwards.
AGAGCTCCAACCCCAGGCCTGATGTTCTCCTCACACAGGGGACGAAAACAAAACCTGAATTGTAGAAATGTAAACCTTTCATGTCAGAAGTAATGCCCAAGTGTTTAAAAAAAATTCTTCAGTGTATTTTTTTTTTCTTTCAAGGTAATGCTAAATTAAGTGAAGTCCTGGATATAAGTGTTTGTTGCAAATTAGCGACATACAAAATTAAGAGTTGATCTCAGAAGCACAAAAGCATAAATAAAACTGGATGGTTGTAAATTTGCTCCAAAACATTTGACAAGAGTTTGGCTGAGCCTAATAACACGAATTCCTTTTTTCCTTTTTTAAGACTGACCACTAAGTGGTGGTGCTTTTGAATTATTTGTGTTTATTTTAAAAATTATATTACTATATAAAATGTATATATAAATTATATTTTATTATATAATACAATATGTTATATACACAGCACAATGTGAGATAGTATAAAATATTTTTTTAACGATATTTTGAGGATTTGTGTTTTTTGATTTTTTTATTGCAGATTATGATTGGAAAACTGATGGATGTGAAGCAACAATCACCGAAACCAATGTTACCTGCAAGTGCGACCATGCAACACCTTTTGCTGTTCTGCTGGTATCAATACATACATGACACATGAATAACAAGCATAAATATCTGTCAGAAAGTGTTGCTGCATCGCCTTCATTCCTCCAGGTGGTAGTGTTTAGCGAACATAACCTCAAAGCCCAAAGGCCACAAACACGACCCTATAGACTTAGGTCTTTGTTCTCCTTTAGCATTCTGATTGCTGGTTTCACAAAAGAAGAGAAAAATAAATGAAAAAATAAATAAAAAGAAGAAGAAATTCCTTCTCCTAGGAGTTAAAAACACACTCTTGTGGCAGCCGTGGTGCAGCGGTAGGGCGGTCGACTCACGATTGTAAGATTGCAGATTTGATTCCCGCCTTGCACGTCCATGTGTCGAAGTGTCCTTGGGTAAGACGCTGAACCGCACCTTGCCCCTGGTGGGAGGTTGGCGCCAGTGTTCGGCGGCAGAGCCACCGCCAGTGTGTGAATGTGTGTGTGAATGTGTGTGTGTGAATGTGTGTGTGCATGGGTGAATGGGTCTGTGACTGTAAAGCGCTTTGGGCCTTCGTGAGAAGGTAGAAAGCGCTATATAAGTATACAACATTTACCATTTACCATTTTGTGCCACCACCGATCCAGTATTGATAAAGCCTCTTGGGTAAGAGGCGAAATGTCTTCTATGAAAATCCGGCGCCCGGTGGCCCCCATGACTGCTGCCTGGTACGGAGGAGCCCTATGCCTCCCGGTGCCGGAGGCGCTTGTATCGCCCACTTTCTCCCCCTCTCTCCCTTTTATTCTCTTCTACCCCCCCCCCCCACTCACACTTTTTCCCTCTCCCTCCCCACACACACTAAATGTAAATAAATAAATAAATCAAAAAGAGGGTTTTATACAAATCTACACCCTGGTTTTCCGAAGACATATAACCTCTTTTTGTGATAGTAAAACCTGTCCAACACAAAAGGCCTGCAGCTCTATCCTGTTTACTCAGCTGATGGACAGAACAAGTTAAAAAAAAAGAAAAAAAAAGAAAATCCAGATGACTTTGATTCAAAAAAAATGTTTATACCAGACAAAGATTTAATAACTTCGATTTTTTTACACTCTAATTCAGCCCATTTGAAGCCAGATGGTCTCATTTGTAAGCTTTTGACCAGCAGTTTGCATTGAAGGTTTTTTCTTGTGACTGAGCAACACAAGGCGACACTCGACAACGATTAGGTTGTTTTTGCTTAACCACAGAGATCAGAAATGTTGCTATTAAACGCAAAACAGGAAGGAAATGACTTTCACTAACTAAAAGAAGTAAAATAATGTCTAAATCTTCTCTGTCTTGCAGATAAAAATACCGGGGATAGCAGAGATCCACTGGAAGATCCTGTCGTACATCAGCTATATAGGCTGTGGCTTCTCAGCTTTCTTCTGTGCAGTATCTCTCTTGATATACATATTTGGCAGGTAGGAATACACACATTAAAGACACAATACATGGATGAGATTTTAAAGAATTGTACTTTGTATGACTTTCTTGTGAAAACATCTGGAAAATTATACTTGCAACATATTTTAGTCCGTTGCTGAGCATTGCTGTCTTTCATCTTGAACTACTGCCACCGGAAGCTCAAAACAAGAACAAGAACAAGAACTACATTCACACATCTGAAATCTAAAAAAAACACACACTTGATTTTAATCAGGCTGCTATTTGTCACATTTTAGGTGTGATCGTTGAGAGAAACAGGCTAAAAACCACCAAAGTAATGAAAAATAAGGCAGAAGAGTGAAATTTAAATGTTTTTTGTACAGATAATTAAAAAAAACTATATTTGCAACTAAAGCTTAACTTCTTTTCAGAATGGTTGATTTAATTAAGTAAAATGTTGAAGGTTGACGAGTATAGAGAGGATACAAACAAAATTTCAGCTCCATCTACTAATAAACCTAAAACATCAACAGTGAAAGCAAATTGACTGAAGTGACTAAAAGCAAACCAGCTATTAGGCCTCTGCAGGCCTTTCCCATGTATATGAGCATGAAAAATTAATAAACAAGAGTGTCTGTGAACATTTTTCTATTAGAATCAGATCAAAACCAAGTGAAATTCAACTACCGGTACCTTACCAGGTGTAGACAGCTGGACGTGTTTGTTGGGTGTTTATCAGGATTCTGAAGGGCAAAAGGCACCATTAACAGAAGTCTGGCGTCATCTTCTATCTATCTGCTTCTGCCAACAGGACAAACAAAATGGACCACTCCATGTCCATCCATGTGTCCCTGAGCGGCGCCCTGTTCCTGCTCAATTCAACCTTCCTGCTGACTGAGTGGGGCGCCAACGTGGAGCTCAGCTGGGTGTGCGAGTCAGTCGCAGCGCTCATGCATTACTCGCTGCTCTGCTGTTTCACCTGGATGGCCATAGAGGCCCTACACCTGTACCTGCTGCTGATTAAGGTGTTCAACACCTACTACAAACACTACCTGCTCAAGCTGTCTGTGGTGGGATGGGGTAAGTGTTGATGTGGTGTCAGGCTCAATGTTAATCGCTGGTTTGTGTTTAACCGAGTCAATCGCAGGTGTCCCCGGTCTGATTGTGGCGGTTTCTGTGGGAGTGCGGGACTTCAAGCAGCTTTATGGAGCCAAAGAGATAGCCATGTTGGATACTAACCAAACCAGCACCATGTGAGAGCATTTCTGACTCATCCATTTATGAATTGAGGATTTGCTTTGCTCCTTTTTTCACACACACATTCCCATCATGTAGTGCAGTTAAAAAAAAAATTAAGAAAAAGTAAAGTACGGTCAGGACTGCACAAACTATTGCTTTCCTGACCTTTAACCTCCCTTCTCATTAATTATCGGTTTAAAAAAATTAATTTTGTGGTAAAAAAATAATAATATCAAAACCCCAAACACCAAAATAGTTTGTAAATAGACCAAGAAAATGAGACATATGTGTGAAATTCAAAGCTTATTTACACATTGTAATTTAAAACCAGTGAACCAAACTATTAACAAAAACTCAGAGATTTGGAAAAAATAAAAGGAAAGAAAAAATAGGTTTGTGTTTTAGATGAACTGTAAACAAACTTCTATACGTCCAAGTAGGAAGAACTTTAGCTAACAGGCTGTTACGTCCATTTTCATCCGAATTTTCTTGGACATAGTTTCTGCAGAGCAGCAGGAGTTCATTAGAAATCCACCTTTGAGTTGTGGGCAGGAGTGTTGGCATGGAGCAACCCCAACCCCCCTTCCCCTCCACATTGCAGGGCAGAGGAGCTTATTTGTTTTGTCACAAATAAGCTCTTTTTCAATAGGCATCTTTTCGTCTTTTCTCATCATTATGAATAAAGACATACTCAGAAATTCAATCTTGAGCTTAATTATCTTTATATACATCCTTCATTGTCAGAACAATGCCACAAGAACATGTTAAAAACAGCATTTTCATCAGAGGGGGTCTTTAAAGTCCAGTGGCGTTCATCCCAGGATTCTGTGTCGTCAAACTGCAGCCAAAATAAGATAGAAAAACCTGCACTTCAGTCTGAGAAAAGCTGCAGATCTGCTCGGCTCGGGACAGAAAAAAAGCTGCTAAAAATTGGGTTTAGCTGACTGCTTCTTTTTTACGAACTCAAACTCAAATTCAAACTTCGTTTTTTTGTATAGCACCTTTTATTCCGGTTGAAAACCCAAGGCGCTCTACATAAAAGCAAATAAGATAGTCATAGAATATGAAAATAAAAACACCGGACATGTGTTTTGGTCCTCACCTTAGGGACAACTAAGAGGCCGGTGCCAGGGGACCGCCGGGTCCCGCGAGGGTTCATATCTTAAAAGCAGATCAGTTAAATAAGAAGGCAAAGGACCATGAAAAAAAAAAACATTTAGAAACCATTAGGAGAACTTCCAAAAATCTCAGTTCCTCTATTTCTCCTGAAAGGTTGACAGACACGTGAATCCTCACAGCTGATCAGAAAACGTCTGTGCATTATTAACTAACATGAATAAAGTTTAGGTGAATTATTTTACTGTTAACTTTTTCACACCAGCCCATGAACACCAACTCCTTGAACATATTGAAGAATCAAACTAAAATCACATAAATCAGAGGCTCATTTACACAATTTACGTTTTTTTAATGAATTTAAAAGTTTTTATGCTTTTTTTCTGTAACTAAGATGGATGTAGCATAGCTAAACGTCCTCTGTCCTTGGGACATTCATTCGCATTCACACACCAGTAGGAGGGTGAAGTGTCCTGCCCGGGGACACAACCACAGCTGACTGGGGGGAGCGGGGATCGAACCGCCGACCAATTAATCACTGTATTTAACGTCTTTAGTGGGAAAAAAATAACAATTTTCATTCAAAAAATATCAACAAATGAGAAACGAAACCTTTATTTCAGTGATTAGTTATTGTGATCTGGAAGTCAGCACTTCTTAGAATGATGTCTTTTTGACATTTGAGTGTCTTTTATTCATCTTGCAGCTGCTGGATCACAGATGACACCTTCTTCTACTCTTTGAACCTGGTTTATTTCACCCTCATCTTCATCTTTAACTCTGGTATTTTGATGGCGGTGGGATCCAGCATCTGCAGGATGAACATACTGGTGAAGAGAAGTGCAGGGAAGTCGCAGGGAGACGTGGACAGGTTTAATGCATCCTGCAGGAGCGGCCTTACTCTGCTGGGTCTAACCTGCCTCCTGGGGACCACCTGGGGTCTGGCCTTCCTGGGGTCGGGATATGTCAACTACCCGATCCTCTACCTTTTCTGCATACTGAACTCCCTCCAGGGTGGGTGAATGGGTTTGGTCAAAGAGCCTTTACTCTGCACTGAAAGGTGTAATCTGATGTTTTTTTCTTTTCTCAAAGGTTTCTTCATCTTCATGTGGATCTGCCTCACGGCCAAGAAGCAGAGGAAAAGAGAAATGGAAGAGAAACTGACCTCAGCTCCAATGAGGACTTCAGCAATTAAATCTGAATAGAACTTAATCCCTAATCTGTAATTCACATCCTTTAACTAGCAGATGAAACTTTTTTTTTCTTTTTTGCAAAAAACAGGTTTCTTAATAAAATGATTACCTTTTTGTCAATTGAAGTTTTAAATAACATAAAACTAATATTCTACATCTTAAACAATGTTTGCATGTTGATTGTTAATTATTTTAATTTCTGTTTAATTCTTCCTCTCTTTACAGCCAATAAAGAATCTTTTTTTTTCATACAACAACTGTTGAGAATTTATTACATTTGAACAGTTAAAAAAGCTCAACCAAACTTTGTTCTTCTCTGAAAGGAAAATGAGTAAAGAAATATAAATTTTTCTCTTCCGTTTTAAGATTTGGGATTTACCTTGAAACTGTAGTCAGCAACAAAAATTACGTTTAAAAATTAATTAGAAAAAAATGGCAAGAAATAAATGACATTTACAATTTTCTCTGCTCAGAAAAAGTATTAATAAATAAAAAGATACATATTAACATATTAATTCATATTATTAGTAGAAACATATTAGTGCAGTTTTACATTTTATTCTTTGCTTTTTTTAACTGTTATGTAGTTTTTATTTCTGCATTTATGGATTTTTTATTCATATATATTTATATTTTTATTTACAATTGAACTACAATTCTTTTCTCACACATGTGAACGAGGTGGGCGACACTATAGTGCTAGTGGCCCCTCCCACACATTTCCTGTCTGCGTTGCATCCGGTTTGGAACCGAATCTGTGTGATTTATAACAATTTTAGGGCATTTGTGAACTATTTTTGTTGTTTTTCCACAGTGAGGCTGAAGTTATGAAGTCTTTCTTGTGGTCTTTGTTGAATGTCTCCCCTTCTCACCTCTCCAGTCTGCTTTTAAAATACCCCCCCCCCCCCCCTTAAGTCCTTACAGTCCACTGACCAGTTTGTGTTTATGGTTCCCAGAAGCAAACGTATGTTTCGGGGCGACCGTGGTTTGCAGTGTAAACTATGGACACAGTTCCCACCAGAGGAGAAGTCACGCTCTTGGAGAATTTAAAGAAGAACTGTTCCTCCATTTCAGTGCTTTGGCATCAGCCAAATGAAATGAATTAATTAATTATTAATAATTAATTCATAATTAATCCTGTTACTATGCTGGTTTGAACCTCTGCTTTAATTTGGTTTTATGCTTTAAATTCTTTTGTGTTTTATGTTTTGTCTCCATATGTTCACCACTTTGGGCCTCCTTGGCTGATGGTGGAATTATAAATAAATGAATGTATTGCTTGAGTCCATTTTGTTTCTGTTCACCTCTTTTCTTGGCCCCATTTGTACATTTTCAACATTTTTTGAGGAAAATTAGACTTCCGTTTTTTTTGCTGACTTGTCTAATGTCCTCTTTTGTTTGCTTCGGTCCCTCACAGGTCCATGAAAGGGCTTCTCGTTTTGCCAAATTGTGGTTTTTATTTTGCAATAAATATTGTTTTCTGGAATTTCATTTTCATGTATCATTAAAAGAGCATCTTTTGAAAAGAAAAAAAAAAATCCCCTTACTGATGTTTGAACATGTTTAAGCTCGCGGTTTACCATATGAATCTTTTTCAGAATTTAAAAATAATGTTAGTGCTGAACTCATTGCTGTGGGTTTTTGTATGTCACAGTTTTTTGAAAACAGAGATGACGCAACTATTTCTATACCTGTTTTTAGGAACTAAGGCAACATTTAAAGAAAAATAAGCCATTTTTTGCTCAATTTTATACATTTTGCCCACCCAGAAAACTTAACTCCCACATGATTCTGGGAGTTTGCCTTGTAGTTTGTTGTTATACTTTGACTGTGGGTTAATTTTTGTGGCCAAAAAGGAATTATATAAAATAAAAGCTTTTGAGAGACGTCTTGTTTTGAGCGGTAACCACCCTCACCAGACTCCTCCTCCTCCTCATGTGGTTTGGGTTGATGTGAAACTTGTACCTCTCGTCATTATGCAAACTTGTGTTTAGCAGAGCAGCGTCAGTACTGCAGGAAGCAGAAGACAGAAATTCGATATGTGGATCATTTTTGTTCTTTTCACGTCCGCTTGCTTCTCTTTGTCCCAAACTGCTAGTAAGTATTTTTTACATCATATTCGAAGGTTGTTTGCTCCTAAGGTGAGTGGATGTTCAGTCATTAGTGAGTGACATCTAACAGTATCATCACTCTGATGAATTTTCACAGATTAAGAATAAAAGAGTCCCAAGTGTATGTGTTTTTGTATTGAAATGATATTCTGTCTTCTTTTATATTCTCTGCATTTTATCTGTATTTTTTATTTATTTAAACTTTTATTGTTCTAATTTAAGTTTTTTGTGTCATCCTGACAGATCGGTGTGAAGGGGTTCTTGATTATTGTCTAACAAGTTTTCCATCAGATTGGACCAGGTGTGTTTTCCAGCATTTTCTCATTTGATGTTTAGTTTTTATACTTGGAAAATAATATGTATTACATAATCCTGACTATTTTTACCATCTGAAAGAGAAACAATGGAAAACGTTTTCATATGTTTTTAAAATCACAGCAAGTTGTCATCAGTAAACCAGAATGACATCAGCCCCCCCTCGCAGCTAAAACTACCTTAACTCCTCTGGAAAAGCTTTCCACAGGTTTAGGAGTGTTGATGGAAATGTTTGAGCATTCTGAGTTCAGAATTATTGGGATTGAGAAGGTCTGGCTCATAGACTTCACCACAAAACTGTTTTGCCAGGTTAAGGGCAGCACTGTGAGAGCAGCCTATCCCTACACTTTGACTGTAGTCAGGTAGAGCGGTCAACCTCTGATCGGAGTGTTGCAGGTTCAGTTCCCCGCTTACCTGCCTACAAGTCAAAAGCCTCATTTCCACTGAGCAGTACGGTCCAGTACAGTCCGGTTTAGAATGGTCCAGGCAGTTTAGGTGACAGTTTCCACTCAAAGTTAGACCGTCGTGGCACATGCGGGGTGAAGCTAACAACAACAACAATGGAGGCCACTAGCAGCTCATTTTTATCCGCTCGGCCTTTGGTCCTTCATATATATAAAGCATTTAATGTTGTTTAAGATAAGATTATGGGCGGAGAAAAGGATTACAGCCGATTCCTTTGAGTTTTCTTTTGTCCTAATGACCTTCAGTCAATCAACTGGGTTCAACAGCAACCCTGCCCTGACTGCTCTGTTTCATTTTTTCTCTGACCCTACAACCAACGGGGGCCCAAAAATGGTACTGTTCGGTCAAGCTTAATGGGTCCATTTTATATTCAATTCAATTTACCGATGGGCTTCGTATCGGTAATTGAAAAAGTGAAACATAAAATCAAAAGGATCATGAATACATAGAATTCAATAGGAAAATACTAAATTGAACTAAGAAACTGACAAAGCTAAAATGGCAACCCTGCCCTTAGACCCCCCCTTATAATGGAAACGCTCAAAATAGCAGGTTGGACCAGACCAGACAATTGTTTAGAGGTAACAAGGCTAAAGTGTCTTTGGTCAATGTCACTGAACCTCACATTGCTCCTGGTGGTTACAGGTTGGAATCATGTATGTCATTGGATCTGCCATCAGTGTGGGAATGTGTTCAGGGGTGAAAGGGATTATGACCAGAACCCCTATGAACTTTAACCATTCAACACCAGAGATGTTGCAGATGACAGCTAAATTACATATGCTCTTTGACCTACGGTGACCTTTTGACTGTTTACGTGGTCAGCAAGAATCAGCTGATTCTGACGTGTTGCAAAGCAGTTTTCAATCTTGACTTTTCTCCACTTCAGAATTTGCTGGACTTAAATAAAAACCTTTGACGAGTTTTGGTAGCTGAAAGAATGTTACCATAGGAGCTAGAACTCTGTTGTTAAAGAGTTAAGCATGATAAAAATGTTGATTTACGTCACGTAATCCCCACACGCACAGATGAAAGCATTTAGAATAGTCTGAATGGTCTTGGTTTTTCTGAAGATTTTAGAGTTTCTCTCTAGAACTGAGTCAACAACCCACACAATAATCCTTCCTTCACCATTAACCACTTTAAACAGTGCAGTCAGACAGTAACTGCTAACTCTGTTCTGTCTGTTTGCGTAGCTCCCCACTTTCTTGCGCAGGTGATGTTATTCCATGGAATTTCTACCTTGCAGTGAAACCGTTTCCTACAGACTCAGTTCCACTGAGCTGTGAGAACAGGTGCAGTGGTCTGCTGTCAGTGGCGGTTCTACACTGAATTACTCCCTGAGTGAGACCCCCCCCAACCCCATTAGAATCACAACTAAATTTTGTTCATCCACGTTTACTTGATACAAAAGACGTATAAAACTATATAATATATAATATATCAATCTGTACTTCAGAGAAGCTCGTGGTCAGCTATGATTGACATGTTTCTAGTAAATTAACTTTGTCATCAGAGTTGTGGTAAAAGGTAAATATTCATCTTTAAAACCACCTACAGATTTATGAAAATTCCATTGACTAATTATAGAACCCAACATGATGGAAAGAAATGAAAAATACATTTAGATGTGTGCCTTAAAATGAACCCACTTTAACTCACAATCCCCAGTCAACTGGTTAAAAAAGTGTGAAAATGTTTAGTCTGCGACACATAATTATTATAGTAATCTGAAGTTATTTTCCCCATTTATGAACTAACGATACAATAAAACCTTAGTGTAACAGCAGACACATGAGTCATGACATGTACTAAGGGTTACCACTAGTGTTACAGGTAAAGGGTTTGTTAAGGTTTAACAAGAAAATCAAAGTGTAGGAAATAAACAATGGCGTCAGTTGCATTATTTAGGCCTACTTCAGTTTAGGTCGTTGACCCAGATAAAATTTTTGGGAAAACTTGCATTCCTAGCTAGTCTTTATCTCGTTTCTCTACTTCTATTCTTTTTTTGTAATAAATTGGGAACCTCATGGCTCTGACCTTTTGTGTCCATCTCTTTGGCATCTTGGCGCTTGACAGTAAACTTCTCCACCAAAGGCGTGGACTAAACCAGTTTGTAAACCATGTGACCACATTGTTTTGTGTTCCCTATTTTTGTTTGGGCATTTCACACAAAAATTAACAGAAAATCCACAATTTAAATACCTGTATTAAAATGTATGTTATAGAATGTCACAGTATGACCAATTTATTTTAAATATTTGATGTTTTTATTTATATAAAATATTTTACTAATTTTATAAAGTTTACTAGGTAGATTCCAAACCCAGCTTTTTGACTGCAAACATTTCTAAGCATGATTTATTTCTTTACAAATGTAGTACTTTGTGGTTTCTATTCCCATTTTTTTTTCCAAGTAAGAAGAGCTGTTGCAATAAAGAACTTTGTTTCCTGTTAGACACATTTATGAGAAACAATTTTTTTTTTTTACAGTTGTTATGAAGACAGAATTATGACCTGTAAACTGCGTGGCCGCAGCCCAATTCCAGGTTTTGTTCTACGGAACGTGAACTCATCACTTGAGGTGAGGCTGTTGTACGTATGTTGTATGAAATTTAAAAAAAATAAAGAGACAAAACAGCCTGAATCTTTTTTGTTTTTTTCAGGTTGTTGTGAACGTTACACTTAACATCGAGGTTGTGATCCCACCCTCAGCTCTACAGAAAAGCAGAGGAAATGAAACCAATGACGAGGTCAGGATGGTGGCCTCTGTGCTCAACAGTACTCTTTTTAAGGTAAGAAGAACAAGCAGAAAATCTCCCTCTAACGTTTTATTGAGGTTAAGTTTGCTATTTTTGGATTATTACAAAAGAGAAGGAAACATACCTGATGAAAATTCTTATCAAGTTTTCCTCCTTATTTGTCTACCATGCAAATCAAGAAAACGCACATACTGTTAATAACGTAGGAGCCAAAATGCGTCAAAGTAAGACCCTTTGTTCAATCTAAACCACGTTCTTAGAAGTCATGTTCACCAAACAAATTTAACCAAGTTAGCTGCAGATGATAAAACCATTAGGATGACTAGTCTTCCCATTGAAATCCCCTAACTTGAGTGAATGTGCTGGAAAAGAAGTTTGAAGTAGGCCAATCCAACAGAAGCTTAAAAAAAAAAGTAAACAGGAAGACAACAAAGTCCATAGTACTCTGTAAAATGAAGGTGTGGGTTGTGTATTCAAATGATTTATAGAATGACAATAGCTAATTAATAGAAAAATAATAATAATAATTTCAAGACAACAGTTATCTGATTGTCAAGTTTACAGTTATTGTCTAAAGTGATGCCAAAGCTGTGACTACAGAGAACATGTGATCATTGAGAGGGTTCAGGTCATTTAATTATTTCCTTGGTTCAGGGTTGCATTATTTATTTGCTTGATAAACTTTTAACTTCCATAATTATTTTAGTAAAGGTGTTTTTTTTAACATATAAATTCAGCAGTCATCAGCATAAAAATATAAAAAAATGACCATTTTCACAAATTACCCTAAAGGGAAAATATAAAGTGCAAATGGAGAAAGCTCCAAGAACAGGAATTTTGGAAAACTCCGAAAACCAAAAGATGTCAAAAGTAGTCTTCCATTTTCGCAGAGAAAACATCTTCCTGACACATAAAACCTGAGAGGCCTCAAGTAGGACCCAAGCTAGGATCAACAGTAGTTTGTCTCCTGGTCACCCGCATTATGACACACCAACGAAAACGGTCAATGTTCTCATTGTGACATTGTTAATAATGTATCCTCGAAGTGGTATAAAATTGAAACTCATATTAACTGAAAATGTTATACACATCATCTGAAAAATAGAAATGAATAATATTTGGATTTGAATTTCCATGGAATACAATTCAAAAATGGCTTAAAGTCTCTCTCCGATCATCTTTTAATCTCTTTTCAAAGCGGTCTCAGTGGTCTTTAATTATGATTATGCTGTTTTTAGTCAAAATCAAAAAACCTGTGACATAGTTTCTGCAGAGCGGCTGTCGTTAATTACAAATTCACCTCTGAGTTGTGGCCAGGATTGTTGGCAGGAAGTAAGCCCACCACCACTTCCCCTCACCCATTTACGTGTTCTTCTACTAGCTAAAAGCCTCTCACATCTTAACCCAAAATTAGCAGGGCAACAACAATGAAAAGCAATATTGAAGCCATCAAGCCATAGAGTTTAGATCCAGATTCCAGCTCAGACGAGGAAAACAAAGACGTTTGCGGATATTTGCCTGTAAGTGGATGCATCAGAATCGAGCGGAGCAACGAGGTTGCAGCTCACCTCATCACAACCACACTGTTTGTATCTCTGCATCAGAGCCGGCCACCGAAAAAAGGAAGGATGGTGTCGCCTCAGGAGCCAGACAACAAAGAAGACTCTATTTTAGACTGGACAGTGCTGTCAGTGAGGAGTGGAACAAGTCCGGTCAAAAATCTCACTGAACCCATTACATTAACCTTTAAATCCACCAAAAAGGTAAACTAACAAATAAAAACATGCATTCTGCTTGTAAAAACGTTTTAAATTATTGTTTAATCTTAAAATTCACCAAATGTTTCAGGTTGAAAATGGGAATTGTGTGTTTTGGAAGGTGCCAGAGCAGCCTGGTGGAACAGGTGGATTTTCATTCTACATCTATTCCTGTTTGTACTGAAGAACCCAAACTCTAAGCTTTGTTGTGTGCCCACAGGTGAATGGAGCACAGACGGCTGTCAGACCACTCGCAGCGGAGATAAGTTTATCTGCAGCTGCAATCACATGAGCTTCTTCGCCGTACTTGTGGTAAGAGGCAGTGCACACACATTTGAAAAAAGAAAAAAACTAACAGCAAAACACTCCTATAACAGGGTTCCTTATATCCTGTTGTGCACTGTTGTGAGTTCAGCCAGTTTGCTGTAAGGACAGGAGTCTTGTTACATGCATTGGTGCAGGAGTCAGATAATGCAACCATTTCACAGTGTCAAAACAAAAGTGAGCGGGGCAGCTTTCCTCTGGAAATGCAGAACTATTGTTCTACGAATTCTCGTCAAGGCCAGACCCAACATGGGATGTCCAGAGCAATACTGCACTTTGCTGGAAACCACAAGAGAAGTGGGCAGAGTATTTCTGCCTCTTCTAAATGCTGCTGAACAAGAGGGGAAGACAGGACACTTCCACAGAGAGGGTGATGTTATTTCACAAGGACTGAAAAATAGTCTTGACCTATAGGGTCAACAGACCATAAATGTTTGAAGGGGTTTATGTCAAGCGTGTAAGTGTTGTGATATGCTCCCACTGACTTTCTGAGAACTGGACTGGATGACCCCTCCCCTCTGGGGCACTAAACAGGAAGTCCCCGTAGGCTCCAGGAAATCAAAATCCCTCAGACTTCTATAGAGAAATAAACAGCTGGTATTCAGTCATTCTATTGTCAGAATAAGCATTATTGCTCTGATCCCTTTCTTGATAATTACATATATATATATATATATATATATATATAATCTATATAAATCCAGTAGTGCAAGTTATTTAAGTCATAAACTGGCCAATCAGATGTCCGAATATAAATAGGTGGTCACACATAAAACGTTCAAAACCTTTGATTGACAGATTCCGTGGTTGTCATAGAAACGGTTGGACTCCGACAGCCTCAGACCAATCGCTACTTATTGACACAGTCTAAGTCCAACACGGTGGCATCCGTATCACGAAATAATAGCGACTGAATCGACTTAATTTCGTTGGAACCAGAACTAAACCATTCTTTATGGGTGACGCCACACTCACTTGGTCGAACTCTCATGGACTGACAGTGTGTGCTCCTTGCAATCTGTCCTCAGCTCTCACTTTTGGTGGGTCAGAAAAATCTATGAGAGATCGAACTGAAACCCTGTTGCTAAAATATTCAAATAAGGTACACAAAAAAACGTGTGTGCTCTAAATTCCATGGGTACATGCTTCATCCAGCCAGTATGTAAATTCACTTCTCAATAGAAAACTGCATGTAAAAAGACGTCAGTGCTGTCAAAGCCAGATGCTCTATTGCAATCCAAATAAGATGTCCCAAATTACCATTAGGGAAAACATGCTTTTTTTATTGAATAAAGCATAAAAACGAATGTGTGCTGTTTGTGAGTTACCCTCCAACGATGACCTGTATCTGTCCAACATCCCCCCTTTATCTGACTTATGCTTCTGATGATCCTTGTTCTTGTTTGGAGAACTACCTCTCCAATGTTTGGGACACTGAAAACATCCCAGACCAATGGTTGTGCCAGTTCCTTGTCTTTCATCACTGATGGTGATCATGGTTTAGACCAGAAGGCAATGCAGACTGCGTTCCTTGCCTTGACTTGAGTTTCTTTCTAAAAAAGACCTTAAACTCCATGTAAAAAATATCTGAACTACAAGCCAACCCAGCAGCATCCATTTACGAAGAATCTTATTGCTCTTGTGACTGAATTGTTGTGCACAAATAGACAAAAGTCATTAAAAGTTACAGAAGACTCCGACAAAGAAAGACTGCGATCTTGTTTATCATGGCTTCCTGCCAGATATGATTGGTGAATTCCATTAAGATCCGAAACAAGATCAATCTTTCACGTTAAGGGGCACAATGAATAGTTTCCTATCTTTAATGGTAAGCCAAATGAAGTGGTCTTCCTTTAATCAAGGCAAGTTTGTGCGTCTTTTCTTCACCTGACGTCTGTAGGTTTTGGTTTTGAACCTCAGAAACTAAACATGAGCTTCCGTACCAGGTGCTTTCTGCAGAGTTTGCAGACATCCTGCACATGGTTCGCTATTACCTTTTTTCTAGTATTGTTGCCAAATGAACAGTCAAATCACAAAATAAAATCACTCAGAATTTCTGTTGTATTGGATTTGCACATTACGGTGCTTTTCTGAGCAGCTGCTTCTCACTTCCACTGCTTTTTTTCTAGCTCCTGTAATCCCAAATGAACGTTTTTAGAAAAAGGGGAAAATTAGGAATGGATGTTTTGTAACCTACAGCTCTACTCAATAACCTACCTCAGCTCAATAACCTACAGCTCAACACCTCCAAGTATAACCTACAGCTCAACACCTCCAAGAATAACCTACAGCTCAACACCTCCAAGAATAAACTACAGCTCAACCTCAACACCTCCAAGACTAAGTAACTGGTCGTTGACTTTGGGAGGGACAGACCCAACCCCAGACCAGTTCTGATAGTAGTGGAGGAGGTGGAGGTCGTGCAGCACCTTGGGCTATGGCTGGACAACAAGCTGGACTGGACGAGCAACACGGGGCAGCTGTACAAGAAGGCCCAGAGCAGGATGTACTTCTTGAGGAGGTTAAGATCTTTCAACATCTGCAACAAGCTTCTGGGGATCTTCTACCAGGCTGTGGTCACCAGCGCTCTAACCTACACTGTGGTGTGCTGGGGGGGGGAGCACCTCAAAGACAGACTTCTCCAGGCTGGAGAAGCTGATCAGACAGGCTGGTTCTGTAGTTGGCACAAGGCTGGACTCTCTGGCTACTGTAGCAGAGAGAAGGACACTAAAAAAACTAATGTTTATCCTGGACAATGCCACACACCCTCTGCACACGACCATCAGTAGCCAGAGAAGCACCTTCAGCAAGAGGCTGCTCCTCCAAAGGTGCAGGACTAATAGACTGAGGAACTCCTTTGTCCCCTGTGCCCATCAAACTCTTTAACCACCACTTAGGAGGGGGGAGGGGGACAGAAAAGGAAAGGGAAAGGGCCTGAATGACTTTACTTTTTCTGATTACTGTACTGCTCTTTCCTATATGTATGTCAACCAGTACAGTATACGATGGAGATGTCAATTTCCATGCGGAAACCTCCCAAATGGATAAATAAAGTTGTCTATCTATCTATCTATCTATCTATCTATCTATCTATCTATCTATCTATCTATCTATCTATCTATCTATCTATCTATCTATCTATCTATCTATCTATCTATCTATCTATCTATCTATCTATCTATCTATCTATCTATCTATCTATCTATCTATCTATCTACTGTATCTTGTATTTTCACCAGACAGTCGTCTTTTAGAATTGTATCAGTGGTAAAAACACAAACATGCAAAGCGTAGAAACTTTCTTCAGCAGCTGGAAAGTGAGATAAATGTCTTTGTGTTTTCTTCTTCAGAATCCAGATATATCAGTTGACATGGAACAAGTCAGGAACCTCAGTTACATCACCTATGTGGGATCAGCACTTTCTGTCGTCTTTGCAACTATCAGCATAATGATCTACATTTGTGTTCTGTGAGTCTTTTTCTTCCTTTTTTTTTTAAATTACAACATATGTTAAATTAAAACATGTACAACTAATTTCTTGGCCATTAGACTGAAGTAATGTATGAGAATTATAAATGTCCTCATGCTGGAGTTCTTTGACCAGTTACTCCATTACTTAACCTCTTCTGGGTAATTGGGCAAAGTGCAGATAAGACATTTCTCATCAAGTCAAGCCTTCATAGGATGACCATGCAGAAATGACTCACTTGTGTCACAGCGAGCAGAAGTCTTGTGGTAACTGTGGTAATCGTGTGAATCATGTCAGCTGACACGTCAACCAAACCCGTTAAAATTTGAAAGCGCACATCAAAAGTTGGCATTCAAAGCAAAAAAAAGAAAACAAGAAAACCACATAATCAGGGAAAAATCCAGTCTGAATGAAGACGTAAGACTGGTCAAAAAATACATTTAAAGTGCTAAACCAATTGCAAAAAAAAAAATAGAAAAGAACCTTTGAACTTTTGAGTGTTAAAGACCCACGCTGAGGAAATTTGTGTTTTTTTGGCTTTTTGCTCTAAACTCAAAGCTGTCCCTCTTGCAATGGACTCAACAAACAGTGAACACAAGATTGACTTTGTTGTTTAGCTGAATTCTTATTTGTTTCTTATTTTACAAGAAGTCTTAATTGGGTCTAACCTCATATTTTATCTTTACTATCTATTCTTAAGTTCATGCAAACCTTGCTGCCTTTAAAGATAAATCAGATAATGATGCACATCTGTTTCCTTTTCAGTCGGCGGGGGCGTTCTGAAAAGGCCATTGGAATACACATGCAGCTGACGGGGGCTCTGCTCTGCCTCCACCTCAGCTTCCTGCTCAGCAGCTTGTGGTTTCAGATGCTGGAGAATCAGGAGGATGGGTGGGTCTGCAGGGGTCTGGGTCTCATCCTACACTGGTCTCTGCTCGCCACCTTAGCCTGGTTGGCTCTGGAGGGTTTCCACCTTTACCTCCTGCTCATTCGAGTCTTCAACATCTACGTGAGGAGATACGTGCTGAAGCTCAGCCTGCTGGGATGGGGTGAATAACATTCTTTTATATGATTGCAGTCAAGAAATCGAAAAGGAAAAGCTAAGATGAGTCCTACGTCTTCTTTGCCAGGTTTTCCAACACTGGCTGCAGTGGCTTGCGGGATTTCTGGTGTTTATGGAAAATTTGATCTGGAATTTCAGGATGGGAAGGACTCCAACTCAACAGCCCCAATGTAAGAAGACATGGAAGACGTGGGTTTAAAGGCCCTAAAAGCCTAGAATGAGCTCAATGTGTGTGTGAATCCACAACAGGTGCTGGATGAGCAGCGGGTTCAAACACAGGCAGGTGGTCGGCTACATCACGGTGAGCTTCGTCTGCCTGGTGGTGCTGTACAACACCTGCATGCTGGCGCTGGTGGTCTTCAAGATCCACGGGATTAGAAGTGGAAGAAGCCAGGGGGGCTGGAAGAAGACTAAAGTAGAGAATGGATCCCAAGTGTTGAAGGACTGTGTCACCGTCCTGGGCATCAGCTTTGTGCTGGGTTTACCCTGGGGTCTCACCAGCACCACCTACGTCTCTCTAACAGGAATCTACGCCTTCACAATACTCAACTCCATGCAGGGTCAGTATATATCAGACAGACGAAGCATGTGTGCCGTGACTCATGGTCATTTTCCAGATGAACTGAGTATTTCTCCTTCTTGCAGGTTTGTTTATCTTCCTGTGGTCTGTGGCTTTGTCTTGCAAGTCTCAATCTGAAAACAGCTCTTCGTTCAAAGACCCTTCATCACAGAAAATGATGAGCACCAGCTTTAATAACTGAGATGTTTAAATCAGAGAGCAGCTCATCGTTTGTTGCCTATATTAGGTGCTGACTGGTCATTTGCCTACAGTTACATATAGTTTTATATTTCCTATGTTTTTTTGATCAGTGATTTACAAGGAACAACTGTTATACTTAAATAATTCTTGATTTTTTTAGAGAAATAGCTCACATGAAATAAAAAAAGTTGACAAATATTTTGTGGTCACTGAAGTTCATGTAACGTGCTGTGCACATGTGTTGGGAAATGCTTTAGTTTGTTGAGCAGTGCATGTGTGTCCAATTGTGTGAGATCTTACACTTTAGTGTTACTTTCTGAAGTGTGTTAAGATTGGAGCCTCCTAAACTTTGACAGCTGCACGTTTCCCAGAAGTGTCTCCGTACCGTTTCCTCTCTGACGGCGGAACAGCATCATCATACCAGCTCACAGCGACAGAAGAGAAGTGAAAGTCTGACTCTGGTGATCTGGCCTGGGGTCACTAAAAGGCACATGCCCAAAAAAAAGACAAAGTTTGTTTTCATTTCAGTATTTGTCATGTAGAACAGGGCATGTCTCAGATGTGGTTTGGTAAGCTTCTCTTTTATTTTCTGCGCTCGGATTGTGCCACTTCCTTTATTTTGTACTTCAGTTTTCACATCCGGAAAAAGTGCCAGAGCCGAACTGAATCAACAGTACGATACGACCCCAAAAATGACTACATCACACAATGTAGTGAGCGGCTGTCAGGTGTCGGGGTCGTCCTCGCACACCTGCCTGAGGATCCATCGCACCTGTTCTGCATCCAATCAGACAACCTTTATTAGTCCATCACATTTCGTTCCTGCAGCACCATTGCAAAGTCAAAAGCAAGTCGGTTCAGCTAACCTGCTTCACTCTATGGAAGAATTCAGTCACAACAGAATGCCATCTGGTGAGCCGGAAAGCCAACAGTCAAAATCCATTTGTTATGCTAAAGCCACGCCAATAAACATCACATGAAATCCAAAGTAAAATTTTGGGTTTTCCTTGGCAACAGAGGTTTTTTGTTAACCCCACCCACATTCCTTTTATAGTATAGATATGTTATATCGTTTTGTTCAGTTTGAGCCACCAATTCACATATTACATTTTAACAACATTCCTGTAAAAAATGTGCGAGCAACATATGAACACCTCTTTTACTAGCTTGCCGCACTAACGTTGTTAAAAATCTGCCATTTCTAAAACCAGCATCTTTTTCCTAGTCGTCTCCCAATAATAGGATGTAGGAGGCGATGCATCAAAATTTCTAGGAGAAGATGAAATCTATAGCTGGTATTGAAGGGGATTTTTTGTGTGGAAAAATCAAGATAGAGGCCTCTTCCTGAGGTCAAAGGTCAACAAAACTTCAGTAATGATCGTAAACTTAACCAGGCGCCACGTATGTAAAATAGTGTGAAGATCTGTTTCTATTCAATGTGAAAATTGGTCAAATTCACACTTTGCCACAAAATATGTCCTTTAGTCATCCCATAATAAGGTTAATTTCCTTTATATTATTTGAAGAAAGAAATACTGTTAAGAAAGAAATACAGGTTTAAATTTCTTATGTTCCCATCATCAGAAAAGTATCTTTTTCATGGGAGTGAGTCTTTAAAAACGTTTTAAATGAGTCATTTGCAGAATTTACATTTAAATTCATAAATATTGTTAAACATGTTTTGTGAAGATATTGGAGAATTGCATCTAAAACTTATATTTCTACTCTGTTCTTCTCAACAAAAAATCCCTCCGAAAACGTTAAAAGTCATTTCACAAACATCTATCTCAAAGTTTCAGCTAAAATTGAATTTGCCTCAAGTGCTTCTGGACCATTGGTGGATCTTCTCCATCCATTTATGGTTTTAAACTCAAAGGAAATGCAATTAAGCCCTGAAATGTCTCATTCTTTACATTGTTGTTTTGTTTTGTTTTTTCAATGGGTGTTTTGTGTCTTGAAGCCTCTTCTATTTATCTTACCTGTAGAGAAGACTTCTCGTTGGTGCGACATTCCCTGAAGTTGTTGGTGCCACTCCCACAGTTTACATCATGTTTTTAGCAAACGGTCATACCGAAAGTGTGGCAGAAGATGTCACAAACCGCTGCTGTTTGGAGGCTGATTGGGGATTAACCAATGCCTCTTCTATAGACACGTCGAGGCATGTGACGAGCCTTCAAGAACGCACGTTTAGCCCACGGTGTTCACAAGCAGGGAAGGGTCTTATTCTTCTTTTACTTTTTTTACTGTTCACTGGCAAAGGTCCGCCAAGAGGTTTGGTGCAAAATGTCAAAGTGAGGCCAATCTCTCAAATTTGGCTCCAGGCTTTGTCTTTCACAGCTCTATTCTGATATATGAAAGACTTGGTGTCATATAATCTTGGCCGGGCACAAACGTCAGTTATTAATTTCTCCTCAGTGATCAATTTTCAAACAATTGACAAAGGAACGCCATCCATGCACCACCAAATCTGAGTCTCTGATTGGTCAAAGTTCAACCTGGTTGGATTTCTACGCGCAGTCAAGGGTTGTGCATTCTGTACATAGAGCCTGAAAACGGTCATAGAAACTTGTGTATCTGTGCGTTTTGGACCCAGGAGGCTGAAAGGCACATTTACCCGCATTCACATAGAGCTTTCATTGAAAGGGGCTCCTTGAACGCACGTTTGCAGAGGGCGGTATGAACGCTGCTTCTGGCTGAATCAGGGCCGTTCCTAGGTTTGGAAAAAGTCCCTCACAGAGGCAGGCGGAGAAAAGAGAAGTCTGCTTCTCTGTGAAACTGCTTTACTGAAAAATGACGCATCCCCAATTCACCACAAGAGATGAGGAGCATCAGATGCAGCCGTGTTCAGTGTGTGGGAGCCTGTAGACCAGCTGCTTAGTGCTGTTTATGCCAAGTTCTTCTAATTATTCTAAAGTTCCCTATTCCAAGGCACACTCCATCCCCTAGAGGGATTTGACATGAAACGTTCCTCAATGGAAAGTCTCACCTCATAGAAATCTTTTATGAACTTTGCAGAGGAGGGTCTCTCACATTTGCGTGTGGGCATGCCCAGTATATGAAATATATGCGTGTTTGTGCGTGCGCACACTGTATATTTGTGTCTATATGTCAGTATAAGAATATTGTTTGATTCTCATACTTTAAACTATTTGAAATCCGTCTGCAGTTGGGGGGGTAATTGTGGTCTCACGGCTACAGCAGCAGGTTCTTTTGTTATTGCAATGGGGGTTGTTTAAAGTAACGTATTGCACACTTTTGCAGCCCTATACTGTA
Source organism: Oryzias curvinotus (assembly GCA_023969325.1). Taxonomy (NCBI): domain Eukaryota; kingdom Metazoa; phylum Chordata; class Actinopteri; order Beloniformes; family Adrianichthyidae; genus Oryzias; species Oryzias curvinotus. The sequence goes on along the minus strand of CM043708.1, from coordinate 28,640,850 downwards.
TCAGTTGCTTTGAAAATGGCTTTGGTTGTGATGTATATTTTTTCGCTTTTTTTTTTTTTTTACTTGTTCCTGAAAATGAAAAAAAAAAAAAAATTAACTAAAAAAAAAAAACAATTTGAAATCATAAATTATAAAATACAAGTTGCAAATTAACATGAAAAGTAAGAGTTTGATGAAAAGAAACAAGCCAAACAAGCCTTTTTAAAATTGTATTGAGGTGACACTACCTAACTTTTTTTTTTTTTTTTTTTTTATCTGAAATTGTAGAAAAATACAATTTACTGTCAGGTTGTGTTGTGTTTTAGATGTTAATCGATAATTTTGACTCAACCAGCTATTGAAAGGTTGACACAGTTTTAAGGAAATAGAAAACCGCCACGAAAGTTCAATTCAAATGAGAACTCTGTAAATGTTTAACGGCTCACAGGTTCAATTTATTTTAGGTTTTTGGCATCACAACTTCAGAATTGCAGATGAAAATGCAAGTGTGCCTCCTTGTGGTATTAATACCTAAAATTAATACAGAAGGTAAAACGTTTGCAATCAATTATTTACATTTATAATTTGATCATTTATGATATTTTTTATTTAATGTTTTTAGTACTATAAATGTTGCTTGTTTTAGTGCCTTTTTGGATCATTATTTCTTACTTTAAAATGACAAAAGAAAATAGCCAAAAGTAATTTTATAGTGCTCATTTCTATTCATGACATCACACAACTTTGCCAGTAGGTTTTTTTTTATGTGTATTAATTTTCTTATCATCTTAAACACATCTCATGTTTCGCGGCTCGATATATATTTGACATTTTTTGGTAAATATTAAGGTTCTTGTGCAATTAGTGAAAGTTATTACAAAACGAAGGGAATATTATTCTTTCCTACAAACTTTAGTTATGTTATTTAGATATTGAAGTAAATTAAAAGGCTATGTGGTTGTTTTAGGGACTGACCTCAAATTGTGACAGTAGAGCTGCAAATGCTTAATGCAACTTCAACTCAAGAAGCTTTTCTGGTGTAATTGCATTGTTTAAAACAGAAAAGTTTTTATTTTTATGATATCTTCTTAAAAGGTTAATCGATCTTCTGCTTATTATTTACGTAGAATATAGTGGACTCTTGTTTCCGTTTTTTTTTCTGGGTGACATAATTTTTTTCGTGTTGCGTTTCTCATCAAACCATCATTTGTTGATGGTCCCTAACTCCAGACGAGTGTCTGCTGGATTGCCAGTCGGAGGCTGACTTCACGCAGTGTGGTCTCAGACTGTCAGACGGAGGAACAACATGGATCCCAACACGACCATCCTGCGGGTTAAAAGGAAGCGGGGGACAGATCCCGCGGACGCTTTGCTGCTCGCGTGTAAACGGATCCGGCCCGAGTCTTCTCAGAACTCCGGCGAAACGGTACCGGAGCCCAATGAGGCCGAAGTGGAGAACTCCGTCTTCAAACTCGTGGCGACTGTCGGGACTCAGGTGAGCCTGGGCCCCGCCGCCGCCGAGACCGCCCTGTTAGCCGAAGGAGCGCTAGCTGTCGGCGGGGAGGCTGTAAACACATGAGGTTGAACTGTTTTAGCTCTGAAAGCGTTTCTTCACAAACGTAGCCAATGAGGGTCCGGAAGTGAGACTAGTTTATGTATTTGAACCGGTTTGGTTGTGTCTTTTTGTGATGCTGTTAGCTAGGCTACTGCTATGCTAAGTTAGCAGTCGAGCTAACGGACGCTAGCAGACGCCACAGCGTTTGCAGATTCAGCAGCATGTGCCACATTGTTTTGTTGTCGTCAGTGTTTTTGGTGGAGCCGCCGCGCAGTCAGTTCATTCTCATTATTTATTATCGCCATAACCAATAAAATATCTCGTTTTCGCTCATTAATAATGTTTTTTTTGTTGAGAAAATCGACTACTGCGTGTTATTTTTTTATGTCTGCATATATTATTTGCTTGTTGATAATTATAATACAACAAATAATTTATTGCGGTCTTTTGTCTTCCACAAAGATATTGAAGGAGTTTATAGCATGACGTCATCTACATCAAAGTAAAAGTCGTTCATATTTGACATTGGAACCATTTAAAAGGGTTTAAAACATTTAGCATTAGCCCGCATTTATTGTCAACAGTTTAGCTTCCTGCCATTACCGTAAATCCCGTTTTATACGCGCACCAGAGGTTTAAGCCTGTTGACGAGTCAGAAGCTAACTTTACTGCAGTTTGTTTTGAAAGAACCAGTCAGTATACATGGGTTTTTCTTGAATTGGGAAAAAAAAATCTTGTTTTTTTTGAGAAACTATTGAATTTCTGGGGAGTAAAAACTGCTACATTATTTGGTTTTCTTGGAATAACGACGGCAAGATGTTTTTTTTTTTTTTTACAGGATTGTGTTTCATAAATGACTCAGAAATGTTTTTTTCTTAAGTTACTGTTTATTCTAACACTTTCATAAAGAAATTATAACATCAGCTCTGTGAATAAGCACTGCTAAATCAAGATAATCTGTCTCATAATGTTATTTTGTTTTCCATATGATCTTGGAAAAAGCAACATTAGTTTTCAGATTCAGAGAATTTGGAGAATAAGTTTGTTACCAACGTGTTTAGTAATCCTGCATGGAAGCAAGCTATGATTTCATCTTCATGTAGTAAAAACAAAGGTCTGGAGGGAGATTCACTATATGCAGTAAAGGTCTTTGTGCACCTAAGATTTAAAGAAAAAACATCAGAAATGCTTGTAAATGAAGGTATGATCTCATGACTTGGCAGAGGTGAAAAGTGCATTTCTTGCCCGCCTGTGTGTCGTCTGCATCCAGGATGCTCCCGTGCAGACGCAGGTCCGGCAGGCTTTGGCCCGGCCCCGCGTGGCCCACGCCTTGCGGCCCTCTGCCGCCAGCTTCCAGCGGGTCATCGGAGACTTGCGGAGCACCAAGTGGAGCACCCGGAGAGAGGAGCGCTACAGAATACTGTCCAGCCACCGTTCAGAGCTTTCAGCCCCGGCGGAGCACCAGAGCGTCCAGACGGATGCTCCCGAGGCTGCAGACGAACGCGGCAAAGCCACGCTCAAAGGCTGGGATCTGGGAGAAATCCAGGTGGTGGATCTAATTCAGGAGGTGGAAGAGGACGACAAACCTGTTGACAAGGTGAGTTCAAGGCTGTTCCTGAGGATGAAGCCGTGGTTTTCACACAGAAATGATCTGATGTCATCTTCCTGCTCCTGAGCCTAATTTCAGGAGGGACAGCTTCACAGGAACAATTCTTTTCAATGTCATATCCACACTTGATATTTAACTTTTTACCTTTAATCTGGTATAATCTGTTGGGTTGTTTTTGTTTACATATTGGAGAGAAATTGTGGATTTCCTTTAGGACAATAGTCTCTGCAGTTTCCCTTTTATTTTGAAAGAGGATGTCATCAATTCAGTTGTTTTTTTAAACACAAAGTTGGATTGTATGTTTTTGTAATATTTCAGACACAAATAGCCAAATATTAAGGAATAATGAAGGATTCTGTGTAGGTTTAATGGATTTTTCCAATCCATGCAGACTATTCTAATTTTGATATATTTATGTTTAGATAAATGTTTCTTTAACAAATTAAGAAAATAAACCTTTTTTCCTTTATTATGTAACCTTATAAATATTTGCTCCTTTTTCTCTTTTTTTTTTTTACCAGGAGTAGTTTATATATTACTTTTTAATTTAAAATGGTAAACTTGAAGCATTAGCTGTATCTACAGGGACAAAAGTAATCTGAATGAACGCCTGATCAGAATAATTTTGTGTCATGTAAACACGCCGTTCGGAATACTCTGCCCCGATCAGACTCAATCGGATCAAACTTTCTTTCGGATCGTGATAGGTGGGTTATGCCGATTGTTGAACCGATCGTGGTGCATGTAAACAGTTTATTCCCATCGTGGGTCACTGCTGCGCTGGTTTTATGCGTAGGCTTTCATATGCTGTGCACTTCGGAGGAGGCTTCCGACCGCAGTCCGTCCAGCTGCAGGACTCAGGAGAACCGTGTAAACAGTTACTTTGATTCATTTTTCCAGTCGTGTCTGGACTAAATAAAGGCCGATGTTTTTGCAACATACTTACGTTCAGTCAAGATGCACATGTATTAGTCTAACCCTAACCCTCCTTCCGGCTCTGCTCTGCCAGGAAAAAAGCACGTATCTAAAAAAAATTACGAGCGAACAAGCACTTAATAATGATCATAACAGCAATAAAAGCACGTTTAGAAGACCATCTCCCCTCTATGCTGCAGGTTTCTTTGTTTACAACGGAACTCAACGTTTCTTCTTCTACGGTCGTTTCTGGTATTTTAGAGAGTTCTGCACTCGTCAAAATGATTAATTCCGACTAAAAATGTGCCGTATGTAAACCTTTGTCATCAGGAAAAGAATTTCGGGGCCCATGTACACACTTCAATTCTCATCCGATCAAAGATATTTGGCACATAAAACGCAGCTACTGATGTCAAAAAGAAGCGGTGAACGGAGGTCAGCCGCTGTCACCATGACAACAGGCTGTCGTGTTTCTCGCTCAGTGGTAAAGTCTATTGCATATTTTTAATACATAAAATGCAGGAAATGTCCCAGATCCCATTAGGATCTCATCTTTTGCTGTCCACTTTCTGGCCCACCGTTTGGTTTATGAACCTTTAGATTGCAGGATCTGGAAGAACGGCGTTAAAAGCTGCAGTTTCTGATCCTCTGCCGTTCCTGACACGTCTGCTTTCTGGGTTTGAAGATGCTGCCCACGGACCCAGAGGCCATTCTGTGCAACAACACCAAGATGCTGCGCGAGCGCCTGAGCATATCCGGAGACCGGCTGGGAGAGGAGCACCGAGAGCGCGACGAAGATTACGTCTATGACCTGTACTACCAGGAAACGTCCACACCAGGCTGGATCCAGGACATCCTGTCTGTCAGGGCCTACGCTGATGAGGGAGAACTGGTGTGTGTGGATAGATGGACGGACAGATGAATGAGTGCTGAAGCCCTGAGTGAGTGACTGAAGTCCTGTGTGAAGATGTTGACATTAGTGTAACCCTGTAAGCCCCTCCTCTTCATCCTCTTCAGTATTTGCAATCAGACACTGATGCATGAATAACCGCTAACTTTAGGCTGACAATAATGACCTTTTACTTCTTTTTAACTGTTAATATTTCATAGTAGTTTAGTTTCACTGCAGAAAGTCTCTTAGAGCAGCCAGGAAACCGGGACTCAGGTCCACCTGCTTTTATCTCCTTCAGGTTCCAGATCTGGTGGTTCATGAAGAAGAGGTGTATGAAGACGAAGATGATGAGAACGAAGAGGACAAACTGGAGGAACGACTATCCTGATGAAGACAGTGACTCGGACAGAGAGGAGCGCTTTGGAGGTACCGGGGTTCACAACCGTTTGTGTGTCCATCAGAACACTGGCGGATTTTAACCACGGTTCCTACAGAATCCTCGTAAAATTGCATTACACCTAATTCCAGAAGATTTGAGCAAACACGGTGCTTTACACCACAAATGATTCCTTAAAATATGCTTGGATGCTGAGGTCAGAAGAGCGTTAGCATTAGCCTTCCTATGGGAAATTCCATTATACGTTAGCATGAAGCTAGCAGACTTTGGTTTTTGCTGATTGTTATGGCATTAGGTCACCAGAAAAGAAAAGGCATAAAAGATCGATCTCTACTTTTAGGGATTGATTATTGATCTATTACATCGATTCAGATCAATTAATTGATTTTATCATCCAGTGGGTTTTTTAATTTGATGATGCCGTTTTTAGGCCAAAAATCTGTGTGGCGTTTCCTAGGATCCCGTTTCTCCAGAGGGCGTTTCTTTTATTAAAAATGTGTCTCTAGAGTTGGGGGCGGGACCATCGGCAACCCTGCCCCCCCGTCTCTCAGTTCTGTTTACTCTCCTGCTAGCTTACAGCCTCTCACACCCCTAACTTAACAAGAGCGATGCAACAAAAACGATGATCAATATCTGAGGTATCCAGCTGTACAGTTCTGATCCAGATTCCAGCTCAGACGAGAAAAACAAAGACGTCCATGGATCTGTTTGTCTGACACTGGATGCATCAAAATGGGGCGGAGCAGGGAGCTTGTGGCCCCGCCCAGCGTATTTTCTACGTCACAAATGCGATCTATTTCCAACGGCATTTTTGTGTCTGCTCCTGATTTACGATGATTTCAATACAGAAATACCCAGACATGCAATTTGAAGCCTAATTTAGATTTAGATTTGCATTCAGTAGCTCTTCAAGTGAGCATTCAAAAGCGTCCTGCTTGGTTGATGATCTCGGTCTCACGGAGTCGGCGCTGTGGATGGGGTGGAAGCGTCTGGGTAATGGGCGGCGTTCTGTGTCCAGGTTACTGGGAGGAGGAGCACTCGTACAGCCGGAGGAGCTGGCAGAGCTACCAGCGGGAGATCCTGCAGGAGCTGGGCGGTGAAGAGGAGGAAGACGATGCAGACAAATATGACTCTGACTGATCTGAGCCTTACCGCTTCCCGTGCCCCTCCCCTCTCTCACGACACCACACTCTGGGCCTCTGTGTAGTCGATGATGCAGAAAGCGGCGAGCGCCCGCTTGTGCAGCGCAGGTCGGATGTTTAAAATCAAGCCGTGTGCCAAAGCGATGGAACTGACGGAGTTTCTCCTGGTTCCGCCCGTCTACTACACAGAGCGGGAAGGAGTTGGTGTCTTTTCCACTTTTATTTTGAAATCCTGTTGTGGAGTAAATTTGCGTGTGGATGTTTTGTCAAACTGTGTGTATGTCAAAGAGTTGTTGCACATTAGTGTGAAGTGCTGTAGTGAAGCGTCTGGGCAAAGTGTGCTTGCATTTAGGGTGTTTGCATTTTGTGCATGGTAGCGCGTTTGTCGGCCTGTGTGGTAGACTTTTGCGGGCGCAGCGTCACTTTTCTGTTGTGTGCTGTGGTTGTCTGCTTCTGGAACTCCTCCTTTTGAAGTTTACTCCTCGGATGCTTGTTGGAAATAAAGGTTTTTGTAAATATGTAGATGTAAATTAAACTTTGAAAGGAAAGCAGTTTGGTCTTTATTGCACACAGAATAAACAATCATAAATGGTTTGTCGACACGCCAAACTTTTTTTCCAATCTATTAACCCTTGTGCTATCCTATGAGGTCAAGATCAAGGTCACTTACATTGACGTGTTCTCTCTACCATGACAGAGGTGGATAAAGGTGGAGAGGATTTCATGTAATCCATGGACACCAGTGAAGATCACAAATCATTGAAGAAAAAAGGTTCAGAGCTCTGTCTAGTGGGTCTAGATCAGTGGTCCCCAACCTTTTTGTCACCGTGGACCGGTACAACGCAAGGCACGTTTACCGCGGACGGGTGGGTGCGTTAAGTGTGACAGATGTAACAAAGTGAATCCGGTCACTTTTCAAAATAAAACGTTTTTGTCGGAAAAAAAAAACTATAAAATGGATATATTTTCTTTCTGTGCGTCCCGGTGCAAAAATTTCCGTCCGCGGCCCGGTGGTTGAGGACCACTGGTCTAGATGACCCCACTCCCAATGTTAAAGTGCCTAGGATAGCACAAGGGTTAAGGTAGGAGGTCCAATCAGGATTAGTTGACTAGAAAACCAGATTGTAAATTCAAGAAAAAAGGAAATTCAACAGTTTTGAATTAAAAAGTACAGATTTTAAACTTAAAAAATTGTACATTCAAAAATATTTAATAGGTAACAAAGATAGTAAATTTCAAATGTAAATATAAAAAGAAAAAACTATAAACCTAAAGCTGTTGCCAACTGAAAAATGTCTGCAACAGCTGCTGTTTTGTTCGTCTGTCTTTCCCGTCAATTTACAGGTTCAGTTTAGACTTTTCGGATTGAGCCTTACTTAACTTAGGGGTGGAGCTTTGAGCCCATTTGCCACAAGGATATGATTGGATGATAAATGATTGTCGTTCCACTCCAGAACTGAGTCTGATGGCTGTGTCTAGGGATGGGTGATGTATTGGCCCATCCCTCCTGCTGAGCATCACCTTCTGTACGCCAGGGATGCCACGATTTGGTTCTACCTCCACTTTAGTTTCGCGGTTTGGTTTCAGTTCAATCTTACAAAACATTTTGAAAATCTTTTAATTCACTAATAAGCAAATTAAGAAAAACCTCAGTGGGTTCATACTAAGCTTGATATGACAATACTATATTCTTAAATTTTAAAAACAAACATCCTGGTCTGTGGCAGAGATGCAACCATCTACTTTCCCTACCAATCCGTTCAACAAACCAGTTTCCAGTTGTGGTGTCCTTACAGTACGCCACATTGGAGAAGGGATGACAGCACCAATAGCAGATGCTGTTTTGGAAATGACATCACCTGATGTCAACCATGTCCCAGTAGCCAACAGGCTCAAAGCCCCTCCCCCAATTTAAAGTTGAGTTTAAGCAATCGGTAATTTAATTTTTTTTTCTTTTGTTCACTTCAAGTTGCTCCATATTGGACCTCCCATATGAAACAGATTTAATGGGAAATGTTTCGTCCAAGCTCCATGTCAGCTTCTACAAATACAGCTCAGGTTCTAACAGTCTGAATCTGACGTTTTTATAAAGAAAGAAAAAACATTTAGAAGCCACTAAACTCATATGTTTACACGTAAACATCAGCAGCTAACATTTCCCTGTTTTTCTTTTGGTTAAATCCATAATATTCAGGTTCCCGTCATTACAGCACCAGTTTAATCTCATAAACACTTTATTACAGATTTCCCCGAAAAGGGTCCATCATTTCCAATGGAAGACAGTACATGAGGTGATAAATATTTCATAAGTTGCATAATAGTTGGCATCATCTCCTGTAAACAGACTGAAAGTGCTACAGAGCAGCAGGTTGGTCCCTTCTGCCATGAGGGAATGCTACTCGCTTTTGTCCATCTCTGTCAGTACACAGAAGCAGGTGTACTGCGTGAAGTACGTCAGAGAACCTGCAGCCAGAAATCACACATTACAGGAGTTTTGGGTATAAAAAGAATGTGCCGATGCTTCAAGGTGGACTCACGCAGCAGCTTTGTAATGATGGGTGGCCTTTTGGACTCTGGGAGGTAAACGCCCAGGAAGTAGACGGGAACGCCCGACAGCGCGATGGCAATGCCTATCAGAGAGTTCACGGTGTTGCTGTAGAGAGGAACCGCCACCAGGAAAAGGGAACACAGGCAGAACACCAGCGGGTACACCAGCGTCAGCTGCAACAGGCAAGGATGCCGGGTCAAGAAACCGGAAACAGGAACCGTCCATTTTCATGCGTTCACATGTGGTGGAAACATTTTATAGCATGATACTACAACCTAAAGGCAGAAGCACGAGTTTGGATACTCAACCATCTACATTATTACAACTAACCCGTGCTTCTAAAATTGATCAGTTCTGCAACAAGAACCGGGTTCCAGATCTTACCTTCAGAGGTCTGGGTCTGTCCGGCTGCTTCCAGCGGAGGTAGATCTGCCCGGCAACAGACAAACCCATGAAGAACCAGTAGCTGAAGCTGTAGTAGTTGATGAGCTGGAAGACATCCTCCACTGTCAGGTAGATCAGTGACATGATGCACTGAGAGGAGGGCATGATGGGAAACAAGACAGAAAAAACCGTGTCAAAATGAGTGACACTAACTTGTGCCAATAGATGTTAGTGTGAAATGTTTGGTACGTTGAAGATGAGAGCAGGAATGGGCGTGAATCTCTCTATGTGGATCATGGACAGAGCGTCTGGAAGGTGACCTTCTCGAGAGCCCACGAAGAACAACCTGAACAGAACCGTTTTCAAGATTTTGTACGATGAGATCAAAGCAGAGACTGCAGAGTTTAGGTCGAGTGGATTCTACCTGGACGCTGCAATGATGGAGGCGTTCAGGCCTCCGTAGCAGGACAGAGCGACAGCAATGGGGATAGTCCAGCTCATGAGGCCGAGAGTGTGATCTGCAAAAGTCTAAAGGGAGAAGAAGGCTGATCATCTGCAGGCTGTGCTGGAGGAAAGCTCAGAAACCGTTTGGTCTCCTCACCACGGCGACGGCGTCGCTGGCCAGTATGGCTCCAACATCCAGAACAGCATAGTAGGCAACATTGGTGAGGATGTAGATGGTGGTGACGATGGGCATGGAGATGCCGATGGCTAATGGAAGGTTCCTGGGAAAACAAAGAAGCAGGTTTATTTAGCCAAACTTCTCACTGCTGCTAGTTTATAGTGGGGAAACGTTGATTACCTTTCAGGGTTTTTGATCTCCTCCGTTACAAAATTTAAGGTGTCCCAGCCGGAGTAAGAAAAGAGGGCGGAGTACAGAGCCAGAGCGATGTCCCCGGGGTCTGCAGACGAGCCCTGGAAGGCGGACTCAAAGTTGTTTGTATAACCTAGAAAAGAAGGTTTCAAGTCTTCGTCACATGCACCGGTACAGGGGTTGACCAGGACAGGTGCGGCGGGTTTTTGGGCCGTCCGGGTCTGTGGAGGGTCGTAGAGGCGCGCGGGCTCATCTTAAGTGGAGCACAGTTTGGTCTTTCAGATCCCTTGAGGCTCGTACTGCCACAATGTTGAGAAACCTCACAAAAAAACTAAAAATACACTGTAAAGGTATTGGTTTTTCTATTTTTGTTTTTTTATGTTTGTGTATCTGAAACTATATAATCACAGCATGTTTGATACATTTTACACACAAAAAAAGGTTTATAAAATTGTTTATACCATGGTCCGGTTGAATACTCGATTCTGATTGGCTGCTGGGTGTGCATTAAAACCTGATATCTGCACGGTTAAAAAAAGTTCAGGTCAGCTAGCTTCAATGTTTCGTATCACTGCACCGGCTTTTTTAAAACAACCTTTTGCTTCATCATTTGGACAAAAACAAGCAGTTAGAGGTTAACTTTCTCTCTGAAGTGATGCTTTATTCAACCCATCGGGACGATCAGCATATAAAACGCCGAATCGTGACTGCAGCGGTGGTGCGGCACGACGCCGTTTCTTGTGTTTTGTTATCATATTTAACTTTAACTTTTGGAAAGTGCGTGAAGCCTGAAGCTGAACTCCTCCTTCAAAGCAGACATGTTTAACCATTGTGCTATCCTATGGGGTCAAGATTTCTCACAAAGAGCGATCCAAATCGGAAAAAAACAAGAATTAAGGACTAAAAACTGGTGAATATGTGTTGCTTTTGTAAGTGACCATGGTATAAGCGCGTTAACCCTTGTGCTATCTTGGATGACCCCACCCTTACTTTGACATGTTCTCCCTACCATGACAAAGGAGGATAAAGGTGGAAAAATTGCATGTAATCCATTGAACCAGTGAAGATCACAAAATTAAAAAAAAAAAAAAGGTTGCAGAGCTTCTGTCTAGTCGAACATCTAAGATGACCCAACTCCCAACGGTAAAGTGCCTAGGATAGCACAAGGGTTACTGACCTTCGAAGTGTGCATTATTACTTTTTAACGCACTTCGCGCAACTAACCGTCTGTCAGGCTTCCTCGGCGTGCGGTAAAAAGTAATAACACACACTTCGTCGGCCATTAACCCTTACATAAATTATAGCTAAAAGATGCTGAAGTTTTAGGTTGTTTTTTTTTTCCTTTTCCCCAAATCAAAAATGTAGCGACCATTGACGTGTTATCCTACCATGACAAAGGTGGATAAAGGTGGAGAGGATTTCATGTAATCCATGGACACCAGTGAAGATCACAAATCATTGAAGAAAAAAGGTTCAGAGCTCTGTCTAGTGGGTCTAGATGACCCAACTCCCAATGTTAAAGTGCCTAGAATAGCACAAGGGTTACAAACCAGCCGTTTGATAAGAATGACCAGAATTACCAACGGTTTGGTCCAAGTCATCTTTCTAACTCAAAGCATTTAGAACAGAAATCAAAATCTTTTGTGATCTTCAATATTTCCAGCTACTCAGTGTGAAACCTGGAAATGTTTGGATGAAAACAGCTGAAATCCTGATGGTGGTTGATGTTTTTTTTTTTAATACCAATTAGGCGAAATTGATTAATTTCCTTAGACACTATCTTTCACACTGGTGAATAAAAAGGTGAGACAAACGGAATGGACATGTGGCAGATGTGGGAATTCTTACCCTGACACAGCTTAACGATCCCCGTAACGATGATGACGATGAGCGCCGCCACCTTGGCGTAGGTAAAGATGTCCTGCACACGGGTGCCCCACCTCACATAAGCAGAGTTGATGAACGTCAGTAAACCTGTGGGACGAAAGCGTCACTGGTTCACGTCTACCCCAACCAACCAACAAACAAACGTGATGCGTCGCAGCAGAGACCCACAGAGGCAGGCTGCAGCCAGGAGCCTCGCTGCCACATAAGGAGGCTCGCATGTCGGGAAGAGCGGCTGCACCAGGTAGTTTGCAAAGGTAATAGCTATGACCGCCTGGCTCGTAGGCTCAATGATCAACAACGACGTCCACAGACGGATGAAGGCGATGAAGCCGCCAAACGACTCCAGGATGTAGGCATAGGAAGCCCCAGACTTGGTGATGGTGGTGCCCAGCTCAGCGTAGCAGAGAGCTCCAACCACAGAGAACAGGCCCCCAATGGCCCAGATGACAAGCGAGAGCCCATAGGAGGTGCTGTAGATGAGAACACCCTTGGGGGAGACGAAGATCCCAGAGCCGATCATGTTTCCTACGATCAGGCTGACGCCGTTGAGCAGCGAGATTTCCTTTTTAAGCTGCATGGTCTCTTTGGGAGACTCCTGAGGACCGGATGAGAGACTGCTACTGCCGTTCACCTTCTCGGGTTCGTCTTGATTGGCCATGGCGTTGTCCGTTCAGGGCCGATCCAGTAGAAACTCCTCCGTCCTTCTGGTTCCCCAGCAATCTGTCCAAAAGATTTGAAAGATTCCAGTTCATCTGTATGACAAAGTCAGTTTCAACCAAAATCTCTGGATCTGAAGACCATTGTGAAGCAGAAGCGTCTTATCTCAGACATCAAGTGTCTGAGCAGGAGTTCCAACAGGAGAGGAGCAAGTTTGAACAGAACTCGGTCCTGATAGATCAGGATCTGCAGATCACAGAAGCACAGCACAAATGCCAAAACACATGTGGCAGAGCTGGCGTGTAGACGCCTGACGATAAAATCTTCTGACCAAAAAGAAACGTTTGTCAGCATCTATTTATGTGCCGAGACAGAGACACACAGTTCATCAACTCAGAGTCAGTAGAGTTTGGATTCAAAACAGGTTTTCTGGTAACAGTCAAGCTGAATGACTGATAAAAACAGAACTTTTGTCACATCACGTCTGATTCCAGCTGAGAAAACGTCAATTCATTTGAAATGTCGATCCTTTTTACCCAACCATCGATTTAAACTGGAAAAATGTGGAACTATGGATGTCAAACTAGTTCATTCTGAACCTCAAACTCTGTTTTCTGCCTGTGAGACACAAGAATTTGAATTAAAAGAAAATAGATTCATGAATTTGATGAATCAGTTCATCTAAAATATTTGACTGGAGAGAAGCAATAAAGACAGAGACAATGTATAGTGAAAAGGTACTAAATACTTTTATGGAAATTTCAGACATTTTTTCCACCATTTTAAGCAAAATAATTAAAACTAGATAGATAGCATTACTTCTGATAATGCTAGTGATAATGAAAGTCTTCTTGACCTTTTTTTAGTTGAAAAAGAGGCTTTGGAAGATTCTGTTAGCCATTTTTAAAGGAGCTGTAAAAGAGGTAGTTGGTTGAATAGTTAAAGAAATGAAGGGGTACGTGGTTGAAACTTTTGAGCACCCATCTCCTAAAAGAGATGAATGTTTTGATAGTTGAATGAACTGATAAGATGAAGGGGTTGAAGAGCTAGGGACGTCTAAAAAAATAAAATAAAAAGTGTACAGAAGGAAAACAGGAACACTATTGTGTGAATACTCCACGGCATTCACACAGAAAAGATCCAATAAATCGTCTAGAGATGACTCTAGAGGTCCTAAAGCAGGTTTGTATCCTTCCATTCAGAGCCAGCTTTAGTTCCATAACGATATCTGACTAAAAGACATTTTACCCCCAACCAGAGAAAGAGGTTGATGCATGCAGAGCGCCTCAAAAGTATCAAACCCACTAGCAAAAAAGCATTACACTTAGTTCATTTCAATAAGGCTGTGTCCGAATTCCAACCCTAATCCCCAACTACTAAAAAACAACCATATAGTGTGGATTTTAAAAGCAATTCGGATACCATGCTCACTTTTTTCCTCTTTTTTTTTTTTTAAAACAGCGAATATGACCTTATCTCATTGATATCAGCGTTTTGCGACAACCTGTGTTCTGAAGATGAAAACGTGTATTTAAAAAAAAAAAAAAACAACATTTGAATACATTTTCTTTGAAAAATTGTTCTAACGCAATGCATTGTGGTCTATATTAGCCGATCTAGTGAGCATCGATGCGCACTGGTTTTTTTCACAGAGATTTCTGGGAAATTTCTAGGATGGATTTTGGAATGATAGATTCTGACAGCACTACAACGTGGAAAACAAACGCACTATATAGTGAGTAGTGAAGGAATTAAGACACAGTATAAGTATACTTGAGTAGAAGTATAGCAATAATAAAAAAAAATAGTGTATGAAAACCTAAACCTTTAGTAGATCAAGTATACTTTTAGTACTCTTCAATAGGATACTTCTTTTGCTGAAGGGATGGTGCCGCTTTGCCAACAGTTTTGTAACTTGTGACGTGCATCATGTCAGAAGTTCTGTCAAGTACGTCAGCCCAAAAGTCTTGGTATGTCTCCTGTTGACGTCATTTCTCAATGGTGGTTCAACGGTAAACCAATCAGAGGAGGCTGTGGCCCCAATGTGGACCGCTGATTCTGACTCAGGCTGGAACCCAACATGCTTCTGCTTCAGCCACACAGGCTGCAGATGTGCTGCAAAGCAGCCGTTCTGACCCAGATCAACAGTCTGCGGTCTACATCACATTTACCAGAGTCATTCACGTCTTCTTTTAGCCCATGAAGACAATTGATTTTTGTCTTTTGAAGAGCAACAGGAAACAGATTTCATTGTCAATTGTTTGAGGAAAAAAGGGCAACAGTTGAAGCACAGCTTCCATTCTGGAGCTCCTTATCCAAAGCCGACTATTGTTGAAACATTTTGAAAATGTTTGTTTTACCATCAGAGAATCTCGTAAAGAATTAGAATAGAAATGTATTCAAACGGTCTCCTGTGTTTTACATTTTGACCCACCTTTATCCACATTGTTTGGTTGATCAAAAAAAGAAAGAAAAGGAAATAAAGACACAAGGTTATTTTTTCCCCCAGAATTTTTTGAGCACATCTTATAAAGTAGGTTTTTGACAAACAGATCAGTGTCGTCTGCACTCACATGTCATAGAAAGTTGTTCAACTCCAGGGAACATTGTAGGAGGAGCTACAGACAGGTAAGGGGTCAGTGTCACAGACAGTGTAACTGAATACAACCAAGTCCACATTTAGTCTATAATGTTAAAAAGGGAACATTTTGGCATCACTTAGTGGTACAGCATATTAAAACATTTTCAATTATAACCAGAGTTGTTCCTAACCAAACATACATTAACTTTTGTTGTAGCTGTAGCTACGTAACACTAACTCTTCATTTCAAATAAGAATTTTTCACCGTCACGTAAACAATGACTTGAAAGATGAAAGCATCCGGTTTCTCTCAGCAACAGCAGCAAATAAGGCTAGACACACTCAACATCCGCCTCACCCTTTCAAAATAAAACAACGCCAAAGCATCATGCCGTCTGACAACCCTCTAGAAGTGAATCTTTTAAACATTGAAATTAAAAAATATTTATACTAATGTGGGCCTCAGCCACAAATAAACTAAAATTAACTCTGGCCAAAACGTGTGCCGTACCTAATACAAAGGATCCATAACTTTTATCAATTAAATATTACTATAATTCACTTAATTTCAGACTCGGGTGCGGTCCATAGAAGAAGATACAAATACAACATACATAATAAAAGAAAAATTAAAACGAGTATAATCAGCGATCAGTATAATCAGTACTAATCAGCGTTGCGTCACGAAGAAGAAAAATTTGAATTGAGTTCCAATAATACATCACTTTCTTTCTGACTTATTATAACAGTAAATAATAAAATGAGCATCTAAAACACTTTGGAGTTGAGGTTTTCAAGTTGGAAACATTTTATTAACATACTTCTGTACACTTTTGTCGGAAAAAATTATTTGGTTATTTTCGCCATTCTGGGCATAAAAAGGGTAGAGCTCTTAAGGGTATGGGGAATGCTCTCATAGTTCTAGTATTAACAAGTATTTGACGTTATATATATATATATATATATATATATATATATATATATATATATATATATATATATATATATATATATATATATATATATAAACAAACAAACTAGATTATTTATCAGTTTAAAGCTGGTCTAATAGAAGCAGTTTATTCAGATGAAAATACAGTTTTCTGCCTCAAAAGTACTTTGAACTTTTAATATTTTTGTATAAAATTAACTTAATGTACACATTATTTTAAGGCCCTTTAATTATCTTTTTATCTTGGCAGCTTTAAACATTTTCTGTTCTGTTACATGTTAAACTTTTTTGGAAGTATTTTAATTTTGTGCTTTTTTTTTCCTCCAGAAGAAGGTTTCAAATAAATTTAGCTCCTTCAGTTTTAAGCCCTTAAAAGTTAATTTTTTGTTATTGTTTTAGTCATTTAGTAGAAACATATATAGAGCCTCAGGAATATTCCAGTGACTGCGTGTCTTCCTGTGAAAGCCTCCAGCTTGACTAAAGTCGCTCTTCTGTCCGGGTTGTTTCCCTGATTTAAAATTATTTTAGAAAAATCTCTTCCACCAACACAGAAACATTCAAGTCGCTCGGTAAAAGCGAGAATCCCGTTTTTGTAGCCGCCTTACCTGCGCTGCTCTGGCCGCCCGCCTGCCCGCCTGCGGCTCCGGTCAGCCGGGACTGCAGCGGTTGTTTTTCCGCAGCTGTGCGCGGAGGAAAGGCGCGCGACGCCGCTTTATGCGCGCGTCTGGGAACACGCAGTCCAGCCGGCAGCTCCCCGCTGAAATGAAGCCGTTAAAACGAGCTGCTCATTAGAAAAAAAAACACATGCAAGCGCCTAGAAGTCAGACACTGATGGGAAAAGAGCTTCGAGTGAGTCTGATCCTCAGATTCCAGCCTGCAGCCTCTGAACTCATTAACCTCAATGGAAACAGGTGAGGAACGTGACGCACCACACAGCTAAAAGTCCAAAACACTGGGATTTATCCATCTCTAGGCAATCACAAGAACAAATCTGCAAATGCAGACAGCAAAGTCACAGTCCCCTTAAGAATACAAATGTCAAATATATTTAAGCCTGGAACACGTTCAGTATAAAAAGTTATTTGATACAGTAAACCCAACAAAAAGTACTTACTCATAAAAAAACAGATCAAAACAGGACAACACGTGATCAATTAGAGTGGGTTTCTTTTATTTTTTCAACTGTGGTATGTGTAACAACATGACAAAGAAAAACATAGGAAGTTCCTAAAAACATGACTGAAAAATTAGGAATTTGAGATTAAAAAAAAGTCCTAAAAATAATAAAATGACACCAGAGAGTTGGTCTTTGGTCCTCCCATTCCTGGGACATGTGAGACTTCCCTGGTGAAGACACAGACTCCTGGACACGCCACATATTGAAATTTGTGTGAATAGTGGAAATCACCCGGCGATAGTTCTCTGTGGTTCAACGTATTCATGCTTTTATTTATTTATAGGAGAGTTTGCATCCCAAACAGTCAAACTTTGAGTCTGTTTAAAATGTTGAAACACTTCTCATCTGCTTATTTTTATTCTTATCCTTCTAAATAAATCTCAACTCTATAGATTCTTTCCGGTCATTTTCTGTTGTGTTGTTTGCTTAAAGGCATCAAGTGTGACACTTGGATGTGAGGAGCAGAGCTGCAATTAGAGGCGTTTTGTCAGAAACCTGCAGCAGGAGCCACCGCTCTGCTGGTCCCTGTGGATCAGATTAGGGTCAAACTGCAAACAGTGCAAAATGCCTGAAGCCATTCACACATTTTTTGGAACTGAATCCAGGATGTTTCATTTTAAAATGAACCTTTTTTTTGAATGATCAGATTTAACATCCAGAGGGAATCGAACCTTCTGCCTCTGTGAGGCCGTGGCTCTTAAAAACACCCACAGACCTTCATCATTTCAGCAGGCCTCTGGCTGCATTTGGGTTTTTTGCCGTAATATTTTGAATTTTAGGTTTTTATCGTTTTTGATATGATTTTTGCCTGTTTAGTTTATCACTTCATGATAGACTTTACTTACTTAAATCTTATTCAAATGACATTGATACTTTAAGTGTCAATAGAAGTCAAACTGCTGTAGAATCTTGTCTAAAAATGGGACAATCTGCATTTTAAAGTTAGGTCATGTTTTAAAATTAAAAGAAATATATATATAACGTAGATCTTAGAAAAATTAATGTAAAAAATGTTGAAGTGTTCAAGAAGCAGCTGTTTAAGTGTAGTAAAAGTCTTGAACCGAAAACAGACACGTCTGAGGTTTTTCTGAAGCAAACGATGACGTTCTTGTCTGTGAAGGATTGAACGTTTTTTTATTCAATCCACTATTTGTACGCGTTTTTCATGGATTGGAAAGAATAAATCACCTTTACGGCTTTTTATAAGTTTCAAATGAGCACCTATAGAGGGTTAAAACGTAAAAAAATTCCCCAAAAAGTTCAGACATTTATATCTTGTCCTGTTATTAATAAACTGAAAATATTAGCTGGTTTGATTTAAAATCAAACATTTTAATTTACTAAACAATAAAGAAAAACATCGTTGCTTTCCCGGACACTTCTAGATGACACAAAACCCCCCAAAGTGGTTGAAGTTTAATTGTTAATTGTGTTTTAGTGCGCCTGCAGGTTGGGTCTTTTGTGGCGGTTTGTGTTTGGAGGGTGGGGAGTAGTGATGGAGAAACCAAAGCTTTCCGAACCACTGAACCAAAATGAATCGCATTGAAATGGTTCAGGGTTGTGAAGCATTTGACACACTGCAACTAGTGACATCTAGTGGTCAGACTACAAAATTGCATCACCATAAAACAAAAAAGACCAGCATGTCATGAAAGATGGAAGTTTTTGAAATCATATGGAGAGATAACATTTTTATGATTTAGATGTCCCAACTATTGTGAAGCAAAAACTGTTTGTTTGCTAAATTAGTAAAAAAAAAAAAGAAATTGGAACATTCAAAACAGCAAACTTTATAAACCAGAACAGTGAAGATGTCGGCCTGCCTGTGCTGAATGTGTGTGGATAAATGTATTTCTGTGAAAACATGTTAGATTTGAAAATCAATGTCTGATTTCAAATGAAATGTTTTACCAAACGGACTTAAATATGTTCCCCTATTTCATAAAGACAGACGATTCTTTCAGCGCCCTATCAGCTCTTGGTTGTTTTGTTATGCTGCTTCTAATTAATTAATCGTCAACAATAATAAATTACCTATGAACAAAATGAAGCGTCAGTGTTTAAACAGCCAAGTGTCTGAGCTTTGAGGAGCTGATCCGGTCTCTTCCGTCAGTAAAGATCGGCTCTGGTTGTTAGGACTGTCTCGGTTCTCTGGTGCTGCTTGGTATTTTTGGTTGACGGCATCATTTAACAGATTCCTTTAGTTTTTTTTTTTCATGCTAAAGTATAAATTCCAGAGGTTTGTAGGACAAGAAGTATTTAGTTTTTTCCTTTTGTGCGTTTCAAACGATGAACCACCACAGCGTCTGGTCAATCATTCAAGTCGCTACATTAATATTGAACAAAGGTGTCTCTAAAGAATGTCACAATTTGGATAATTATGACATTTTTTGTGATTTATTGTGACAAATTCTAAGAAAAAGTTGTGATTTTTCTTTAATATTTTCCACACAGTTAAAGTTGTAGCATGGAAAATATAAAATTCTAGATTTGATTTGTAAAACGTAAAAACAAAAACCATCCCTGTTTGCGTCTTTCTTTTATGTTTCATTAAGCAGAGCTTTGACACTTTCACATTTATTTTTCAAACAACAGCGTGGAAAACAGGACCGATTTCTAAGCACATCAAAACCAAGCGGAGAAACTCACAGAGACAATCTAAAGTGCTTTGAAAAGATTAAATTAAAAAAGCTCATTCAAAACATTTGTCCATTTAAAATCCTTTAAAAAAAAAAAAAAAGCTTATCTAAGGTTCAAGCTCAACAAAAGTTTACATTAGATAAAACATTCCCAATTATCCCTTTAGAAATGAATTGTGTTCAGCAGCCGGCAGACCGCTGGGATTTCCTGAGAGAACATGGAATTTCACCCATACTGGCCAGAAGAAGACAGGATCCAATTCCTTCGTTTGACTCCATTCCATCACTTTAGAGAATATTTGGAGTCACACCTTTACAGTTGGATTTCCACATAAAAACTGAAAGTCAAACACATTTCATGTCTTTTTTTGTTGTTTACAGCTGAAGGTTTAGCATAAAAAAACTTTTTATATCTCTTTCCGGGTGCAACATCTCCGACCATATCAGATTTTTTTTTACAAACTACAACCATGGTTCCACGAACGCAGCGAATTCCTGAAAACCTTTTTGTGTTTGGAACAGAATCCGAGTCATTTCATGACTTCAGCTCAGCGTTCTGACTGAAACGCCCCACTAGGAGCTTCGCTGGGCTTCAATAACCAATCCAGCTGGTTGGAGGTCTTTTCTGAGCTTTGAGCCGTTTCTGCGAGGAAAGCAGAAGGCGCTTTCACACACACACACACACACACACACACGCAGCCTGCATTGGCTGAGGCTAGCTCTTCTCCTGGGCCTGCAGCATGTGCTGCCTGGTGGATCCAGAGCTGGTGCTGCTGAGACCAGAACCTTTGG
This sequence comes from Oryzias curvinotus, assembly GCA_023969325.1. NCBI lineage: Eukaryota > Metazoa > Chordata > Actinopteri > Beloniformes > Adrianichthyidae > Oryzias > Oryzias curvinotus. Next base: position 28,619,930 of record CM043708.1, on the reverse strand, counting down.
CCTGTTTTCTCATCCAGTTCAGCAGGCAGAACCTCAGCATCAGGAAGAAGCCTGTCAAAGCAGAAACGACATGTTAGACGTGAGCATCGGCTGTGGGGGAAACACAGTTTTCATCGCATTTTTTTTGTTTTATCTAAGGAAAAAGTCATTTAACTATACTAGATTTGTGTGTTGCTTAACCCTATAGAGCAGTCATATCATATTTGATGCCCACATTTCTGAGACCTCTATCTCAGTAGCAGGATCCAAACCTTCCTTAAAAATCCTTTGCATACTGCTTGGTCCATGTTTTGGTCCTGCAGTGCATAATCATTCCACTAGGGGGCAGTAATGTGACTTTCCCTGCTCATTTCAAAATGCCTGCTTTCAGGATTTTCCAAAGATATCTTTAGGTTTGGCAAATTTTCAAGACTTTATGGGGAACTCATCTATTGTTATTCTTTTTTTTAATGATATTGTAATTGATGTATTGAAAGAATTCAAAATGTAGTCACACCATACTAAAATGTGTGGCTCAAATTTGAGACAGTGGGTAAATGAAGTGAGTTTTTTTCTGAACATCCAGTGCAATATTTCTGCATCTTAAGCAGATGAAAACTGTTTTATGGGTATTTTTAACATGTTTTTGTGGCGTTTTTCTAATGATGGGGGACTTGTATTGAGAAAATTAGGATTAAAATAGCATCTCTGAGTCTTAATTCAGATTGTTGTGAATCAACAGCAGACGAACGCTGGGCGGGCCACACGCTCTCAGCCACAGGGAGGGGAAGAGGGGTCGGGGTTGCTCAACGCCACAAATCAGAGGTGAATTTCAAATAAACTCCTGCCGCTCTGCACAAACTCTGTCCTTAAACACCACAGGTTCTTGGATTTAGGCAAAAATCACAATAGGCTCCGTGCACGTAACTAAGGAGTTCTACTTCCGCCGCCTTGAGTGTGAGGCCGACCATTTCCGGTTTGCGACTTCTATAGCAGCGACACGGCAGATTTTATCGACCAGTGCGCGGTTACATGGGCAAAATAATTTATTAATGTTATGAATATTATGAAGTGCCTGTTCGCTCATCGGTTTATATTTATTCCGTGTGGTCACTGCTTTTTTTGTGGAAAAACGGAGCTGGAAGAACCCAGCGTTAGGAGAGGCTAACAACATGGGCTAACAACATTAGCCTTGATGGACACAAAATCCAGGACCAACCATGCGGGGAAACACTGCAATCTGCACGGAAATGTTTGGGAATAACATCAGCCTTTATTTTGTCGGGGCACAACTGGAAACACAATTCCATGTGATTTTTTTAAACAGTTTCCAAGGACAGAGCAACATTTATTTCAGCTCTGAAAAGCTCACACACCGTCCCAAGCCGCTCGCAGTCCAAATTCTCAGACATAACAAAACAACAAAACGTACACGTAAAAGAGAAAGAGAGGGGAGCGGCGCTTTTCACGGGGCCTCCGCGGATGAGCTGATCGGTCCCGTATGAGCTCCAAAGCTTTCTCTCAGCGAAACACCGTCTATGCGTGACGTAAACCAGAGCAGAAGTGACACACGATCAGAATGACCGTTTACATGACCAACGATGGGATAAAGGATCGGGATAACCACCTATCTCCATCAGAAATAAATTTTGATCCGAAGGAGTCTTCCGAACGGCATGTTTACATGACGCATTTTCTTTCTGATTGCTGCAAATACGAAACACGACTCGTCTTGCTTGGGGTGAAGTCCTCCCGCCGTACTCTTACCATCCATTCGGCTCTCACCGACACATCTATTGGAAAGCTATAAAAGCTTATAGTACTGTTGTACTTTGACGAATTCGCACACAGGGGTACACAACAATGTTGTGATGTCTTTGTCACGCGTTGAAACACCAAACGCCTCTCTTTTACCCGAAATCCGCTCATATTTACTCAAAACTAGCAACTCAACAAAACTCCCCACAACAATAACACGACCAACAGGAAGTTGTCGGCCTCACACTCAACACCCGGAAGTTAACCGGAAGTTCTATCGTGCACATAGGCTATTTGAAGACTTGGAGAAAGCGCTAGTTATGAGCAAAAACTTACCGAATCCCCCCCATGTATCATAATTTATGTTATCCATTAATATTTGTGGATTGCATCAAATCTCACCTTAATCACAAAGGATTTGAATTTTCTGTGAATGGAGGACTGAAATATGGATCTAAGAGACGACAGGTCAGATCTAATCTGCTTTAATCTCAGCATGGAAGGAAGGGAAAGGAAGAAGTGCTTCAGACATGAAGGGGTGGGATTAGACAAGACTTCTCTTCAACCCACTCCTTTTCAAGCACACGGTATTACTTTACATGTCTATTTTAAACTACCGTGTTTATTATTTTTGTGTTTGAAATAAAGAAACTGAAAAACACTGAAAAGGCTTTCCGTTCCTGGGTTGCATAACTGCGTGGATGGGAATCGTGAGCGAGCGTGCTGCACGCCACAGGAAGTGTCTGGACCTCCGATAGGCACAGAAAGAAAAAAAGAAGGACACCCGACCCTGATTAGACAGACAGTGTGTCGTTCCCACACTGATATAAAGAGTCTCAGTCACTGTTTTCTGAGCCAACAATGAAGAAAACCCAGAGGAAAATCCCTGGTAATACTGAAGGGAACCCTTCAGCTCTTTGGCTGTGATGGAGCTACTTTCCTTCAAATTATTTTCATCTTTTTATTTTGCTATTTGCTCATTTAAACTCCAGTTTTATGACATGGAAAATGTGAGCATTTATCACAGAAAAGAGAAAACGATTCAGCGAGTGTAAAATTAAGCTGGAAAAGGGTTCAAAGCACCCAAACGAAGAGCAGAGGACTGTTACCGTCCGGGTTTCTTCCAAACAAACCTTGAAATGAGTTGAGGATGCAGAAGAGAAAGTGAATGAAGTCTGAGAGAGGTTCAAAGTCCAGGAAGATCAGGCCCCAGGTGGAGCCAAACAGGCAGCTCAGGCCCCAGATGCTGAGGAACGCCACTCGTCTCTGCTGCCACTCGTCCCTGGTGCGGATCTCCCGGAAGACGAGGAAGAGGATGACGATCCCGGAGGAGACCAGGAGGGCCAGGACGGTCATGGTGGTGAAGCCCTGAGCCAGCAGGGCCTGATGGGAAACCTTCATCCAGCACCTGCAGGACACAAAGCCATCGCATTTCAGAAACAGCATTTTGATGAGGCAAGCATGTGAGGAAGAAAAGCTCACATCCGAAAAGCTTCTGGGGGGTCACTGGTTGAAAGCACCTCCCTCAGTCCATAAATATCCCCCACGGCAAGCAGGACCACAACAGGAAGCACAGGAAGTGCTGGAAAACATCATTCAGGGATCAGATACCGATGAGCAGCGAGGTTCAAGAGAGTCTTCCTCACAGACTCACCAAAGCCAATGAGGTTCCAGACGTAGAGCTTGGGGCAGGGCTTGAAGACCATGTAGACCAACCAGAAGGTGTGGAACACCTCGATCCCCATCCAGGTCAGGGAGCTGAGCAGGGCGTAGTGCAGGAGGGCCCCCACCCAAACACAAACACTCTCCCCGCCCACATTAGCCAGGACTCCGGTGAAGAAGAAGAGCAGACTGAGGAGGGCCAGGGAGCAGGTCAGGCCCAGGTGGATGGGTAGGGACTGCTCTTTGGAGCACCTCCTGAGGGCGGGAGGACAGCGTCATTTCCAACAAACACCGTGCTTTCAGTGAGGAAACGTCTCAGATGTTTACTTTTTCCTGCAGAGGATGACGATCAGAGCAACACAGCTGATGAAGGAGACGGCGCAGCCCACAGATGTAATGGCCGTGAGCGCCAGGAGATGGCGCATCGGTCGAGGCTCCATTTGCTGCGGCGGTGGAATCAGAAGAGACATGGAGTCCTCGCACCGACACACATGATCTGACTACTGTGCAGACGGCTGCAGCACGGCTCACCACCATCACAGAGAAGTACGTCAGATGGTTGCACAAGCACTCGGTGTGCTTCAGCCCCTTCTCATGCGTCACACATCCGTCCTTCAACCAGTTCACCTCCAGAGGATCTGCACGGAGCAAAAAACGCTGCAGGTTTTCATGTCTGCACGACCATTTCTGAAAAAAGTGGAAGAGTTCGGACCTTTTCGAGTGTCCCACGACACGCAGCTCCTCGGATACTTCTGCAAGCAGAAGGAAGAACTTGAGCTGTGCATGGCAGAAGCAGTCAGACTGAAAGTGCAGCCGCACAGCAGAGACGACAGGCTGCAGGTGGTTGAAGAGGTTACAGACGAAAGCATGGTGGTTGTTTCAGACACGCTCTCCTGGCGCCCGCGCTGCATCCGCTCGCGTCACGCACGCTTCCTACGTGACCTTACCTCTGCCGACAGACACAGGAAGCAGAGACACTTACAGACACGGCGTCGTGGTGGAAGTCCATCTTCACCGGCTCCGACAGCTCCACGATGAGCTCGTTCTCCACCGTGATCTCAACCACCTCTTGCAGGAGCTTCACCTTGTTGTGGACCTCCTGAAGAAAGCAGAGGCGTGTTTTGCCGTAAATCTCATGATGTTAAGCGTTTGCCGTTCGGAGGTGGAGCTGGCGGTACGTCTGCAGGTCAGACAAGCGTACCTGAAAGACGGTGCTGTTGTAGAAAGTGACCACCAGTTTGCTTGTGGCCTTGACGGTTCTCTCCCCCACAGCAGGAGGGATGTAGACGGACACGACCGGCTTGGAGGAGAAAGCCGCTTTGACCTGGAAAGCAAAGTTCATTTGAAATCTGCCTCTGAATTATGGGCGGGACTGTTGGTGCCCCCTTCCCCCCCTTTGCTGAGAGCTCTCTGTTTACACTCTGTCCCGATAGCTTACAGCCCCTCACGACCAAAACCTAACAACAAAACGGCGAGCAATATCGGCGCTGTCCAGGTCGATCCAGATTCTAGCTCAGACCAGGAAACAAAGTCGTTCATGGATCCGTTTGTCTGCAGGTGGATGATCAGAATGGGGCGGAGCCGGGAGCTGGGGGCCCGCCCCGCGTGATACGATCGTTTTTCAACGCCATTTTCCCGTCTGTTCCTGATTTAAATAAAGAAAATGCCAGAAAAGCATTTTTCTTTCTATGCTCCTGATCAAAATCTAAAGACCAGAAAAGAAACTGCATGAATTTGCAGTTTGTATGACAAGAATCAAACAAGGAGAAGAGCTTTAAAATGTTAAAATAAGAAATATGAACAAGAAGGCCAAACACTTTGAACAGACAATGAATATAGGTAACAGCACCAGTGCTGCTCCCAGCTTGGGTCGAGGACCGTTCCGTTTGGACCCTCCAACTCAGTGCCAGGGACATCTTTTTTTGGGGGTCTGCCACCAGACGGTTTTGTTCCATAATCTTTAATAAAATGTAAAACGGCCGTTTTACTGTGTCCATACTGCCACCTTCAAACAAATGAAGTTTTTTTTTTGTCTTAGAAAATGCCAATGAGGCAAATTCTGGCTTTGAAAGGCTGTGGCTGTGCTTCATCAACTGATGAACAGTCCTTTTCTTTTCAATAAGTTGGCAGCTAAATAAATGTGTCCTCTTGCTCCTCTTTTTCTTATTTTTGCATTTTTAGAGCCTAGTTATGGTCCAGCTTTGATCAATTCTATTTCTAGCATTTTTTTCATTGGGTTTAAGATTTTGATCAGGAGCGTTTTAAGTTCTCCATCATCAGAAAAATGTCCATAAACACCATTTTCATGGAAGTGGTGGGCATCACAAACAACCCCCACGCTACGGGCCGCTGTAATGGACGGAGCTGCCTGCTGATTGCTGGGTGTCTTTATGTCTAAGCTGATGTGGAGGAAAATGTTACAGCTGCTTTTCCCTTTCATGTGGCAAAAACATTTTTGGACAGCGTTAAAGCAGAAGGTTTTATCAGTTTTCCGAATGTGTTTGAGAACGGGTCATACGACAAAATAATAGTTGATTAAGCCAAACTCTGCCCACCAGAGGATGTGACAGCGAGGACTGTGAAGAGTGTGAAACTGCTCGTGGTTTTTGTCTTACGGGGGATTCAACGCTGAAGCCTCGGGGATCTTCTTTCTTCAGCTGCTTCTCAGATCTGTGAGCGCAGGGACGTTCGGTCATCTGCGAGCTGCAGAGGCAGAAAAACACAAACTCACCGTTTATGTCACACAACGCTCGTCACACCCTCACAAAGTTTACAGCTTAGCTGACTGTTTGTTCGGATGATTATATCACAGCCACGGGCTCAGCAATCAAGATGAAGATAAATGAGGAAGGGTGTTGTCAAAAACAAGCAGAAAGAACAAATACCTCTCCAAGTCCGACCGGGCTGCTTGAAAACACAATTTTGCTGCAGAAAAAAAGAGAAAAAAATAACTAAGACAGAAAAGACCACAGACTCAGCCCAAAGTGCTTCCTCCTTACCATAGCTTGTGGACTGTCCTGTGAAGCTGTAGGTCGACAGTGTTTTATCTGTGACTAGGTCACCTCTGACGGATGCTTTTTTGATGCCATATGTAGAAATGCTCCCTTTCTGACCCTGACTTAAATCAGTGCAGCAGGAGTCTCTCGGCCTCGTGGGCCAGCACAGAGTCAGAGTCCGACCCCCCACCTGAGCAGAAAACAGGAAACGCAGCTCTAAACACAAAAGAAGGGCTTCAGGTGAATGACGTCTTTATTCAGCCTGCTTATGGCTGTGTGAAAATCTCAACCTGGAACTATGGATGAGTACCATTTTGTCCCTGTGCCGGAAAAAAAACACTGAAACCACTTCTGGCATTTTTGTGTTTTCATGGTTTTTAAAATAACAACTCAGTAGGGATTCAGAAATGAAACTCACTGCCAAGATGGTACCGGTACCAACGTAGACAGAACAACCGGTACAGGATAAAAACCCAGCTTTCAGCGTCAATCACTTGTTTTCTATTCCGTTTTGCCGTAAACATTTTACCTTCCGAGCGATTGTGGGCGGGCTCATATAAGGACAGGTGATGCTCTGAGGGTGGGCGGAGCTTCAGTCAAAATGCTAAAGGCGAAGCGGGCAAATGTTTGTCTGTACATCACAGAAAAAGATTATCCTGATGGATAAGAGTACAGTGCTCTGAAAAAAGACCGTTGTCATGGCGAATGAGCGGTGAAATATCTGATAACTTTAGCGTGTGTGAAAACAAAAGACAGAAAGAATGAAATAAAGCGCTCTCCTTCACTCTATCTCGCTGCTTCGTCACTTTAAAATATTTTTGGAGAAAATTAGTGATTTTTTTTCCCCTTCTTGAAGCGCCGGTTTGAGCCCCGTTTAGGAACCAGAACGTTTTCCAAAATACCAGTTTGTCAGCGGCACTGAATCCAACAGTAAACATCCCTTTTTTACACACAGATATAAAAAACGTAAACCTCAAGAAACTTTGACTGACCTGCAGGACCAGCATGTCCAGCAGTGGCTCCCACTTCAGACAGAAGTCCGTGTCCTGCTCCGTATCCAGGCCATATTGGTGGAGAGGAATGACGTCAGAGTTTGTGCAGTGGGCGGTGATCTGCCCGCTGATGGACATGGAGTTCTCATTGGCTGAGATTAGCATCTCATCACAGCCGGTGGAGATGTTGACGTTCAGGTTCAAGGCGGCGTTGCCATGGTGCCAGGTACCACAGAATGACAGGAAGAGGTCATTTTCACATAAGCCTGTTAAAACAAAGAAGACCATGAGGCCGAAAACTAATCTGGAAATGCAATTAAAAAAAAAAACAGCAGCGGATTTATCTTCAACAAATAGTTTGTAGACAGAACCATAATATCCCTTTTTCCTGAATATTTTCTTCAGCATAGAAATATTTAAAAAAAGGTCACCAAAGATTTTTTTGGATCAGAAAAAAAGAAATAATACCTCTAACTATAATCTAAAAGGTAAATAGAGCTGTAGAGAAAACAGACTATAAAAAAAAAAAAACGATATTTAACGATGGGGGGGGTAGAGCAGAGCTCAAACAGTGAAGCCCAAAAATGATTCAGACAACCAAACATGAGATTTGTAGATGTTTCCCACTCTTGCTTTTAAGTCGTTTTCTTTATCATGAAAGACCAGATCCAGGATCTGCTGCACTTTAAACCTGCTATGATGTCATTTCCTAAAACGCTAGTTCAGCTACTGATACAGATATAATGTTAAGAGCTCCAATCAACGAGGATTCCAGTGTAATAAATACCAGGAGCAGCTCTTTGAACCTTTGAACTCTGTCACTACAACCCAGTAAAAAGTAGAACCACACATTAGTTGGTACGATCCATCCACATAGAAATGGGTCATATTTGACCCAGAAACCGTAGTTCAACATTTGCAGCAGTCATATCTGAGAATATTTTAACTGCTTGTTAATTTGGGGGATTTTTCAAGAAAGAAAGCCTGTCGTTACGGGATAAAAACGATGGATAATATAAAGGTGGTCAGTAAACAATGCTGTTTGGTCAAACCATGTTTTCTAAAAAGCTCCAACCAGGTTTGCCACTTTAAGACACCTTTAGCCCTGAAGCAGGCCAGCTCATTTGATACAGAGTCCAACATTGAATAGGCCTGAGTCATGGTCTATTGCAGTCCAGACCACAAAGCCATCTTTGTCATACCAAAAGGCGGACTCATACGGCATTCGTGCGCTGGTTCCTGCTGCACGTGTTTTTTCTAACAGGTTGTTGCTTCAGTTCACTAATCAAAATCCCAAAAGTCAACAGTCAGTTCCAGATCTTCTACATCTGAACGCACCCTAAAGGATGGAGAACCCATGTCAACCAAAACAAATGTTAGTTTAGACGATTCTGTTTATGTCCCAACATCCGTTTTAATAGACACACATTACAAAGAATTGTGCAATTATTTTTTAAACAAATAAACTGACAGATTGATGAATCCTTCTTTCAAACAAACATTTCAATTTAACAACAATGTGCAAAAATACCATCATTAATGGAAAGTCAGTCCAGATGGTGATCAGTTCAATAAATCTTTAAAAATGAGTAAAAACTTGATGTTAGCAGTGAATTCCAATGTTGATTAAATTCCAGGCTGTTTTCTACTGCCGTCATTGAGTCCACTGTTCCCCTTCCCATTATCTGCTGGTGGGGAAACCTCAGTAAAATGGTGAGAACTCAGTCAGGATTGTGTGGGTAGCCTCAAAAATGGCATTGATGGAATTCAGCCAAACTACATTTTGAACCAGCAGCTTCTCGAGAAAAAAAAAAAAGTTTATTTGTGTAGATGTCACTCATCCCCTAAGACATTTTCTTCTAGTCTTTAATATATGTTTTAGTGCCTCCTTCAATCCAGGCTTTAAATGCAGTAGCAAGGTGTTTTTTTTTTAATTTAAACCTTCTGTAAACTAGAAGGGTGCATAAAGCAAGCCAGTTCATACTGACCTGTATTGTTGCAGACAAACTGAAAACCACGCTCACAACTTTTTGCATCAAGCAATTCCTTTCACTGCTGTGTTGTGTTTTACATCCTCTTTATGTTTATTTGAGGCGCATTCGTCATTTCTAAAATGTATGAGAATAAGATTACTAAAGTGGTTCCAGTGTTTGTCTTGCTCCTCTCTGACTCCCACTAGTCACAGTCATTTTTCAAAGTCTGGCACAGCTGGAGACATGCTCAGTCAATGCGATGATACCAAAAAAATCTCCAAGTAATCTGTTGGTCATTTCTTTGCGTTAAAGCATGTTTTTTTTTTTCCAGGAATGTCTGTTATGTTTGGCAAGTATGAAAGCTCACCTGATCCACAGATTATCTGCATGAAAAATTGTCTCTAAATGAACTTGGAGTGATCTCAGGTGTGGTTCACTTCAGTATGAATACGTGGAAGATTAACTAGCAGCAGACACCACCCAAAGATAGTAGATACCATAAGTGCCAGGCATAAATAAAACAAAGAAGACACACCAACATAGATCAAATTAAAACCATTTCCCCCCTATAAAGGCAGTAAATGTGCAGCTTGTTCTGCACATTTCATTCAGCGGGCAGGACTAGCCATTTTTCTTCGTCGTGCTTTTTTCTCTTCCTGGACAAGGCCTGATTTAACCCTTGAACCCTGGAGCTGTCACTGGTGACAGCAGAATTTACCACCTTAACTCTCTGACTGTTTACACAATAACCATAATTTCAGAGATTCTGAATCAGCCGGTTGATGTTGATCAATTAAACACTTCTTTACTGTAAAGTGTTACATGTCAGTGCAAAGCTGCGTTTCCCAGCTTCCAAATCTGTTGAAATGACTCCCATTGAATGTCAACAGTGGAGCTAAAGCTCTAGAGTTAAAGGTTTAAGCTCCACCAGCCTAAATTATGGGCTCTTTAAACTGTGTCATTTAATGAGGTTTTTCTCACAGTCCGTCGCCAACTAATTAAAAAAACTGACATGTTAATCAAAATGAAATTCAAACTGAACAAGGGACTTTTGAAAAAGTAAAGCGATTGGACATAAAAACTATTTACAGCAACCTCTTTGAGTGGCAGGAACTTATGCATTAAGTTAAGATTCAACTGTTGCTTTAGACAAAAATTGGGATGAAAGCAGCAAACCCTGAAGAAAGTGTCGTTTCCATCACTGCAGACAGAACTTTCCACTTAACTTTGGTCTTGCCTGTTTACATGTGAGGAGTTGATCTCCAAACAGACTGATAAATCCAGTCCTCTTTTACTTAATGGCTCTACCTCTTTTTTTGTTTAAATCTTCTAACGCATCCTTGGTTTATCCTTCAAGTCCATGAAACACGTAACTTAAACAGAGATACCATCACAACCATCTAAATTCTTTTCTTGCCTCCATCAGTGCTTTAAACATTTTGATTTTCTTACCTTTGGAGAGAAGGACGATGAAGATGAACACATTCCTCAGAGGATCTGTCAGACGCATTTCCCTCATAGTTTCGGCTGTAGATAAAAAACAAAATGCAAATTGCTTCAGTTAAAGAATGGACTCATATTTAAAAGGAGAATCAAGAAGCCATTCATGGACTAAATCAAATATTGTCTTTAAGAAACAAAGACCTATTTGCACAGAGGGTTTGGCTGGTTTTTTTACACTCTCACAGAAACATCCCATGTTAAACAAAAGTTTCCTAACACAGCTTCGCTTTGACATGAGAATAGAACTGAAAAAAGGTCTTATCCAGTGTCTTGGTTTAGTATCTGTACTCGCCTATCACTGAATACAAACGCGCTAGGGCTCAAAATACACACAAGGACCTTTCTGTGTTCTTATCAGTGGAAACAGTCTTCCCCTCCAACTGCCAGAAGACGAGGCGCAGCAGCAGCTCAGCTTTGCTTTTCATCACACTTACTTTATTCATCTTTCTGCAAGGTTTACGAGAACACATCTGATGGACAGTTTCCTTTACCACCAGTTCATTCCTTTCCCAGATTGCATTGCATTAAACTGAAAATAATGTGCGTATATTCAGTAATCGCAAAGGGATATGCCAAAAGGTGACGAAAACTCATCAAACTTGTTTCATTTTCACCAAGCTTTATGTTCAGACAGATAACCTAAGGTTTACCAACTTCCCACATGATACTGCACGTGTCAGCTTGTCTAAGCTCCCTGGCGCTGACACTCTTTAAACTGTAGGGTTACAGCATAAAGTGGAGGAAGATGTAGATGTAGCTCTAAAATCAGAGGAAAGACAGGAACTAGTTAAACCGCAGACAAAGCAGATGGTACGACAAGCGACAACAAAGCCAAAAAGCTAAAAGGGGGAGACAGATGGGTATCTTTAGATATATATATTTATATATCTAAAGATAGATATAAAGACAAAGACAAAGATAAAGATATAAAGATATATATATATATATATATATATAAATAAATGAAATACTTAGGAAGACTCTAGGTTTGGGCAACTGTACAGCAATTAACTAGTCGGACAAACACAAAGTACATTACATGTATGACCAAACTTCATGCACTTCTTCCTCCTACTCTCGTACATCATATCGTCAGCCTAATAGCATTTCTGCCTAACTCATTTTTTTTTGCCTAATTGAGATATTGGCCTAACTCTACTCTCCTTTGGTGAAAAAAAGGTGTTTTTTCTTCTTTTCTAAAAACCTGAAAAAACGAATTAGGCAGGTATGCTATTAGGCATGACGATATGTGATATAGGTCACAGAGTACAGGACATGTGTGTGTTGTTAAAAAGAGACTGAAGATGTCCGTTTAGAGAAAAGTGTCAACACGCTGCTCCTGAACTTAACTAGTTAACAGTTAAAGCTAAAAACAAAAAAGCTGACTATAAAAACACAAGAAAAACGGCCGCTGATCAATTAGTTTATTCAGATGATAGATTGTTGGACATCGACTTTTGCTCATTCTAGTTTTCTTTTTATTAACTGTAAACAAAAACATGCATGCATAAAAATGCTTTTTTTTCCCAATACAGTTTTATTTTCATCGTAAGAAAGGTTTAAAAACACATTAAAAATAAAAGACTTTCTAAGCCTAATTCATACTGACGGAATATTACTGTTTGAGAGAACTACAAATGAAGTTTGTTCTGTAAATTGTTACATCTTCTATCAGCTGATTACAGACGTCCTAGATTTGGCTCTACTGTTGTAATGGTCCTTGTAAAAAATGAGGAATGGTACATTTACTTCCTGCTTGGATTGTATTAATCATTAATTCATGTAATTTTCCCTTCAAACTAAAAATTGGACTTAAAATTCTGATCTAAAATGATTTCTATATCACCTGCAAGTCTCTTCTGAAATAGAAACACAACGGACATCTCCCAGGGAGTGACAAGAAAATGCAGTATAGTGAAAAAAAAGAAATCATCTTTTGTTTTTTTTTTTATCAAAAGGTTACATGTCCAAACGTTGCCAGGGGCATCAATAATTTCAGGCAAAACAAAAATCTTCAGTCTATATGAATATAAGAACACGATGCATCATAAATGAACACGTCAATATTTAATAATACCAAAAAATTGAAACAATACATGCCTTATTATTCTCAACATCCATTTTCTCTTTAAGGTGGATTTTATTTTTAAGGTGTTCTTTGCTATAAAACATTACCAAAGTATAAACAGACATTAACCCTTTACCTTTCTGATTCACAGTTACTTCAATGCAAGCCCGTCAAAACAGGTAGAAGTAGGCCGTATTGAGATGAAAATTGAGATGAAAGAGTAACACTTTGAAGACTTAAAAGAAAAAAGACGTGGGAAAGCGCAAAATCTTACTTTGCATGCCTATGACTTTGAGGTTTTGCCATTTCCCTTTTTTTGTGACTAAGAAGATACTTTTGGTTTCCACAATGTGACTTAGTGTGGTTCCTTTCTGATGTGCTAATACTTGGAAATCCAAACACAAAACAGAAACCGTGTTGCTTCATGAGTAAACTGGTCATTTTTAAACTGGGTGTGTAAACATTTATGGATGCAGTGAAAATCCACCATGGCAGTGAGGAAAGAGGGAGAGATGACCCAACTTTTTAAGCCACATTGAAACAAAGTAGTGTACGCCACACCACTACGCTGGCACCGTTAAGGCTCAAACTTATCTGTCCTGTAAAAATTGATGAGTTGGAACCGCTAACAAACGATACCGGTGTATCGTTTGTGTGTGGTGTCTGAGTGTTGTTTTATTTAATGCGTTACTAACAAGGTTGTAAATTAGCGTAGTTACAGTATCGTTTGTTTTAGTGATATAAATCTATTTTTTTAGGTGTTGGAAACAAGGTTGGGAGTTAAATGTACTGTGAATACTTTAACAGGGTCAACGTGTAGCGTGGTACAAACGAGTTTAAAAGATAGGCAAGGCAAGGCAAGGCAAGGCAAGTTTATTTGTATAGCACAATTCATACACAAAGTAATTCAAGGTGCTTCACAAAACAGAAAAATGCATTCAAATCACAATACATCATAGAAATAATCAACTTAAAATTCGAAAATTGGTTTAAAAATAAAGGAAGGAAAGGACAGAAAAGTGCAGATAGGACCTTTCAGTCATATACACGGCTAAACAGAAATGTTTTAAGTCTAGATTTGAACATGAACACAGAAGAGGCCTGTCTTACGACTTCAGGGAGGCTGTTCCAGATTTTAGCTGCAGAAGTATTGAAACGCTGATTCCCCTTGTTTAGTTCTGACTGTGGGAATCAACAGGAGGCCGGACCCTGAGGTCCTCAGAGTACGAGATGGTTCATATGCACTAACATGTCAAGAGTATGTACTTGGTGCGCGGCCATGAGAGACTTGTACAAAGCAAGCTGCTTTGAAGTCTATTCTTTGAGGTACATGGAGCCTCAAGACCTGAGCAAAGGAACTAATGTGATCATACTTTCCTGGTTTTGGTCAGAGGACTCGAGCAGGCACATTCTGATGTACTAGAAGCTGTTTTAACGCTCGTTTGGAGAGGCCGGTGAGCAGGCCGTTACAGTAGTCTAACCGTGTTTACCTTTTTGGCCACGGCACACTGAACCTTGACAAAATCCGCGGCACCAGCATCCCAAAATGAAAAAAAAAAAAGGCCTAGCTGTAGATCAGCCCTTGTATCTACATGCATTTTGTATATTTTGCAGAAAAAGCTGGAAGCTGCAGCTGTTTTTTTTCTAAAAGATGTATTAAAAATTAAGTCAAAAGATTCAAAAACTGTTTGATGTGTGTGTTCGTTGTTTTAAGACGTTAAGAGAAGAGACTCATTATCCGCTAAAACAGTCACTTTAATGCATCATGGGAGATGTAGTGTCGATAATCCGGTGACCGCGGAAAGACCCGCGTCTTTGAGCTTCATGGTTTTGTTCACTTGTTCCACAGTCTGATAACAGATTCTGTTGAAAGCTACACCGCTAAAGACGAGCTTTAGCTGGTATTTTTGTTAGAACAGATACTTTTTTGCATTAAATCGAAACAAGGAAGTGAATACTTCAACCACTTCTGATTGGTCAGACTGATGACATGTGATTAAGCCTTCAAGAATGATTGGTGGAGACAGTTAAAGGGGCGGGACTTTTCCTTACACAGTTATAGCTGCAGCTATAACTGTACCGCGGGGGACCGTCATTCTTATTAAAGTGTCTTTAATAGAATCATATAAATACAAAGAAAAAATATTTTTATGATATTTCATATCCTTAACTTCTCAGTGTTTATCAGGGCCTGTTTTGGATGAACAAGAGCTGGTTTTCCTGGAGATGGTAAATATTTCTAGATGATCAGTTAATGAGGGCAATTTCTCACGGCACACTTGACCATCTCCCACGGCACACTAGTGTGCCGCGGCACACTGGTTGAAAAACACTGGTCTAACCTACTGGAGACAAATGCATGAAAAGGTATCTCCAGGTCTGGCTTTGATATAATGTTTTTGATACTGTGAACGCAGTTCATAAAGCCTGACTTACTGACAAACTTTTCTTTAACTCTTTTGCTTTGCTAAATTAAGTCCAGTATTACAGAAGCAAAATAAAGATCTGGTAGCAATAAACATTTGAGATAATTTGGCACACTGAATGCATTCTGTACAGCAGATACGGTAGACGACTGGCAATGTTCTACAGCCAATCAGGACACACAACACAATGGGTTGTAAAAATAAAACACGTAAACATGCAATTTTTATCTGCAAAAGTGCGAGGTTCGGAAAGGAGAACCACGTTACAGCGAGGGACCACTGCAAAAGAAATGACAAAGCAAATGGGAAAATGAAGAGAAAAAAACCCAAATTGCTATATTCAAGGGATGTGCTGAGACCATAAGACTGAGAACTGAACATTTTGAACTCTAATGTTCGAAATGTTTGATTGACATTGACGAGCCTGCTTTCGGTGGAAGGGGTTTGGACTTTCAACAACCTTAATTCTAATTGGCAACAGTAATTGACATAGAAGCAATGACTCAGGCCAACTCACACCAGTCCCTGTCATCTGGCTCCAACATGGCGACGTCTGTATCGCAGAAAAATGGTGACGGATTTGGCTTTGTTTTGCTGGATTCAGAAGAACGGCGTTTTCGATGGGTGACATCACTCTCGCTCAGTCCAGTTCTCTTATACAGGCAATGGTGGTAACCTCCAGACCACCGTGTAGCCCAGAAAGCAGTTCAGTTACGTATAAACCAAAATGAATGCACTCACATCTTAAGTTACTTCAGTTCATTTCAAGACGCTAACAAATAGTTCAATCCAGTCTGGGTTTTTCTGCTTCAAAACTTCTAAACAAAAGAAATGCATATTCAATAAACAATCTGCACTTTTTTGTCATACTGTCGCTCTGAGGCCCTGTGTCACTGCTGTTCTCTGTGACAGCCGCTGGTCTGCAGGATTTAATGGGCCTAACATATCTTTATGTTAGCTGGAAACTGTGACAAAGGCAGCATAAATGTCGGCAACACAGGGTAGGAGGGTCTAAGGGCAAAGCAGGGTCTAAGGGCAGGGATGCCCAGTTTAGTTTAGTCTGCTTAGTTAGTTCAGGTTAGAATGTTCCTATTGAATTCTATGTCTTCATGACCCTTGTGATTTTATGTTCACTTTACAATTACCGGTACAAAGCCCATTAAGACAACTATTGTGGTGATATTGGACTATATAAATAAAATTGAATTGAATTGAACACAGGCACATTTCCACTGGTGTGTAATATTGAACATTGTAGATCGGGAAGCCCTATTGGCTGATGCAGATATTAAAATTTAAGATTGACTTCTTTAATGGATGTTTATCTGATCAAGCATCTTCCTTGCCTCTTACGCAGCATTTCAACATGCTGATCTGATGTGACATGTTAAGTAATGCAGTCTTCCCACGCTCTCTCTACTGTCTCTGGAAGGTATCAATTCAGCACAAGAATTTCCGTTTTTTTTTTTAACTTCCTATTTCTGCAGAGCAGCGACAGCTATGGGGTGTTTTTGTGAGGCTACACCTTTTAGAAACCCAAAACTGGTGCCCTAGAGTATTACTCATTCCGCAACTGCATGTCTAATACTTCTTCTTGAATGCAAATGAAAAGAAAGAAGCTTTGTTCGTCATTCTGTGTATTCAAGCGTATCGTCTCTCTGCACAAACGCAAGAGACCGTCGCCCTAACCTCTCAGATACCACTTTGATGTTTTGTGTATTCCAGTAAACTTTCTGCTCCTCTGCTGTCATTTGGGGGTCTGACTCATCCGTTGCTTTACATCATCGTCACACATTTTGTAGAGAAAAAGTCATTGAAGTGTTTAAGACTGAAAGAGAAAGGGGCCAAGACGACCTCCTTCAGGAATTTTTTTATTTATTACATAGTCAATGACAAAATATTTACCTTAAATTAATTCATGAAGTTTGAGCCCCAGTTTTACCAACGTATATGTTAATTTAGTATATAAAAACATTAATTTTTATAAAGATTTTCCCAACAGCTACTTGTTCCATGCAAAAAGACCATAAATAACTATTGTTTGAGAGTCCATTCTTTTTTCGTCTTTACTAATCACATACAGGCATTTCACAGCACTTTCTCCATCTCCGTTATCAAGAACTGCTAGAGATTAAAATAAAGAAAAAATATTAACCACTACCAGTCACTCTACAAACTAAAAATACGTGGCCACTTCATTGGCACACCTGTCCAACTGTTCATTAATGCACATTTCTAATCAGCCAATCACAAGGCAGCAGCTCATTGCACTTAGCATATAGACATTGTCAAGATGATTTGCTGCAGTTCAAACCGAGCATCAGAATGGGGAAGAAAGGCAATCGAAGTGACCGTAAACATGATTGTTGGTGCCAGATGGGCTGAGGGTCTGAGTTTTGCAGAAAACTGATGATCTACTGGGATTTTTACCCACAACCATATCTATTACAGAGAATGGCCAGGAAAAAAAAAAAATCAGTGGATATTCATCTGTCAGCAGGAATGCCTTGTTGATGCCAGAGATCAGAGGAGAATGACCAGACTGATAGACAACAGGAACTCAAAGAACCACTGGTTCCAACCGTGGTCTGCAGAAGAGCAACTCTGAACGCACAACACGTCCAACCTTGAAGCAGACGGACTACAGCAGGAGAAGAACACACCGGGCGCCACTCCTGTCAGCTAAGAACAGGAAACTGAGGCTACAATTCACACAGGATCAGCAAAACTGGACAATAGAAGATTGGAAAAACGTTGTCTGGTCTGATAAGTCTCCACTTCTGCAACATTCAGATGGAAGGGTCAGATTTTGGCATCAACAACATGAAAGCATGGATCCATCCTGCCTTGTATCAACAGCTCAGGCTGGTGGGGTCATGGTCATGGTCATACCAATTGAGCATGGTTTCAGCACCACAGTCTTGTTGCTGACCACGTCCATCCCTTCATGACCACAGAGAATCATCTTCTGATGGCTACTTCCAGCAGGCACCATGTCATAAAGCTGGAATCACCTCAGATTGGTCTTTTGAACATGATAATGAGTTCTCTGTACTCAGATGGCCTCCACAGTCACCAGATCTCAACCCAATGGAACACCTTTAGGATGTGCTGGAACGGCAGATTGGCATCATAGATCGATGTGCAGCCAACAAAACGGCAGCAACTGCATCGTGCTGTAATGTAAATATGGACCAAACTCTCTGGGGAATGTTTTCAGTGCCTTGTTTAAGGATTAAGGCAGTTATGAAAGAACCGGGTCCGACCCGGTACTAGCAAATGTAAACCACCTTAAAAGAAGGTTCATATTGGGAGAAAATATCAAATCAGTAACTATAAAACCTGATAATTTTGTACACAGTCCTGTTGCCTTTGATGCTGATTTTTAGTATTACAATCTAACGTTAAATGTTTATGAATAGCAGACTCTAACCTACACTTTCAGTCAAAGGCAGGACTTTTTTTGTATACAGTACTCTGAAAATACCAGCTTTCTTGCTTTCACGCTTTCTACTGCTGATTTTCATGTCTGCGTCTGAAAACTTCAGACCTCTTCGCTGAAAAAAAGATACTGAAGAATTTCCTGGAGAACTGTTTGCTGAGTGTGAGTTTTACACCTAGAATAACCTAAAAGATGCACAAAAAGTGCATTAAGCAACACAAATGGCTTTGTTGGAAGCTAGATAGTTTTTTTTCGTTATGTGTGTGTGCATCAGGTTTACAGTGACTTAATAAATGGACTACATTTCCTAAACTTGTCCACAAGCAACAGAGCCAAACAGCAAAGAATGTGCAGGGAAGAGTAACGTGAGGAACAAAAGCCGCTCTTTGTTGTTGAGCTTTGGAGCTGGAGAGACGGCGAGCATGAACACGGGGTCAAAGATCCCAGGATTATTCAGAGGCTGTTTAATAGGCACACAAAGGCGTGCACCGGCACAACTATGCACACACACAAGTACCTTTTACACTCACAAAAGAGGGTATGGCATGTTTTTAAACCCCTGTGCAAATTCTGGTTCTCTTCTGAAAACCTATTTTCTTGTGAAATATTTCAGCCTACTTTCATGAAAGGCATTTGTAGTCAGAAATCAAGATAAGGTTCTACCATTTTCATCCAAGGAAGCAAATGCAACAATGATCAGATATTGCAACTGCATTTGAAACCTCCTTCCTCTCATTTTGTGGAACTAAACAATGAGCCAGACAGAATATGAAAGTAAATCTTTCATGCCGGGGGGGTAAAATGGCAGATCTGGAATGCTCCCGAGGCTGCGCTGGTTGTGCATTCTTTGCTTTAGCACCATAGTGACACATTGTGCACTTCTGTGTGTGTGTGTGTGCTTGTGCGCTACACCGTCTCCAACTTGACATCTCTACGGAGGAAATTGAAGGAGCAGGTGGAATGCCGCAGAGATCTCCTCCGGGGCCACAAACGAATCAATAAAACAGCCCACATGCACACTAAACTAACACAAGGCCAGACAAAAGATAGCACATTATCAGGTCTGCATCACCTCCAGTGTGTGCAGGGGTGTGGGTCACAGTCTAATTTGCCATTAAGGGCTTTTTTTCTTCTCATTATGAAACTGCAGGCAGCAAGAGTGAATGTTTGACACATTTGTGTACAACAACTTCAAGAGATGGGTTTTTTTTTTTTTTTAATATGCTGACTCTTAAAGGGCTTTTTTTTCTCCTCTGTGCCAGTTTTGTTCTTGTATTCATGTGAGTGAAGTCTTCTGATTCTACACCTTTAGGCACAGTCAGGAAACCACAAGCTACAGCTGAAGGTAGAGAACAAGATGCGGCTCCTCGCCTTTGATGCTCAGCTTTTAACACCAGCATGAACCCCAGAATTACACTGAATACAGTCAGGAGGATGAAGATAAACAAAACAAGACACAGCTGGAGTACTGTCAGTTACAAGGTTGGGAGATCGAGAGCAACTGACTCCAGAAAAATGTGTCAAACAATACAGAATAAATAAAGTCCAACATGAAACATCCCAAAGCAATGCAATGAAAACAGTTGATGGTATTAAATAAAATTAACCATTTTAGTGGATCAAATAGTTCAAGTGATTGTGTTTATGTAAAATGCAATACCCTAAATATATGTTTTTATGAGTAAGTGATAAATAGGGAGAGAAATGCAATAAATTCTGCACATAAAATGTATCTAAAAAATGTAAAGTAACTTTAATTACAACAAATTCTTTTTACACTGCTTTTATCATATCGTGAATAATTGTGGTCTCCTAAGGGAGTTGTAAAGTGCTAGTATATAAATAAAGATTCGTTCATTCAAAATAATAGCCGTTTGTTCCAAACATGGGAGTTTACAGCAGGCGCGAGCGTTTTACCGGTGGGTCGACTCACCTTTCACGCTCTTCGGCCGCCTTCAAGGTCTCTGATGCTCCAAACCGGAGGTTAAAACTTTACCGAAAATCGATCTGGAGGTAAAGGAAAATAACCAAAAACATCCGCGACGAGAACATAAAAAAACACACTTACTAATTTACGGTTTCTTAATTTACACGCGAAAAAACGCGAATATTACAACCTAGCACGCGTTTAAATATTTCTTGACAAAAAGAAAAACCAAATCTACATTCTGTTTTTAAAATACTTCGTTCATTTCGGGAACAAAATAAAAGCTAATTTGTTGAGATTTTAAAAGAGAGGAGAGCGTTAGGTAGAACCGTCTCGCGCTCCGGTCTCAGCGCCAAGTGATCGCCGCGTGCAGTCAACCCACCGGGCTTCGTTTCCGTGATTTCCTTCAAAATAAAAGCCAAACCGGAAGCAGCTTTTATTATGAAATACGTTGACACAATTGTTAACCGTCTTTTAATAAGTATTTTTGATGGGTTGTTTCTATATATTTTTTGAAAATACCTGTAATAATGCATGAGCCTAAGTAATTTTAGCAGGTGATTTGTGGTTTGTTTTATTGTATTTCATTATATTTTATGCGCATTTCGATTTCTCTTTGTGGTTAAGGTGACATTTCCCCTTTTTTGAAGTGGTGTCACCATTAGCCTGGGATGATTTTATTACAAGAAGCAAGCGAACCGTCATCAAGGACTGAGCAAGTGCAATGGACTTTTGAGATGTGTATGCTAAAATTTAACTAATGGAAAAATACAATTTAAAAAATAGGAACATTAAATAAAAAATTGGAAAAATATAAACAAATGTTAAAAAGAAAAAAAAAAATACTTCATCTGTGAAACAACAATGCAACAGAAACTGTTGTACAATGGTTCAACTTGACCACAATGACCAAGTCCTTGTTGTTTTTTTCTTGGCTTTTTTGTCTGACTTAATCTCTGTGTCCTGGAGGTAAGGTGCAAAATAAAAGCTGGACAGGATGATCTTTGTTAAAAGGGAAATGATCCTGACTGAGGACTGAAATACAATTCTCTTTTTTTTAAGCTTCTCAGTCTTTATTGTACTTCATGGAGCTTTTAGTGTTTGTTTACTGTATAATTAAACCCATAACATCATTGCCATCAACGCAAATCCCATTATTACATAAGGCTTTGCTCTCACAGCTTCTAATCCTTGTAAAAGTGTTTGAATGGATTTGAGGCGTTGAAGTTGCTC
Source organism: Oryzias curvinotus (assembly GCA_023969325.1). Classification (NCBI taxonomy): domain Eukaryota; kingdom Metazoa; phylum Chordata; class Actinopteri; order Beloniformes; family Adrianichthyidae; genus Oryzias; species Oryzias curvinotus. The sequence continues at coordinate 28,597,971 of CM043708.1, read as the reverse complement.
TATGGCCTTTTCATTGTTGGTTAAAGAGGACAGCTGACAGTTTTGTGAATGACAAATTCCCAAGTGACATCTTGGGAAGCCTGGCTGTCTGTCCATAAGTATATTCAAAAGGATCTATGTACGTATTTATGAACAACAGTTAACAAGTTTGTTGTTCTGTCACACCACCTGACTGAAGCGTCAGTTTGACCACAAACCACAGTCTGATCTGACTTATTCCACTGAAAAGGAACAAAAACAAATATAAAACATAAACTCGGACAAGTGCGTGGAAAGTGAAAAAAGAGAAAGCAAAGATACATTCAATCGTCACAAAAGAGAACTTCTGCATTTTTCTGGGATGATGGATTCATTCCTTTCAGGAGAAACTCCACAGAACAGATGTTCACACAGCCATAATAACAGCCTGAACCGCCTTAAATTATTTTTACATCATTTACCTGAAGGTGTGGGGATGTTGCCAAAGCAGGTGGCTTAAAGCAGGGATGTTGGTCCAAAACAGCAGCCCAGAACCAACCGGTGATCATAGTGTGTTGGGCCACACACAAAGCAAACCTCTAACAGTCAGAGTCTGCAGATGCACAGGAAGGGAAAAGCACAAATCACGTTAGAACTGACTGAACCAGAATCTAAAAGGAGCACCAGCAGAGGACCACAAACCCCGAAAACGTGCTCACCTCAACTTTTGGGGCTGAAGTCGACGTCAACCCTCTGGTTAACGTTTCCTGTTTTTCTTCTAGAACGTGTCTAAACCAGCTCGGTTTGACCTCAGACTATCATATTTATGTCACAAAAACAACTTATTGTAGTTCATATCTATTTGTGGTAAAAGGTTATGTAACAAAAAAAACAATTACGGCACTATTGTTGAATCACAAGATCTATCAAACCAAAAGACACAAGCTAATGTGCCTGTGTTTTATCAAAGAAATACTCTCATTGAGCTCCAACACTGGTTGATTTGTGGTCAAATACATGAGTGGCTCAGTGTGCTTTACAAGTGCCAACAAAGCTCTGCCGTCTCTGAAATGACAAGTGGGAGAGATCTTAAAGACCAGAAAGGTTTAGCAAAATGTGGGCTGATGAGATAAGATAACATTGACTGTATCTGAGAACTAGACTGAATGATGTCACCCATAGAAAGTGATTGATTACCTCCGGCTCCAAACGAAATTCTGTTGCCATTTGTTCGCGATACGGACGTCACCATGGTGGAACCAGAAACTGCCAGTGATTGGTCCATGTCGGTATAAATCAACGTTTCTATGGCAACCACTCTCACCTATCAGAAGGGAGCTTGCTGGAAGTCCAGACCCTTACCACTCGAACGTTGGACGTGGGGGCCTGCAGGCTCCACCTACTTTGATTTAGGCATCTGATTGGCCAGTTTATAACTTGAATAACAAACAACCGAAAAAATAGGATTTCCATGTAGATAAAAAAAAAGGAATCAGAACAAGACTGGTTATTCTGACAAATAGTAACTGCTATTATTACTTTTTTTGGGGGGATAATGGCTTCTTGGAGCCAGCGGGTACTTCCTGTTTGGAACGGCAAGGGGGAGGGGCCACTCAGTCCAGTTATCAATGGCGAAAATGGATAAAAACGATGGGACTCAGACTGTGGGAGTCTGCAGTAGCAAAAGTCAGCAAAGCAGGTTTATCATCATCCTCATGGTGACATCATCATGTTCTGTGGATGTCTGGGCTCTTCTATAGACAAACTGTTAAAAAGACAAACTCGGCGTTAACAGAGTGAGGGGGAGGGCAAATGTTTGCTTATAAATGCCAGCAGCCACTAATATCCCACTGTGGTGACCATAACGATGCCTCAGGGGGATTTCCTCTCATAATCTAAATGCTTGGGCTAGAATAAACAAAGTCTAAACGGGAAGTCAAGCTGTCTATGAGACGACTGCAAATTAATTATTAACAGAAATTATGGGTTTCCACCTGCAGCAGATCAACCATGATCCCTCAAAACCCCTCAAATTGTTGTACATGTCTGAAAATATGCAGCATTGTGATGGGAGTCATGCAATCTTCAGTGCATGCAGGGGCTTGTTGGGTGTTTACTCCACAAGGAAGAATCCAGGCTTGTTCTTGCTTATTGAACCTGAAAGTTTAGGTTAGATTTGTGGTGAAATCCTGTATTTTTTGTGCTCCGTGGGCCTTCACACTTCACACCTCACACCAGCAGAGATGCAGCCGCCGTGGCTCAGGCTTCTAGCTTTGGTGCAACATTCTCAAGAGATGAAAGTTCTCACATATGTTGCCATTTCCTGCTCCGCATCTGTGATGCTCTACTTGTCTGTATGCGAAAGGGCAATTTTGGATGTGTGAAAAAAAGAAAAAAATTTGAAACAAAGTGCATCCCTCACGGGCGGAAAACAAATTCCACCAAGATAATTTCAGCATAAAATAGTGCACTGTGTACATTGTGAATATAACTGTATCTCAACTGGCAATGGAAAACCCCCATTTGTCCAAAAGGGGAAACGCATTTTATACCCTGAATTACTCAGTCCCAAAGCAGCTCTTGTAAAAAAGTACCGGTTTGCCTCCACTGAATGTGATGAAGTCCAAAATACACACATTTTCCATATATTTCCATATTTTTGCAGAAATATACCTTCCAATAAAAAAAAAAAACATTATATAGATAGATAAATAGTACTTTATTGTGTCCCATAACAGTCCTGAGCTGCAAGGATAATATTGTTTTCCTTCACTATTTAAAATTTCCTTCCCACTCCATACTTAAAAACATGCATACACCTAATACCTGAGAAAATGAGATTTTGAGAAAGAAAAAATAGAAAAAATCAGATGACATCACAGCGAGAGAAACTAAAACAAAAACAAAAAAACTCAACCAGGCCAAAACCTCATATGGGTCTCAAGAAAACTGTCAAAATCGACAAATGAGATCAAAACACATGTGAGAGGAATAGCCAGAGGAAGTTTTATAATTATTATGGGATGGCCACCAAGCCACAGAATGTGCTGCTTTTTTTTTTTCTGGCAATACGGAAAAAGAAAACTTTTCACAGAATTTCCCATAAACAAGCCGCTAGGTTAAGTCTACAAGCACAACAAATAAAAAGTGTTCTTTGGTTAGTGCATCATTCATACACCAAAACATGAATTAAGCATGATAAAGTGCATGACTAAAAATAATAGTGCAATAATAAAAAGTGGAAACAAAATATTATAACCAATTAATTTGCAGCTAAACAAATGGTGCATCAATTGTAAAAAAAAACAAGGATATACAATTCAAAATATAGAAAACATCACAATTAAACAGTACAACAAATTTAAAAACAGCAGGTGCAGACTTAAATGTTAACTTTTTTTTTTTTTTTAACCATGTTTAAAATATTTACTGCAGTTGGATGAAAACTGTCTGTCTTTGCTTTGCTTGACCTTACAGTCGTACACAAAGGCGATGTCAGACCAGTAAACACCATTCTGGGCGCCATTTAAGCTCAAATGAACGCCTTTGGCCATATGATTTCTTTGAGTGAGCTATTCATAGTTTCATCTCTCAATGCCTGGACTAGAGTAATACCATTTATTACAGCTGAGTTAATTTTAGAGTCCACCAAAGTAAGCACTATACATAAAATACAGAGCACAAAGTTTAAGTATTTACTTTAGGTATGATCCAATGTACTTCCTATAGTTGAAGGAAAATGGCAAATAGCCAAAAGTAGTATAATTCTTATATACTTCTTAAATAAGAAGTACAGTATATAAGATTATAATGATTCAATTAGGAATTCTATGAAGGATCAACAAACTCAATTGAACATCCATCCATCTTCAGAACATCATGTGTCACTTTAGGAGCCAAACCAGCTCCTGCTGGGCAAAGGCAGGGTACACCCTACAGAGGTCACTAGGCTGTTGCAGGGTCACACACTCACATGCAAACCTAACGTCTCTTTAGAGATACCAGTTAAGCTATGAAGCAGATGGGCGAGCGCCCAGACTAAACCCACGTACGCACCAGGAGAAAATGCAAACTCCACACAGAAAGGTTCCAGCCGGGATTTGAACCAGGGCCTTCTTGACCCTTGACATTGGAGCCTCTGACAGACTGGAAACCAGACATCCCCATGATGGATGGATGTAGATGGGCATCATGCAACACATCAGCTCTATTGATTTTGATTGATTCATCGGTTTATTTCTAGATATTTCAATAGTGACCATTTCAGTAATAACCGCCTTAAAAACAACAACAAAAGTATGAAACAGCAGTGACAGTGAATATGGACCATTACTAAATCAATCTTAAACCAAAATTACAAACACCTGGGTCCTCTTCAGCTGGGCTTTGTTGCTATGGCGACGGCTGCTTGCCTCTCTACATGAGAGCAGCTGGTGATTGTAACGCTGTGAAGCATGAGACCTGCGTGTGAATACAAATGCAAAACAACACAAAGGAGAGCAGCCATGCTGGGAGCCTTTTTACCACATCGGTTGCTTTCACAAACCTAAAAACCCCAGAGGTTTTTTTGGGGGAGGGACCCCAATGCCGTATTGATTCACGCATTGGTTAGTGGCTGACATTTTCGCCTCCCGTTTTGGTGGGAGTAGGGCGGACATTCCAGACAGCAGTTTGCAGCGAGCAGAGAGCGTGTCGAGGCAGGCCTGACTGTCTGGCTCCTTCCTGCAGAAAAAGCTCGTCTGGTTTCACATAATCACAGACTTTCTACCTGCACATCAACCTTTCACATCGGCTGACTCACTCGCATCTGCCCCCACCTCCAGCTCACACTGGGATGAGAAACCTGCATGTGAAACGGCATCATTGTGATGTTTTTGTTTCAGTGTTATGGCTGTGAAATGTCGCCTTGTGTAATCAGGACATGAACTATATTTGACCTGGATAACAAACATCCCTTTTCTCATTTTTAGAAAGACTGGTTAACAAAAAAAGCCATATTCTCTGTTTTACCTCATTCCTGTAACAAATGTACTTATGACAAGATTGCTTCCTGTGTTTTTTTTTCATGAAATAAAATCTTTTCATTGGTTTTAATAAACAGGAGCTAAAGTCTTATTCCAAAAATAAAATAAAAGATTTTGAATGTAAAGTTATTAAAGACAGCTTTGACAAAACTGTAATAAATAAAGTATTTATTCTCTTTAAATGGCTGCCCAGTTTGACTGAAAGTTTACATTTATTTTGCTTCTTTTTAACCCAAAATGAGTTTAAATCAACTCCTTCAATTAATATGTTGAAGTCCTAAAGATTCCTCATGATGTACCTTCAAAGTCAGGATTTTTTTCAACAATATATTTTTTTAAAGTTGATGATAATAGTGACTTTTAAGAAATAAAAAAGATAATGCAAAGCCTGGAGAACATGCAAACTCCACGCAGGAAGGTCCCAGTTGGGATTTGAACCAGCTTCTCGCCACAGTGCAAATATATTTAAACAAAAAAAAAAAAAAACCTATAGTCTAAGATGACCAGATCAAGTCCTGCACAAGTTGCGATTGTAATTTGATAATTTCAGGACAAATGACTGAGATAAAATCACTGTAAATCTATTTTTAAGTCATTTATTATACTCAAATGATGCATTCACAGACATGTAAAAGGTTCCCATGACCAACATTGATAACACCTGTGTTTTAATTAACACTCATCGCCTGTTTTTATCAGAAAAGTAACACGTTAAAGTTCTGGCATTATTTCTTGACCAAGTGCAGATTAAAATATAGTTTCCTTCAACACAATCCACACAAACCCTGACTTGTCTTTATGTATCTGTTACTTTTTCTATTTTTAATTCTTGCTGTAAGTCTTCTGTCGCATTTAATCTCTTAATCTGTCTGCCTACATCTTTGGGTGAAGGGACCTTACAGGGAATCAAAACACAGAGGGACTCAGAGCGGAAATGTTAAAAACCAAAAGTCATCGATATGAAACATGTTTTTGCCTCAAACTCCACACAAAAAGGACTCTGTGAGCTGACAGTCCTCCCCACTCGTCCTCTGTGCAGATCCTAGTCTTGTATTTTTATCATTTTGCTACACATGAATTCTAAATCAATGGCTGTCTCAACTTCAACTTAAATACATTTCACCCAAACTGGATTCTAAATTCAATAAAAGGTTGAGTTTTCTTACTATGTTTTGTCAGATGGAACGTTCTTGGGTAATGCATCTGTCTGTTATGGTTCAGATCTGCAGCTCACAAATTACCCAGCAGTGTTTTCATATCACGTTTGTACGCGACGACACAACAGGAGCTGGAAATGAAAGCCTGCACCTGCATGGAGCGACGGTTAACTTCTGAACCCTCATGAGGACATGAGAGGAACCACAGTTAAAGCCAGTTCCTCCCTGATGGGCCTCAGGGTTTGTTCAGTATCACAGCTGGAGTCGGTTTACTGAGTTTGTGCCATTTGATGGAAGAAATGCATGTCTAGTTGCTGTTAGATGTCTATCATAAAAAAAAAAGAAGAAAACAAGACGTAAACTCGTGTGTAAACATTAATCGGGACATTCAAACTGGTCTGTCTTCTTGTGCATTTTACAGCCTTTTAGGAGGGAAGAGTGTTTTAACACACAACCACACATTTTACTCTAAGAGAAGACTTGATTAAATAAATTTAACTTTTGATATCCAAGCTTGGATGAACTATGCAAAATATTATAATAAATACATAATTATAATTAAAATATTATGATTACTGTTATTAATGAACAAAGCTGAGCATTTAGCAATAACATTGATAACAAAGATCATTTCATCAACAAACTGGTGTAACACAGAGAGGCAACGTTTTTGAGCTGCCTGACAATATTTCTAACTTATGTCCATTTTTCTATACCAATAGACGGTAAAAACACAACCAGGCATCATTTTAGGAGTCCTCAAACAGGCCAGCACTGCTTGAGAAATTTGAACTGCTGTAGCGCCCTCTTGAGGCCATTCTCATCAAAAACAGGACGGTTGAGGAAAATGGAGCTAGTTCACAAAAGCGTGGTTTACTAATAGACTGTTTTACCAAAAGTATTCGCTCGCCCATCCTCAACACTTGGCCTGGCCACAGGTGTATAAAATCAAACCCCTCAGGCATGCAGACTGTTTTTACAAAGATTTGTGAACGAATAGGCCGCTCTCAGGAGCTCAGGGAATTCCACTGTCAACAAATCCAATCAGGACATTTCCTCACTCCTGAATATCCCACAGTCAACTATCAGCTCCACTATATGTGAGTCAAGGCAAGTGAGTAATATAAAAACAGCTTCAGTACATCCAGAATGCTGCTGCTGGAGTCCTGACCAAAACCAGGAAGTATGATCACGTTAGTCCTGTGCTCAGGTCTCTGCACTGGCTCCCTGTACCTCAAAGAATAGACTTCAAAGCAGCTCTGCTTGTGTACAAGTCTCTCCATGGCCACACACCAAAGTACATCTCTGACATGTTAGTGCCATATGAACCATCTGGTACTCTGAGGACCTCAGGGTCCGGCCTCCTGTTGATTCCCAGAGTCAGAACTAAACAAGGGGAATCAGCGTTTCAATATTCTGCAGCTAAAATCTGGAACAGCCTCCCTGAAGCCGTAAGACAGGCCTCTTCTGTGTTCATGTTCAAATCTAGACTTAAAACATTTCTGTTTAGCCGTGTATATGACTGAAAGGTCCTATCTGTACTTTTCTGTCCTTTCCTTCCTTTATTTTTAAATCAATTTTCTAATTTTATCTTTTCTTTTAAAGTAAATTTTAAGTTGATTATTTCTATGATGTATTGTGATTTTAATGCATTTTTCTGTTTTGTACAGCACCTTGAATTACTTAGTGTACGAATTATGCTATACAAATAAACTTGCTTTGCTTTGCTTTGCTATAGTGTATTTCATCACACCATCCAGTGCCTAAAAAAAAAAAAAAGGATTCTGTCTTTCAGATTTTGTAAATAGATATGTCGAACCTGCCCATCAGTTTTGGGGAAATATCAGCAGGTATTGTACTACTGATCCTGTAGGAAGATTTTAAGGACTCAATTAAGTGAACTTCTTACCTTCATGATGTTTCTTTTTGTTCTTGTGTTGGTTCCAAGCATCTGGCCTTGGTATGGCAAAAAAGCAGCTCCTCTGAAGATGGTCAGGTATCTGGACTGAACTCAAGTCAACAAAGAAGGAAAACTGATTTCTAAAGAAATGCTTTGGATACTAGAAAGAGAATAATAAACATCCAGGCAAATTTTTTTAATAGCAGCTTATAGTAAGCAAATAACACAAACACCAAATTACATAAAAAAAATATTTTACTTCCATAACTGGACAACAGAATGAACAGACAAATAAATATGCATACTACAGTGTCTAAAACTGGGTAAAGTCACAGTTTAAGACAGAACACCAAGTAAAAAGTGAACTTCACATGTTTGTCGTCATGGTGAAATAATATTTACTCATTCTTTTATAGGTGTGTTTATTTTTTACCTGGTGCATCTGCAGGTTTGGACCGGTTTTACAGTGCTTTACAGTGATCATCAGGAATACTGTTCCAAATAATTTCCACCCCCGTCCTTGTGACTGTTACGTTTCCTCTGAAGAAACGTCGTCATCGTCGTGAAGCCTTCGAGCTTCTGTTCCTTTACTGACCCGTTTGAACGTTTTTGAACTGGTTTCCTCCTCCGAATGTCAAATCACTAGAATAACTTGAGTTTGTGGATCTGTGTGTGTGTGTGTGTGTGTGGTTTACTCAAAGAGAAAACGTGTATTCATGCGTGACGCAAAGATTTCTAGAGACAGAAACGTTTTTACACTTGTGTGAACGATTTACAGGTGTGAATCTGTAATTTGCTTGTTTTTGATTTATTGAAAATAAACATGCATTTGCACCTTTTTTTTTTTTTTTACAGATTATTTTCAAAATTCAATAAATATTGTGGACTTCATTGTAGAATAGCAAAGTACCTTTGTAAAAACCATGACTCCATTGGAATTCAGAGTTGGACGGTTGTTTTTAATGTTAAAAAAATCCTTTTTAGCTCGCCTAAAAAAACTAAGAACAGTTAAATTCCTTGAACTACTGCTTTGGATTTTAAGGTAACACCATAGTGGACCTTCCTTGTTCTGGTTACTCTGTGCGCATAAATTGGGACGTTTGTTCCAAACTCCTTTTTAACCGTCTTCTTTCCAGAACCAGAAAGAAGGAGCACATGACAGCAATGCTGAAATCTCTGCACCGGCTCCCAGTCACCTTTACGGTCGACAATAACATCCTTTTATCCATTTATGGAAATCTTGATAGACGTGGACCTTTTTTTTAAAATAAGAACTGATTTAGTTTATGACCCTTCCAAAGCCATTTGATCCTCAGGTGCAGGGGTCCCCAGGTTCCCCACAGCAAGACCTCATTCCAGTACCAAGACCCTCACTCTATCAAGGCGTGCCTGAGGACATGAGGACTATAATTTTGGCTAAAAACGGCATAGTTATATTTAAAAAGGCTGTCTAAGCTGCTATGACTGCTTGTTGCTAAAAGAGCTAACATTGCCATCAGCATCATCAACTGACTCAGAAAAACATAATCGCTTAAGATACTTATAATGTTAACTATTCTAGTTATGCTAATGTGGCTAAAAGTGCATTAAGAGCATTAAGATTGGCATAATCAACTGACTCTGAAAAACATTGCAGATACATGTGATAAGTTAATGTTTATGTTTTGGTTTCCAAGGGATATCGAACAGAACGACCTCTGTTTCAGACGAATCCGTAAAAGTAAACTTTTGGATTTTCTAAGCAACAGAGTTTTTTTGCTAACCACACCCACATTCCTTATATGTTCGTATACAAAGTTATATCAATTCGTTCAGTTCTAGCCATGGATGCATGCATTCAGTTTTCCCAGTATTCCATTAAAAAATGTGCGAGTAATAGGAGAACGCCACTTTTGGAGTTTGCCATGCAGTTTGAAAGTTTGCCATGCACATGCCCTTTGAAATCCAGTTTCTAGTTTCATTTTTTCCATAACTGCTTCTCAATGATGGCTGAGAAGTTAGAAAATGATCGATGAAAATCCCCAGAGCGAGTTTTCGTTTGTATCTGGTATATTGTATGTGTTATATTTTTATATGAAAAGTGCTTTATAAATAAAGTTGATTTGATTTGAAGGTGCTTAAAAAAATTCAAGATGGCTGCCTCTTCCTGAGGTCACAGGTCAACAAAACTCCAGGGGTCAATGTAGACTTAAGCAAGCGGCATGTGTGTGAAATTTAGTGAGAATCGCTTAAATAACAGTTCATTTTCGCATATTGTGGAAAAACGTTACTGTACGTAACTGTATTTTACTTTTTTATTTTTTTGCTGTCGAAAATTCACTTTCGCCGGGTCCTAGGTGTGTACAAATTTTGGTGACTTTTTGAGCGTGTGGCGCGGGCGGAGGAAAGGTGGAAACCTCTCCAACTTTGAAAGCAATTTGGTCATAATTAAGAAGACACAAGTCATGTTTAGCTGCATACTCTACATCAGGGCATATCAAACATCAAATGATGGATTCCTTTTTCTTAAGGAGCATCAGTTACTCGAGCTGACAGTGATCATTTTCTGCGTGGACAGGTCTTTGTTTGCTGGGCTCTTGTGAGATTGAGACTTGCAGAGCAACGAAACAGACCACAGGAACATAAACAGGCCTGAAAAAAAAACAACAACAGGAAAATGCTGAATTATAGATTCCCATATTTAACAGCACCAATGAGTAAATGACCAAACTTACTAACCCTGCAAGGAGTTGAGTATTGTGAAGACATAAACTCCACTTAGAGAGATGTAGGTGGTGCTGGCGAGCCCCCAGGGTAAGCCCAGCACACAGCTGAGGATCAGCACTGCCACGCACTTCTTCCACAAGTCCAGCCCGTTCTCATTTTTCCCCTTCCTCCATTGGCTGCTGCTTTTAAAGCCCAAACCGCCACCTCTGCTCAGATAGATCTTGAAGACCACCAACGCCAGCATGCAGGTGTTGTACAGCACCACCAGGCAGAGGAAGCCCACCGTGATGTAGCCGACCACCTGCCTGTGTCGGAACTCGCTGCTCATCCAGCATCTGCTCATAAATTCACATACACAGAATGAGCAATTGTGTGCGATTCTTGGAGAAAATCTGTCATTGTCGTTTCCTACATTGGGGTTGTTGAGTTGGGCTTTTCCTCGTCCATCAGTTCTAGATTATATTTTCCATAAACGCCTGAAATCCCACATGCGAGTGCAGCCAGGGTTGGCAAACCTGACAAAGAAGAGATAGGACTCACCTCAGACACTTGTAAGTTAAAAAACGTGACACGCAACTTACGAAATACAAAAAACCCAAGAAAAGTGCATTTATCTGACTTCATCTGAACCCAGTCCAGACTGCATGACTCACCCCATCCCACAGCACTGAGCTTCAGCATGTATCTTTCCACAGAGATGTTGAAGACTCGAACCAGCAGGAGGTAAAGGTGGAAACCCTCCAGAGCCAACCAGGCTAAGGTGGCGAGCAGAGACCAGTGTAAGATGAGACCCAGACCCCTGCAAACCCACCCATCCTCCTGATCCTCCAGCATCTGAAACCACAAGCTGCTGAGCAGGAAGCTGAGGTGGAGGCAGAGCAGAGCCCCCGTCAGCTGCATGTGTATTCCAATGGCCTTTTCAGAACGCCCCCGCCGACTGAGGAAGAAACTTGAGATTACTCAGACTGAAAATTGCTTGACAAGCTCGTTACAAAGCAGACAAAGGCAAAGCGACAAGACTGAACTCGTTTGAGAATTCCAGCATCAAGCAGTTCCAAACATTCACCCATTTCTGTTGAATTTGGACTGAAAAAACAGGTCTAGTCTTTACGGAGCTTTACTTAAACAATGATAGAAAAATACTCACCGCAGAAGGGAATATATAAAGAAACTGATGAATGCAAAGATGACAGAGAGGGCAGACCCCACATAGGTGATGTAGCTGAGGTTCCTGGAATGAGCTGCACCCACAGACATTTCTTGGTTCTGAAGGAAAAAGCAGATTTTTTTTGCATTTAGACGTCAGAATTTATTCTTAGCAAGATGTGGAACTGTCCTCCACTGCTTCTCTTTTGTTTTTCCTGCTTAAAGCCAAATCCATCCACAGTTTAACTGAGCAAAACAGTTCCCTTTGTAAAATGGAAGAACAGAATCTCACAAAAGGCAGAAGTAGCGGCCTAAAGCTCTACCAAAGGAATGGCTGAAGTGCTGCTGACTCCGTACCGTCAACCCCCGCCCCGTGAATGAACATATCTATGAAAATGGGTCATAGATTCAACACTTTCCCATGGAAGGGGTCAGCCAGATGCTTTCTACAAAGTCACAGATCCACAAATGTGAACAAGAGTGCTAAGCTGTTCCTGTGTTCGCGGGTCAGAACCATTGACTGTAAAATAGGAGCTGGACACCACCTACAGAAAACATTTCAACTAGTCTATTCAGGCGCCATTTCTGTCATGATGAAACCAGACGTAGTCAGTAAGCGGTGACTGGTCTGAAGTCAGTGTTTCTATGGCAACCACTCTGGCCAATCAGGAGTGAGCTTGTTGGGAGTCGACAAACCTTCTACTTAATGAAATCTGTCAATCAAACGAATTGAACGTTAGCAGCCTCCACCGATTTTAATCGAGGCATCTGATTGGTCAGTTTCGACAAGGACGGCGCCATGTTGGAACCAGACATCGTCAGAAAGCAGTGATTGGTTCAAGTCGGCCTGAGTCAATATTTCTATGGCAACCACTCTAGCCAATCAAGAGTGAGCTTGTCGGAATGCCACACCTCTACGCTACATGAGGTCTGTTGAGACCACATACTTTTACTGAGCCACCTGATTGGTCAGTTTATAAAATAGTAAAAACGTGTAAAAGAAAAAAAAAAAAAAAAAGTCAGCAGAGCCGAAATATTTATTCTGACCAATAGAATTACTAAGTAAAGGGTGTTTATTTCTCTATAAAAGGGATTTTGGCTTCTTGCAGCCAGTGGGTACTTCCTGATTGGAACGCCAAGGGGGAGGAGTCACTGAGTCCAGTTCTCATCTACAGTCAATAGTCAGGACAGATCCTACATTATTCCAGTTGATTCTCCCAGAGTTTCCAGGACTGAACCTGTGGTTTCTCTGCTTCTGTCATGAGGACCTTTTTGTTTTAGGGTCATTTGTCCCTGACAATAAATTGTTGGGGTCCAACCGGGGATCGGGCTCTACCTTGATGAGGTCACAATTTAGGGAGATTTTTCATTCTTTTTTCTTGATGAATTTAAATGGAAACTTGGTGTTTACCACAAGTACGGCGAAGAAGCTCATGTGACTGGAGCTGCAAACAAACTCATCTCCGCTGCGAGTGGTCTGACAGCCGTCTGTGCTCCATTCACCTGTGAGCAAACAATGACGTTCAGACTTCCTATTCAACAGCAGACAAACTGTTAGAACTTTTTTTTTATACCTTTCCCCCCGGGACTTTCTGACTCCTTCCAAAACACACACATCCCATGATCCACCTGAAACATTTCATTCAAAAAAAGAAACTGAAGAATGAGGTGGTTACAAGTCAGAATGAGCTGCAGTTTTCTCATCACCTTTTCATCAAAATTGAAGGTTAACTTGATGGGTTCAGTGAGATTTTTGACTGGATTGGTTCCACTCCTCACTGACAGCACTGTCCAGCCTAACACAGACGGGGGTTTGTTGTCCGGCTGCTCGGGCGACTCCTCCTTCGCTTTTTGCTCCGGGGGGGTCTGATGCAGAGATAAAATAGACAAGATGAGCTAACATGAGGTAAAAAAAAGTCTGAAGATCATAGTTTTAGACTCTAACTGAATAAAATAAACTTTAGTAGTATTTATCACACAAAAACAATTGTAAAGAAAAATATTGGAATAGTTTTTTTTTTTTACCTCAAAGAGAGTGCTGTTGAGCACGGAGGCCACCACCGTCACCTCCTCTGAAGCTGCAGCTCCTCTGCTTTTCTGGAGGGCCGAGGGCGGGATCTGAACCCTCACGTTATTCGTCACATTTACTTTAACCTAAAAAAATGAAAATAAACCAACAAGTCTGACAAATGAAGTCTGTAAAAGACTTTTTGACAGTTTAGGTGTTTGCTGCTATTTTCATTGAAACTGCAGGAAAAAACAAAATATTTTTTTGTTTAGTTTTTGAACCTTGCAAAGGAGCAAATAAATACATATAATAAACAAAAAAATCCCTAACAGCACTCCAACTCTTTACTGTCATTAGTAATATTAAACACATTTATAATAAAGTGTTTTATTGTCCTGAAAAAATGTGGTTACGTTTTTGTGTCACATTTTAGATAAAAATGCTCCCTCTTTGACCCCTGAGAACCAAACTGCACAGCCTTACCTCTAGTGAAGTTGGAACTTTCTCGCGATGGAAGCCTGGCATAGGACGGCGACCGCGCAGCTGGCAGGATAGAATTTTCTCTTCATAACACCTGTCAAAAAAGAAAGACGTTAAACCTAAAGCTCCGGTGTACAGGAGGAGGTGTAAAGATCGAAAGTTTTAAAACTGTTTGTTCACTTTTCTTTGAGTTTTAAAGGGGTTTGACTCACAATACCTAATTTCCCTGAAATTCTCACTAACCTAAATGCTGTTTCTACTTAAAAAATAAAACTACAAATAAATCAAAAGATGATCAGGGTGGGTCTGTAAAAATGGTGCATTAGACCCATTCCTGTGCAATTTCGTCGTATCGACTAAAAACTGAAATGTTTCCTGATTATTTGAAAAAACTAAGAAATAAAGCTAAATCTTTATTTTCCTCAGTTTCAACGTTTGGATCTTTTGACAGTAAAGCAATAACACCAACAGATAATAATATCAGCAAACAAACAGGTAGACGCACGCACCTGGTCCAAGTTGCAGGATCTTCTCGACATGCTGCAAGGACATTTTGACACCAGTCTGTCAAAAAAAAGGACATATTTTTTTACCCAGAACACACTACCAAAAAAATTCTGGGCAAATATGATGACATCAAAATCCAACAAATTGATTTTCTTCGTATTTTTGCTGTGCTCTTTAGGCGTTGTCACAAAAAATCATCCGAGTCCCAATCATCTCAGTCTGCTTCCCTGCATTTATCTCCAAACATCTATTAGGATTTGTTTTTTTGCTTGATTCGTTTCCATCATCATCATCATCATCATCATCATCATCATCCCCACAAAGAACCCCAACATCTTCCTCTCTGTTCCCTAAAACCTCACCTTTCTCTCATCCACACACTTCTTTCCAGAGCAAACCTCCACCTCTGTAGATGTTCCTCCACCTGCTCCCTGTTCTCACCACAGATCACAATGTCATCTGCAAACATGATGAGCCACAGAGGGTTCTATCCGACTACACAAAACCATCTTCATGTATATCATCTGGCTACACTCTCCCCTGCCGCAGCATCTCCTTCAGATTACAGCATCTGTACAGGAAGAATCACCCGAGCTTCTGCACCAAACATTGCCACACGTCCATTGTAGTCTGCTCCAATCATCCCTTTCTGCTCCATAGACACCCCGGTCTTCCTCATCCATCTACCTCTAGAATTTTCCCTCTGGTTCACAGTCTTTCTGGGGATCACCACAGACAATGTTCAACATCACACCTCCAGAACTTTCTCAGCAAACTCCTCTTTCTTTCTGTTCCTCCTTCTGTCCACACTATGCTTAAGCTGCTCCTACTTGTTCTCGTTCTTTCCGTCTGGCATCTTGATCACACAGGAGATTCACCTTTTGTTTTTTTATCTGTCTGATCAGAACTGGATTACAAAAACAATGTAAAACTACAAAACAAATTAACCCAGTAGAGGTGGGATTATAAGATCTCTTCTCCTTTTCCACCAATAAATCCAGTTAAGCATGTCTTTAGTTAATAATGACAATATTTAACTAAGCAAATGTGACTTACGTGTCTTTGCTTTTTTTCCGTTTTTCCATCTATGGATTTCATCAATTCTGTAATGACTTTGATAAATCTGTGTGATTTTTTTATACTGTTTTGACTAAATTAATGCTTAAAAAAACAAATCAAATCACCAATTTTCTAGTTTTCTGTCAAAGTTCTAACTTTTAAAGTCACTACCCTCAGTCCTTTACTCCTCCTTTTCGTTTTTGTCTCATCTTCCTCTTCTCCTCCTCATTCCGCCAACGTTAGTGCAGTTTTGCTTGAAAGGCTTTCTAAACCCGACCCTGTGAGTGGTTTTTGAGATTCACATGATTGATTTGTGTTTGGATTTATCTGGACTTAGGATCTGCACACAAAAGCACAGGATAGCGCCTCCTTGTGGTTGCAAAATATGAATAGAAAAAAGGAAAAACAAAGGAAAATGTTGCAGCAAACAAAACTACTGCATTTGTGGAGCAACACACTTAATGAATGATGTGAATCATTCACTGAATGAATGAATGATCACATCAGGAAAACAGAAGAAAAAAATAACATTAAAATAGCAAAAATAAAATTATTACAAATAAAAAACAATGCTAAGTATCATTATTTTTTTTTTACAAAACAACTAAAAATAGATACTAATGGTGATGAGCTAAACTGAGTAAAATAAATGAAGAAAAAAAAAGTATTTATTTGAATGCATGAAAAATTTACTATGGTATATTAATCTTAATGAAGATGGATTATAGTACAAACCTCGGAAATATTAATAAATAAAAGATGATCCAGAGACAGATTTTCTAAGCATCTAAAACAACTGAAACCTGTTTTACAACAACAGAAAACTGAAATGACTTTATGCGTTTAGGACCAACAGATAAAAGAGAAGCAGCCTGTGAGGATCTGAGACGTCCGGATGGAAGTGAAAGAGAATCAAAATGACAACTTTGAAAGTCTTAAAACAATAAAAGAACAATCATAACAATTAAAGACAGTTTTTTTTTTGCTTCTCTTAGTTTAAAAAGTCAGCAGCCGAACTATAAGAATTTACAGACTTTTCAGACAGTATTCTTCCAAAAATCAAAGTCTAGATGAAATTGAGAGCATTTTGGTGAAAACTAAATCTCTAGAGTTGAATAAGAAACCATCCCAGCAGGGAGGTATGAACCGTTTGATCCTCACTGGATTTTTGCCGTGAAACAGCAGAAAACCTGAAGGAAGTTTTCCTTTGGTTTGCTGTCCGTTTGTTTCCCTCTAAACTCTGCGGACTCTCCTTCTCACCCACAGTTTCAAAGCACTTACTGCTCGTCCAGGTGGTGGAGAAGCAGAGAACTTCCAGGAGCACGACAGTAGTCCACATCCACATGCCGGGTCTGCGTCTTCGGTTCTCGGCATGTTCAAGCATCTCTGCGCTTTCCTGAGGATTGCACAAGGATGACATGAGCTGCTTCCTCACCTCAGCGGGGTGGGGGAGGGAGGGAGGAAGGGAGGGAGGGAGGCAGAAATCATGTTTATTCATTAGTTTAGAGAGATTTTAGTTCCTCACAATTATTTTTCCTTTGGAACTTTAAGAAAAAGTACACAAATCAACCACAAAAAGCACAATTTTGCCAACAAAAATGTGGATTGTGAAAGTTTTCCAAACATGAAACGTTGTTGATTTGAGTCAACATCCACCAGCGTCAACAAACATTTAGGAAAATCCAACCCAACTGAGAGGGAAAAATACATCTTTTCATTATGTCAGAGTTATATAAAAGCATTTCACCGCAGCAGGAGAAATGCCAAGATGCTGTGGTGAAGAGCATTTGTGGATTTTTCTGGCCACACGCATCTGTACATTTCCCGACAGAAATCATGTCAATATGAGAGAATATTACGGTTGGCGTTAATGTTGGCATGAAAAGACCACTTCCTCTGCAGATTCCTTAGAAACCATCCTGCATGAGCCTCACAGCGCTGCATGCTGGGACACGTCTGAGCACCGTTTCCCTTATTCATCAAGGTGAATGGCCGCCCATGCACACCGTTTTCCCAAACACGCACTCTTTCTGAAACTTTGAAAAGTCCATGGCTCACTTTTCCTATGATTCAGCTCAAACCTGCATTTTTGGGTGACGGTGTGGTTTGGGTTCAGTGTACAAAGCAACAAAAAATGAAAAATCCTTCTTTTTAATTTGCTGAGGGGTAACAATTGAGAAAAACCTTTCAGTCTGCTTATATTAAGCCTCGTGTGATGTAATGAAACAATAAATAAACATAGTTGGGGATTTGAAATGCTTTCTAAATAAAGTTTAATCACGTCCGTCCGTCCGTCCGTCCATTCATCCATCCATTCATTCATCCATCAATCCATCCATCCTTTGCTTGTTTGGGGTTCGTGTCACAGAGACGGTGGTTTGTCCACACCTTCATGCTGACCACTTCTTCTTCGTCTTCTGGGTGGACATCATGGTGTTTCCAATTGCGTCCTTTGTGTTGTGCACAGGTTCAGCAGGCGTCCTTCAGCTTGGTGGCTCCTCTCACTCGTGGTGTCCAACCACCAGCACCACAGGCGCCGATGGCCGTGCAACCACTGCTGCGGTCAGCCGCCTAATGGCATCCACCAGTATGTCCAAACGCATCAACGCCTTCCAGTCCTCTGCGCGTCAAAGCAGACACTTACCGAGTCTGGTTCAGCCTGCCATGCATCAGCTGCACATTACAACTGATGTGGGGTTTGATGTCTGGGAGGAATGGCAGGAACCAAACCGGCAACCTTCTGATCTGAGGACCTCTTCAGCACAGCCTCCCTACACCCCAAATCCACAGGAAAGTCGAGCTAAAAGCAGTTTTTTGATTCTTCCAAAGATTACTTGGGTAGAAAACTGATTAACTGATCAATTTAACATCTGTATATTTAAATGCGGCTGTGTTGATATGTAAACTGTTTATTGCCGTATTATTTTGGATTGAAGCTCGTGCTAAAAGATGCCGTCCAACCGGTCTCTCAACAGATCTTCAAAGAAAACAAACTTGTTGGGAAGTTGTTTTTCCAGTTCAAAGATGAGCAATTTTTTTTCTTTCAGGTTTGGATCGGGGCGGATAAACGTTTGGACTCGTGGGCAACAACGGTCCCAACATTTAACCGAAAGAGGAGCAGATGTGTGGCACGATTTGATACCCCGCCAAACGCTGCGTTCATGTGGTGTTGGAATGATCGGAAAAAACACCCCGAAAACACACAAGAACAAAGAAAAACAACAACAACAACATCACGTGCAGAATAACTAAAGGTCAACACCACCTATGGGTAGACACCAGTATTACAGGGAAAAGAGAACATTAATAATCAATAGAATGTGTTATGGGTCGCCCACTTCTGGTTTAGATTTGAGTTCAGTCTGTCTTGAAGGTGCAGCATCTCGTTCAGGTAAAACTTCTAGAAAAATGTAGTTCTTCCGCATGTTTCAAACACATCAAAGTCAGAACCCTCATAATATTAATAACATTTATTAAAGAAGGTAGAACAGAAGAAGAACCAAGTTCTCACAGCATAGAAAGAACATAAAAGTGACGTTTTCACTGAAATTGGGCCAAAATCATCCAACAATCTGGTGTAAGGGAGTCAATTCTGTCAAGTGTTGCAGTGTCTTCTATTTACACACATTTACCTCTTCTGTACAAGGAACCAGCCAGCAGAAACGACGAGCACGCCTGACACCTGACTGAGCCCTTTGTACTAGAGCGCCCCCTGGAGGCTTTCCCCATCAAGAGCAGGCGGGCGGAGAGAAAGAAGTGGGTCAGACTAGTTTAGAAAGCAGGACTTCACTACTACTGTGGGCGCAGCTACGACCTGCTCTACATCAGTTCATCGGGGCGGTGAGGGTACCGCCCCCCCCCCTCGAGAGTTGGTCACTACGGATCCGTTCTGGATCAACAAACCCCTCCTGAGCTTCTAGCTGTCGTCGGCCTGGAGCATCTTCTCGATCTCTTGGTCCCACTGGTCGTCTTTGTTGTCCGACTCCGTCACCACCTCGTACTCCTGCAGCTCCTGCTGAAGCTCCTTCTCCCAGTCTGCGGCAAAATCTGCGTCGAGCCGAGAAACAAGAGTCGGTCATCGGCCCGGGAAGAAGTGGTCAACGAGTGCGGTGAAGAGACCCACCGTCGGGGGTCGGGACGCTGTCCTTCTTGTCCAGCACCAGCTGCTCCATCCCTTTCCTCAGATCTTCGTGGCTGAAGGCCGCGGAGTCAAAAGCGTCGCTCACAAACTCCGACACTCCGGGACTCGTGGAAATCTCCCCCTCGTCCTCCTGGGGGGATCGACCCAAAAACAGGAGCGTTGCCTCTTCATGCATAAACGGCGAGGTGATGTGAGGAGACGCGGCGCTTTTACCTTCTTTAAGTCGCTGATGGAGACTGGAGGAGTTCTGGCTCTCACGCTGTCTGCACGACAAAAGTCCCAATGAACACGAGAAAACAACCAAAACCAGAAAGTGGGGGGCCGAGTCACGCTTCCAAAACCCTAAATCCATTCAGCCGATGGAAGTAGTTTGCTTAAATGTCTACTCGTTTCTAAACTTTCCACTTAAAACTTTGACTTTTTAAATATAAAACTTAAATCTAGAATTTACCTACAAAGAAGAAAAACTATTAAATGATTAATTGATCTTTAAAAGCTGTTTCTTTAAAAACAAAACAAAAATGACATTAAAGGCAAATCAGTCTCTAAATGTTATGAATCAGCCTTGAACTGGAATTGTATTAGTTTCTATTTTTATAGACGCTTTTAACCTGTAAAAGACACAAAAGACATGTCAAATTAGTAAACGGATGAAAAAAAAATCTTCAAATGATGGGAAAGAAGAGAAATTTAAAAGCTTTTCTGAAAGTTTGAGGATTTGCCACGCATGCAGGAAAGGTTTGCAGTCAGAGGAAGAAAGGAAGATGATGTCAGAGTAATGATGTTTGAAGGAGGAAGAGGTCGTGGTGGTTTTAGAGGACGCAGCAGAGGGCGTGGTGTTGGTGGTCGCACGAGTGCGGAAAGAAGCGCCGCAGACGCCACGATGCATGTTGGAGATGGTTACCAACAGCAACAGCAGAAGTCGGCATGACCAGACCAGGGAAAAGCAGTGGCAGAGGAGGATGGAGAGCTCAGAAACACGGATGATGAACAAGCAGAGGAATTGAATTCAATGTGCAGGATTTGGGCAGAAATGTGATTGACAGCTCATTTTGTGTGTGATGTACTTCTGTTACGTGTTAGAGCATCAAACCGCAGCTTCAGGTGACCTTTGAACTCGTCTGGATAAATGATCCAGAGGGAGATTCCAGAACAAAGGCCACGTTTTTATTCCTCTGCAACGTTTCTACATTTCCTACGTAAAACGACAAATTTTTGTATAAAGAATTAAGTGACTTTGTTATGGAAGTATTTAACAGCAGGCAATAAAAAGCTGTTACCTCTGCTGCTAATTATCTGCGCCCCCTGTTGCTATTTTATGCAAAATATGACAATAAACTCCCACAAGCCCCAGAATAATGTATAATGAAAATGTCATTTTCATTTCTGAATGTTTTTATTTTTGGTTTCTTGTAAATGTTTCTAATATTTTTTATTGTTTTGCTTTTTTAAATGGTGGTTGTGATCTTTCATATGTTTGTGCCTGGAGAGGTTTGCAGATGTGATGTGCACTTCAGGGCCACCGTAGTTGTTAAACTTTAAAAGCTCTGCTGCTCATTAAAGCATCTTTTGCAGAGGAGCTTCCTCCTCTCGTGTTCTCACACTGATGAAGAGTCTGGACCACCAGGAGGAAGAGGGAGTTCTCAGAGTAAACGATGGGTTTGTTGTGTGCGACTGAATTCAATGAATTTGAAGAAGCTCTTCTTGTCTTTGCTGAGATGATCACAGTGAGAAATAGGATTTCCTTTCTTCTCACATTCAAACACATTTTAGAGCTTTAACCTGTCAAGACGACGTCCTCGGGTGAAGCCGCAGAGCCGCCGTCGCCGCCGTCCTGCTGCTGCTGCTGCGCCGCCAGCGCCGTGAGCTGAGCCGACTGCTTGATCAGAGACACTCTGTAGAAATAGTTCCTCCAGAACATCTCCTCCTTGACGCTGTCAAACACATCAACGCAGGTGAGCCGACTCGTGTCACTCGGGCCGTTCCGAACGCCGCCGCGCTGCTTACTGTTTGGGAACGAGGTCGAAGCGCATGCGGTTGAGGAGCTCGTCCTCCTCCAGCATGACGGCCGCCAGAGGGTACATCTGCTCCATGTCGAAGTGGAACTGGACTCCGGCCGGAGGGTCTCGCAGGAAGTTCCTCTTGTCCTGCAATCAACAGCCACAGCTGTCAGTTTCCACACAAACAGGAAGATCGTCAGACCAACGCGCCGCTGCTGAAATGTTGCTCACAGCGGACAAAGCCAGGATCTGCTGCTGGATGGTCTCCTCCTCATTGTAGCCCACCCAAGGAGGAACGGCTGCTTCTGCAAACACACAGCAGCACAAATCAAACACACACACACACACACACGATAAAACCTACGAGTGACAAACGCTGACTTTGTTTCTGCAAAACATCATTTTGAACTGCGCTGATACAAGTGGAAGGTCAACATTATAACTGAACCTCCTGGTAAAATAAAGGTTAAATCAATAAAATGACCATTATTAACCAGAAATGGCAGCATGGAGGTGAACCACTGTGATCACATGGTATAAGTCGTGATTGAAGCTGATTTAAAGCAGCTTCACAGGTTCAGATAAACGTCAGGAAACTGACTGAATCAGTCCATTTCTGAGCCATCCAGCCGGACAGCTTGGATCCAGATTCCAGCTCAGACGAGGAAAACAACAGTGGATGCATGGGGATGGAGCGCCCAGCAAATATTCTACGTCATAAATACCATCTTTTTCAAGTCACATTTATTCATCCGCCCCTGATTTACAACTATGTGAATAAAGGAATGTTATTTTTAGCTTAATTTTCTTTATATATGTCCTCCATCAGCAGAACGTTGCCACAAAAACGAGTTCCAAACACCACAAAACACCATCATCATCAAAGTGGGGTTTTTTTTTCCTTCACACTCGGAGCTTGGAGTCATTTGCTGCGTCTGTAGTTTACCTGGAAGACCTCGCCAGCAAAATCCCTCACAGTCTGTCACGACTTTTAAATGAATTTACAGCAAAGTGAATGTTTGCAACTGAAAACACAGAACAGTGACAATCAATGCTAAATATCTCCTTTTCTGTTTTTCAACTCAAACCAAACACAGAAATGCTGCTGCTTGTTTTTGATCCTAATCATCTGCTAAATTGATTTTTTTCAGTTGTATTTATTTTAAGCAACTAATGAATTTGATCAAATTATATTCCAATATTCTCGTTCGAGGGGAACAAAGCTGTACTTGGTCGTCCAAAACGTCTCTCAGAAGAATGTCTCCTTTGAGTTGCACTTGATTGATTTCCAGGAGACCAGGGTGGGAAGTAAAGTCACATGACCTCGGACGGCATCAAAAAGACAAAGATCCCACTTTTAGGAAATCTTACCGGACTTTTTGGCTTTCTTCTCCTGAACAAACTTCTCTTGTTCCTTCTGGAAGTCTCCGAGGAAAGTCTGTAAACAAACATCTCTGCGGTAAATATACGACGCTGAAGCAGCCGTGAGTGTGGAAACCAGAGGAGCAGCATGCCTTGTCTATTATGCCGTCGATTTTGCCTTCCTCCACCGTCTTTTTGATGTTGTGCGCCGTCTCCGCCACCGACTCTGAGATCTTCTTTGTGGCGTTGGAGGCAAAACTGAAGATGAAATCTTCACAGTCAGGAGGACAAAGGAGCAGCCGGTTAGTACAGCATGTGGTTTGATGAAGTCAAGCAGAACAGCGACCAAAAAAATACTCAAAATACAAATACTCTTGTATTTGTTCATACTCTGAGTCTTTGTACTTTTTTTTTTGTTCGCCTGAGGAAATCCTCACCGTCTCCACGTTGAAACTGGTTCTACGTGCAGCGATGCAGCACAAGACTTTAGACTTTCAGGCTGTTTGGAAGTTCTTAAACTTAACCATCATTCAATCGTAAACCGACTACGTTTGATTTCAGTGGAACGGTTTTAGTTTTAACAGATATTAACAATGCTTGGAATTGTCTTTTGATCATCCTGGATATTTTACCTGAATTAAGGGATGCAGTCAGCAGAAACAGAAACTATACAGTGAAAAGGACAGAAACAAGCTACAGCGATTTCCCCCACCATCAGAGAAAAATACTATTTAATTTTATTTAATTTATTTATTTGTGACACTAAAAGGGAACAAAACAAAAACCCTGTTAATAAAGTCATTGGTACAGTTTTCCCTTTATCTCATCACCATAAACAAAGAGGAAAACAATAGAACAGAAAGCAAACAAGAACAATTGTGTTTATTGATTTAAGCAGCTTTGTGATCTATAGTGAGAGAAGGTGGAGGTTAGGTGTGACGTCAGAGGGAGCAGGAGGTGAAGAACCTTTGGTGCTTTTGCTCAACTATTTTTATCAAAAACTTTTTTAAATTTACATCTTTCTAACTTCCTTTGATTTAATTCCAGTTTTAGATGATTTACGTTTTTTTTTAACTACTTTCTTTTTACTATTACTCGACATTAATAGGGCGAACTACAGTTAAACGCAGACTCGATTAAACTATTTTGAAGAAAAGTTATTTGAGTAAATGCATTTAAATAAAACTTATGGACGTCTGATGAGATTCGATATGATCAGCTAACTGCACTTTATTCCCTCCATAACATTAATAAAAACCAAAGCCCGTCGATTTCGCCGGTAAATGCTGAAGTATCCCCGTCTTACCGCTGAGTCCTTTCCCGGGATCTGGGTTGTCCTGCTCGGCCTCGGTCCGCCGCTGCACCTCCTCAGCTGCTGGGTGTTTGTTTACCTCCGTTTCAGGCTCTTCCTTCACTTCCTGGACCACATTCTGCTCTTCTGCGTCCTCCGGCGTCTTCGCGTCTAAACCCAACCACGTTCCTAACCCTTTAAACATTCTGGGCTCAAAGAAAAACCAACGGTTTAAAAAGGAAACATAGGAAAAACACAACTGCGAATTCAACTGTTGGATGTTTTATGCAACCAGGAAATGAAGCGTCAGCGGTTCTTCTTCTCGGTTTAAAGTAGAGGGTAGTTGAGTAACACTGCCACCCTGTGGTAAGACAGGGAAGTGGAGGCATTCATTACATTATGGGTCGCAACAAATAGAATGGCAGAATGAAATAAAATAAAATAAAATAAAATAAAATAAAATAAAATAAAATAAAATAAAATAAAATAAAATAGAGACACATTTGACACTGTATGTTCTCCAGGGTTAAAAGTATCAAAAAAACAGTAACAACAACAACAGCAACAACGACGAAAACAAAAGGAACAATAATAAAAAATAAACAACAACAATAATAATAGTAATAATAATAATGATTATTATTATAATTACTATTACTTGATAAGATTTGTTTTACTCTTAGAGTTCATTTTTTACATTAGTGTTTGTCAAAAGAATAGATTAGTCAACGAAAAGTAAAATGATAGAATTCATTAAACAAGCAAAGAAAAGAATTATCCATATAAATTTGACACACACAGAAAAAAACTATAAGAGTACACAAGACAGGAAAATTAGAGGGAAAATGCTTTAATTGATTCATTTTGTAGCACATGGTTTTAAACTTTGGTATATAGTTTAAAAGGTATATATATATATATATATATATATATATATATATATATATATATATATATATATATATATATATATATATATATATATGTATATATATTATGTGGAAAAAAACTAAAACACTATCTCTAACACATGTGACTTTTTAATTTCAAACCCAATATAGTGATGCTATCCAGTGCTTATTAAGTAAAGCTTAATAGGGGTGTAATTATTTAAGTTTACTTCCTTCCCCTGAATTTCAAGCAATTAAACTCTTGCTGACAATCTTCACTTCTCATGAATGGAATGTGTCATGTACTGTATGGATGAATTCAAATTGATCTATTTAAGATAGAGAGTCAATAATGGCATCATTTATATGTGTATCCTATTTCAGTTTTTAGTTTTTTCGTTTTCCAATATAATTATGACCCATCATTTTAAGTTTGATAATTCTATGTGATACGCCGTGCATTTACATATTCTGATCCCCTTAAAATAAACCAGTATCAACCCAAAAATTCCAAATAAATTATTTTAGTCACGGCTTGAAGCAGAAATAGAAGAAACAGATAAGATGACAACCAGATGCAAACAGGTAAAAACCTAAATGTCCATCATCAGTCAGAGCTGAAGAAGCTATTGAGATCAGCTGCTAAACATAATCTAGATCAACTTTTAAAGCAACATCTACTATTACTAAAAATAAATATTTGAATATAACGTTGTGACAAAGTTACATTTATAAATATGTTTAGTAACTTGAACATAGATGGAGGTCACATTTAGTTGAGCAGGAATGGTATTATTTCGAAACACTGCAGCTCAGGAAAAAGAAAAAAAGAAATCACAGAAGTAAAATAAGTAAAAATAAATAAATAATAAAGTGATAAAAGAAACGTACCTATCTATTGCTTAATAATTTGAATATAAATTCTTCTTCATCATTAGAACAAGCTGGAAAACTAAAACAGTGGACCTTTTGTACAATTGGATAGTAAAATATTAGCAAATCACTAGTAAAATAAAAACCAGCACGTTACCTGTAAATTTAGACAGATAAACTTATAAGTACTTACTTATAACACGTTTTTACATTGCATTAGAAATGTGAGCATCCACAGAAAGGCCGTTGTGATTTATTTTTAGTACTCATTGTGACCAGCAGGGGGCAGCAACTACAGCGCACCGATAAATTCAGTAGAAGAAGAAAAAAGCAGCAGCAGAAGAAGAAGAAGACAGTGACGGTCGGCTTCCGCGAGCGGTGAGTCTCTCGTTCCATCAAATTTTAAGGCATTTTTGTCCATTTATGTAAAGTACAGTTTAGAAATGTCCACATAAATCCTCGTGTAGTATATGCTAGACGGGTGTCACTGAATATTAGGAAATATTAGCTAAACATGAACCAAATTCAATGAAGAAAAAGCGCGAATCTAAAGAAATACAGAAGAGAAATACTAGTAAAAACAGAAACAAACGATTATTAACAGAACAATTTCTGCGATAACAGATGAACGAGTTATGTTTGTTAAATCGGCGCGACGAAGTAAAGGATTGAGTGAAAATAAAGTAATTTTATAAGCTAATCATTCATAATTCCTACAAATAAAACATACTTTTAATTATAAACTATGAGTGGTCACACAAGACAACAGATATTTACAAATAAAACTGCCACAATATGACAATAGAAAACAGCAATCTAAATTTAACCAGACTGAGATAAATAATGTATTGAAATAGGAGGTTAATCTTTGAAATCCCTCTGATTCAAAAGGCTTCGGGTCACAAAGGTCACAGCAGACAAACATTTCAGTCCCGTCTCTGTTTGTACGTTTGTCTCACAGTCAGACATCAGGAAGAAATAAAGCTGTCCAGACCTTCAGACGGAGAAGGAGCTGGTGTACTGTGATAAACGAAGACTGTGATGACGCACATGTCCTATCAGGAAGAGATAAACAGGCAGCAGCAGCAGACACAAGCCCACCCGGCTCACCCACCCCAGACACGCCCACCCCAGACACGCCCACCTGTCCGTCAGGACGCCCGCTTTGATCCATGTACAGGAATCTCTAAACCTCCAAGAAATCTGGATTTGGACTTCTTTTCTGATCTTCACATCAGGGAAAAAAAATAGTTTTTGCTTGTTATTTTTAATCTGAAAGTCATTTGGATAAAGAAATCCTCTGAATTGGAATTTTAAACTCACTTTTCTTTATATACGTCATCGTCATCAACGGGAAAATGCCACAGGATAAGTTTAAAACACCAAAAGCATGATTTTCATCAGAAAGGGTCCTTAAACTTTTCTTTAAAATCTGTCAAACTTGCAGTAAATACATGAAAACACACAAACTGAGAATTTAAAGCAAAGATTTAACTTATACATGTTTAAACGATGAGACATCAACATTTCTCAACAAACCTGAACATTATGAGCAAATTCAGATTCAGCCGATAGATTGGAACTTTTTTTAATTTTTTGATGATGCAAATACAGGGCTCCATAAGTTATTTCTTGGAAATATGGGAGGTGTATAGTAGTTAAACTTTTACCCAGCTCTTTTTCAAACACCTAATGGGGTTGTTTATTCTTTGTTTTTTTACATAAACATTCATAAACACTCAAAAAAATGCTGTTTTTGTGTGTTTCAGGGGGACAATGAGGTTCCTGATGGTGTTTGATTTCGACCACACTCTGGTGGATGACAACAGCGACCTGTGGGTGGTCAGGTCAGTCACCAAAGGCTTCATTTTTGTAAGCTTGAGGAGAACATTCCGTTTCATGATGTCTTCTTCGTCCTCAGGTGTCTTCCTGACGGGCGCCTTCCGGCCTCCATCGAGAATTCCCACCGGGGGGGTCTCTGGATGGAGTACATGTGCAGGGTGATGAAGTTCATCGGTGAGCGTCGGCCGTGCCGCCCGTCCGGCGCGCAGCGTCTTCCGTTTCTGACCTCGGCTTGTTTTTGCGTGCAGGAGATCAGGGTATCGGCCCGGACGACATCCGGAGCGTGATGGAGACCATCCCCTTCGCCGACGGCATGGCGGACCTGCTGGCGTTTATTTCGGAGAACAAAAGCGCCGTGGACTGCATCGTCATCTCAGACGCCAACTCCCTGTTCATAAGCTGGGTTCTGCAGGCTGCCGGGCTTGGCGAGGCGGTCGATAAAGTTTTCACCAACCCGGCGGCGTTCAACGAGGCGGGGCACATGGAGGTGCGCCGCCATCACTCTCACGGCTGCACCAGGTGCCCCCCCAACATCTGCAAGAGGACAGTCTTGGAGCGGTACCTGTCCGAGCGGGCCGAGGAAGGCGTGCGGTACGAGCGCGTCTTCTACGTTGGAGACGGCAGCAACGACCTGTGCCCCTCCTTCTGCTTGAGGGCGCAGGACGCCGTGATGCCCCGCCGGGACTTCACGCTGCTGAAGCTGCTGGCCCGGCTGGAGGCTCAGCCGGGAGAAGCCTCGGTGGCGGCCAGAGTGGTTCCCTGGAGCAGCGGCGCCGACGTCCTGCGGGAGCTCAAAGCAAGCATGCAGTCCGAGTAACGGAGCAGAAGAAGTCCCGGAGGCAGCGCTCCGTCCAGAACCGAGCAGAAGAAGTCCCGGAGGCAGCGCTCCGTCCAGAACCAAACAGAAGAAGTCCCGGAGGCAGCGCTCCGTCCAGAACCAAACAGAAGAAGTCCCGGAGGCAGCGCTCCGTCCAGAACCGAGCAGAAGAAGTCCCGGAGGCAGCGCTCCGTCCAGAACCAAACAGAAGAAGTCCCGGAGGCAGCGCTCCGTCCAGAACCGAGCACAAGAAGTCCCGGAGGCAGCGCTCCGTCCAGAACCAAACAGAAGAAGTCCCGGAGGCAGCGCTCCGTCCAGAACCGAGCAGAAGAAGTCCCGGAGGCAGCGCTCCGTCCAGAACCGAGCAGAAGAAGTCCCGGAGGCAGCGCTCCGTCCAGAACCGAGCAGAAGAAGTCCCGGAGGCAGCGCTCCGTCCAGAACCGAGCAGAAGAAGTCCCGGAGGCAGCGCTCCGTCCAGAACCAAACAGAAGAAGTCCCGGAGGCAGCGCTCCGTCCAGAACCGAGCAGAAGAAGTCCCGGAGGCAGCGCTCCGTCCAGAACCGAACAGAAGAAGTCCCGGAGGCAGCGCTCCGTCCAGAACCGAGCAGAAGAAGTCCCGGAGGCAGCGCTCCGTCCAGAACCGAGCAGAAGAAGTCCCGGAGGCAGCGCTCCGTCCAGAACCGAGCACAAGAAGTCCCGGAGGCAGCGCTCCGTCCAGAACCGAGCACAAGAAGTCCCGGAGGCAGCGCTCCGTCCAGAACCGAGCACAAGAAGTCCCGGAGGCAGCGCTCCGTCCAGAACCAAACAGAAGAAGTCCCGGAGGCAGCGCTCCGTCCAGAACCAAACAGAAGAAGTCCCGGAGGCAACGCTCCGTCCAGAACTGAGCAGAAGAAGTCCCGGAGGCAGCGCTCCGTCCAGAACCGAGCACAAGAAGTCCCGGAGGCAGCGCTCCGTCCAGAACCGAGCACAAGAAGTCCCGGAGGCAGCGCTCCGTCCAGAACCGAGCACAAGAAGTCCCGGAGGCAGCGCTCCGTCCAGAACCAAACAGAAGAAGTCCCGGAGGCAGCGCTCCGTCCAGAACCGAGCACAAGAAGTCCCGGAGGCAGCGCTCCGTCCAGAACCAAACAGAAGAAGTCCCGGAGGCAACGCTCCGTCCAGAACTGAGCAGAAGAAGTCCCGGAGGCAGCGCTCCGTCCAGAACCGAGCAGAAGAAGTCCCGGAGGCAGCGCTCCGTCCAGAACCGAGCAGAAGAAGTCCCGGAGGCAGCGCTCCGTCCAGAACCGAGCAGAAGAAGTCCCGGAGGCAGCGCTCCGTCCAGAACCGAGCAGAAGAAGTCCCGGAGGCAGCGCTCCGTCCAGAACCAAACAGAAGAAGTCCCGGAGGCAGCGCTCCGTCCAGAACCGAACAGAAGAAGTCCCGGAGGCAGCGCTCCGTCCAGAACCGAACAGAAGAAGTCCCGGAGGCAGCGCTCCGTCCAGAACCGAGCAGAAGAAGTCCGGAGGCAGCGCTCCGTCCAGAACCGAGCAGAAGAATCCCGGAGGCAGCGCTCCGTCCAGAACCGAGCAGAAGAAGTCCCGGAGGCAGCGCTCCGTCCAGAACCGAGCACAAGAATCCCGGAGGCAGCGCTCCGTCCAGAACCGAGCACAAGAAGTCCCGGAGGCAGCGCTCCGTCCAGAACCGAGCAGAAGAAGTCCCGGAGGGCAGCGCTCCGTCCAGAACCGAGCAGAAGAAGTCCCGGAGGCAGCGCTCCGTCCAGAACCGAGCAGAAGAAGTCCCGGAGGCAGCGCTCCGTCCAGAACCGAACAGAAGAAGTCCGGAGGCAGCGCTCCGTCCAGAACCGAGCAGAAGAAGTCCCGGAGGCAGCGCTCCGTCCAGAACCAAACAGAAGAAGTCCCGGAGGCAGCGCTCCGTCCAGAACCGAGCAGAAGAAGTCCCGGAGGCAGCGCTCCGTCCAGAACCGAGCAGAAGAAGTCCCGGAGGCAGCGCTCCGTCCAGAACCGAGCAAAGAAGTCCCGGAGGCAGCGCTCCGTCCAGAACCGAGCAGAAGAGTCCCGGAGGCAGCGCTCCGTCCAGAACCAAACAGAAGAAGTCCCGGAGGCAGCGCTCCGTCCAGAACCGAGCAGAAGAAGTCCCGGAGGCAGCGCTCGTCCAGAACCGAGCAGAAGAAGTCCCGGAGGCAGCGCTCCGTCCAGAACTGAGCAGAAGAAGTCCCGGAGGCAGCGCTCCGTCCAGAACCGAGCAGAAGAAGTCCCGGAGGCAGCGCTCCGTCCAGAACCGAGCACAAGAAGTCCCGGAGGCAGCGCTCCGTCCAGAACCGAGCACAAGAGTTCCCGGAGGCAGCGCTCCGTCCAGAACCGAGCACAAGAAGTCCCGGAGGCAGCGCTCCGTCCAGAACCAAACAGAAGAAGTCCCGGAGGCAGCGCTCCGTCCAGAACCAAACAGAAGAAGTCCCGAGGCAACGCTCCGTCCAGAACTGAGCAGAAGAAGTCCCGGAGGCAGCGCTCCGTCCAGAACCGAGCACAAGAAGTCCCGGAGGCAGCGCTCCGTCAGAACCGAGCACAAGAAGTCCCGGAGGCAGCGCTCCGTCCAGAACCGAGCACAAGAAGTCCCGAGGCAGCGCTCCGTCAGAACCAAACAGAAGAAGTCCCGGAGGCAGCGCTCCGTCCAGAACCGAGCACAAGAAGTCCCGGAGGCAGCGCTCCGTCCAGAACCAAACAGAAGAAGTCCCGAGGCAACGCTCCGTCCAGAACTGAGGCAGAAGAAGTCCCGGAGGCAGCGCTCCGTCCAGACCGGCAGAAGAAGTCCCGGAGGCAGCGCTCCGTCCAGAACCGAGCAGAAGAAGTCCCGGAGGCAGCGCTCCGTCCAGAACCGAGCAGAAGAAGTCCCGGAGGCAGCGCTCCGTCCAGAACCGAGCATAAGAAGTCCCGGAGGCAGCGCTCCGTCCAGAACCAAACAGAAGAAGTCCCGGACCGGAGGCAGCGCTCCGTCCAGAACCGAACAGAAGAAGTCCCGGAGGCAGCGCTCCGTCCAGAACCGAACAGAAGAAGTCCCGGAGGCAGCGCTCCGTCCAGAACCGAGCAGAAGAAGTCCCGGAGGCAGCGCTCCGTCCAGAACCGAGCAGAAGAAGTCCCGGAGGCAGCGCTCCGTCCAGAACCGAGCAGAAGAAGTCCCGAGGCAGCTCCGTCCAGAACCGAGCACAAGAAGTCCCGGAGGCAGCGCTCCGTCCAGAACCGAGCACAAGAAGTCCCGGAGGCAGCGCTCCGTCCAGAACCGAGCAGAAGAAGTCCCGGAGGCAGCGCTCCGTCCAGAACCGAGCAGAAGAAGTCCCGGAGGCAGCGCTCCGTCCAGAACCGAGCAGAAGAAGTCCCGGAGGCAGCGCTCCGTCCAGAACCGAACAGAAGAAGTCCCGGAGGCAGCGCTCCGTCCAGAACCGAGCAGAAGAAGTCCCGGAGGCAGCGCTCCGTCCAGAACCAAACAGAAGAAGTCCCGGAGGCAGCGCTCCGTCCAGAACCTCACCTATAATTTGAAGCACATTTATCATTGCCAAGTTCTGAGAAGGGATCATTTATTTGTTGGGAATTTTACGTTTTTTTATTAGCTGACTGATCCGACTGAGTTTCCAGAGGAAAATGATCTCTAAACAACCTTCTGCTCATCTCTAATAAGAAGGATTGATGCTTGAAAAGAGCTGATTTATTCAGTCTTCCTGCAGCTTTTAAAGAAAAAAACCTCATTTTAGTTTTATGAAAAAAAACAGATTGAAAAAGAAAAATTTAAATCAGAAAAAATCTTTTTTTGCCTTTTAAAATCAGCTTTGGTGAAATCAAAGACGAACCCAAAATGCTAACATAAAATCTAAACCTACAGAACCTTCTGGAACCATGTTCTTCTGCAGAGAATTTTACTTTAATGTTTCATTTGATGATGTATTTAAAAAGATTTTAACACGTGTTTGACTTTTACAGAAAAAAAGGGATTCTCCTCAAACAAAACTAGTTTTCAAGTCAGACTTTTACAGAGCTGCAGCTGCACTTTAAATGGGAAAACCCATGGGGTCACATTTGGCCACTGTTTTGTTTTTCTATTTAAATCGTTTAATTTATTATTTTTCTATTATAATTTTTTGGCCACTGTTAATTGCTGCTAACCAAAATGTACAAACAAACAAAAAAAATCTTCTTGGCTTCTCCAGGGTTATTATTATTATTTTTTAACATAAATATTTAATGTTTTAAAATGCACTTTTGGCTAAATGCTAGAACAAATCTGTTGAAAGCAGCTATGCTCCTCTGTGCCACTGGGGGGCAGTGTTTACAGCAGATCCTGTTCAGATTCAGGTCAGTGGTTTTCATGGCTGTTTTCTCTCCTTTCTAGAAAAAAAAACCATACAAACTTGAGGACAGAGTGTTTAGCAGTATTTTATGCTTTAAATGTGTGATCTGTATGTTAAACAACTTAATGTGTTTTAAAAATATTATTGCCATAAAATCCAATAATTTCTCTAATAAAGTTTCCATAAATGAATCATTTGTATAGTTTTCTTTTTTTGTTTTAAAACCTTCAATTTAGACAAAAAACATTTAATTTAACACCAAAAAACTCAAATTACTTTGATTTTTGATTATGATTTTACTGATTTTTGGTTAGTCTGTCTTTCATTGTCATTTTTTTGGAAGCCAAAATGTGCATTTTTGTTCTAAGAATAAGTGCTATAGTTTTAGATTTGATAAGGATTTATTAAAATGGATCAACTTTTACTAAGATTCTCATTTTGTTTGCCTTATTTTTTTGTCACCGTAATCAAAATGAACTTCAGTTCGTGACATTAAACTTTTTTTTACACAAAACTCTGGGCTGTATAAACACTCAATTGAAGGAATTTCATCTAAGCGTTCACCTTTTTAAATCTCATTTTTCCCTTTTTGAAAGCGTGTGTGGAACTCTTTGTGTCTTGATTTTGATATCTTTTAGGGTTTCTTGCTAAGTGAAAACTACCGTCCAGGGATTTTATTCTGAAAGGGCCTGTATCGTGCAAAATCCACCTTTTTGCGCTTTTAAGTGTATTATATTGTTAACTCCTCAGAAAATACAAACCCAAAGCAATATTTTGATCAGTTCACGCATTTCTGAGTATTCCTCTAAAAACCAGCCCCTCCCAACCCACAAAAACAAACGAGTTCTCACATTGTGACGTCACAAAGTGAGGAAGTGTGAGGAAGAGCCTGTGCAGTCAGACTCATTTCCTGATTGAAATTTACTTTTTTTTTTTTTTTCTTTAAACGACCTTCTCAGCAAAAGTTCAGCTTCATCGTTTAACACAACAAAATGCATGGAGTTGATAGAATTATTCATGTATATGAAGGATCTAAAATGCTTTCTTTCCTCCTTCACACTCTGAAGTCAAAGCAGACCTTCAGGCAGCAGCATGGATGCGAGCTTCCTGTTTCTCCTGTTTCTGCGTTGCATCATAGAAATCCCAAACACCGCCGTTATCTCCACGTTGGTGATTAGACGCGCACATCCACGCGTCTCCAATCCTGTTAAGACCAACCTTCACCTCGGCTGTTTTTCCAACTGGAGGCGAGTCGACGCAGCTCACAGAGGCTGCAGCCGTTTCAGCCAAAGACGTCTGTCAGGTGAAGCCTCCATGACGCAAGGCTTCCGCTGAGTTTCTCCGATTCTGTTTACAGACATCTCTCATAAACCTTTAAATCTGATGTTTGATCGTTCACGCGTCTCTGCAGAGCAGTTTCACCTTCGGTCACGTGGAGTTTTTCCTCCCATCAGCTGTTTAAGAGAAAAAATAAATGCATAGATATAAAAGGTTATCAAAGACTGATAGCAGCTTTGAGACTGAAGAACCACAATAAGAGTAAAAATGGAGAAAACTCTAACCAGTCCTTTGATCCTCCCTGAAGAATGGACATGAAGAAGGTCATGACCTCTTTAAATCCATCAGCAGCAACTCCACTTCTGACCTCAGAATGAAAAATGAGAAAAAAGATTTCAAGCAGTCTGGTTAAAGTCTGCCTGAGATGTTGTTTTAGTACCAAATCCAATGATTGACAGCTGTCTTATCAAGTTTGATTGGTCAGCTCCGCCTCTTTTATGCATTTGCACCCATTTAAATCAAATTAGCTTGAACATCAAACGGCCTACAATCTTGATATTTAGTGCGGACCACTCAGCACAGGTTTGCCCATTTTTCCCCCACAGACAGCTATATCCACCCACAACCGCAGTCCTGACAAAGGCTATAGATTGCATTTTTGTCTGCAAACTTTATTTTTAATTGAGACAAAATGACAGATCCACAGAGGTATAAAGACAAAGCCATGACATTTAGGATCATAGTGAGTTGTGTCTGGTGGAATCAAAGCACCATCGTAAACCTTGATTTTAAAGCAGACTAAACATCCTTGGCTCCTGGTCTTGCATTCATCATTTTGCAAAGTAGGAAATAAAACTTAAAAGGATGAGATTTTTATTGATATTAAAGCACACGACGTTTCAAAGCGGGATAATGTAAGGTCCGTCACACTGCAGGGTGATCAGCTTTTAATGGCTACCAAGGGAGCTACTTTCTGCCCTATTTTCCCCGTATTGTAAATTGAATACAGATGAAGCAACCACTCCTTAAAAGGTTTTGGAAGCACTTGAGGGAATATGAGCTCCCACTGCTCACAGAGGTCCAACCGACAGAGCAGAGGGGCTACACAGCCTCTGTTTTCATCAAGTGTGAAAAAGTACCACTTAGGATCTGCAAAGCGGTGCCAAAGAATGAGTTTTATTACATAGTAAATTAATTTTCAGTCAGTCAGAGTTCTTCATATGGAAGAATAAACCCATTTCACTGTGAAGCACTTTTATGAGATTCGGCTGTAGTGCTCTTTCAGCTAGGCTAATTCATAGAAAATCTAGTTTTTAAATCAAATAAAAAAAAAAAAAATCCAGTATGTATGTTTGAAAAGCCAAACAATGCTCTTCTTTACAAACCAGATCCGCAGTATTGATTACAAATTAAACTAAAAACAAGAATAAGGCTAAATAAACAGTAAAAGTTTGTAGAACATCAAAAAAAAACATCCTGATCACGAAGGTTTACAAATATTCAGGTGGTAAAGGATGAAATTGCCTTGGGAGGATTTCTTCAACTTTTATGAATGCTCTCCTGCTTTATAATATGAAAACAACATCTGGAAGTACAAACCTCTGTTGGATGTGTGTGATCTTTGAGCTCTGAGGGAGTAGTACACCCCAAAACAACTATTTCTCATTCATAACACAAGAAAACTC
Source organism: Oryzias curvinotus (assembly GCA_023969325.1). Lineage (NCBI taxonomy): Eukaryota > Metazoa > Chordata > Actinopteri > Beloniformes > Adrianichthyidae > Oryzias > Oryzias curvinotus. The sequence continues at coordinate 28,561,514 of CM043708.1, read as the reverse complement.
AAAATAAGTCTGGTACTGTGTCCATGAATATATTTAAAAAAAAAATATATATATATATATCAAAAAAAGCCGAAGAACCAAACATTACTTATGTCTAGCATGAAAACATGGGACACGGCCACACAAATCCAGGAATTTGAAAAATGATCATCTGTCTCCGGCTGTTGTTTCTTGTGAAGACTGGATGATGGAAGCGACAACAGGCCCACTCCCCGGAGCTTTGGTAAAAGATTGATTATCGTTCTGGGATTTTTCTGAAACGAGCCAAAATAGTCTGGCACAAGGACTTTTCATGGAAACCGGAGACCACCATGAGGGGACAGGAACCACCGGGAGAGGAGAAGGACTGAAGGTTGCTGTCCTGGATTGCTGTGTGTTTGCAGGTGCAGGGACAGGTGGGCTGCAGGTTAGAACAGCTGTCTTATGCTGCCATCAGCAGAAACAGATGGAAGCACAGCTTTAGGTGAGTCCTGCTCTGACCTCCTCTTTTTGACACTTTCCCCTTCCACACACAGAAATCGGTAATCGGGATCTGGTCAATCAAAGTAAAGTAAATCAAACTCTAATCCTGTGATCTAGTTTTTATTTATTTATTTAACCAGGAAAGTCCCATTAAGATTAAAAACCTCTTTTCCAAGGGAGTTCTGGCCAAGAGGCAGCACATTTCAATACAAAAAACACATAAACAAACATCATTAAAATCAGACAAATCATAAAAAGCAGCTGCACCTTATTGTTTCAGTCTCTGATGCTTTGAACTTGTTCTTAAAAACAGTTAAAGATACCAGTTCAGTTAGTTTCCAGTCTTTCTGAAGCATATTCCATGCAAAAAGAGCAGAGCGGACGAAGGCTTTTTTCCAGCTCTGTGCGAGCAACTGGAACAGAAAGCAACAACTGGTCTTTAGATCTTAAGGAGTAAGACTCCACACTTCACCATGCGATTAAAGAACCAATGTAGGGAGGCAGTAATCCAAGCAAGGCCTTGTAAATAAAAGTGTACCAATGTCCCTGCCTCCTAGTGGCCAGAGAAGGCCATTACACTCTTGAACACAGGCCACAATGATGCGTCATGGATCTACAGTTGGTAATGAACCTCAGGGAAGCATGATGCATGGGGTCAACCGTTTGGAGATGTAAAGACGAAGCATTCATAACAGAATATCACCATAATCCAGCACAGATAAAAAAAAGTTGCAGCCCCAACACGATTTTTACTTCAAAAGGAAAACACAACTGATTACGGAAGAAAAAGCCAAGTTTAAGTTTTACCTTTTCTATATGAGGTTTAATGGTGAGGGAGACATCAATCCAGACACCAAGGTACTCGTACCCGTGAACCACCTTTATGACATTTCCATCCAAGGTGGACACCATTGGAACCGTTTCAGGGACCTCCTTTGAGTTTGAAAGCAACATTAGCTTAGTCTTGTCATTATTGAGAACTCATTTTAACTGAATAAGTGAATGCTGGACAGCAACAAAAGCCTTCTGCAGGGTTTCAATGGCCTGAGCAAGAGATGATCCATAACAGTAAATAATCGTGTCATCATAAAAATGCAGATTAGCATCAGAGACATTTTGACCCAAGTCATTGATGTACAAAATAAATAGTAGGGGGTCCAGAACTGAGCCCTGTGGCAACCCGCTGTGGAAAGTAACAATTTTAGAACAGAGACCTTCCTATTTATTGCATTGGGTCCTGTTATTCAGGTAATTTGAGAACCACGCAACTGAATGCTCTGATAATCCAAGGCTGAGTAATCTGCTTTTTAAAACAGCATGGTCAACGGTGTCAAAGGCTTTTGACAAATCTATAAAAAAAATGATGCACAGTACAGTTTTTTATCAAGTGCCACGATAATGTCATTTGTCACCCTCATCGTAGCGGTGTTGGTATCTAAAAGAAGTTAAAGGAAAATGTCAGCAGACTTAGACGATGAAGAAACTTTAGTTCAGAAATGTTAACTCAGCAAAGCAACTGGACATCCGGAACAAAAGGCTGAGTTCAGGGGAAAAATAAAATCAGAGATTAGTTGCAAGAACAACTGACATGGCCAGAAACAGCACAAAAAAGACAAGCCAACAGTGACCAAAGCTCCAAATGGTTACAGGAATACAAAACAGTTTTCACTACAAAACTAGGAAAAGACACTAATCTGAAGAAAATTTGTACAACTATCTGTCCATGCAGCAAATCTTATAATAAGAAATCAAAATCTAGAAACAAGTAGTTCCACACGAGCATCCAAAAAGGGAAAAACAAGTTAAAATAGTTAATAGAGATATTTCAAACTGAATGTTATACGGCCCAATAAAAAGTGCTTTTTAGTTCTAAGCGAATAGCTTGATTAGATTTTTCATTGACCTAATTGTACTTCATTTTGATCAGAATTACATAAATTAGAGTAATTAGTGGAAATGACTCATTTTAGAACAAAATGTGAATAAAAAGAGAATCTTAGTACAAGTTGACACGTCTTAATAAATAAAATCCAAAACTAGGACTTATCCTTAGAACATACATCTACATTTTTGTTACCAAAACAATGACAAGTTTGCCTTGTCAAAATTTATTGACCTTTCAAAACACATTTTTAAAATTGCACCGAAGAATACGGCAGCAATCTGAGTTTTTTAGTCTTTAATGAAGTTTTGCTATTGTCAATAGAATTAATAAGAATTTCCTTGTCTCTAGATCTTAGCTCTTAATGAAACAAAAAATTCTCAACTGTGCTGTTTTTGAGAAAAGCTTGGAAGGTGTAGAGCAAAGAGAAGTCAAAACAACTGAAAACCTGGGAAAATAGCTACAAAAATCCTCTTTTCTCCAGCCTGCAGCTGTGGAGAAGTCCCACTTTGTTAATATGAATCGTTTTAGTGCAAAAGATATTCAGAAAGTAACAAAATCACTCAGAGGTTGTTAAGATGAAACTCAAATACTTATTCCAAAAAAAAAATATATAAATATATATGATCTGTAGAACAAATAGCTAGTATTCACTCAAAACATCTAAAATAAAAATTTATAGCATGAAAACAAACTAATTTGAGCTTTTTGCATAGATTTCTTTCTGCTCCTTCTACACAGGTTGGACTCAAACCGTCCTGCAGATTTATGCTAAATCCACTGACAGACTCGTGCAATACTAAGAAATACTTGATTTTTTTAACTTTTAATTCTGACAATGTACAAAAAAGGAAAATCAAACATAATCATGATGCATGCAATGGAGAGAGCTCCATTTCTGTTTAACACATAGATGCTTGATTTCCCATGAGGCTTTGTTTTGTCGGTTTCTTAAGAAAATCCCAACTCAAATAGTTCAAAGACTTCCCATAATCCCCTTGGGTCTATCAAAGGCTCTGACTGTGTGGGGAGCCTTGGCAGCTGCAGATCCATGATTGTGAAAGTGTGGCTGTGTTTTATGAAACTCACATGTAAAAAAAAAAAACAACAACAACTTATCACATTTTTGAGAATGAATGGCTGGACAAGGTTTCACATAATAAACAGATTAAAAAAAAAAAAGGGGCAAATATTGAATCTATTGCATAGAGTATTACTCCAATGGTTTGGTAGAAAACTGTGGTAAAGTTTCCGCTCATAAAGACGTTAGAGGGCAAACACAAATGACTGTAGCTTTTGAAGGATATGTTATGCATGTATATGTATGAAAGCTAATTCTTCTCTAACTGTCCTGGTACATCGTCTGGTCTGTCCTGAGAGAGGATTCCTCCTTCATGTGGACATCCCTGAGGTTTCTTCCTGGAATCTGGTTTTTCTTTTGGGAGTTTTTTCTCACCGAGAAGGAGGGTCTAAGGGCAGGGATGGCCAGTTCAGCTTATTCTGTTCAGTTTAGCAACCAAATATTGTATTTTATAACTGATTTTATGTTTTGTACAGTTAGTGAAGCCCGTTGAGACGACTGTGGTGTAATATTAGGCTATTTAAATAAAATTAAATGGAAGTGAATTAGATATGACATGTCACAAAGCCTTATTAATTACTAAGTCATATTTTTGGAATGTGCACCGTCTGTATAATACAGCTGAAACCAGAAGTTTACATACACCACATAAAAACACACATATGCTTTTTTTCTCACCATCAGTCATAAGTTAAAAGTAAACGTTTCCTGTTTTAGGTCAATTATAATCAAAACATTATTTCTATTTGCTAAATGTCTGAGTAACAAAACTAGGGTTTTTTAAGACATTTTTTGTTACGTCTATCAAAGTCAAATGTTTAAATACGTTTCATGACCTTTGAACTGCAGTACTTGGGTCAAACGTCTTGGATATCCTTCCACGTGCTTCTCACAGGCCCATTCCTCCTGGCAGAGCTGGTGGAACTGAGCCAAGTCGCCATGCATGTCCACGCCTTTTCAGCTCTGACCGTCAATGTTCAACAGGATTTAGGTCCGGGCTCTGTGATCCACTCCAAAACACTGACTTTGTCATCCTTAAGCCACTTTGTAACTGGGTTGGCAGTTTGCTTCGGGTCATTGTCCATTTGTAAGAACCATCTGCGTCCAAGCTTCAACTTTCTGGCTGATGTCTTCAGATGTTGCTTCAACATTTCCCCATACTGTTCTTCCCTCCTGAAGTGCACCAGTCCCTCCAGCAGCAAAACAACCCCACAACATGATGCTACCACCCCCATGTTTTACTGTTGGGACGGTGTTCCGAGGCCTGCAGGCTTCAACCTTTTTCCTCCAAACATAACGATGTTTGGAGGCACAATAAATCTTTTCATGTTTCACAAGATGAGTAGTCTTTTGTGAATTGTCCCTTGTTTTATGCAAAGTAACACCTAACTCCCATTTAACAGTATTTTATGTCATTCTAGAAATAAAGAAGTTTTCCTTAAGTGTGGAAAACCTTTGACATAAATTAATAACAACAATTTAATTTTAAAATGGAAAAAATATTTGAATTCTTTTGGTTATATATTTGTTTATCTTCATATCTGTTAGAGATCATTTATTTATGACAAAATTCAGATAATAGCTATCCTCATAATATCTAGCGTCAGCATCTCTTCAGAAAGTTAAAACTGCATAAAAATGTAGAAAGTTAATACAATTTTGGAAAAGACATGCCTCTCAAAAGTGGAAAAATAATTTGGGAAGAAAAATAAAATTTCTATTAGTCAAATTTGGACAGTTTTCAAATATGGCTTTACGAATCAAATAAAAAGGTAAAAGAAAATTTGACTTTTACATTGAAAAATATAAAAAGGACGAAGAAAAAGTCGAAATAAAAAGAACATTAGAGTAACATCATAAAAATCTAAAGGAGCTTCAAAGTTTCCGAGTCTTCTATCGCAAAAAGTTCTGGAGATGATAAGTAACTCTTCCTCGTATTTTAAATGTAGCTTGCATCATATCATATGGTATGATTTCTATACAGCAGACTCCAACAAAAAAACGTTTGTTTGTTTTTGTCCTTTTTTTTTTTTTTCAGCTCCTTCAGCCAAACTTTCACAGAGAACAGAATCTCATTGAAACAAAACTGAAACTTCATCAGGAGGAATATTAAATCTCCACTGAGGCTTGATGCACAAATCCAATTGAGGCCACTTGTTCTGATTGATGTTGAATAAATATGTTTCTGTTTTTCAACCACATCTGACTGAAAATCGATATTTGAGCTTCTATCATCTAAAAAGTCACACTGAGGTTTTTCTTTTTCTAAAAATAATAATTCAGTCACCCTCCAAATGCCAGTGAACATCTGCTGTATTTCCCTGTGTCAGAATAGAGAGATGACACTACTGAAAATAATAATTACATTTGCAAACCACAAGATAAAGGATGAGGGTAAAACTTTCCAAAAACGTATACTTTATTTAAACAAAAGAAAATAATTGCCTATAGGTTTGGATTATTTTTTGTCATTAGAACTGAAAGTCTGAAAATGACAGCAGAACCACACTTGGGTATGAAGGCCGTGTCACACAGCCACTACGTACATTTAGCATATTTACCACCCTTGAAATTTCAGTCCTTCTACATTTTCTCCACCTGAATGAGATCAGTCTGGCCTCCTGCTGCCCTTTTGGAGGAATTTTACTCACACTTCACCTCATCATTCATGTAAATACTAAAGTCTTTCAATTATTTCAAAATGTATCTTTTTAATATCTAAGCATGCATTTATCCATCTGAAAGGTTTCCTTCAGTGACCTTTGGTCTTCGTTTTGCAGCACACAGTTTTATCTCATGTTTATTTTCAAAATAAAATCAGAGTTAAATAAAACGTTGATGCTATGCTTTTTTATGTCAAATCATGCAGTTTTTCTGATTCTAGTCAGGCTAAAAAAATCCTGTTGACACTTTCCTGCTTCTTCATAGAGCACCACAGCAGAGTTCACAAAATGCAGTTGGGGAAAGTTTCATACTGATCTTCTTGTTTTCTGTGCCCTCATTCTCTTTGTTTATTCATATAGAACAATGCTCTAAATATGCTCTGTATACATAAACAAGCAGATGTGAGATCACATTGTTTTCTAACGTCCATTTATTCACTGCATGAGCCTGACCTGAAGGGAATGTTCAACCACCTTTTTCTCAGCTGAAATGAGGGTTTCTAGATGCGTCATGAAGGATCAGGAGGACATTTCCCATTTATGTAAGAAAACAAACAAACAAACAAATGTGTTTAGAGTCTGACTTGTTATGTAGAACTTATACAGCCAACAACAGAAAAGTAGAGTCACATCAAAAACTCTATCATCGTGACACTTTATTCTGGACGTCCACATGCAATTTGTGTATTTTCAAGGAGGTGAAGTCCAAATTTCCTCATATAACCTCCAAAGGACTAGACAATGGGGCAAAATGTATTTAGTCAACCGCTGATTGTGCAAGTTCTCCCACTTAAAAATATGAGAGAAGCCTGTCATTTTTATCATAGGTATACCTCAACTATAAGACACAAAATGAAAAAAAAATCCCCAAATTTACTTTGTGAAATTTTTAACAAATTTAATGGAAAATTATGGTGGAAAACAAGTATTTGGTCACCTATAAACAAGCATAATTTTCTGACAGACCTGTAACTTCCTCTCTAATAGGATCATCTGTCCTCCATTGGTCACCCGCATTAATGGCACCTGTTTGAACTGGTTATCTATAGAAAAGACACCTGTCCACAACCTCAAACAGTCACACTCCAAACTCCACTATGGCCAAGACCAAAGAGCTGTCTAAGGACACCAGAAACAACACTGTTGACCTGCAACAGGCTGGGAAGACTGAATCTGCAAAAGGTAAGCAGCCTGGTTTGAACAAATCAACTGTGGGAGCAATTATTAGGAAATGGAAGACATACAAGACCACTGATGATCTCCCTTCATCTCTCCGCAAGAGCTCACCCCGTGGGGTCAACATGATCACAAGAACAGGGAGCAAAAATCCCAGAACCACATGGGGGACCTAGTGAGAGCTGGGACCAATGTAACAAAGGCTCCCATCAGTAACACTACGATGCCAAGGACTGAAACCCTGCAGGGCCAGATGTGTTCCCCTGCTAAAGCCAGTACATCTGTAAAACCATCTAAAGTTTGCTAGGGAGCATTTGGATGATCCAGAAGAGGATTGGGAGAATGTTCTGTGGTCAGATGAAACCAAAATAGAACTTTTTGGTAAGAAGTTAATGCATGCAAGTCAATGCATGATATTTCTGGGATTTTGGAGTTGTAGATTTAAATACCAACAAATATATAGTGTACTGAGTAACAAATATATAGTGTACTGAGTGCACTATATATTTGTGTAAAAACAAAAAACATAAAACTTTAAATTGTAACAAACACCAATGACTTTTCTAAGGGTAATAAGTCTACAATATGTAAAACAACCACAATAGTCAGACTATACAGTACCTAGCTTTTTATTATAGCAGCTCTTTTGATTACATTCTGTTAGAAACTGCTTCAGAAATATTGTCTTTATTTTGGCTGCACCTTAATTGAGGTGCCACCTCCATCTCCTCCACTACATCCATGAACCTCCTTTTTAGTCTTCTTCTAGACTTTTTTCTTGGACCGCATCCTTTCACCAGCATCATCACAGTTCCTCCTCTCAATGTGTCCAAACTCTTTCCATCTGCTCCTCAGCATTTATCTCCATTTATCTATACAACGATCGGTTCCTGTGATGGATTCATTCCTGATCCAAAGGAAAATGCAGGTCTTCATATATGGTTATAAAATAAGAGAGGATTGGAGGAAACAATGAAGAGAGGAGAATAAATACACCAATAAATACAGTAGTGGGACTTTTGGGTAACTAAAATAGCAACTAAACAAAAATTAAAACACCTAAACCAACCTGATGGACTGTTTCCAGCTGAGATTAATTATTCATTATATAGTGACAATTCCTGAGAGAGAAAATATGATTTAAAGCTCTTTTTAAAGCATGGAAAGAAAAGGCATTTATAGAGTGACACATTTGGGCTTTGCAAGTATGTCATAAGCTGTAATAAAGCAAAAATATTGCAGTAAATCATGTTGAAATCCTCTTAAGCAGCACAAAAGAGAGTCTGATCCGACATGACAAATGCTTACCCTTTCCTACCAATTACTCCCCACGTCCAAACGCATTGTTCTCTTTGACAATAATGGCCCAGATCTAAATCTCCTTGACCCATTTCATCTCAGGTTCCTCCGTTCAACACCGCTCTTTCTTCCAAGCACAGATTCTTCTGCAGATCTGTGTGCGTTTGGTGGGAAACAGCGGCCGCCAGAGGATGTCAGTGTTGCTCCATAGTCTGCCTCGCCTTCATCAGAAGGCTCTGTACCACGCTCTTCAGAGCCTACCTTACCCTCTGAAATCAGACTCAGAGGAGCTTTTGACAAGCAAGGACAGGGAGAATCAGAAAATCTATGAGAGAGCTAATGGACAAGTGAATCTCAGAGAATTGCCTTAGGATGGAGCCTCAGTAAGTGATCATCCCTTTGTCAGGATCTGCTGTGGAGGGTAACACCTCCGCCTGCTCCACCACAGTCTAAGCCTCATGCAGATATTTCCCCAGATATTCATTTCTTTTGAAGTCTGGAAATGTGTGCCATTTATCACCAACTCTAAACATTTTGTTCGGATGCCCTTGAGCAAGACTACGGAAGGTGGCGAAATAAACACGTGCACGCATTTTAAAGCACACGGTGCAGCCAAACCATCTAAAAATAATGGTAGTATGAATAACTTTCATTTATTTTGACTAAAAATAATGAAGTTTTCGACTTTACCTGTTATTAAAGTTAACTTTCCAGGAAGAGAAATGAGCAGAAATACTAAAAATCAGCTAAATATTCTGCTTATATTTCCCCCTCTCATTGGCATGATCCCTGTTGTTTTCAGCCGCTTAAGGCTGATAATGAAAAGCATGCAGTGGGCGAAGCAGGCGATTAATCAGAGCAGATGTGTTTCTAGGTGAGTGCCAGACCGAGTCTCCAAAGCACAGCGGCCTGACAGCTCCGAGCCCGACTTCGAGCCGAGCCCTCGCCTCTCACCCAAGGATCGGCCCTGACAACACGTGTGCCAGCCAGCCTTATTACAATTAATTAGTGCTTGCCGACATGTCTTCACACTTCAGAAGCGATCATGTCTCGTCTTGGCCAACAAAAAGGCTGCTGGTGGTCTCTTGTCATGTTTGCTGGCCTGAAAAATCTGGCTTGACACCGTACAAGAGACCCACGGTGGTTTCATCCTCAGGCCGTTCAAACCTGATGTGACATATCAGCGCTTTTACCTTTCAAGCTCGTAGTGATGCAACTGTTTTAAGACATACGAATGACTATAATTGAAAACAACAGGTAAGCTGGAGAAGAAAGTCAGTAATTAATGACAGCATGTTTTTAGTTTCTTCACAAAAAAAATAGGTTTTTGGTCCGAATGAGTCATAGAAGTAACACATTTCATTATTTCACTGATCATATCACTGTCTTTCATCAAATTCTAGTCAGAGAATCCATCCACCTGAACTGGGCGAGGACTCACGGCTGAAGCAGTGACGTTTTAACTGTCTCTGATCAGAAATATGTCAAAATTTGTTGGTGAGTATTGTAACGACTTTGACACTAGGATAGTGCAGCAAAGCCCAAAGATTCACACCTTCATTTGGTTCAATTTCTTTCACACTGAGACCACTAAATTGTCTGGAAATGTCACGTAGTCACAACAGCTGCTTGTTTGAGAGGGGGATTATAAAACGAGAACTAACCAAAAGAGCAAACAGCACAAAGAAGAGAACCCACGCCTCTGTGAACTACCGTAGTTTGAGAAGTTCCTACAACCTCTCACTAAACAGTTACCAACAACATCTGCATGATGTAGAATTCCTGCCATGGACAACTACAAATGACCATCTTAATGGCCTTGTGATGGAGTGTCTGCCCTGTTACCGGGAGGTTGTGGGTTAAATTCCCCATTGCGTCATACCAAAGACTCAATAAGGGGTACCGAGAGGCCAAAATCCCTTACCTTTATTGAGATGTAAACAGTCATTCCATTTGTTATTCTATTTGTTCTATTATTCTACATTTTTTTTATTACAAGTTACAAACCGGCCAGTCAGGTGCCTCAATAGAAGTGTGTGGTCTCACGTCGAACGTCCTAAATGCTGGATTGACAGATTGTCCTGAGCCTGCTTTCAGGGGGCGTGGCTTTCCACCAAGCTCACTCCTGGTGGCGAGAGCGGTTGCCATAGAAATGTTGAATCAGACCAACTCAAACCAGCCACTGCTCATTGTTTAAAAACGCCTACGTCAGTATGGCAAACAAATGGCGACTACAGTCTATGTGTAAACATGGGCAACCACACATAACCAGCTGAGTGGCCCAGTCGTGGGTTAAGCCACAGTTGGGTCGTATCAGAAAAAAGGGGTCCACTCCCCCCTGCTTGACACTCGCCATTAAGGGGTTCAATTTGGGGATTTTAACCAGCAAATGGTTCCTAAGCGCAGATGTGTCTGCAGTGCACCACCTCCCCAAGGGGATGGGTCAAATGCAGAGAACAAATTTGACTCATGTAGGTGTGCAACAACTGATGGGACCTTTAATTTCGAACAACGGCCCCAAATTTCCATCATTTTGTAAAATTATATAAAAAATATTAACCTTTAAATCAAAAGCTGCTGCAAAATTATGTATTTTAGGCTTCAGCAGTTTTTCTAAAACTCCCACAAAGCTCAGAGGAGATCACTTTGTTTACTGCATGAGAGCCATCGTTGATGGATTTGTTCCAACATCTGGAAACAAAAAGTGGATTTTTCAACAATGCGGCGGCACATTTACAACAAAAAGAAAGAAAAGCATAAACTGCCTTTTTACAGGGATGCACTGAAATGAAACTCAACAAAAAGTAAATAAATAAAAAAACCCACTGGGATCATGCCAACGAGAGGAGGAAACATAAGCAGAATATTTAGTGGACCCAATCGCATGGGTCTGTGTGCGTGACTGAAATGCAACAGAGATCCCAATCTGTGATGCAAAACTATACCAAAGACTCTGCAGCCAACATGGATCTATAACGTACAAAAATGTTTCCTCTACAGGAATATTAATGCAATAACGCATTTTAAATGGATTTTAAAAAAATGGAAAAAGGGAATGCAGATTTGTCCCCTTTCCCCATCTTTCAGTCTTCATTCTAACACATTAATCACAAATGTATACGATTTTAATTTTTGCAACATCTTTCAAAATTTAATATTGGGAGCCGGTTTAGCTCGTGCTGGTTTGCGGTGCCTTCCCTCCATGAAACCTGGGTTCAAGTCCGAGCTGCTCCCTGTTTCCTTCTCCGCCTCTGTGCCGGTCCCAATCCCGGTTGCCTTGAGAGGGTTGCGTCAGGAAGGGCAAGAAAAAAAAAAAAAAGGAAGGGCATCCGGCGTAAAACATTGCCAAGCTTACCATGCGACTCGTTCGTTGTGGTGACCCCTGATAGGAAAAGCCGAAAATGTAATATTGAACTAATCTTGATGTAAATAAGAACAACCTACACAGACACGATAAAAAAAAAACACCCAAGAACAAACATCAGCACCAGGTTTAAAAGCACCTAAACGCAACTGAAAATTTTAGATGATTACACTGCATTATCTCACTGTGCACTTTTTACCAGAAGTTACCATGTATGCTCAGTGAAAGTGTTTATTTGATTTATTCTAACTTCAATGATCCATGAATCTTTTTAAATGTCATACATAAGTTATGGCTCGGTTCTTTCTAAATTACTTTGCTTTCATCTCCAGCGTTGAAGACTGTTGGCGTCACACTAAATATTCTCATGATGTTGCTTCAGCTAAGCTGTAAGACTAATTTTGACTCTTGCTGTGTCTGATCAGAGAGCAGCTCTGCTAGGAGCTGAGGCTCAACGGTTCGGTTGGTAAGGAAAGGACGCTGGTCTCATTTTGGGTCCAATGCGCGGAACCTGGAGCGTAGATTTAGGCGCATTAAGCGAGACAAAAGAATCTCCTAAAATAACAGACGGATATCGCTAAAACAAACATTACTGTGACTGCCCTAACTCCAACTTTGTTAGTGACACGTAAAAGAAACAAACTAAAAAGACAGTCAGACACTGCGACATGTGAGCCGTGTTAGCACATACAGACTAACACCCAACCAAATATTTTGAAAGAGCATCATATACCTCTCAAAATCGCTTCCAGATCAGTTAGCACAACCAGAATTACCAGTAATATCATGTATAAGGCGCTTCCAATCACAAGATGCATTGTGATTTTTGAAAAAAGAAATTACAACATTTAAGTGCACCTTATAGTGCAGAAAAAAACAGATAAAATGTCAGTAGTTTCTTAGATTTGTTCTCCAATTCTACTTTACAAGAAGAATGAACTAGTAAAAAAAATAAATAAAAGATTTCCATTAACACTATTGAGATTCATTTTTGACTTATCGGTTTTTACATTCAAAGTTAGACTGAAAACATTCCTCTTTGGACAGGCTTATTGTCAGACTAGTTAGTATTCAGAGATTATTTAACTTAATGTTAATTGTTTAACTTAAACTTAATAACAATAACTATTTGTTTTAAAAGGCTGCTAGAAGTTGAAGCTGGGGTAACTATGGTGTACTGGGGCTCTGTCCTCTTTTCTTTTCTCATCTGTCTCTGCAGTTCCTCTCTTCTCTACTTTTGATCATCATTTATCATTTAGTTCTCCATGCCTCTGTTTGGTGCAGTACGATTCATGTATTGTCCCTTTTTCCCTCTCCCCTCCTGGGGAGTGGGAGTGCTTCCAGATTCCAGTTGGCTCATCCGTGCTCCTGTTCCTGACTGTGTACCTCCTCTCTGCTCCTCCTCCTAAACCTGGCTGTGGTTCCTGCCTCCGGCTCGACTCGCGCCCCTGACTGTCCCCAACCCCGGCTGGATGAAGCTCGTCTGCTGGACTTTATATATGTAGTTGTAGAGGTAGATAAGTTAATTCTTCTCTAAGAGTTCTGTTACATCGCCTGTCCGTCCTGGGGGAGGATCCCTCCTTCATGTGGGCACCCCTGAGGTTTCTTCATTTTTTTCCGGAATCCGGTTTTTTAGGAGTTTTTTCTTACCACGAAGGGAGGTCTAAGGGCAGGGATGCCAGTATAGCTTAGTCAGTTTGTTAGTTTATTTTAGTATTTTCCTATTGACTCTTTGTATTCATGATCCTTTTGAGTTCATGTTTTACTTCAAAGCCCATCGAGACGACTGTTGTTGTGATTTTGGGCTATACAAATAAAATTGAATTGAATTGAATTGAACTTATTGTCTGTAAACTTTTGTTAATTGAAACACTCAGAAATAGTATGTTGATTGATATAAATGGAAAAAATGCCAATGCAGAAAATGTTGAGGTAAAATAACTTGTTTTTCATTAAAAATCTCAAAACAATTATCTGTTTTCTAGATAAAAACTTTGCTCGGACTGTAAGTTTGGCCGGTTTGTCTGGCAAACAGGCGTGTGGACTCATGGGCCTTTGGGGTGCTTGAGCATCTCGTATTAAAAAGTGCCTCAATGCCCTCTGTTTTCTTTGTCTTTTTATTTTATCTTTGTAGTGACATTAATACATTTCTGTTAAAGATACAAGAAAAAATGTGTCTATAAAACCCCCCCGATAATCATTTTTTTGTAATAGCTGCCGCTTCTGTCTTTGCCGCTCCGCTCTCTGCTGCCCCATGGAGAGCTGAAGGGATGACGTAATGGCGAATCACCTTGAATCTGAGAGTTCTGGTCTAACGAGTCGCCGTCCACCGATTTAACGAGCTTAAACACGGATAATATTTTAAAAAATACGCTTTATATTAGTCAAGGAGTCAGTTTTAACATTAGCCAGACGTCTGAGCAGATCGTTCTGAAACAGGAAGTTTGCCACGTTGGGTGCAGCGGTCAGGAACTGGAGGTTTCAGAGCCAAAATGCAGGAAACTGGGCTTAGAGGCAGAAACGCAAACATTTAATAGATAATTCCAAACAGGAGAATCAAGAAGCAGATAAAATAGATGACAACCTGGAGTGACTGGTAGAGGACAGAACGTGACCAAAAACACCACTGAAAAACGGAACTAAACTGAAGATCCTCACAGCAACAGTATGAGGATCTCTGTGAATATTATTAATAATTTCAGCATTCTGGGGATACAGGTTCTAGGATATCTGTATTTTAACCATTACCATTTGTATTGAATTTCATTCATGTTGATTGTGCCTGCAGCACACTGTCTCAACATAAATAGCGTCCAGTGTTTTATTGCTTTGATGTAATCCAAGGCTACAATTAAGTGAACAAATTCATGCTGACAAAAAAGACAATTGTATCACTTTCACCTACACAGGTATCATGGCTGAGTAATTTTCTATTAGTAGTTTATTTTAAAATGTTTGTTAATTTTCGATTTTTTAAAGGACAAAAAAAAAACAAAAAAAAAATGTTTTTGCTGCCCTTTTCCAACTTTGAGCCCCTGCCCCTCTAATATCCTGTGCACGCCCCTGCTGGCAAATGTAATCAAACTGTTTCGCATCACGCAGTGGTCAGCTTGAAGAAGTATGCTTGGGCATACTGAACTCTGGTGCAGATCCAGTCTGAACCTTGCATGTGCCAGAGCATTCTCCAAAGCCAAGAAAACATTTCTGCAGAAGTTGGAAAGACAGCCTGCAGGAGCAGGAGACGCCAGATCTCCATAATGTTTGACATAGAAAAAGCAAATGCTGCTATTGTGCATGCATCACCACTTGGAAACTAGAATGTTTTATTTAAGGAAGTTGGCACAAGGCAATTCATGATTGACTATTCAGGATTTTTGCATCTGCAGTTTTACCCCCCCCAAACCCAACCCTTCATTGTGAGTGTCACACTGAAAGCATCAGGTATCAAACTATTTCCCTGCAGCCTGATGTCACTGCTGGAAAGATTTGGATCAAACTGGACATTAAGAATGTGGAATTTTAAACTATTTGATTCGATTTTGCTCAGGTTGACGTTCCTTGTTTGAGACTCGTTTTGTTTCTTTAAATAAAAAATTAAAGAACATGTCACTAACCTGAATTAGGAGTAGCTGCCATTAGTGCCATCCTCACAGCTCATGCGCTAGATCTCCAGAAGAAAACTTTCAGTTTGTGTGCAGAGTGGACCCCCCCCTGGCTTACACAATGACATGCAGAAGTCTGTGTGATGAATTGCCCGCCTCTAAAACAAGTTTTTCCTACAGGATCATCTGAAGGGACACCATGATGTTACGGTTTTCTTCACACTGAAGGGCTCCCAACTAGTTTATACCAGAAAACAAATACATCAATAAAAAACACTTCACAAAGTTATAGGCTTAGTCACTTTTGCTCATCTCTCATTATTTTTCAATCAAGAAAATGAAGGATTTTTGTACTCCTTAATTTCCTTCTGTCATTTTAACTTTTGGTAGAATTTGCTCCTCAGAACTCATTATTACTGTCACTCCACACATCCATTATCCAAAACACACATCTCCAAACACTTCCTTAAGGTTAGTTATTAAAGAAAAAAAAAGGCAACCATCTCCGTTCTCGCCACCAGTGTTGGGGGTGTTGGATTACAAAGTAACGAATTACTGTAGTTTAGTTACTTCTGCTGGTAGCACAGTAACTTAACGAAGTACAGTTCACATTTCAGGTAATTAATTACAGTTATTCGACTATAGAAATAGAGGATAGGCTAGTTAAATATAAAGTAGTTGTTGTCACAAACGCACACGCATGTCTGCGCAGAATCTATGTGTCAGCTTTTAAAAGTCACAGAATCAACCAAACTTCTGTAGTTTCCCATTTTGAGCTTAATTCTGGAATGTTAATCAGGTTCTGATAAATGCAGAACAAACAAAACTCCACCAAACTGAAATCTTAAATCTTACCTGCGAATGAAAGAAAAGGGAAATCAATGACAAGACACTAACCTCCCTAGACTAACACATGTGAAAGAAAATAATCAGACAGACACACATAAAGATACACAAACCCAACAAAGTCCCACTCTGATAGAAATAAATTACACAAAACATAGAACAAAACCAAATACGGCCACAGCCGTAACAGTGCCCCCTTCCCTTTCAGAACAGCATTATTTTGCCACAATTTTTGGAGGAACGCACGGATTGGTTGTTCCAGAAATCTTGGACAACAAGCCCCCAGGTCTTCAATGAATGCAGACTTTCTCACACTCTTTCAGACACACTCCATAATGTTGACATCAAGGGCCTTTGCATCACTTCCTGTTACCTTTTCCCCTTTTTTATGCCTTTGACTGCATGTTTGGGGTCATTGCCCTGTTGCAGAATAAACTTGAAGCCAATCGTACGCCTCCCTGTTAGTTTTGCATGATGGATGAGTATCTCCCTGAATTCCTCAGCACTGAGAACACCTTCAAAGTAGCCGGTAAAGAAGCGGTCGAATTGAATTGGTTTGTCTTTTATTACAGAAGACATTACCCCTCCTCCCTCAGAGGCTTTCTCGTGAGAATTGAGAGAGCCTTTCAGAGAAGAGGTGAAACGTCTTTTACAATAAAAGACAAACCAAGTCCAGTTGACTGCTCCTTTACCCACTACTCTGATGGAATCTACCTTTTTTCATGGTGCTGTATGCCTACCTATCTGTTGAAAAATTCTGCAGCCCCTTCAAAGTAGACAACAAGGAAGAAAAAAAACATAGTTTGTCCATGTGATTCAAATTCAAAATCAAATACATTTGATTTCTAAAGCACCTTTCAAGGAAAGAGAACAGCTCATAAAAACAAGCAAGAATGAAAAAAAACACCAATCCCCACACATGAAATAAAATAATAAAAATAAGTCCCTCAAAATAAAATACACAAAAACAAACAAACAAACAAAAAAAGATTCTAAAAAGCTAAAGAACAGAGAACCCAGAAGGCACCATCTGCCCCATCCTCCTGTTGACTCAAGCACCTCCCGGCCCACAGTCCCCCAAACTCGGGTCCAATGCGCGACCTACTGTCATAGCTTTGTTCACACTGCATATGCGGGCACAACCCCCCCCAAAAGTGTTCTTTATCCACTGATTTGTGTCTTGTGTAACAAGTGTTTTGTTGTTAGTAATTCATATCCACCAAATTCATGTTAAATAGTTATCTCTGTTGATGTTTGTCCCTGTATGTGTGGTAGAGCTGGAACTTACCACGTTTACGTTGTACGCGGCTGTGAGCACGCACACAGGAAGCTGAAGGATATGAATGACGTGAGCCATGCTTATCTTTGTGGCAAAAGCTCGCTCTTTATCAATTTATTTTTTATTTAAATGGCCAATATCATGCTAGTCTTCAGCCTTTCAGAGTAAAATATATCCATATCAATGAAAATATATTAGTTCTGGCACACTAAAGAAGGATTTTTTTAATGTTATATGAGTTTTTTTCACAGCTCATTTTCTCACCCGGAAGTAAGACGACTTGATCTCTGAGGCTCCTCCTTTTGCTCACTGTAGGTGCCGCCCATTTCATGACGTCAACCACGGCTGGCCTTAGCAGCGTGTCTGCGTTTCGTCCACGAAAACAAACAACATGCGAACTTTTGCAAAGATGGGTGTGCATTGTGTGCATATAAAGACAAAAAGGAGCAGATCACGGAGAAAGTGTGTGTGTGTGTGTGTGTGTGTGTGTTAGCCAGGGGGCGGTGCTGGCAGCACAGAGTCTTCCTGGAAGGGGCGGTTCCTCACTTTGTGATCTCACAATTTGAGGACCCAGTCGTTTTCCTGGATTGGGAGGAGCTGCTGGTCAGAGAGCAGGTTTTAGAGGAATGCTCAGAAATGCATGAATGGAACAAAATAACGCTTTGGAGTTGTTTTTTGTGATGAATTAACATCATAATACACTTAAGACCTTAAAAAAAGATTTTTCATGATGTATGTCCTTTAAGTTATTGTTAGTCTTTAGTAAATAGTTCAGTAGCCGTGAAGCCGATGTGCGCAGTTCTGAAGAAGTATCTTAGCTCACACCGTGTTTTGCGAGCTGCTAACACTCAGTCTTCTTTCTTTAGTGGATTTTATTTTATTAGAGGAAAAAATCAGGCTGAATTAAGGACAACTGTTGATTATTCTTAGTCCTGTTTAACAGGTACAGTTATTTGCTTTTCTGATTGAGCATGGACACAGAATCCTGCAGGCTATGAATGAGAATGAACGTTTCATTTACATCCACCCAAAGTTGTCCTCAATCAACGCCAGAACACAATCCAATGTAAACAGGGAACGGTTACATTCCAACCTTTTACCTTTTATTTGTTGGACGGTACAAAAAAACCTGAACAAATGAACAAACTTGAACGAGATCCCTTGAGAGATGTGGAACCAGACATTCTGCCAAGAGTGAAAGTGACCAAGCAGAACAACCGAACCCTCTGGAGTGAGGAGACCCTCAACCTGGAGCAGTTTGCTTTGCTGCCTCTGGAGGTTAGGGTATGGGTCAAGGAACTTCTGGAGTGATGGTTCACAAAGCACAACGTGGCCTGCAGCAACAGAAGTGTTGAAGACTTTTTCTGAGAGACCCCACTGAGCCGTACTGGTCCCAGATATTTGAAAAAGAAATACCCGTTGGGTCAAGGGTTCTATTTCTAATCCAGGTCAAGCTAAAATACAAGGCAAAAATCTAACACTAAAACACTCTTTTTGTCACTACAGGGAGACACATTAATCTGGAATGCAGAATGTGAAACTGAATTGCTCCATCTGTTCTCCTCGATAAACCCGGGAGCTATTAGGAAGTAAACGAAAAGACACAGATCTGAACACTTAATGCAAGGATGATCATTCGATGGCTCAGGTATTGTGGGAGCTCTTCATGTTCTTCATCCAGTCAGGAGTCGACAGTCTGTCAGAGACGTGCACAGGATTTTAGAGGGGCAGCTGCTCAAAGTCTGAAAGGGCAGCAAAAATACCTTTTTTGTCCTTCAAAGAATACGAAAATGAAGTAAAGTTTTAAAATAAACAAGTAATAGATACATTCTCAGCTACTGTAGGCGTAAGTGGTACAATTATCATTTTTTCATTTCAACAAATTTATGTCGGCATGAGTTTGTTTGCCTTATCATAGGCTTGGAAGTCTATACTGTCTTCTGTTAATAGTCCTCAGTTCTACACTGTCAGGTCATCTGCTTTTGGTTTCTCCATGGTTTTTGTCCTGTTTAAGTTTATTTATTAAATGTTTACGTTTCTGCCGCTAAGCCCAGTTTCCTGCAGAAAGCCTGTCCAGAACTCTCTGTATCCCTCTCAGGGTCACGGAGCTGCAGGGGCCAACCCAGTTACTGTTGGGTGAACGCAGGGTGCATGCTGAACAGGGGACACACACTCACACATTCACACATAGGGGCAACTTAACGACGCCAAGCATGAAGCATGTTTTTGGACTGTGGGAGGAGTATGGAGTGCCCAGGGGAAGCCCACACATGCACAAGGAGAACATGCAAACTCCAAGCAGAAAGGACCCAGCCGGGATTTGAACCTCCTCGCTGTGAGGCACGAGTGCTAACCACTTCGCCACAATGAAAGTTGGAAATTTGAACCTGTACTCAGAGGGTTGTAGCATCTCTGTCAGGGCAGAAGGTCATGGACATGAAATCTTTTCCTTTAACCTTGTAGGAAAAAATACCTGTTACCAAGGGAACAAAGATAGAAAAAAAACTCCTTGTTTTTAAGAAGGTACAAGAAATGAAACAGTGGTGTTTTTAGTCCAGTTTTAGATCGGTAACATGACTCAACACAAACCCAATCAGCTAATGAAGAATTCAGTTTTACAAACTACAGAAAAAGATGTAGAGCATAGATGCTCAGACTTTTTTTGACTCTATGATTTCTTGACTTTCTCCCAACAGTGAATGAAGTTAGACTGTGGAGATGAATCGTCAAAAGAGAATTGGGACCAGAAGTTTTAGTTTCTAGGACATTTATTGCAAACATGGTCCTTTACAAAAAATAAAAAAAAGATAGTTTTTATAAGTAAAAAAATACCAAAGTAGAAAAATTAAAGAAATCCTAATGGAAACAAAAATATCTGAAATTAGACAAATTTAATTTTTACTTAATTAAGTAAAATATTTACTGTTTTTTTTACTATTACCTTTAAACATGTCATTCAATCCCCCAAATTATATCTGTGTAGTTGCGTCACGTTATTGAATGTTATGTCAGGTGCATTGTTCTCTGTGTAGTAGAGTTTTTTGCAGTCACCCTCATTTCCCTGACTTTAATAATAATAATAATGGATTAGATTTATCTGTGCTTTTCCAGACGCTCAAAGCGCTTACAGTGTGTCCATTATTCCGTAAGTCCTCATTCCTACTTGGTGATGGTAAGCTATGGTTGTAGCCACAGCTGCCCTGGGGCAGACTGACGGACGCGTGGCTGCTAGTTCACGCCTGCGGCCCCTCTGACCATCACCTGGATCATTCATACACACTCACACACCAGTGGAGCCACACTGGAGGCAAGGAGGGTGAAGCGTCTTGCCCAAGGACACGGTGACTGTTGGCTGTGGGGGAGCGGGGATCGAACCACTGGCCCTTCAATCATTGGACAACCTGCTCAACCACCTGAGCCACTGCCACCCCTTTGATTGTCAAAGTTCCTCTAGGTTTAGTAAACTTTAGAAACACATTGATAAGAATAAAAATTCATAATAAACAAATACAGAAACAAGTCTTGACAAATTTTAACTATAAATGTGGTAAATTGTCTTGCAGTGGCATCCAAATTGATCGTGACTTTGCATTCTGCTGCTGTTTCTTTATTGTTATTCCCAACTTTCCCTTCAGTGTTCCTTTTTACAAGCAAGCCTCTTCACTGTAGAGAGGGTTCGCTGTCGCTGTGCTCCGTTAACATCTGCTTAGAGATTTAAAAACATCTGCTGACTTTTATGCGGAGAAGTGAAATAACTGGTCTGCAGATCCAGCAGCACTTAAGCAAGGAGGGTCTTTGGATGCTAAGGTATCCCTGAAGTCTGAAATTACACTTCTGACAAAAAATGCTAATCACAATGGGCCTTTTTTTCCCCATTAAGACAGCTGTTGTGCTTTTTGGAAATGCACTTTGATTTAATTTGCCATTTGTTGAAAAATCCAACATTGCTTTTTTTTTTTAAACTTTTTTTTCCAAAGGCCTATTCTTGCTTAAAAAGTGAGTGTATGGGGGAAATCAATGTAACAGAGCATGAAGTTAAAAAATTCTTTTTTTGTAATGAAAAATTTTTTTAGTTGGAGGGAGTTGAAAGTCTGTGTTGCCCAGCGAAAGCCCCAAAACATCACTGCTCTAGAGCAGTGTTTTTCAACCAGGGTGCCCCGTGGGAGATGGTCAGGTGTGCCGTGGGAAATGACCCATTCACTAATCTAAAAACATTTTCCATCTCCATCTCCAGGTCCAGGATATCAGCTCTGTGTTCATCCAAACAGGCCCTGATAAAACACTGAGTAGTTAGGAATATAAAAGATTGTTAAATACTTTTTTCTTTGTGTTTATTTGATTCTATTAAAGACATTTTGATAAGAATGACGATACTGTGATTTAGCCACAGCTTCAGCTCTGTTTTTGGAAAAGTCCCGCCCCTTCAACTGTCTCCACCAATCATTCTTGGAGGCTTAATCACACGTCATCAGTCTGACCAATCAGAAGTGGTTAAAGTCTTCACTTCCTTGTTCAGATTCTGCTCATAAAGTCTCTCAGTTCCAACTAAAATACCAGCTAAAGCTCGTCTTTAGCGGTGGAACTTTCCACAGAATCCGCTGTCAGACTGTGGAAAAAGTGATCAAAACAAAATTCAGAGAGTGTCTGCGATCTGCGGCATTTTCGCACTACATCTCCCATGATGCACCGGGTTAAAGTGACAGCGTCTCAGCGTACAATGAGTCTTCCCTGTTAAACGTCTTGAAACCACAACAAACACATCAAACAGGTTTTAAATCTTCTTGATGAAATCAGAGGTCAACAGTTTAGGTTTACTTCAGGGTTTGTGTTTATTAACAGCCAAACATCCCAAAGTTTGGTCCAAGTCATCTTTCTAACTGAAACACTTTTCTAATAACATCTGGATTATTTTACATGTTGAACTGAAGTAGACGTAATAACAACACTGAAGAAACAGGATTAAGGTGAAGTGGCCAACAGACACAATTAAACTAAATTCAAACCATTTAATGATTTATCAAGAAATAAAACACTTTTGTTAAAGTTTTCAAAGATTTAATTTTTGATTAAGAAAAAAGAAAAACTAATCAAACTTCAACATGTTCACTTTTTGTGTAGCTACAGAAAACATAAATAAAATGTTAGCCTTTTTGCTTAAATTTGATCAAACATATTGAGATCATACAATTGTTCAAAAAATGACAGTTGCCTTTGCACTAACATTGAAATAAATATAAAAAGCAAAATCACCATTTAGAAAGAATATATTTGATTTTATTTGAGGTTACATAAAATTGCATGTTAATAAACTGAAGGGAAAAAGAACTACCAGGGTAAAAATGTTAAATTATTTAGTTGAAAATTATTACGGTAAACTAACGTAACTTTTATTACATCTTTTAGAAAAAACAGCAGCAACTTCCATCTTTTTCTGGAAAAATGCCTGTGAGATTGCAGAGGGACTGTAGATGAACACAGACTATGAGTTTCTCCTTTGCTCTAGAGGAGATCTTCATGGAGAAATTGGTCAAAATACCAGCAACACTTTGTGAAAATGTTTGATTGCTGTCATTGCCAACAAAGGGTATATAACAAAATGCTGGATTGAACTTTTGTTTTAGACCAAATATTTATTTTCCACCATAATTTACAAATAAATTATTTTTAGGTAAACCTAAGTTTAAAATTACAGTGGGAGAATTTACACAATTGGTGACTGGCTAAACACTTTTTTGCCTCTCTTTGCCAGCAAACTCATATTTTATCTGAGATGTTGACAGAATCTGACAGCAAATATGAAAAGCAGTTATAAAAACACCACAAAATAAAGAAAAACAATGTAGTAATCGCCAACAGATAGATGCAGATGCCAAAATTATATAATTTGGGGTTAGTGGCTGAGAAAAAAAAAAAAAAAACTTTTCTTGGAAAACAGAGCTCTTTTGAAGGGCGCAGCATTGTGGATACACCAATGTGACTGTCCCAGCCAGTTATGATAAAAATGACTTGTGCTGTCAAAGCAGTTACTAATGGACCAATGTATTACTTCTGTAATTAGCTGTGACACTGAACATGTCAGCCAGATTAAGACTGAATGCAAGACAAAGACCCCACACTGACAGATGCATGCCAGTTAATTAGGGACAGTCATTTTATCATGGTCAGCGCTAAACGCTGTTTTACTCAGATTTGAAAATTAAAACTTAAAACTTCCAGCCCCCCACATCCCCAAACTCATAACATTAACAAAAGAAAATTTAAAGAGTTTTACAAGTTTTGGCACTCGTCAAATTAAAGTCAGGATTAAGGGAGCAAATGCATGATGCAACCCAGGTTTCACTCTTTAAGACTGGAGATGTCGCCGGTGACACCTAACACAGTAGATCTTCAACCATCAACACGGACATCGTGAATCAGCTGCGTCTGACGTGGAGAAAAGCAGCTTTTTATATCGGCTTTTAACAACTTCCTTACCAAAGTAATGTGTTGGATATCAGCACGAAAACTGCCTTTCTCTGTTTTTAGGAACTACATTAATTAGAGTTACAAGGGATGAAAGAATGTAAACACTTGAGCTAAAGTGTTGTACCACCAACAGCAACACTGGCTTCAACTTAAATAGTTCATTGTTTGCCTTTCTGTCTTGTTTACCTTAATGTTTGACGCAGACTTTAATTGTTTATAAATAATTTTACTATGAATTAGTGAAATAAATTGTTTGTTGATGCACATTTAATGTTAATGGTGGATTATATTTCTTCCGTCAAAGGGATCTAGGAGTCTCCTCGTGGAAGGTTTTTCTTTGAAACAAACTTTGCTTCATCATCTGGACAAAAATGAGCGTTAAGAGGTGAACTTTCCCGCTGAAATGATGCTCTGGGCCACGTCTCATACCACTGTCCTCCGCTGGTTAGTCTTTATAGACCAGCAGTAGCAGAGCGAGGTGCTGGTTCTGTAGCCGTTACCATGACAACAGGTCATGGTAAAATTAACAATGTTAAAGTACTATTGATTTATTCCTTTTTTAGGTGACCATAGTGTAAATTGGGTGGTCAGAGCCTCAGCGTTTCTGATGATTGACACCTCGTGGGGCATTATCCCACTGAAACATGTCTGCTGTAACATGTATGTACAATGTTCCCTCATTTATTGCGATGGTTGTTTTCTACAAACATCGTGCAAAAGGTGATCTGTAAAAGTTAGAATTACAGATGTTTTAAGGCTGTAAACCCCCTCACTCCACACTTCAGAAACCCTTTCTCAGACTTTTCTCTTGTTTAAACTCTCAAAGTTCAAACCTTTGTAGAAAAATGATATCTATATAGATTTTCTGAGCTGAACACATTGTGTACAGGAGGAGGAGGTTGCTCGACAAGGTCAACAACCAATCAGGACGCAGAACACAATGTGCTGTGAAAAAAAAAAAAAGAAAATTGCTCAAACCTGAAAATTTGGGATATTTTTGACAAAAAGAAATATAGCAATGCAACAAAAGGACTTATTTGTACCTTCAGGCTATGCATCAATAATTCCTGGAAGCAAAAGGAAATACAAATAAGTATTAAAGAATGCATTCCTTTGGCATGTGTTTAAATCCACAGTTCATGAATTCCTTGTTGGGACCAACAGAATTTAATCTAAGATAATTTCCACGATGCGGCTCTGTTTAGCCTTTTACCTCACCAGAGAAAAAGTCCAAATGATGTCAAATAAATTGAAGTTTTCAAACAGAACCTGGTTTAAGGAATATTTTAGAAATACCATGCAATAACAGAAGCACATTTGCAGTGCCTTATAAGCCAGGGTTCGAAGCAGGAAGCACCCTTCATAAACTAACGTTACTCGACCTTGAATCACTTATTGAACAGATTCTCATCGCTCCCTGTTATAGTGTGTAATGCAAAGCACAGACCGTGAACACAGTTAGAGGTCTTGGGCAGCTTTGAATACAGACCAGCCGCAAGTATTTTAAAGTGAAAATTTGCCCCGCCTAGTTGTTTGAGACCATAAAAGGGTGATTTTGCCTGTGATGGAGCAGTTGTGTACGTGCTGCCCTAAATAACAGCTCTCTTCACCCTTCCTGTCGTTATACAGGACGGGCATACCTGGAAGGCCCTGTTTAACAGAAACAGCCCTCCACAATCCTATTTGAAGCCTGCTCTGTGGATTTAGCAACTTCTTAAATTCAAATCACTCTCGCCACAGTGTCAGGACAAGGGGGTTGGTGGGAGGGGGGAGAGGTGGACTTATTATAAAAACCCAAATCCCATTAGAGATGGACGGCAGGAAAATGAGGGCTTGGCATGGAGTCGCCTCGCCTCTCGTTTTTTGATGGGGGTCAGAGACGATGTCCCATTTTGCATGCTTTTTGCTTTTCTTTTTTCTCCTCTCATGTTTTCACTTGTCCGCCCATCAAACTGGAAAAAGCCAGGAGTGAAATGTATCATTACAGGATCTGTGTCCTCAGATGAACAAGGCTTGAAGGAGTAGGTGACTTTTCTGCCACAGAGGAGGGTCTTTGGGGTAATAAGGGATGCATGAGAAGCTGTTTCCTTCCTCTGAATGGGGTATCCGTGTCGCCGGGTCCCTGTGTAGCCTGAAGACTCTCTGAAGTGGTCCACTTAACATGGCCTTCTTGTATAATTAGTCTCCTAAACCATGTAGGGTATATTACCTGATGGTTCAACTTTCTACTGGCATTTATAGCTCCCTCTTTTTCTTTCTGCCCCACTGACTGGGGGAAATCTCTAAAGGACTCCAACCCTCTCACTGATGCCCACACATTTATGGTTAAATTATGCATACAAGTTTCTAAATGCTGACTCCTAGTTTTAATGCATTTGTTTAACATGTTCTTTTTTATATTGATCCTGTAATTGAAAGCAAACAAAATGGTTGCTGTGTTTTAGGTCTTCTTGTATTTTTCATTTCATTATTCTTAAAAATCCAAGAGTTTTCTGAGTAAATATTCCTTTTAAAGCTCAAGAAACCACAACATTTCAAAACATCTTTTTGATCTTAAAGAAACCTAAACTTTATTGAAAAAAAGACCCAAATTTTTGTCTAAGCCACCAACCCAGTTTTTTTTTTTTTTGATAGCTTTCAACTATTAGGTAAAAACTTCCATATTATAAAAACCTGCCATATTGGGGGTTTGGGTTCAAATACTGAGAAAACAGAGGAAAAAATCTGCGTAGGAAGCCAAGGATTTACTCTGACCTATGAATAAAAAACAACCCATTAGGTGCCTTAGAGGAAGACTCTTTGACCCTCAACTTCGCCATCAGAGTAACAGTTCGTACTTTGACTATGCAGCATAGTGTGGGTGTTTATTAGAATATTGCAAAGAGAGAAAAAATAAAGGGTTGATTCTTTTAAAGCCTTTCAGTTTATCAGTAAATGTTTCATGGTTATTCCTAGTTCTTTGCATGATTGATTGGTCATCTGGGACAGAGAACTTCCTAGGTCAAATTTTCTTCAAGCATCTGCGCTTCACTTAGTCTCAGATTGTTCCCAAGTTGAGACAAAAATGAAGAAATAAATGAGTGAGACACAGGAGGAGGGCAGACTGGCTTTGCCTGCCTGCCTTGTTAAAGCAAAGAATAATTACTGGTGCATTGCACAGCAATGCATCAAGTGATCATGTCACTTTTGACCATGCGCTTGGAATGATTAACAACCTCAAAGAATTGTCTCCCTGAAATGAGTTTTGGAGTAAAAAGGGAAAGTATGAAAAAAAAGAGAAAACGCTTGACCTTCAAAGGAAACACTCAGTTTAAAAAAAATAAAAAAGTCAACACTCTAGCTAAGATCTTTTCAGTTAAATACTTGAATCTATCTTATGGCATTGCAAAAAAATTAATAAAAAGTCGTCAGCTTCATTGAACTCTTTAAAATGACTTAAAAACATATTTCAGGGTGACCTCCCTAAAGAAATGATATCTGTAAAGTCCAGTAGAGAGGAATGGGAGGAGCCACTTGGTACAGCCAATAGGAAGGTGCCAATGAGAAACAGGGGACCTGGCAAGAGAGGTAAGCATTAGACCAGACTCCCTTGATGTTGGAAAAAATAAAGACGTCCAGACCATAAAGATGAGGACAAGAACCAGGACTACAGGCTCCAGGCTCAGATGTAATCCCTGGCTCGTGGTCTAGTCAGAAATCTCAGGGATCCTCCTCCTCCATGGAGAGAGGACCACCAAGCCTAAGAAGCCAATACCCAAGAGGCACAACCACCACCATTGAGCAGTTGGCTCCACCCACCAAGGATAGGACAGGGGACAGAAAATCAATGGCGAACACCCTTCACAGTAATGTTTGTGTATGTGTGTGTGCATGGTGGGCTGGGATAAAGAGTGTGCCTATAAAGGGTTTTTCCAATGTTCCTCCTTAATTATTTTTTGAATTTTGAATTTCGGAAGCACTTTCAAAGACTAGCTTCTGCTGTGACGTCACAGGTTAGGTCAAAAAAACATTAAACATTGTGTTAAAAAATGTAATTGTTGGTGTCCACAGTGGTGTGGAAGTCTTGTGACCAAAAAAAAAAAACAGGAAAGAAAAGAGTGACAACGTCAAAAATTGTGCTTGGAAACATATGAGTCCATTTTGTTTTGAGGAAAGGAAAGTTTAATTTCCCTTTCCTCAATCCGACATCATCACAGCCAAACCTGGTAACGTTTTCAACAAAGGTTACAAAGAGAGGCCCACAAAATGTAATAAATAAAAAACCATCACACTGCCCTCTTAGGGGATTTAGACAGTTGGCCTAAAAATGAGTCCAACAACAAAACAAGGACTCATCCAGGAGGTCATTAAAGAAGCAGAACAACACAGAAAAAGTGCAGGTATCACCAAACTCAGATGAGGTCAGAGGTCATGGTTTACACTCAGAGAAATGGGACAAAAATGAATCAATGTGAGAGTCCAAGGACAAACACTTTGCTGAGCAAAAATAACAAAAAGACTCGTCTGGTATTTGACAAAAGTATCTGGACTTTTTTTTAATATTCTGAGGACATATTATAAAATAAAAAATATCACCAAGGAAACATATTAAAGACTCAGTGTGTGAAAAAACCTGGGTGTTATTATGGACTCATTAATTAATTGATTGATTAATTAATTTTACTCCACAGATAAATAATAAAACGAAAACATTGCCAGCACAGAGGTGCTAATGCATCTTTCTATTTCTAGAAGATTAGGTTGTTGTAATGCCCTGCTCTCTGGTCTTCACAGAAGAAGGATATCAAACCTTCAGCTGTACAGAATTCAGCCGCACGCGTGCTGACAAGGACATGGGGTTAGGAACACATTACATCTGATTTTAAAAGGGCTGTACTAGCTCCAGGTGTAATTCAGAACTGATTTTAAAGTTCTTTTATTGGTTTTGATGGTCTTGGGCCATCACATCTATCGATATGATATTTAGGTATGAGCCCTCGTGGACCCTGACGTCCTCTGGTACAGGCCTTTTAGTTATTCCAAAAGTTAGAACTAAACATCTGGAGAGACCCTCACACCCCCAACCCAACATTACTGCTGTAATTAATGATGAGCAATATTGGTGCAGGGGTACAGTTTTGAGCCGGATGCCAGCTCAGACGAGGAAAACAAAGATGTACATGGATCTACAAGTGAATGCATCAGAATGGAGCGGAGCAGAAAGCTTATTTTTCTGTTACAGCATTTTTCAAACTGCGTTATGCCATCTGCTCCTGATTCATCATGATTTGAATTAAGACTTACTCAGAAAAATGCAATTTTGAGTTGAATTTTCTTTAAATATGTCCTCTGTTATCAGAGAAATGCCACAAGAAAAAGTCAGATTTTCCCCAATTCCACATATAAGGTTCAAAGGATCATACTATTTCCGACAGCTTATAGATGTCAAAACTAAAATGCTCGTGGAAAAATTCCCTTTCACCTGTCTTATGCAGATGTATATCACATGCTGTACCACAGAATCCCAACAGGCATTCGCTTTGAACATTAATCTCTTGCATAGATGATGTCATAAAAGTTTTTTTTTTTTTTTTTTTATAGCAAAACCATTCAAAGTGTTGTGTTGACTGTACCAAATATTGTTGGTAGAAAAATGTCCAACAATAAACCAGAAAATCACACTGCAGATATTTATGGTGTTTATAGTTTCCATCTTCATTCAATCTTCATCCCCTTTAATCAGATTCATAACTGCACCCCAGCCCAAATGAGACAAATCTCCCAGTAAACTACATTTACATCTGGAGTTCTCACAAGTGCTGAATGCTCCCTCAGCTGGATTTATATAACATATTTAAAGCACGGAATCCAATCTTACCTCTTTAATTAATTCCATAAATCATTATTAATAACCTTTAACCCCCCCCCATCTGCAAGGTTATAATCACCATAGTCTATCTTTGGTGTCGGTTTTGATTGCCAATTCATGTCTTTCTTTAATTGACCTTGTCCGGTGAGGGAAGAGCAGACAATATTGCCTTTTCCCCACTGGAGCCTTACTCATATCTGCTCTAAATGAATCCTGCTCCCAGTTTGTTCATCAGCACATTCAACAGCATTTTTTATCTCTCACATAATTGACACACACATAACTCCAATCCATAGACTTTAAAAGTTCTGAAGAGCATCCAAAACCAGAATCTCTGGTTCGTTGTGTGCTACACTGGAGAAGGGGAGAACTTGAAAATAGTTGTGGTTTCAAATGTATTTTCTTTTTTTTCAAAAATACACACCAAGAGTGTATATTTCCCTATATGGATTCATGAATCTAAATATTTATTATTGATTTGGTATTTAAAACTATAAATAAAAACATCTTTTAACAGAAAAACACTTTTCCCCCCCTTACTTTCACTGTTTTTAAGCCACAAAAACTACATGTTGACAGACAAATATAAAAACCTGCATTTGGGTCTTTCAGACTGTTTTGTTCTTTGTGGTTAAAATGTGTGTCGTTTCGAAAGCCTGGCAGAAACGGATTATTTATCTTTTTACCAACATATTGGTTTTCAACTGACACTGCTGTTACTGGTATATTTTTTTATATGTGTCTGTTATCCTTTCCATCCCTAGTATAACATAAAGTCATCTGCATAGTTCACCTTTCAGATGATGCCTTCAGGGGTCGCCACAGCCAATGAGCTCTCACTGATTCACACAGGTGGTTTTTATGCTGGATGCCCTTCCTTACACAACCCTGTATTTCATCCGGGCTGGGGACTGGCAGAGGGGGCCCCAGACTTAAGCCCCCTTGTGGCTACATAGTTAGGCAGTAACACAAAGGGTCTTGCCCAAGGACCCACACTGGAGGAAAATCATTATGTCGCCTGGGAAATGAACCCTGGTTTCCCATGCGCTAGTCCTACACACAGCACACTGAGCCTTCCAGCTGCATCTAGACACAAATTCAATAAACCTATTTGATCTTAAATCCATCTAAAGAAATTATTAGACATTTTGTAATTACCAAGTAAGCATGTATACATACATATATAGATTTTTTGCTTATTTCAAATCAGAGTGAATCTATGCTGTATACTGGAACCAGCCGCTTGACGGGTTCTCATTTTCTTTTAATCTGAATGTGCTTCAATCTGGAAGCCCCTTATCTGTTACATCATTTAGGTTTGCAACATGAGTCTCACAGTGACCCAATAGGATAGGTTCCAAACAAGGTCAGTGTGAGAGAATAAAATCGCATCACGTCTGAAAGTAGTTGAAGCACCTCAAGTGTTTGACTGACGGCACTTACAACAACTTGAATTCAAAGGTTGATATTGACAAGGCCAACAGCCAACTCTGTTGAAAAACAAGTAGTTTAAAAGTATTTTAGAAAACAACTTTTTGTTTAAAGTGACCTGTTAACACACACCCACATAGAGCAGAAACACACACACGCACACAAGCAGGGTGATTTATTTTAAGACTGTGAGTCTAAGAATGCCATTTAGTAAAGATGGCAGTAGGTAATAAATCCTCATCAAGTCTGGTGCATCCTGTTAGCTTCTTCTCTCTTAGTGACAGCTTTTTAATAAGCTGTGTGTGGTCCTGTATGTGTACTTGACATTTACTAGCTGACGTTACCCCTCCCTGTCCGTCAGCGCACATTATGCATTTTGTAGTACAGCCGAGCGGAGCATCAGCTTGTACTAAAACCGTGTCATTCATACTGTTCAAGGTCTAGGGGAACGGGGCTAGCCCGTTTGTTGCCATAATTGATTTCCTTTCAGCAGCACAAATGACTTTCTTATTTCTTTGGAAGTTATTTATATGGAAATGGTTAGATGTTGTGACTGCATTAGAGGAGTTATTCTCACCTCCCTCTAAAGTCACTACCTCCTGAGGAAACTCCCTTTGTTGCCATTTGCTGATTCTGTCAGCAAAAATTAATTGGTGTCCATTTTAACTCTCCTCCAGCCTTAATTTCTATGAGCAGAGAGATACCCGCACCCAATTACGTGGTGTAAATAACATTTGCTCTATAATTGCTTCAATAAAGATTTATCGCCTTCCTTTCATTGTCCTTATGCTAAGGCATTACAAGGCTAGCCAGAGGAGACTGAAGCTCGGAAAAGTTATCTCCCAGTGCGGTAAAAACAACCTCTATTGTGCGCCTCAACTCGAGCTGGCGGAGCAAACCGGATAAACAAACTGTGAGAAAACAGAAGGAGGGACAACGGCCTCCATCGAGACTCTAACTTCTCTCATCTGTACTTATGGACCTTAATTAAAATTCAATCAAATGGGAATTTTCTCTCAAAACAAAAAGCGTATTAAAGTTGTTTTTTGGTTGAATGATGATGTAAAACATCCTCTAATCAGTGGCCTTACATTTCATTTGGGGAAACAGTGCTTCTTTTTTTGTTCCAGTTGACAAAAACAAAGACAAAAAAATCTAATAGAATGTTTTCACTCTCGTGTCCAAATATCTTTTCATAATGGCTGAAAGGTGAAGGACACTGGTCTACGGAAGCCTTTTCACCCATAAGTCAAACTCAAATTTAGTTCTCAATTGACTTTTTAATTTGCAATTTGATCACGCTATAAGAAAATGCATTTTACATTTTGACTGCAGGTGTGGGGGTTAGCGCTTTGGCTTCCCAGCAAGAACGTCTTGGTTCCATTCTCAGTTGTGTTTCTTTTGTTAGCATGTTCTCCTCGTGCATGTGTGGGGTGGCTCTGGCTTCCTCCCACCTTCCAAAAACATGCACTATAGGTTGATCGGAGTCTAAATTCCCCCCTAGGTGTTCATGTGAGTGTGTGTGAGGCCCTGCAAACATGTTTCTCTATGTCCTTTATGGTTTAGGATCCAGAAATCCTGAACAAAATTCTCCAATCTGGATTTACAACAAATCTGCAAACAAAGTTCTGCACAAACGTGAAGTTTTTAGATCTTGTTTGTGCCAAAGACGGTGCAACCACCTGTTAGGTTAAGAGTGCAACTTTTTCACAATGGCAGATATGACCAGTTCTTTTCCCATAATCATTTCCAAATATTTGAAATTAAATTTGGCTGAAAGTAATTCAGAGTAACTTATGTAATAGCTGCATGACCATGAAAAGAGATTCTGAAGGTTGTGAAGATGAAACGATGACGGATTGATTTTAAAGTTCAATATTCAAATGCATTCAAATGCTTTTCAAATGCAAATTCAATATCCAAATGCATTATGCAGTTTAGAATTTAATATGAAAACAATCAAATTCAATTTTACGTGTTTGAAATGTAAAGTCTTAAACCAAAAAATAGATCTACGTCATTTTTTAATGCAGATTTTAAGCCTGAATTACATTTCGAGATGTAAAATATTCCAATTTCTAATTGCATCATTAAATTGCAAATTGAATTAAGATTTGAATCAGTTCGAACTATGGGTGAAAAAAACAGATTCTTGTCAGAGAGGTAAAAGACACTTTTACATTTTTATTGAAGTTTTTCTTTTAACATTATAATGTGTGTATGTTTCCATAGCACACATAAACTGTGGATAAGAATTTAAAAATGTATTCCAAAAAAACAACCTTTAAGAACATTACATTTAAAATAAAAAGAGTTCAAATGCATTTAATATACCAGACTTGTAAGATCACTTCTTATATAAAAGCATGGAAAATGCCCTCAGCTGACAAACCTGATGAAAATCAGAAGAAATCAACATTTCTTCACAGAGAAAAACACCAAAGTATTATCTGGCTATAAAGTTCAGGCAGCAAAAAGGCATCATTGTGATTTTTTCCCCACTGTATTGAATACCATGCACTTTCCATTTAACTGTCAAACAAAGAAACACATTGTTAAAGAAACCCTCTTGGACCGCACACACATTCAGTGTTAGTGAGACACCTGAAAGCAGTTCACCTCACAGAACACAGCTTCCAATGAGTAAACAGAGCATCAACACAGCCTCAAAAGACAAAAAGACTCTAATCTTAAGAAGAAAATCACTAGAAAGTAGTGATAGTAAAATGATCTGATGAAGAGAATGATGAAGAGTTCTACACAAGCATCCAAAAGGGGAAAAATAAGCCAAAATGAGATAGAGTTACTTCAAATTGAATGTTGTTCAGTCTAATAGTAAGATTTTTTGTGCTGGTTCTATCCAAATGGTTTATTTATGTATATTTTTTATGACTTAAGTGTAGTTTATATTGATCACAGACAAAAAACTAGTGTTTTGACTCACATTGCAATTTAAGTTTTTTTGTTTTAAATCAGGTTTTTCTATAGTCAAGGGTTTAAGGCAAAAGGATTTTGACTCAATTTAGTAATATCTTCACTGTTTTTAGCTCTTAATGAAACAAAAAAATCTAACCTTATTTTGACAAAAAACCTGTAAAGCAGTAGAGCAAAAAAACCCAACATTTCCTTGCAGAATGGTGCTGAAGTATTAACTTTTTTTTATTCTGCAATTTGGCATACATTCATTCTACTCCTACTTTTATTTCTCACGGGTGGAATTTTAAAGATATTTGAGAAATAAAACAGACATCTTTGGCAAATGTTTTACCTTTTTTGTTGCCAGATTAATTAGTCCTTTTCGAAGTGAATAAATAAATGACAAAAATAGCAACATTTAGACATCATAATAATAAGAATAGTGAAAGAAAATCAGGATTTGTTCCCTAAAAATGGTTTGTTTTTGTCAATAAAACTAGAGACTGACCCGGTTATTGTTTTCTAATTTGTATCAAGAAGTGTAATCATTAGGATAAATGGGGCCATGAAATTGAGTCAATTTTTACATTTGCAACTCAGATAAAAACAAACAAATAATATGACATTGTTTTGATAATGCATAAACCTCATAAGAGGATGACAAAATAGGGACTTGAGCGGTAAAAAAAGGTTCCTTCAGATGTAAAATCTAATGAATCTTTTGGTTTTTTTTAGAGGTATGATGATTAGTGAGGGCAGACCCTGGCTTGCAATTAGGTGCGATAATCATCAGGGACCCTGGAAACATCCGTTTGCTGGTATTACTGCGAGCTGCTACCAGTCATCCATTTCTACAGTTCAAATAAACATGGCACTGGCTTGCCAGGTGGATCTGGGCCTCGTCTCTTTCCCTCCTCAGCTTCCCTTCCCCGTATTAATAGCTCCTCGGGAGAGCCAGAAAGGTCTGCATGTCAGATTTTATCTCCAGAGAAGAACAGGAGGAAAACTAAATGAAGCCTGAACTTGAGAACAAGCCCCATCTAATGTTCTCAAGGGGATGCTCCAAGCACATTAAGGGAAACATCAGTAATGTGCAAAAACAAATGGAGAGATGTGAAAACCCCCAAAGAGTTTCCTCCACCAGCCACATTCTGCCAGTGCCATAAATCTCGGGACCCCTGTGAACAGTGTTGCATTCGGACTGGATGAGAGGCAGAGGGACCCTGCCAGCTTTCCTGCACATGGAAGCAGTGGAAGTCAGAAGGAAGCTTTTCATTTCCCTGCTCAGCTCGGAACGCGGACCGCTATTGTCACTCTGCCAAAGGGTTTTTCCAAGTTGATGTTTTCAACAGTTAGTCGAAAAGTTAAAACAATTACCCATTGCTGTTGTCCAGAGAGCATTTCTTCCCCCATCAATGGCAGTCTGTAAGTACATGATTTGGACTAATGAAGTGAGAACCGGAGCAACAGGATTATACTAATAAAGATGTATTGTGGCAGAGAACAAAAGGCCTTGGCAAAGAAATCAAGTCACTGGGGCTTGAGAGATGCTTGTGCAAAGGTTGGTTGGGTTGTGCTCGCTCAAGGTGCACATTTTCACTGATGAAACGGAGACGCAGTTTACAGCCAAATTGAATTTTATATGAAAACACAATCAATAGTAGAGAAACAAAAGATAACCTGTACTGTACAGGAAGTTTAGCCCTTTTTGCCCAATACCTAACATTTATTTGACTGGGGACACTTGCAGTGTCAGCAAAAACTTGATTGATTGATGGTTCGGTCCCTTACTAAAAGATTAGCAAAAACTCAACCTTCATGTTCTGATCTATTTTCAGTGAGTCTCCAGTGGTCTTTTATCGTGTTTTTAGCCACAAAAAAAGAAGAAACTGTCATTTTCTGTTTCTGCAGAGCGACAATAGTTCATTAGAAATTCTCCTCTGGGTTGTGGTCAGCACCATTGGAAAAAAGCAAGCCCACCCCCACACTTCCCGTCACCCATCCGTTTCATGCCTTTTCACTAGCTTGCAGCCCCTCACACCCACAACCTAACATAAGCGGTGCAGCAGAAATGTCAAGCAGTATTGACTGCATTGGCTGCTGGGTGGCTCAGTTGGTAAGGTGAGTGGCTATCATGCAGGGATCCAGGGTTCGATTCCCGGAGGGGAATAAACAATGGTACTGAGTACTGAGGCAATTACCATGTCAACTGAGCTATCACCCAGTGAGGGTCCTTAGGCAAGGCCCTTAGCGCTACTGCCTCCCGAGCGCAGTTAGGCTGCAGCTCACCGCTCCCCCAGGGGATGGGTCAAATGCGGAGAAGAATTTCCCCATTGAGGGATCAATAAAGTACCAATTATTATTATTATTATTGGAGCTATCCCGAAAACAGAGACATTCATGGATCCGTTTGTCTGCAAGTGGAGGCATCAGAATAGAGCGGAGCAGAGAGCATGTGACCCACCCAGCGTATTTTTGCCGTCACAAATAAGCTCTTCTCAAACAGAAATTGTGTCGTCTATTCCTGATTCCCAACGATTTGAATAAAGAAATACCCACAAATCCAATTTTAACACCAGTGTCTTCTTAGAATGTCCACATCATGAGAAAAATGCCACAAGAACATGTTAAAAACACCAAAAACAACAGATCCCATGACTCAACTTCACAAATCTCTGTGTTTAATACCTCGCACACAATTCTATAATCACGAAACCAAGGTTCAGGAATCCATGCAGAATCATCGTAGCACAAACAGTATTTAGTCAAACAAAATGTCACTCGTTGGCCCACAGCTTATGCCCTGAACATCTCAGAGGCACTGAGACATCACCGATGCAAAGTCATTGTGGTGTGTCAGCATTTGATGTAATAAAAGTTAAGTTAAAAGATTTAAAAACTGTTTGATTTGTGTTCGTTGTGGTTTCAAGACGTTAAGAGGAGAGACGAGTTGCGGGCCGAGATCCACGCTGTTACTTTTAACCCAATGCATCATGGGAGATGTAGTTCAATAATCCGCCGAATGCAAAAAGACTCACGTCTCTGAGCTTTATTGTTTTGTTCTCTTGTTCCACTTTAGCTACACCACTAAAGACGAGCTTTAGCTGGTATTTTATTTGAAACTGAGCGACTTTATTAGCAGAATCTAAACAAGGAAGTGAAGACTTTAACCACTTCTGATTGGTCAGACTGATGACACGTGATTAAGAATCCAAGAATGATTGGAGGAGACAGTTAAAGGGGCGGGACTTTTGCTAAAACGGAGATTAAGCTGCAGCTAAATCGGTACCGTCATTTTTATCAAAATGTCTTTAATAGAATCAAATAAACACAAAGAAAAAAGTATTTTATGATCTGTCATATTCCTTGGATTAGATTGATCTGCGCTTTTCCACATGCTCAAAGCACTTACAGTGTATCCGTCATTCATTAACTCATTCATTCATTCATACTTGGTGACAGATGACAGGCTGCCAGTACCGCCCCTCTGACCATCACCAGGACATTCATACGCAATCACACACCAGTGGAGCCAGTGGAGGCGGGGAGGGTGAAGTGTCCTGCCCAAGGACACAACGACAGTTGACTGGGGGGAGCGGGGATCAAACTGCCGACCCTTCGATCATTGGACGACCCGCTCAACCGCCTGAGCCACTGCCGCCCCTTGAACTAAGAAAACACTAATATCTATACAAAATAAAAAGCCTCACAGACATAAAGTCCCATTAGTTGTCACTCAACAGGGTGGGTGACATCCACATTTGACCCATCCCTGGGGAGAGGTGAGCTGCATCTGCAGCCGTGCTTGGGAGCCACTTTGTGTGAAGTGTCAAGCTGGGAGCCATTGGGTCCTGTTATTAGAGCCTTTGGAAAGACTCGATTGTGGATTTGAACCCAGAAGTCTCAGGACGTACACTCTACCACTAGGGCACTGAGTTGGTGGCCTAACCATAACTACGAAAACTGAGACCTTGTGAAACGAAGCAATACAATAAAAAATGTAAACTCCAAGGATGGATATCATCCAGAGTGAGTGTTTTTTTTAAAACTATTTTACTGCACTTTACTGCTAATGCTCTCTGGTTAGACCCAAACTAACTTTCATTGCCTTGTACCTGTACAATGTAATGACAGCAAGGTCTAATCTAATCTAAAAGCCAAAGGTTTGCATCTCCAACACAAATCTCATCCACAGAACCAGTTTGAAGAAAAAAGATTTTCTGAGTAATATGTAAATGGCTCTGCTGCGCTGTTCATCTGCGCTTTTCTCCTCCATCGCGTTCTGTTGGCATCAGAGGCTAATGGAATCACATGACCCTGCATGTCATGCTCAGTAAAGTCTTCAAGCTGACTTCAGAGTCAAAGACTTGAGATTCGATTGGGGCGTCCAGTGCACAGCAGCCTGTTCTGTGGATTCTGAAGGCCTGGGGCTGATTTGACGCTAAATGTGATTGGATAAAACCTCAAACTTAACGTATAGCAGTGTCAGCTGCCGAATCAAGAGGATACATTATGAAATACAAAGAATATTTGTGTTTTTTTTTTAAACTTAGTTTCCTTAAGTTCATTCTTGCAAAAACTAACAATTGAATGAGCTTTTCTGAAGAGGTTTAGGCCAGCAGAGAAGGCCTTGCAGACCACGACAAGCCACCGCTGATTTTGACAAAACTGACATCTGATAAAAACTAAATATGTCTGTTTAGTTTTGACCAAAAATAAAATAAAAAAACAACTATCAGCTACTCTGTCTCTTCAAAACACACGGGCGATGCTGCCAAAAGAAAAACTAGTTATAATTTGCCAGACTCCTTTAAAAATACTTTATTTTAATCAATTTTTTTTCTTTTCAAGAATTCTATTTAGTTGAGTTTGTATGCCTTTAATAATTATTGGCTTCTTTGGCTACCTGATTAAAATTTGTCAAAACCCTTTTTTTTCCCCCTTTAGGAATAACACTGACAATTGGTGCTTTGTAAATAAATGAAGCAGAATATCCTATCTGCTGTGTAAAATGTATGTCTGAGGTCTACAAAGTATTATACAAATATTTGCTTGTTTGTATTTTTCTCTGCATCTTTTCAGATAGGTTGTAAGCTCAGTAAATGTTAAGTAGCACTGAACTGCTGTTAAATTAAAGCATTACTAAACATAAACATCTAAATTCCTACTGTGGAAAAAAGATTTAGAAAAATCCTTACATTTGCATGAAGATACATTTCTAAAATCTGTACTTAGTCAAGAAACTTCTCTGCTTGGAAATAAAACCATAAAATGCAAAAGTTTCCAACAATCAGAAATACACTTTCACAGTGTTTATTTTAAATTTGAAACAGAGAGAAGAGAAAATCTTTTATGGTCCTGCAGTCACAGACAGGCAAGAAACTGCCGGGAAAAAAAGAGGAAACAGAAAAGCTTTCATCTCTGCAGTTCAAAGCACCGTGCAGCTGTAGTGAAAATGAAAATGTTAGATTACAAAAGACAGGCAAAAAAGTGCATAGGGTGGACAATGTGCAACCTCTGCTTTATCTGCAGCAGATGGACTGATAAGATGTATGCTGTGTCATGCCGCTCTGCATGAACATCATGAAGTGGGAACCACAGACGGAGACAGTTTAAAAAAACAACAAACCCTTGCAAGCCTGAAAAATCAGAGCTATCCACAACTGCTTGTTGCTTGCTTAGATCATCTTTGAAACATCTTCAAACACTGCAGCGGCGGCCAGTATTGCTCATGATTGGTGGTCAATCTTTAAACCAAACTCACCTTTGAAATCTACCAGATTATGCCGTAGTCGCAACTAACCCTCACCAGTGGATACAAGCCATCTGTGGGCAAAACATGGGCAAATCTGTACCGGGGCACGCAGGTGGACTGGACAAAATGTTAAGATCGTAGACCACTCAGTGAGCCTGTAGAGTAAAAATGAACAGGTAACTCTGGTGTCTCTCCACAGATGATGCTCTACAAACTAACTGACTTTTGTTTAGGTGCAGACAGTAACTCCACATTGATGTGGTGTTAGAAAATGTGTTGTTTTTCTGATGTTTATGTGTGTTTTCTGAGTTAGACGGTCATTTTTCCAATAATTCAAACACCACGTGAATGACTCATTTCTCTGAGTTTGCAGCTTTTCCAAGGGGGCATCCATCCATGGGTGCAATTTGTATTAAAATTGAATAAATAAATAAATAAAAACAACACACAATTCTAAAAATACAAATTCTAAAACATTAAAATCAGTATATTAATTTTCAACTAACACTAATGTATTTGTCCAGATTCCATGTTATGCATTTCTCTTTTGTCAAATTTTAGAACACTTTGAGGCTCGTGAGTCAAATGTTTTACACACCCCTAGACTAGAGGGTGGCGTTAAGGGCAACGCACAACAGCATCACCTGTACCTCTTAAGTACATGCAACTTCCATTTTCCTCACAAATCCACGACAGTGGTACAGTCCAGTTTTATGACGTCCACTACAAGACACGCCGTCACTTCCTTTAAGGTGATCTAACTACGACGCTCTTCAGGTGTGGACAACCCAAAAACTGGCAGCACCCGTTCAAGTCAACGCCCCATACGAGTGCATGTAACAAACAGATTGAGCTGTTGACTCGCGTCAGCCTTAGTCTTACTTACAGCTAATTAGCACATTTTAGTGAGTGAAGGTAAAGTGTGAAGGTATGTGGTGAACATGCCAACACTTCCATGGCCTCATCAGATGTGTGCTGCCATTGAAACACTGTAATAGCTGCTAACTTCGTTTTATTCTTTTTTTTTTTTTTTTTTATAAGAATGCCAATTAGCAATTACCATTCAACTGGTGGAAAATAACCATATGCTGACTGGTCTGGTCATTCCACATGACTCCTAATGATGGGATTTTCTTTACAATTCCTCTGAATATTAAAATGTTGCAGCAGTTAAGATGTAAAAGGTTATTCATCAACCTACTAAAAGTGGTGATGCGGTTTGAAGGCTGGCCTTGAATTACCATTCTAGCCTCTCCCTTTTTAACTGTTGCTCACACCGACCGGTCAAAGCAGCTCTCCTGGCCTCATTTGCTGGTTAATTGCATTTTATAGTTGAGCTAAAGACCTGTCATCTGTTTCTCTGGTTTCATTTATCTTACAAATAACCCAGAGAGGGTGGGTTAAAGTACCTGTGCTCGCTCAATAAACTCTTGGGTTGAATTTCTTTGCAAAGCCTTCTGGACGGATATCGTGTTTTACTTCTCGATAAGACCAAAATTAAATTCTGGGAATTCATGCAGCTGTACGTGTTGGGGGGGGGGGGGATTTAGAAATTCCTACCATCAGTGAAGAACCTCTGACACAAAAACGCCTTAAGCCCTCATAAGTGAAATTTGTCCTACTTTTTAAACAGCAAATTCATGAATAATCAAGCCGCAGAAGTACACGAAAAGTATAAAAACATCTGCGCCGCTGCAGCTCACAACATTGTGTTGCATCCTCTTGTCTTCAAGGTAGTGTGTATTCCCGCTGTGAATGCTGTCCTCATTCCTTGTAATTATGCAAATGACACATTAATGAGGTGTAATTGTGAATTCATAAAACAGCAGGGATAAACTGTATAAAGATGCAATGTCTTAATAGGGATAGTGGGAAGCTTCATCATTGAAGGGTTGAATACGCTAATTGTTTACCCACCACTGCTCGTATAAGTAGCACATATTCATTTTGAGGGTTTAAAGTCTAGTTATGAGTGTTTATACTACCTAATGAATGGTGCTGAGTGTTTTTCATGGTGATGAACACTTACTGCACAAAGTGTAAAACAGCTGTGAGCTACAGCACAGCTATTTAGCATATTTTTCCTCCATATGTGAGATAACTGCAGCGTTGCATTCCTTCTTATTCCTTCTGACACAGAGATGAGTCAGCAGTTCCCCAGTATTTACGTGCGTCTGTGGTAGAGCTGTGGAAAATCTTCCCTCCGTGCTTTTAAGTGGAGTAATTCAGGATTTAAATGAGCTGGTTATAAATTCAAGTCTCAAGTCTGAAGCAGTTGAAGGAACAAGGTGTGCAACAAGAATCGCTGCCGAGAAAAACAGTCGTGTAATTAGAAAAGCATGTTTCTATTAGCAACTAATTGTTTTGCTAAATAAACTATTATGTTTTTGTGACCTTATAGTCTTTAATTTTGAGGTTGTGAAGGAAGGTACTGCTGTAGAAAAAATCAAGTTGGTCTGCTTTTTTCTTATGAATCAACATCAAATACAAGAAAAAAATGTAATGGATAATGTTAGGACACTGTCCAATGGTGTTTGCAGATTAAAGGTTGTGTATCGCAGGAGTGTTTTGTGCAAATACACACGTACGCACACGTACACACACTCACAAAACAGATTGTGTTCTTGTGCTCAGGGCTCGTTCTTGTGCTGTCATGATTACCCAAAGAGGACCGCAGGTGCAGCTTGTGCAAAGATATCCCCGAGACAGTTCAGCACACAGCAACATGATGTAAGATGCAGGAACATGAAGCCCCATCAGAGGCTGGAACTGGGTACAGAGGTAATCTTCACTTACTGTGTGTGTTTTATATGAGAATATCACTCATATAGCACAAATAACTCAGGAGGGTCACTTTTTTTTCTTATCACCAAAACAAATGACAAGTTTTGGAGTCTTATTCATGGCAACAGTCTCAATTAAAATACTTTTTTTTTCTTTATTTGCTCTGAAACCCACATAAAATTGCTTCACTTGTGAACAATTGAATCGGTTAGTTCAAAAGGGGCCCAAGTCCACAATTTTTCAAAACAGAGATATTATATGTTCTATGGTCTTCAAGGGAAAAGCTATCAGATTATGTGCAAAAAAGTCCAAAGTCTCTTGTAATGTATTGACTATGCTGGACATTTAAAATCCATTAGGTGCAAAATTCCTAAACGTGAGCCTCTCTTGCATAGGTTTAGCTTTATCCAATAGATGGCAGCACTAGTTATCCAATATGGCAGCACCCATGTTTAATTCAAGAAGGGCCCAAGTCCAGAGACTTTAGTTTGCTAGTCCTCTAAAATGATAAAAAGTGAGGTGTTTCATATTATAGCATTGGTAAGCTATGAACTGGTGTTAAATCTGGGTAAAGTATTAATAATTTAGTGTACACTCACTTTAAGCTATGCAATTAAAATCATTTCCTGGAAAAACAAACCTCTTGGACTTGGGCCACTTATGAACTAACCGAGTCAATTACAAATGACACCAAACAAATGTTTATTAACAACAGAGATTTGGGTCTATCACTGACGTTCTTTAAACTACCGAAACTCTTCAACTTCTTATGCAATTAAGGTCATTCCAACAGATTGTAAAGCAGAGGAAAGCAGCTTTGCACCGATATAACACTTTACGCAAAGCTGCTTTTCTCCATGTCAGAATTGGTTAGAATTCTATTTAAATTTTTATGAAAAGTCAAAGAGTTACCATATTTCAAAGAGTGTACCGTGTTAAACACCCACTCAAATAAAACTGATCTTTTGGTGTTTTTTTTAACAGGTTCTTGTGGGATTTTTCTAATGATTTAGGGCATGCATTAGGAAATGTATGTTAAAATTTGCATTTTTAAGTATTTCTTTATTCAAACCTTTGTGAACCAGGAGAAAAATGGCAACTAAAAAAAGTATTGGCTTTGTGATGTAGAAAATACACTGGACGGGGCCACAAGCTCCCTGCTCTGCTCCA
The DNA here is from genome assembly GCA_023969325.1 of Oryzias curvinotus. Taxonomy (NCBI): domain Eukaryota; kingdom Metazoa; phylum Chordata; class Actinopteri; order Beloniformes; family Adrianichthyidae; genus Oryzias; species Oryzias curvinotus. Next base: position 28,517,491 of record CM043708.1, on the reverse strand, counting down.
TCCTGATGCATCCACTATTAGACGACAAGATCCAGGTACGTCTTTGTTTTAGCCAAAAAGAATAGATCAAAAGATGATTGGACTAGGAGTTTAAACCTCATAGATGCTGAGGAAATGTTGCTATGTGTTACTATATTCATGTTACTATGAATCTACAGTTAAGTGTAAAGAGCTCACGTGTCAACATGTGAAACTACTTTGTTTCTAAACTCTAGACACACAAAAGGTAAAGGCAAATTTGAACTAGTATGGTAGAAAACCAGACCACCTACCAAACAATGGGGTTTAATACCCATATTAGCATTTTTAAATCTTTCATTTGTTCCATCTATCCATTTTCCTAACCCTTTTTATATGCAAATATAGTTTATTACAAATGGTGACAGTTTGGCTACATTACTAGAAGTTTGGAACTGACAGAAGCATGGTTTGCAAACCCAGAAATTCACCAACTTTAATGTCCTCTATCCTAATTGAAACATAAAGTACAGTTTAAGTCATTTGTAAAAGGAATTTAACAAGAAAGCTTGAAGGAAAGCAAATAAAATAATCTGTATCTTTTTCAGAAAACAAATTAGGACTATTTTGGAAATAATTCTTTGAAAAACTTCAGTAAACCTTTGAGTTTGACACTCAAAAACCATAATGCTTTCACACAATAGGACGGATGTTACCAATGTGTATAACAGAATCAGGACCTTTATGATATCATGGTTCAGGTGAATATTCGATTCAGATCGGCTGCAGGGTGTCCAGGTAGTAATTGGAACGACAGAAACTTGGAACATAGGTGGACACAATTTATTACACACAACAGCAAGACATTAGAAAAGATCTGTCCTTCAAATGTCTCTATGGTGGACATGACAGGATCGCTATAGAATTTTACTATCAACATCAATGTTGACTTTAATTTTAATCTGTTGTCTGGTTGTTGCTTGATTCAGAGAGAATAAGTGTTTATAAATCATGATGTCATTAAGTAACAAATACATTTGTTTGTTTGTTGATACACTTTTATCGATCAGTTCATTTCTTGCAATCAAAGCGATCTAGAATCTACTCGTGGACTTTGTTTCACTGAAACCAAATTTTTGCTTCATCTGGACAAAACCAAGCGGTAAAAGGTAAACATTTTATTTGAAATGATGCTTTGCTTCATTTAACGTGACATTTAGCCTACAACCCTCTCCTCCGCTGGCTAGTCCTCATAGCAGAGCAAAGTCGGCGCAGGTTTGGCAGCCGTTACCATGACGATGGGTCAGATCACGCATCAATTTGTTTGCTTCTTGTGAAAAAGAATTAAACTTCCGTGGTGCCGTGTAGGGCCGTATGACCCCTGATCGGAAGACTGCAGGTTCGATTCCGGCCTTGCCCTTCCACATATCCTTGGGCACTTGTCCTAGGGCAAGACACTGAATCTTGCCCACCTTGCCTCTGGTGGACGGTTGGCGTCAGTGTTCAGTGTGGGAATGTTTGAATAAATGTCACTGTAAAGCGAGGAAACTCGTCAGACATTATCCCTTACTTATACTATTTTTATTTAATAATTTTTTAATTTAATTTTTTGTATTTATTTATTTTGCTTTTTTTTTTCCCCTTACTTATCCTATAGTTAAAAAGTGTAAAGTAACAGGCCTTCATCAAAGCAAAAAAAAAAAAACAAACAAAAAAAAAAAACTGCTGTCTTTTACTTATTACTGTCTACTTAGACAATAATAAATAGAAAAAGCACAAATCATGGGTAAAAAAAAACCTCAGCAGAAACAAAGCTGTTTTCAGTTCGGACTGGAAGCAAACACTTTGCCGGCTCGCTGCAATTGAAATCCAGTGCTCAGGTGGCAGTGAAGCTGCAGAAAAACTCCTTGGTGACACTTCTCTGCTGTGTTTCGCGAAGCAAGTCACTCTGTCAGTGGCGGCGTGACAGAGAGTCACAGGCCTCCGTGCTCCTGCATTCGTGACACATATAAACGCCTGGAATCAACTGCACACGCCGGGCCTTTAATTAGTTTCAACAGTAAATCAATGATGGCTGATTAGTAAGACAGGGGCCGGTGTGAAGGTTGGGGCAGGTTACTGGAACAACAGAGCTTGCTTAAGGAGAAAAACTAATTGTATGAATTATTGAGTGGGCTGTCCACTCTGAGCAACGATGCAATTGGTTCTTAGAAATAAATATATAAATAATGAAACAGAATGTACCCACCGGACCTAAAATTTCCTTTAACTAGATTTACTTCAGTAGAACTGCGGAGGATGAATGAATACTTCTTCCTGACCCGACCAGCTTAATTCCATAATGAGAGGCCATTCAAAGACTGATTGATGCCAACATTTCTTACTCATTTAATTCTGTGAAATCATTATGTTCGCTTTGGCCTCTTTTTTAAGTGAGTGTGGGCAGTCCAGAGGCGATTAAAGTCAACTGTGGCTTCCCGAGCATCATGTCCGTAAACACTTTTCTCTGAAATCCTTTGAGTTAAAAAAACAAACAAAAAAAACCTTTTTGACAGAAGAAGCCGGTCACAAAATGTCACTAATGCAGTAGGTGGAACAGATAGATTCAGCTGAACTCCCAGAAGCACGGAGAAGAAACTGCTCCTCAGGCTTTTGTCGTCTGTTTTAATTGGTGGTTTCAGTCCCTCAAAGACAAATCACAGACATGCACTACCCACAGTTTTATATGATTTCCCTATTTCATACTTAATTGTTTTAATACATAAAATAAAACGGCTTCTAGAATGTATATCCTGCAATTCAGTTTCTCGCTGCAGTGGCAGACAGAACAAGCCTATCTCCACTGAGTGTGTTAAAACACACAGCTTGATTGCCAGTAATGTGCTGCTACACCTTCTCTGATGAAAACCTGCAGCCTGCATGGTGAAGTTTAACAAGAGCTCAGCTTTCCCTCTCCTTGAGCAAACTGTGAAGAACTCACACGTAATATGTGGGTTCAAAAGTTTTAAAAGTTTAGCTTGAGAGTGTTGAATAAATGTTTATCTTGTTTGGCCCGCAACCTAAAGCCTGTTTTTGATTTAGGCCACCTGTGCAACTGGGTTTGACACCCCTAATACGATTATATAAAATTCATGCTTTTTTTGTGTAAGATGGACAAATAAAAATAGGAACATAAAAGGCTGAAAGAACGACGTCCCAAATACAAGCGGCGGAAATGAACTCCCTCCGTAGGGTGGCTTGGCGCTCCCTTAGAGATAATGTGAGAAGTTCGGTCACCCGCGGAGAGCTCGGAGTAGAACCGCTGCTCCTCCACATCAAAAGGAGCCAGTTGAGGTGGCTCGGGCATCCAGTCCTGGATGCCTGCCTGTGGAGATGGCATGTCCCACTGGGTGGAGGCCCCGGGGAAGACCCAGGACACGCTGGAGAGACTACGTCTCTCGGCTGGCCTGGGAACGACCCGGTCCCATGGAGGAAGATGGATGGATGGCCAAAAGGATGTTGTCAAATTGTGTGTTTCTGGGGGTGGGGCAGGGGTGGGGTGCTGGGGGGGGTCACAAGCCTTGGGAGTAAGTTAGTGTAGAACCGTCACTGCCCCCGGTCCATGTCAACAGCCCTTGTCAAGTGCCCACACTACTACCGTACAGTTTTTACAATCGGACTGTGGCAGTGGGGATGGCAGCATGGGGACAGGGGGGATGGCGGTCTGAAATTGTCCAATCATTGGACAATTTTTTGGGGACCTTGGAGATTGTCCTATAGGTCAATTATCGCGCTGCTGCATTCCTGCCATCCACCTGTCACTGGACTGCCACTGCGCGTCCTGTGCCCATGTAGCCACTGAGCAGTGTCAAAAAATTGTATGGTCACCGTTTGATTTGCCGATCCTCCTGAACAACCCCCCCAACCCAAACCACAGACAAGCATCATCCTCAGAGTATCAAGGCAGCCGCTAAAGCCAAACTCGTCCATCAAACTTCCAGCACTGCGAAAGGTGATAAATGATAAATTATCAGCTTACAGAAATTTTGGATCAGCTTTTGAATGAATGGAAAATCAATGCTGTTGTGTAGGATTACACAGTTAGATGTAATGGGTCTCAACAACCTACTGTTGTCACACACACTTTCCTTTGAGCCACTAAAACACAATACTGTTCTGATTTTCTGGAAACAGATTTTTTTCCCTAAGTGTAAACCCGATGTAGACTAATCCTGTTCTTAAATGTTTACGTTTCTTTTTTAAATTCAAAGCTCACGCTGAGCCTCATCTGCCATCACACTCCTAACCATCTTAAGATCAAACAAGGTTTTGGCAGCTGATCTCACTTTTGATCAACTTTTTTTTTACTGGTAGAAATGTTTACCGTAATCTCGTTGTTAGACTTTTTAAAATCCCAACACTTATCCACAAACTCTAAACATGAAAAACAAAAATTGTGAGGCTTTCCGAGCAGCTTGAGAAGCTGATAGATCTGCAGCAGGTCTGTACTGCAGTTTCTTGCATTGTTTTGTTCTTTTCTTTACTGTTTTGCTTGTTTTTGGTTGTCCTATAATGTCAAGATATCATTTTATTTAATTTTATGATCAACTTAAGAATTAATATCCTAAATTTCTTTTGTTGTCCTTTTCCTTTGAACCATCAAAATTTTTATTACTGAAAATTGATTGAAATAAACCATTCAAAAAAAATCAATCAACTCAAATTCTTAGTCGTCTCTTAAGGTTGTTTTCTAAATTGGGTCATGGACAGGGGGACAGATGAGGTTAGACAGGAATCACCATGAACTATGATGTTTGCAGACGATATTGTCATTTGCAGTGAGAGCAGGAAAGAGGTGGAGGAGAGGCTACAGAGGTGGAGGTTCGCCTTGGAAAGGATAGGAATAAAGGTTAGCCGCAGTAGGACGGAGTACATGTGTGTGAATGAGAGAGACCCAAGTGGAGAGTGAGGTTACAGGGAGAAGAAATGAAAAAGGTGGGTCAACTGTCTGGAGTAATGGAGAGAGTATAAGAGAAATGAAGAAGCGAGTGCAGGCAGGTTGGAATGGTTGGAGAAAAATGTCAGGTGTGATAGAAGTTTCAAATGAAAAGAAAGTTGTACAAAAATTGCAGTGAGACCAGCCATGTTGTTGGGCCTCGAGACATTGGCTCTGAGGAAAAGACAGGAAGCAGAGCAGAGATGAAGATGCTGAGGTTCTCTTTGGGAGGGACCAGGATGGATAGAAGCGGGAATAAGAACATCACAGGGACAGCACATGTAAGAGGTTTTGGAGATAAAGTCAGACTTAGATGGTTCAGACATGTCAAGAGGAGAAACTGTTAATCTATTGGTAGAAGGATGCTGAGTCTACAGGTCTAGAGGAACGCCAAAGAGGAGGTTTCCAAAGGCCAAACAAGAAGGTTTCCTGATGATTCAATGCAGTTCATTGTGTCTATAAGTTCTATTAAGCATTTAAATTATTTTTTAATCAGACACTGGGTTTGTTTTTTTAAGTGCTTAAGAAGGTTTCCTGCCTGTTTGACCGCTATTCACCTGCACAGGGATTTATTTAATTTTATTCCTGCAAGGTTCACCACAGCTCTTTTGTTCTGTGTGAAAATCTGATGTTTAGCAAAATGAAAATACTAATAAAATCCTACGAATTCGAATTCTAAAGACAATGCTTCCATCAGCTTACAAGTCACTGCTTATAGTTAACAAATGACCTTAAAAATGAGCCAAAACATCACTATTTAATGAATATTTTTTGGATTACTTTTCGGCGTATTTCTTAAAAAAAGACACATTGAGTTATTATTATAAAGGGGGAGTAAGTGGTTTAATTAATTATTGTCATTGCTTTAAAAAAGCACAAATTAACTTTGCTTTTCTCCTAAAACCATTGGATTTAGTATGGCCATTTTGTTATTTATTATAAAGACTTAATTGGTTGTTAATAGTTATAATTAATCAACAGTTTTCAGAAAAAGCTGCTAATTTAGGGTGTTGAAGTCAGCTTTTTAGCTGAACGAATCCTTCTGCAGAGAAAGTTGTGATTAAAAAGTTACGAGGTCAAAGTTTTCCTCTTCCCTTTGATCTGTGACAAACTGAGCTTCATGCATTTGTCCATCAGCTTCAATGGACATTTTTGTCAGATGAAACAAAAATTTCCTCTGGATATTCTCGCTATTCTGGGTTGACAGGAAAAGTAAAGGGAGAAGGGAAAGACACGCAGACAACATTATCCCTCTGGCCTGAACAATGCCAGGGTGGAAGCATGAAAACTGGAGCAGGGATGAATGCAGGCCGATGATCCGGACATGTTGTCCATGTCCAGAGCAGCCTGTGGACTGCATGCAGACAAAGGCAGTCACACTCTGAGGGAAGATGGGAAGTTGAGAATGACAGGCTGCAGCATCACTGAACGTTGATCAAATTGCAGTCCAGCAGTTTCATGTTCTGAAATTTCAAAATAAGTTGTATTTTACTTTAAATGCTGCAAAAATCACCCACCGTTTCTTTTCAGCGGTGCATAAAAGGCAGATTGCAGTCATCATCATAGCCATACGCTTCCCCTCATGTGCAAATTTGAGCAGTTCAGTAAATCATCTTTATTTTTCTAACTCTCTCCTGTTTCTTTTTTCAGAGGTATTGTTCATAAAATTGACATAGATGTTTATTATATAAAGGTTCATGAATGTACAGTGACAGAAGACAAAAAGAGGGAAACTTTGATAGAAGAAGATGCAACAAACAGATGAAAGCAGACACAGATGATTGGTGACAAATGAATAAGCTGAATGAAGAAGGGACACAAAGTTTCAGTCACCTGTATGCGGACTGTGGGATTTTGGGTTGTTTGGGCCAGTGGAGGGTCATATGGAGGAGCGGTCCCATCCTGGGGCGAACATAGGTGTGTCTTCCCCTCAAGGAACGTCATAAAAAATGGAAAAAACGTATTGTAAAGTATTTGTGAGGGTAATGAAGGTGGAACACATTTAATGACATATGGGTGATGCTATTGTACAACGCCCTACTGCCACTGAGTTCTGGCTCTTTATTGACCGTGCACTAATGCCACATGCATGTATCGTGCATGTGATTTGTAAGTGTCTGTAGAATACCCACACAAACTACTGATTGTCTAATTTCCTTGTTTCTAACAGTCAGGCTGCAAACAAGGAGCCCACAAAGAGCAAACACTTATCAAGTGAACAGCACTTCCTTAAACAGTGTGCAGGATTTGGGGGGGGGGGGGTGAGAAAGGAAAATTCCTTACAACACGGCTGTGTCTCCTTTTGCTTCTGTCACCCACAGCATACTCCTAGAAAAAAATGTGCATGAACACTTTATCTCTATGGGCTCACTGAGAGGTCTATGACCTTGAAATGTCCTGCAGGCCACCTGCATGCCCTGAGCCGGTTTGACCATTTTTCACCCACAGACAGCACAATGTTATGGCCTTAGAGATTTATGTGATTCTTATACTACAGATTTACAAAATCTTTGTGTAACAAGCATCAGCTAATTTGATTCACTTCTGGATGAGAGCGGCAAAACTCACGAAGTTCGCTACATGCATCTTAAATGTTAAATCTGGCAAAAGCACGACTCTCTGGAAAAACACTCTGGGTGTTCAGGAACAAATTAGAGAATGCTGAAAATTGCAGAAAAGTAATCTTCTTCTTACTGATTGAAGAATGAACAGAAAGAGGCTTTGCACCTAGAACTCTGACAAAGTTATCAGCAGCAGTATCAGTGGTATTTGGACTTGGCTGCTTTTGGGAGGCTAATGACTTCAATTGATTTAGTTAGCTCATTAATAATTCAATTCAATTCAACTTTATTTGTATAGCGCTTTTCATGCAACAGAGCATCTCAAGGTGCTTCCCATAATAAAATAGATATTAGTAAGGTTTGAAAAAAAAAGGAGTTAAAATAGTAAACATAGTAAAATTAATACTACTAATAAAAAATAAAAACACATTAAACCCAACACATCCCACCAATACAGTACAATAGAAATAAATCAAATTAATTGTTAAGATTTAAAAAATCAAATAAAAAATATGGGGACAATTAAAATGTGAAAAGCTTTAACAAAAAGATGCATTTTAATTTTTTTTCTTAAAAACCTCCACAGTGGATGACGCCCAAATGTTCAACTTTCACCTACTCAAGAGGAGAACCAGCACCTCAGCAGAACAGCAAAACGCTTGGGGGAGGAGTTGATTTTCGGTGCAGAATGAAGCCGTAGTCCTCAGCTTAAAGCTGCAGACGGATTTGAATGAACAACTACAGCTAGCAGCTCAAAAAACAAAGCGTGCCAGGTCATGTTTACTCACAGAAGCTGTCCAAACAACACGAGCTGTCACGCAAACTGTTGAGACAGCTCAACTCTGCTATGACGAAGCAAATCTGTTCCATCAGATGCACAGGACGGATGAAGGCCAAGGAGACACGCCTGCGCTGGCACAGAGCGCTGCCATTGGAAACAAAACTGTGGCCTTAAGACCCCCAGAATTATCCCATATCAACCTAATTTGAATACCAGGCTGATTACAGACAAGTGTCTAATCAACTAATGATATGTTTCAGATTGCATAGGGTTCAGAGACCATTGTGCATATTTATATCTACCGTCGTTTTTTCTCGTTTATCCCGGTGATTCGCTTTTCTTACAATTTTCATTGAGAGCTTTTTTTTGCTATTAACACCCTGAAGTGCTTATTCTGATTAATAATTGACGGTAAACTGTACTGTTTGTGGCACAAAAAGCTGACAAACTGGTAGAGAAAATAACGTTTCCTTTTTTTTGGTCATCTGCCTTTTTTCTGTACAGAAACATCACTGAAAATAATGGCAAATGCAATAAAAGGTCAGTAAATTAAAACTCCAGATGCAGATGATTGGTGCAAACCTCCATACTAAAGAAGGCATCTGCATATTTGAATCAATTAGAGCTTTCCTTTAATAGTATTTTTGCATCCTTCACCCTTCCCTCTCTGCTTTGGCATTGGAGCCATAATTAGGCGGGATTAAGTAAAGGCGGGTTACCACCAGGATTCATTGATTCCTCACATATTCTCTCACTTAAAGGATGTTTTCACTCAGCAGTTCAGCGGCCTTCCTCTATGATTAATGTGTAGCGTTTATGTCGAGGCCGCTTTTGGCAGGGTCTTGTCTGACACGTCTTCAAAGTTCAATTGTATTCATGCTAATCAGCGTTTAATTCAAATGAGCGCATTAGAATTGCAAATGATACTGGATGCTTGATAAGTGCAAGTGCAGGGTCTAAGAGGTGGGGTTTGTAAAGCAAAGGCAGAGAGAAGCGGCGCTCATTGTAAGGTGGAGGACTGTGAAAATGCTCCAGATGAAAGGCTGCATTGTTCCAGGCGAAACAGCTGCTTCATTTTTCTCTGATTAAGGACAAAGAACCTTTGGTCAGAATGAACTGTACGTCGCCAGTCATGTCATCACAATTCACTTCAAAAGCCTGCCCAGATCAACCTGTTAGTGCTGCGGCTCTGAGCAATGTCTCATTTGGAGTCCTCCAAACGTTGATGGATAGAGAAAGACAGTTCCACTTCAGATTGCCTGTTAATCACTTTGGCATTTTTCTTCTGATGTGCCAAATATTTCTTGGTGTTCGGAATTTTCATTTGCATGCTAATGAAGGTGAAGGGCAGAAGCCACTAATTACAGTCCAGTGAAGGCCCGCCTAATGGTCCACTAAAGACGTAGCATGGCTGAGCCCATAATTCCATTATGCAAATGCACAATCACGGATGGAAAAACCAACAGTCGCTGCAAATCAGATCCACTGCTGCAGGAGCTTTTTTTTTTTTTGCGTGTAGTCAGTAGGAAAAAATATATATTTGTCTTTGTGTCCATGTGTGCTTAAAAAGTGACAGTTGTGCTGAAAATAAACAGGCGACACATACTTTTACACCCAGCTGTTAAAAGTGATTTCTTAAAATAGTTAGATGAAGCAAAAAAGTAATTCCAGCTTGAAAATAAACCAAAAACTTATGGATCTAATCTATTTCTACTTAATCACACTGGGCTGTAAGATGGCAATTTAACCTGGTTAAAAAACAAACAAATAAAAGTTTTGATGTCAATGTTTATATTCATATTTTTAATAACTGTAGTTCTTTTTACAAGCCTTAAATGCTTAAATGTTCCTGGATGGTTAGTTTATGCACAAATGGCCAAATAATGCCAGCGAACAGAAAATAATATTTTTGGAATGCACAGATTATTGCATCAATAGCAATGTCCTGGAAGTGTAGGCTGCAGGTGACCATTTAACGTCACCGGCGACACCCATATGCCACATACACTATGAACTACTGAAACTCTTAGACCATTTATGCAATTATTATAATTTCAAAGGGTTCTCAAATAGACTGTTTGTGAGAGCTGGAGTGAGCGAGTGTGACCTCACCCATGAAAAAAAATGCTTACTTACAGCTCCAGCAAAAGGAAGTCTATTCAGTCACCATTTCTGATGTGGATGTCGCCAGAAATCATCAGTAAGCAGTGGTTGGGTTCAAGTCGATCTGACTCCTCGTTTTTTTATTCTGACCAGTAGAATGACTGAGAAACAGTTGTTTATTTCTCTATAGAAGTCTATTGGATTTGGATTTTGGCTTCTTGGATGCAAAGGAGGCGGGATCCAGTTGTCCAGTTCCTATTTACTATCATGATTCAATCAGGAGTGAGATTTGCCGGAATGCCACACCCCTATCATTTGGGCTACACGAGATCTGTCAAATAGGAAGACCTGAGACCACGTTCTTCTACTGAGGCACCTGATTGGTCAGTTTGTAACTTGAACAATTTACATGACAGAAAACATATGAAAAAAAAAAGAGGATTATTAGGAACATGTTAAAAAAAAAGTTATAGCAAAGCAATTTTGATTGAATAACAGCCGTTTATTTCCTAATAAAAATCTATGAGAAATTTACTTCTTGGAACCTACAAGTACTTCCTGTTTGGATTGTGAGGAGGGGTCATTCAGTCCGGTTCAACTGTTCTGACACAGAGAAAAGCGGATTTAAACAATTGCTGCAAAAACAAAAACATTTTGCTAAACTTTTTTTGGATCAGAATTATTGGATTGATATTGATTATGCAAAATCTTCAGTGCTGTAAAGTGATGCATATAAACTCCAGGCTGCTTTTCTCAGCTTTATAATCCATTGGATTCTAGTACAATGGCTGGTGCTCCAAAGAATGTTAACTCTGGAGCTAAAGGTCTGGTGTAAAAGGGTTAAACATTTCATACTTTTAGTTCACAATAACGCTTAAATTTCACATTTCACAAAACTGGTCTTTTAACAAGGTAAAATCTTCTATTTTAGCTTTTTTTATTTAATTGATGGTAGTGCTAATGCGTGTCCCCCGCTGAACTGTGAGAGAAACCAGGGCACAGTGTTTTTGCTGAAAAAGTAAAATAAGTGCTGTGTAATTTTAAAGTCAAAATGACGAAAAATGTAGTTTTCATTATGGGAAGTAATAACAGCTTTTATGCTGTGCTGAGATGCTAAGCAGTAACCTCTGAAGCCCCGTTGCAGACTCAAATTGATCAAATCATGCTGTTAAAACCAAAGGTTGAAGGCAGTAGCTAAACTTTAGTGAATGCTTTGCTCGTGCGAAGACGAAATACAGCAGCTGCTAAATTCCATTTTCTTAAAATTGATTAAAAGTAAAAAAGTGCATAAAGGGTAAATAAAAAACCTATAAATGGTAAAGGGGAAATCTGCACTCGCACTAAGCCTAAAGTAAAGTAACACCTTCTTTTCATTATGGATGTGATCCTGGGGGTGACTCAAGAAAAACATCAGGATCACCTCTAAAATCTAATTGGCTAACCCTGTTCCTGACCCACATCTTAGAGGAGGTTCGTCATGATTACTAACTCTGTCAACGGAGAAAACAACTATTAATCAATGATGGCGCTTTAGATGACTTGCTGACTAAGGCTCAATTGGAATTCTATCCCTACCCCTCTAATTGTAGGGGCATTTGGAGCTATAGTGATGTCCAAACTTGTTTTTTTTAAGGGGTAGCCATAGTGGAAAAGGAAGAAGAGCCTTTGACTTGAAAATATAAGAAAGCTGCTTTTAACAAATAATAATGATAATGATGCATTAAATTTAGCAACCAGCTGACTAAGTTTACAAAGATGCTGCTAATAAAGTTGCTTAAACGGTGGATTCATCTTTAAAAAAATAGTCTTAGTGACCAGTTGTTTGTTTTATTTTTTATCCGTCACATCTCAAAAGTCGGACGAGGCTGAAGTTGGCGTCTGGTTTTTTAGCTTCCATTTTGACAGTTAAGTAAATCTATATCACACTTTAATGATTCCAACATGAAATCTAGAGTAGAAATAACGTTTAAACCAGCTGCAGATATTTTACAGAGGATAAGGATAAACGTTGAAAATAATTTAGCCTCAAAGGTTGGTCTGTGAAAATATACTGTGACCTTAAACTGGTCCGTGGCCTGAAAAGGGTAGGGGACCACCGCTCTAAAACAGGCCAACAACTAGTTTCTAATGGTTTTTATGATTTTAGCCATCAGCTGAAAGAGTTTTCTGAAGAAATGTATACTTTAAAACTAATAACTTTGTGGCTTAACTTCCAAACAACCAAAACATCTTTGTTTACGTATAAATAAGTTTAATAAATGGAATCGTCACACAGCTCAGTATGCCGCTGAATTGGTCAGAATATCATCAGGAAACAGTGAAAGGGAACATTTGACATATTATTAGAATGAGGTCTTTATTTGCAGAACAATGGGAATGTAAACAGCCACTATTTTATCACAGAGTATCACACTGAACCCTAAAGACTTGAAATTCATGAAGGAGTTTCAGAAAAACTTTTCAAAGTTTGTCTGCTTGTTTTTCCTGCCTCAGAAGTCAAGGCATATTCAGAACATCACTGTTTATGTGAGTCAGAAACTGAGAAATACTAAACAACTTTGTTAGAGCTTAGTGACATAAGGTAACTTTATCAACTGGAAGAACAAGCAGGCAAGAAGTTTGGATTTGCAGTGTCTTGAAAACCTGTTTATGCACAAATTGTTTGTGAACACCAGACGAGTTCAGCCAAAATTTCCCCCCAGATTTTACGAGGGATATCATGGGATTCTTTTCTTCAGGGCAACCAGCCTTAAAAGGTTAATCTGCAAGACTTCAGCTGCTCATCCACGTAGCTTCCTCTGTTGCCCTGAGGGGCGGAAACAGATAACATGACCCAAATGATGGAGACTCTTCTCAGAGATCACAGATGGAGATTTGTCTTTACAATATTACATTTTCATTTGCTTTTAATTGGATGAGTTGTTAAATATTCCAATTATTTGAAAGACATTTTATTTTTTGCTGGTTGCTTGCATTGACTTTTGGCAGTAAAAAATATTTGATTTTCACTCAAAAAGCTAAATGTCTTATATAAATGATTATTTATTTATTTATTTATATTATTATATTTATTTATTTTATTTAGACTTGTCATGAAAAAAAAAACACTTTTCCTTTTAAAGCTAAAAAGTGTTAATTTTGCTTTTCTGATACATTTTAATCATAAAATATAAGTCAGGAGCCTCAAATAGTTGTTTCACAAACCTGATAAAATATTGCAGGACAAAGCTTTCATTAAATCAGAATTTTTCTTTTTTCATTTTCAAAATATGTTTTTTTTTGTATTTTTTTTAAAGAAATTGCATCCAATTTTCCAAACTTAGCCTTCCCCCTTCAGGACTGAACAGAGCCAGACTCATCCCAGCATCAAGTTATCTGTAACCAATAATAAGGAGTAATCTTCCTGTTTCTGACATCACCCCGGGCATGTCAGTGACATGCAAATCCCTCCAATATTTGCCTGCTTACGATTTGAAGTTTGTCGCATCTAATCCACCCACCTTTGCCACAAAAAATATTCCTCATAGAGACTTTTCCTGCTGATACGCAGCATTGTACACAGCGAGCCAAGTAAGGGAGCGAAAATTTTTTACATTTTTTCCACCCAAGAAAGTCCGATAAGGAAACGTGGGATCAGATCAGAGAATGTGGAGTTTATGAAAAGGCTTTAGGGTGCAAAGGTGCCAGCCTTGGTGGATTAATTTCAAAGCTGAGGCAATTTGCACTTGTAATAGGTAATGAAGGAGCTATTTGCTTGCGTTTTTCAGAGCTCGTTTGCAACACAACTTCATTTACATAATTCTATTAGGGAAATAAGAAAAGATGCTGCAACTGAGATGCCAATATGTGCAGAAATTGCCCTTGTGACTCTGAAATCATTTGTACATTTTGGAAGTTTGGCCAGTGCTTTTAAATCAGCCATCTATAGTTATTCATGCCTGACGGTTTGATCCACATTAAAAGACAGATCACTGGAAAAAAACAACAGCTTTTTCCTCAAGAGGCTGTAGGTCTATCGTCGAGAGCTAGTCAAGAGTATGTCTGATTTGTAGCAACCTGCCAGTGATCACAGCATCCCTGGAGGATATACAGCAGCACAGCAGGTGACAGTCATTTGAAAGTGCTGGCTGGGCCTTTGGATCCCCACATCAAAGATGAAGAAACAGAACTAATCTCTATTCATGTCGGCCTTCTCTGTGCAGTCACAGAGGATTCCTCGTGTCCTGAAACAACCGCTTACGCGGAATTACAGACTGAAATGATGGTTAAACACATCCAGATAACAGCAAAAAGAATTCCAGCAGTCTCTGCCGGGTGGGAGTCTGGTCTATAATGTAAGAATTTCCCGGAGTTTCTTGTTACAATAAGATCTCACGCTGCAGCAGCACAATAATAGAGTACTTAGTATGTTGCCCATACAGAGGGATCCGGGGAGCCAAAGCAGTTTGTAATAAGGCCCCACAGAAAGCCATTGAAAAACAAACAACAAATTACATCTCAACCGCAGACAAACTGCAACAGAGATTGCTGCGGATAGTTGGAGGACTGTTATGGGCCAGATTCCAGGACTTGTAGGGAGAACGAGACCCAAAAGGCACGAGAATGAGGGGAAGTCTTTCCAGCACAGGTTTCTGAATCCGTCCAAACCCAGCTTTGATCAGACTGAGGTGTTTGATCAATAAGCCTTCCATTTTAAAACCGAGATCTCATGTGACACAAAGTGGCTTGACATTTTTACAGCTTCCTGTGCTTGACTGGATTTTAATAAAGTGCATGAAATGGAGCTGAATCACTGAAGTTAAATATTCTTTTTTTAATCAACACTGACTTATGAAAAAAATTATCAGCTCATCTGTGGCCCAGCATCTCTGCAATAGAACTGGACGGCAGCAACCAGATCGTTTTCACAATTTTTTGCTCTTACTGCGACTTTATACGAAATTTAACCCCCTCCACATAAACAAAAAAAAACACCAAAATTTGCACGCATGCACCTTGGACCCGCCAAAAAGGAATGTTGGGCAGCTGTTCCACTTATCTTCTAATTGGATGATTTGGAAGTTTCTTGGGGGAAGAAAATTGGAATTAGAAGTCGTAGATTTTTAAGCGTTAACTTGGGAAGCTTGCAAAAGTGGCATTACACATTTTTTAACCGAACACTGTAAACATTAAACACATGAATTGTTGGCTTAAGCTGAACGAAACAATACGACATACCTTATGAACATATTAAGCATGTGGGTGTGGTTAACAAACAACCTCAGTTGCAGAGGAAATCCGAAAATTTACTTTAGCCAATTCTTCTAAAAATTACTTAGACCTGTTCATCAAACCCAGTCCATACACCGCTCAGAAGGAGCTTACAAGTAAAGGTAATATGATAATAAGGTTTGTGCTTTTTTCTATGCTGCAGTTTGTATATGAAAAAAAAAACATGTTGAAATGATATTTTAAACAAAAAACGTTAACTGTTGTCAATCAAATGGTGAATAAGTTACTCAGTACGGTTCATATGTTTGTAAATCTGACTGATGACGTCAGTGCCTTACCAGCCATTAACCTCACCGCACGTCACTGTATTGTATAGTTGCCCAATCCGATATTTTAAGTCCTATTCCCCCTACATATGAATAAATACACACCGATTTTTATTTTTTATTTTAAGAAATTAAATGGTAAATGGCGTATACTTATATAGCCCTTTCTACCCTCTTTCGAAGGCCCAAAGCGTTTTACAGTCACACACACATTTACACACTGGTGGCGGCGCCGCTGCCAAACACAGACGGCTGCCTACCACCAGAGGCAAGGGAGGGTCAATGTCTTGCCCAAGGACACTTCAACTCATGGGCGTGCAAGGCGGGAATTGAACCTGCAGATTGACACATATGATTTAAGGGATCACTAATCTGTTGAAAGTGTGCACACTGACTAGACTAGTTATTAGAAGACAAGTCAATCAAACAAAAAGAGCAGTGTTGCTTTTCTGTAGATTTGAACGGCCAACTAACACCCCCTCCAAAAAAAAAAAAAAAACATCACACAGCCTGTTGACAGCTGAGTTCACACTGATGACTTGGTGAAAAGAAGACTTTAACTTTACTACAGCTTTTAACCTTAGCGTGGACTAAAATAGTATAGGACAAGGTATAGCAATTATAGCTGAAACCACCAAGGGGTAAATGCCGGGTCTCTGTGGCCAAAAAAGCCTTAGACCTCGCACATCTGCTCTTAAAAGACAAAAGGGAAGAAAAAAAAGATGAAACATTTCTTTGTAGCACATATGGCCAATTAGAAGAGAAATCCTTTGTGAGTTTAACTTTAATTTAGCTTTAATTATTCCTTCTCTCTCAATGAATGGAATCATTTCAGCGTAAAGGACTTCTAATCAAGGAAAAAAAAAGTGTCATATTGAAGCTATTAATGGATACTAACCTCAGTGGTGTAAGAATGTTTTCAAGTGCAGATGTGCTTCAGTGCACCTTGCTGACGGCGTATGAAAAAATAAATAAAATACAGCCACTTGTTCAAGGATCAGTGGGAATGCATTACAAATAAATAAACTCAAATGCAACACCTTTGGGTGCTTTACAAAGCAGCCTCTTGATGTGAATAAATGATTGTGGTTATCAGGATTGAAACATGGAGAGTAGAAAGGCCTGCAGCAGCCTTCACTTCGTTATCCCTCCACATAACAAGCTCCGCTGCTCTGCAGGGACTCCGTGCATCAAACACATCTAAAGAGCGTGCTCAGGTGCGCGTGCAGCCGCAGAGCTCTATTTCCATAAATTGCACGCATTCCTTCTTATCCGCTCAAAACTCTTCTTATGTTTTTTCATTTTGCCTTGGTTCTTGCTGAGCTTATCTGCACTTTTTTTATGAAACAGGAAAAAAAAAAAAAAAAAGATTCCAGACAGCTCAGTTTTATGTTGCCAGCTGTGAAAACTAAACGTTTCATGCATTTGCCAAATGTTTTGAAGAATTACAGAGTTAGAACAAAAACGACTTTCATATTTATTGCTTTTCAAACCCCTCCTGCTTTATACACCAGGGAAATCTCAGCAAGAGCTATCTTCCTTTAGTGGTTGTCATTTAAGATATACTCAGAAAGGATGGCTTCCTACTGCTGCGTTCTCTGTCTCTCAACTATTTAAAGGGTAATGATGGAAGCAGCGCTTCTTCTTTTGACCATCAAAGTCTACCGCTGCTTTTTTTTTCTTTAATTAGAGCTGCCATTGTCCTTGAGAGAGCCCTGTTTGTTTGAATGAACCGTGTCATTTAGGGGGAAAAGGAGAGACATTTACCCTCCTGCTCCTCTTGTCTTTTTGCAGTCTAACCTCACACGCTCCAGGTCTCAGCTTGTTCAGTCTGAAATGAAACGCTCTGTGCATAGCAATGGCCCCATCTCCAGATGCTGTTGGCCCATGCAATTCCTCTCAGTCATTCTTCATTACGCAAGAGACAGAGAGGCTCATCCTCTCCTATATTGCTCTTGCACTGGTGTTTGGATGCCCCTCGCTCTTTCTTTCCCCCTGCTTTTCCCTCTGCAAAAGGTGTCTCGCCTGGGAGCGCTCACATCTGAGCCCTTTAATTTTCTATTAGCAATAATCAGTTAAAAAAAGGGCTTCGATGAGAAGAGCTGTTTTGCAGGTAATATACTATTTTTACATAGCTGTATTTACATGTAAAATGTTTTTTTTTTAAACAAACAGATAAAAAAATGACGTGTTTGTCAGACCCAACTTATATACTGCTGCGGTGTGGGAATGACTCAACAGTGGCCATATTTAAGGTAACAGAAAAATGCCACCTAGTGCAGTGGTGTGACTACTTTTCGGATAATTATGACGTTCTCTGTCAGAAATGACTGCAATATTTCAGGCTTCAGCTTCTAAAAACAGGAAAGAGTCCACAGCAACATTCGTGGCCAGAGGCTGCATTTGGACAGCAGTGCTAACACAGCACATCCTGTGTTCACGAGGATAAAGTTAGCATGTTAGCACATATGACATTTCTTTGTTTGTGAAAAGCATCTGATTGTTTCTGTTCTATTTACTTTTTTTGTACTTTGACATTCTTTAAAGACCCACTAAAATCATGTTTTGATCTATTTTCAAAGCTTACCCAGTGCTCTTTCAGGATCACTGCGTTTTTTGGTTTTTTTTTTCAAATTAGAAAGACTGTGTCCTTTTTCCAGGAAATAGTTTCTGCAGAGCAGCAGTAGCTCATTAGAAATTCACCTCTGAGTTGTGGGCAGGGGTGTTGGTGCAAAGCCAGCCTGTGCCCCATTCCCCTCCTGTTCCTGAAAGCTCTCCGTTCACATGCTCTCTCACACTTTCAGCAGCAATCCAGCCACATAGTTTGAGCCAGACGTCAGAGGAGGAAAACAAATATGTGCACGGATCCAATTGTCTGCAAGTGGATGCAGTGGAATGATGCAGAGCAGGGAGTTTATGGCCCGCCCAACATGTTTGCTACATCACAACTACAAGCTTTTTCAAACGACATTTTGTCATCTACTCTTGGTTCAACGATTTCAATAGAGAAAAGCTCAGAAATGCAATTTTAATCTTAATTTTCTTTGTATTTGTTCTCCATCATCAGAAAAATGCTACAAGAACGTGTTAAAAATACCAAAAATAGACTAGCGTCATTGCAAAAAAATGTACGCGCCAACAATAGTCAGCTAGGCAAAAAAATAAATAAAGGACAACCATTTTTTTTTTTAGAAATCTGGCAGAAATGTAAAGATATGCTGGTCAACATCAAGATAGACATCAGGCTGCAGTGTCACACTTTGGTGAGGCTCATTGATAGAAGCATCATTTTACACAAATAAATAACATTTGTGTTCCACACTGTAAAAAAAAAAAGCACACCTGTTGTGGATGTGGATGTCAACAGGGCGTCCAGTGTCTGAGATCTTCCACGCCTCTTTCTGCATCCATACTCGCAGCTCTGTAAACACAGGTTGAGAATCAGCCAGCAACAAGCAATCACAACACTTCCAACGCGTTAGTGATGACAACTACTGTGATTAGCAAGTCTCTCAAATAGAGACAAGAACAAGTATAGAAAGAGAGATGGAGAATGAAAGTGAATGAAATGGCAAACAGGCCAGAGGAGAAAAGTCAGACTAGACCAAACTCGCCCCGTTTGGCATTTGGACTATTTGCCAACGCCAGTATCCACAAGAAGAAGCAATGAGCAAACACCCAAAAAATAAGGCATGCTAGTAGGGGTGGGCAATACGGGGAATATCGATCACATACCAAATAATTACAGGGCTACTATATTGATACTTATTTTTCTTGAAATTTTAATTATAGAATAAATTCTGCTTTATGCTTTTCTTAATTAAGTGTATAATAAAACACAGCAAAGAGACTTTTAATTGTACTCATCTGACTCCCACAGCATACTTCCTCTTTTGTCTTTAACCCTTGTGCCATCCTATGACCCCACCCTTCCATTGACATGTTCTTCCTACCATGACAAAGGTGGATAAAGGTGGAGAGGATTTCATGTAATCCATGGACACCAGTGAAGATAACAAATCATTGAAGAAAGAAGGTTCAGTGCACTGTCTTGTGGGGTCTAGATGACCCAACTCCCAATGTTAAAGTGCCTAGGATAGCACAAGGGTTAAGAACTCACCACAGTCAGCAGCAGCGTCGCCCATTTTGTTATTGACCTGATTTCGGCTCCTCCAGCCAATATTCATCGGAAAGGCTCATCCACATTCCTCTGCTTTGGCAGCCAACTCTGTTAATTTATGTTTTTTTTTTTTTTTTTTGTTCTTTCATAGACCCAGTCTACAAAGTTCTCCCAAGAGACTGTGAGTTCAATGAAACACAGTATGTTCTGACTCAGAACACAACAAAGACAGTGTATCCGGTCTTAAGTTTGTTTCTTCTTCTTGTGTAGTTTTATGGTGGATGGCACACAGCCTCCATGTGCATTACTGCCACCTGCTGTTATGGAGTGTGGATATGTCAAATTGTTTATCATATATACATCAACATATTCATTTTAATCTTTTCCCCTTAAACTTTCGTGATCAGTTTTGTCTTCCTGTTGAATGAAATGAAAAACATAACAGCAGGTATTACTTAAAATATATTCAAAGTCCCAATGTATTCCTTTGCTTTCTAGTTTTTCCTTCAGCATCCATGAGCCCATCCTGCATCAATGGTCAGTTACCAGTTTCTAGCTTTATCCACCAGTCAGGCAGCTTTTCCACAGACTGCCAGTATTCTGCTCTCCTTTACAAACTGCTTTTCTCCCACTTACCTGGGTTTTTTTTTTTTCTTCATGTGTTCAGCATTTGATTATGCCTCCATGTAAATCTCCCCTGTGACAAGCTTACTTTACATCCTGACACAATGTGCTGCAGAGAAGCTGCCCTTGAACACAATAAACATGATGGATCCTCACCTGTCTGTCTTTTCAAGTTCTGTGGAGATAAAAGAATATCATATGTTGCTCCCAACAAAAACTTCGCTCCGTCTGCCTCCATATCCCATAAGTCTTTCCAAGACAGTTTATTTCTATTCCTTCACATCTCAACTCCTGACCTCATGTAACCTCAGAATCTGCTTTTGCAAATTTTGCAGCATCTTGTTGCTTTTTAATTTCATCTGCAACCAGCTTTCTCTTTTCAGCTGTGGAGGCTCAGCATTTTGACTGCTGAGATGGGTATAAATCAAACCCACTATGTTCATGCAGCAGTCTTTAAACATAACAGTGCTCTTTGAGCCTTTAGCACTGTCACAAAACAGGCAGATGGCTGGCTCTGATTGCATAAGGTTTGTTAGCTCAGCTAAACGACCACAAAGCTAAATCAGGAGCTAAAGCAGGGTCAGGCGGGCAGGGGTCAATAACAAGCATGGGAGGGAGCATCAGACAGGAAACAAGAGTAATCAGGATCCAGGCGCAATTCGGGGCAGGTGGCAGTCAAACGGCATCAGAGACAAAACAGGACCAGGAAATCAGAAGATCAAGTCTGGATGTAATGCTCAGTAATCAGGCAGAGTGCCACAAACAATACTTCATACCGAGTGAGGCTCAGTCC
This sequence comes from Oryzias curvinotus, assembly GCA_023969325.1. NCBI lineage: Eukaryota > Metazoa > Chordata > Actinopteri > Beloniformes > Adrianichthyidae > Oryzias > Oryzias curvinotus. The sequence goes on along the minus strand of CM043708.1, from coordinate 28,496,039 downwards.
AGTGCTCAAGTATACTGGGATTGATTTGGCAAATGAGTCAGGTGTGCAGCATCCAGAAACTGTTTGTTGGGGTTGCTGGGAGATGTAGTGCGTCTAGAACTCTGGAGATGGCTCCTGACAAGCACGGCCTCTTTTGACTTTTACTTTTTTCCTGTAGAAGCTTTAGGAGCTGTGCCTGAAAACAGCTTTATTGTTGGATGGTGACATAGTCATTTCTTGTCTTAGAACATTTAGACTAGTTTGCTAGTAGGTACTGCATGCCTTTTTAATGCAAAATCTCACTAATCATTGCACCCCAAAGCACTAATCATTCTTTACAACTTCTTTACTTTGTTATCTGAATATTTTTTTTCGTGATCCCAAATGAGAATATATCGAGTGTGGACGATGAATAGGGAGATTATAGATGGTCAAAGGCCACAGTAAATGTAGCCAAAGACCATATTTTACCTACCACACTCACAATAATGGTATGTTCCATTTTCATGACGTCTCTTGAGGTGGCCCTCCGAGCCAAAAGACACGCCTGCACTCCCCTTTAAGATGATGCCGCTTCTCTCTATGACCCTCCATGGGCTGGACACTCCAAAAACCTGCAGCACCTGTTGTTGGGAGAGGTATGAAGATAGGAAGCCTCCTATCTGACAGAACACCATTTACTGTTGAAATGCCTCTGGATTTTTGTGGTCTGACCTTCATCCTATCTCACAACAAATCTGAATCCAACTTCTCTGAGTCTTCTGATACATGAAGCCCATGATAATTGGCGTCACAGATCATTCATTTGTGCTGTAATGGGTGTAAGTCACACCCCACACTGAAGTCTGTCTTCTACCACAATCCCCTTTGAAGCTCTAATAAGAAGTTTCATTCCTATTTGAAAAACAGGGGTAGAAATCGTGCACCCTGCCGTGATCCTGTACTTCCAACGTCTGCTAGTCTGTTATAAATTCTCATGCACTAAAACAAACTAAATGTTCTGGAAATATTCTTTTACCAGCTCACACTCTGTGCTTGGCACCTCAACATATTTCAAAGCTTCCCACAGCAAACCGTGTGGTACTGAGCCAAATGCTTTTGCTAAATCTAGATAAACTCACTGCAGACCTTCATGTTTGTGGGATTGATGGCATGCCATGCTTACATGTTCAGAGAATACTGTGGAAAAAAACTAAAACAAAACAATAGATACCAGAAAATCTAGAGGTTGATTTTCCAGTATTGCACTTTAGTTGTGCATCAAAAACCTAGAAATGGCTGATAGATAACAAATGATCTTTGGTTGACTTAAAATTTAGACAGGAGTTTAACATTTGGGGTCCAGACTTATTCTTTTGTATTCATTGTGTTCAAAGTAATAACATCTGTACTTAAACAAACGGTGCAATCCCTTTTCACTGTATGTATTTTGTTGTAGCTTTTGAATAGCACGGAGGATAAAGTGCTGAAGTCTAGATTATGTTCTCATTTTAAATTTAGGTGAGGAGTAGAATAATGCACATCTGAAACGCCTGCTGTTTTCTAATCAGAATCACATTCTACCTAATGCTAATCACAATCATCATGACCTTTGAAGTAAAAATGCTTCAAACTTCCTCGTATTTCTCTTTTTATTTTGACCTTTTATAGTCTTAGTTTAGGTTCAGGTTTTTAGTTGCATTTTGGCTTGCATGAATAAATAACCAATCTGTGGTTTCAAAAGACTTTACAGGAGTCACTGTTATTCAGAACAAATCAAAAGTGACAGAATCCACAGCGTAGAACCTAAACTAGCACAGAAGAGTTTGAACAAAAGCTGTTTCTGATGGAAAAAGCTTTGCAGCACAGACTCAAAAAGAGAAAAAGGCATTAAAGCAAATGCACTGCGACATTTCTGAATACCTTTAATGCATCCAATAAATAGATGTTTGATAGCTCAGATCCACGCTACATGCTCATACATATGAGTTCACTGCTTCGGTTTTCACAACATTTGGAACCTAGGATAATCAATAAATGAATGGGAACAAAAGCTCAAAAGTTATTGATCAGTTTGATTTAAAAGACAAGAAATTAGCATTTCTTTTGGCAATAAACTCAGACCTGAGCCCCCCTCATCACCCAAATCAGCCTTTTATCATTTCCGCCAGTTATACTAAGATATGACATCAAGGTATTAATGGTAGTCTATCGGTGGCTTTGTGGTATGTGGTCTAAATGCTTGTCTGATCTCTGTTACACAAACCCAGACAGGTGTGAGAGCAATGGGAAGCAGTCAGCTGGAAACCTCAGGTTGAGACCAACACCATGAAGCCGCTTTTGAGCACACGCTGCACAAAAGGGGAAGCAGTTACTGTGAGATAGGCTCCAACTTTACAAACTGAAATACATTATGTCTTTATATTAAGAACATTAATAATGTTATATGTTATTTTCCTTACATGATTTATTTCTATTTTTCTCTTGCATATGGCTGCCTTGTAGCCTGGTGCTGCCCATATTTCCACACACAACGGCTGAAGCCAAATACCAATGCAACTGTGGTGCAGTGGTAGGGTGGTCAACCTCTGATTGGAAAACTGCAGCTACTATTTCCGCCTTGCCCGCCCACGTGTCGAAGTGTCCCTGGGCAAAACACTGAGCCTTGCCCACCTTGCCTCTGGTGGAAGGTTGGCGCCAGTCTTCGACAGCGGAGCAGCCATCAGTGTGACTGTAAAGCACTTTGGGCCTTCAAGAAAGGTAGAAAATCACTATACAAGTATTTACCCATTACCAATTACATTCTATACCCCTCTGGCTGTAATTATAGGGACCTTTGGAGCTCTAGCAGTGTTTGAACTTGCTTTTTTAACGGGGAGCTGTGGGCCGGCCATCCCTCCGCCGGTAGGGAAGAAACGCATTAAACTGTTTTTGAAAAGACTTCAACAATTTTTATAGTCATTTTATTTAATAACATAAAAACAATACATAACATTAAAAAAATAAAAACAAAATAATTACAGAAAAGAAAAGGAGCAGAAAGTAGAAAATACCCCTATCGCTAAATCAACAAAAGTAAATCAAGGTACATAAAAAAGATTCTTTAAAAAAGTATTAAACCCAGCCTACATTTTGAATAAACACATATACACACATATTTATATACACACATACTCAAACAAACCCTCATTTGATCCTATTTACCAACACAAATGCTCAATTTAATCCTTTCCAGTTCAGTTGAAACTTCTACTTCAAGTTTGATAATAGCATGTTGCCTGATAAATAACTAAATACAAAATATAACATTTGCTCATAGCTTCTTCTTTTTAGTATGACTTTTAACGGCGGCAATAGTGAACTCTTTCAAATCTTCTTTTTGAAAATATGCAGGTAAAAACTGTCAGCAGTAGTTTTTCCTGAAAATGGTAAACATTCTTTTGAATGCACACATTAGTCTTAATATGTCTAAACATAGTTAGTATTTGGTCCTTGTATCCCTGGTTGGACATAGGCAATCAACATCTCCCCGCCATCGTCTTCTGTCCAGGTGTGACCCGTCTGCTCGATGTCAGCCTCCGGCATCCTTCTCCACGTGTTCCTGACAGATGATGCTGGATTTTAGTTTCCTCGGGTGGTGGCCGATCCAACCCCATCTCCTCCCTCTGATCTCTTCTTCTACAGGCGCCTGGTTTGTTCTGTGTTGCCGCTGGTATCCGGCCAGTAGATCTTAAGGATTTTTTTTAGACAGGTGTTCTTGTTTAGCGCCGTACATCAGGACAGACTTGATTGGGTGAATCCCGGGGCGCGCTGTGATGAGGTGGGATCTCCAGATGTTCTTGAGGGTGAGGGTGCCCTTGACTTGCCATTACAAGCTTTTACATGTAAACGTTCGACTTTTTAAATAATTCATTACGCATCAGCTTTTTGTAGTAATTGAGGTATATAAACCTTTACAGGAACAGTTAAGAATAAAAAAGGAAAAGGTCAGTTTATACTTAATAAAAACTAAAATGCAGAACATTTAATTCTCATTGTTGGAGCTTCTAAACAAATATGCCAAAAAAAGTTCATATTTATTTAAATAAAGTTTCAAAGTGTTCTCGTTCAAATTAGTTTCTTTAATCTGACATCTTTTTGTACAAAACCCTGTTAGTTTGCCAAGTTTCCATTGAGAACGGAGCTCTGTAGAAAGCTTTAATGCAGAGCAGAGGTGGGTGTGAGGCTTTGACTGGAGACAGCCGGCCTGTCACGTTGTATGAGATTGTTTCACTTCTGTGTTTTTACACTCAGTTTGTCACCTGGGGTAGAATGAGATGAATTCAAGTGTAATTGGTGATTCCACTTTTTAACATAATCTTCTCAAAAGCGTTTGAAAAACATATGAAAATAAAATGCTGGTGGCAACTTCTCATACATATATGCAATAGATCAAATATTAAGGTATTAGAACAAGTTGACACATGTGCCACAGCCTCCCTGAAGTCACATCACATTATTAATCTCTCACGGCTATAAATAGATCTGCAAAGTGTCTGTTATTGTTTGATAAGTCCCACCATGAAGAGATTTACGTGCGCAGTCTGACACTGATGTTGGATTAGGCTTGAACTGGCTTTGGAGTCGCTAAATTGCTCTTTCGTGCCTGAAAGGGTTGAAAAAGAAGAAAAAAAAACTTTATGCTCTTGAGGTGTTCCATCAAAATGAACCGCACCCTTTTTTCTTGATGTGCCTCCATCAATATGCGTTTGAAAACCGTGACAGCTAGATTGCAGTTGTTTTAGCCTGCACTGCCAGACAGCAGCTATTTGGAATAGCTTTTTATTGTGGTGCTGGCAGTCAGGGCTGTGTGGCTTGACAAATAACCCTTGAGGACTTTTCTCACCAAAAATCGGAGCTTCTGCAGTCCCCCGCTCGCATCTGATAAGCCCGCGAGTGTTAAATGTTTCCCCTAGCAACTAAGTCCATCAGTCTTTGCTACTGGTTTTAGGATCAGATACAAAGAGAGCAGTGGGAGCTCAGTTGCAGATGGTTTTAAACAAGAACTGGGAGGTAAGATTTGACTGACAGTCCCTCGGTGCCCCTCGACACTTTCTCGCTCTCACTGATGGCTTAATGGTGTCAACGGGAGAGATAGGGTCCTGACTTCTTTATCTGGACTGAATCTTAGATCCATCCCCTTCTCTGTTTGCAGTAATTGCAGGAGCAGTGTGGACTCTGTGAGCGGATGGGGGCTGGTGGGGGTGGGGGTAAAAGCCAAAAATCAAAAGGCTCAGCTTCAATCTGTTTGACCGAGCAGGTCAACTGAAATAAATGACTTTCCTTTGACCAGCTGTACATCCATCTTCTTGTCACAACTGTCAGAGACCCCGGACTGCATCTCTGCTGCACGCCTGCTTTAAAGACGTGCTCCGATGAAAATCATGTTTATGGTGTTTTCAACATGTTCTTGTGGCATTTCTGTAATGATGGAGGACATATATAAGGGAAATTAAGTTTACAACTTTCTGAGTGTTTCTGTATTTAAATCTTCCTGAATCAGGAGCAGAACGTTGGAAAACAGACTTGTAGGGGGCTCAGAGGGTCACAAGCTCCCTGCTCTGCTCCATTCTCATGCATCCACTTGTAGACAAATAGATCCATGCCCGTCTTTGCTTTACTCTTCTGGTTCAAAAAATGTACAACTGGCTAGCTCCAAAAATTGCTGGCCGTTTTTGTTGGTCTGACAATGTTAGGTTGGGGTTGTAAGGTGCTGATACAGGAGAGCATGTAAACAGATGGATCATGGGGAAAGGAGGTGGTGTTGCTGCTTGTCCTTTATTTTTTTTTTTTTTGGCTAAAAACTGCATAACTAATTAAAACACCACTGGTTTTTACAATATATCAGAAGCTGATCGGAGAGGGACTTTAATGAAATCAAAGCAGAAATTTGAATAAATAAAGTGTCACATCTGCTATCAATAACAAAAAAAAAACCTCAGTAAGACATGCATCCTCTGGTGCCGCTGATTAAAATGCGACTATTTGTGCATGAGTCAGGAGTGTGAAGCAGAAAAGGATAAAAGAACAAAACACTGATTCTCCATGGTTTCCTTTCCCTACACATCTGGCACAGTTTGAAGTGCACATGTGCATGCACGGCCAGTGTTGATCCACTGCACTCCCCCATCTGAAAGATAAAGTGAAGCGGGCGGCATTGGCACCAGCAGACATGGCAAGTGGCAAGGCAGATGGCTTCACTCCTATCATGCATCAGGACCATATATACTAGGACTGCTGTCCCCCATGGGGGGAAGAAACAAGCTTACAAACATGCCTAAGTGTAGCAGCGGAGTCGTAACTATTAACTACAGACCCAAGTCCACCTCCCTTGTAGTTTTTTTCTTCACTTCAGTTATTATAGAGCACACAGGGGGAAAAATGCAAGGCACAAGGAGTAGATGATACCTGTCCTTCCTGTATTGCCACCTGTCTCGTTATAGCCACCTCCCAGCCTGTGCCAATAAACTGGACGACAAACCCGATTGAAGCTTTTCATGATGTTCCCTTTCTTCCTGGCTTCCTCAGTTCTCCATTCTTTTCATTGGCTGCCCAGGTGCCAGATGGAGCCCGTCGTCCATGCTCCACCCCGGGGCTTTTATTTTCCCTCTCCTTCTGAGCCGGAGTGAGACCTGCTCACACTGCTGCAGCCAGCATGCAAATACACACAGACACACACACACGGCTGCTCTGGTCTTATTCACAACATCCCCACCCGTTCAGATTTTATTGTGGCCAAATGATCGAAGCATTATCTGCTTAAGATGTGATGCTCATCACTGGGATTCATTTTTTAAAGATGAAGCTTGAAGGCAGCAAGCGTTGTCCTTATTCTTTGTCTCTTTATTTCAATCGCTGCTGCATCTTTCCAAGGTTACCCAGAGCTTGATGGCAGAGGAGCAAAACAATGCTCATGTTCATTTACGCTGACAGTGCCTCCCACCGCTTTGTGCTGCTGAAACATTTCAGTAACACCTTCTGCAAGATGCAGATGGTGATTATTTGGTTTGGAAACTTTAAATCATCAACGGCTTCACTTCCTTTTGGTGCCTACGTTCTAATGCGTGCACATGCATTCATCGATGCTCTCAATAGATGAATGATATGGTAGGGATGATGAAAGATTGAGATAATTACTAGGAAGTCATCAGAATAATATCAAAACTGAGGTTGGGAGACTGACTTTTGTAGTGAAACCTGACTGTGGCACTCCCTTATACTGTCTGTAGATGGCAGAGGAGCACATGCACAGAACCCAGCGACGACAGCACATATGTCTCAGACATCTGGGTTTTTGTCATTAAATAACTTTATACAGTTTTTCTTTTAAAAATATAAAGGGGTCTCAGTTTGTTGGAAAAACATTAATTTCTCCCTCTTTTTCTGATCTCACTTAAGGATGCCATTATATGGCATGATAGGTGAGAACCCAAGTACCGCTGAGGACAACAAGCTGCCATTCATCACTATTTTACCAACACTTGTATGATTACACGCGCTGTCACTGACTAACATAAATCAAGAAGCAAACCCATGAGGCTGAAGAATAAATCTACAAACATTAGCAAGACTTCTCCATTTTTCAGATAATGAAGACAGGTTAATAATCATCTCACATTCAACCCAATATCAAGCCCCATGGTAAATAAACCGCAGTTCTTCATGCCTTCACTAACTTGCCTCGTGATACGCCCAAACTGTAAATAATCGTGTCATGTGCGCACGTCGATACATTTCACCGCCGACAGGTCAGAGGCATTATCCATGCCTTCTGCTGCAGCCGAGAAGAAGAGTTGGTGCTGCAGGTATCTGTCTGCGTGCGTGGGTGTGCGCGGTGCGTCTGGGTTACCGCCTGCCTAGATGTGTCTGTTCGTGAAATATTACAGCTTTGATTGGCACCGTACTGTGGCGGTGTAATTGGCTTTCGAAGAGAGGTAAACAGGACTGCAGCCTTGTGCGGGGCACCCAAAGATTGACCTTCAGAAAAGCCAACGACAAGACCGGTGAATGCCTTGGGCACCAAGCTGCTCAAGCTGTCATCTGACTGCAGATTTGACACAGAGCTGTTTTTATTTTTATTTTTTGTGCTGCAGGAAGTAGGATTGATCATTTTCACTCCAATATCCCTGTTACTCACATGGAGCATTTTGTGCATGAGACACCTTCCAGGAGGATGACTGGGTTCCTCATGTGAACGGGGTCATCTCTGCATCGTCTGCGTTGGTGCCTTCTGCTGTGCTGGAAGTGTGATTATTACACATCTGCAGAGGTGAAAGCAAGACACCCACTGAGAGCTACTAAAAGGTGTTGAACACAGGGCGATGGTGTTGAATGAGGCTTCAGCCAGGGATTTTTACCCCATAAGGCAGGAGGCAAGACCTCACGCTCCATGTCTGCAAGATTTGTAACAAATGTTTCTTTACATTTTGATTTAATTGATTCTATTAATAAAGTGCAATTTACAACTGAATTTGTCTTTACAAACAGCAAAAAATAAACAAAATAAAAAAAAACATTGTTATTTGTAATGCTGTAATAAAAACACCTAATCAGAGAGAAAAGACCAATAAAAACGTTTCCCACAATTCTGTGCGAAAAAAAAAAAAAACTTGCACCATTTTTTACCAATTCTTTCATGTACGATGTCATAATTCCTTCATTACACTAGAAATGTTGTCCTTTTCAAAACAAGTAAAAGATAAAATATTGGATATTTTTCCTTTGTTATGAGCAAAAATGAAAAATCTGCTCGGTTGGTAAGATTATATCGCCCTTGAGACTAAATTAAATCTTGAAATTCGCTGTAAACACTGATATTTAGGTATATTGTTCAGGTAATTGGTAATTTTTTGACTTGAAATAACTTAGTGCTCAGCAGTTTTTTACTGAGGCTTCTGAGAAATTTCCACGATACTGGATTTTGAAATTTTAGATTTGGAGACCTCAGTAAAGTACGGGCTGATTTTTGTGCCATAATTCCAAGCGCAACATTCACTCAAAAATTCAACATTCATTCAAAAATGTGTGTACTCACAAAATTTGTAGCATTTCAAAGAGAAAAATGCACTTGAAATTAAAAAGTACGTGCAGACAAATTTTTGAAACGTAAGAATATGATATAATATAATATACAGACAATTTTTGCTCTTATGGATGAAGCAAACAGCTGCTGTTGGACTGAAGCGCCACGCCCGAAGCTCAAATCCCTGCAGGACCTCTGATACTTCACTGATGAAGGAGGAAGCACGAGCTCCTGGTTTTAAAGCACAGAGTGACATTCTTAATGTGCATCAGAAAGTACGCTACAGTACAGTCAGTTGTTCTAAATAAAAAAACTCTTTATGGCGAGCAATATTCCAATGCTCATAATTAAATGTTTCACAAAGCATCGGTGCCGGACAATTTTTGACCACAGGAAGGCTGGGTATTTGGTTGTTTCTCTGAGTTAACGCTTTGGCGGATGTCTCTGTTCCCTAACCCCGGCCTTCAAGGAAGGTGGTATACGCCATTTAACATATGCACTCTGCTTGTATAAGTGTGTACATTTGCACTGGACTAAGCTGTTGTCTCTTTTATTTGATTCAAAGTGTTTAGAATATTTATTTTAATTTAAATATGAAATAAAACTGCTTTATATGAATGGAAAGCAAGTTCATCAAAGTTAATGCTGCTCTGTTGAGCTACTTGCATGTTATGACCCTAAAGAAATGGTTGCAGGTTTTTTATTATTGTCCTGAGTCTTTCCTCTTCCGTCTCATTGATATGTATTAAGTTTACTTTGGATGTGTGTGCTTTAAATTCAACATTAACTATTATCAAAGAAAATGTATATATGCATATATCTTATATAAGACATAGATCCATGGGAGGTATTTCCCATCTTGTATAATTATTTTATTCATAGACCTCATACTGTTTTTCTTTAACTTTTAAAAGAAGAGTTTCTCGTTTGGTCTCGCTGTCCTGACAGTAACTTTTAAATTGGGTGTGTTAAGTCTTTATGCATTTATATATTGCTGATCATTACATAGTTTATGTTTAAGATCATTAAACTATATGTACCTCGAGATACCGTCGGCTGTCTCCAATACTTCTTATTTGTTCTCAATAACAGAATTTCCGTCTGTTTGGCTAAACCAATGTCTTCACACTAGATGACAAACAATCATTGACTGTATAAAGGAAGTGGAGTGAGTGGGTGCAACATCTCTGTAGCAGTCAATGGGATTTTGGGTTCTTGGAGCCAGCGGACCGTCCTGTTTGGAACGTCTATAGTTCTCTTATACACTCAATGCAAACAATTTATCTAAAATTGGTGATGAACATCTCAGAGGTAACACCTATGTGTATATCTCAGTATTGTGCCTTTGTTTGATTAAGTAAACTTAAATTTATCTTTAAAGACAATTGTGAGGTGCTTCTGTATAAACTTGTGTTTAAAATAATTTTATTTTTCTACACAAAACATAAAAATCTGTTTGCATTTTTTCCAACAGGAGCAGCTCTCTGCTCATTTTACATGTCTGTTGACTGATGTTTTGGAAGAATATTCCCAGAATGGGAATGAGCTGAACAGATATGAAGCTGGATACAGTTACCCTTCCCAACTCCGCCCCCAGCCATATACACACCGGTCCTCCCACAACAACCATCTGCTTGTATATACCCTATTAATGGGAGGCAATAATGGGCCCGCGCCTGGTTTACTGTGGCAGTTTATGATGGATGTGAAACACTTTAATTGGGAATAATGAGCCTGTTATTGGGACATCACTCCCTTACAATGTGTTTGAAATAACTACAAGTGCACAGCCTAATGCAGAGTCTCTGAAGAGGGAATGGACCGGTGTGTCAGGAGAAGGTGCTGTCATGATTATAATAAAACAGTGCCAGATGCGTCACCCTTTTCCTCTGCTGTCCTGGGCAGTCTCCTTTGATAAATACTAAGAGCACTGAAGTGCACTTGATTAGCCCCGGCTAAGATGGCCGGCGCTGTACACTGATGACTTTCTTCCACTCAATCTTAATTAGCGAGTGAAGATGCTTCCACCGGTTTGATTAGGTCAAAGCCATTCATTTTCCAACTCAGTGGGGACCAATCTCATGGCCCCCTTTAGTATTGACACTCAGGGATAATCATATCAGGTGACCTCTCCCTCACTCGGCTACGCCTCTGATTATTGCCGAGCAACGCAGCGGCTATAGTCTTGCCTGAACTGTGAGAAAATCAGCGCAACCCCCCCCAGAAGAATGAAAGACAGAAGAATGAATCCAATCTGAGTTTCTGCTTTAGAAAAAAAGGAGATAAGTGTGAGGTGCAAAAATACTGCTGTTGACAGATGAAGGTGTTGGAAACAGACTCTGAATCTGCTTAAAATAACAGCAACCTCAGAGGAGATACTGCTGCAGTCTTTGCTGTGCATTTGGAGCTTTAATTATCCATTTTTGCAGTTAAAACTGCAGTTTGATGAGAAGTAAATTTCAATTTTGGCCAAGCAGAATACATAAATTGTGGGTGTAAGAAGTGCAGGTCTCGTCATCTGGAACTTTTAGGCCAATTTAAGCTTCAAAGAAGGCTGTGCTCAGAAATACACTTCATGATCGGCACTTTTAATCTCTTGGGGAGAAAAAACTCTGTCAGATGCTTTCAAGAAAATTGTTTCTACTTCTCTTTTTGGCTAATGTAAAGTAAATATAGGCTTCTGGTCAAAAGTTGACTACTTGTCTGTAATTTTTCCTCAAAAGACAATAAATATTTTTAGTAACGTTTAGTGTTTACAGCCTAGTCACACAGGCATAAAGGAAATGTATCACCAGTACCCATTCAAAATAAAGGATATGCCACTTTCTTGTATTTTTACATATAGAAATTAGCAATGATATTTAGAAATTAGGCATGAAAAAACAAAAAAAACAGGCAAATTATTGCACAATATTAGTTTAAGCATTCAAACTAAAACACTCTCTGGATTCCATTATTTGTTTCAATCTTAGCTCAGTAATGGAAAATAGAACCATTAAAAACATATGATATGAAAAGATATGATAATTTTCAATTTTCTTCATTATATTTCATAGAGTCAGTATTGTTTGGCAAAAATAAATATATTTTTTCAAGATTTCATGTCTGTGTTCCTTGGTGTTTGTTTAGCCAGCTTAAGATTTAAAGCTCAGTGTGACACAGCCTCCAACAAAGTGCTGACAAACTGTGCGTCTATGTAGTGTCTGAAGCAACAACTAGTTTAGTGTAGATGTGAAGTGAATAATAAATTAAAAAAAAAAAAAAAAGACATATATATATATATATATTCTGGCTTCACATTTTGTTGCTAAAAATTTGGTTATTGAGTTGGAATCTTTGGACACTCAAGCCTCTGCCAAAAAACACACATGTTAGCTTGACTGATATTAAATGGTTTTATAAATGATCAACTGTGGTTCTGACTCATTTGCATATTTCTGGCCCAGTGATGAAATGGAAACTTGTCTCTGCGTTTGTGGCCTCAGCCTGAGGCATCCCCATAGCCCCGGGGGTAAAACTAGATGAAAATAGATGGATAGATGGATGGAGTCACACATTAAACTTAAATTTTTAAGAGCATAAAACTATTTGTTCCCTGGATTAAATAACTATGTTAATGCTAATGAGTGTTTGGTGCTAATAGCACAGCTTTTGAACAAACCCGGAGGCAGCCATTTTCAGCAAACTAAATGACATGTTACTGGTTCCCAATATTACCCTTCTAGGGTGCATTTTGGGGCTTCCTGTCAAACAGAACTTGGTAATCAGGGGAAGGCATCCTAGATGTTTATGCTTTGAATCCAAAACTTGCACAAAAACACACAAGCCATAAAAATATGCACTACTCTGAGGAGATGATGCACACCTTTTGTGTGTGTGTGTGCACTCTACAAGTATTGTGATCAATTATGATATAGCAAGGACATGACATTTTCTGCATTTAAGCGTCAGAAATAAATGACTTCTTGTTGTCAGAACATATAGGCTTGCTGCTGAACTTCCAAATGTCAGTGATTCCAAGTGAAGGTGATTAGTTATGACATTCAGAGATACACAGAGCCTTTCCAGTGGGGGTAAAAGAAAAAGAATCCAGAGGTGGAATTCTGTGTCGAATGTTGGTTCTTGTAAAGTTCGTCTTCTGACAATCAGAAATGGGGTATTGTTTAAAAAATAAAACCACCGCAGCCCACTCTAAACATAATATTTCAAGTTTAGTTAAAAGTTTAGCCTAAATTATAAAAGGGGTTAATTCAAACATACACCAAGTGTGTCAAAAGATTCATAACCCCTGATGTAACAGTAAAATATGTCTAACAAAAGAGGCTTTCAGCTCTCATCTGTCTGCTCAGCTGTTGGACAGGACAAGTTGAAAAAAAACAAACCATAATATTTCAGGATTTTCTTGGGCAAGAAACCCCCTTAGACTTTACTTTTTACAAGAAAAAGACTTGAAGATGAAATGCAGCATGATAGTGAAACCACCCACCAATGGGCTCATACTCTGGAAGAGGACCTGAGCTTGGGTGAGAAACCACCCACGGAGGGTGAGATGGGCATTTTTTATATATGAAGAGCAGAAGAAACTTCAATAAAATATAATTAGGTAATTGTGGTTTTCCCACAATGCAGGTTTTTAATGTATTTTACAACACAGTGTAAATTATGAGGATGTCATGTTTACACTAGATTGTGCAGTATAATTTAAAACTCAAACATGTACTCTGAATTAACCTCTTTTGCGCAGAGCTTTTAGATTTTCAAATCGTGTCCACCAGGCCATTTTATCAGTTTGGCAGCTTTTCCTGGGCTGTTTGTTTGTGCATGCGTGCCAGTTTTGGCAACAAGTGGAAAACTGAGCTGTAATAAGCCAAGTCCAAAATAACAGCTCCATTAATAGCAGATAAGAGTCTTCACATATGTTTCTTTCTGAAGTTTGCCAGTTACAGACTGTGAGAAAACCTATGGTCTATGCCTGAGCATACATATGCACAAACACCCGAGAACATCAAAGCAGATTAGCATGTGTTCATCTTGCAGTGTAAGGAATTCAAGCATTAGATCCAGGGATTTTGGAATCTCTGCCGCAGTATGGTAATTCAAAATCCAAAGGACTGCGTAAGTATGTGAATGCAAGTCCGCTTGAAGTAATTATTACAAGGCACAATGCTCGTGGTTCCACGTGTTTGCATACAGTGCAGACAGAAAGAATAAAAAGGTATGGTTGACTTGTGCAGATTTGACAACAGCATTCGATTACCATAAATTTATTTTGTGGGAACACATTAGGAATTGAAGAATGTAAAGAGAGAAGATTATTGCCATCCTTGGGTGTTTAGGGATTCCTCGTGTTTCTGTTTCCCTTCTAGAAATGTGAAGAATGAGCTCAAGTGTCAGGGAGGGCAAAAAGAGGGATTTTCTGCTGAAAAAGTCACTCTCTTGCCTGAACAGCATATAAGAAGAGATCAGTGTTAGGGTGCGTCATGCTTTTTTTTTTTTCACTTGCTATTACTGCTAAATCATTTTTTCCTCCTACTGCACCAGGTTCAAACCCATCAGGCCACTGGGTTCAGTCTAACGGAACAGTCATTGTCATAGAGGTGCATCTGCTGTAGGCTAATACTTTAAGGCCAATTTTTTCTCTTAAAGTTCAAATCTCAACCCTTGTGTGATCTTAATGTTCTGTTTACTCCCGTTTTCTTACACGTTTAAAAAAAAAAAAAAAACTCTAACGCCAGAACAGAACTGGAACCATTTTGCTGCCTCCAGTGAATCTGGTGTGTGTGTTCATAAATGAGTGTTTAGGTGTGCAGGTGTGTGGGTGTGTGTGTGTGTTTAGATGTCTGCATGTGTGAAATAGAGTTTGTGTGTAGCCATTAAAGTTTTTCGAGTGTTCAAATGCTTTTATATTTCAAGGGTCAAAAATGACCCATAAGACAATCTAAGTACCTGAGTGGTGGACATGTAAACATGTGCACATAAACAAAGTATCACTTTTTCTAATGATGGAGCCGCTTTTGGAAAAGTTATAAAGTTTCAAGTAGGACAAGGATAGATTAGGGTGCTTGTTCTACAACTAGTAGTGGGTCACTTTTTACCCACAAGACAACTCTAGAGCTAATTTCTTGTGTTTTAATTGCTATGCTCCAACACTTTGAGCAGTAATAAAAGAAAACGGCAAGATGCAGACAAGTGTTTATGAAAAAAACCGTCATCAGTGATATATTTTCTGACCAGCAACAAATCTATTTCCCCTCTAAACTACACATCACCACTATACTAGGGCTGCACGCTGTGAGGTAAACATGATGTGCAATATTAGTAATCAATATTGGGATGATGATATAACTTGCGTTACATGAACAAATAGCAAAACAACCACTAAAAAAATTTCCACTTCACTGCAACAATTTTATTTAAATAAGAGTTAACCCTAGACTACATAGGCGGCCAACAAAGAGCTCCATCCGATTGATCAACAATGTGAAGGTGTCCATCCGATTGGTCAAATGTATAGATGGATTTATTTGATTCATTTAAAATTTTCACAAGAATGGTATAGCACATTTAAGGTAACCATTTATTGCAATTTTTGCTGTCTTTTGGGATATGTTTATTGCACAGCTTGATATCGCGACAGCGTTAAATTTGCGATTTCTTGTGCAGGCCTACTGCAGGCTCAATCTGTTAAAATCATGCATTTTTGTGATTTTTATGTATGAACAGCCCAAATAATGAGTAATTTCCCTTTTTTCCCCTTATATCTATTTCCAAATGTGGCTGTGGAGAATATGAAGCTCAGTTCTTGTGGGGACAAATGACACCTGTAGGCTTTTTAAGTTTCCGATGTGGTGTGATGTTTTATGAACCAGGAGGGAGGAGTATGTCCATTTCTGTTCTAAAAGCAAATAAGTGAGGGGACTGGTATAGTTCTAACCTCAAGACAACAAAGAGCAACTGAGCCAAATCCCAGTTCTCCCATGTGGGATGAGTCTTCATGAAAACAGCCATGGATTTTTTTAAGTTTCTGAAGCATTATGTGATTTCTCTTAGTGTTAACTGAGCCACTGAGGGAGTGGGGATACATGACTGCATCTGTGAAATGACAGGGATAGGGAAACCTCTTTAACCTTTTTATACAAAATACGATAAAGAAAACAACTTTGAACTGCAGTAAGTTGACTTTGTTTTCATAATACTACATGTAGTTTCTCTAATAAGTTTAACTTTAAATTTGTCTTTCCACTCCTTACACAAACCAAGTTATATATAGTATAAGTATGGTGATAAAAATAATTTTTATCATTTTTTTTCACCACATTAGGCAAATGTTTAAAGGAAGAGAAGCCGCTCTTAATTTGAAATAATGTCACTCCAAACTAAAAAAAAGTCTTACCGAAGTGGGTCTTCCACCACCAATTTCATTACTTCCCAGACCAGTGTTTAGTTATTTTTTTTTTTCCTTTTTTTTCTCAAGTGAAAGTTGACCATTGGTTTACAAATTAAAGACTAAAAATGGTGCATAGCTAAAACAATTTTTGCTCCTTTTTTCGAGATGTTTGCATGCTAATGTATTATTAATGATTTAGGGACTGTTATCAGTAAATTCTCCTGAAAGCCCATGGGATAAATCTGAGCCCAGATGTTATTAGACTTTGGTCACCAAGATCAGAGCTCCATTTTAAAGCACAGCTTGTTTGGTTACAAAGGCAGAGTCTCTGTTTCTGTTTCGGTGCCTTACATTAGTGGCTACAGTCATCAATAATGAATGTTGGGTGTTGCACAGTTAGTGTGCTGGAATTAATTTACGGTGGATTCCCAGGGGCAATTGATGCAATATATTTTGATCAGAACAATTCTGGCAACAACTGAGATGGAGAGTAAAAATGTTTCTGCATTCTCAAAGCAACAACATACTGAAAAAGAGAAAAAAAAGCCCCAAGGGAGCTTGATTTCTTGGAAATGAATAAGCCTGTGCAGTAGGTTTGTACAGCTCTGACTTGGCCTTTTGGTACAGTAATTCTTTTCTGCCTACACAATGCAGCTCTCTAGACATCCCCTAGTACACAACAGCATTTACAATATACTGCTGCTTATTTCTTTAGATGAAAGGAGTTATTTCAAAGGCCCAATTGAAACTGATTTCTGGTTTTGCTGATGCATTCATCTCAATTTAGTTTCAGGTATAGGTATATAGCAAAAACATATTATTTTACATCAGAGAAATTGCAATTAAAAGGAACTAGCTGATGAGCTTTATTCAATACAATTTTTTTTGGGGGGCATAAAACTGTAGATCAGACCTTGCATAACAAACTGAAGATTTGAAAACCCTCTTCACTATGTTAGGAGCACAAGCTGCTTAGTAAATATCAAAGTTTGTTTCTAAAGTCTAGTTTGCTCTGTTGGATTATTTGAATGCTCATAAGGACTATAGTTTGTCTGGAAATGAGGATCTCAGTTTACTTTCAACTGAATTCCAGTGCAAAACATTACAATCTGAATCCAGATGGACTCTCCAGTGAACCAGAGGAAAATATATATATATATATATATATATATATATATATATATATATATATATATATATATATTTACTGCTTACGAAAAAAGAAACAAGTTCGGGTGACAAAGATAGACGGCTTCTGCTAAAAGAACAACCACTTCATTGTGTAGTAATTTTACATTTGGTGACATTTCTGTACAAAGAGAGATAAATAAAGGGGGAAGAGGAGGGGGAGCCTCAAAATGTAGTTTGAGAGGATAGAAAGTGTAGTTTTTAATGTAAAAAAGGCAACATTTTTCGTTATTTTAACACAGCCAAATTATTTAAAACTGCAAGGGAAGAAGATAATAAAGGAGAAAATTCTGACTTTAAAAACGAAAAAAAAAAAAAAAAATTGAGGCTTTTTTGTTGATACAATAGCAAACTATGTCAAAGCATTGTACATATTGAGTGTTGAAAAGAGTGGGGCCTGGTTCAGATACAGTAAAGCCCATAATATAATGCTCTTATTGTGAAAGGTGTGGGAAGATGATGAGTTGCAATAGTGCCATTTTGACTGGTTCTAAAGACCTCAATGCATCTATAAAACATTTCATGCTGCGATAAATGCCCCGCCTGAGTGTCCCCCCCTCCTTTTCAGCAGCAGGCAGAAGCAAATGCACAGCAATTTGAGAAGAAACAGTGACCCTGTGAAACCGTCCTGCTAATTGCCATGCAGTTGAAAACGTGGGTACATGTAAGAATGAAATTAGAAGTTAGAGCCCCAACTTACTTTAGAATCTTGCATGACATGAAGCTCAGATTTTCTTGACAGCATTTTATTTCAGTTAAATGTGTTCTTGACATATTTTGCAAGCCTCAATTCTTCCAGAAATCAACCTCATTTTGACTGAAACCTTGCTCCCTTTCACACTTTCACATTCATTTTGTGACTTTTTATATCGACTTCTGTTTTTTTACCTTTACAGTTAATTATCCTTTTTTTTAAATTAATTGCTTTTGATACATTTTGCTTTTATCCCAGTGTTTCCCTCGAGGAATCCAACCCTTCTTGTAGAACGGGCATTGTTGCAGTGAGATTCCCATGATGACGTCTTCTGTGATCATGACTGGGTTGGTTGCTGATGTGGACAGTTCCCCAAACAATCATTTGCTCGCATCAGCATCAACCCAGATTACCACTCATACTTTGAGCTTTTCCATATCTCATTTTTTATTTGTGGCTTTTGGGGGTCGGGGGAGGGCATTCTTTGTGTCTTAAATTTTCATTTTTAATTGTTTTGAGCTTGTAAAGCGCTTTGCATTACAGTTGTGTGAAAAGTTTGATCAAGGTTTGATTTGATTTCAAGGAGCTGTGCAACAATGCACCTATCACCCATGGGAGAAATATGGATTAACAGTCTAGTCTAGGGACATCGCTGAGGAGGAGTAGCAAAGGTGAAGCTTACATTCCTGAGCACATGTAAAGCTAGTTTAACACGGATATCGAAAACGTGTAAATTGTTTCACCACCTTTAATGAAAAGTCAATGTAAGCGTGCGCATTTTGGGCTTTCGTGTTTTAAGAGCATTGCTATGCTAGCTTTAAGTCCAATTGCGTACAAAACGAGCTTCAATTGAACGCGTGTTGTATGGGTAGCGTCCTTTTTAATGCACAGGAGTGCCAGCTGTTAAAAAATTGATCATGGGGGAATAATTAATAATTGCGGTTTGTGCCCAGCTGCAGTTATATGATGCCAAGTCTATTTAATAGAACCACTTTGACATTTTGCATCAAGCCTCTTCCAACTGTGAGTACATGCGCTAGTGTGGGGTAGCACACCAAATGTTAAAAGCACGTTAAAGAACCCACACTTATCACATTCTTGATTACGATGTGTATGTGGCTTGAGACACAGGTTTGATCCTATTCAACTAAGGATTCGAACCACTGACCATCCAGCTGGAGGTCCATGCCACTAACTGATGAGCCAACAACGCCTGAAGCACTTGCCCTCTACTTTACCTGTGAACTGCCTTGAGTACAAATATCTGCTAAAGGACTAACCACAAATCAGCGTGTATTTCCTTGTCATGCATTCAGACTTCACATTATATTTCACAGGTTTACTGTTGCCCATCAGTTCTTTGTCTGCAAAAAGTTTTAGAAAAACAAAAGCAAAACATCTGCACATAAATATGCCCTAATTTATGTGCAGTAATATTATTCATGCTTTTAAAATAAACTTCTGATCTTGTTTAACAATAAATTTACAGTTACAGTTTAAAATTGTTAATAAGTGTATTTGACCTTTTTGAGAAGTGCTCTGCAAACACATTGTGGTTTTGGTCGGTGCTCTAAGACAGTGGTCCCCAACCACCGGGCCGCGGACAGGTACCGGGCCGCGGGACACTTGGCACCGGGCCGCGGGAAATTTTTGCACCGGGACGCACAGAAAGAAAAAATAATATCCATTTTATTGGTTTTTTTTCCGACAAAAACGTTTTATTTTGAAAAGTGACCGGATTCACTTTGTTACATCTGTCACACTTAACGCACGTCAAAGTCGCGACACCAAACATCAGGTGATACACCCCACTAAAATTAAACCCAAACAACCAAAATGAGCAAAAAACAAACTTCTTTAGGAAGTTGCTTTGACAAGGGGAAAATTATTATTATTATTGTTATTATCATTACTAAAGAGAAAATACCACCCCCGGTCCACGTTAAATCTTGCGTTGTGACAAAAAGGTTGGGGACCACTGCGCTAAGACTAACCCTTTATCACCAGAACTTTAGCTTCAGTGTTGACATTTTTTTGAATACCGTAACTCTTCGACCATTTAAGGAATTGACATAATTCCAGTGGAGTCTGAAGTGGAGAAAAGCGGCCTTGGGATGATATGCAACAGCAGTAAAGTGTTCCTGCAATC
This sequence comes from Oryzias curvinotus, assembly GCA_023969325.1. Lineage (NCBI taxonomy): Eukaryota > Metazoa > Chordata > Actinopteri > Beloniformes > Adrianichthyidae > Oryzias > Oryzias curvinotus. The sequence goes on along the minus strand of CM043708.1, from coordinate 28,475,602 downwards.
AACGTAAATCGGCTCATGCTGTTGCAGAGAAAAGCGCTTCTCTCTGCCTTAGAATCGACTTGTTAACGTTGATTTCGTAAACGGTCAGATATTTATGGTATGTCAAAGAGCAGGTGCTACAGGTGTCGCTGGTGACTGCCCATAGTCGGGGTGAATACTTGATTCTGATTGGCTGCTGGGTGTGGAAGATAAAGTGATAATCCACAGTGATAATGCACACCTAAAAAAGTAGTTCCGGTCACATAGTTTAAATGTGCTATATCACTGCAGGCTTCTATGGCGTGCGTTAATTTCGGGGAATGCACACCTCGTCTGCTATTATCCTTTATGTAGGAAATCTCTATAACCCCACCTCTCCACAAACAAACAAAAACAATACTTTTTTTTTTAAAGACAAGTGAATCAGATCAAGAATGCCTTTGTTTATGCTGGACCTCTATTGCATTTCATCAAACTATTATGGGTATTAAAATGGTATTAGCACTCCTTACAAAGTAATCCAAGAATTAGCCGTGAACAACACAAAGTGAATGCTGCGCTTTGGTCTTTTCTGTTTGCTAGAATGGAGAGAAAAGAGCAGCATCAGTCCACGTCTGTGTGTGAACGATATGTCATTTTCTTCTCCTTCCACATATATTCATCGTCAAGCTTTGCAACGTCCCCCCCCACCCCCCTTTCTTTTTCCTGAGCAAGCGGCTTGAAGCTGTCAAAGTCTGCGTGGTGATAACAACCTGAGGTGGAGAATGACACCTTGAGAGTGACAGATGAAAAGGAATCAAATTCTCCCTGGAGCCAACTGTATGGAACTGATACAGGCTTCTCCCCCCCCCACCGCCCCTCGTTCTCTCCCTATAACAGTCCACCACATTAACTTATTTTAATAGGGGGTCAAGCCGAAGTTTAGAAACCGCAACTGGCCCAAAATGGTGCAGAGGAGGAGGAGGGGGAACCGTCTGACAAAAGAGCAGGGGATAGAAAATGGAGTAATTGTGCTCGTGGATGATGCCTTTTAATCTCTCCAAGCCTTTGACTGACAATAAAAAAGTTAAAAAGGGGCAATAAGGGCTGAGAGTTTTGAAGCAATTCTAACATTAAAAAAAAAAAGTAAAAGTTGGACTGACATATTTGACGTCTTTTGATAAAAGCCCTTCAGAGACCTCTTTCAAGTGAGTCTTAGACCTTGTGGTCAGACTTCTAATGACCGAGGTGACAGAAACTGCAGCTGCATCCGCCAAGCGCCTCCCTGATATTTACCCCTGGCAGTGAAGGACACTCAGAACGAACTCTTACTTGATCCTTCAATTAAGAGCAAGCGATGCATGGTGTTGGGATAGGATTGGTCTCGCCTTTACAAAGGTTGCTGACATTATAAGAGATGCGTGTTTTACTCCTTGAGGTTGAATTCTCAGAAAAGGTAAAGGTTGTATGACTCACTCACTGATGGAAGATGAGAGATTAGCACGGGTTCCTCCTGACAAGTGTTTTCCCCGCCTTCTCCCTGCATCGCTCACTTTCTTCTTATGTGTCCTCAGAGTGAGGTCCCATGCTGTGTTGCAGATTGAAGATGCTGCGTCTGGAAATCAACTGCTTGGCTAGGTAATTTGGCTAATGGACTAATCTCAGCTAAACTTTTGTAAATGAGGGTTTTATGAGGTGACTCTGAGAAAGAAACATTTTGCCAATGTCATGGATGATAAACAAGCAATTGAGCAATCGCAGTGAGATGGAAGCTGTACTGGAGCTGTAGGGGAATGGAGCTCTGCGCTGTTATATATTCCCATGGTAATGATGGCTAGATCTATTATATTGATATGCAATTTCAATTGGATTTTTAAACCCCCTGAATAGTAAACTGATTCGTTTTTCTGTTCTGGTGATAAATGGAAGAACAAATGTATCAACTTCTCAAAATATTTAAAGACCCACTCTGATGAAAATCATGTTTCTGGTGTTTTTAACATGTTTTTTTTTTCATGATGGAGGACATATATAACATTAAAATTGCAGAGTCTGAGTATTTCAGCATTCAGGGGCGGGCTCACTCCACACAAACAGTCCTGCCCACAACTAAACACTTTGTCCTTAAACTTTAAAGTTTAAAGTACAATAAAATACAATATTTTGAATGCATTTTCAAAGCATTCCAAGTAATCTTTTAATTATGAATAGGCTATTTTTTACAAAAATCCAAAAACAGTATACTGTTATTTTGTCATCTGCTCCTCGTTCTCAATGATTTGAATAAAGAAATAACAAAAGGAAAATTTTAGCCTAAATGTTGTTTATACGTGTTCTCCATCATGAGAAAATGCCACAAAAACATGTTAACAAACCCTATAATGCCATTTTCATCTGAGTGGATTTTAAACATGCATAGCATACAGACAAAGAAAAGAAGAACCAAACTATCATTCAGAGTATTTGAAGTCATCATCTTCCTCAGGTGATTAGAGACTGGAAAGCACACAAATGACCTCCATTTGCAAAAACAATTAACTATTTCGCTTGCAGGAATTTTACCAAAATATGAAAATGCTAATATCTCAGCAAGGAGCCAGCCAATCAGCTAATACTTTAAAAGCTTTGATCTACATGTGCAGATGTCCTTTTTTCTCATTCAATTGAATGTGACTCATTTCCCCCATGCTCTTAGGAGGTCAAATGCCAAACTCTCCTCGGACATCATCCAAGCATTTAAATTAATCCCATGAACCAATCCTGGTTCGACAGGAGAGATGAGTTGCACGCCGAGGCCAGGTTAGAGTCTTGTTCAATTGCAATTTAACATGGAATCTTTAGAAAATGCGATGACAATGTCTTTGTGTGACATCTTTTCTTTGTTTCTCTACATCGAAGATTACACTCCAACAAAAACCTTTTCACACCCAAACAATTTGCAATTGCATTGTCAGTAGCTATGACTCGTATTGTGTCCTTCATCCCCAGCCTCACAAAGCAATTTCTAGCAGGAACACAAACTCTGAAGTCAACGCGTCCGCCGAATGAACTGACAAACAGACACTGTGTCAGTTCTGATTAGGAATAACCAGTGGTGTGATGGAGGAGGACGGGGCCAGCAAGGTCTGCCCCTCCCTCTTCATTCATACTGCTTGAAGGAACTCCAAATTGACTCACCCTGGAGGTCAAATGCACAGAGGATGCAAAAGTCACTGCACACACTCACACACAAACACCTTGTTTGCCTGCTGACTGTGGATATTGCGTATCCGTGTCCGGTCCCCCAGTGAAGGGCTGGTGATTGGCAGATGAATGGCTGCTCTGTTTACAGCATGGACATCACACTCAAGCCAGCACTGTCCTTGACCAGACTGTGTACTAGAGGTGCATAAATTTGGATTAACTGTCCTTCTGGAATGCACCGTGAAGACTTGACCCTTCCTTTTCTGATTTAAACAATTATCTCACAATTCGACAGAAACAGGGAGGTGATGGAGAAATATCCCATCTAAGACATCTGCTAATGCTATATATCAGAAGGTAAAGAAGACAGTAAGACAGCAATGATGATCTTTGTCAGATGTTTTGTTGGTTCATAACTGGCCTGGCTGTAGCATAGTGGCAATTAAACTAGTCTATTTGGCGATCCTGAACCAACATCATAAAACCATGTTTGTTTGCTGTCATGTTATTCACATGCACCTGTATGAACGACTGACCCGTACAGGTACTACAGGTTTTGGGGTTGTCCGGGCGGGTGCAGGGTCATAGACAGGAGGAGCTGCATCGTAAGGGGAGTGCAGGTCTTGTAGTTCCCTTGTAGCTTGTGGAGTCGCCTCAAGGGATGTCATGTAAATAAAACATATGATGGTCACACGTGTGGTAAGTGTATTATGAAGTATTTAGATGGATAATGTAAGTGACACATGCTTATTCATAGATGTGCGGATGATGCTCTTATACTGTGTAATGCTGCAATAGTCATTAGAAAGGTTCATGAATCATTGCTGACTGTGCACAAATGCTGCACACATGGGGTGTGAGAATGATCTGTAAGTACTGCAGGATGTCCACACAAACTACACTCTGTTTCATTTCCTCATTCCTATCAGTCAGCCTGCACACAAGGACTGCACACATGAACAACAGTAGCGGGTTCAGTGTGCAGTGCAGAAAAAAGGAAAAATCCATGTAACATGCCTGCATCTCACCTACTTCACCCTTACTTCCCTTTCGTGTTGTCCAAGTGTGTACTATACCACAGCATGGCCATAGTAATATGCACGAGTATTTTGGCCCTACAGGCTCATCTAGTACTCTACAATGTTTGGTCTTTAACGATACAGTCTGAGAGCCTGAAAAGAAGGTATGGAGGACTCTTGCTACAAAGTGTTGTGCTCAGAAATTAAAATGAGCAAAAAAAAAAAAAAAAAAGGGGGCTGACCTCTGCATAGATAGTAAAGTCTGTACCACTCTAACATTGCGTTTGTATTCTGAACACTCCATGTTGCTTCATGGGCTTTTAAGCCAAATGCTGTTTATGTTGGAAAAATTAGTTCCTCTAAACTAAATTCCGAACCCGCAGTAAGTGCTTCCTGCGAAAATGAACTCTCTTGATGTTGGGTTAAAAAAGAAGGGCTGTTTACCATCCAACGGTTTGAAGGAAGTTGCCCTGAAGAAGCCTCAGCAGGTTTCTGCTTCAAGCATAGTGGACATCGACAGTGAGGGTGGAAGGAGAGCTTTTCTCCTGCAGGTGGTGCTGTAATGGCAGCTGGGGGGCATTTTATATTCACTCTACCACCTGCTATTTAGGTGCCTCAAGAAACTCCTGATTTCAAACAAACTAACAGAACTGCCTCTTACCTGGCCCAGCCCCTCCATTACCCCCCTCATCTAGCTCGGCTCCCTCCCCATAGCAGAAGAACACCTGCAGCTCAGGTTGTGGCCCCTCCTGACAGCCTCCTCGGCTGCATCAAAGCCTCTCTGTTCTCAGGAAGCCTCTCTGTACTGCTTTTTGATCACTTGTTTACAACGCTGAATGTATTTTTGCGGCTCCTGTGGATTCTTTTTGAATCCCTCCTTTGTGCCCTCCAGGAACATCGGTGTTCTGATCCATCCACCCTGAAACCATCTGCAAGGAGAACTTGATTCTTTATATTTGATATTTCTAAACTGTCCTCTGCATTACTTTAGGAACATCCACCACCACATTCCTCATAATTGGTAAAGGTTCTGCAAATCTCCTTCCTTCACATGTAATGCTTTATTTATTGCATCTGTTGTACTAAGGATATCAAATGACTTGCAGTCTGTAATTTATGAGATTGTTAAGCTTTATTACCTAAAGCTTTCTAGCCAAATGGAAACTACTAAGGGACTGCTAACATTTTCAATCAGCCTGTTTTGGGTGACAGATGGAGACAGCAAATCCATCAGGAGTCTAATCGGTGGAGGCTTTGCCATCAAGCAGACATGATCTCAAGGAGTAAATCTCATAAAATGAGATCCTATCCTGTCCCATTTCAAGTGAGCTTCAACTCTGTCCAAGTAAAAAGACAACAATGTGTTTGTTTATTTATTTATTTTTTATCATATTTTCTTATTATTGGTACTTAATACGTTTTTTGCTCTTATTGTGATCAGTTTTTGTGTTGTCTTTTGTCACAGCCTTTATTTGCTTTACTATCATTAAATGTGCTGATAGTGGAGCCGGTAAGGTTGATTTCCAGACAAATTCTTCATTTGTGGTACAACCGCCAAACTTGGTTTGGACTCCCTCTTTCAGAAAAACGCTGTCGATCTATCCGATCTGTAATGGCTACCCGGTTGGTCCATGCATGCGCGAATATTTGGTCACTCTCACTGAAGCAGTTTAGAGTCAGAAAAGTTCTTTAGATTTTAGTAATAAAAATAACTTCTTAAAATGTTTATAATAAGGAAAACGTTTATTTTAATCTTAAAGTTTATTTTAATGTTGATTAAAAAAAACAAAACAGTCATGTTAAAGGGCCTATGCATGCTATTCTTAAGCCTTTTTACAGTAAACAATATTCATGTATACAATAATATATTACCCGCTTGTTTTCGTGGGTTGGGAGGGGTTAGTGGTCAGAGTTCAGGTTTTTAGAGGAATACTCAGAATTGCATGAATGGACCAGAATACCGCTGTGGGCTTTCTTTTTGTGAGGAATGAACATTATAGTAACACTGAAAAGCTAGAAAAAAATGTAGATATTGCATGATAAAGGCCCTTTTAGGATCAGGACTGCACGATCCTGCAAAGGACTACAAACGTTTTTGTTCGTCTGTTTTGTTTGATGACAGTTTGCTCCTTAATGTATGAGGATACTGCCACTTACCGACACTTAGTACCTTCCTTAACGCAGACACGTCATTAATGGCAAAAGCGGCTGCAGCAGCTCGTGATATCTCCTCTGAGTAAAATCATGTCAGTTCTCCTCTTTCCCTGTTGCCAACATGTACAAAAATAAAACCAATCAAACAGAGAGAATGACTGGAAGCCATGTTGTTTTCATTTTATCATCTATCTTTTAGAATTCTTTGTTCTTTAATGTCAATAACATACGATTATACAGCGTTGCATTTATGCGACGCTCTTGTATTTTTCAGAGCTGTTACTCAGTTGGGAGGAGCTCTCCAGAAAAAGCTGAATTTGTGCGATTACAGCTATTCGCTTTTTAAACAGCTCAGAGAGTTGTAAGGAAGACAGAACTGTCATAAAATGTTACCAGGAGTGGATCTTTTTGAAATATTTTTTTATTTGAATATTCAACAATAAAGTACAAGGTTTAACATCTTAGAGCAACAAACTTACAAAATAAAAAAAAATACAAATTACTGGCCCAAACCTAAAATAAACTGCTTAAATGTCGCAACTATGGCCACAAAGAGGAAGTGATGTAATGTTCGGTAGCCTATCAAGTTAGGGAACGACAAGCACGAAAAAAAATCCAAAACCGCAGCTACTTTAAAAGAAGGCAGTTATACACACTCAATTGCTACAAACGTATTTGATTTCTGTTAGCCATGGTATCAACAACATGGGCTGTTCATGCACAAAATGCAGTCTTTAAACTTGAGGGGTACCTCGTGGCTATATGTACATTCTGAAAGAAGAGATCTTAAGGTGTATCCATGACAAATTTGCTATTTGTACTACAAAATGCACAATTATTTTAATAACTGGCTCTACTATCAATTTTTAAGAGAACTTGGATGAAAATGCATGGGAGGGGGATTTTTTTCTGTATTATTTTATTTTTAAAACAATATACTAATAAGTACTTTTGTCTCTCTCTCTAATGAATAAACAACATCTTTAGACATAAGTACATAACACAAATGTAAAAATCTGGTCAGTTTAGTTTTGCAAGTTAATGGTAATAAAATGCATAAAATAGTAACGATTTTTTATTTTTTTATTTGGTGACATCACCTTTTTTTGATAAACCAGTTTTTCTCTTGATGAAGACTAGTCATCAGAAACTAGAACGGACACCGTTTTAGCTGTTTTCTTTTATGGCGACATACCTGAAGTTGTGCCTCACAAAGAGCAAAGACTGTAAAACAGTTTCCAGTGATCTTGATGCCACACCGGATCTGGAAAAACAAGAGCTGCTTGAATCTTAGAGTCTGAGTCATTCACTAAACTTTCAAAGCTTTATCAGTTACAAGTGACTCTGCAGACTGTCGACAAAATATTATTAAACCAAGAAATCTCCCAGATTTTATGGGACTTGGTCATTATGAGCGTTTCATGTGAAAGAAAAGTGCTTAAAAAGTGGAAGAAATGGGATATTTTCCTCATAATTCTCATCAAACGTCTTCATCCAGAGTCAGGATTAGCTGTAAATTTTGCAGTAAATCTGAGGATGGTGTAATATACAATCTGTGTTTGTCAAAACTAAATAAATAAAAACATTTTGTTTTTCCTTGCTAATAAAACAGAAAACAATAACGTAGAGGAACATACAGTATTGTAACTAGAAATGCAAAGTCAGAGTAGAAAAAAGATGGAATGGCTTTAGAATGAGATTTAAAAATTGTCTTGATAAATTATATAGGCTGTGTTAGAATGCAACAGCATCAAGCAGCCACTGCATGGAAGGACTTTGTGTATATGAGGCTTCCAGCTGCGTCTCTTGATGATGCATAGAAACAACCATTTGTGATAGATGGCAGCTCAGGCTCAAAACTGTAAATAACATTTCCTCAACCACAGTCAGATTTATATGAGGTAAAGTGCGGAGTAAAACACATACAGCTCATAAGAACACTCTATTATTCCAGCTCATAGGCATGTTTCCATTTCTGTAATGATATTTCATCATCACACTGAGTCTATAGAAACATTTTATGTTCACAAAACAAAGTAATGTGTCTGAGAAAACACACAGGGGACCACCACCCCATGTCATACTTTGCATTGCATTGTAGCTCAACTGTTCTGCTCTGCTGGAACAGCAGGAAATAATGTAAAGTGAGAGTTTAAAAGAAGTTTCTGCCAGACATTTTATTCTAGTTTCAGACTACATTGTAAAAATAAAATAAAGAAATTATTTATAGCTGAAGGAAAACCATCTTGTTTTCTATTCGAATTCATCAGTACCTTTAGGGTTTAGAACTGTGTTTTTATTATTTCATTGACTGCCTGATGGTTTGCAAGCTTCATCATCGCAATTCTGCTTCAAAATACATCATTAAACATCTATACAACTACTGAGAAAACTCCATTGTCATCAGCAAAGAAAAAAATATTTCTGATCAACAAAGTTAGAGCAGGTTCTTTACTGGAAGGGTTTCGCTAAGGAGTTGCAGTCTTGGAGGAAATTAAATGACTAATTCCAAGTCTAGAACCCAGATTTTTGTGTGATCTATTGGCAAAAAAAAGGAAATATAGCAGGAAATCTTTCTTACTCATTAATTGTAATTGCCCCCACCTTTTTTTTTTAGCAGTAATTTCAATCTAAATTTTGCTTTTGACCACCAGCTTTGTGGAGGCAGAACGCATCGATACTGAAATGCACTCAGGAGAGCCTCCTAGATGCATTTATTTGGTTTTAGCCAGCAAAAATGTATACAAATAAAAATATAAGGAATACAAACAGCCAACAATGACATCAAAGACCTGCAAATATTTTTGACTGCAAAAACTTGAAGCAGGGACAGTTTGAAGTCTTATGAGTTCCTCCTAAAGTCAAGAAGAAAACTTTGATAGCAAGTTGCTTTGATGTAAAGCCTTTCAACTGATCTCCTCCTGGTACTATTTTATCTATTGATCATTATTCCATGATGACCAAAAAACTGAGTTCCATTCCTATTTACTGTGAATGCAGCTTGAAGACACAGATTAAGAAAAAAAACAACAACGGAATGCACAATAGTGTGATTCAGTTGACCTAGAATAAGGAGACGTTTCCTAAACCCTTTTATAACTCATCTTTCTGCCTGCGTTTTGTGCTATTTAAATGTGCTTTTCTCTAGATTTTCTTTAGCTTTGTGTGTTTTTTTTCATCAGACTGGGTTCGGACTACGTGCTCCTCTGATCATTGTGGAGTGGACTGTCTGAGGCTGGACTTTTTCTGAAGTGACTGAATCTGTGAACAATAAACTTTTATTCACCCTTTTCTTTTTTAAGTTGTCCATATACAGAGTTATACGCGCTCATTTGTCTGTAATTTATTCATTGTGATTAATGCAATAACCTGACACCACTAAAAACATGGAGAAAAAAAATTGAGAAAATGTATTTGAACACAGGTTTATAAACGGTTTTATACATTTGTTACCAGTATCTTTCAGACAAATCGGTTTGAAAATTTTGGTTAGCATTTGTTTGGGATATAGCTTAAGTATTTTCATATAGGAATAACTCTTGGTTAAACTACACCTAAACACAGATACAAAATTTGGCAAGGGGATTTCCTTAGGTAGCACCTTTCAAAAGTCCATGGAGCTTGAAATGCAGCTTTGGGGTTTTCATACGTTTTTTTAGACTTCAGAAGCTGATCTTTGAGTGAACTTGTTGGGAGGCTGTCACCTTGGTGGGTTGGCTGCTCTCTTCAGTGTTTTTCCACTTGTGAATAAGCTTTCTCAGTCTGGAATGATGGACTCCAAATTGCTTGGGAATAGCCTTGTAATCCTTTTGCAATTGATGAGCAAGAACAATTGATTCTCTCAGATCATTAATGGTTTTTTGCTGTCTCCTTGGCCTTGAGTTAACACACACTGGAATGTTGTTGAATAACAAACCAAACACTTTATGGAGAACCTCCAACTGATGATTATCACTTAATCAAGCAAGCACATGACTGCAACTTACCAAGTTCTTAACTTTTTTTCCTTGGCTTTGTTTAAAAAGAGATTTGAGCAACAAAACAATGTTTGCTTTATAAAATGGCCCTTTGCAAGACTAGTGAGTTATCTACCTATAGACAGATAGATATCTTTCTTTCTCTGACGTGACTTTCACAGCTCATTTCCCAGGTCAGTAAATATTACTTATGTGCGTTTCACAGCATAGTTGTATGGGAACAGCCTTTTCAGATCAAGTGCGTGTGGGCAAAGAACTGCATGTGTTGGTTTAGCTGTTGACAAAACTCTAATGTTACTCTTTGTTCTCAAGTGTCTCTGCACATGTGTGGATCTAATTTTTCACCTCCCCGCTTCCAATTATGTTCAGGGCGCTTTCTTTTCCACTCCACACGTGCACATGACATTTGAGTGTGCTAGTCATTGGTGGGCCTCTTCCATGGTAACTGTATTTGTCATCTTTGAGACAACACAAAAGCAGTAGATTCAACAGAAGGCATATGCTACCTGACCAGAACACTTTTTTTTAAAACACTCTAATTTACATTTAGAGTGAATGCTATATTGTCATTGAGGAGGCATGCTACTTCGACTGGGTCCTTTAAAGCCTCTCTGCATTGTACTTTTCAGAAAATAAAACAAAAAACAAAAACTAAGTGTTGTGTTTGTAATGGATCTAAAACACTTGTTGCAAAAGGTCTGTGAGGGACTGGTTTGCAACTAAAATGAAGGACATATAGGCATAGGATACATATAGATTGTTTTAAATTAAAGGTCACAAGAACACATATTTCAATTTAAATCCATATACAGTGATCTTTTTTTTGTTTAAATCGAATGTTGTTGTTTTTTAAAAGTATATTAGTTTTTTGTTGAATGCCAAAATGCTTTCACCACAAAATTTGAAGAAGTCCTTTGCTTATAAACTTAATCCTTCCAGGTTTTCAAGATGAACATGTCAGAACTTTGTAAGCTAAAATTGAAGGTTATTTCATAATTAACATGTACTTAACCAACAAATTTCAAGCATTTTTCTAAACAAACATTAAAATGTTGTGTTATATCTCTTTTGTTGGTGGATCTGAAAGTATCCCTGGTTCATACAAGAGTTTGGGCTTTTCCCATCAATAATCAAACGATTTATGACCAGCAGAGTCAGGAGTGTTGACATTGGTTTAGATCTCACACTCATTTGAGGCTCTAAAAAAAGCTTGTTGTAAAAACTGTTTTATTTCACATTTCATATAAATAGCAACAAATCCAGAAGTTAGCACTGAATCTAACCTGGTTTAAAGGTGTTTAAGCCCAACAGAACATGTGGTCGTCTCTTGTGGAAGAACATTTATAAATGTTTTAGTTGATTTTGTAAATAAATCTACTAAATCTTTCCAAGTAAGCAGTCAGATATTAAAAAAAAGTTAAACAGTCAATATGTAAAAGCAAAGAAGAAAAAAATTTTGATTGCGTTATGGAGCTGAATTTTAAAATAAAGATGCTGGATGGAGTCTCAACTGAATTAACATAGAAAAGCATGAGAACAAAATGTCAGGCCCAAGGCAGCAACAGAAAAAAAAATCTAGAAATACTTCAATATTCATAGGATGGTAAAAACAAGTAAAACTCCAACATCAAAGCTTAGACAAGAGTGGAACACAAACGGCAAGAGGCAGTAAGCATGTGAAAATCCGAAGAGGACCCAGACATGACCTATGGGGCATGCCATAACTAATTTTAACAAAGCTAACAAGAGATGGACTCTAAAATGTTTAAAGGAACTCCACAACTGTAACAACTTGTGCTGCAGAAATTTGATTTTTATGCTGTTATTCCCATTAGAAAAGCCTTAAATCTCTATAAAGCTGACATAACATTGTACAGCTTTTTTATTTACATTTTAAATTCTACACTATTTACAAAGTCAGGGGGTTGAGGGAGGAATCAAGCTGAGGTTCTGCAAAATTTTGTTCTGATCAATGAAAACCTTAAGTAACATCGTCTTGTAGAAAACGTTTGGAATGTTGGATACATTTCCATTTTTAACTTTGTAGTAAAGCCAATTAAGCTACAATCTAAAATTTTAAATTCCCCGAATTAAATATTTTGAAAGAGCTCTACTAAATACAATTTAGGTATTATAAAACTAGCTGTTGGTTTCACGAAAGCTAAACTATTAAAGCTGACAAGGCAGTCCTAGACTGGAACATACGGGTGAACAACTAAACTGAGCTGAGATTTGGTGATTTTAAAGTTTGAACTAATAATAATAATAATAGAATAAGGTGAGGAGGTGGCACAGACCGACTGTCAGGTTTCCTGGCATGCACATCTCCAAGGACCTGACATGGACACTGAACACCTCCAAACTGGTGAAAAGGGCCCATCAGAGGTTGTTCTTCCTGAGGAAGCTGAGGAAGGCGGGTCTGGCTCCTGGAATTCTCAGAAAGTTCTACAGGAGCACCGTGGAGAGCATCCTCTGCCAGGGCTGTACAGTGTGGTACAGCAGCTGCACAGCAGAGGAGAGGAGACACCTGTCACTGGTGGTGAAGACAGCGCAGAGGTTTATGGGAGCTGATCTCCCAGACCTGGACGTGGTTGATAAAGAGCATCTACAGAGAAGAGCACGGGCCATCGGCATGGACATTCCCCGTTTGTGCCGCTGCAATCGGGGAAAAGGTACCGGGTTTTAAAAACAAGGACAAACGGACTGAGATGCAGCTTCTTCCCCAGAGCTGTAGTCTCCACCCCCCCCCCCTCCCCGTTTTCTACCTCCCACTGACTCAAATCTTATTCATCACAGACATCCCCCAGTATAACGCACCACTGAATGTGCAATAAAACAGTTTATTTATTATGACATTTTTATTTAAAACTTCTTAACGTATTTTCTGATTTTTTCATATTTTTATATTGGTTTTTATTTTTTATGTCTATTGTTTCTTTTTGACTGAGTGCCAACATAATTTCGTTGTAGAAATACAATGACAATAAAAATCTTTGAATCTTTGAATAAGACATTTTATTGAAAGTGGAGCCAGAATATTAAATGCCTTGAATGCAAATTCAATCCTTATGAATTATATTTTGAACAAAACCAAAAGAAAAAGAAAAGAAGATAGAAGAAGAGAAATGGGATCTCTGGCAGCTACATTTTGAATAAACTCAAGAGGTTTTGTGGTCCAGTTTGATAAGTGGGTGAAAAGGGCTTTACAGTACAGGTACATCTCATGTATTAGAAAACTAAGAAAAGCTCAATAATTTTTGTCAGTCATGACAAAAAGTACAACTCATTTATGGAAAGAAACCTTAGACAAAGATTTAAATATTTGAAAACTTACAAAAAATGTATTAAAAAAATATTGATGATGAAAAGATGGAAAAGACACGAGTAGAGAAGAAGACCAAGTTGTGGGAGTTGGAAAAGAAGAAATGCTGTGTGGATTTCAGGGATGAGTTGAAACTGGCAAATGACGGGACAGCTACAACCAAAGTACCCTGAAAGACTGGGAAGAATCTGTTTTGTGTGTCATCTGGAGAAAAGCAGATAATAGGATTTGGTGGTGGAGTGAAGAAGTACGGATCTGTAAAAAGAAGTAATGGTTGGCTAAGAAACTGAGGGGAACACTTAGAAGACAGAGAACAGCAGACAGGAAAAAGTGCAGAGAGATGTAGCACAGGGTGAAGGTGGAGGTGGCAGCTGGGTGGTTTAACAAGATCTTGGAGCATGAGAGGATGTGGAATGAAGGAGGGTTGTGGCAGCCATTTTTTAGAAGAACTGTGCTGTGCAGAGTTGTGGAAACTAGAGAGAAAGGAGTTAATGAGTCACACGATTAAGTTATGGAAAGAGTAGTGGTAGCAAGGCTGAGGTCCGAAGTGTGATTTGTAAGCATTAATATGGTTTAATTCTAAAGAAAAAATACACAGGTTTATTATTTGCTTTGATGCTGCTCCTGGAGGAGAACAGAGAAGCTCAGAAAGCGCTGCATTGGTCTAGAAAAAATCTATGACAGGATACAGAGAAAGGAGCTGTGGTTTGGATGAACGAGTCTTGAGTGTCAGAGAGGAGTGTTGGAGTTCCTCATTACATGAATGAGAGCTGGTGGATGGTGGTGAGACGTTCTGTAGGTGTAACAGAGCAGTTCAAGGTGGAATTGGGACTACACCACAGATCAGCTTTGAGCTCCTTCTGGTTTGCTGTGGTGATGGACAGACGTACAGTTGAGGTTGAGAGAACTCTCCGACGACCTTGATGTTTGTAGATGACACTGTAGTGAGAGCAGAGTCCAGGTGGAGGGACATCTAGAGAGGTGGAGGTTTGCTCTGGAACGGACAGGAATGACTCTGATGCAGGAAGACAGAGTACATGCGTGCGAATGAGAGCAACTCAAGAGAAACTGCGATGTTAGAGGGAGCAGAGGGCACAGAGGTGGAGGACTCCGTCAAGAGCACCAGAGAGTGTGTGAAAGAGATGAAAGACCATAACAGGGGCCACATGTTGGAAAACCCAGCAGGAAGCAGAACTGAAAAATGTTGAGATTGTTGAGAGGATAGGAATAAGAATGAATCCATCAGAAGAAGAGTTCATGGTAGATGTTTTGGAGATAAATGCAAGGAAGCAGATTGAGATGGTTTGGACATGTTAGGGGGAGGGACAGTGACGATGTTGGTACTGTGTAATGACGCTAAGGTTGGACTTACCAGTGTTAGAATAAATTTGTATATAAGTTATCCCATATTTACTCAGAACTTCTGTACCGTTGTGTTATCATATATAATAAAATGTGTTCATTGTTTTTCTGAGAGAAACATGATCCTGGGAATGCAGTAAAAGATTTTGTATTGACCCGCCGGCAGCTGTTCACCTTACATGTGCAATAAATTGGCCTAATCTACAGAGGTGAACAAACAATCACAAGGGATGTTTTGATTAGCTTCCTGACGATGTCAAGAAATGTTCAGATTGGTTACCTAACATTTGTAAACCATATGTGTTTGTGTTTGTATGTTTGTACCCCTTACCCTTTAGAAATGAATGTCACATGTTGTATGTTAGGTAACGCCCAGATTCTAATAAAGGTGGGAGCAGAGCTTTGCAAAACTCAGAGCAAACTAGTGCGTTGTCTGAGTACAAGCTTTACTTTGCTCTCCACGTGAAAGGAATTCCTTGAGTCCAAGTCCTTTCTTTTGGCATACATATAATTGAGAAATGTTGGATTAGTTTTGGATCTAACAACCAGGAAGCAGGTCTATGGGAAGACCAAAGAAGAGAAGGATGGATGTATAAGGAGAACATGAGGGTGTTAGTGTGAAGGAGGAAGATGTGACCCTAGAAGGAAGCAGCTGAAAGACACTGTCATGATTCCATTTTATATCTGAGGGGTACTTTTCACAAAATTCTGTTTTAGATGTACCTGTACTCAGTTTTTCTTTTAACAAAAACATATATTTATCTTTTTCAGCATTAGCTAAGGAAATGTTACAGCTGTGGATCAAACCTGGATAAATAAAACAGAGTGAAGTAAGAGTTTGTGGAAAAAACAGTCATTAAACTGAAAAACTGTGTTTTTCTCTTTCTTCACTTAGACTATTATTACCTCAATGCAACAACCATTTATTCAGACATGGGCATAGTAACAAAATATGGCTAGAAATATGTCCAAACATATCAATTGTACCCTTATGCTGAGTTCACACCAAACGGAATTCACGTCAAATATCCATCATCAAATCTGCTGCTTGATGCTTGTCCAAAGAAAGCATTCATGAACTTGATGCTTCACACAGATGTGGGAGAAGCTGCTGTCAAAGGCTTTAAGCCTCATCGCTCCATGACTGAATTGACTGTATATCTTAGTATTTCATTACAGTGCATGGAAGACGTAGATCCTGCAGAGGAATCAGCTCTACAAAACAATCAGGCCTCCATGTCAGAGTTACGAGATCATTCAGTACAGTGAGCTTCAACATCTTCTGCAGAAGCTGTGTCTGAATGATGGACGCTTTGCTGTTCTGCATTGGTCCAAGGAGGGAAAAAAAATACTAAGGATAAAATCAGAGGAACGTTTTATGATTTTCTCAATACAAATTGAAAAAAAAAAAGATCATCCAGATCAGGAAAACAAGCAGCAATGATAACATTTTTGGACTCCACCTGCTGATGACATCATCATCATGTCATGGGCTAAAGCTGAGTTGCTTATTTGTTGATGTGATGCAAATATTTTACCAAAGTTCAAATATTTTAACCCTGGAAGATTCCGCTGTGACACCCCGAAATGCGCTGCTGCTGCTAGACAGCTGCACTCAAAACGCATAAAATTGGATGCCCCTGACATATGAATCGAGTCTGATACGAACGTAGCTTCAGAAGGTATAGGGTTAAAAAGCATCTTGTAATCATCAAAGTTTGAGAGTTTCTGATTTTAGTTGATTTATTAGTCCTGTAACTTTTCAGAGCTGTGCCAGTAAGGGTGGGGATTCTGCAATGAGCCCATAGGACGCTGTCTTTGCAGGAAACACTAATTATCCCTCTAAGAGATAATAACTGTATTTATCGTCTAAGGTGTTTGTTTTTGGAAAGGTTATTTATCAAATACCATGTGGGATTAGGAAATCAATTCAGTGTCACAAATTAATTTTCAGCCATCATCCCACTTGTTCCCACGAGGCAGCAGCCAGCAGAAGCACCTTACTAATGCGACGGCGGCTGCTGCATTGATTTATTTTTCCATATCTTCCATATCTGATGAAGAATGCCAGAGTGAGCCGTGACAGAAGAATAAGCGAGTACCTATGTGTAATCTGTGCTGCTGTAATAGCTTTTCACTTCTTCAGCTTTAGTGGACACATGCATGATTACTAACAACTTGACTCCTATCAAGTGCGTTATAAAGTTGAAGGAGGTTGAGGAATAAATTATAGCCTAAATGTTAATATGTTTGCAGCCAAGTGCAGTGTGAATGTTTCCCTCATAATGTTCCTCATTAACTTAATCTGATACAATATTCTGACATTTTCCACTGAATCACAGCCAAATGGATTTTGACTCGCACCGCATCATCTGTGCCACATAACTGAATCCTGCATGCCTCAGTTAATGTCTTGCAGACACACAACGTAGTAGCTACTCAGTTCCACCGACGTCTTTATTTTGTGTTGAGAAGCAACAGAATACTTTTAGAAAATGTAATTTTTTTTGTAAACTTTCTGAAACTCCAGGTTGTTTTGAACGCCACAAACAGCACGAGCGTGCTTAAGCTGCAATGTGCCTGCAGATTCTGTCATTTACATCTTGATAAAGGTTGGGAAGCTCATTACCATTCATCAATGTTCCGTTAAATGTAATCAATCTTTAACTGAACATATTCTATCATACTTTAAGTCAGCGCAGACCTTTGCTGTATCAAATAAAAGCACAGTCTCAGGTAAAGGGGGCATATTACAAGAAAAATTAAAACCACTTTTCGTCATCGTAAGTCACCACTGACTGTAAAAACAGTTTTTTTTTATTGCTTTTAAGCTCCCTTAAGTATTTACATTAAAATATAACAGAATATACATCTTCATTAGCAAGGAAAAGACAAAATAATGAAAGTAATTGTGAAGCTCTGTGTTTATTGCTTATAAATAATAAAAGAACAAAGTTAAACTTGCCTGCAGGCCTTCATAGAAGCTTCTGCCTTGCAATCTGCAGTGCTGCATTTTCTATGTGGACTAATTTAATATAACACTATCAGCTACTAAAAGAATAAACTTGAGATGAAATGTGTTAGTGTTAAAAATTTTTCCAAAGAAGAAGCTACCTCCAAAATGGCTTAGATGAGCCTTTAAAGCATGGATGTAAAGAAAAAAAAATACTTACATCACAGTCACGGAGTATAACATTCATTACTTACTGTTTTGTATATTTAGTATTTAGGCTTCACTTGTACTTAAATGTGAGTACAACATTGTGAGAAAGATTTTTTGTTGATATTTAATTGACCTTTCTTGTTACTAAGAAGATTTTCTGTAGATGTCACCAGGGTCGAGGTCAGGATTTTTCGTTGTTCAATCATGAATGCAAAGAATGTATCTAAGAAAAGAGGCTTCACTCTGTCATGACTGCTGGTTTCACTGAATGTGAGGTGGATCAAAATCCATGCAGATAAAACTAAGAACAATAGAAAGTTCAAAAGGTCCTTTTTTTTGAGCACATGAAACATTTTGAGGCTCATGCAATCTCCTGAAGAATCCAAACTATGAACTAACCTGCAGACATCTGGATTGTCATTCCTGTGGGTAGGCCTATAGACATTCTCTCACTTTACTAGCCTCTGTCCATCATGCCTAATGCTGTATTTTGGGATTCGACTAACTTAAAGTAGCATAGTTAGCATAAGATTGTCTGACTTTTTTAATTAAGTCTGAATCTTTGTGGTTTAAATGTTCCTGTGTGCATAAAGTTGCGAAAACAAATGAAGAACTGAATTTGGTTGAATTCAGGAGGCAAACTGACCTGCTGCTGTTCACCATATTAAAACCATTTACAGTCATTTTCTGTTGTGAACCCTTCATAAATTTGACAGATTGACTCTTTTTGCCTTTAGGCTTTTTATAAACTTTGGGTTTGGTAATGATTTTGGCGCGTTGCAGCTTATGGCATAAAAAATTCTCATTAGATAATTGAAATTTAATGTCTTTTCCTCTTGGATGTCATTTAGTGAAGTGAAGCATTTTGCCCTCTTTGGAAAACCGCTTATAAAATCTGCCTGCACCACCACATAAAACCCATGCAGATTTTAATGCCAGGGTTTTAGTACTGTTTTTCTAAGTTGTCGCACTTTAAATAGCCCTGACTGATATTAAATCAGAAGTTGGTAAAGACATTTTAAAACAAAAACCACATTTTTGTTTTGTTGATAGTTGTTATTACATTGACCCGTTTAATTGGTTTGAACCCAATACTCTAATTGAGGCGCCCATGGGGCAGAGGTAGGGCGGTTGGCCACTGTTGAAGTGTCCTTGGGCAAGAGGGTGAAAAACTCTGGTTGTTTTAAATCAAAAATTCTAACAGTTTTTATGTTGAAAACAGTTTACTGTGATTTTATTGTTACACCACAGATCACAAGTTTTAATTGTAAATTGGTTATCTGCTTAACCAGAAGTTATTTTTATAAATCCAACAGGTTTGCAATCTGAAATAAATATTTGTCAAAAAGATTGGTCAAAACATGTCATTTTTTAAAGTAACTAAACACTAAATATTTGAGTCAATTCTGTGGGGATTTGAGTGCATTTTGACTCCAACAGTATTTTTACTTCTGTATAAATTATTAGTACTCTTTTTCCCTCTACTTTAAAGCCAAGTCCTACAGAAATCCAGTAATAATGGGACCAGGATGAGTAACAACCTCCTGTTTTTATTTTTAGTTTTGTGTGTGCAACTATCTCTCATGGATATGGTGAGTAGAATTTGTATATTAATTATGTTTAATCACATGTTTCAAAATACTGATACAGATGAGCTCCAAACTTCAGAACGGGGGAATCGTAACAATTATTCCCAAGACATTTACCCAACAACAACAGGCCAAAAAAAAACAACTAATAAAAGCAAAAAGAACTGGGCAGACCAACAACACAAAATACAACATACAATACTACACAACACTGTTTTTGAAGGCCCCACAAATTGGTGCCAAGACCTGAATTCTCCTCTCAGAGACTGAAGGGACATACAGAGACATAAAGGCTGGCTCCATCAGTCCTGGTTCAATCAGCCACCTTTCAGCAAACCACACCTAAAAACAATGATTACAGAAGGCCGCAGAAAGACCCACAAAGTACAGCAAACAAGGTCCCACTCTGTCATAGAAATATGGCACAAACATAACTAAAATTGTACTTCCAGAGATGCACAAACACAAGAAGCGCACCCTGCTGAGAGAAGATTTCTGCACATGAACTAATACACAATGAACACCAGCACGTTCAGGGACTTCCCTTTGAAAATTACACAATACATTCCAGCATGCCTAGACTTCAGTACTAAACCATTCCTTGTGCTCTTTATCCGCTTACAAAATGTGCATGGGCTTTCACACAGAGATGTGGTATAAATGTATGACTCTTTACAGCTCCTACTCTGCTTTTGTGTTTTCACAATAAGTTTGTTAACATATGGTAAGGGCTGGATTGTGTTATACTGTGCATGTAAATGAAGACAATGATCACATTCTTTTTGTTTATTAGGACTAATAATGTAGAGGGTCGATTTACACAACCATCTGTCTTTTGTAACTTGTTTGGACAACTGCAAATTTCCATTAAATCCTTCGCAGGTGGTTGGATGAAGCACAAATCTGGAGCTAAGAATATGCTTTTTTTGACGACTGCAATTACTCAAAAGTCCACGTTCACACAGAACATTTGTCTTTTTTATGTGAACAATATACAGTTGTTGGCACTGGTGGAGGAATGCTTATTTGTAGTCAGTCACCTGCATATCGAATCATGAGATTTGAATAAAATTATAGGGAAATTATTCTGCCAATGTACAGACCCTGGTTTTTTAAACCAGTTTAACATAAAATTTTGGAACTACTCATATTGTTTGCCGTTGTTTCTCAAAGATGTTAATAAACACTTCAGCTTTGTCATCGGTACCGTTTCACGTGCCCAGGGGTTAAAAGCCCCGTTAATACACGAAAACCTGTCGAGAAATGCATGTTTGTGTTGAACCGCCATTATGAAATCATTTCTTCTTACTCTCAGGAATCAAAACATGTCTCCATCAAGCAGAAATTGATATAATCATGCTCAGAAGCATTATTAAATTTGCTCGTGCCTCCATCTGTTTGTTGCCTACAGAGCAGATATAACAAAGCATACCAATGTTTTTCAATTCAGATTTGTGGACTAGGTGAAAGAGAACCCCTGTGCCGTGCAGAACAGATAATTTGTTTGTTTAACTGCTGGAGGCTGTTTCTTTGAATTGGTGTTTTTGCTCAGTAAACACAGTTTAACCAGAAAAGTTTATTTTTAATGTGTTACTAGGTTGAATGAATAAAGTCTGTCACAGTGCCACTAAAATACCCACTCCAATCATCTTTTGTTTAATTTTAGAATAAAAACCAACAATGTGAATACAGAAATACTCAGAAAAGCTATTTTTCGCTTAATTTTATCTTCCATAATCAGAAAAATGCTACAAGAACATGTGAAAAACACCAAAAACAAAATTTTCCTCAAAGTGAGACTTTAAATGGTTTTAATAGAAATACTTTGTTTCCAGCCGAGGGGGGGGTGGGTGGGCACACACACTATTTCACAGTTTTTTCGTTTTTGCAGAAAGTTACTGTTTGAGTGAACACTGACAGATGCCCTCCGCGCTAAAGCAGCTGGCGTAGTGGAAGCATTGCGGGTTTCCTCGGTGTGATAACAAAGCCTTGCCAAGACTCTGGCACCTGGCCCGACACTGCATCTAAGACAGCATTTGGGATTTTGTCAGATTGTGTGACATGAATAAGAAAATATCATGTACACCCGCAAAGGACATGTGAATAGGAAACGAGATTTTCTAGCTTGGACAAGGCTAACGGTAGACCAGTAGGAACGTACACACGTGTTTTAATAAATTCCAGGTCCAGCGGTTGGCATTTCCTGTCAAGGCCGGAGGAGAGTAAAACCTACCTACCCAACTCCCCCTGTCTGTGCGAGTGCCTGAGAAGGAGCTGTGCAGCTTTCAGGGCTCAGCATGAGGGTATTTGATATTCATAGAAGGGGAGCCTTGGAGAAAGTGAAACAACAGCGGGGGCACTGCCTTATGCGTGATATTACATTGTAATTATGATTTGAATGCAGGCAGTGTGACAGCACTGAGGGTGAGCTACAAACCATACAAAAACGCACACACACTGACACCAATACAGAGAAGAAAGCTGATATAATGGCACAGAGTCCTTCTGTGGAAGCACTTGAAACTTCAAGCCCACATCATTGCAGGAGTAATGAGGGATCAGCGCAGCGCGGTGCATTCTGCGCCTGATTTCAAAGAAAGGAGATGAGGTCTGGGAGCGAGCTCCATGTAGCCATCTACTGAGCTGCTCTGATTGGTTTGTTTACCATCAATATTTGCAGATGTCAATCCATGTGCCTTTGAGAAAATGGATTTTTCAGCATGAAGTTGAATGTTCAGAGAATTCACTGGCACGAGGGTTGCAAAGAAAAAGAAACACAGGTATGTTTGGGCAGCATATAAAAAAACAAATGCAGTGCATTCATTCAGAATAAATAAATACATGTAAACTATCCAGTAATAACTCCAAAAGTTTGGTTTGAGACCCATAATAGAAACATGAAAACACAATCTTTTATTGGCTGCTTTAAAACCACAAGAACCATCAAAAGACCATATATGGAAAGGGCAAACTATGGGAAACACACTTCTACAAGAAAGATACAATATCTGCGTCAAGATCACGAATGCACAGAAATGAATTCTGAAAACATTCCTGAGGGATGCTTCAATCCTATTAGAAGAGGTCTGGAGGAGAAAAAGAGAGCGGAGGAGCTGTCAGACGGTTATGCTGGCACATCTACTCCGACTTTTTTATCAATGATAAGCAGTATTGATTTACTTTGAGGCTGCAAAAAGTATTCGTTTTTAGAGCTGACATTTAATAATCTCCACCTAATCCATGTTTTTCTGGGAGTCTCTGGAGATGCTGCCGAGACCTTTATTGTTCCGTTCTCTCCTACACTGACTGTATACCTAATGAAGAGAACGATGGTTTTAACCCTCCAACTGCGTCTGCAGATCAGCGTGAAAGAGTTTGACTGTGGAAAAACATAAATACATTCTGATCACTGCTGCTCCTTTATTCACTGATTTGGAGAATGATTTTTTTATAAAACAGAATTGAAATCATTGGATCAATATATTTGTTATATTTGTATTTTCATAGATTGCATGGTTGTTTGGAGGATATCGATAAACGGCTAGTGCTACATACACACGGGCTCAGAAACACGAGTTCAGCAACCACTTCCAATGAAAAGTCTATGTAAATGTGCGAAACGTTTCGGGCTTCTGCGTTCAAAACTTTCATGTTCATACGCCGCTACACAAGCTTTTTAAACAGCCACTTCAGGACAATCGTGCTTTGGTGTTTTTAACATGTTCTTACATGTATGGACATGTCTAAAAGAATTTAAGAATTTAAACTGTATTTGTAAATAGATCCATTAACATCTCCATTTTTGCTTTCTGAGCTGCCATCTGGCTCAAAGCTGTATGGCTAAATAGCTCTGATTTCGATTACCATTTTTTTGCTACCCTAATGTTAGCCCAAACTTGTGAGCTCTTAATAACTAGCAGAAGAAAGTGTAAACAAAGGGCTATAGGGAAGTTAGCTGAGGCTAACGTCCTGATGTTGGTTAAAGACTGCATAATCATAATTAAAAGGCCACTGGGAACGATTTTATAATAGACAAAATATAGTTGGAGTGGCAACCTTTAGTCCTTTTTCAGGCACTTCATATAAATGAACGGCGTTTAAAGTTTTACCAGTTGAACTTTAACCCATCAGTGACTCAGATTTGTTAGTGACGTATGGGTATTGTCCTTTTCAAAACAGTGGAGTGCCAATCTTTTGAAAATAATTATTGAGAAGAAATTAATAATTGCGGTTTGTTATATGACTCCAAGTCTTTTATAAAATGGGAAAGAAAGAAAAAGTCTGGGGCAAGATTCACAAGATCTGGAATGCTTTGACATTTTTGCACCAAGCCTCTTCCAACTGTGAGTACATGAGGTAGTATGGGGTAGCGACAGTCCAGAGAGAACAAATGTGCTAAAAGCACCTTCAAGAATCCATATTTAACACATTCTTGAACGAGCATTACATACCGTGTGTGTACATACATAGCATAAGAAGCCTTCTTCATAGGTGGTGTTCTGGTAAAATAAATAAATAAATAAATAAATAAAAAACCCTGGAGACCCTTTAACTATTCTCGTGAGACATCCAGTTATCATCTGTAATGTATCCAGGTTTGATTGGTCCCTGTAAAAATACCTTGATCTCCAGCCACCTCTGGGTGATGGTGGTGGTGATGGGGAGGTGTCCCCAGCCCAGCCAAGGTAAATGCAGTCTGTCCAGCATGTTACTGCTATCTAACAGAGCTTGCTCCTCTTTGGAGAAGTCTATATATCTAGCTTACCTAGAAGGCAGCTCTGCTGTAAGGTCTTGGACCCTATCTCTAAAGGAGAACTCACAAAGGAAGCTAATCCTTGCCACCAATATTTGTCAGATTGAATGAGATATTTCAACAAAAAATGTTCTTTTTTTCTGCTAGATAAAATCATGTCACAAACCTAAAACATTTTTTTTTAATTATTTTTAGTTGTTGGGGTATAATAGAGTAAAACGTCAGTGTGGCATTTTCCAAGTTCCGTGTACATTTAAGGCATGCCACAGCTGCATGCAGCTCAGATGAATTAGCCGTGTTTATGTGGCGTTTTTGGTGTCTCCATCTGTGCTCGCTGGAGATTACAGTGACGGCTGGAAAGCTGAGAAGCAGAGCCAACCCAACCTAGAATCCTCATTTATTGGCAGAAACCTCGATGGATAGTCAAGATTTCTGCGTCCATCCAGTCTGCTTCAGGGAATAAGAGCCATAATAAAACTGTTGAGATCTTCCCCCTTTTTTTCCTTTACATTTTATACTGCTGCAGTGTAAGGCAGAGCTCAGAAGGACTTTCGCATATCTCAGACTGAAAACCTGGAAGACTCTTAAGACGTAAGTTCTGCTACATTTGTACATTTGAGGCTAATTTTGGGGTTTCAGAAATTGCATTGCATTTGGCTGGAACCAAACCGGTTGTGTAAATGGGAAATATGCTCATCAAGGTTAATTTTATTGAAAGGCACAGAGGCTGAATGAATGAGTTGTTGATTAACTGTAGCAAAACTAGATTAAAAAAGAAAAGTCAGCTCAATCTGTGATTAGAGAAGTAGCTTTTTGGGTTCCAGTGGGACAAACTACCTGAACTAATTACTGTATTTGATTAGTTAAATCTAGTGACACATTAATCCATTTCTTTTTGCGTTCTAACCACTATAAATATTGCTCTTTATCTATCAAATAACTGAAAAGTTCAAGCTATTCTGTGATTTGCAGTCTGCTATTGAACTAAACCAATGGTCTTAGCATTCAATGAACAGATAAAGTAGCGAACAGCTTAGGGCGTATATTAAAGTTTGCCCTGCTCTTTGGTCTTTCCTCTTTTCTGCATGAATTATGTAACCATGCAACTCAGTCAGTCTCCATACAGATTGATTACTACATTTCCTGATATCTTATTTAAAGTAACACGAAAAAAAGATAGATTGAGCTAATTTGTGTTTCTGATACCGCGAAGCTGTATGGTGTGAGTGAATGCGTTAAAGTAAGAATCATCTTTATTGGCGTAATTTATAACCAACCTTCAAACTTGTTCCCCTTTACTACATTACAGGCACTGCCTATTTGTCAAGGTAATACTCCATGCTCATATTTAATGAAACTGGACAGAGAATGGCTGATAAGATTAGCAACCCGCATCATTGCTGAGTTTTCACCTGTCTGTAAAGAAATGCATTTCAATACATCACGGTGAATTTTCTCTAGTTTTCAGACTAAGCATCACTAAATCAAACATTAAAACTTGTCAGAAATATTTCACTTTCCAATTTTTTTTACTTTACTTGAACAGAATGATACGGCTCTACTGCAACCTGGCCAATATGCAGTGGTGACCTGTTCAGGGTGTACCCCGCCTTCATCCAACAGCTGCCCCGTAACCCCAAAAGAGATACAGCTGGTTCTGAAGTTGGATGGATGAATGGTTGGATGATGGATGGGTAACCAATGTTTCACATGTAAAAGATTTGGTTAGAAAAATGACAATCAGAAGTTCCATTCTTCCAACATTTAACTTGTAAAGTATATTTATTTAAGTATATAAAGTAGTTTTAGTTTGTTTTACATTGCAGTAGAACATCAGCTGGTCCATAGTATGCA
This sequence comes from Oryzias curvinotus, assembly GCA_023969325.1. Classification (NCBI taxonomy): domain Eukaryota; kingdom Metazoa; phylum Chordata; class Actinopteri; order Beloniformes; family Adrianichthyidae; genus Oryzias; species Oryzias curvinotus. The sequence goes on along the minus strand of CM043708.1, from coordinate 28,449,268 downwards.
CTGCCTTTAGCAGAAACCTTAGCATACTTCGTGACTATTCATGACAATTTCAAATATTTAGGAAAATGGATAGATGAGTGTTTTCTTCAATGTGCCTTGTTGGAAGCATTGCTATACACTCCATCCATCCATCCATCCATCCATCCATCCATCTTCTGAACCTGCCGAATCCTTTTTGGGGTCATGGCAAAAATGTGTCCAGTAGCCAACCCAGCTACTGTTGCAAGGCCACACACTCACATTGACACGCACACATTCACATCCCACAGTTTTTGGACTGTGGGAGGAAACCAAATTGCCCGGACAAAACCCATGCATTCACATGCAAGCTTTATACAGAAAGGTCCCAGCTGGGATTTGAACCTAGGCCTCCCTGCTATAGGGCAAGAGCGCTGACCGCTATAACACAATGCAGCCTCAAAATTGATATGCTGAGTTAAAAATTTAGAAATAAAAATAAAATAAGGTTATTTTTAGCAGCAGTAGATTGAAAAATTTAAAATATCTCTTTGCATTTAAAACAATAGTAATAAATAAAAATGCTTTCATCCAACAAAACTAGTTAGGGGAGAAGACCCAGGCCTTCATTGCAAAGATAACTTTTTTTCTGCCAACAAAATAAGTTGTCAAGTTTTCCTTTTTTTTTTTAATCTTTTTCAATTGAAAACATTTGTTTTGCTTCAGCGGTTAATAAGTTTACTTAAGGGTGACTACCATGAATTATTAATTTTTTTGCTTCAAGTTGCTACACTTCAGCATCATGATAAAAACACTATTGGCCATCATCTAAACAAACGAAGCAGAAAAATCATTTATTTTCAGGGGTTTAAAAAAAAAAACTTGGTCAAATTGGTCAGACAGGAATAAACGTAAAAAAAGTGATAAAGTTGTGGTCTTTACATGAAATTTTCACAGATGTATCCCAAATGAACCAAGATAAAAACCAAAGAAGAAATATGAATAAACCACGCAAAGATCCCGCAAATCAACTTAGAACATTGATCGTCCGTGATTATCGTGCTATTTATGTGCAATTCCTTAGTAATTTGTACGTCAATTACGTAATTTTAACGTGGTATGTTATACATCAGTGGTTTATGTGTGAAAAGTCCGTAAGCCATACATGGAACGGTCATGGAAAGCTGCAAGCACAATAGCATCAGATGTAAGTATTAATTTCATGTAAACTACATAAAATATGTGTAAACTGTGTGATTGTCAACCGACCAAAAATATTTAGAATTCACATGAAGACCCATCGACCCAAATCCTCGACGGACATCTGCACACATCGACAAATGACGAACGCTAGAAACACTTATTAATTATGCACGTATGTATGACGAAAGACCGACATTTCATATGTGGAGAAAGGGGAAAATGTCCGTAGTGGCTGTGTGACATGCTTAAAAAGTGAGGAAAAAATAGGTTAAAACATTGCTCCTCCTGTGTTACAGTTGGAGAACAATGGCTTTGTGGTAAGGTCTGTAAATTTCAAGCATGGCTTCTGTCCATTAGTGAAGCTGTGCTCTCTCCCTGCTGCCCTCGCTGCCCAGCGTCTCAGCGGAGGTACGCTGAGACACAACACATCAAATGAGATGTGACTTGCACTGCCACACTGTTCTATTTATATTGTATGCGACAACACTGAGGAGGAAATGCAAAAAAGCGCTCACCTGCTGCTTGATGAGGTCTGGTGGCCCTCCAAGCCCACAGAGGAGACAGTGTAATTTTCACCCTTAGAGCTGAGGGTGGAAGGGAAACCTCACCCCCTCAACCAATACCTCCTCTGTGCAGCCCGCCTTGCCCATATTTCTCCCAGAGGCAAAGGAAAAAAAAAATTGCAGATAATTACCTGCTGTGAAATTTCCTCACAGTCAGTGTATCTGCCACATGATGTGTGGGAGTCACAAAACTCATATTTGACTGGTTTTTAGGACATGCACCAAGGCTATTGTGTAGATGCATGTTCTGAATGTGGCCTCCCATGAGAGAGAAAAACAATTGCAAAAATAATGGTTTTCGTTTTTTATGTTCCGCCCCTAACAAAACTACAGGAGTTCTGGAGATGATCTAAAATGAAAGCAAAGTTAAACAAAACAGCTTTATATTTGTGTTTTATATGTTTTTAGCTGTACTGTGATTCTGCTCATTGCACTGGCAATTTCAAATATATTTCTTTGACTTGCATTTATAGTAGTAGTCCTAATTCAACCCATGCAGTAGCTTCTTAACAATCAAAATAACACACTTGTACTCTGTTTTTACTGTGGTCCCAAAAGTAACAAGTCTAGTAAATATGACAGGGGGCCTGCCACCTTAGCACCAAAACAGATTAAGAAAATTTACTGGGATATTAAATGTAAGTAAGATTATTAGAATTTAGAGTCTTGAGGAGCAGCAGCAAGCCAGAAGTGGAAAACTAGTTTTAAGTCACATAGTCGTGTCAGCAACTTCTAAAGTGCATTAAAACTGACAAACACAAAAGATTTCTCAGCGTGTTTCTCAAGTGTTCATCCTGTAACCTAAAGGAGTGTACACTGGACCATGCAGCAGTGCTGATGTGTTATTATGCTGCAAGGAAAGCTGCTCTGCCATTTGTTGTGATTTGAACTGGGATTTTTTTTGTAGGACAACAATAAATGGTTCCTTTCTTCCTGTTTTACTGCATTACAAAGGATTCTATTGTCCAAAGGCAGTATTTTAGTTTGCACGACTTAGCTCAGTCCATCCATCCATCTTCCTCCGCTTATCCGGGACCGGGTTGTGGGGGCAGCAGTCTAAGCAGAGATGCTCAGACTTCCCTCGCCCCGGCCAATTCCTTCAGCTCCTCTGGGGGGATCCCGAGGTGTTCCCAGGCCAGCCGAGAGACGTAGTCTCTCCAGCGTGTCCTGAGTCTTCCCTGGGGCCTCCGCCCAGTGGGACATGCCCACTGGGCGGAGGCCCCGGGGACTTAGCTCGGTGATTTAGTTATTCTCCTGTAGAAAAATAAAACTAAACTCGGATGAGTCTTATCAAAGTTTTCATTTTTCTTATTTGACATCTTTTGTATTTCCTTGTTCTTGGTTTTTAAGCTCTTTTTAAGCCATTAAAAAAATAAAATAACATAAATAAACGTATATACGTGTTATTTATTTTAATAGTTTGTCTTATACATTTAAAATAAATATACACTCACTAGCCACTTTATTATGCACACTTGTCCAACTGCTCAGTAATGCACATTTCTAATCAGCCAATCACATGGCAGCAACTCAATGCATTTAGCATGTAGGCATGGTCAAGATGATCAGCTGCAGTTCAAACCGAGCATCAGAAGGGGGAAAAAAGGTGATTTAAGTAAATTTGAACGTGGTTGTTGGTGTCAGACATGCTGGTCTTTTCTGTGATTTTAACCCGCAACCATCTCTAGGGGTTTACAGAGAATGGCCAGAAAAAGACAAAATATCCAGTGAGCAGCAGTGGGCGGACATGCCTTGTTGATACCAGAGGTAAGAGGAGAATGACCAGACTGGTTCCAGCTGATAGAAAGACAACAGGAACTCAAAGAACCACTGGTTCCAACCAAGGTCTGCAAAGGAGAATCTCTGAATGCACAATATGTCCAACCTTGATGCAGATGGACTACAGCAGCAGAAGAACACACCACAAGTGACTCCTGTCAACTAAGAACAGGAAATTGAGGCTACAATTCACACAGGATCAGCAAAACTGGACAGTAGAAAATTAGACAAACATTGTCTGGTCTGATGAGTCTCCACTTCTGCCACAAAATTCGGATAGTAGGGTCAGAATTTGGCATCAACAACATGAAAGCATCCTGGCTTGTATCAACGGTTCAGGCTGCTGGTGGTGGTGGTGTCATGGTGAGGGGGATGTTTTCCTGGCACACTTTGGGTCCCTTAGTACCAACTGAGCATTGTCCCAGCACCACAATATTGTTGGTGATCACATCCATAACCTTTATGACCACAGAGAACCATCTCCTGATGGCTACTTCCAGCAGGATAAGGCACCATGTCCTAAAGCTCAGAGTCATTTCTCTTTCACTTGTGTTCGTTTTTGTGTATTTTATTGTGCTGGGCTTTTTTAACCCTTGTGCTATCCTAGGCACTTTAACATTGGGAGTTGGGTCATCTAGACCCACCAGACAGTGCGCTGAACTTTTTTCTTCAATGATTTGTGATCTTCACTGGTGTCCATGGAGTCTTCTCCACCTTTATCCACCTTTGTCATGGTAGGGAGAACATGTCAATGTGAGGGTGGGGTCATCTAAGATAGCACAAGGGTTAATTAGTTTATTACATGAATGGGGATTGGTGTTTTCGGCATTCTTGTTTGTTTTTATGTACAGCACCTTGAGCTGCTTTTTTTTAAATGAAAGGTGCTATATAGATAAAATGAATTTGAATTTTAAAGTTGGAATCACCTCAGACTGGTTTCTTGAACATGACAATGAGTTCTCTGGACTCAAATGGGCTCCACAGTCACCAGACCACAGTCACCCTGTAGATCACCTTTGGGATGTGCTGGAACGGCAGATTGGCATCATAGATCGATGTGCAGCCGACAAATCTGCAGCAACTGCTATCATGCTATCATGTCAATATGGACCAAACTGTCTGAGGAATGTTTCCAGCACCTTGCTGAATCGATGCCACCAAGGATTAGGGCAGTTCTGAAAGAAAAAGTGGGTCCAACCCGGTACTAGCAAGTTGGACCTAATGAATTGACTGGTAAGCATATGTTTTAGCAAACAATAAAAATTCATGAATATAATGGGAAGTTTAAAATCTGAAAGATCTCCTAGCTTTTAAATTAGGTTTTATAATATGTATATTTATTAATATGAATGTACAACTTTCCTTCTTCTTAAATCAGTGTATTTTAAGTGAAAACTGATTAGTGTTAGTGTCACAGAGCTGTTTGGAATAAAAAGTAGTGCATAGTACGGAAGATTAGCTTTCCTTTAATATTGTTATTATAAATTAAAATATATAAATATTATGAAAAGTATAATAAGAAAATGGCATACCTGTGAATGCTGATGGTGTTTTCTGAGGCTGAAGCTAACATACAATAAAACATATTTGACTACATATAATAATAACAACAATAATAATTCATTAAAATACGTTATAATTATATGAATTTATAATTATAATAATTTAGTATAATAAGTCCAATTTAATAAACATTCCTGAACCATTTCAAAACAAATAACATGAATTGCAAAGATTAAACAAAGATTTTTGTGCAGAGTGACTTGTTGCTGCACCCTTCTTTTTTTTTTCTTTTTTTCTGCTAAAACAAGGTAGGTTTTTTTCTCAGAACAGTGGTACGAACATAAGACAACCAGTTGTAATATTTTGAAATTGGAAGTATTTTCACTCTTAGCAGGAGGAGAAGTTCAGCAGCTGCTTGTTATTTGGTGGCTGCAGTTTCTGATCTGAAACTGAAACTCCACTAAGTTTTGCAGAACAAATTCAGAACTATCCTCTTTGGTTTAAAAATTCTCTGTGAATGAAATACTAGATTTATTGTTCATTTTTCTCCATACCATGAGCTTTTATCAAAGCCTCAGCTCACAGCAGAGAGAGCTATTTCCACCTTGACCGTTCCAAAGCACACTGACCTCACATGTGAAAAATCTTGCTTTGCAAATCCTCCATCACACAGGCCTCATTTAGCCCATGGCCTTATTGCTTCAATAAATGCCAGAAGTGAGAAGGAAGAGAAAAGAAGCACAGGGGGAACTGTTGTTTAAGAGCAGGTTGTGCTAGGATTAATGATCAGGGCAGTGCGCTTGGCTTTTGCTTGCATCAGGTAATCAATGGCGTTGAGTGAAGCAGACGTACCGGTAGTTGCCGGCAGAGCGGCTCGTCAAAAGCGGTGAGAGCTCAGACCAACCTCTTCTCATTTTTCAACAAGACAGAGAACACCTTGCTGCCAAGCAGACAAGGTGAAACACTGTGGGGAACTGAAGTGAATGGCAAGGGCTTTTATTCAGTTTAATGATTTTATTAATCCTATGAGTCAAATGCTCATGTGGCGAGTCCTTGTAATGTGTCATTTGTCTCGATGACATATTGTAGGAATTAAGAGGGAAAAAAAAGATATTTTTTGTCAGCAACTTGTTTTGCCCTTGACTATAATTAAGTGAATATTAGGAAGAAAGAAACATTTAAACAAAAGCATGTTCAGCTTGCAGAAGAAAGAAAGAAAATAGATATTTTATAAACAAAGGAAACAGCACTTTGCTTTTAAAAAAAAGGCAAAGGTTATGCAGCAAAACTAAGGCACATTTATAAATATGCTGTTTTTATTCCATCTACAGTCAGTTATTACAAAGCAGATTTCCACCACTGTGACAGTTCTTTGTTGTTTTTTCACATAGTAGAGTGGCATGTTAGTTTCTGCCCATTAATTGCATTTTCAAAGGTCTCAAAGGGATCATAGGGTTGAGAGGCTTTTGTGTTCATCTTGTTTTTTGCTGGTTGTCTTTGATCTAAAAACAAAAAAAGAGGAAATGTTGCCTTTATTTTGCAAATGCACTTTGATTTTTGCAAGATGGCTATTATGAAAAAAGCAAATGCATGAATCGATGGAGTAAAAACTGCACAGACATATTGTTTCTATGCCGCATGTCGATGCTTTTTTCGAAAGTGAAAAAAAAAAAATGAATTTTTGCATATTCGGCTATTAAAAGCCAAAGTCAGAGCATAGCAGGTCATCACATTTCTGCAAGTACAAATTTGGAACCCCTCTTATATTTAATTTCAAGGACCCACTTCAATTAAAATGGTGTTTTTGGAGGACAGGAGCAGACAAAAAATCTAAATAAATTTTCTGATTTGAGTAAATGCGCTGGGCGGGACACAAGCTCCTTGCTCCACTCCATTCTGTATGCTAGTGGGAGAGCATGTCAACAAAGTGCTCAGCTTTGCATTAACACAATTTTGGCGTAAATTTCTAATAAACCACCGCCGCTCTACAGAAACTGTTTATATTTTTCCCACAATGCTGTCATTCGTCCTAAAAGAGCATTTTCCTTCCTGAACCCATCCAGAACACCAAAAAAAAAAAAAACACATTTGCAGCTGTGGTAGACCGACTGCGTCAAACCAATGATGGCAAAAATAAGAGACCCTGAGCGGCATAGACTGCTCTTTCAGTGGTATCAGCACCAAGCCAGTCTGGTTAAAGGTGGAAATGTGAGCCAAACATATCAGCCCACAGATCCTCTTTCTAACTGGAAAACATTGTGATGTAGACCATTTTGAAGCTTAAAAGCTGCAGCGTTTCAAATTTTACTACAACTTGTCAACATGCTAGCACATCTTCATCTGCTGCATAACCAACATTCACCATTTCTGGAAAATTCCACAAACAAGGAGGTTCCTTTCACTGGCTTTACTGGATACGAATTGTTTCTGGAAATGAAGAGACACCACCCTTACTATACCTATGTTAGGCATGTTTGCTTGGTCTGATCTATTAGTCTTTTCTGGAATTTCTGCTGCTTTCTTTGAGCTCCATCAGATGCCTTTCATCCGTATCCTCCCTTGTATGATGCTGGTGAAAACATGTTCTTTTTTCTGGCAGCAGCTTGCTCTGCTGATGGGGTAACCAATCATTATTCCCTATCCCTGCTACTTCCACCTGTCATTGTCACCATTTCAACTATCTCAACTAGAAAGGTCTCTTTTGAGTGTGTTATCAACCATTTGAAAAACTTTCTTTTGAGAGTTTTAATGGTTGACACCTCAGGGTCAGCTTACTGAATTCTGGGCACCTTTAGCTGATTGAGGAAATGCAAGAATTGTGGTCACGGAGGTGACCTCTCCTCACAATTAACTGATTACCATTGAATAAATGTTATTTCCCAGCTGCTCCCTTGTGGACCGAGCTTTATTTTCATTTTCATTTTCTTTCCTCAAGATGAAACTGCAGCTATTTATTGGAGCAGATTGAATTATTTTGTGTCACACACCAAGACAAATTCAAGGTTTTTGTCTGTGATGAGAAGGCTTATTTTCTTGTTTTTGCAGTTCTCGTTGGGTTGCAGCTTGACGTGAGAGAGCGCCAGCATCCCGTTCTGTTGTTGGGTTCACAGTTTTGTCCCCTGGAAGGACACAAGTGCCATTAGCTGTGACTGGATGCAGCTCAGCTCCTGTGAGAACATGCGTAGCCTTTCTGCACACTGATGACAAACCTGTTGCCCTTGTCATAAAATTGTGTTTTATCATAGGACGCATGCTAATTTCTGTGTTGAAACAGTATATCCAAGTTTTCAACCATGGTTAGATGTATGTAATGCAATTAATTTGTTTCCATATGTAAAGAAAAATGCAAAACATGTGCAGTAAAATAATAAATTGCCTCACTCCAATCATCCTTTTAGCTATTATCAGTGTTCTGAGTGATCTTTGAATTAGAACACTAGCAGAATTATCAGAATGTACGTCCTCTGTCACCAAAAAAATGCCACAAGAACACATTAAAAACACAAGAAACAAGATTTTATTCTGACTCTAAGGGTAAAGGATAATCACATGAAAGGTGTTCATATAGGAACAGGATTTGATATTTGTCAATCTAAAAGTAAATAAAAAGAAATGATTTAAATCTTTTACAAAACGGATAATAGTCACATGGTCTCTTTTTTTTGTTCTTGTCTGAGCCCCATGATACATGTAATGACTGCCTGGGTATTTAGTTATTATGTATTTACTATCTAATGACATGCTGATAATTGATAATCTGGTATTGATAATATTAACACATTGTATGGATGTTTGTTGTTGTTTTGTATTGTTGTTGTCACAGTTGAATCAATTTAAAGGACTCATCTTAAATGAGACTTAGTTTCTGCTTATCTCCCTTTCAAACATGTTTGTCGTAGAGGCTAATGAAAGACTGTCTGCAGTTATCACAGTGGTAAAATGTATCTATTGTTGCTTTTAAAGTATGTTTTACATAAACTAAACAACTTGAGTAAAGTTAGCATTACTTTTCTTATTTAACTTTATTCTCCTGCTGCCATCAACTGGATCCAAGAAAGACACTGATTTAGATGTCATGGACTTGTCAAGGACTGTACATTACGATAACATAGATGTTCAAGTCTTGAATCTTTATTGATCCAGATGTCAAACAGTGGCCATCTTTCTCAATGTATTATTTTAGATGACTTGGCTGCCCTCAGTTATTGTGCTAGAAACAGCACTGACGGACATTCTTCATCTTCATTTTACTTTTCGTGTGAACTTGATCTTCACTACATCTATAACTGTCAGAACCTGGCAGATGTATGCAAGTGGAGCACATGAGGTCATCTAGCAAAATCCTTTTAACCTTATTGTGTATCTCTAATACAGGCATCTGTCTGAAAGGTGGGTCACAGTTGTGATGAAGCAGCCATTAGCTGTAGTGGACTGACCTCACAAAAGGAAATCTGTCACAAACTAAGTTCTTTCAAGTATCCAGCTCCAAAAATGCATGATCAATCGAGCTGACTCAAGTGTTTTTAGGAGTGAGATTCGCAGTCAAGAGTGTCAGTGTGTGATTATACCTCCATCTATCATTCTGATGGGACTAAGTATTGGCTCCTCGTGACAGACTCTGAGGAATAGGACTCGACTTCAAGACAGACTTCACGGACTTACTAGATCAGCAGTCTAGAACATTCACAAGGGAGGACAGGCTTTTCCCCTTATCCTCTCAACAACCTCTTAATTTATGGTCCTGGGCTTCCTTTTTTCTTCTTGCTACCATTTTAATCAATGCCACAAACTCTCAATGCCAAGAATCCTGTTACAGAATATTAATAATAGTATTTCCTGGACCAAATTACAGCAAAACACATTTAAAAAGCAAGGTTAAGTATGTGACAAAGACTAGTTTGAAGATAGGTAAATAGGCTGAAGATATTTGAAAGTTTAAAAGAGAAAGTACATCAAATCAAATTATTTGTGAATTACTGTTCATACCTATGCAACAGAAAGTGCTTCGAACCTATGGGTCACATATACCAAAATGCAACTGTGTGGCAACCTAAATGCACGTTTTTTTAGCAAATCCAGCAGGTAGCCACGAACCCCCAAATTGTGGTGCGATTTCAGACTGTCAGCCCCCCCAGCCCCATGCTACCCTCCCACTACCTCTGACCAATTGTTAGAAAGAAATCGTACTGTAGCAGCGCAGGCATTCGACCAGGCCGGATATAAGTCTTGATATAAGCTGTGGTTGGACCGCTTGGAAACTTTGTTTTGGGCGCTGGGGCTTTGGCCTTGTTTGGTTTCTTGGAGGGCATGATGTGTAAAAGTTACAATGTGTGCTGCTTCTTATATATCCCTGAGCTACTGCGCGGCTGCTGTCTGGAAACATTTACACATCGTCCAAATAGAGCCGCTGCCGGCCACGGATCCGGCTGCCACCGCTCTGTGGCCGCCAAGTTTTATAACGACGTCATCCCTGCCTGACTGACTGATGCCGTCTATATTCATGACCACACCAATAATTAGAAAAAAAGAAAAAATCAGGTGGCAGCAGCTAATCTGTGCCGATGCCTCACCATTGCTCTGTGGCAGCCGTGACTGTAGCATTACATGGTAAAAACACTAAGCAAAAACAACCTAAAAAAAAAAGTAAAAGTAAAAAAGAAAAGCAAATATTGTGTAAAAATGTTCCTAAATTTCTATTAAAAACCAACCTAAAATAGAATTTGAGCCTTCCTTTAACGACATAAACAGTTATAACCTTAATGTTAAACCCTTTAACTGCTGATAAATAAATATGTCCAGAAGGCTTGTTACGAAAAAGCAATATTTTAAGCCAGAAAGAAAAATGACACGGTCATGATGAGTGTAAATAACCTATGCTGAGTAGAGTCTGATGTCAGCAGCTGCTGAGACTTCCCATTTGCAGAGGGAGTTGTTTTTTCTTGTAAAGTACTTAGTTAAAGATGTAAAATCGATCAAAAAAGTCTAAATTGATTGATTATCATTCAGTCATGCTAGATGCACAACAGCAAAATGTATTTACAAAAAAAAAAATCAAAATGAATGTTTCCAGCGACATGACTTGTTCCATATATTATTTCATCATCCACTTCAGAGAATAAGGATTTCTGAGGAGACACTGCCAGGGCTTTTCAAAGTGTTTTCTCATGTTTGGCTATATACTTCAAAATGCAAAGTACTTTAGCTTAAAGATGAAATCGTTTGAAAATGGTTGCTATTAGAGGTTTGTGCTTTATGGTGCATGTCATGTTTAAGCCTTCTTAAAAATTCATGTCTAAAAAGCCCCAATGAATCTTGATGTAATCAAGGGGAGTAAATTGATACTAAAACAACACTTAAATGTTGTCAAGTCAAAGAAATATATCATTGTTTTTACCAAACATAAAACTTAGTGAACAAAAATTTAGTGAACAAAACAAATACAGATGTAATTTCCATTTATATTTATACACATATTTTACTCCAATTCTACTCTGAATTATGCACCTTAAGCCTCAGTTACAGCATTAATTTAAGTCATGAATTCATTTAGAAATGGAAAAGACTACATTTACTTGTTTTATTCTTGTTTTTAGCCTTGGTCGTGTGGCAGCTAAGAGCTACAAAGTCTAACTCTTGAGTTCAACAGCCCCTGTGTGGCACAAAAGATCAAAACAGTCAGTGAAGGAAAAAAATAAAGTTTGCAGAGAAGCAAAAAGACTTATAAGATGATGCTGCAATGGTTGAAACTACCATATAAAACCTGAAAAAGGTTACACATCAAGAAACATAATGAAAAGACAGTATTTTCTGAACTCAGAAGACTGCTGTGTGAGATCTGAAAGGAACACATTCTGGCTCCGTTGTGTGTGTCCTTCTAAATACAAACCTTGTCATATTATTCTGCCATAAAAGCCACTTAGAAGAAGAATTTGAGCAGAGGCCAATGAAGAGGAAGCAGAGGAGGGGGTTGGGGATATTTTATGAGAAATTAGCATGAAGGACAAAAGTTAATGCAAAAAAGAGGTAAAGTGAATGAATCAGCTTCAGGAAACAAAGTGAATGAATGAAGGTGGAAAAACAAGTTTTTGCTTCACCATATAAAATCCCCATAATGACAGTAGTGCATATTATTTCTGGATATTTTGACCACAAGAGGTTAGAGACAAGAGTCGGTGACGCAAAGTAAATGTATTCAAACCCAGAAGTGACAGTTTTGGCACCGGAACAACATGATGATTAACAGGAGCGAGCTCAGAGCATGCTTTTGGCAAACCAGAAAAATCGCCTTTGAGTTTGTTATGGTGGCACTGAAGAGAACTTGAGGACCCTGGAAGCTTGAACATCCACGTCCAGGTGGAGCAGAGAAGAAGTGAAGCCCTGGGACCCATTGAGCAAAGGAAAGGACAGTTTGGATAACAAATAGTGGGCTTTGAATATTACATATTACTAAATAAGAAACTCCAGGGTAGCTGTACAAGGAAAAGTTCATATTTTTTTAAGTAGATGCTGACTAAAAAGGGACTAGGTAAAATCCTTTGGAGGAATTGCTGCATGCTGGAAAGATTAATTGTCAAGATTTCTCTTTTCCGGAGCATCGAGTATACAAGCACAGACGGAAAATGTGTTTTATGCTCCTGGCACTTGTTGGTGCTCAAGGATATCTGGTTGCCATGGTGACATGGGAGGAGCCACACTCCCCTGCCATGTTTACATTTGTTAGTTGTCAGGGTCTTCGCCTTTTTATTCGAGCAAGTGACGTTCAATGTAAACTCAAAAACAATTCATGCATGGAGGTCTGCTGAAAACTCCATTATTTATATGTATCAATTATTTATATCTATAAAAAGCCCTCTCTAAAGCAGAATAACTGTCTATTTTTTTGTTCACCTGGGTTGTCTCAGAGACAATAGATTTTCCATCCTGCATTAACAGTAAAAATTAAGCTGAAAAACCCTTACAGTGCAGAAGAGAGGATGGATCCATGTTTGGGATTAAACTAATTAAAGTTGGTGATGGTGCAATAGCTTCAGCTAGGCTTTTGGAGAGACCCACTCAGCAGAAAAGCATTCAATTCACTTCAAGATCTCACATGACTGCCAATCTGTGTTTTACAACAATGTCAAAGCCTAAAAATGCACTACCAATGGGAACCGTTTGCCAGAATGACCCTTAGCAACCCAAACTGTGCGACACGGTCTGGGTCAGGAAATGTTTCCTGTAAATATTGTATAAGAACTTATACAAGAAGGGAAAAATCAATATGTCATATAAAGGAATTTCTGGTCATCTATGTTGCTATCTTCTTTGGTTTTAAGGAACAAATGAATAAATCGCCTTCATTTTCATTTGCTACAAGTATAGGTTCCATGACATTACTCTTATTCTAGATGGGTAGAAAAACTGGAAATGGTTATTAGTTGATACAAAAACATCTGCATGTATTTTTTTCTGTGAATTTAGAATATACCAGATATACTATAGTAAAAGGAGACATGTCATAGCATTTCAGTGGTAACACGTGCAAAGTAAAACTTCTGGATGGCGTTGCTTCGGAAAATGAACCACAGCTGATCTAACGTGCTACAGTCCAATCACTTTACTTCACAAAGGATCTAATGTGAATAAACAATATTTATGGGTTATTAGTTGGAGCTCTAGAGTAGTGGTCCCCAACCTTTTTCATGCCACATCCGGTATGACATCACACAAACTTTTACGGACCGGTCTTTCAAATATAGGCGGGTGATTATTGTAGCAATGATGGAGGATCAAATCCGTGACAAGACGAACCCTGTGCTTTTATTTTGACACGCTTAACAGTTGACATGCCACAGGTGTCATCATCCTCCCCCCTTCCCACACTCATGGTGCAAAAAAGAAGCACTGTCTATAAAATGTAGCTTTCTTTTTTTTGGAAGTTGAAGCTCCTCTTCTGTCTCCTGGCTGGGCCTTTTCCCATTGGCAAAGAAACTTTCCAAAGACATTTTGTTTTTTAGTCTTTTGCTAGTTCCTGGGTTTTATTTTGGCGGTAACTTATCACGTGACCGAGAAGAGAGCCTTGGAATGCGTCAAAAATGACATAGACCGTTAAATGTTTATTAGTTACCTGTTTATTTGTACATTGTTGTTTATATACTGATGATTAAAAATATCCTAGGCATTTTAACATTGGGAGTGGGGACATCTAGACCCACTAGACAGTGCGCTGAACCTTTTTTCATCAATGATTTGTGATTTTCACTGGTGTCCATGGATTACGTACATGAAATCCTCTCCACCTTTATCCACCTTTGTCATGGTAGGAATTACACGTTAATGTGAGGGTGGGGTCATAGGATAACACAAGGGCTAGGAAGTAAAAGTGAACGTCCTCAGACAGTACCTGAGGAAGTGAAGGCATTCCTTTTATATTGACATCTGATGTCTATTTCCCTCTAATTTGTTGTAATTTGGAAGTAATTGACTTAATGCTTGGTCCGACAAGAGCATGCTTTACTCATATGGATTGTTGTATGGCAAGTTTAATTGATGCAGAGTCACAGCAGAATGCTGAGCGAGAAAGCAATGAAACAAGTGAATGCTTGACAAGCCTTCCTCATGTTATCAGACAAGCTGATTTTAGAGGCGTAAATTGTCTAAGTGAGTCCACGCTGTCTGTCATTCCAGATAGTTTTGTGCCCATCAAAATCCCTATTTGACTGGTGACTTCATTTGAATAATGGGCAAGGAAAAAAGGGCAAAACTCTGCACTTTTAACCTTAATATATTTCCTTTTCAGTCTGATTAAATTACATGTTTCACTGAATCTTAATTGCTTTTTTGTGAACCTGCTTATGTGATCTGATTTGCAATTTTCAGTGGGAATTGTATTGTATTACTTTGAATATCAAGGAAAGTCAGACAGGGCAACGCGCTTTCCACAATTTGCTCTTGGACTTTTAATGGCATAAAATACATTTCAAAGGGCGTAAGCAGTATCCTCGTTTAAAAAGTCAATCATTGTCCCTTTAATTTATATGCATTAAGTACCTTTTTCAAATCTGATCAAAGTAGAGAAGAATTACTGTTTGTCCCCAGATAGTGTGGAGAAAATCTTTTCCAAATGACCGTTTGATTTTTCTGCACGCAGTCCCAGGTGTAGGTCTGTTGATTATATGGGCTTCTCTCCAGTGATCATCCACTGTGAGACTGGTGCTTAAAATGCATCATCCGCTCTAATTAATCGAACAAAGTGATTAATCATGTTTAGTTCTCTTTCTGTTTGCATGCAAGCTGTCATAATCAATTATTTGTGGGATAAATCGTGGCTCCTAGGATGGGGCCAGCAGGAGTGAAGCGGGGCGCCTCATGAAGACTGATGACAGCCCTAAACATGGGACATGACAGTAGGAACATGGCGGAGATTGAAACCGTAACCCTCCGAGCACATCATAAATTATCTCACTCAAGATAAAGTGATTGATTTGCATCGCTCCTCGCTGCACCTGGAGTTGCTGTCCTTCATGAGAGAAAAAAAAGTAAATAAAAATACAGGTGGGTGAACACTACATGAACTATTACAGGCTGATACTGTGGAAGAAAACCCCATCAGATGTGTTATTTAAGGCTGGTCTGTGGAAATCTCTTTTTTCTCCTTGGGTAAACACGTCTAGACAGAGACAGCAGTCTGTTACTGGAATATTGTCTGCAAGTCATAGAAGCTGACAGTTACATTTACCTCCGGACTAACAGCCAACAGCGAGTTTGATTCACAACCCTTGACACAAAATGTTGCTCTGGATGAGCGGTAGGTTTACCCTATTTAAAGGTGAAGGCTGTACCTTTCACACTCTGTCACCCTCTCCACAAAGTGAGAGGGAGCTGAATTGACAGTGGGACTGCTGCAAACAAGTGGGGAAGGGTTCTGTGGAGGTCCTCTGTTCATTCAAAGTCTGACAGATGTGCCAACAGCTGGTTGTCACGTGGCTTCAACCTCGGATTTTTATGCAGAGACAAAACTGTCTCCTTTGTAAATGTATTCAACCTTTGGAAAATAAAAGCAAATGATATTGTTTTGGGCTCTTGTTTGTAAAATTAGATTTTTTTTTTCAGACGTAGTGGAGCTGCATTCATTTTATCAAAAGTATCCATCCTCTTTGCAAATGACCACAACATAGAAACAGTTTTCCAGGAGACAATCAAAATGGCTCAACGCAGACATCACAGTTGTAAACCATTAAAGTCCAACGAAGGGTGATACTGGAAAAGAATACATGAATCTAATTTTAAACAAATTAAAAAAACATGTATGTGATAATTAACCTTGTTGTGCTGTTTAAATATACAGTAACGTCAAAAGCTTTGCTTCATTACAGATGAAACGTCTTTCATTAACTTTTTATCCCTACACACTTGTGGTTTTCAGGAAGAAAATAAGGCTTGAGCATCACTTAGCTTCCATCAGGTTACGTTGCAGGCATGTTGATTATTTAATCAGGGGTTTTGGGCTTCAGACATTGAGGTTCAGCGTCCTTTTTCAGAATCTCAGGCCTAATTCCTCATGATTTCCTGGATTAGATGTGTTTCGCCAATGAGAAGCTGGTTAGTTGGAAAAATGTAGGACTCGAGGCCTGAAATTTGACAGCTGTGATTTAAATAAATCGCTTAGTCCTCAAGTTTTATGGTGAGTACAAAAAACCTGCGTTCATTTCAACAACAAACACCACAAGCCAATTTCAGCTCTTGCTTAATGTAGATCCTTTCTAAATGCAGGACGTTTGCTAGGCCAACAGGATTATAGAGGCAGGACAAATGCTTGGCCTTGGCTGATGGATGAAAAAACTAATCCAAATTAAAAGTAGAAATAAAGCTAAACTAGTTATGATTGCTATCATTCAATTGATTTTAACACTTTTATTGTGTTTGGTTCAAAACTGACCCATTTTCACATTTGGAAAAAATTGTTTTAAGACTGTTAGAACATAATTTGTTCATTCCACTATGGCCACATTATCTGCCTTTTTAAAGACCCACTCCAATCATCTTTTGATCTTTTTTCAAAGCATTCTCGGTGGTCTTTAAGTTATGATGATGCTGTTTTTAAGCAAAATGAGAAAATAAAACTGTGGTTTTCTAGGACATAGTTTCCGCAGAGCAGTGGAGGTTTATTAGAAATTTGTCCCCGGGTTGTGGGTGGGACTGTTGGCAATGAGCAACCCCACCCCCTTTCCCCTTCCCACTGGCGCTTGTGGTGTGTCCAGCGTAGTTTCTATGCCACAAATTAGCGATTTTCTAAACAGCATCTTTTTGTCTTCTTCAGATCCACAACAATTTAAATAAATAAATTCTCAGAAAAGCAATTTTTACCCTATTTTTCTGTATTTATGCCCTGTATCATCAGAGAAATGCCACAAGAACATGTTAAAAACACCAAAATCCCCATTTTCCTCAGAATGGGTCTTTAATGACAACAGTCTAAGATTTATTTTATGTAATTCCCCATCCTGAGTGAGCAACAAGAAGACTCTGGAGATGAAAACTTGTCAGCGTTTGCTGTGACAAGTGAAAGTCAGAGAGGACAGGAAAGAGTGACAGAAGCAAAAACATTGGAGCTTCTGTTGCAGGAAATAATAGACTGCAAACAATCAGATGCACATTCAAAGACAAAAAAAGAGCAGACAGGTATAAAGGTGAGAAAAACATTCTCATTTTCTCCTATTAATTTAGGTCTCCTGCAGAAAACCTTAAAGACATGTTTTAGAGTCACAATATTCTTTACTAAAAACAAGCTCAAAGTCCAACATTTAATATTAGCGGACACCCAACTGCAGAGGATGGCTGATCTTGTGTTTCAGAAGGACTTTTACATAGCAGAGGCCACTGGCCAACTGAATGATTGTAAATTATTCAGGTCCTGTCGGTGCAAAACAAACTAAATCATAACGTACTTAAATATTCATATAAGGAATACTTCAGTGCTCATGTTTTTCTGGCTTCATTTTTGTTAAACTAAAAGTAAAACATTCGGCCAGTATACCGTATCCCTCTTCAACAGCAAATGGCCTCTTTAGGTCCAATTGATTTTCCAGAATATGCTCTTTTTAAAACATTTGGTACACAGTTATGCTTGAACACTTTTAGTGATTTTTACAAAAAAAAGCTGCCATATGGTGGCGGCTGTCCAACAATGCAAACAACTTCTGTAAATTTATGATAGAAATAAAAAACCTACTGTTAAGGTGGAATTACTAGAGCTCAGTTTTTTGTTTGTTTGCAACCCCCCCCCCCCCCAAAAAAAAAAAAAAAGTTGCAATTGTATGATATCAATACATTGATTTGTTTATTCCAAACAAGTTTCAGCGATTAAAATAAAGGAAAAAGACTGAAAAATACATAGATATATTGAATCTACTCAAGATTTTAAGTCATTTATAAAAAATTGATTTTAAACTAAGTAAGTAAATAAAATAAAGCTTTACTCTTTGACATTATAATTGCTCCTAATCATGCATAGACATATTTGCACACATAGGACACACTAAATCCATAAAATATAGTGATTCTAAAATAGAGTTGAAGAAATTGCTTGAAAGGGATGGGAAAGCTGTGATTCAGCTTGTTGAAACCTTGGTTTTGATGGTATGCTCAGAGACAGCCTTTAATTTGAAACTCCGATCTTCACAGGAGGAAAAAGCAAACATTGTGTCTGAGCAGGAGGATGAGAAGATTCAGATAAGCTGAGACAGATGGCCTGTGTCGGCACTGCCACCTTAGCGGGTCAACACTCCAGGCGCCACAACACAGTCAAGAATGTCATCTGGGATCAGTACCTGCATCTCTCTCAAAGACTTCAAACAAGCCCTCACACCGGTCTGGGCCATGTGACAGACAGACACACACACTCACACAGCGACAGTCATACACCAAATGTACATGCACACACACTCACCAGGCTACAGGGAATTGTTGGGGCAGAAAAATCCAAGGGGGTTGATGGGTAGTTATGGCAGCTGACAGTGTGCTGCACACTCAGACAAATAGACTCTGGCAGCTTCCCCTAAGAAAGACTTGCGGCTGTTTTTATTTTTCCTTCTTTTTTTCCTCTTTCTTTTTTTTTTTTTTATTACTGCCTGCCTGACTGCTTCTGCCTTTTACCAAACATCCATTGTTTACCTCTGTTCTGTTCAGTCTCACCTCAAATGACAAACCATCCGTAGAGAGCCACTTCCTTTTCACTTCCCTCCTTTCTTTTATGCCTTCTCTTTAGTTCTTTCCTATTGCAGCGTTTCTTTTCAAGTCTTGGTTTTTTTTCCTTTTATCCTATAACGATAAATGAGCTTTAAACTGACATGGTGTCAGACTTCCTCCAATAGATTCACAGTTTTATAATTAGGTCTGGCAAAGCTCAACACCAACTCAGGGGAACAATCATGTGACGGGGATTCTTGACGCTCTGGGCGGATCCTTGCGCGTGGTTAGATCATGATCAGAAGATGAAGAGAAACGAGTCCAGAAAAGAAATGTAATAATGTAAGTGATGGAATTTAGACATGGAATAAATAAAGTTGCACCAGCTGCTTTGAGCGTTGAAGTTCAGTAACAGCTCATGTGTCACACTCAGTGTCTAAAGTCAAACTGCATTCATTGATTAGGCCTGATTTTACACACCATAACATTAAAATGCATCGCAGCCATCCTAAACTGAAATCCCTGGGTTTTTTTCCCACATGCAGACATTTTCAAACGAGCTCAACACACAGATGCAAGGAAGAAGTTGCAGCTTTTTTCTTTCAAATATATATATGGTGATCCATGAAGCATTCAAGCATTATTTTGGACAACTGTGTTGTGATATTGGACTCTATGAATAACATTGAATTGAAGTGAATTGAACAGAATAGATTGAAACAATGAAAACTGTGTTTTTGGTGTTTTAAACACGCCATTGTGGCATTTTTCTGATGATGGAGGACATAAATTAGAAGGTTGAAGCTTAAAATTGAATTTCAGAGTATTTCTTTATTCAAATCAATGTGAATCAGGAGCAGACAGAAGAAGAATGCAGTTTGAAAAATAGCTTCTTTGTGATGTAGAAAACACACTCAGCACAAGCTCTCTGCTCCGCCCCTTTCTGATGCATCTACTTGTAGACGACTAGATTCATGTACGCTGGAATCTTAAAACTGTACAGTGGCATAGCTGGCATTGCTCGCCATTTTTCTCCGGACTGCTAAACTTAGGTTGGAGGTGCGAGGGGCTGTAAGCTCCTGGGGGAACGGGTGTGAACAAACGGGTGACAGGAAGTGCGGACAGGCTTGCTCTGCGCCAAAAGTCCCACCCACAACTCAGAGGTGAGTTTCTGATTAACCCCTACCGCCCTGCAGAAACTATGTCCTAAAAAAAACAACAATTTTAAAATCTTGGTTCAATTAACTGAAAGGTTACTGGGACCGCCTGTATAATAGATCTAACTATAATTTGGAGTGGGCTTTAAGGACATTTATTCAAAATATATACGGATATTTGACTTAAACATGTAGGATCAGAATGAACATTTTGGGGTTTATTGTTATTTGTGTTTGTTTTTTACACTGATGTAGATATAGACTTGTTGGAAAATCTAAACTTCCACTTTTTTTCTTCTACACTATATTTGGCATTTATACTAGCTCTGTAAAATAAAAAAACAAGAGTGTGATACAATCATGTGGTAGTAACACGGCTATAAATAAACAAACAAATGATCCAGAGCGACACATTGTCGCCTGCTGTGACAGCTGCTGAACATGATGCCATTGAATCTAGCAAGTGTATTGATCAGTGTTAAGCCTTCAGACAAACGTGTCGTTCTTTAGGCTTTCAGCATATCAATACATGTAAGTGTATCATTATTGACAGGCAATGGTGTTGCTAATCTTTTATTGTTTCAACTACAAAGGCCCCCCATGTCAAAGTTATCCTTAAAAAAGGCTAAAAGATAGGTTTTTCTTTTTTTTTTTTATACTATTGGCTTATAAAAGCTCATCTCATTCAATTTTTAGCAAGCAGCAGCTGGAAAATGTCATTAATTTTTCCTCCCTGGCTGTGTGTCAGAACAAGTTGGTCGACTAATGAGCTGCGTTTCCATTGTTCTTTTTCTGCTTTACATTGTTAAAGTAAAAATTTTATGTATAACTAAATAAAAGTTTAAAAAAAAACACGCAGATTTTTTTTCTCATCCACTTTGGCACAAAGCAACAAGTTCTAAATGCAACACTGACATTTCATCACCTCTTCAGAGTCAGAAATTGTAACAGCGGTGTGCTGCAGATCAAAGAAAAACACATGTATCTGCTTTCTTTGTGTTCTGGTTTCCATTCATGGCATAACAAAATTGAAGAGTACACATAAAAAGAACAACACTAAAGAACACAACTGCCTTCCTCCCTCATCGAGGCATCATTAAGACCCATGTCAGGATGGGAAACATGAT
This sequence comes from Oryzias curvinotus, assembly GCA_023969325.1. Lineage (NCBI taxonomy): Eukaryota > Metazoa > Chordata > Actinopteri > Beloniformes > Adrianichthyidae > Oryzias > Oryzias curvinotus. Next base: position 28,427,812 of record CM043708.1, on the reverse strand, counting down.
TCATAGGACAGATCAGGTGAATTTTTACTTTTTTTTACTGCCAAGTAGAACTCACAACAGACACATAATTATTGTTAGGATTGTTAAACTGCACAAATGGCAGTTTTTTGTGTAAATAATGGCAAACAAAGAGATCCAGGTTATGAAAGAGAAATCTGAGAAAAGTCTGTGATTAAGATCATTTTTGTCAATCAATGGCTGTTTGTCATACAGAGTAAAACCTCAGTGTTGAAAGGCAGCTTGTACAATGGTTTCAGATTTATCCGATTGGGTTTGCCCCCCATTTATTTCAATATGAAACACTGCAGGTGTGTTTTTGCTCACAGGTGGGAAAATGGAACTCTATAACATCTTTTATACTACACTGTTTTCTTAAATGCATATTGTAAAAAATCTCAATGTTGTTTAAACCTTAGTGACAACTACCCTTAGGGGCGGATATAGGGGCTGTGTGTGAAAAATGGGCAGACCTGTACGGAGAATACAGGTCCACATGAAATATCACGGTCGGTGAGCCCCTAACGTAAAAATGTTCATGCACAGTTTTCTACGGGGCATGCTGCTGGCAAGAGGTCATAGTGAACACTTACAGAGCAGGTGAGACGTAGGCATATGGTTCTGATTTGTAATTTTTTCCAACCTGAGTGTAGTTTGTGAAATCCTACAGGCATCCTGCTGGCACTTACATATCACGTGCACACACCATGCATGCAGCTTTTGCACGTAAAGAGCCAGTGCTCGCACCTTACTAACAACTAAAATGTGTCGTAAGGGCACCTTACGACAGCATCACCCGTACATCATAAGTGCGTGCGACTTACATTATCCCTTCCCACACATTTACCTCATAGACGCATGAGTTGTGTGGTCCTCTGTGTTTTAATCTTATTTTTATCCATTTTATTGTTGTATTTTCCTTTTTTTTTATTTTGTTTAATAATGTAATTTTAGTCTCTGTACAGCACTTTGGAAAGAGTTTGTTTGGGAAAGGTGCTCTATAAATGAAGTGGATTGGATTGGATTGGATTCACGCCAATGGTATCTTCCATTTTCCTGACGTCCGTTGAGCCTCAAGTAAGTAAAGTAAGACACACCCACGCTCCTCTCTACGACCCTTCAGACCCGGACAACCCAAAATCCCCTACAGGTCAACCTCCATATGGGTCAAACTCCATTGGGGATATGTGACTAAGGGTTTCGATTGTGTGCTGCAGAGCAAGAGAAAACATTCAACAGTTCCAGAGAATTCATGTTGCTTTAGATGTAAAACTCTGATCTCAGAGTTTCAAAGATGGATAACATCACTGTAAAGTCCTTCCTCATGAAGTTTGCTCTGTGGTGTTGCCCTGCGGCACCCACCAAAATGGGAAAAAAAAAAAGAAGGCCAGACGAGTTCTCAAAGAGTCTCAGATGGTCAAAAATCCAGTTGAGATCAGGGTGGAGTTGAATAAAACCACAGCTCAGCCACATCATTGGATTTAAAAGTGACAAAAGTGTTGAAAACTATTATAATTTTGTTTTTTAATCTACAAAATCAAACCTTTTGCTGGAAAACATTTGATGTTCCAGCTCTCATATGACCATTTTTGAGTAGAAAAGATTTTCTCTTTGATCTACAGAAGAATTTCTGTTGAATATTGGAGCTGCTTTTAGGTGGATGTCAGACCCTGTCTAGATGTTTTTTCTAAAACTTTTTTAAAGCAGAAAATGGATCTGAAGTTGAAAGACACGGCTCCACAAGTAATTATGGGAAAGGTCATTAATGTCACTTAATATGCACATATTTAAGAAGAGGATAAATCTTAGTCGACTGATTACTATGAACCTTTGTAATTCACCGTACATGAGTTATTCTGCAGCCTTATACACACACTCACAACATTCAATAATGGCCTTGATCAAAAGTTCCAAAATGACTAGAATGATGGGATGGAAGTGGAGAGTGGTGTTATTGAAAATAGTTAAAGGACCCAATTTCGACAGAAAATGTGCTGTAGCTGCTTTTTTCTTTGGTTTGTCATTTTATTACTAAATACTATGAATGGAAATGTACTATGTTTAAATGATGCAAGTAGTGTTGCGACAGTTTCAGGAAGCTTGTCAACCAGAAAAACACGATACATAGGTATACATATTCAACAAGTGTTTAAATAAAAAAAGTATGGAACATTTGGAGAGAGAAAGTCTGAATCCCCATGCAGCTCTTTTCCTCCCGTCAGCTATGAATGACAGTTACAATGTTGCGGAAAATGTCAAAAAAATATTTTTAATGAAGATTTCATTCCTGAACAACACAAATGATCAGTAGCTCCTCTTTGCTCAAACTTAAGCAGAACCCAGAATCAGTTTGAAAAAGAGATCACATCACATTTCCTGAACAACATGTTTCTTCATCCCTTGTTTGTGCCTTAAATCCAGGCAAGACACGATGTCTGCTGAAAGCCTCGGCAGCGCCGCTGATGTCTGTGGGTGTTTTGCTTTAACATTTTTTGAATTTCTTTTTGAGTCATGACTGCACCCAGCAGAATTTTGACTTTATTGTTGTTTTAAGTATGTCATCGTGCACATGGTGAGCACAAACTCTGACACCTGTAGATACTTTTCAGTTACACATGGTAGCAGTGAAGCACTTTAATTATATTTCCAAACTAAATGAGCTTGAATTCCTAACTCATGGCTGAAGTCAATCATTACAATAAAAACAGGATTTCCATGCAAAGATATAGTCATCTTGATGGCAGCTAAACTGCATTTTCAAACACTTGTTTGGTTTTTTGGCCCCTTTTTAAAAGCTTACTTTTGCCTTTTATCTAGAGATGAAAACCTTTTAGGTAATTTGGTAATTACAAAGAAATAAAACATGGAGGTGTTATCACACCCAGCAGGACTTGTGCAGCAGGGACGTCCATTTTCAATGTAAGGTCCGTGTAAAGATGCATTCAGAGGTCCTGCAGTGCGTTTTGAGCGCCAGATGCCACGCTAGTCTCTACAGTGTTCTCCAACCCTGTTGGTCGTGATCCACCACCCTGCTTGTTTTGTAGCTTCAGTGGTCACCTGACCTTCTGGTCACCTAAATCAGATGTCAGTCAATCAGAAACTGGGCTCACTCTATACAGGTAATCAGCATCTACTGAAGCAGGGTTAGCTCCAAAACAAGTAGGGTGGTCGCTCACAACAAGCAGAGACGCCTGCTAGCGGCAGCACAACAACGCAGTGTGGCGAAAATTCTGACGCCCAGCACGATGTTTTTTAAGTTTAAAAATCTGAACTTTGGTGAAGCCAAGTGTTGCATCAAGCATCAAAGACACAGCTATGACAGTGACATGTTGTCATGATGTAGCTCCGGTCCAAACCAACGTGGAGGAGAGGCTGGTCAATGCCGTTTATTCTCCCCCAACTATAGGGATATTTTACTTTTTTGTATCAAGACAGTATTAAAACAGTCCTCAAACAGTCCGCTATTCTATTTTTACTTCTTCCCTCCTTGGATTAATGCGGGACATCAAACTGGGTCAGAGATGGGAGTAGCGCTGACAGCGTCATTCAGACGCAGTTCCTGCAGTAGACGGAGAATCTCACTGTACTGGGAGAGTCTCTGAATGATCTCACGAACCCAGACATGGATTACCATCGTCTTTGTGGAGCTCTTCAAAGTAAATAAACCTAGCGGCAGGTTCATGAACACATATGTGGACAGCACTGAACTGCGAATTTGACACGCTTCATAACAGAGGCAGAGGTTGCAAGTCTTGTTAGATGGTAACATAGCATAACGGTAATGATCACTGGACAGTTGATGGAGGAAAGCAGAAGATTACCACCTTCTTTTAGTGATGGAGAAACAAGGATCAGGTGTGATTGTTTTATTTTTTACCACTTTGAGAACATTAGCTTTATTTTCAAACTTCAAAGCACTTCTTTAAGAAAGCCCCCCAGGTCTATCTTACTTAAAAACAATGACTTGAAATTGTTGTAAACAATTTGACTAAATCAATTATTAGACACAGAAGGTTTGATCTTTTACAATTTGTTTTCTTTTATTCGCATCCTTCAAATGATGCCCTAACCTGTCTGGTGATGGTCGGCTAAGCTGGACTCTTATCTGCCTGACTGGGCAATTGCACCTTCAATAAAACCACATGCAGACAGAAGAAATGTATTCAAATAAGCCTTTTTCATTTCAGAGACACCGGGAGTAAGTCTTCTTTCTCATCCGGATTACTGTGACTCACTCTGTTCCTCTCCTCAGTTGCTAAAAAATGTATCTTCCACCCTAACAACTTGGCTCAGCAACACTTGAAGGAGAAACGACCACTGCTGCTGCTACCTGTGACAGTCAGAATTGATTTTCCTTTTTTTTTTTTTTTTTTTACATTTATACTTTCATGGTCCAGTCGGTGATGTCCTGTGGCCATGTCACCACCTCTGAAGTTCCGGGTTATCCAGAGCAGTTTGGTATCTTAAAGCTTTGATATTTCCTTTTGGTTTTTTAATAGAAAATAAAAACTATTAAAATAAAAAAAATAAATGTGTAAAGGATTCAATAAACATTTACAGCATAAATAACTAAGTATTACGGTTGTGGGCTACTTAATAAACCAGTCCTATTGATATTACGTGTTTACAGCCAGAAAACAAATTGAAGCAGGATTGAAGGATTAATAAATGCAGAATAAATCTGAATAGCAAGCTTCATTTATCACAGAAGTTCCATTCTGAAAATAATGGACAGAAAACACATTATTACGAACTACAGTTGTTTTAAGGTTGTGAAAACCTTCACAACACACTTTTCTCAGACAAACATGAACATCTTTCTCTCAATTCAGTTCAATTCAAGTTTATTTGTATAGTCCAAAATCACAACAACAGGCGATGGGCTTTGTGCAGATAAATGTAGGGTAAAACATTAAATCAAAGTGAATACACACAATTTAATAGAAAGATTCTAAACCGATCTAACTAAAACTAAACTAAAAAAAAAAAATTGGATTTCAGAAAAAACGAAGAAACCTTATGTTTGAACTCTTGTCTAAACTTTCCAAGATTTCGAAGAAAAATAAGTCCAGTACTCCAGAATGGAAACAGATCTGCTCACAATCTATGATTTATGGTAATTTGTCAAGCTGCACTCTTTCTAGATTGGAGAAACAGGATGGAGGAGATTTGTTGACAAGGTCTACAGCAAATCAGGATGAAGAACACAATGCACTGCAAAAATTAATTAAAAAAGCATGCAAAATTCCACTAAAAAATGTCCAAAACAGTAAAACTATAAAAGGTGAACCTTGCTTTGGCAAAGAACCCTACAGTTTTTATTCATGCAGGCAATTACTAAAGTAGATTTCCAGATTTCAGAATAGGTTTCAGTCTGTTATTTATTTTTATTTTTATATTTTGTTAGAGCACCATCAGACATAAAACAAAGACATTTAGAGATTTTTGTTATTAATCTCGTCTGATCCTTCAGCAAAAGAATGGCTTGATTGATATTCAAGTTTAATAAATGAACAATATTTATTTAATCCAAAAATCTGCTTTTAGTTCATTAAACACAGTAAACACTTCATCTGATAAGCAATCTGTGCACCATGATGTTATTGTTGCTTCATAGTAGGAAGTGTGTTCATAATCTGAGATGATCCAACCTCTCTCTTCCACAGATAATACCCTCGGATGTGAATGATCTTCTTATCAGTTAATCCCATCAGACTGATTCCCTAAAGGTTCAGGGAGCTAATGAGATTCCAGCATGCTTTGGCACTTCTCCTTGTTGCCTGTGCAAACACCAGCAAACGCACAAACAAGGACTGCTTCTGTCATCTCATTGCATGGCTTCATTGGAGCCCAGAAAATTCCCGGATGGGTCTATAGTGCCCCCCCTCCCCCAGCGGAGGAGGGGTGGAGATCTTATCAGCCGCTGTTGCGGGTGATAATTAATGTCTCTGATTTGATACGTCCCAGCTCCTGGGTGGAGATGTTAGGGAAGTAATGGGTTAGAGGTGAGTACAACCTGGAGAGGAGGTGATGGGGGTGTGGAGGGGAAAAGGGGGTGGGATGTCTGTCGGCTGAGAAGCTGTGGAACAATGCCAAGTTCTCCATTAAGGAGACCTGCAAGGTCACAGCTGTACATGGCGTTTGTGCCAAGCGACCCATGCTCTTCCTGCGGGGAGGGTGGGGTGAGGTGGAGAATGGAGGGAGCAGCAGATATGGAGACTCAAAGAAAGAAGAAGAGGAAGCTTGGGCCACAGTCCAACCCATCTGGGATGCTCTTCACAGACAGCGGGTGCCAGGGGTCACAGACAAAGCCGACCCCATCTTCATCGAATGCCTGAAGGTTCCCGGTGAGAAAATGACTTTTAGCGGAGAAGGAAAAAAAAAGACGCCAGCATACTCGTCGAGATCCTTAATCAGAGCAAAGGTCCACAGAAAAACAAGCGTGTCGACTCAGAAATACTAATATTCTCCCTCTTTACAAGACTTTGAGTGGAACCCTGCCAGGTTTGGGAGGGGGAAACACGACTGGACTGTAATTCGTTGCCCTTGAGACAAAATAAAGCCGAAACGGTTTTTGTTCAGAGTACTTTTCCTGTGCCAACAGAATGTTAATGCCTGTTCCTGGAGGACAATTTTTTTCCCACTGGTCATTGTCAAGCTAAGAAAAAAAAAATATATATATATATATATTTATGTTTTTCTTCACAATTTTCAAGAACCATTTTGTTGTTGGTTGTGACAAAATGCTTCTAAAAATTGCAAAGAAAGACATAAAACCAGTTTTGTTGTGGTGCAGTGGTTAGCGCCCCTGGTTCAAGAAGGCCCCCGGTTCACAACCTGGCTGGGGGACCTGAAACAGAACACCAATGGGGTCCTTTCTGTGTGGAGTCTGCATCATGGGGGGCCTTTCTGTGTGGAGTTTGCATGTTCTACCTGCGCATGAGAGGGACTCTGACTTCCTCCCATCATCCAAAAACGCGCTTCATAGATTAGTCTAAATTCTCCCGGATGTGAATGCGAGTGTGTATGGGTGTGTATGGGTGTGCAACAGACTGTTGACCTGTCCGGGATGTCCCCTGCCTTCACCCATGAGTGGCCGGGATAGACCCCGGGAGCCCCGTGACGTCAAACGGGAAAAAACAAGTTTAGAAAATGAATTAACAGTTTGTTGTTACTTCTGGTGTGGTTCATGTAATGCAGTCTAACACACACTATTTTTGGTTTAATGACTAAATATTGGTTGTCCCTTAGTTTCTTTCCTCCCTGTAATCAGGGTTGGGTTGGTAGCCCCTCTTTAATTCGTTCTTCTTCGCTGGTTTTACCTTTATATATTTGGCGCTTGCTTCCCCTCTCCGCTTTTTGTTTTATTGTCCGGTGGGAGAGGTCGGCGTCTTGTAACTGTTAGCAATAAGAATCCTCATTTTTATCTTAGTTATGCCCAATATCCTGTTATTATTTGAGTTCTGTTACGCAAAAATACGAAAACTATAACAATGTGAACGTTTACTTTTAACGTAAGGATTAGCCGATCTACCTCTACCTGTCACCCTCATAGGAGCTAAGATGAACAGCTAACACTGTGATTTCTGTTTCTTTTCTTTTCAGAAATGATCTGTAATAAATGGAGGTGGTCTCAAAAAGTACTGCTGTGTCTCAACGTCGTTTAGTTCCTTAAACACAAGGTAGAAGTCATGCAGTTACATATAGATCTATTTGTCTGCAAGTGGATCCATCAGAATGGAGCAGAGCAGGGAGGTTGTGGCCCCCACTGTCTTTTTCTACGTGAGAACTACGATCTTTTTCTAACGGCACGTCTCTGTCAGCTCTGGATTCATAAAAATTTGAATATAGAAGTACTCAGAAACGCTATTTTAAACTTTGTTTTCTTTATATATGTCCTTCATCATTAGAAAAATGTCACAAGGACATGTTAAAAACACCAAAAACACAATTTTCATCTGAGTGGGACTTTAAGGGAGTGTGCCTAAAAACATCTCTAACTGGTGTTTGTAGAGCTGTATGCTCAGGGGTTCTTCAGGCCATTGTTCAGCCGTGCTGCACTCCCCTTCAGCAATACTAGCTTTAAGAGCTTTAAATTGTAATGTGATAGGGTTCACCTGCAAAGCTACCACAATGAATTATTAAGCTCTCCACTATGGATGAGTGAGTCTCATTATGGGTCTCTGCAGTACTGCAGGAAGATAAGCATGGCTGATTATTCCTTGGTTCCCTTTGCGCTGCTTTCTCGTGAGCTTGGAAAAAGCAGAATTCAGCAGCAGGAGCAAGAAGATTTGGGAAGTGTTTTCAGATGTTCTTCCATGCTCTGGGACCTGGATGCAGAGGGAAAAAAATGCAACGGCGTGATTCAACATCCCCTCACTCTCTCCCGTCCTTCTCCCAAAAGCCAGGAGGTGCAGGCTGCGTAGTGATTTCAACTTTTCCAAGTGAACAAAGGCATCAAAAGGAAAAAGGAGACACGGGGATTATTTAAATACTCAGTGCATTAGAGGCTCCGGTGCGCTTCCCATCCCTTAAGTCATCAACAAAACCTGCTCCACTTTTCTCACTCTGGCTGTGGAGCATGTGTACACCCACAAAAGCAAGACAAGACGAAGATTGAGGAGATCCCCCCCAACCCGGTTTAAAAGCATTACTGTGTGTTTTAACTGTGAAAAGATTCTATGTGGACAAGATTTCAACAATAACCAAGCAGATTATGTCCTCTGAACGTGGCTGAAAGTAGGTGAGACTGAAACAAAATAGAGATGGGGGGGCTTTTTTGACAAGCATTTATGGATGTGATGTGGTGCAGTTTTTTTAATTTTTGAAACTTTACCACATCAGTATTTGATAGGACGGGTTAGAAACTCAGATCAATCGTATCAACGATGCTCCTCGTCTTCTGTTATCAGAAACGAATCATCCAAACTGAAAAGTGAGATTTATGGCAGGGCACTTGGTAAAGGCTACTTTTCTGTTTGTAAAAGTATTTTTAGGTTTGTCTGAAGTATTTGTGATTTGACACATTACACATTATCCACATAACCCAAAGCCCATGGAGAGCAAGGTTCCATGAGGTTTCTATTGTCCAAAACACAATTTCAAGATCTGCCTGAAAATGTAACAATAAAGGTGCTTAAAATGGTTTTATTAACTTCTTGTGAATTAAATTATTTGTGTTCACCATTTAAATCACCTGCTTTTTCTGACTTCTGTTGTGGTAAATCTGGTGTAACTTCACCTTTGGTGGCAGCCTAAACACATTTAGAAGTAGTTATTGCTACTTTCAGAGCGTCCAAAAACATAACCGCATGAATGGATGTGTGAAGAAAAGAAACAAATGTTGTTGGTAAAGTATTTAAAAAAATATATAAATAAAATTGGCTTAGATTTCTGCCTAAACAGACAAGGCAGTTTATGTCATTTTTCAAGCTTTTGGAACTGAAGTTGAATCTGACTAAATGAGAACTTAGTGTGACGTCATCCATGGAGAATCCTTAACAAACAAATGAAGCTAATTCTGTCTTTTTTTTTTTTCTTTTTCGCATTACAGACTTTGTCATGATGGAGCCAGACAACATCAGAAAGCAGTGACTGGTCAGAGTCGGTCTGAGTCTGTTTCTATGGCAACCACTCTCACCAAGCAGGAGTGAGTTTGTTGGAAGTCCACGCCCCTAACACCCGAAAGTGGGCTACACAAAATCTGTCAAATGCTTCATCCACCTTTATTGAGACATATGATTGGTCAAGTTCATGACTTGGATAACTTGAACTACAGAAAAAAAAAACATGATGAAAAAAATGAGGATTGTCAAGAATATGTTAAAAATGAACAACAGCTCTCAACCACTGCAGCTGACTGAAGGGACTAAGGAGTTCCTTCAGCGACAGACCCACAGCGCTAACGCAGGTCTTTCATTCCCACCGCCAGTCAGACTCGTCTGTATTACCAGGTCATCAAATTTGCACAAATGTGCACAATTATTTATGCATCCAATATCCTATTTGTTTGTTTGATCCAATATATGGTGAACTGTAATTTTACTATCGCTTGTTTTATTCTTTGGGATGCTATGACTAAATTGCTCCCTGTGAAATAAGTAAAGTTAAGTTCAATTCAATAAAAAAAAGATATCAGAGCCAGAATGATTGATCTGACTAATAGAATGACTAATGAATAGCTGTTTTTTGGGATGGCATTTTGGCTTCTTGGAGCCACTTCCTGTATGGAACACCGGGGGGGAGGAGTCACTCAGTCTAGCTCTCAAAAACAGATTACAAACCTGAAACCACAGCAAAGCTCAAAAAAGACAAGCATGCAGCCAAATAAGAGCAGCTGACCATCTGCGTTTCATCGTTTGACACCGTTACATCATATTTTTCACAATTGCCTCTCATTGGCAGGGTGACTGCCCCTGGTGTGTCATTAAAGCTGGCTGTCCTCCTTGCAGTTGGCACAAAAAAAAAAGTGTCCCATTGTGATGTTTAAGAGAGTATTTCTGTAAAGAAAAAAAAACAGGCAGAATCAGCTGACTAAGGAAAATGACACACACATTTTAGTTAAGAGTAAAATGGACATGATAGAGATAACACATTAGATCTGTCTGACAAATTAAAAACCCAGCAAAAGAGAACATTGACACAAAGAAACTAAACCCTAAAGTTTAACATAATTATCACAGAGTTTAGTAAACATCACCTCAAGTGACTGTTATCTGTTTGTAATTATGTCCAAAGGCGTAATAAAAGTGCTGAAATGAAAGATGAACGACTTGTTTTTGAAGGCAAGCAGCTCAATAAAGCACCTCAAAAGGCATTAATGGCAGTAATACTCTTTTCTCCCCAATCGATGCTGCGCAAAATTAATATTGGAGAGTAAATCTTTCATTTTCCTGATTGATTGCCATCATTAAGAGCATTGATCAGCAGCGAGAAGGGGGAAAAAAGAGGGGAGAATGAGAAGTGGAGCAGTTTGTAGCTTTTTATCTGCCTCAGACAACATTAAAGCGGAAAAACACAGGATGATCATCATCTCAGCGCTCTGTGCAGAGAAGAGATGTCACAAAGAGAATTTGCAACCATCAAGGGAACGCTCTTGTTCTGACCTCTTCTATCTAAATGAACGTCCGCCCTTGATCACAGGAAGTCTCATATAGTGTTGGAGAAAAAAAAAAAAAAGGAGCGATACGTGCAAAGTCTTCAAGGTTAATATACTCTTAACTCTTATTATTAAGTGTTCGTCTGTTGGGGCTTCATTAGAGTGACATCCTAGTGGAGGCTGAGGATGAGATTAACCTTGTGCAGGAGGAGGAGGCGGGCTTTCTTTTCCCATCTTCCATCAATCGTCACACTGCCTCGGTCACTGTGGGGCGGCTGACGTGTGCTCGGTAAACATCAGCCGCAGAAGAGGCGGCTGCCATGACGAGGACGAGGAGGCTGCGGCGACGTGACCCTCACAGATCGATGAGCAAAGACGGACATCGTTTCATTCAAATAGATTATCAGTCCACGCGTGTGCACGTTCATGACAATTTGTAACTGTGTCATTTTTAAGTTTCTTTTTCTAAAAAATTTTGAAATCAAGAAGGTAGAAAATGTTTCTTGCTTGGATTACAGTGTGTTTAATACTTATGGAGCACCTCAACTTCATTCATGTAATTTTGCTACTTAGATTCTTTCAAGGATAAAAGATGAAACATAATTTAAAAAGGTAAACACTGAAAAAAAAAGGGCTCTTAGGCAAAATAAACAAGATGAAATCCAGTCTGCAATTTAAAATTATGCAGCTACTTACACCCAAATTAACCTCTTGAAGGTAGAAACTCTGTTGATTTGGATCAATAAACATAAAACTTTTTTGTTTTTTTGATAAATCTGCTCTTTCATTCAACAGAAAAGGAAACATCTTTTTGAAGTTACTCCCTTGCAACATCTCTAAAAGACCCTCCTTCTGGCAGCTCTGCCATATTTTTCCATCACGCTGCCGGCGGCATGGACAAAATGTGCTCCGGCTTTAGAATATGCATATTGCATTATGTCGTCGCCGCCACCAAAGCCTCTCCCGTTGGCTTAAAAGAGAAAGCAGAGGAAAGAAATGTGCAACGTGAGTCACGGAAAATCCCCACATTTTAGCTCAGACGGCTGCAAAAAATAGATAAATAAATAGTCATGGCTACACTTTGAAAAGACATTAAAGTTCTAATAACTCCAACCCCTCTAGTGCAGCTTTAGGGTGGGGACACTCCAGATATTAAGGCTTTTTCGTACACATGTACCCTAAAAGGCCTGAGTGAAGTAGCAGGGATGGCACCTTTGCACAGCCGCCTCCAGACACTGCGTTTATCGTTAAACTAATTGCTGGTGTTTAGCTAATATGTTGAAAATGCAGCCTCGCAGGCCAATTAACTCATCTTATTCTGTTTCTCCTCCTCTTTAATGCAGCCGATGTGATACGGAGGCTGCAGGAGGATTTGAACTCTTTAAAAGTATCTTTACAGACCCACGCAGACTGATGGAAGTTATAAAAAGGCAATCCAATTAAATTTGCTGATGAGTAATTAGTGAAATAATGCAATTACTATTTAATTTGGTAAAACGTTATGAGTAATCAGTAAGAGCTTTTTAAGTGACTTAGCCAACAAAGCGAGCACAGCCAACAGGGGCCATTGTGGCTGCTGTTAAATGAACTGGAAGCTCAATTGCTTTCAAGTTTGCATACATGTTTTTCTGTCTGAATGCAATCTGCCGAGGAGAGGCTTCGCCCTCCTGGCTCCAACAAAACGGGACGAGCCGGAGAAATGGATGATGAAGCCACTAAAATGAGACAGCTGCAGCTATTCCACATCCAACGCAGCTTTCAGGAGGAACTTCCTGACACGCGGACTAATTTTCATATCCCGTAATTGTTTCCGACAAACTGAACCGAATGTTCAAGAATCTGCGGACTGATTTTGTAAACAGAAATGTGTTTATAGGTTGTTATTCCTTCAAGACTAATTAAATTCACCAGCAGACAAGCTTGACATTAAACACTTTCCACGGCTGGAAAAACATCATGAGCATATTGTCATGACCTTTCCCGTGTTTATTTTCCTCACAGCTGCAAAATAATTGCTGGATTCTTCAAAGTTTCCAGGATTTCTAAAAACTGATTTCAGACCAGATAGCAGTATTAGGAAGAGCCTAATGCTCCAGAAGCCACCATTTAGAGGTCACTCTTCAGCATATTTTTCACTTCTTTTTTAAACAGATATTTGAAAAATCTTTTTAAAATATGATATGAAATGAGTAAAATAAAAGGATGTTACGTTTTTTTTGTGGTGCGGCATCCATCCTGTGAATCAAGGTGCCTAAAAAAAAAAAGAAAAAAGCCTTTTCCCACTCAGGCAAAGGTGCTGATGCTTCAAAGTGTCAAAGTAAATCCACTCTAATGCTGTCTGAGGTTATGGCTGGGTTTCAAAGAATAAGTCAACATTAGGTTAGTGAAATCCTGCCTTTGTTTATGACCCTGGACTCCTCATTTGCAGCATGCCTACTGCATAAGTAGCACATAGATATCCCCCCAAAAATGAGAGTTCCTTCATCCTTCGCCCTTCATCAGTCTTTCTGCGCCCGCAATCTGCAGGAAAATCTGCATTTTCATGTCATGAAGAGATAATTGACCCATGCTCAGCGGAAAATCTGACGAAAGAGAATTGATGTCCCGCAGAGAAAGAAGGGGGTGTTGGTTGTTTTCATTTTTGGGGAGAAGCACCCACTCCCATCGCCCCCCCCCACTCTGCTCCCACTTTTCCATTGTCATGTCACTGTGAGTTATTTTCCCAGGGCTTCTCCTTTATGAGTAAGAAAAGTCTTTGAGAGAGAGCTGAACACACAGAGCTGCAGAATATCCTGCGTTGGGGTCTGAATGATGCTAAAAATTAAGTTTTAAAAATATGCAAAGAAACTGAAGGAAATAATTGTTTCGTCACTCCAATCCTGATGATTCACCAAGTTGTAGGTGACAAAAAGTTTAGTCCGCAAGTGTATTTGTCTTAAATTTAGGAGGAAACTAATTATTTGTAATACATGAAGCTTCTTTTTTACCACTAAGGAGAAAAAAATAGTAACTGCCACGACAACTTGGAGAAATCTGATCAGTGGAGCTTCTGAAATTTTGCAGAGAAATGCTCCCATTTTCACCAAGGTATTGGCCAATCTACCCATCATGAATAATTTTACAGCTTTCTCAGTTTTTATGAGGATCTCTGCAGGGATCCCAAAGGTTTCTCTTTGGATTAATCATACTTTGACATTTGCACACTTACAACTGCACTTTTTCAAGGATATTCAAGATGTTTCAAGTCGATGAAAAATGTCTGTTTGTGTGACTGATTACCTGGACAACATAAAAACAAAAAAACAAACTGGATTTCATCATCTGCTGCACTAAAGGGTGAGCATATTTTAATGAATCTAGCCATATTCAGCCCTTAGCAAGTAGAGAGACGAAAAAAAACAACAACCTTAGCATCAAATTTCACCTGAAGTTCAAAAACATCCACAAATATTCATAAACGCCAGCGATCCTATAGAAAATCTATCAAATTCTCTCCTTCTGTTCTTTTTTCTGCAAAGCTGCACATGCAGCCAGAATCATTGGCTCATCTGTGCCTCTTTATTTAGAGCTTTTTCATAATCTGATCAACTTCCTCTGTTGTCCCAGGACGTCAGGGTTACTGATGCACAACACTGATTTTGCTAATAGCTTTAAATTAATTTGGCTGAGAAGTGAAACTGCTGATTTAAATCAAACTAATTCTTACTGTTGTGCATCTTGTTTGCCCATATCATTAGCAAACAGAACTTTGTTCATTTTTGACGCATTCTTGAATGTTCTGCACGTGCGGCATATGGTTTAAACTTGATGAAAAAGTTGCAGCTTGTTTTTGATTTCATATCAGTGGATCTTTTGCCAGTTCCACTGTGAAAGACTGTTGTGATGTTTGTTCAAACACTTCTAGTCAATGTGGTTAATGCAGAAAGCTGTGTGGGGATGCATGCGGACAACAGCAGGTCAAGCGGCTCGATTGAATCGGATGAGTGTCCAAGTAAACCCTCTTCATATCTTAAGCAAATGCTTACAGTAACTACAAAAGGTTGGTCTTTTCTGCTTAAAAAGCAAGCCTCTCTTCTATTTCGATAACTCAAGATATCTATCTGGATTCCTGCTGGAGGAGCTCTGCTCTTGAGCTTCCTGTAAAGTATGAAAAGCCCTAACAGTAAAACTGTCGTTGGTCTCGCAGTCCTGCACAGTCAACAGAGGTAGAATGATCCTTTAGTCCCACCATACTAACAGTTGAGTGAATCTGAGGCCTCTCCTCTCCACTGTGGGGAGGGCTGTGAGGCAGATGGAGCTGTGGGCAGTGTGAGCCCAGAACCGACACTCGCATCAGGTGAGTCACTCCTGCTGCACAGGTGCCGCACAGACCTTTAATCTGCATGCAGAAAATGATTAAATGTGAAGCGGATGAAATGTGACGCGCCGTAATGAGTGGAAATTCAAAAGCACAAATGCAAGCTCAGTTAATCATTTAAAGGCCCGTACACACCGGGACGAATATTCGCCAGGCGTTATTCGCCAGCGTTTTTCGCCACGTCTTTTGTGTTCACACCCAGGCGATTTTCGCTGACGATGAGCCGACTGAACATGCAATTTCATTCCCTGACATTAGATGGCGCTGTACACAAGGTAGTCGCTTGTCACTCAGAAGAAGAGAGCCACTATTTACGCGCTTGTCAGAAGAACATGGTGAGTTTTATCGACTGGTACAAGAGCTGAAAATGTCTCATGAGCGTTTTCGGGGATATTTTAGAATGTCTGTCATTATTTCTTTGCGGCAGTGTAGCCGCTACTTGGCGTCTATCTTCTTTGCTGGTATGTGTGCTCAGAAAGGCAGTGTTGTGTTTGAGCGCCCCCAAGTTGTGTTTTACTGTAACTTCAGAAGCTCCAGACACGTGTGCAAAAGCGCCACTCTCATTGGTTGAATGGATTTCGACGCGAGGCGTCAAAAAGAAAAAACGAACCCGAGGCGTTTTTTTTTTTGACGCTTTGACGCGTGGCGTTTTTTCGCGTCGGTGTGCACACTCTCATTGGTGCCCTTTGTTTAGTCACGAGGCGAATTTCGCCGACGAAAATCGCCGGCGAAATTCGTCCCGGTGTGTACAGGCCTTTAGACTGTCACAGTGAGCTCGTCTGCATGCACACCAAACATCCCATCAATATCCGATTTCTAGAGTTATCAGGTTTTTTTTAAGTGACCATGTAAAGAGCGTAATCCCTGACCGGAGGTACCAGACGAGAGGCATCAGATGAATGCTCTCAAAGAACGATCTGAAAAAATGAGAACAAATGGGAGAACTATAAATGTAATAAAAGTTTTTAATCCAGCACACTCTGCCGTCTCTTCATCCGTCTGCCAGAGGTCCTGACTCCTTCGTTTAAACCTTTTCTGAAGAACAGCTTTAACCGCCACACAGGTGCTTTTTCATTTAGTCGGGGCGTTCAGACAACATCAGGAAAGCAGTCCATCACCTCCCCTCGTCTGACTTTGCTGTGATCGTCTAACCTTTCCTGCACTCCGGTTTCTCCTTCGTGGCAAACCACACCCATCTGGGACCTAATTAGGCTAAAATGCAAGAGAAAATAGAATCTGGTGCACATAAAGCTGTTACATTAACTTGACAAAGTGCATTAGTTGTATTTTTGCGAGGCCACCTCTGTTGCAAGGTGGATTTGCTTAAGATGCAAAAAGCCTGAATGTCACTTTTGTTCATCGATTTTTAGATCTTGTAGGAGACATTTTTTGCGGCTGGTAGCGAGGACCGGGGCAGGTTGGGCAGGTCGCGCATGACTATCATTCCACTCAGTCAGTCTATTTTAGAACTTTGTGATATGTATTTTCAACAGATAGCCATCTATTGAATAAAAGTGAGTTTATTTTTCCAGGATAAAGGTCACAGGCATGCTGGTATTTAAGAGTGAATGTGCACCCAGGAAGCAAACAAACCCAAAACAAACCCTGCATTGCAACTCACTGTGTACATTTTTGAGAAAAGAAGAGATCAATCAATCTCAAAAATCAATATCCGTTTGCATCCCTTTAGCTGCACACGTTTTCCAACTAATGAAATCTGTGCATGGCTCCCCTGTTATCGATTTCAGAGAGGCCCTAATTTGCCGCTTGAGATCAGGCGGCTCTCTCTCGCCTCCTCTTTTTCCTCCTCTTCTCCTGTGTGGAAGTACACACAAAGGTGTACACACCTCATCGCGTGCACTGCAGTCATGCCTTTGGGCATCATATTGAACACTGCAGTGGTGGGGAAATCCTGCAGGGCAAACAGTTTAGTGCTGTATCTGAAGTTGTTAGATATGATTAATATATGCTGGTATTGGCTTTAAGCCATCAAACAGCTCATGTAAGCGCATTTTACTTGGTAACTATAGATAAATGATTGTGCCACTTTTTCCATCCGACACTTTAAAGGACAGGTGAGTCCTGAAGGAGGTGAATTTTAAAAGAGAAAAGGTTAAAGTTGGAATAAAAAATATGACTTGAAAAAGGTTGTTTCAGATGTAAGCCTATAAACATATAAAATTAAAAATAAAAAGGAAGGATGACTTATCGAAGTATCGTCTTATCATATCTGACTAATTACTAATTTTTCTTACTTTTTGAGCCCATACTCAGTGAAAGCTTTTTTTGGTTTTCATGTTTTTTCTGGTCTTTGTCATCTTTAACTGAGGCGAACTCCCAAGACAAATAAAGTGAAGGATATATGACACAAAAATAAAATGTTTACTCTATTTATCATTTAGTGAAAGAGATCTGGGGTATCGGCTTTTCCCTTCAGGGGTCGCCACAGCAAAACATCTTCCTCCATTTGACCCTGTCTTCTGCATCCTCTACTCTAACACCAGCTACCTTATTCCTGATTCTATTCTATCCTGATTCTATCCATCCTGGTCCCTCCCAAAGAGAACCTCAGCCTCTTGATCTCTGCTACCTCCAGCTATGCCTCCTGTCTTTTTCTCAGAGCCACTGTCTCAAGGCCAAAAACATGGCTGGTCTCACCGCAGTTTTCTACACCTTTCCTTTCATTTGAGCTAAAACTCTTCTATTGCAAATCTAAAGGATGGATACATCTACTAAGAAAAAATAAAAAAAACTAAAACTAAAAATGTAAAAAAAAATACCTAATTCGATTGAACCCTTTTACACCAGGGTTCTAGCCCCAGTGTTGACATTTGTTCGACCACTGTAACTCTTCAACTGTTTATGTGATTGACATCATTCCAGCAGACATGATGATATGTGAGATATGCAACATTGACCTTGGGAACCTGCGCTCAAATAACCACTTCTAAAATAAGTCCATGTAAACGCATGTATACAGTACGGGCTTGTGCTAACGTGTCACTGAGCAAGTTTTGAAGTCCGTTTTTGGGCATTATGTACAAAACATGCATGTGATGTTCTGTACTGTACATAATTCCACCAATCAGGTTGGTATTGAAGTATAGGTTGTATCCTTTTTTTTAACTCACAGAAGTGCCAACCATTTGAAAAGTGATCAAATAATTCAGTGCATTATTGAATGTGCATCACATGCCCAATGTGAACATAACTTTTCAGTAGCGATATGTTTTTGCAAAAAACTTAAATCAACTGATTCTATAGAGATAAGAGGCTTGCTGCTGCAACACTTTACAGTTAATGTTAGTACTAAGTAAAGCAAATACATTTCCAGGTGAATCCAGACTGTTTATCTGCATCTCCTCCCATTATAGCTTTAATTCTGTCACGTGTCCCTTAGTTGTCTGTCAATGGCAACATCGTTTTCACTATATAAATGTAATAACATAATTACCTTTTACATTTGTTGACATTTTTTCAAATTTAAGGTTGATTGCACATATTGCATCCTATTTAGAGGCATCTTTTGATAGCCAACAGGTTTGCTGTAAACAGTAAATGATAATTTAGCCTTAATTTTCACAGCTAAGTGTATTTAAATGGTAAATGGCGTATACTTAAATAGCGCTTTCTACCCTCTTTCGAAGGCAAAAGCGCTTGACAGTCAGTCCCATTCACTCATGCACACACACATTCACACACTGATGGCAGCTCCGCTGCCAAACACAGGCACCAACCTCCCACCAGAGGCATGGTGGGGTTCAGTGTCTTGCCCAAGGACACTTCGACTCATGGGCGTGCAAGGTGGGAATCAAACCTGCATTATTGCGATCATGGGTCGACCGCCCTACCACTGCATCATGGCTGCCCCACGGCTGCCCCACGGCTGCCCCATTTAATAACCATCTGCCCTTTTATTACTGAATCGTCAGTAGCTGTGTCTCCATTACACATATGAGCAAAACTTCATTGAAATTCTACAAATGTCAGAAAAACCCAATTTTGCAATTTCACTTTTTCCATTAGAGGATTTAAGTTAATAAACACAAACCAACTCATGCAATAAGTCATTAAAAAACACAGATGTGAACAACTCTTTGATTTACAGCAGATGTATTTAAATTTCTATCCGTGTATATCTTATTACAGTACATGGAAGACACAGACGATCTTCAGACATGAGATTTATTTATTTAAAGAGCTCCACAAAATCATCGGTAATCATGTCTCCATGTCTGGTTGATGAGATAATTCAGTCTCTTCCACTGCAAAGGCCGCTTTCCGTCGCTACTTTTGAGTCTCTGAGACCCACATTGGTTCAAGAGAGGAAAAATAAAAACAAGAATCAAACTAGAGGATCTTTTTATTATTATCTTGAGTAGGGCTAGATGATGTGAGGAAAACTCTCTCTCACTCGATATTAGTGATCAATATTGCAATGATGATATAACTTGTGATACATGAACAAATGGCAAAACATCTTAGAGCATAATTTCCATCTCACTGCAACAGTTTATTTGAATAAGTGTCAACATAACTTAAATTGCACTCCAAATGACTCTGGTCGACATAGGAGGCCAGCATCTAACATAAAAGGGGTCCTTCCGATTGGTCAAATGGATAAAGGGATCTATCTGATTCGTTAAATACTTCAAGGTGCGATAAGATTGTTTTAACACATTTAAGGTTACAGTTTATCGCAATTTTCGTCAACTTTTGCGATATGCCTATTGCACAACTTGATATCCCAATGACGATAAATTTGTGATTTATTGTGTGAGCCTAGTCTCGATGGAAATAAGAAAATTATCACAAAGTTTAGGAGACCTGAGCTTGCTGCCTCTCCGTCCCACAGTGGCTCTCTGTCTGTCGGATGGCCAGCAGCACGGGTGCCAGCATAGCAAGCAAAGAAGCTTGCCATCGCCCAACATAGCGATCTGCTGTGCCAGGATCCAGTGATCGCAATTGCTCCAGCTATGCCATTGGCTGACTGGCTGACGGTCCAAGCAGGCTTGCCTCCCAATTCTGCCATCCAGCCAACCACTCAGGGCTCGCCAGGGTGCAGCCAGCACGATCGTTCCAGCCCCACAGGCCCTGCGACAGGTTGGAGACCTGTCCAGGGTGTTTCCCTCCTGCCCAACAGTAGCCGGGACAGTCTCTGGAAACCCCAGTGGGTAAAGAAAATGTCTCCCCTCTGTGGAGAGCTGATGAAATAAGAGCTGCACAGGTGGTGAGTGTGAGGACACACATCCTCAGTTTGTCTCTTAGTCATTGTTTATCTCAGTGAGACATAAACTACATCACTTTAGAGGACATTGCAATATTAAAGACCTTGTATTTTCTTATGGTCCATAATATCCATTAAAGACTTACTGAGAGCAAGAAGCACGACTAAAGTACTTTTACTTTAAACTCGCTGGTTGAATTTGTTCCACAAGGACACAAATGAAAATCTATGAACACAAGCATAAATTCTTGTCGGTTTCTGCAACTGATAAATCATGTAATATGAAAGAGACAAGTAAACAACTTACACGGAAGGTGCAGTTATAAATATGTGTTAGGAAAACATCACTTGAAGAAGTAACTCATTTAGATGAGATGTGCTACTGAATGTTAATGTAAATATGAGTTTGATCAGCACGCATTATTTTAAAAATAAGCCAGAAAAACATGTTTATTCATTTATATGTATCTGTTAAGCGGAAAGTGCTACACTAAACAACTCTGTCATTACTCTGAAGAGAAACAGATGAATGGCACATTAGATTTATAGTTTTGTTCATTCCAATGATGGAGAAAACAGCAAAGATTGACTAGATGCAGCTGAATTTGATGAAAACATTGCTAAAAGATTTAAACAGCTTTTCTTAAAAATCTAATTCCTTTAAAACTTTATGTCAAGTTAAATTTGGTGTTACAATTAGTACTTATTTGCTGAGGTTTCGGCTTCTGCAATCACTTTGTTAGGCTTTGGTATAACAAAGGCTTAGTCACAACTGTCCTTACAGCTGTAGGTACAGGTGTATCTTTGGGTGAAAAATGGGAAAACCTGTATGGAGCATGCAGGCAGCCCTCGGAATGTCAAGGTCATAGACTGGTCGCCGAGCTTGTAAAGTGAAAATCTTAAAGCATACAAGTAAAAAAAAAAAAGAAAAAGGAAAATATTTAAGCACATATTTTCTACAAATATGCTGTGAACATCAGAGTGTAGTTTTTGTGGACATCCTAAGGTCACTTACGTATCAGGTGCAAACCCTGTGCATGTGATCAGTAAGGGGCCAGAACTTGTGCTTTACTAACAACTAGAGCAGGGACAGGATACTCCGGACCTCGAAGACTGCATTCCTACATGTTTTTCAACAAACCCTGCTTTGGCATCGTCTAATTGACTGGACACACCTCAACCAGGTAATCAGTCATGAGCAGGGCTTGGGCATCTGGAAATCATGCAGATACACCGGCCCTTGAGGTCTAGAGGTACCCATCCCTGGACTAGTGTGGTTTGAGGGCAGCACACACCAGCATCACCGCATGTCATAAGCATGCAACTTTTATTAGCAAATGTACAAATTCAATTAAGGATTCACTACAACTAGACATTCCATTTTTATCACATCCTTTGACGTGGCTGCATGAACCTAAAGCAGAGATGGGCAAATCCAGGAATGGAAGGCAGGTGTGTCTGCATGGTTTCCAGATATCCAAGCCCTACTTATGACTGATTACCTGGTTCAGGTGTGTCCAGTCAATTAGAACATGCCAGTACAGGGTATGTTGGAAGAAATGCAGAAATGTGGCCCTCGGGGCCTGCAGTTGCCCATCCCTGGCCTGAAGGGAACTGCATGACACACCTGTGCATCGCTGAAGATGAGCCCCCATCTTTCTACAACCTTCCACGAGCCCGAACAACCTGAAAAAGTGCAACACCTGTATACGTCAATGCCTACTGAAGCCTAACTGGAGTCAGACATTTGCTCACATCAGTACAAATATTCATATTAAAAATAAACTTTGCCCCAACACCATTTAAATGTGACTAGTTTATATATCACCAAGTCACATCCCCTTCTGAAGAAGACTACGGAGCCCAAGGTGATCATGGACCAGCTAACAGGAAAAAGATACATCCATATTTGCGAACAGTATCATTCCGTAAATACCACTGGATATTATCATTTGATTCGGCATAATAATAAGACATCTGAGTGCACAGTTGACTTTAATTAAGGTGGAATTAAAAGCATTACGGGTGTAAGTTTAAGTCACTGAAAGACAGCTAAATAGCTCAGTGACATCAGGGAACGCCAGATGCTCACTAAATATTCCTCAGAAGCAGCCCCCCCGCCTGCACTGCCTTGAGCCCAAACAAGACATTGAATGCAAATTCAACCAAGACAAGAGCAATTTCTGAGCAGCGTTTTGGCTGCAGCTGGTTTGCACACACATGGAACGTGGCCAGCTCTGCCAAGACAGCAGAAGCTTTAATGGAGACGATAAAAAAAAGAGAGTTTGGGAAGTTTTCCTGCTAAGTGTTTACCATAATTCTGATTTCTTTTTATCCATTAACCTGACATTTTAACGTTAAAAGCAACCATTAGCATGTCATTTCTGCAAATGGCATGGTATACGTTCAGCAATCCCTACCAACACCACTTTGATCCAAAGAGTGTCTCTAATCATTGCAGTGCCCTGCAGAGCATTTGATTGCTAATGCTGCTAAACAATGGTTTGATGAACAGGATGTCATTTCTTTTGTCTTTTATTTTTACTTCATCATAAGCATGCACAACCAGCTACGTAAGTTGTTTGTTTCTATCTCTCTAAGACAAGGAAATAACACATTTACTCATTTATACTGACATACAGCTCCTCAAAGGCTTGGTTTCTGTAATTACATATATATATATATATATATATATATATATATAGATCTATCTGTCTATCTATCTATATAATAAATATATATATATAGATAGATATATATATAGATCTATATATATATATATACCGGCTGGGTAGCTCGGTTGGTAAGGTGCAGGACTGTCATGCTGGAAACCCGGGTTCGATTCCCACGGCGGAATGAACAATTAATGGTGATTAATGGAATGGGGCAATTACCATAACAATGGAAATGGGGCAAATGCCTTAACATTGACGGGCAATTAACATCACCCAGTGAGGGTCCTTGGGCAAGACCCTTAACGCTAATGCCTACCTCACTACATGAGAGATAACGAACCACATGTCATGCCGGCTCAGACGTCGCCCGGTCAAACAAGGTCTGCGTCAGGTGCTGGGGGACCAGAGCACTCTGATGGAAAGTGGGCTACTGGAACAAGACGGAAATGGACTAGATGCGAGAACAAGGATCTGTTAGGATGCTACTACTCAAGTAATCCAACCCAGAGAGGGTACATGCAGAGAATGTGGAATGAATGGATGCTTCGAAACCCACAATCAAGGCTAACTGCCAAACAACTGGTAGCCCGATGCTCGAATATCCACAAACGCCAACTCCTATCACAGCTTGAGATTGAAGTGATACAGTACAATGCCAATACCACGGGAGAGCCAGAACAACAGGTCAGAGAGGAGGTTATACCACACTCACACCCTGAGATTGGGTACACAGCCCCAACAACCACAGTTACGCTGAGTGAGGCAGCAACTGACCTGAAAAACAAGATAATGTCTACAATGAACACTAGGCAACCCCGACACCAGCTACAACGGTTAAGTGATGTACTGCCTGAAAGTCTACTGGAAACTGTGAATGAAGCATTGAGGGCAATTCCTACCACAACCATCACAGAAACCAATGAACTGGTTTACACTTCAGCAGCAGTGACCCTTGAGATGCTTGGCTATAAGAGCAACCATGGAAGAAAACAATACCCACCATGGAAGCAACGGTTAGAGGCCAAAATCAAGGCAACTCGGAAGGATGTGAGTAAGCTGACAGAGGCTCAAAGAGGTACAATGAGAAAGCAAGTACCTAAGAGATACAGCCAGATGCCCATACCTGAAGCCCTGGAAACTGCCAAACAAAGGCTCCTAGCCTTGAGTAGCCGCCTAAAGAGATACACAAGAGACAATGAAGCCAGACGAATAAACAGGCTGTTCGCAACTCAACCAGCGAAAGTGTACGCTCAGTGGCAGGGTCAAAACAGCCGAGCAGACCCACCAAGGCTAGAAACTGAACAGTACTGGAAAAGTATATGGGAGAAAGAGACAGCACATAACAGCAATGCCCAGTGGCTGGTCTCTCTGAGAAAAGAACACAGCAACCTCCCTGAACAGAATCCAGTAACCATCACAGTGGCAGACATCCAAGAAAGAGTCTCAGGTATGAAGAACTGGACAGCACCGGGCCCTGACATGATACATGCCTACTGGCTAAAGAAGCTTACCACACTCCACGAACGCCTGGCAGCACAAATGAACCAGCTGCTAAGAGATGGGACTCACCCCGAATGGCTAACGGAAGGGCGAACGATCCTAATCCAGAAGGATCCCTCAAAGGGTGCAGTCCCATCCAACTACCGGCCAATAACCTGTCTCTCCACAACATGGAAGCTCATGTCAGGCATCATTGCAACCAAGATAAATAGGCACATGGATCAATTCATGAGTAACACACAGAAGGGCATTGGTAGAGTCTCCAGAGGAGCCAAACACCAACTCCTGGTCGACAGAACAGTCGCCCAAGACTGCAGGTCACGACACACCAACCTGTGCACAGCCTGGATTGATTACAAGAAGGCCTATGACTCAATGCCACACACATGGATCACTGAATGCTTGGAGCTGTACAACATCAACAGGACTCTAAGAGCCTTCATAAGAAACTCAATGAAGCTGTGGAAAACCACCCTTGAAGCCAATGGGAAACCACTTGCACAAGTGTCCATCAAATGTGGGATATACCAAGGTGATGCTCTGTCCCCACTGCTGTTCTGCATAGGTCTGAACCCCCTCAGCCAAATAATCAACAAGACTGGCTATGGATACCGACTCAGAAATGGGGCCAACATCAGTCACCTCCTCTACATGGATGACATCAAGCTATATGCTAAGAACGAGCGTGACATTGACTCCCTGATCCACACCACCAGGATCTACAGTAATGACATTGGGATGTCATTCGGGCTCGAGAAATGCAGCCGGATGGTGACAAAGAGAGGCAAGGTAGTCCACACAGGGGGGGTCTCACTCCCAGAAGGAACAATAGCAGACATTGAGGACAGTTACAAGTACCTTGGAATTCCCCAGGCAAATGGCAACCTGGAGCAGGCAACAAGGAAAGCTGCAACAGCTAAGTACCTTCAACGAGTAAGGCAAGTCCTGAAAAGCCAGCTCAATGGCAAGAACAAGACCCGGGCAATAAACAGCTATGCACTGCCAGTTATCAGATACCCTGCAGGAATAATAAGATGGCCAAAGGAAGAGATACAGACCATGGATGTTAAAACACGGAAGCTCCTCACCATGCATGGAGGGTTCCATCCCAAATCCAGCACTCTGAGACTGTATGCTAGCCGCAAGGAAGGAGGCCGAGGACTAGTGAGCGTAGAAGCCACTATCCAGGATGAAACATCCAAGATGCATGAATACATCAAGCTCAAGGCCCCAACTGACAGTGTGCTCAGTGAATGTCTCAGGCAATGGAGAGCAGAGGATACAGTGCTGGAGGACAGATCCTCATGGGAGGACAAACCCCTCCATGGGATGTACCACCGGACCATAACTGAAGTGGCTGATATCAAGAAGTCCTACCAATGGCTAGAAAGGGCTGGCCTACAAGACAGCACTGAAGCGCTCATCCTGGCAGCTCAGGAACAAGCCCTGAGCACCAGAGCGATAGAGGCTCAGATCTACCACACCAGACAAGACCCAAGGTGTAGGCTGTGCAAAGAGGCGCCTGAAACAATCCAGCACATAACTGCAGGATGTAAGATGCTGGCAGGTAAAGCATACATGGAGCGGCACAATCAAGTGGCTGGAATAATATACAGGAACATGTGTGCAGAATATGGACTGGAAACCCCAAGGTCAAAATGGGAAACACCTCCGAAGGTGGTAGAGAATGAGAGGGCAAAGATCCTGTGGGACTTCCAGATCCAGACTGATAGGATGGTAATGGCGAACCAACCAGACATCGTAGTGGTGGATAAAGAACAGAGGAAAGCCGTTGTGGTGGATGTGGCAGTGCCAAGCGATGGGAACATCAGGAAGAAGGAACATGAGAAACTGGAGAAATACCAGGGACTCAGAGAAGAACTGGAGAAAGCCTGGAAAGTGAAGGTGAAGGTGGTGCCTGTGGTAATTGGAGCACTCGGGGCAGTAACCCCCAAGCTGGAGGAGTGGCTACAACAGATACCTGGAAAGACCTCAGACCTCTCAGTCCAGAAAAGCGCAGTGCTAGGAACAACTAAGATACTGCGCAGGACCCTCAAGCTCCCAGGCCTCTGGTAGAGGACCCGAGCTTGGAGGAGAAACCACCCGCGGAGGGTGAGAGGGGCGTTTTTTTTTTTTATATATATATAATGATCTATATATATATAGATCTATCTGTCTATCTATCTATCCATATAATAGATATATATAGATCTATCTGTTTATTCACATTAAAAAGCTTTGATAAAAGGTGCTACAATTCCGAAAACTTGTGGAATTTCCACTTCCAGCTAATGATGTCTGGGCACCATATTATCTGCAGCCAGGTCCCCCTTAAATATAACAACATTAGTGAAGATTCCTAGAGCTCCCACTCCACAGAAACCTTCTCAACCTCTGCCAGGAGAATCCAAGATGCTCCCAGGCCAGCTAAGAGACATGGTCTTTCTCTAGCATGCCCTGGGTCTTCACCAGGGCCTTCTCCTGGTCAGGGACATGCCCAAGGTACCTCCCCAGAGAGGCGTGAGAAAGAAATGCCAAAGCCTTCCTATTTGGATTCCCTTACCCTTTCCTTTTGGAACAAGACCCCAATATACATCCATGAATGTCCCCAGAGGGCACCAAAACTTTAAACCAGATGGACCCTAAAATACTTCAACTCACAGCAAGGGACAATACCGTCTATCCTTTGGTGAGTGCTTTGGAGAAGGGTCTTGTCCAAGAGAGATGGCTCTATCAGCTTTACCAGCTTTTGGTTTTGAAGTCTGCTTTACCTGGGAATAAAAGTCTAAGTTAACTAAAAAAAACACTGATGTAGTTCACTGCATGCACACAAACATCTGCAAACCAACAGGAGAAACAAATCAAAGGTTGGGGGAATAAAACAGCATAAATAAGTTGTCGAATGTGTATGGGGAAGATGGCCATGGTTGCCTGATGACTTACTGGACTCATTTATGTCTTTTTATTTTTTTTCTTCTTTTTTTTTTTAAAGCTGGTTAGATTGAACAATAACGCTCCCAAATGAGCAGCCATTGAAACTCATCTCTGTGGTTCCTTTGAGCCTTTGGGATGCTCTTTGGGGTGCATAGTGTGAAAGCAAACCAAGCTTACAGAAGGTGTGAAATTATGTGACACTCAGCACCTATACCAATGTCAGTCTTTTTGACTGTCCTGGTTTAAAAATAACACAAATGACAGAGTTGAGATTCCAATTTTTATCTTCAGCCACATCTATTGACATTTTTATTTGCATAACTTCAGTTTCTAAGAAGGCTTATAGCCAATAGCACAATGTATCACAATATACAGTAATATATTATAACATATTGAAATACGAAGAACATTAGGTGTCGTAAAAAGGGGTGGGATCATACAAGATGTCTCTTCAACTCACTGTTTTATCTTTCCATGTTAAACTCTTTTGTTTATTTTCATTTGTGTTTGAAAATAAAGTCAATTGAATTGAATATATCTTGTAATAAAAAAGTTAGCTTCACTGGCTCCCAGTTGAATCTAGAATCAAGTTCATAATCCTCCTGCTTGCCTTAAAGTCCTAAAATGGTATGACCCCATCCTATAATAAAGATCTCATAGTGCCCTACCACCCAAACAGAACACTTTTCTCACAAAATGCAGGTCTGCTTTTGGTTCCCAGATTTAGTCAAAGTACAGTTGGAGGTAAAACCTCTTCTTTTTTTCCTTGGAAACTGTTTTTTTTCTTCCCCATACTCTGAAGTAGGGTCTAAGGGCAGGGATGCCCAGTTTGGTTTAGTCTGTATGCTTTAGTTTAGTTTAGCAATCAGCTATGATTTTATCTAATTAGTGAAGCCCGTTAAGACAACTGTGTTGTAATATTGGGCTATATATATATATGTAAATGTGAATTGAACTGAACTCAATTTCAAGTATAGTCACAGCATAATTTGGTTCACCAACAATAAAGCTATGATTGGATGCTTTACCATTGAGCTGCTACCAATACTTGTAGAAGATTCAATGTCCAATAATTTATAAGGGGGATAGGTGGTAATCTGCTAAAAGTCTATCTGTTTTGCTGCTGTTGTTGTTACAGCCCATTCACACAATGCTGGAGGAGTGTTAAGTATGCAGCAGCAGGATCTCTCTGCTTTGTGTCCTGAAAGGTATGAAATGTTCAGACAATAAGGGTGGCCTGTCCTACTCTCGTGGCCCCTTATGACCGTTTGTGTGAGACGTTTAAATGAGCCTCATCTCTTCTCGATTAACAAATTCCACTTTTTGTAGGCTGCCTTACAGATACTCTAACAGACTCCACACTGTTGTATTTCTGAAAAGAGGATTGGATTCAGATTCCTTTAAACCTGCAACACTGATGATTGATCGTTGTTAACTCTTCTCAGTCAATCTTTCACTTTCTTTCTCTTGGGTGTTTTTGCCAGCACTTAACTGCTATTTTGCTCCATCAGTTGTTTAGGACCAGTGCTACTTTGCACAGCTGAAGTGATATTAACCGGATTAACTCTCCTAGCACAGCTTTTTCCTTTATAAAAGGGGAAAAAAAGGATTTTGTTTGAAAGTTAAGGCAGAGTATGACTTAGTATGGAGTGGATTTTCATTCTAACAAACATGAGGAAGGATACAGAACCAGTAGTCCAGGGACTAAAAAAAAAGAAATTAAGGAAAAACTAGCTGCCTCAAGTGCAGTCTGCCAGTTTAATTAGGTGTTAATGATGTGTTAAGTTATTGCCCACATTTTTTTGTTTTTGTTTTTAGGGTTTACCAAGACCAAGCATGTGTGCTTGTCTGCTGTGTGAAGATATGAACATGACGGCAGAACCTTTGGCACAAGTCATCATCAGGTCTGCTCTTTCTTTCTCCATTTTTTAAGACCACCCGGCTCATTAAAAACGACAAGCAGCTATTTTTTTTTTCTTTTTTCTTTCTCTTTGCTAATCAGGATCACGCCTTGACATTCATTAACAGCTGTAAATCATCCAGATACAAAAATATTAATACATCAAACAGATGACTGAAAAATGGAAGAGTTTCTTCAAAGGTTTTGTTGTTTCCAAGTACAAGCCAAAACATTTAGATTAAAAAAATAGTTGCTGGATGGTTCTTGCCTCCTTCACAGCAAGAAGGCCCCCAGTTCAAGTTCTGGCTGGGGGACCTGACCCAGAACATCAATCGGGGACCTTTCTGTGTGGAGTTTGCATGTTCTCCGGGGACTCCGGCTTCCTCCCACAGACCAAAAACGTGCTTCATAGGTTAATTGGTTAATCTAAATTGTCCCTAGGTGTGAGAGTGCGTGGGTGGGGTGGGTGTGTGATTGTGAACAAAAGTTGACATCATTTTATTTAAATGTCTAAAGATACCCTGCGACAGACTGGCGACCCGTCCAGGGTGCCCCCTGCCTTCACCCACAAGTGGTCAGGATAGACTCCGGCAGCCCTGTGACCCCAAAAGGGAATAGACGGAAGAAGATAAATGAACGAACGAACGAACGAATGAATGAAAAAATAGTGTGAATAAATATTCAGAAAGGTCAAAGTTCACTTATGAGACGTTTTGAACCTCGATGCCAGGAAATACTTAACTGCAATTAGCTGTTCTAAAAATGTTCAGAGTCCGGTCAGCAAAGATCCCCCTTCTCCAAGAATAGCAGGTATTTTACTTCTCTATATGCTTCAGTTCTGTAAATAAGTTTGTCAAAACTTTCTCCCTTCTGAATCTGTTTAATGGTATGTTCTATATTTGCAAGACAGTAACAATATCTTCTCTTCATCCTTACCAATCTCACTTGTTTATTTAAAATAATTGATGCTACTGCTGTGAAGTTTCCAGGTATTGCTGCCTGGAAGATTGGGCAACAGGGGTTGCACTGCTCCTGGTTTAATACACCAGGCATATGTCTTCCTTATATATCGTTATTAGCATCTTTGAACTTTTATTTTATTGCTGCTAGCATTTTGCTTGATAAAGTTGAAATTGTAGATATGCAGTAATGTCAAATGCTGACAATGTTATGAATCATTTTTCATTTATCTTTATAAAATACTGATGCAATAACTTCATGCCAATTTGTTTTATCTATCAGCTGCATTAAGGGAGATTCTTGTAAAGAAAAATAAAAGTTCTTTCTGGGGAAAAAAGCTGGCTCAGCACATTCCAGCAAACAGACTACAGATGAACCAATCTTTGCCCTGTGGGGAAACCACAGCAGCAAAAGATTTCAGACTGCCAAGTTAAGAAACTGAAATGTTGAGAATTAAAGTCCAGCTGCTGAAAGTATCATTTGTTTTCTGAATATATTTTTCCATTAGACCCGTCTACATATAGCTGGAGTGTAAATACGGAACATTTGTGGAAATGCAAAGCTTTTGTGCACTTACATCTGCTGCTGTAGTTACACCTTTGCTTTTTTGCCTCTGGGGTGTCACTTGACGCTGGTGTGTGACACCACAGATGAGAAGGACTGGAACCAGGACAGTGCACCCGGCCAACAGGGGGATGTGGAGGGAATATGTAAATGGGCCAGGCAGCAGAGGTTATTTGGTATTTGCGAGATGAATGAAATTCTCCTCTCTCTTTCCTCATTTCCTCTCCCACATTTGTGTGACTAGACTAGTTAAGTCCCTGTCACTCAAGCTGCCAAGGTCTACGGGGCACCAGAGCGAGGAGCTGAGTAATATGAGAAAAAGTGAGGGAGAGATGGAGAGAAGGTGAGAGAAATTGGGCTGGGGATGATTGCAAATTGTCTGTCTAATGGCTGCCACCCAGGCAGCCATTTCAGGTGACTTGTTATCCGTCATGAGAGAGGCAGACCTGCCAGGATCCCTCTCTTCACTCTCCTCCTCAGTGGGCCACCGCTGCTGAAGAGCTTCAGGCTGTCACCAGTGACCTCCCCTCTTAAAACTCCTCTGTCTCCAGTTTTAGACGCCTTTTCTCTTCTTTGCTCCCCTCGCTGCTATTTTCTCCGTGTCTCTCGCTCGTCTTCCACTTTGCCTCGTCCTCCCTGCAGTGCGCCTCTTTGGCTTCTGCTCAGCAGCTGTTGTTTAGTGATAGATCAGTGAAGCAAAAAATGATGCAGAAAAAAAAAATAAATAAAAAAGATCTGAGAGTAAAGCATAGCATCCCTATTCTGACTATCTTTATTCTGCATAAGCAGTGAGACTTTAGGGATTCATTCAGAGGTAACCATTTGCTACTCAGGGGCACAACGTCTTTCAAGCACCAGTGATAAAGTCACCTCTTAAAGGGCCACAAATGAGCCAAAAAGCATTTGTTATCCAGCAATGCTGGATAACTACTTATTAATGAGACCATTTCAGTCATTTTTTTTTTTTTTGTTTTCTGTTTGTTTTTGTTAAGACAATGTTGGAGTCTGTGAACTTCTAAGGATTTAGGGTGAAAACTGTACGTTGAGATTAGCGGCAAAATTGACATGCAAACCATGTCTGCTCGAGTTAATCTGTATGTGCACTGTATCACGTGGATCACAGATTGGAGGCAGCCAGCATTAAAAGGAACCTGTCAAGCTAAGTGTGCCTCTCAACCTTCCTGCCATTCCTCTGACATGTTTTGTGACCCGTGAATTGAAGTCTTGTCAAGACCTGGTCATTTTACCAGCTCTCAACACAGACAAGAGGCATTGCAGTGAAGCAGCTTCGTCTCTGAAATGTTTTCTGCCTCTCTTGCACAGCAGGGGGCACCGACTGGTTCCTGTTCATCTTTCACTTGTCATTTGGACTCTGACATGGCTCACGGACTGCCCGGGAAAAGTCTGGCTCTGGTTGGCCCTCACAATACCTGCTGGTTGAAATCGGTCTGGATGTCAACAAAGCTGACCCTTTTCGCAAAAACTAGTTTAGCTCCAAACTGTTTCAGTATTTAGAGCAATATTTCATTTAAAAACCCTATGAACGGGACCCCGTACACTAGACCCTGCAGTGGACAGGCAAACTGCTCCTGCTCCTTTAACCAACTGTAGCTGTGTAGGCTCCAGCAACCTTCTGACCCTTTTAGGGAAATACATGGGTTTAGAGGATGACTGAAGGAACATTCAGAAGATTCTACTTTCAGTTAATGCAACCCAACCTTTTGATGTTTTTTTTTTCTTTTTCCGTTTCTCAGATAGATGACTGAAAAGATACTCTAACAGGGCTCCAGGCCTGCTGAAAAATAGACTCTACAGATGATCATGTAACACCACAGTTCAAATTTCTGCACTTTTTCCCCAATGGCTGCTGCTTCAGAGTTGAAGCTCAAACTCACTCAATCAGGTCTCCAATCCTTCCTGTTCACTGAGCTCTGCAAAAGAAAAGCAACTGGTGGTCTCTGCACCACTCAGCAAAAGATCATAAGCTGAACTTTTAGCTCTTTGATCCCTGCTGGTTAAATAGACAAACTTTCTTTTTACTTGCCTTACTCTCAATATATTAAAAAAAAAAAAAAAAATACTTAAGACTGACCTCACCTGTAGCTTTTTTTTTAAAAAACTTGTCAACTCTCCTTGACATTTATTTTGTAGCTCAGACTTTTCTCTTAGCACTTTAGTTAAAGTTAAACTGATCATCTCTTGATATACAGTGGTGGACAAAATTGTTGGTACCCTCAGTTAAAGAAAGAAAGTCCACACATTCACTAAAATGGCTTGAAACATTCAAAAGTAACAATAAATTAAAATGTATTAAAATTAACTAACCAAAATCAGCCATTACTTTTGAGTTGTTGGTTAACAGAATTATTAAAAAAAAAAAAAAAAAAAAAAACTAATGACATAGGGTTGGACAAACATGATGGTACCCACAACTTAATATTTTGTTGCACAACCTTTTGAGGCAATCACTGCAATGAAACGGTTTCTGTATTTGTCAATGAGCCTTCTGCACCTGTCCACAGGTATTCTGGCCCCCTCCTCATAAGCAAACTGCTCCACTTGTCTCAGGTTTGATGGTGTCTTCTCCAAACGGCTTGTTTCAGCTCCTTCCACAAATGTTCAATGCGATTCAGATCTGGGCTCATAGAAGGCCACTTCAGAATAGTCCAACACTTTTCTCTCAGCCATTCTTGGAGGTTTTTGCTGTGTGTTTTGGATTGTTGTTCTGTTGGAAGACCCATGACCTGTGACTGAGACCAAGCTTTCTGACACTAGGCAGCACATTGCTATCCAGAATGCCTTGATAATCTGGAGATTTCATTTGACCTTGCACAACTTCAAGACACCCTGTGGCAGATGCAGCAAAGCAGCTCCAAACCAGAACTGAGCCTCCTCCATGTTTCACAGTAGGGACAGTGTTATTTTTGTTTTATGCTTCATTTTTGAGTCTACCAACATAGAGGTGATGTGTCTTACCAAAAAGCTCCAGTTTTGTCTCATCTGTCCAAAGGACATTTTCCCAGAAGCTTTGTGGCTTGTCAAAATGCATTTTTGTAAATTCCAGTCTGGCTTTTTTATGATTTCCTTTCAACAGTGGTGTCCTCCTTGGTCGTCTCCCATGAAGTCCACTCTGCCTTAAACAACGAGGAATGGTGCGATCTGACACGGATGTACCTTGATCTAGGAGTTCACCTTTAATGTCTTTGGAGGTTGTTCTGGGCTCTTTGGATACAGTTCCAACTCCAACTCCAACTATCCGTCTCAATTTGTCATCAATTTTCCCCTTCAGGCCACGTCCAGGGAGGTTGGCTACTGTCCCGTGGGTCTTAAACTTCTGAATAATATATGCCACTGTCATCATTGCAATGTTCGTCTATAATTTTGTTTCTAATGTCCTGGGACATTTCTCTCCTTCGCTTTCTGTTGTCAATGCTCAGTGTGGTAAACACGGATTGCAACAGCTGTATCACACGTAAAGGCTTTTTTCAACTGTATTTTTCATCTGCTCTTAAAAATTGAGGTGAAATAAAATTTCAGTCTCAGTTTTCTTTAAATATGACGTCCATCTTGAGGAAAATGCTACACGAATGTGGTAAAAATCTGATTTTCAATGGAGAAAGTCTCTAATTTTACAGTAAACATGACAATTAACTGGTATTGAACGTTAAGGTTTCTTAAATGTCCATTGGGATTGGGAAGAGCACAATTTATCATTACTCCAAATCTTAAAAACCTATGAACAGGCTGGTGCCAAAAACCTTTTTGATTTCCTGTTTTTCCTCGTTTATCGCAAAGGTTGTGTTCTAAGAATAACCCAAGGTAGAAAATATATGCAAAGTAGTCATCTTTATTTTTTTAACAGTAAGTATATACCGTAAGTAAGGCTGTAAAAGTACTCAATACACACTTTATAGACTTTTATCAGACATGAATTAACATTTTAACAATTTTCCTTCTTGTTTGAAATCTCAAATTTCAAAACTTTCCAGAAAAGTCTAAAGTCAAAACAAAGATCTGCTCACAGTTGAAGATTTATATAGATTTGGAAAACAGAACAAATTCTGTACAGGAGGCATTGAGGAGACTGATTAACAATGGGCTACAGCCAATCAGGATACAGAACATAAAAAAAAGGTGAACTGCATTATGGTGAGGGACCACTGTATAGTGCTTTATTTTCTCCTCAGGACAGCTGCCTATGTTCATGGGAATGTACATCAGTTAATCTCTAATAATTAAGACACGCATTACAGCATGTTTCTGCAGATTGACAGCTGGATGGGTGAAGGGGTGGAGCTAACAAAACACCCACTCTACTCAGTTTCCTCTAATTGGCCATTTTCAGAATGTTGGGAAGGCTTTGTCAATATTCTTTATTCACAATCCTGAGTGTGACATCACGCATTGAAAAAAGTAGCAAACCATAGAACTCAACAATTTATGGAGTTGTTGGAGATTTACTGAGACTGCAAAGTATATTTGTTTTCACTCCTCTGCCTCCTCCACAGACATATAAATCCAGCTCATGCATCCATTTCTGCAATTGGACTTGTAGCTGGAGGAAGAGGGAGTGAAGCTCATTCCTGGAACTGGCTTGCTAAAGACTATTACAATTCCCTTTTTAATTTTGGCGGAAAATAAATTATTTTTAAAATCAGCAATTTTCTTTATTTAAATATTTTAGCTCTAAATTTACACTGCTTGTGTTGCACTCTTCTAATGACGAGTTTCAAATGATTCCAGATACAGAGCACGTTGAATGCTTTTGGGGTAGGTGGGATTACATTATTTAACCTTTATTTTACCAGAAAGTTCCTTGAGATAAAATCTCTTTTTCAAGAGAGAGACCTGGCCAAGAGCCATTGGTACACACACAAACACACAAAGAAATAAACATAAAATCACGAAAATAAAACTAATTTAAAACCAGCTCAAGAATAACATGTACACTTAATGTGCACAAATGTCTCCAAAACAATTGTTCTAAAAAGGTTTGCGGTTATTTACACCAGTGACTTACTCATGATGGTTGGACATACGCATTGACTTATAAGCATGATAATATTTGCCCTTTAGGCTTTACAAATACATCTTCTGGCAAATTGGAACACGCCACTAGAAGGCTGTTGGTGAAAAAAAAGGAGAAAAAAGAAAACTATCATCTCAAAATTCTCTTGTTGAAAACAGATTTCAAGCTTTGCTCTCCACAAAGCCATTGACGCATCCCCCGCCATATAATTAGCCGTCTCCTCCAGATCTTTTTCCAGCCAGCAGCACCGAGTTCGACTCTGTGGAGAAGCTTGGACAGCATGTTTTGATGCTTCAGGCCTCTCCAGGCAATCTGTCCTGTGGAGCCTGATTGCCTCACAGCCCTGGCTCTGTGGAGAAAATGAGGTTGAGGTGGGCCACTCGGGCCTCTCCAAGGCACGCAGCCATCACAGTCGAAGTGGAGCCCTGACCCCCAGCAGATTTCTAATGGATTTTAGACGTCACAGGCAAACACACAGCTGGACTCCAAACAAACTCATCAGTGGACCCCAGATTTGTGACTCCCCATCGACCCATGCAACTGTGCCTCACGCACACTTTTTTTTTGTATTTGCTGCAAGCCGCCACCATCAGAGAAATCCTGTGCTGCTCCTTCTACTTCAGGAACATATTTAACGTTAAAGAGCCACTCCAATGACAATCATGGTTTCAGTATTTTTAACATGTTGATGAAGCATTTTTTATCATGATAGAGGTTATATATAAAGAAAATTCATCGTAACATTGCATTTCTCTCTTTTTTTTTCATGTCATTATGAACCAGGATCAGATGAAAGAATGCAGTTCTGTGCTCTGCTCCATTCTGATCCATCCACTTGTAGACAAATAGATTCATAAACGTCTTTGTTTTCCTCGTCTGAGCTGAAATCTGGATCTGAACTGTACGGCAGGATAGCTAAAATATTGCCTGCCATTTTTGTTGCACCACTAATGTTAGGTTGGGGTTGTGAGAAGCTGTAAGCCAGCAGAAGAGCGTGTAAACAGATGGATGATGGGAAATAGGGGCAGGCTTACTACTCCACACCAACAGTTCTGGCTACAACTCAGGTGAATTTTTAATAAACTCCTGCCACCATGCAGAAAATCCAGGTTTGGATTTTGACTAAAAAACAGCATAGTCATAATTAAAAGACCACTGAGAACACTTTGAAAATAGATCAAAAGATGACAGGAGTGGGACTTTAACTCTTGCTGTATTGGTTTATTCCACAAATATGAAATATTTCATATGTTTACTTCACATTGCAGAATTCACTGAAGAGGGAAGACATGCTATGTGTTTTATAATACTCCCTCTAAAGTTTCTCATTCATTGTTTCTTTATGTCCATTTGCAGTTCAGAATCGCTAAATTAAGACATTGAAAGCTGAAGCTGTAGTTTCAGCAAAGACAGTGCTCACGGTTTACTTTTAACTTGGATCTGAAGAGGGATTTAAATCAGAAAACGGACTCTAGAGGGTCCCTCTTCACACGGGAAAATCATCACTGCTAAAATGGATCCTACCTTGACAAGGTCTTAGCATTTGTCTCATGGAAGTCATGAGTATTGATTCATACTTGAGGTGTCTCTTGGTGGAGATTGGCTCGCCGCAGAAGCATTATCTGAGGTGGCGGTGTATTCATAGTGTACTGAACAATGGAGCTGAGGGACGATGCAGCTAAATTGTTCTGAATGACTTTCATAAGCAGCATTGGCTTGTGGGATGTAGGAGAAAACAGGCAATAAAGTTTGGAGGATACAGAGGACATTGGGGCCTCGCTGCATCGAGCTGTAAAATTCTTGTTTGTGACATGTAATAGACCCAATTAGGTCTTACATTAAATCAGTGGATAATGGAAGCAACTGGAAGAAATTTCCAATCTTGGTTTTTGGTTTTATTTCCAACATCCTTCTCTATTTGCTTTGTATGCAGCAGTGTGTGTTTTACTGATGATTTGATTTTCCATACCAGGTGGGTAAAGCCTCAGGTAATAATGTGAGAAAATGTGGTCTCCAAAATGGCAGATGTTACGTTTTTTTTTCTTCTTTTTTTTAAAGAATAGTAAAGAAATAAAAGGTTGGCTATAATTTTCTCATTTTCCGTACCGGTCAGACAGTGTCTCATGGTGTCGGACAGATAGCAACATCCCTGCAAATGCGCCGATAAGGGTTTATAGCAAAAATTGTAATACAGAATATTATATTATTTCAAAGTGTGCCATAAAGGAACTCCCTGGAGCTTGAATTAACTTCAAGTGTCGCAGATTCCATTATTTCCGCAGCTGTAACCCTCACATATTCATAATTTCCACTCACTGAATGGGATTAATTTTACCTTCATTTCTCCTACACAACCTAAACTGACCTCCTGGCAATTCCAATATGAAACAAGAGAATTATGATGAAACTTAAGACAGTACTGGTCATTGAGAGCATTTATTTCAAGATACAATTTCAACCCTATAAAGATAGCCAAGTAAGAGGCAAAGAAAACCGTTTTAGCCAAAGTCTGAGTGTGGTAACAAGTTGCAGAAAACTAAAAGATTTAAAAGACAAGTGAGAAAAATCACCATAGAAACGCAAGAGTAACTCAAGGTGAGCTCTTCTTAACTCACAGCAAGAGAAACAATGCTTTGTGGAGGTGGAGAGCCAAGGCATGTTGTAAAGCATTCATGTCTTACCCTGCGTCTTCTATGGCTGCATCTGTTACCTCAAAGTTTCAGCTTCTGGACGCTTGTGTGCTTCTCTGCTGCACGCTGAATTCCCTTCAAAACTGAAAACTTCCACTGATTCCAAATCCTTTTTCCAGCTGCATGGAGAAATCAAGGACACATTTTACTCTTTGTACTCCAACTCCATGTTCATTGGCAAAATAATGTCATGTCTTTCAATCTAGATGGCAGATTTCAAACCAAAAGTTGCAAAAGGCAAAGAAAAAAAGATGCTTTTTATGTGAAAACATAACATACTACATGATGTTCACTGTGACTCAGGTTTTAGATCTGTTTAGAAGATAAACACTCAAACACATGTAGCTAACAAATACTTTTATTTTTCTAATGTTTTCTTTTATAAAAATGTTCCAAAACAGTCATTGTATTATAGAAAATTTCATTTGACAAATGCTGCTGATGGATCTTAAGTGGTCTAATATGCCGATGACACAGCGAACTCCTCCCTAAACTCTGCTGATGATTCAGTTACAGCAGACACTGACGCTCAGCTCATACACAGTTTCTGTTTCACTCTATTCTGTTAACCCTTGGCTATATATTTTATTTTATTTATCATTTGCTGTGCATTTCTATTTTGACTTTTTGCAATTGTCATTTGCAGTGTAATTTTCTGAATGCTGTTTTGTTGTTCTTCTGTCCGCTCTTTGTCCCTTTTGGCCAGGTTGTCATTGTAAATGAGAATTGACTCAATTGAGTAAATAGACATTGTGTTAAATAATGTACTACTAACTACACCCATCACAAAGTTCTTAAGTCCAGAACTCCCTATTTTTTTGTTAACAGATAATCAGACAAAGAGATAACTACCTTCTTCTATTTTTGCTTTTCCCTTTAGGAAGTAGACACTTACTTTTGTAAGTACCTGAGTTTTAAAAGTGAATGCAAATGTTAAACTCCACTTTAATAACATGCTTTTGTCTTTTTGTGAGAAAATCAAAAGCAGCCACAAAAAGGTTTAGCATTAGATTAAAACAAAAACAACAAAAAAACATGTTTTTTTGTATTAATGATGCCTCTCATCAAAAATAAGCTTTTTAACATCTTTTTAGAACAAGTGAATAACTAAAATGACTCTAATGTTGCTGCATAAATGGGTTTATTTGAAAGATACTGTAAGAAGTTGTATTTGATGGGCATCACCAAAAAGCAGCCAGCTTATTAATAGCTGTTACTAGGCAATATTTTTTCCAGACTTAAATAAATTCAAGAATTTAGAAACGGAACTGTTTTCTACAAGGAAAGCTGTTTCAAAGAAGAATCTGTTTGGTTCATTTTGACCTGAGAACGTACTCAGCTTTATAGTGCTGCACCCGCAGAGCAGTAGATGGGCTTTTCGGAGAAAACGCCATGTTTTCTGCCAGAGGCCTCATATGGAACCACCTGGCGATAAGATAGACAGCAGCTCAACGGGGATCAGTGGCTTCAAAATCATTACAGCTACAATCCAGCTGCAACTTCCACCAAGTTCAAAACACTTGAAAGTTTTAAACTGTTTCAGTTTTGCTCTGACAGCTGCAAACATATTTCGGAAGCTGTTGAAAGGAAGTTCTGAAGTGTAGCATCTGGTGGAGTTGGATATAGGTGATAAAATGAAGCATTTGTAAATTGAAATGTTCACATTTTTAATGCAATTTTCTTATCTTTACTTTAAAAAAAGAATTATTTAAAGTAGTGAGAATAAATTTTGTTAATTTGTTAGAATTATTCAGAGGTCCATCTTTGATTTATCACATCCAGCGACTTACTTTTATCCAAAAATCTCCTTCAGAAAATGTTCAAATTTGTAACAAAGACTCAAGATCATTTTAAGTGGAATTTATCTGCAAAAGTATTCCAATAAATTGTACTTATCTGGATTATTTCACATATACATTTGCATCCATTTTGAATTTAACCACATGCTTTCTTATTATATAACGTGTTTAACGACTATCCTTCCATGGTTTGAGATCTATAAAACATTAGTAAGACATTTCATCAATTTCAGCAATTTTCATCCTTATATGTTTTCATGTTAGCAAGAGTTCTAGACATGTTGGCATCAGTCTTGGTCGTTGTGTTCCAGAAATATTAAATATCTTTAAAGTAAACATCGTTTTTTTTTTTTTTTTTTTTTTAAATTAGTATGGTAGTTGTGAGCATCTCAAGCCACAGCTGATTCAGTTTTCGACAGTCAGAAAGGATTGAAATTGGGAGGCAACTCACGCAGAGTTAAAGCCAAATAGAGACTGAAGACAAAATTTGCAATCTGACAATATAGAAATAACATGAAACATTAATTTAGCCCAAAAGTCAAGTCTTTGTGACGGTACTACAATGCGAACAGTGTGATGCTAAGTAAATTGTCCCTAATTTTTGTTCATTCCTATGCAATCTGACAATTACAGATGGGATACAGCCACAAAAAAATAAGAAGCCACATGTACTCTGAGACCATGCCGTTTTCTTTTCACAGATTCCTCAAATGGTGTCATTAAATCACCTAGTTTACATGGGTGTCTGATTCTAGTCTCAAAAGGGCTACCCTATCCTTCCTCTAACTGTTGGTGAAACACATGGTTCAGGTAATAAGCAAGATGTAAAGGTTTTCTATCCATCCATCCATCCATCCATCCATCCATCTTCCTCCGCTTATCCGGGACCGGCTCGCGGGGGCAGCAGTCTAAGCAGAGATGCCCAGGCTTCCCAAGGTATTTACACTCCTCCACCTGGGGCAGGGACACTCCACCCACCGAGAGATGGTAAACTACCCTTCTCCGGTCAAGAACCATGGCCTCAGATTTAGCTGTGCTGACCCTCATCCCAGCCGCTTCACACTCGGCCGCAAACTGGCTTTTTTTAGGTTTGCTTAAAAAAAATTAAAACAGGAAGAATAACTTGTAAATTTTCCCCTTTCGTTCATACAAATGTTAAATGCTAAGTGAGGTTCCTTGTTTGTATGTATGAATAAACTGGGACCAGGGGAAAATCTCAAATTCTGTGCAGACATGTTATTAAGATTGTCATGCTTTAATTATGTGTTGCCTTATTAAAGCTAGTGTCTCATATAGTTTGTTTTAGTCTGTTTATCCTCTTTTTTTTGCTGTTCCAAAACTGAAGCTTTACTTTAAAACCCATTGCCTCCTGCTGTGTCCACATAGTGAATAAAAACATGCTTGCTTATGCCCTTGAGCAAGTGTTCCTTATCTCAGTGCTGCATGGCTGGTCCATTCCATTTACATGCTTTTATGACATTTTTTCTCCTATCTAAATGTACTTTTTCTTATACTGTGATTATACTGGATAAAGAGTTGAAACATTTACTAAGGACATAACTTATTAACTTGACTCAACCAAATATCCAAAACCAAATAACTTCAACTAGTAAAGTAAGTCCAAAGAAGGGAACTCAATGAGAAGACCAAGACCATGGCAGTAAACAGTTAAAAACTGCCACAGAGTGTCCATAGGTCTGGAATTTAATTTAGCAGACATCAGGCTTAAAAAACATTAAATTGTCATAAATGCTGGAAACTTCAAGAATGAGAAGCAAATTTACAACCATGCCTTCATATTTTGCTATTAAAAAAAATGCATCATAAGATCATAGATTGGTCGTGAATTGTTTTACCTCAGCTAGCTAATTAGCTCATGCTTGTCTGTGCAGGAAAATGGGAAAGTACAAATCCATTATATACAGTATTTACAGTTTGCCTAAAGACATTTAAACGTGGCCCAAATGGAATCGTGGACGTTGAATCGCAATTGTCAAGCAAAAAACAGCAGACTCCAGCTTTTCGTTTCATTTTCTTTGTACATACGGTCTTAAAAAGGATTTTAAGTGTCATAGGGTCTTAAAATCCTTATGTTTAACTTTGGTAAATCAATAGACCCTATG
Organism: Oryzias curvinotus; assembly: GCA_023969325.1. Lineage (NCBI taxonomy): Eukaryota > Metazoa > Chordata > Actinopteri > Beloniformes > Adrianichthyidae > Oryzias > Oryzias curvinotus. The sequence goes on along the minus strand of CM043708.1, from coordinate 28,384,959 downwards.
ATACGAATGTTCCTGTACTCTACAGAAATAATAAGATGGCTAAAAGAAGAGATACAGTCCATAGATGTTAAGACGCAAAAGCTCCTCGCCGTACATGGAGGGTCCCATCCCAAATGCAGCACCCTGAGACTGTAATGCTAGCCATAAGGAAGCAGGCTGCACACTATCCAGGACGAAACATCCAAAAGTCATGACTACATCAAAGCCCCTACTAACACTTCTTAGTGAAACAAAATTGTTGGAGATTTTTGAAAGTTTTGACCCAGAATAGTGATGCATTCTGTTAAAAAAAAGTTCAAACAACATTCAATTGATAAGACAGTTTCTACACTGATTACCACTTTTCATTTTCGTCTTTGTGTTTTTGTTAGGTTCTCAGCCATTACACGTATGTGTGAAAAACAACAGACTAGAAGTAACATACTCCTTCCCAACCGTCTAATTCAAACTCTAAACTGTTTAAACTCTGATTTCACTGCTCATTTTCTGTCAGCTGGTACTTATTCTTTTATCTTAATTTTTTAAATTATTTTATTTTATTGGCTTATGCTATTGTGTACAGTGTCCTTGAGATTTTTAAAAGCCACTTTAAAAAATAATGGATTATATTAATATTAATATTCTATTTACGTAATGGAAAAAACGTTACTTAAACACATTTGTGCAATTATGCTATTGTAAAGAACTATTACAACAAAATGCTATACAAAGCTTGTTGGTTTTGTAGGATTTTCTTCACATTGCATAATGGTACCATACTATTTTACTATTTTACTTTCATCTGAAGGTCAGTTACAACTACTGACATTCAGAACTCATGTTTTCTTCAAAGAATTCCAGTCACTCTGCCAATGAAAAGCTAAACTCTTAACTGTCATTTTCTAAAGAGCATTATTCTTCTGTTCAACAGGGCAAATACTTCCTTTGTATCAGTAACTAGCAAACAAAACCAACGGTAAACACAAACGGGAAAATGTCATTCTGAAGTGCTCATTGATCTCTGACAAATGCTTCTAGGTAAGATTGCAGTGAAGGTGATGGAGGGTCACCTGACGCCCACATTCAAGTGCAATCTTTTATTTTCCCCCACTTCTTTTCAATCCTTTACATCCTCTGTTCCTTTGTAGCTTTGGAAATTAAAAAGAAAGCAAAATACGGTGTGCAACAGGTCAACAACACTGACCGCTTCAAATAACCAATGAACTCCTAGATAGTTTTTAATTGAAAGCCAAGAATAAGAAGACAAAGTGCCCCCCCCCCCAGCCTTTAAACTCACATATGCTTGAAGACTCTCATAAATGGTGTAAATAGTGTCATACACTAGCAGGTTTGCCTCTAATCCCACCGTCACTGGAAACTGTTGGTGAGTCTCATGTCATCCATTTGGCCAACTCCTAATCCCTGAGAAGGAAAGCTGAGTGGAGGGAGGGGCTGAAAATGTTAGGATTTTAAGAGCTGCTGTGAGGTAAATCTTTTCATTCTATCATTCCCAATATGTGGTATGACAGAATAATGTACTATAAAGATGAAGATGTTAGCTATCTGACTGATTCATGGTAAAATTAGACGGATGTTTGATGGCTGGCCTGAAATAATGAATGATTTCCCACATGAATCAGATATCTAGAAATCATTGGCACTACTGAGCAGAATTGTGCTCTAAATGTTTGTGCTGTTCATCCAGCTGCATGCAAATCCGGTTCCTTTTTGTCCTCATGTAAAATATTTTCTTTTCTCTTTTTCTTGGCCTTAAATTTCTCATTGCACTTTCATAAGTTTAACATTTCCAACAGCAGTGAACTTTTTTTTTTGTTTTCTTGGAGTTGTTAGAAAAACAAAGTCTTCCGTTAAGAATAAAAATGAATTATACATGTAAAGTAAAAATGTTTCAAGACATGCTTTTTGACCTGTGAAAAACAGTCAAGTGTCTTTTTGACATTAGAGCAACTGAGGTCAGAGATTTATTCACTTATTTTTTCTGCAGGGTAGGTGTTTACTCATGCAAATGGGCAGCCATTACTTAGAACAGTGAAATAAGAAAGGCACAGAGACTCCTCATTGAGTTAAAAATGCAGCAGCTGTGATGGGGTGTGTGAGGGTGGATCAGGCTGCAGTTCTCAAATGCAACATGAAAGTTGCGATTACACCACAGTAGTCAATATGTTATGACATTAAAGCGGAGCCCCACGCTCCACTGCAAATTCATTTACATACTTTCTGTCTGAGCAAGGCCAGTTGACTTGTTTTTGCATATTTGAAGCAGATGAGTAGTTCAAAAGAAATGGATAAACTAGTACTTTAGAACTAAATTAGACACTAATGCAACTAAATTACAAGAACAGGTAATATCATTAAATGTGGCATTAAAAATAAATCTAACCTTTTTACAAGTAGATTTCATTTTGGATCAAAGTCATAGAAAGTTGAGACAATCTAGCAGGAGGTTGAGTGACTGACTGGAGACAAAAAAAAAACACGATGCTTCAGATACATGAATGCTGGAACCCCTAGAGAAATTTCAAACTATGTTTTATCTGGAGTTGATGTGTGGCAGGATGGACAGACTGAATAATTATCATCACACCAGGATCTGCATGTCTATTCTGCAAAGAGAGTAGAACCAACGCAGATATCCTCACTCCCTCACAGCTCCCATCACAGCAGATTTGATTGCATTTTATTTTTATCAATACATAACATTAAAATAGATTAAAAGAAGAAAATGGTTACTTATGTTTTACATGTGATTCAGTGGAACGTTGTATATATGTGAAGAGAGTATAGGCCAAAATTGGCAAACATGTAGGACAGCTCCCGCTTTAGGTTTTATAAAATAGCAAGAGATCCTCAACCGATCAAGCAAAAACTGATAGTTTGGTTGACTGCAGGACTGAGAAACACATTTAGCAGCAATCCAAGTTCAAACGGAACACATATGTTCTTTACAGATTGTTAGAAAAAAAACAAAAACAAACAAGTACATCCGCTCAGTAACAGGAATTGGTCAGAAGGTACAAAAGTAACATTCATTCAGTATCATTTTGTTAAAACTTTTCTAAAATATTGAGAAGGCTCTTAAAAATGAATATATTTGAATATAAAAACTTGCACATGAACATGTACCTGAAGTTTTTTTTTGTACAAAACAACTTCAGTGTGTTCTAAAGTAAATGTATTGTTTACTTGCGTTTCTCTAACTAGTTTCAAACCTGTAATACATTTTTATTGCAAAATAAAATAAAATAAAAAAATCAAGAGGTATTGTAAGCTTCATTTTTATATCCATTTATTTGAAGAGAACACAATGAAGATAACCCAAGCAGGAAAAAAACGCTACATAAATCGATTTTTTTTTTTTTTACACAATTACACACAAAAAAGAACAAGAAAATAGATAAATAAAATAGGAAAACTTTGAAATAATGTTGAGCATAGCAAAAATAAATAGCTCAGTTGATTTATTCTATACAGTATTTGCTTTTTATTATATGACAGGTTTTCAAACTATTCTAATGAACAGCAGCTTGTGAGTCGGAACATGCCTTGGCCTGTCACATGAAAACAAGAGTTTGAAGGCCCTATTTCTGCTAAATAGCACGATTGTTTGGTTTTGTGACCTGCTTTGGTTGTCACTTTGGCAATTATCACTGATAAATGAAATTGAGCTTGATGAGTAAAAAAAAAGCGTATCATACTTTTCATGCTTAATCTCATCAGAAACTAAATAAGCCTACAGTGATTGTATCTTTCCCGGATGCTGATTAATTAGGCGTGTTCCAAGGTCGTCTCCCATCTTCTCTATTATTACAGAAGGCTAATTGCAAATGAAAGCAAATAAACACAACGTCTTGGAGCATCTTAAACCATATCATTAAGTATTATATGCTGCATATAGACTACAATTAATTGAAATTGGAAGTTGGTGGATTGCCATTTTGCCATGGGTGTTGTGAGCATTTAGTTGTTTTGGTGGATGTAATTGAGCTTAAAGAACACTTGTGGGAGGTAAATTTGCTTCACAACAAAAACTATAAGTAAAAAAAACAAGAAGCTAAAAATAGGTCTGACACTATAAATTAAATTATGACTTAGCTTCATCATATTCATCATTAATTCCTGATTTATCATGAGTGGCCAATCTAAGATGATCTCAAATCCACATCCGTGCTCAAAGGCTGACATGAAGATTTTTTTTTTTTTTTTAGTTTAACATTTCCTTGTTGAGTGTTTAGGTCACATGTTGGCAAACCAGAAACAAAATAAAGAATCTATTCTAAATAATTAGAACAAAAACTGCTCTTTGTGGTCACACCGACATAATGGTGAAAGCAACACCTCTGAAGTGAACGAGAATCAGAAATATACATATTTTTCATTAGTGCAAAAAAAAAATTATCTAATGTTAAGATACAATTAACACATATCCTTTATTTTGCTTGTAAAATAAAGTGTAAAACAAAACAAATTTGATTACAAAATCTATGTTTTGTGTACAACTCCTGAGTTAGGGTTGTGTCTCACTGGACTCACAAATAGTAGGGAGACACAAAAATGGGTGGAAAAACAAACAAACATTGATTCAGTGTCTTTTATTATGCAGTTTAACCCCACTATCATTTTGCTGTTTTACAAAAATATTACATTACATTAGCACACAAGGACTGTAGCATTCTTTATTTTCTGCTTTGTCTAATTTTTTTGTTGTATTAATTTATTTAATCAGAATTTTATCTCTCAGGTTGACAACCCTCAGTTTTTTTTTTCTTTTTACAAATATTCTAAATTACTAAAATAAAATAAGGCATAGAAGGAGACTTTCTAATGATGTTTGTCATCAGAAACAAGGAGGCATAGATTCTGAGTTTAGCTACAAATAAATAAGCTTGCAGGTTGGATATGTTTGGGTTAAACTCATAAAACTGGATTCATGTACGTTGTTCACCTTTTGGCATAACCCTTCAGGGGTCACCACAGCTAATCACCTTTCACCGAACTGCAAAGGTGGTTTGGTAGAGATTTTTACGCCGGATTCCCTTTCTGACACAACCCCGTATTTTATCCAGGCTGGGGACCGGCACAAAAGGACCCAGATTTGGCCCCCCTTGTGTAGTTAGGCATTAGCATGAAGGGTCTTGCATAATGGATGAAGCTCAACGTGCACCCTGGGAATTGAATCCTGATTTCCCTTGTGCCACTCCTGCACTTAACCAACTGATCCAGCTGCTAAATTGCAATAATGTAAGTATTAAAACAAATTTGGAGCAGTTTTGTGTATAGTTAGGAGCAAAAACTCTTTTTAAAGCTCATAATATTTAACAAGATCTTTAAAGAATGTTAAAACAGATATGTTGCACCCCACTAAAAGCTGAGCTGTTCTCGATCCATGGAGCGGCTATTCTGCTCTAAAGATGCAATGAGTGGAGCTGTAGATCACCATGCTGCCAGTGTAGAAGAGGAGGGGGGGTGCTTTGGAGCACAGAATTCAGAAAACTCAAGGGGCAAAACTTCTGAAATGACTTTAAAGTCATTCATGCTGCTTGTAATTTAACAAAACCCAGTTGGACTTAACTTAGGCCCAATTGTGTTATTTCTTTAAGGTATTTGTGATTTCAAAGTGTTGCATTCTTTCAGAAGGTTTTCCACGATTCCCAAACTGAAATATTAGTTTGACGGACATTTGAAACTGTATTTAATCGTTTGTTTTAAACTCAACTCAAGCTTGTACTTGTAGCTCGTGTCTCTGTGACGTGTTTCAGTTAGGTCTTTTTGCATGATTAGTCCAAATCCTGTCCAAGGTTTTACTAAATTTGCATTTCTCTTCCCCGTGCGTGCGTGGGTTTTCTCCGGGTTCTCCGGCTTCCACCCAGCGTCCAAAAACATGCTTCATAGGTTAATTGGCAACTCTAAATTGTCCCTAGGTGTGAGTGTGAATGGGTGTGTGATTGTGGACATTCTACCCTGCGACAGACTAGCGACCTGTCCAGGTTGTCCCCTGCCTTCGCTCACAAGTGGCCAGGATAGGCTCCGGCAGCCCGTGACCCCAAAAGGGACAAAACGGTTAAGAAAATTAATGAATGCATTTCTCTTTAATTTTAAATGTGAATAAAGAAGTGAAAATCCCATATTAATGATTCTAAATAGCAAAATGAAACTTTTTTTTTTTTATGTAACCAAGCAAAAACTGCTTTTACTGCTTTCTTATTTGCAATTAAACTGCAGGTTAATCCTTGATTGTGCAGTTAAAACATAAAACTTGTGATTACTGGCTTTACAAGCTGTACAAACTACTTTCTCAACAATGAAGAAAAAGGAAGATAAATCAACAGAAATAAAGAAATAAACATTAAATCCTCATGTGTGTGCTAATGCACTGGATGGGACATAAATGCATGCTGGTGAGAAACAGGATCCATTGGGGGTTGACACTCAGTGTTTACTGTAAACCCAGGTGTGCGCTGGAAAGTAAGCAGTGACCCACTCACAATCTGGATGCAGCATGCTTTTGTTAATTGGAGTAAACGCTACAATTACTCCTAGTTGTATAATTCATGAAACACAGGCTTTGTGGAACTGGCAAGGAACCAGCATCTATTACTCAACCAGCTTATCCTCATCCTTCGCAGACTAATAGTGAATATATCCGTGTGCGTGCACAGTAACGTGAAAACAGAACAAACATTTTCTCAGGAACGTGTTGACTTTTCTGCAATTTGCATTTGTTGGGGTCAAAACTCTTATTTTTGTGCTCATATTTTTAAATTTGACATTTTCTATCAGAGATCCTTTAAGTCAGGCCATCCCGTGCTCACACGATGGTAGCATTTTTTTTTTCCAGCTTCCCCCCTTGTCCAAATGGGCACTCACCTCTTGCTTTCAATCAGTCAGAAGGCAGAGACAATCATGATGCACACTGCTACAAAAGATTATCTTTAGTGTCGGCAATGATTGAGAGTCATCTCAGTTGGCATGAGATTAATGAGAGCAAATCAGACTGACAGGCCTGCTCTGTTTAGAGCAAAGCTTGTCACCCCTAAACACTTGAAGGCACATTGGAAACAGAAGTATCACTGCAATCTGGTTCTCACATCTTTAAATTATTGAAACGCTTGCATCCTTCCTTCACAAATCATAGCATTCAGGTTTATTTTTGTCTGATTTCTTCTCTTTTTGTGCATTTATTTTAAAACCTTAATGGTATTAAATTTTCAGTTGCTCCTTTGTTTTTATGCTACGTAACATGGTCCTGAATGCATGCTCGAACGCTCAATTAGACCATGATGTTCACACTGGACAAGCAGGGAGGGGCTTCTACTGTTTACTAGCGCATACATACCACATGCAGTTGGTGCAAAATATCAAAGTGGTGCAAATCAGGTGAATCTTGCTCTAGGTTTGCTTTTTTTTTTTTTACAGCTCTATTTCTACATATGAAAGACTTGACGCAATGAAATTTCGGCTGGGCACAAACCACAATTATTAATTTCTCCTTCCTGTTCAATTTTCAGACGATTAACACTGAATTAAAAGGGACGCCATCCATGAATCGCTACCATATCCGAGTCTCAGTCACTTTCAACGCGTGCTCAATGATATGCGTTTTGTATAGAGTCTGAAAATTGTCATAGAAACTTGCATAGTGATGCACGGACATGATAGTTTTGAACATGGAAGCCTTAAAAGACGGATTTACATGCCTTCACATAGACATTTCATTGAAAACAGTCGCTTGAACGTGTGTTGCCAAAGGGGGGCTGTGAACATCGCTTTAGACTTGTAAAAATAGTAAAAATACGTTCCTCTAACTTTTGAAAAAAAAAAACTTATCAGTCAGAAATAACAGCAGGTGACTCATTTTTGAATTGTTTGTTTTCAAAGCAATGTCTTTGCTGAAAACAGCAATGCAGACATGCAGTTAATTGAGTGTTTGTTCTTTGGTTACACTCAATGCACTTGGGTCTAAGCTGTCCCTCTGAGGAGCTCTAGACATTCATTCATTTTCTAAATCCGTTTTGTCCCTTCCGGGGTCACTGGGCTGCTGGAGCCTATCCCGGCCACTCGTGGGCGAAGGCAGGGGACATCCTGGACAGGTTGCCAGTCTGTCGCAGGGTATCTTTAGACAGTTAAATAATATGTTCAGTTCAATTTAACATTACTGCATTTCTTCCTAGTTTTTAGAAAAATAAGAATTATTGATAGTTCTAAGGAGTTTGTTATTTTTCAGTTATCTTTGGGAAATTTGACCCAATATGAGGCACCATGCTGACTCAGACCCTCAGATTCAGCCCTTGTGGCTGTTCTAAAGTTGAGGTTGAACTTTCAACGCCACCCCACTTTTGCTGACAGGACTTTGGAAGAACCCTCTGCCTGAGGAGATGAAGAAGCAAAATCAGTGTTTTCCTTTTAGTCTCTTCTTTAGACTCATTTTATAGACTTACGTTATAACATTGAAACAGGATCTTGTAGGCTCTTTATAGATGCTTTCTTTTACATTTTTTAAAAAATGCATTTTTTTTTATTTGGTGTTTTACAATATTTTTTTCTTCTTCTGGTTTGGTTTGATCCAATTTACTGTCCAACATGGATTTGTTGACTAGGTTTGTTTTTTAGTCAGAATATTTTGTAAATTCAGTTTTCTTTTACTCAATGACAGCTGCAATCCAGATAAAAAAGGAATTATTGTGTCCAAAAATGATCAATAAATTACGTCCTGTCAGAAAGCATTTTGTAAAATAAATAAATAAATCTACAGATTAGTAAGTACATGTCATGATGGTGACTTTGCTGGAACGTTTGGAGCAGATAGCAAATCAATAATGAGATGACTTTTGCAAGGTCAAGAGCTATTTATGCAACATATATCACAGAGCATGCATGAGAAAATGAAGGGGACAATGGGATAGAAGGGGGTGGAGGTAGAGGGAGAAACGCAGAGGAAACATATAAAGGACTTTAACGACTCATTTGTCTGGCTCCTTAATGAGAGGAAGCGGAACAAAGACCCTGGCTAATATTCCGAAGGGTCTAATTAAAATTAGGTGTGATCCGATGGAGAAAGAAGCCGCGGAGGTGATTTTAGTCACAGCCCAAAAGAGACCAGCTAATTAGGGAGAGTGATGGCCTTTACTTGAAAACCACTGGAGAGTCACGGGGCACACACATTGTCCACATCCCCCTGGCATGGCACAGGGCTTGTTGCCACATTCTGTTCTACAACTGGAGAAAAAAAGGACACTATGGGCAAAGAGACAGACACAGCAGGAAAGAACAAGGTAGTGAAAAATCGGAACAAGTTAGGAGCGGAGAACAGAAGAGAAATGATTTCATTTCCTGTCGTTTTTCACCGCACGTAGAAGGCTCCACGCTATTAATGTTCCTGTTTGGAGGAGGAATTCAGCTTCCCAGGACTTTGTCCTCCTGAGTTTGTCCCCGGCACCAAAAGCTGCGATGACTTCAGTTTTGATTAGGCTTCACTCCAAGCTCTTTGAGGCATGTCACTTTCATTGATAAATAAACATCAATAGCCATTTGTCATTGTGAGCATTATGTATATGAGCTATCAGGTTTTCTTTGATTTCCCAACAGATTGTGCGTGTTCATCTTACCTTTGACATTAAAGGAATCCTGCCTTGTTGTTTTGTATGACACTGTGATAGCACTTGCCTTAATCTTAATTGATGGTGCTGTGGCTCATCTGCTAAAAGCAGCCTATATTTAACTGCTCACGCTATATGTGCCCACTAATAGCAATTGCTTTCCTCCGCCTGTCCTTGGGAAGCTGCCAGGAAGAATGCAAGGAGCATCATCCTCAACGCCACAGCCCACTAAATCATTCCGTAAATAATAAATAGGCATAAAAAGACCACTCGGGTACAAGTATCAATCACAAAAGGTTAATATATGTATCATTCAGTCAAGAATAAGACACTGTGATGATGTGAATGAGAGAAAGACCTTGGTTCAAACTACGACTCAAAGCAGCTCTCTACTTGCAGAGGCACTTCCATCTAATATGACCAATTAGTTTCCTCACCACAGGCATGGAATTGCCAAATGAAGCAGCTGAACCCGTCGTGAGTCTGTAAATAGAGTCCTCTGCTCAGTGTGAGATTCGTGCAGGTGGAGAGTGTTGGAGGGTAAATTATTATAAACTAAAGACCAACCTTACATACTGTCTGCTGAGCCATTTTGAGCATCAAAAGACAGTGGGGAGCCCAGTTAGTAACTTTAAAAATTCACAATAAAGTCTTTTATACAATCATGAAAGATTTAAAGACTTGCTGCTGTGTTTCCAGTGTTCTGTGAAAACATGGAAATAATTCATGCATTTTGGAGCACAGTCTTGAATGAGAAGAAAAGATTTTCAGAACAAAGACAGAAATGGCAAAAAAAATGAATATAATGATCTAACAAACTCTTTCGTTACTCATTCATCCAACCAAAGTCTGCTTTTTCAAGGTTCAGGTCACTGAGGAGCAGTCTTCAGACTTCAAACTTGTCTTCCTGGCAACCTTTTTCAGCTCCTAAGTTGTCCCAAGGCCTGCCGACAGAAACAATTTTTCCAGTATATTCTGGCTTTGCTAAATGGCCTTCTGTCTGTCACACATAACATCTCACTAAGAAGACATCCAGGTGCTACTCTTTTCAGGTGTCCAAACCATCTCAACTGACTCCTCTCACTGTGGTCGTCTGATTCTCCTAGATGGAAGAGCTTTACACCTGCTCACTGAAGAAAACCTATTTTTGCTTGATCCCAGCCCCCTGCTCATGGCCATAGGTGAGGGTTGCAATGACAGTGGACCGGTAAATTGAGAGCTATAACTGTCTATCATGGCTATGAGCTGGTACAAAGTCCCTATAAGATGCTGCACCAATTGGTCAGCCAATCGTACACTTTGTCCCTCCTTTATTCACTTGTCAATAGAAGATCCAGATACTTTAACTCCTCCTCCAGAGGAACTTAAATTTTAACTTATATCAGGCTAGTTGGCCCGAAAGCTAACCGGCTAACCAGTAGGCTGACAAGTTACTATAGCTCTGAATTTTAAGTCACATTATTTTCTTGTTTTTAACCCTTTTCTTTTATTTTACATCAAATAATTGTAGTAACATGCTTTTTTTTGTATTGCTTTCCACAATTCTGGTCTGAAATGGTCTGCAAGTGCATTGTTCACCCCCTTCCTTCTGTTAATAATGTTGTAAATGCATTTTGTGTGTTATTTATTATCATCTGTTGGTTTTTCATTACAGCTATGCAAACAAACGAATTTCCTTGTTGTTCTAATCTGTTGTTAATTTAAAACTAAAGACTCATCAGACTATACAGCAACATTGTTTTAATCGTCTTTCACTTTATGAAGCTTTTGGTACAGCTGTAGAAAAAACAATCTCCTATTTGGTCGATTGTAAAATGTCTTGTAATAGTTTTTTTTTTTTTAGTAACATAGTTGTACAATTGTTAAACCTTTTCTAAAGCTATCATGGTTCTAAAAGTGGATTAGTGCTGCAAAGGTCTTATATGCATGAATCAGAAGTTAAAGAAATCAATGTCATTTTGTTGTTAAGTAAGTTTTAAGTTCCTGTTTTGTGAATGCAGCCTACTTGGTTTTTGGTGACTCCAGGCCATGAAGGATGAACATGATCTGACTCTTTAAAGTTTATTTTATTAAGTTAGTTGCTAGTTAGACCCAAGGCATCTAAGTTAGCATAGAAGACTACAGTTTAAATTAACTTCCTGAAAATAGGTAACATTTGTTTTTTTTTTACCAAATTATGTACACACTACATTGCTGTATTAAAAAAAGTATCTATCTATCTATCTATCTATCTATCTATCTATCTATCTATCTATCTATCTATCTATCTATCTATCTATCATCAGCTTTACGTTTGAATCAGTGGAGCTTTTAGTATTCTCCTTTAACTTTTGACATTTCAAAAAAGGGTAAAGTTCTGGAATTAAGATTGCATTCAATCGGAGGCTTCATTTCAAACTAGAGTTGAACTTAACTGCTTTCAACGACAAAATTTGTTCATACATGAAGTCAGCATGACGTTCCAGTGGGAAGGTGACACTAAGAAAACAAACTTTAAAGCACTCGGAATTCATGAAAAAAAAAAAGGTAGACACATAACAAAGAGTCACAGTAATGTCAACATAATGTTGACATTTTCTGTTTAAAGACCCAGCAGCAATGTGGTTTTAAAGGGTTAATGAATGGAACTTTCTTTGGCATTGCGATTCCAAAACAATGACAAGGAGCATAAAAGTGTCAGAAAGGGTAAGGTAGCCATCGAGGGTGAGGGCCCCGGATGTTGCTAAATGTATACGATGTGCTCACCCTCATTTGCAGACAATGTGCCTCCAGCAGTGGTTAAGCAGATGATGGAAACCATCCAGAGAACATCTAATGCATTGGTAGAGACTTCCTCAGCACGATTTCCCATAACCAGAAAGTTTCGCTGACAATACTTTCGTCGAGTGTGAAATGTTACTTTGCACCTACAGGAGTCCAGTCTTTGTTTAAAGGCTCACAGAACGGTGCTCCACTCGGAAGCCAGTCGAGTGGGACCTGATGTGCCCAGTGGCCGAGATCTGACAGGCTGTGTGCACCACAGCAGGTTTACATGGCCTCCAATGAGAAATTGATCTGACAACCATTCAAGGGTAAATCATTTCCACAAGTTAATTGCTTTGGAAAAAATGAACAGGGCTGAGAGTCTAAGGCATCTGTACGGTGTGGGAGCCAGGTTTGCAGCAGGGGAACAACACTTCTCATCGATTGATCGTTTACGCAATCTGCTCAGTGTGAGAGATGGAGATGTGTATGGAAGAATCTATCTTTGCATATGAGCTATTTGAAATCCACCAATGCCATGCATTCAGAGCAGTTTCATATTCACACAATGTGCTTCAAAACTCAAAAATTCAATAGGCATAATCAGATTTAGTGGATACGTTCAGGCGACTTTTATTAAAGCGCTGCTTTGGATTGATTGTCAATACCGAACAAAATAAAGATGCTTATATTCTCTGCGATTTACCACATGGAGCATCTTTCCCTCTCAGTTGTCTAATTTACACATTGTCCCTGATTAGATTTTTGTATTGTAATAAAAACATGAGTGAACCGCAATCTCCTCTAAGTGACTTTAATCTACTCAGATTACTCCATTTCTGCCACGTGTGAGTATGATGCTGTAAGAAGGGATGCATTTTTATGGATAAGTAGTCAATAACATCAGCATGTTAGTGCCACAGTGCTCCTTGGCCAGGATCCAGCCTGTTAATACCATTACAACTGTGCTGGTAAAAGGCCTGTTGGCTTTGCAAATTGAGCCACTACAGGCTTGCTGGCATCTGATTGGATTTCCTCCAGTTCTGCGGCTGGAAACATGTGTTTCTGCGATCCCCAGAGCAGCTGTCAGTTTCCTGACAGCGGCGTTCCTCTCCACTGGGGAGGGAAAGAACAGAGAGAGACGGCAGAGGGGGACGGAGACGGAGAAAGGCACCCGTGGCTATTTACAAAACATTCATTGTTATATCTGCGCAAGGCAGTCAGGGGGCCCTTCCCGTCCTCACCACCTCTCATTAATCAGTGACAAAGCCTTATTTAAGTGCTTGTTGTCTTGACCTATTCTTGACTGACGTTGGCATTTAAGAAATACCAGCAAAGAGGGCCTTGAAGCCTGGCAGGGAGGGGGGGGTTGCTGTAGGTAGTTGAGACGTTCAGATGCTTCTGCTTAGAAGTTGTCAGTGTGGCGACAGCGTCATCAGTCAGTGAGGAAAGGCTGTTCTCACTGGGCTGATGAGCTCAATGGGTGATCACCTTTTGGGACGAGAAAGATTGAGATATGACGGAGAGCAAAGCAGAGACATGGTGATAAAGGAAAATGAGCAGAAAAGATGAAAAAAAGTCAACCTTTAACAAAAATACAAGTGTGAGAATCAAAGTTGTCCAGGACAGAAATACAGGTGCTAAAATATATGCGGGAATAACGTCACAAGAACATATTTTCATAATAAGCTCCATGAGGTCAATATTTCTGCAGCTGGTAAGTGAGCAGAAGACTGGACGCCAACGATGGATGGAGCTGACAAAGGTCAGCTTCTCACAACTTCCCCCATAGCCACTTCTGTACAGCTGCGCATCTGTCAGCGAGGCTCCATCATTAATGCGCTCCCTGTCAAGGCTATATCACGGGTCAAGTTCAATGGAGCTTACGGCAAATAAAAGCGCTTCATAACTCAGCCGCTTTATTATAACCAGGACTGGATGATTGACAGAAGCCTAAATGATGAAGTGACAGCAGAGACGAATGGGAGGAAAAGAGGAGGATGATTGTGAGGCGAAGTCAAAAAGGCACAATGCAGTTTATAGAAGCACATGCATTAAATCCAGTTGTGAAGAGCAGGAAATGGAAATAAAAAAAAAAAAAAAAAAACATTTGAAAAAGTAGTGCAAAGAGACTAGATCCCTGCAAAGGCTAGGAAATGATCTGGCCGTTGATTTTTTTGAAGATGCAAGGCATGAAATACAAATTTCAGTACATAAAATGTTGACATAAACCCAAAATATATTATGTTTGGATTTATCTCAACAATAAATAAACGTTAAAGAAGAGAAAAAGCTAATCATGAAGTCACTGAATAAATTATTTTTTTTGTAAACCAGAAAAACTAGTTAATTGTTTGGAAAAAACTTACTATATACACGACTACTGTCATTTAAATATCAATAATGTTAGAGGTTTGCTCAGCTAATCCAGTATTGGGGGGGTGAGAGGGAGGGGTTGTGTTTTATAAGTGGTGGCACTGATCCACTAGATGTCTAATACTTTGTCCCCACTGGTTGTTTAAGTACCATAGGGAGGATTTGGGACAACAAACCCTTTGTTGTAAAAAAAAAAAAAACACAAAAAAACTGATCTGTAACTTGCATCCATCCCTGGTTTTTCACAGGCCACTATTTGGCTTTCACCTAAAAATTGGTTGGACGGTACTGCACTGTTTTTTGTGGTGATTCCATTTAATGTATGTTTTTTTTTTTTATGTTTCCCGTCTTCTCAGAGGTTTTTCTGAAAATGCAGCATCTCAGCAGGAGAGCTGTTTGGAAGGGACATGGAGAGCTAAAGATGTGACCCTTTGCAGGATGGAAAACACACAATGCCTGCTTGAATGTCAAAAGGCAAAAACACAAAGTAAGCTATCGAATGGAATCCATTAAAAAGAACAAAGTGCTTCTGAGAACAGAAAACAAACCAGTAAACTTCTTTAAAATCACTTCACATTCCTCATGGCTACCTCGGGAAAACTCCATTGGAATCAAAACCTTAAGTTTCTTTTCCAAGCCTTCAAATTGACCCATGTATTTGATTGAAGCTACCTGCCTTTGACCAGCCCCCTTCTACCAGACTTTAAACCCACCCCATTTCTCTCCTAAACCAATAATCCTGGCCCCTCCTCTATGGGTCCACTCTTTCACATTTTTCCCACGCATCGCTAAATGTTGGTATTTTGGAAACCCTGCTCGTCATCCAAGACTTATTGAAGCAAAGCAAGCGTTTCTGCCACGACTGAATGTCAAAAAGATGTAGGAGAGCAGGAAGGGGGGCAGAAGTAGAGCAAGAAAAACCGAGACAGTCGTGGTTTTGAAAAAGACGGAGAGGGACTGAGGAAAAATCCTGCTACTGTCAAGCAGAACCAAGTCTCTGCATTCAAAAGGGAATTTCGCATTATGATTCTGTAACAGTGTATTGCACACTTCAAAGACCCTATTACAACGGCCTATTAGCATTCATGCTGCCATTCACTTTGCAAGTCCAACACCTGCATCGAGAAAGAAGGCCGGGATTTAAACTGAGGAGAACTGCCAGGAGGATCAAGTCTAAGGAAAAGGATAGTTTAGATGAAAAAGTCAAAGCACCTGAAATTTTATAGATATTGCAAAAAATCATGTAGCAATGATGATGCAACAGAAATCCGCTAAATTTGGTATTATTGCTTTGTTTCAGCCTTTGAGCTGCTTCTTTTCCCTTATAGAGTTATATGTGAATGCTTCCCATAATGCAGCATCGTTATTTTTCTTGCAGTACATTGAGCAAAAAAAAAGGGGGGGGGGGGGGCTTTCTCAGGGAAAGTCGTATCTGTGCTTCAGTAACCAGGGTTTTGTATTGCAAAATTATCACTTTGATATTTAAATGTGTTCACACTTGCAGGTTTTTGCTCAATCGCTTGTGTTTTTAAAACAATATATCATTTAGAACATCTGATTGGCTTCCATCTAGATTTTTGAGCAAAAACATTTTAGTGTGAGATAAGCCTGGTGTCTGAGCTCCAACCGCCAGCCGGACAAAAAGTTAAGAGAAAATACACAACTATCCACAATATGGGTTTAAAATCAGATACTTTTTAAAGTGCACAGATGTTGTGTGGTCTGAAATGTTCTTAAGGTCACATGTGTGTTTCATTTGTCTTCAGAACCTGCTGAATCCCTTTCAGGGTGTGCTGGAGCCTTTTTCGGCGGGAAACACCCTGAACTGGTTGCCATGGCTGCTGCAAGGCCACACAACCAGAACCCTAATCCACACATGCACACCTAAGGGCAATTTAGAGACACCAGTGGTGTGTTTATGGGCTGCGGGAGAAAACCAGAGTGACCAGAGAAAGCCCACGGCCGCACAAAAACATGCAAACTCCACACAGAAAGGGCCCCACTGAGATTTGGTCTGAGGCGAGAGCATTAACCACTACACCACCGTGCAGCACTACAGGTATGTTCCATGTCATTTGTCTTCTGTCAGTCAGAGTTGTGAGGATTTTTAACATCGTCTCCCATTTAGTTGCACTGTCTGACCACTTGGGACTGAGCTGAGGAAGCATGTGAGACTTGCTTTGGCACTGACTTGAGAGCGTGCTGCTCATATTTTGAAACATATTTTAAATTTTATGAGACAAGTCATGTAAAGAGATTGGGAAATTCTGCGTTGTGGCCAGAATTTTTCAACAGCAGCCAAAGCAAAGAGAAAGAAGTTTTTTTTTTTTTCTGTCTTTAGTTTAATTGCACTCAACCTTTTTCTTTACATCTCATCTGTGTGTAAATATTTCCATCTCTTCCTGCCACACAATCCTGGGTCCTGCTCTTCCGACACCTGCCTCAGCAGCTCACGTTTGTTTAAATATGCCAGCCTTTTAATTTTATTTTTTGTGTAAAAAAATTGAAAACCACAAAAATCAGTCAGTCCTGTAATTACCACGACAATGTGTTATTCCAAAAATCAATTATAATCCTAAATTCTTGCAAATTTTGGATTTATAACAGGCTAAAAGTGTAGCAAACTGAATAAACTTGCTACTTGCTTGCTTTATTTGCTGTATCTCAAATATTCAGCCAGAAAAATCTCTGTGTAAAGTCAGTGTGATTCATTTTCACAGTGACTCAAGTTGAATCTTTGTGATGTATGACGACTGCTCTGTGGCGCAATACAGTCTGCTACTTATCTTAGTTTGACTTGTACACATATCAATGGATTATGTCTGTTTTCCAGCAGCCTCAGGATACAGTTTGCTCACTTAAGCATGCTCAAGCCGGCAATGACGGCCTTTGATGTAACTTCTCCCTCTTGCTACACCCCACAAGCTGTTTGCTATGCTTCATTAGCTTTTTGTTGAGTTGACTGCCAACACTTGAAATTGTTGCAGGCTGTTCGCTCCATGAATTTCCAAGAGCTGCCCACAAGCAGATCATGACTGAGACAGAGAAAGCCTTCCATTATAATGGGACAAATGTTGTGCTCACAAAGTGGAGCAACAGTTCACCCTGTGGACTTGGACAACAATATCATTGGGAATTGTTCGGCTGATTATTGTGGCTCAAAAAAGCTCAAACAATCAAAAGAATCGAGTTGTGGAAAAGGCCAGCTGAAGGGAAAAAAATATTTGATTCATCATTTAAGAGAAAAAAAATAAATTTGTCATTTTTATGTAAACATAATTGCATTTATGATTGCAATTATAAACAACAAATAGGAAGAAAGTGCAACTGTCGTCTCATTGCAGTGATGGACGTGGCCATTCAAGCTTTTCTGTTTACATGGTTATGCTGGGAAAAATATCCATCTAACATTTTAGTGTTTATTAAGAAAAACAATAATCTTTTTCATTTAAAAAGCTTTGTGGTAAACATAAAACCCTGCAAAGAAAGAAAGATATACACTGATTTTAAAAGAAAAATGTGTCCAACCAAAAACTATGTTCTGCAAGAAAATGTAGACGTTAAATCCAAAATTCTGACATCCAGAGACAGAAAAAAAGACTTCATACGAGACAAAATGAAAGAAAAGAGAAAAAATATTGTTCCAAAATCTAATAGAGTTCTGTCATTTTCAGATGACAGATACATGTGGAAGAAGCAATTCAAAATCGGCTCAATCTCGGTCACTTTTGGGGCTCAGTAGATATAATTGATGAAAAGAAGAAACGAGAAAAAACTGCCTGTGCGCCTCACAGTCAATGACATTTTATTTCTAAATACTTTACTGCTTCTACTTATAGATTCAGTTTGTGTTCTCATTATTATTTTACTTTTTTTTTTATTAAAAACTGAAGTCTTTATTTAAATGAAATGATCAAAATGGTGTTTTAAACATGTTCTTGTGGCATTTTTCTGATGTTGGAGGACATAAAGAAAATTTAGCTTAAAGTTGTATTTCTAAGTACTGTAATCATTGCAAATAAGCAGAAAACATAAATATGCCACTTGACTCAGAAAATATGCTGCATTGACCACAAGCTCCCTGCTCTGAGCTCTCACCAATGGGGAGGGGAATGGGGGGTGGGGTTGTTCCATGCCAACGGTTTCACCCAAAACAAAGGCAAATGTTTCATGTACTCCTGTCACTCTGCAGAAACTATGTCCTAGAAAACGACACAGATTGTTGTCTAAAAACAGCATAATCATAAATAAAGACCACGGAGAACATCTAGATCAGTGTTTTTCAACCTTTTCTGAGCCACGGCACACTTTAACCTTGAAAAAAATCCCGCGGCACACCAGCATCCAAAAATAAAAATAATAAAAAAATATAAAAAAGGAGAAGCTCATAGTCTGTATTGATCTACAGTCCCTCCATGAGCTCACCTGCATTTTTGTGATAATTGTGTCAGAAAAAGCTGGAAGCTGCAGCTGTTTTTTCTGAAAGATGTCATAAAAGTTAAGTTAAAAGATTCAAAAACTGTTTGATGTGGGTTCTTTGTTGTTTTAAGACGTTAAAAGGGAAAGACTCATTGTGCTGTCACTTTAAAGCAATGCATCATGGGAGATGTTGTGCATAGAACGGCCGGAGATCGCTTCTCTGAGCTTCATAGTTTTGTTCACTTGTTCCACGGTCTGATACCGGATTCTGTGGAAAGCTACACCGCTAAAGATGAGCTTTAACTGGTATTTTAGTTGGAACTGAGAGACTTTACGAGCAGAATTAGAACAAGGAAGTGAAGACTTTAACCACTTCTGATTGGTCAGACTGCTGACGTGTGTTTAAGCTTTTAAGAATGATTGGTGGAGACAGTTAAAGGGGCGGGACTTTTCCAAAAACAGAGCTTAAGCTGCGGCTAAATCACGGTACCATCATTCTTATCAAAATGTCTTTAATAGAATCAAATAAACACAAAGAAAAAAGTATTTTACGATCTTTCATATTCCTAACTACTCAGTGTTTTATCAGGGTTTGTTTGCATGAACACAGAGCTGATATCCTGGAGATGGGAAATGTTTTTAGATCAGTTACTGAGGGCAATTTCCCACGGCACACTAGTTGAAAAACACTGGTCTAGAAAATACGTCAAAGAAGATCGAAGTGGGACTTTAGGAAAATTGACTGTAAATAGTCAAGTTTACATCTAACAGTGAGTTTTTGTTAGATATGATTCAAAATATTTTCAATGACCTCTAGGTTATTG
Source organism: Oryzias curvinotus (assembly GCA_023969325.1). NCBI lineage: Eukaryota > Metazoa > Chordata > Actinopteri > Beloniformes > Adrianichthyidae > Oryzias > Oryzias curvinotus. The sequence continues at coordinate 28,365,005 of CM043708.1, read as the reverse complement.
TTAAGTGCTTACAATGTGACTAATTTTGCTTTGAAGAAACAGAAACTTCAACGGTGTCTGTATTTTCACCGAGAATCAAAGTTAAATCTCATCCCAGATTCCATTGATGTCACCAGGGACCTGCACCAATATCATACAGGACAAACCGATCCACAGAGGACACCATCTCCTCTGTGCTCCACACAACCCTCGCCCAAGAACGTGTGTGTTCGTCTGCTCTTTGTGGACTTCACATCAGCCTGCATTATCTTCCCACAGACCTTCATCCAAAACCGACATACACTCGGACTGAGCTCCACTCTGTGCATCTGAGTCTTGAACTTCCTGACAGACAAACAGACTGGAGTCTGTGAAGATCTGCTACGTCTCCTCCTCCCCGATCACCCTCAGCACGGACTCCCCCCAGGGCTGTGTGCTAAGCCCCCTCCTGATCACCCTGCTCACGCGCGACTGCACAGCGAGCCACACCAGCTGTCTGATCGTGAAGTTTGCGGATGACACAGCTGTGGTTGAACGCATCACCAACAACGACGAGTCCGAATACGGCAGGAGGTGGAACGCTTGGTGGGCTGGTGCAGAGACGCGAATTTCGTTTTATCCCTGTGGTGAAAGGACAATAAAAAATCCTGAAAACGTTGAAAACTAAAAACCCTGACTGCTGCCATCAGCATAAAGTGTTTGATTTTGGTCGTCAGTAGTGGAATTAAACAATGCTGAGCAAACAACAATGCAGCAACAAATGGAGGGAACTGTTGAAGGTCGGTCGCTAAATATTCCACACCGAGTAAAACCTTTACAAAGGATGTGAAGAGAACCACAACTTGACATCAAATTCAGATGTGAAACCGAACATGCATGTTTGTCGCTCCACAGGCTTTCATGTGATAAATATTAAATATTGAAGAAGCATTTTCTGACATGAGTGGAGAGCTGGGAAAAGGGTCTGTAGTCTTACAAGGGATTTTAATTATCACTGTGTGCATTAAAAAATTAAATGCAGCCTGATCATGAAAGCCTTTCAACTCCAAAAAAAAGCTGTTAAAAGTATTTGAGGCAACAAGGAAAATCACCAAAACAAGAACGCCACTAAAGCTGGAAATGATCAGACAACTGAGAACATGGTATTAAAACAATCAAGGTGAGTGAAGTCTGAGAAAAATTCTGAATTTTGGCACAAAATAGGAATAATGAAAACCCTGTGACTTTTGTCAGAAAAGTGTAGGAGAATTTTCATCATAGGATAATAAAACCCCTGAAAATCTTGAGTTGTTTAGGTAATTGCCATGTGACTGCTGCTTATGCTACAGACACAATGGCTTATAAGTAGTACTTTTTTATGGGTAGTTGGTACATTTTATTTTATTTTTTTAAATAAAACCTTTTTGGCAAACTATCAGTGTATTTTAAGATGCTCTGAAGATGTTGTTTAGGACACATCCTGCAAGGACACAACACTTTTCTATTGTTAAGCTGCCACCTTCCCATGATTGAAGAACAATAAAAGCAGAAATACTTTTGACTTTTATAACAAAAAGCAGACAATAACTGAAAATCTCAAAACAGCAGAGTAAACATGTGAAATGTAACAGTTTAGAAACTGTAAAAATGACATAAGTGTGTTCCCAAACATAAATTAGGGGTTTCAGGCTTCAGATTCACGTCCAGGTTGGTTTATTCTCTCAGCATATGTGCTTGCGACTTTTGGGAGGGGAATGGGGAGGAATGTAACCATTTAACAAGGTGAAACAAACTGAACAGAACAAATCACTGTGAACTATGGCCAGGCAGCAGCACACAGTAATCACCCGGCACCGGGAACAGATATGGGACCTGGCACCGGACACAAACACACACAGGGAGAACAGTTGGATGGATCAATATGGTTCCTCAGAATAGGAGTCACTGGGTTTCAAGACAGATTGCTCTCCTAAATGGACGTGAACGTCTGTTCAAATGCTTCTAAGTGTTAGTCAGGCTTGGTAGACTCAAAACAAGAAGTTTTATGACTTTATTTCTAGATTAACGTCCATATTTAAAGACCCACTTAGAGGAAATATGAGTTTTTGATGTTTTAAACATGTTCTTGTGGTATTTTTCTGATGATGCAGGACATCAATTATGAAAGTTAAGTTCACAAATTGCATTTCTGAGTATTTCTTTGTTCACATTGTTGTGGATTAAAAGCAGATGAGAAGAGCTAGTTTAAAAAAAGGATTTGTAATGTAGAAAATATGCTGGGCGGGTCACAAGCTCACTGCTCTGCTGTAAACTAGCAGGGGAGCGTAATCAGAGAGTGGCCTGAGAGTCCCCTGCCCCTCTATGTGAGGGACAAGGGAAGAGGGGGCGGGGTTGCCCCATGCCAACAGTCCCACCGGCAACTAAGGGGCAAATATCTAAAGAACTCCTGCTGCACTGCAGAAATTATGTCCTTGAAATGACAAGATTTTGGGGGATATTTTGTCTAAAAACGGCATAATCGAAATTGAAAGACTACTGGGAACGCTTGGAAAATAGTTCAGAAGAGGATCAGAGTGGATCTTTATCATGCTTCTAACTCATAATTTCTTATAAGCAACTTGGAGAAGTTTTGCGTTTAAATAATATGAATTACATGAAATCTAAATGTTTGAGAGCATTCAAGTAATATCTTTTCTGCTTTTGACAGAATATAAAGACGTCAGAAGCCTTCAATGCATCTGTTGCACCAAGAGAAAAAGACAAATGTCATAAAAATAGAACCAGAGGAGAAAAAGGGAAACAAAAAATCTGAAAAAGTAACAGGGGATTTATGGCAAACCTCTAATGAGTCTACTCTCAATTAGTGCCACAGGAAATCGATGGCAACCCCAAATTCTTGTCATTAACAAATGAGCAGACAGCTCACCTGTGGGACTCGAGTTGACAAACTGCTGCTATGACATGTGTAGCAGCCTAGCGTGTGATCAGAGGTGTTGCATGCCTCTTCCACTGAGCACAGCTTCCTGCTGAACACTGTGTGGAGACTATACATTTTAAACTATTTTTAAAATACATTTGTTAACTTCCTTTACTAAAATAAAGGTAGATATGTTCAGTCTTTCTCAAATTCTTTTTTTTCTTTTATGGTTTTCTTAAGCCGTCACAAAAATTCTCAGTCCTCAGTTATGATGGAAACACTCTGAATGACTCATCAAGATTTTCTTCCAGGTTTAACACATTTCTTACAGCTTTTATTCTTCCTGTGTGTTGTTGCAGTAAAAAAAAAGGCTACATTCCCAAAACACATGACCTGTTTTTTTGAGGGGGAAATGTTCTACCCAGGCTAAGTCCCATAAACAAATCAAATTGGTGTTGTGAACTCAGTTATATCAAAACCACATTTTCTCATTTTGACTCACTACGTCATTGATTTTACTCTTGCCTTTTTGAAGGTTACCTATCCATGAAGGAATGTCCAGGTTTTCCGTTTAAAAGTTACTTTGTGAGGTGGTTTAAATCCCTGTGTGTCATTTTCTCCTATAAGTTCAGGATCAACACTGTTCCCACGCAATCAGATGATGAGGTTTTTTTCCTGGTGAAGATGATTTCTGAGGTCCTGACCAAAGGCTGAACACATTTTTTTTTTCTTGGATCCACCATAACCACTTGATATTTGACCATGGAAGACATGAATGCTAACATGTTATGCACATCAGTACATCTACAGCTGGAAACTGAAATGACATCAGGAACTCCAAAGGTCTCAAGGAAGTGAAACGCGTAATAACTTTTTTTTTTTTTTTTAAAGATATAAAACCAGTACAAGAAACTATGTGATGTCACAAGGGTGCTTTGAAGATTAAAGTTAACTGTCGTCACATTCAACATTACAGTAGGTACTTTCATGCTGTCAGACGGCACGATTTATTTTCCTCCGGATCAGTCGGAGCAGTCGCAGGCGGGGTACGGCCTCTGTTTGTGAAGGCTTTGATGCGCCAAGTGCCAGATTGGAGCAGCCTTAAAAAAAAGGACAAGCCCTTTGACTTTGATGGATTTTGGGCAATATTAGCCAGCGAGCGTGTATCCCCCTAAGCTGTGGTGGAACTGATCGAGGTTGACCAAATAATCTGCCAATTCCCTCCCCAGAAATGCAGAGACGACAAAAAAACGTCTAAGTCTCTCAAGCCCGAGTCTCCGAGAGCTGGATCAGCAGTTGTGTCAAAACATTTCTGGAAGGAGCCCTGCGCTTTAACTTTAGAGGAGATGGTGGGAGGACTTGCAATTTCATGGTTTCACGTTTAATTCATGTTTAATCACACAATCGTTTACGGCGTCGCAGAGTGAGGGCTGATAGAGTGTGACAGTATCATTAAGGAGTCCTGATCAGATGACAGCATCGGTGTTATTATGCAGCCTGAAATTAACTGTCGCATCAATCCCTTAAAGCACTTATTTACTACTCAGGTAATGAGTCAACACTTAAGATTGTTTCCATGTTCTTCTGTTGGTGAACCACGTCAAGGGATGGCCTTGAAACTCCCACCACTCAGCCACTCATCTCACTTCATGAAGCTGCAGGCGTCCGAGCTCCATCAATGCTGGAATAAATTGTGTCAGGGTATTTCATTTTTTATTATTTCTTTATTTTTTGAGGAGGGGGGGGGGTCTAGTCAATATGGTTTATGAAGCTAAGATCTCCTCAGGTCACACGAGAGCAGGACATGAAAGCTGCCTCTACTTCACAAACAAGCTGTCTCTACTTCAAACGGGTGGCAAAGCTGCCCCACATTTCTTCTCTTTTTACTTCCAATAGCCGGCGCCGCTAATGGCCGGCGGCTCCCTCCATCTCCTCCTCCACCTGGCAACAGGAATCTGCTCGCAGCTGTGGCCAAAGGTAGTCTGAAGCATGACAGTACGGCAGCATGAAGCGTTCAAGCAGCAAACGCTAGACAACCACTTTTCAAAATAGAGTCAAATATAGGTTTTACAAATGCAGTCAATTTAAAAAGTAAAATTACGTTTGTTAGTTTTTTAACAGATTGCTTAAACGTACCATGTTAATTAGTAATAATACATAAAACTTTATTTGTAAAGTTCATTTTCAGTCTAAGTGTAACACTTGGACTAAGCACACTGACCTACAGAAGATGCATGGCCGGCCCTCCCTATACGCGAATTACGCAGCCGCGTAGGGCCCCCGTCACCACCAGGGCCCCGAAGTGGCGAAAAAATGAAAATAAAAAAAGATCCAAATCTGGCAACCCATTTCATAGAACTTCCGTACCAACGTGCGCTTTAAAAAGAATGTTGCCTGCACTTTAATGATCCCCCCCCCCTTGAACACACCTGAACCAATCTGGCAACCCAAATAATGACGTTACGCCACTCTTAGCAACGATTGGTCAACATCCTTGCATCTGAGCCTGTCACAGTGTGCATTTACGAGCGGATTGTGTTTCAATAAAGTTGGGAAAAAGAAAAAAAACGAGCACATTTAGTCACGCTGATCAAAGCGACAACAAGAGAACTTCATGCCAAAGAGACTTTATCCATCAGGAGCTGAGAAAAGCAGAAGAACTGAAACATCAATCACAAGGTAAGTTTGGAGGATGTTGGGCCGTATTTTTACATTAATCCTGCCTTTCTGTGCAGCTGCGTGATTTACGTAAATACTAATCGATCCGAGGTGAAGATTGCACAGAAACTTTATCATAAACGACCCTGTTTGTCATTTCCAATGGAAAACTCGAAAATAATTCTGATATCCAAGTTTCCAAGAAGATGAGGACAGACATGAGCTTCTAAAACGGTGGAGAACAGAGAAAAGTAAATAATGACAGACAGAGGTATAATGGCTGATAAATGTTTTTACTCACGTTATCGCAGTGTTTTTCAACCTTTTTTGAGCCACGGCACACTTTAGCCTTGACAAAAATCCCGCGGCACACCAGCATCCAAAAAAAAAAAAAAAAAAAAAAAAACTCAGTCTGTATTGATCGACAGCCGCCCCCCCCCCCCCGCCCTCCGGAATCTCACGGGCATTTTCATGATAATTGTGGCAGAAAAAGCTGGGAGTTGTAGCTGTTTTTTCTAAAAGTTGTATTAAAAGTTAAGTTAAAAGATTCAAAAACTGTTTGATGTGTGTTCCTTGTTTAAAGACGTTAAGAGGAGAGGCTCATTGTGCGCTAAGACAGTCGTTCTAACCCAATGCATCATGGGAGATGTAGAGCCGTAAATACGCCGACCGCAGAAAGACCAGCTTCTCTGAGCTTCATGGTTTTGTTCTCTTGTTCCACGGTCTGACACCGGATTCTGTGGAAAGCTACACCGCTAAAGACGAGCTTTAGCTGGTATTTTTGCTAGAACTGAGAGACTTTTTGAGTTAAATCTAAACAAGGAAGTGAAGACTTTAACCACTTCTGATTGGTCAGACTGATGACATGTGATTCAGCCTTCAAGAATGATTGGTGGAGACAGTTAAAGGGGCGGCACTGGTATAGCTAACAGGAATAGCTGCAGCTAAATCGCTGTATCTTCATTCTTATCAAAATGTCTTTAATAGAATCAAATAAACACAAAGAAAAAATAATTTTATGATCTTTTATATTCCTAACTACTCAGTGTTTTATCAGGGTTTGTTTGGATGAACAAAGAGCTGATTTCCTGGAGATGGGAAATGTTGTTAGATCAGTTAATGAGGGCAATTTCCCACGGCACACTTGACCATCTCCCACGGCACACTAGTGTGCCGCGGCACAGTGGTTGAAAAACACTGCGTTATCGTATTGTTTCATCGTTTTGCTAACACACATAAGTGCATTCTGCATTTTCTGGTTTATGTCAGTATAAAAACTGCTGTTTATCTGTTAGAGACAGTCAGGTATTCTGACTTTTTCAACAATGTCTTAAAATCTAGCATTGGCATGAAATATGGAGAATCAAAACTGCCAAATACAAATTGGAAAAAAATGTTCTCATGAATGAAAAACAAAATAAATGTACTAATTTTAAAATTATGAACATACAAAATAATAGATAAAGAAGTGCATAAATGCTTATATTTCCATTTATACTCAAATCATTGTTCACATTTATTATTTATAAATGGGTACATTGATTTCTTATTTGTATTTTGCAGTTTTGGTTTTACATAATGAGGATGTTTTGCACAATTTCTTCTGCTCTCAAAAAGTATAAAAAAGTACTGGAGGTGGTGCAGCGTCCACATCCCATAATGTTCCTGACATCACTGAAGATGTCATCTAAGGTCATTTTAATAGCATGTAAAGTCATTTAAAAACAGTGTCTGCATAAACCCTTTTTTCATAAACAGCAGCTGAAGAGTATGGAGCCCCAAACTGTTCATGAATAAATTAATAAATATGACCTCATGCAAATATACAATCAAACAATAAATCTCTTATAAATATATAAAAAGATCTTGAAATTGTGAAAAACCTGCACACTGATTTTAAATGAGCCACTAAACTATTATTAGTATTCTGCTATAGATATTTTATTAGCTTTATCATTGATTATTGTATAATAATAATTCTTGTTTTTTAGCTGCAGAAGAAACTGTTGTTACCACATCTACTGTTGGAAGGGAAAACATTTGACTGTTTTAGTTTTCACTGTTTGCTTTTATTGAAGTTCTGTGTCTCATGTTCCAGAGGCTCCAAGAGAGGCGTGAATGGAGGAGGAGCTACTGGATCCAAAATTCCACCTACTTCAAATCCAATACAGCTGAAGTCCAGCTGAATGGCCAACCACACTCTCTGATCCAGTAAGAATGGATTTGGTGCAAAGACGTCCTTTTCAGACTGAGAAAGACTCTGACTTTCCAAAACCCCCCTCATTGAGCTGTTGTGTTCTTTATTTTGGATTGTTTTATCGTTATTTGACTTTCTATTAAGTTGCTGTTTTTAATAAGTTGGAGTTTTGTGAATGTCATTTGTTGAGTGCCTAATGTTTCATTAAAAAATATATGTCTATATATATACATTTGTCATTCAAATTTTTTTCTTTGCATTTAAAAATTGTTTGGCACCACTAATTGTGGATCCAACATGCAGACAATAAATATACTGTGTTCAATTCTTCAGCAGCAACAATAATTCACAAATGTATTCATAGAGAGATCTCATTTATATTACAACAACAGTTGTGTTTTTTTAAGCTGCTGATCAGTTAGAGGGCCCACAAATTACATTTCGCTTAGGGCCCCCAGAAGACCAGGGCCGGCCCTGAGAAGATGTATTTGTCTTGAGGAGTCAAAGAGTGTGTGAATGAAAGTAGGATTGTGCTGGCACGACATAAAACAACAACCGGTGACCCGCTTATTATAACGAGTGTTCGGGCCCGCCACAATAAAAGTCAGCCGAGGTGTTGGTTTTATTGCTGATTGGGTTGTTGGTCACTAGTCTGGGTTACAAAAGGTAATCTTATGTTTATGGGTTCATTTGCATCAAATCTGTCACAATCCAGTGTATTATAATGTTGATTCCTCACAAAAAAACAACCCCACATGGAACGAAATGCAACTCCTTCAGAGCTCGAGTCGTCTTACTTCCAGGTAGCAAAGTGAGAACAACTCATTTTTCATAATAAAATTGTTCTTTAGTGTGACAAAGGTAATATATTATCGTATATATGAATATAGTTTACTCTGGAAGTCTTAAGAAAAGCATGATATAGGCCCTTTATAGGCAAATTAACACAAAAATAACAAATTATTTATATAAATAAGCTAAATAAATATAATAAAACAAAGAGGTGCAATACTTACAATTGTCACAAACCCTAGATATGTTTAAAAAAACAACAACACACAATTCAAAAATGCAGGAGTTACATGTGAGAAAGTGAGAACAGGAACAGATGAAAGCATTTACCAAAATACAAATTCAACAAAATCCTGAAATGAGACATTTCCTCACTTCAAAATGTTACCCACTTTGAAATTATTTCTTAGAATGAATGTGGTTTAAAGATATAGTATGTTACTTTGAGATAAAAATAACGTTTTAAAACTGCAATTTAACTAAAAAAAATTAGTTAAATTGCACAATTGTGATCCACTTTCTGAAAAATGAAACATCTTTCCATTGGTTTTCTTTTAGTCAGTAAATGATAAAAAAGAGACATTAGTGGTGAAAGGTTTGTACAGGGTTGAAAGCATGTTCTGCCTCAAGTCAAAGAGCACTTTTCTGCTGTGCGGTCGGCATCCCAGCTACCCGTCATTCGGGCAGAAATACTCTGAAAACCCAGAGCAGGTAACACAGGGGCCGTCCTTGAATGCCTCTTAAAAGCAGGAGTTTGCGTTGGACAGAAAGGTCGTGAAAGTCCGGTCTCTCAAGCAAGATTTTTCAAGACTAATGTTGTGCATGCACAACTGCTGGGGAAAAGTCAAGCATGTTTTACACTGCAAGAAAACTTCTATTGCAATTGTAAGGAATTGGAAATTCCCACGTGTCATTGTGGTAATATTCACGAGTCAACTGCAAGACAAAACCCATCATGTATGAGGTTCCATTTGTGCCAAAAATATGAAAATATGTTTTTGCGTCCACTGTCTATGCTTTGGCTCCATTGTCTATGTCTATTAAGCAAGTTCATTGAACATTGGTGCATGTCTATGTACTACTAAGCAATATCTTTTGCATGCCCATGCTTCTTTGATCATTACTTTGTTTTTGCTTTGTGATGTATATGCTTGCTTTATGCTTAAAACTTTGCATTTGTCTTTATTATTGTCGTTTCCCCGTGTCGTCTCATTACGGCATCAGAAAAGACCTTAGCAACCGTTGCTAGTGTTGTTTACGTCATTTCAAAGTTTGTTTCGTCAGGAAATCCTTACCAACTGTTGCTAGTGTCATTGGCTACGTTGTCTCCCCATTAGATCTTGTCATATTTCAAATTTTGCCAAAGTCATCAGAAAAGTCCTTTGTACGCCCGGTAACTTGTGTCCTGTACTACCACGGAACGAAATTCTTTTAAAAAAAAGAAAAAACCTTTATTGACATTCCTTCAAACGCACATTGCCAGAAGGGGGGGGGGGGGGGGGGGGTGCATGCGTACAACGGTTTCACGTTCCCGTTTTAAGTTATTTAGCGTATGGCTTCAATTAAAGTCTTTTGAAAAATAACTGCTCTTTATATCCAACATGTTGTTACAAATCTGATAGATAAACGAGGAGCAGAGGCGCACAAAAGGACATTATACTGGTTCCGAAAGCGCCACTTCGTGGTCAAATAAATACATAATTTAAAAAGAAAAGATCAAAATCCAGTTAAAGATTTTGGCCCGTCTGCTCCTCGTTTATCCACCCGATTTGTGACAACACGTTTGATAAAGATCAGTTATTTTTTTAAAAGACTTAAATAATAGTTTCATCTCCAGATTTCATTGAAGCCATACCCTAAATAACTTGAAACAATTGGCAAGAGTCACTTCCGGAACATGAAAGCGTTGTATGCTTCTTCCTCTTTCTGGCAATGCGCATTTGCGGGAATATCAATAAAGTTCATTTTAAAAAACGTGTTTGTCATGGGTAACGCTAGCGCCGGCTTTAATAACCTTTTCTTTTTCGTTTCGTGGTATTACAGGAAACAATTTACCGGCCATACAAAGGACTTTTCTGACGTCTTTGGCAAAATTTGAAAAACGATATAACAACACGACATGGGGAAACGTTGTAGCTAACGACACTAGCAACGGTTGCTAAGGACTTTCCTGACGATAAAGTGAGACGTCAGGGGGTAATGACAATAACAAAGAAAAATGCAAAGTTTTAAACGTAATGCATGAACCAATGTTCAATGAACTCGTTCAGTAAACATGGACAATGGACCAAAGACAGACAGTGGACACAAAAACATGTTTTTGTCACAAACAGAAGCTCATAATCATGTGGCCAAACCCCTGACTGGACCGCAGAACGTCTGCAGTCCAAACATTCACTGGCAAAATAATTAGGACGTCGACAAAGAAAATCTTCAATGTCAAGCAAAAAATGGATAGAACTCCTCCTCTTAAGTTCCAGCAGCTGGTCAAGGTTTCTTAGTGTTTGTGGATCATTTGTGAAGCCAAGAAAAAAAAAAGGCAATACTGAAGAGTTTCTGAGATTCATTTTCAAAGTAAGGTGATTTTTTATGACCTCTCATGTTGTCTCCCTTTCAATTTTAATAAAATATGGTTCATTTTATGCAAATTATTATTTTGTTTTATTTATTTCTCATTGAAATGTATGTTAAAGAAAAACTGAAATATTGAAAAGACAAATATTAGAGTCAGGAACCTTATGAGCGCCTCAATACTGAAACTTGCTTGTGAACCTTTTCGCCAAACTCCCAATATTTCCTGTTACCTCCACCTCTCTGTTGGCTGTGTAATTCCATTGACCCATTTTTATGTGCACTCCAATTTCCTCCAAAATAATTCCAGAATATTAAATATACTTTTTGGGTCAGCACAAAGAGCCAAAATATTTCCTAAACCTAGTTTTGGGTGCTGGCTCCCACATTTGTCTTTGGAAATGTGTATAATCTATTGAAGTGTCTCCTCTCATCACCAGCTTTGTGTCCTCAGGTCTTTCTGTGGTTCCATCTACCCCTACCGTCATCAGCAGCATCCTGTGATCGGGGTGGGGGTGGGGTGTTTATAGTCACCATTTCAGAGAGCTCCAGGTCAGTCTCCAGCTCCTTCAGATGTTTTTTTTTTTTTTTTTTTTTTCCTGAATTTGCACCAGCTCCGATTGAATGGATTCTTTGGGCCACATCCTGAGGCATTTCAGTGTAATTACTGAAACATCAAGTTATTATTACACATTTTCAGGACTGCTCACTCTTCTTTTGCTGTTATCACAGATATATGTTGGATTTTCCCTGATTTTTTATGTAGAAAACAGCATCCAGAAATATGCCGTACCCTTTTATGTTGTATATCAATAACATTATAATTATTATGACCTGCAATGCAGTCTGAAACCTCTGAGTTTGTTGTTTTGTCACATAATAACGTACAGCATAACATTTTCCATATTTATAGGAAATAGACTTTACCACATACATGTTCGGGGTAATGTCTCTTTTTTTTTTGACAGAACTGCATTTGACATTTCTGTAGCGAAGAGTCGCCGTGGCAACAGACACACTATACGTTGACTCATTTTAGTGGCTTTGGATCAGGATTAAGACTCAAGTCCATCTTTGTTCTTCAAAATCTACCACCTCAGGTTTTATTTATTCATTTTTCCCCCCCCTTTTTTTTAGCAGCAGTCCATGCCTTACGTTTGCTGATTATAAGGTGAGCCCAGGTTCTGACTGATCAGCTGATCCAGGTAATCAGCAGCAAGTAAGAAAGAGCTATAAAAATATACCAAGTAAGGGTTAGCAGCAAATAAGCAGCTTTGGGCACCAACAGTGTTGGTGGCAATACTTCTAAAGATTGATGTAACAGCTAACAGAAATGGATAATTGATCATAAAGTATTCAATGACCAAAGTACCAAAATTACTAAATTAATAATTAAATCAAAGTATAACACATAAAGTAATTAAATCATACAAAATATGTATGTATAAAAAAATAAAAATGCAGTACAACTATTATCAAAGTACAGTTTGAGGGTCAAAGTTCAAGATCCTAAAAAAGACCCCAAATCCCCAATAAACTCATTTAGAAAAGCATTGTTTTTATATTATTTATGCAATTTATATGCTCACATAATAAAAAATGTTGTATTTATTTTCAACAATGTATGGGTTAAAACACCTTCAATCTTTAATTATGAAGATTTTTATAAACAATCTCTAATATTAAAACCTAATTTGTTCAAAATGTAATGTAGAACTATGATGTTTGAGGCTAAAGGCTCCCATCTTAGTAGATATGACTTCATGTCTTTTCCCTAATTTAGCAGCAATGGCGAAAGTTTATTATCATCCTAATAAGGTAATATTGAACTTTTTTACTGTTTATCAGTAAATGTAAGACTGCCAGCATATCTAGCCGATACTTGAAAAGAAACCCTGCTGTCCAGTTTTTCGGTTAAAGTACCCGATTTCATTAATCAGAACCTTTCATGGCAAATGGATGAATGAGATTAAAAGATGGAGGAGGACTTGTGCCTCAGCTTCTCTGCTTTACTTCCTCTTCTGTCAGGCGGCTCTGTGATGCAAGTATTCGCATGCATGTCCGTAGTCACTGTTTATGCATTTTTGTGTGCTTATTTGCCGGCACACGGCACACGTCTCCTCCGCCTGTCTGCCACCCTAGTCATCTCCCTCCCCCACCGACCCCCACCCACCCTACCGCCAATTTGACTGGAACAGCAAGTGCAGGCTGGGCAGGCTTCCAGGAGCCGTTCTAAAGCAGCTGAATATTCATCTTCATTAGGAGTATCACCACCCTCGCTCCGTCCAGGGCTGGATCTTTTTAACAAGGAGCAAGTGCTCTAAATGGAATGTGTGTGTGTGGGGGGGGTGCTTTGGGGGGGTCAAACTCATAAGAATTGAGGGAAAGTGCTGAACGTGTGTTTTGTGTGTTTTCTCCAGGTTGTGTGGGCAGTCTCTTTCCCCATCCATATGAGTTTTTCCTCGTCTCGTTTTGACACATCAGGAGGAAAACCCGAGCGAAGATGACAGCAAACGGTTCTGGAGCCGGAGCCTGTTCACCACCAACCGGAGAGAACAATGCAGGACCATCAGGAGCTGACAAACCCCTCCAAATATGCCCAATGTTTATGGTCATGTAATCCTATGTTGATTCTACCCAATTCACAGGTGTGAAGCATTGCTCCGTGAGAAGAGCGATGTGGGAAGGAACACGTCTGTCTCACATCTGTGGATTGGTGAAACTGTTTGGTTGGGTTGGCCAGCTGCCCTTAAGTATAAATACATAATGTAAATGGCGTTTGGTTGTATAGCGCTTTACTACTTTCTATGAAGACTCCAAGCGCTTTACTGTCACAGTCCCATTCACACAGTCACACACACATTCACTCTGCTGGGGGGGGGGTTCAATGTCTTGCCCAAGGACACTTTGACACATCAGCAAAAGTGGGCTTTTGTGAGAATGTGGCAGAATGCCTAGATTAGATTAGTTTAGTTTAGCAATCAGCCATTGAATTCCATGACTTTATCTTCTTTATGATTCACGTCTATTACACATTTACCGGTATGAAGCACATTGAGATGACTATTATAAATAAAATGTACTTACTTAATTATTAGTGTTGTACATATTGGGCTATACAAATAAAAATAAATTGAATTGAATTAAATTGAATTTGTGTCTGAGAGTTCAGACTTTCAATACTAAAAACCACAAACTAAGGAGAGATGGTTTTGAACCATACAATCATAATATTCAAAAGATATTGGCTAAACTAAAAAGACTAAACTAAACTGGGCATCCCTGCCTTTAGACCCTCCTTCTCAAAGGAGGGCAGATTTAACCCTGTGAAAGGCTAAATGTGCAAAGTAGTCAACTTTCATTGTTTTACAAGTATTATAGATGTCTTAAGTCTGTAAAACCCCTAACTATACAGTCACAGGGCTGTCAGCATTGACTGTATATGAAAACTGGACTGAGTAACGTTCCATACAGGAAGTACCCGTTGGCTAATAGAAATCAAAATCCCATAAACTTCCATAGAGAAATAAACAGCTATTACATTCTGCTGGTCAAAGTCATCATTCTTGCCCTGATACTTTTTTTTTTTTTTACATTTCTTGAAAATCTTGTTTTCCAAGTATTTTTTCTGTAGTGCAAATTGTTCAAGTTATTAATTGTTCAGTTGGTTGGAGCCGGAAGTAAAATGGGTGACATCACACTCGCTCAGTCCAGTTTTTCATGCAATTGAGGGCTGTCACTCAAAACTATTATAGATTAATAAAACCTGAACACCATTTGGCTTGTGACTGTATTAAATATTCAGTTCCACACTTTATCATACTTTCCATACATTTGAGTTTAAACTGTGTGTATCAGAACTGTAATAGGCAATAATATGAATCAAATGAGGCATAATAAAATTGTCAGCCACCGTTTTTTTTTTTTTTTTTTCTTTTTCATATAAACAGCTTGGCTTGATGAAAGTCTTTGCTGAAAGGCATTTCTAAGCTGTGCAGTTTTTTTTTTTAGAGTGAATCCTCCTGCATTAGAGAATCCTACAGCATCATCAAGA
The DNA here is from genome assembly GCA_023969325.1 of Oryzias curvinotus. Classification (NCBI taxonomy): domain Eukaryota; kingdom Metazoa; phylum Chordata; class Actinopteri; order Beloniformes; family Adrianichthyidae; genus Oryzias; species Oryzias curvinotus. The sequence continues at coordinate 28,349,858 of CM043708.1, read as the reverse complement.
AGTCAATAGCTGTGAACCAGCTGAAAAACACTGGAACAACAGCTCAGAAATCCAGCATAAACCTGTATGATTTTGATGCCGCTTTTGTTATCACTTTTCTCTCAGTGGGGCAAAGAAACAGTTTTTTGAAGTGTGGCTCAGAGAACGTCTCAAACTCGATTATTCTCAGCTTTTATTTTCTGCTTCTTTACACTGTCAGATGCAGATAAAAGCATTATAACCACACAGTCAAGCATTCTATTACCCCCCAAATCAATGAGAGTGCATCTTTCCACAAACACTGTCTCCTTTGAGATCCAGTAAAAACCATGAAAAGAGGACCCAGCACTGCCTAGCAATAAATGTAAAACACGTAAAAAAAAACTGTATTAAATGATAAGAGGGTAAAGACATGACGCATGCTGTCACTGAACCAGCAGACGGTTGATAAGAATCAGCGTAGCTGCCTGCAAAAGACGGCACCTATCAGGGCTGGTTTTGAACCTGAGGGCAAAGATGTGTTATTGCAGTGTGTGTTTACATCTAACCCTTCCCACAGAGCAAACTGGAAACTTGAGGTGCTGACAAAAGGCCCAGAGCGCAGATGTTTTCAACCAATTACATCAGATATTTTCTTAGTGTTGAGTGAAAAGGGACCCGGCTTTTTTTATGCTGTTCCCTGATGATTATTAGATTCTGTTTTGAGTGTCAGCTTCAGTAAAGCTTTCATTACATAACATGATGGAGATTTTGTGCTCAGCTGATTAGGCCTGTCTTTAGTCTATACATAGAGGTGCAATTACAAGAAGGTTAAAAATGTTGTGACACGCATTTATGCTCCTTTCTGATTGTATGTTCACCTTACAATTACCAGTATGATGCTCATTGAGACGACTGTTGTGGTGAATTTGGGCTATACAAGTAAAATTGAATTGATTCAGTCTTGCAGTCAACAAGGTAAACAAAGCAATAGTTTAGATAGTCACTGATGTCAGAAGTGAGAACTCTGTCTCCCGCTCTGGTTCCCTAAATGCACTAAATCTCCCAGCAACCCAAACTCACAGTTTCTGGATGACACCTGACTGTCATTTGCAATCACACTATTGTCTGAGCAGACCGGATTTTCTGACCCTGTTTCGTCTTTAACTCCGTCTGCCTGCCCCGACTCTCGTCTGGATCCTGACTGTTCTTGTTGTTTTTCAGATACTCATTATTAATCCCTGCCTGCCTGACCCTGCTGAAGCTTTGTGGACTTTTAGCTGAGCTAATAAACTGTCTGCCTGTTTTGTAACAAGTAAATATACTTCTTTGGTTTTGCTTCTGTAAAGGAAATGTAAGACTTACAACACTTGCTTGCTCTAAAAACTGCAGGACTTGTTCTCGTCCCCGCTTTTTTGTCTCCATCTTAGACTTTGCCTGCTTAGAAGGAATTTTCTGCTCCTCAGTGAGCAGCCTTTTCTATCAAAGTATGATAGAAATTGTCTGTGACAACCGCCACTCAAACTGAGCGGCCCATAACAACAAGAGAGCCAAGAACAGGCTTAACACTATTTATAAATCTCTGAAATGGCAGGGATTGCAGAAAAGTGTGAAGGAATAAGGGATGGAGGGTAGGAGTTGGTACGTTTTCTTTTTTTTTTCCACCCCAAAGCTTCTTATGACCTTAGTTTTCCTCCAGTCTAAACATAGTTTCTGACTCTGCTCATCCAATCCAGTCCCTTCCTCATAACACGCATGCATTTTAATCACTGCCACACTGCACCACTGCTGTTTGTGTTTAATGGGAAAAATCTAAAAGTGTTTGCTTTTCTGTCCTTTCCTTAATTCCAAGTTCTGATTTTGTGCTCGTCATCTTTTTGAGCATAAATGGTTTTCACAGCTTGGGCAGAAGGGTTCATTAATTTTCTAAATAAAATATTCCCAATAATACTTTGATCTCACGCAATGTAAACTCTACTCTTGACTTTAAGGCTCCTAACGCCTCCAAGAGCACAGCGAGCGTTCAGTTCCACAACATGCAGTTTCTAAAAGTCCCACAGGATTAACCAGATTATTAAATCACGGCTTTAGATAATACCATCAGTTACACTTTACTTCTGAGAACAGATGTATAAAGCAGCAATATGGCAATGCTGTGGCTGTGCTAATGATAGCAGCAGGCTTTTCCTCCAAATAGGCAGATGCAGTGAAGTTTGAACAGCTGTCAAACGAGATGAGCTTGACGCAAGCGCCTGCAGTGGAAACTCTGGGACTATTTCTTGTAATAAAGCGGCCTACGTGGCAAGAGGGCACACCAAGATGACAAATCTCACTATCTGACACTTTCTGTGAAACACCTGCTGCTTGTTTGAGGTGAGGCTACGGGTTTACGGGATTTAGAATTTCATCAAACTCACCAGAAGCAAGTGATGGAACTGTATATCCAAAATAACTAAAGACACTATTCACCAATCGGTCAAAAAGCAGCTTTGTGGCACTGTGTTGTTACTTCTGAGAACAAAACATTTATTTTAGTATTCAACTTTTCTTTTCCCATTACACCACTGCATGTTATTATGCACAGGTGTCTCTGGACATGTCTTCTATTGATCAACTCTTTTAAATTATTGCTGAGCAGAATTTACTTTCACATGATCCTTGGAACAAAAAACAAGCAGAGAAAATGAATAGTGAGAGAAAAGTTTTGAACATTCAGATAAATTCTTTTAGTTTAAAACAATAGCTTAAGTGGCCTTATAATTACCCCCCCCCAACAAAAGCAACGTTCAAAGAATCAGATGTAAAACTTTTACACTTGCGCTGAAGTAACTATGCCATTCCCTAACTAAAAGGTAATTAAAGTAATTTCCATAATAAAGGACTTTACATTAATGCAATTGGTATTTATATTGATACATACAATAATTAAAAAAAAAATAAAAAAATTCATGCAATAGAAGAACTTGGAAATAGGGGAAAAAAAATAGTGCTTGTAAATGCTTGTAAAAAAAAACTTTTTTAAATGTATTTTTTAAATAAAATACCAATGTTTACTACTCATATTAATGAAATTTTCACTTTGTGAAATTGATGGCATCATATTCCTTGTTTAAAAAAAAAAAAAGTGAACATGTCCGAATTATTTTTTTTAATCCAGGGCACTACATAGACCCGCACCACATAGTCTTTTTAGTTAGGGATTAGGGTGGGAACTCGGACACAGCGTTAGACTAAATTGGAATATTTTACAATATATACCTAGTGAGAATAAGTAGACTTCAAGTATACTGATTTGATTTTAGTAGATTCTTGTAGTACACTTAAAAGACTTTTTTCTTAAGATAAACATGCACTGCTCCAATAATAATTATCAACATTCATCATTCAGTGGATAAGTGTTCAAAGTCTTTGCTTAAACATTTTTTGTGTCACCTTCATTTTGTCAAACATGCTCCCTCTCATGATTTGAGAGGATATTTCAGTTTCCTTTAATTAAGTGGAAAAAAGTCCTGTGACCTTATTTACCATTCTTTCTTAAATAATTAGTTGGTTTGAAACCTTCTCTGAGGGCTCAGACATTTTATAAACTTTGTAATGAGAAGTTTTATGTTCAGCTTGAAACACCCTCTTCCACTCCCTTTATCCGTCCTCCTTTCTTCCTTGAATATAAACTAAACCTTTATTCAAACGTGTAATCAAAGTAACCTAAATGTCAGCTTTGGAAGTTGAGAATGTCAGGGCTAATTATGCGTTCAAAGACTAAATATGAAAACATAAAAAATAGTTTTCTACAATCTTAATGAAACTGCCAACTTTGCTGTAAAAGTGCAGAAAACATTAATGAAACATTTTTGCATCAACTCAGTCACCTCAGCTTTTTCCCCCAGCACGGTCACTCACAAAGATAGGTTCTATTTATATTTGAATGAGTTTTTTGTCTGAAGGCTTCTTACAAACAGAGGCTTTAATGTTATTTGGCTTGTTTTTATCAGAAGACTTTGATGCAGAGTTTAAAAAAAACAAACAGTAAATCAATGTCAGATACAGCAGACATCTATGGGTTGATTTCTATGTCTGATCCAGGGGCAGAACTACAGGGGAGCATGGGGGGGCAGCTGCTTTATTACATGGGTCAAACACATTTCACACACCTAGGTGTGTGACAGCTAATGGGACTTTTATTTTTTTAAGTCAATATTTGTATCATTAATGACCAAGAATAAGAAATCATCAATGCAAGCTTCTGTAAGGATTGCAAAAAGAACAAAAACACTATTTTTGAATGAAATAAAAGCATTTTTTTGAAAACTGTTAGAAATACGTGTTTCTGCCCCTTATATTTTTAATGGCTTTCCACCCTGGTGTTTTGACACCCCTCCAAAGTCTTCTACCCCAACCTCGCCCACGATATAAAACGTTCTGGTTCCGTCCCCATTAGATTACACTAATTTAATGGCTTCAGAATGCAAGATTCAGAAATCTTCATGGCTTGGGTACATTTTACAGATAAAAGCTTTATCAAAATGTAAAGAATGAATGTATGTTTATGTTTACCCAAATACTTTTGCTTCATTTGGATTCTGTCTGTCCAAGTAAGATGGCGTTATGTCACAGACTGAGAGCACAATGGGAAATAGTCTACTTCACTGTCTCTGTCTCCAAATGTAGCTTTATGAATGCGGTATTTGGCCTGAAAATTCTAAGTATCCACTAAATCAAAAACAAACAGGCTGATAATGCTCCTATAATTCTTGATGCAGTGTTTTTATTATACTGGGAATTCACATTAAATCCTCCTTTGGACAAAAATCGTTCGGTGGAGTTGTTTCAAGTTAATAAATCTGAATGGGCCTCAACACTGGTAAATTCAGCCAAACAGAACAGAAGTTTGACTGAAAAATAAATCCTCCGGTTGATCATTGTTTTGTCTGTGTTCTCTTCTGTTGGGCCATTTGGATCAGGTCAGTAATGAAACCAAATTACAGCCCAGCAGTGATAGCAAAACTTTGTTGGTTTATATTGTGGACTCAACCACAAACTGACAGCACTTAATGGAATAGCCAGCATCTCATTTACCACCCCTCTTAACCTTTAAAAAGCAAAAAAAAAAACTAAACAAAACAGCATTTTGGAATCTATCAGTTCAGAGAAGACACAGGGGTACTAGTTTGTGTTTAAACAACAAACCTTCCAGTATGATTGATTGTGCACCTTCACCAAATTCTCACTGGATCACCTCTAAAATAAAAATGCTAATGAAACTGATTAGAATTTGCTCAGATGAAGGGAGAGCTTACAGCCTTACTGAAATCAAGCCCTCTGCTGACAGAGGGAACGTCAGACACTCCTGTTAGCTCTTCTGGAGGAGGTGAGACTGACATGCAAGTTAAAAATAATGTGATGGTGCCCATTAAGAAACTATCCTTGTCTGGCATATCAACCATTCGACAAGCAGCGGCAAATGAGGTATGGTGGGCAAATGAAAAATCCGGTTGTGTGAGTGGTTTAAGATAAGCTTATGGACAATAGGTCGAGAAGCAGAGGCGCTCTTTAGTGTCATGTTTTAATTGAAATCCTGTCAAAAGGAAATACCGAGGTAGATTAGACTTTCAAGAAAACATGATGAGATTAATTACTTTCAACAGACAAACAACTTTTCCTTTCTTATTTAAAAAACTGATGGGTAAACTGCTGCTGCTGACATGCTGATCTGAAAGAATGAGCAACCATCAGAAATCACAATCAATGCGTTAATAATAAACAGCCATTTTTGCTTGTAAAACTTAAAAAAATCCAAATCTACTTTTATCATTTCTGCAAATATTTTTATTTTGCTTCTTTCATTTTGTCAAACATGATTTTGATTCAGTAATTTATAATTGTGCTTCTCGTGTTGAGTTCCAGTTTGCACATTATCCAATTCCCTCATTTTTTTGGGTCTTTGTCCACCATCAAGCACTTTGAATGATGCTTTTATATAAAAAAGTACTTTAGTTTGATTTGATTTGATCAAGAAGTGGCAGACAAAGACAAACAAAGTGAGAATACTTGACATTTGTAATCATGTGTTTGTCTTTAAATCACATCTTTGTCACTGTTTTTTGTTGTTCACATTCACTTTTAAAAACCATTATAAGAGTAATAAATATTTTGTAATTTAATTGTATCCTGGAAAAAGTATATATTAAGGACAAACAAGTGTGAACCAATCTAGAACAAGTCAAACTGGGCTACAACCATTGCAGAACTCAGCGACACGAGTTCTGACGAGGACCAGGGGGCGGGAACACATTACACCGCTCTTAACATCACTGCATTGGCTCCCTGTGCGTTTCAGGATTGATTTTAAAATTCTTTTAATGGTTTGGTTTATATATGTTTTTATGGTCTTAGGCCTTCTTATTGAAATGATATTCTTTTAAGTATGAGCCCTCACGGACCCTGAGGTCCTCCGGTGCTGGCCTCTTAGTTGTAAGGTGAGGACCAAAACTTATGGTGAGGCTTCGTTCTGCCGTTACGGTCCTTGTCTGTGGAACAGCCTGCCGGAGAACCTCAGGGCCGCAGAGACTGTAGAAGTTTTTAAGAAGAAGGCTCAAGACCCACCTTTTTAATTTCCATTTTAGTTGATTTTAACTTCTAATTTATTCTATTAGTTTTAGTATAGGCTTTTTTATGTATTTAATTTCATTTCATGCATCTTATTCTCAATGTTATGTTTTTATATACATCTTATGTCTTTAATTTTAGCATCTTATCATGATTTTAGCTCCAGTGTTTCTTGTGGGAATCCTTTCTTCCAGGGTTTGCCTGGCATTGTCGGTGGTTATTGCTGCAGTTGTCACCCTTGCTGGGGCAGCTGGAGTTTAACTTTGCCCCCTCACGGCTGTGAAGTGGACCCCGTTGCTGTCCCAGTCTGGGTGGGCAATGTGGCGATGCTCCCATGGCCAAGCTGGCTCCTGGTATGAAGAGATTCCCAAATACGGTTTCCTCACAGCAGAACCAAGCCTTACTTGTTTGTTTATTTCTTTTTTTTATTTCTTTAAAGTTACATAGTCATCATTTATTGTTTGTGGGGGCCATGGGTCATATAATTTAACAGAGGGGAGTGGGAAGGGTGAAGGGTGGGTTGGGTTTTTACTGTAATATTGTGTGTTTTCTGTTTTTAATGTTAAAGCGCTTCGAGCTGCGCAATATATGAGAAGCACTATTTCTGACTGCATTTTTAGTCATGTAAAAAAAATCATTTTATGACTTAAATTTGCAGAAATGTTTATCTCTGTCTTGGTTAATTATTGCATCTTGATTTTAAAAAATAATTTCTGTTTGCGGACTCAAAAACAATCCCTCCGATCTGAGGAATCAGCCAGCTGCAGGCTTTGCAGTGCTGCTGAATGTCAATAAAGTTTGATTTGATTTGATAACATCTAATGTAGAAAGAGAAGAGCCAAATGGCAAAGATTTCGATTTAATGTTGCAACCCTCGATGATCAGTTTATTGTCCTTTCATGATCGAAAGGACAAGACCCCAAATTCAAGAGAAGAATTGAGTTCTCTCTGCTGAGTGGCTGGCCCTTGGCCCTTCCTTAGGGACAGAGTGAGGAGCTTGGTTACCTGTGAGACGATCAAGTGGAGCCGCTGCTCCTCCACATAGAGAGAAGCCCTGAAGCGTTGATTTGGACATCTCCTTCAGAAGCCTGCTGGATGCCTCCGTAGGCAGGGATTGCAGGCATGCTGCCCCGGGGGGGGGTTCCCTTAGCAGAACTTAAGAACCTTCAGCAGAGAAGGGTGTCTGGGCATCTCTGGTTAGGCTGCTGCTCCTGTTACCTGGCTCCACAAAAGGAGAAACAAAATGGATGAATGCAATGATGGACGGACACCAGCAAAGTCTTTCAGCTTTTATGTATTTACATCAGAGTTCATTTTAATTGTTCTCAAAGACCAACTCTAATGAAACGTGATTTTAACCAGTTCTTGAGGCATTTATCTGATGATGGAGGACATGTATATAGAAAACCAAGATTCAAATTGCTTTTCTGAGTATTTCTTCTTCTGTTATGAATCAAAAACAGATGCAAAATTGCAATTTCAGTAACCAGCAGGCAAATGTTCAAATCTGGTTTAGAACCAACACAATACAAAAAAAATGAAGCAGCGTTTTAAACTGTGCCCTGTGCTGCAAGCCCAGAAAAGAAGTGTTCAACACCTCCTGCTTTGATTCTGGAAATTCTGTGACCCTGCCAGATTTACTTTTGGACACTGCAAAATCTCCCAGGCTGTGCGGACTCAAAAACAATCCCTCCGATCTGAGGAATCAGCCAGCTGCAGGCTTTGCAGTGCTGCTGAATGTCAAGGATCCTTTGAACCATTTTGAGTTTGCTGTGATGGGTATTGGCAAACAGCTTGCCTCTGTGAGTAAGGATAACCTTCCATTTGATCAATCTTGCACCCGTCTCCAAGACTATACCCTCCAATAAATCAATAACCTGGATGTGTTTGTCATGGTGCTTTCCATTCTCCTGGTGCCCCTTTCCATGCACCTCATCCTAAAGCCCCCCTCCCTCATCCTGTGTCCCTCTGCATGTCATTTCTGATATCCACATTCCTTTCTTCTTTTACATCTTGTTTTTTCAACCTAATTTGTCAAACATGATCTAAAAGCCTTTGCAAATTGCGTCGCCTGCTAATTTGTCATGATAAAGTAATTCTCAGTGTTTGTCATCAAACAGTTCTTCACACTTGGCTGCGTGTTTTGCTTAATTTTACAGAGAACAAAGGAAACTCTGTATACATCAGCAAGGGAGATGCTTTTTTGGGGGGCTGTGAAAAGCTGCAAGACATGGAAAACCAAACACTCGGGGAGTTTAATTGGGAGTTGGGACAAGTGGCAATTTATCATCAAACAACGAAGTAATACATGGAAAACAACAGGAGTTAGGCTGTTAACGTTAATATTTTTCCATTAGGATTACTCCAGCCAGGAGAAAAGAAAATTTGCTTTTAATTTCATGTAAGAACAGAATCATTATTTTGTAATGCTCACAGGAACAAGCTGTAGATGCTGCAATTAAGTTTCCTGAGCTGAACTCTTCTGGTGCCGCTGTGCATTCCTCACAGGACTGGAAGTCGCCTTTTTGACTTGCAAGACTCAGTTGGGCGGCGGAGTGGTGGTGGGGGGGGAGGGTCTTTTCAAACATTCTTACAGAGCTTCAGCCACAAATACCAATTATTAATTAGAATCTGAAAATCCCTTTGAGACTTTGTGTTGGTACATGAAAAAGTAAAATGAAATGAAATAAAACTGGATGTCTTGTAGCTGGCAAACAGCAAGTTATTTCAAGGCCTTCTTCGATGCAACGTGTTCTGCCAAGTTTCCCCAGGAGATCATGAGATGGGTCTTCATATTAGGGTTGATATAACTTCTGACAACTATTTTACTGTTTTATTTATATATATGTACTATGTTCACACACAACAAAATAGAAAATGCAATATTGATCACCTTCCTTGGTGAACTAAAGTTAATCCTTTAGCACCTGAGATGTCACCAGCGACATCTAGATAACACACGCTGTTTGACATAACTCTTGGACCGTTTACGCGGTTAACGTGAACCAGCTGATTCTGACGCAGAGAACAGTCGCATTGCACAGATGTGCAACACATCAATAACTGATATGCAAAACGTTACCAGCGTAAAGTGCGGCTCGACAGAGCAAATCCGCTTTTTTCTGTGACATAATTCACTGGAGTTACAGTAACTGCGGAGGTTGAAGAGTTAAGGTAGTCAAAAGGATGTCAACACTGAAGCTGAAGACCGGGTGTTAAAGGGTTAAATTCCACTAAGTTCTACAAACATTTGGGTGTGAAATGTGGAGAACACAAAACCATTTTCAACGCCACATTTAACTCCTGGAAAACCTGCATGATGTTTGTCAGTCTTCCAGAACATCCCAAACATTCAATCCAAGGTCAGATTGTGCAATCTTAAAGAAATAGAAGTACTTCATCTTTATCCCTACAAACCTCATTTAGCATGATAAATATTGAAGATCACGTGAAGATGATTATTCTACTTGCCTTAGAATAGAATAGAATAGAACTTTATCAATCTCAGAGGGGTTAAACTAGATCAGTATTAAAATTGGTTTCATATCAATATAATTTAATCCCCCCCCAGAGTAAAAAGAATGTATTTAGAATACATTTCTTTACCTTCAAATATGTTTCCAGATTTAGATGCTTGTCAAATAGTTTGCATTCTTGACAATGGTGCTGTCGAATTAATGACTTGTTCCTGTCTTCTCACTGTAAACGGCTGGCCCGGGACCAGAGACGCTAATTTCATTTTATCACTGTGATAAAATGACAATAAAGATTCCTGATTCCTGAATAGAATTCAAGCGTTAAAACTTCTAGGAGACTCTGCACAAATAAGAGCAAAGTTAGAATGCATAGTTCTCAGGTAAAAAACAAACAAACTGCAAAACCCACCCATCCACCCATCCACCCATCCATCCATCCACCCAAGTTGAATGCCTTTCAGGGTCTCGGGGCTGATTTCCCCTGGTTCGTTTGGGTTGTGTCTCAGTTGTGTTGTGTTGACAGAAAAAAATAGAGCTTTCACTAATTAATCAGAATGTTTACATCACATCTGTGTTTCACGTCCGTCCCTCTACAACACAACGCAAGCAGGAGTTCTATTTTCGGTCTGTTTACCTGACAAAAAGCCGGGGAACCAGAAATGGGTTTCAGAATAAAAACTTGCGTTATACTTTCGAAACAAAACTTTATAAGACTTAAATTCACATTTACATACTTGCACAAAAGACTTGTTTTACAAGGACTTAGGAAGGACAGGGCTTGTTGTTTGATTGTTGAAGTGTTAGATGAGCAAAGAGAGCGGGACAAACTACTTGACACGGGGTGGCAGGACAAACCACTGCACCGGGATCCAGGGCAGAGGGGGGACGAACCATAGACGCAACAAAGTCGATGTAAATTAATTGACTCCTCAGGCAACGCAAGGGAGATGCATCCCAGATAGAACCATGTAAATTCAGGGTCAGGGTTGCTGGAGCCAACTCAGAGATTAGGCAAAGGCATGGTACACCCCCAGACAACTCACCAGTTTGTCGTAGGGCCACATAATCATACACTGTCCCACCTAAAAGCAAAACCTTTCTAAAAATACCAGTTATCATTGACAGTGAAGCAGCCATTGTGTCAACACTTGAGCATTTGTTTACCAAAATATCCAATTTGTTAAATGCTGGTTAAGAACAGTCATACAGCAGGGCAAAAATAATACAGTAACCAAAACAGATGTGAATCAATTATTTCAAAAGCCAAGTCAAGACCTCAGCTAAAGTAATAGAGCTGAGCACAAGCAAAAGTTTGAAATTCTTTGTAAGCACTTTAAAGAGAAGTTTCTCCACAAGCATTCAAATTATAAAAGTTTCATAAGAAGTAAAAGCCTCTGTTCAGTGATGCTAAAGGTGGTGTAGCAAAAGGCCTCACTTTGATAAGTATATTTAAAATAAAAAAAGTCCATAATTGCACAGCACCTGACTGAGCATATCTGCACTTTAACTAGCGCTTTGCAGTTAAAAAAAATCCCAGATGCAGAAAGAAATTAAACATCTGAAGACAAGATGTTCTAACAGTCTACTGAATATTTATAGAAGTTCTCTCTTCAAGTAGTTGTGCTTTGTCTGGATGAGCTGGGAGACAGCTGCTGGATGTTAGGCTGATTAGTCTGTGAGGACAAACGGGCAGGAGTGTGGAGGCAAACTGCTTCTATACCTTCCCACTGACTAGGTTTCAGATGTGCAGATGTGTGCTGAGGAGTCTGGTGGCTCACCTGTCTTCTCATGTGCTCATTCCAGGGTGTTCGGGCAAATGTTTCCCCGGGGGTCTGCACACAAATTTAAGGTTCTGGGAGAGACCATGCTGACAAAAGGACGGGGGTTATGTTTGGGTTTTTGGTGTTTGTTCAACAAATTTGCAAGAAAGCCTATGCTTTACAAGTAAAATGTGAACTAACCTTTTGAAGCCATTTAATGTGGATATCTCACATGTATTGCAATATAAATGTACAGAAAAAATAAAATAAAGAACTGGAAAAACAGAGCAGTATAGCTCAGGGGTGTCCAAATCCAGGCCTTGAGGGCCGGCCTCCTGCTGGTTTTCCAGAAATCCTGCCTCATCTGCTGTTGATTACCTGGACCAGGTGTGTTTAGCCAATAAGGAGCTTCAACGGCAGGTTGATTGGAAAACATATAGGAGACCGGCCCTCGAGGCCTGGAATTGGACACCCCTAGCTCATCAGACATTCGCCTCTGAGTTGTGGGTGGGACCTTTGGTGTGGAGCAACTCCGCCCCCCTTCCCCTCCACATTGCTGAGAGCTGGGAGCTTATGGTCCACAGCGTATTTTCTCCATCACAAATATGCTGTAAAATTGTCATATGGCATAAAAATGCTATTTTAAGCTTCATTTCCTTAATATATGCCCTCCGTCATCAGAAAAACACAATTACATTAAAATTACATTAAAAACACAATTTTCCATGGAGTGGGTCTTAACCTAACAAGTTTTTAGGCCTTTGCGCTGAAAATAAATATAAAAGAAAACGCCAATTTTCTTTTTGCACCCTAAAAACTGCTCTTTTATCCCCACCAAGTGACAAACATTTGAAAGTGGATTTATAGCCAACATTCTCATCCTTGTTGCATTTTACTTTTGCAATAGATTTAATAATACCTTTTAGGTGAATGTTGCAGTTCATTTGACTCTAAATCAGTTTATTAAAACTTAATAATAAACAACATTTTCACAATGGCTATAGAAAGAAAAAGAATATAAAAGAGGCAGTTTGCATAGAGCATATTTTGCTAGTGGCCTTCTGGTGCTTTTTTCTGCAGAAAACATCACATAGGCTGCAACTGAATGAAAAGAATTACATTTCCAGTAAATATCCAATGTTGCATTCACTCTCCTTCATTGATCTTTAGTGCCTCTCTTTAGCTCCGACACATAAGCAACACAGCTCCAGTGACTAAGGTTAACCTGAGCTATCGACCTCAGACCTAAGAGTGAAACCTAATCAGGCCTCCTATTCTGTTTGAGGCAACAATGTAACTATATTTACCATGTGTAGCAACATGGCAGTGTGCCATGCTCATCCTCTCATAATTCATGTCACTGTGCGACACTGCACTCCGTCAAACCTGCTTATAACGGCTAGATGGGCTTTTTTTTTTCTTTTTTGGGGCATGAAATTGCAACGGTTAGTTGAGAAAATATTCTAAGAAAGATTTTAAGCAAAAAAAAAAAAAAACTTTGAGATTTATTTTAAGCAAATAATTCTCCCCACTTTGCAAAGGAGATTCAGACGTCAACACAGATTTGTGGCTTTAAAGCAGAGACGGTTGTTATTTGTAGAACACAAGCGTAAGCTGTGAGCTGCCACGTCTCTCTGAGCTCACAGGAGATCTGCTTGATGAGGGTTCTCATTTCTACAGCTGTCAGTTAAGGTAACGGCGCCTGAAGCAGTGGAGGCTGATAATCTGAACGTTCTGGTGGCGGTGGAGCGAGGAGCGCGTTTGAAGGCTGTCACAGCCGTGGAGGTGAGGCAGGTGCCACCGATGGACTGCTGGACACGTCCTGGCCTACGTACTGATCAGCCCTGCCTGCCTGAGCATTGGCGAGCCTTTGTGGATATTTTTCTAAATCAAAGAATCTTTAAAACCAAAGTGACTAATATTCAAATCATATGTCTCTTTATTTATTCTACTTTTGTTCTGTATTGCATTTAATATTGTTAGCCATTAAGCATTTGTTGCTGTGAGATCAACGATAAGTTGTAGTGCAGTCGTCATTTTCTAAATGTGGGGTTTAAATCAAGTGATACATAAAAGAGAATATAGACTTAACATGGCTCAGGTATTTGAAAACTGCAGCCGTTTTACCCAAACTTTGCAATTTTATGACCACACATTTCTATTTTGTTTCTTGGTTTTGTGGAAATCTGCAAAAATCTGTTTTAGTGAACATAAACAGCCCCTCTGCCTCTCATTCCTGATCTTTATGCTTCCCTGGTACAGAAAGATGCACACGGTGTTAAACTCCGTCCGTTTTCCTGTTTCCTGTCTGTGCTCAGTGTGTAATGTGTTGATGAGAGGAACTCAGAGAGGGAGAGGAAGATGAAGCTTGTCTGGAGGGTACAATGTGCTTTATGTTAAAAAAGAAAACACATTCATCAAAACCAAAGACCCAATTTTGGATCAAACTCAGAGAAAATACAGCACCAGGATGTTGCTGAAGACATAACTTTAACAAAAATTAAATCTTGATCAGTCAAATAAAAACATTATAATATTGTTTGTATTATACTGAATCAATAATCTGCTGATTTCAGTGCATCATCAGATCTTTAAACCCAAAAATTATAAATTAAATTGTATACATCTTATATTGTACTTATTTCTTATTCTGAAATCCCTGGAAAAACGTGACTTTTTGTTTCTCCCGTCTGAAAAATAACTAACTAAAAATTGAAAATAGGTTCATTATTTTACTCGAGCCAGACTTTCACTAATTGTGTGTGAGCCTTTGGCTCACTGAGAGGCGCCAACCAGAACGGGCACAGTTCCATTTGTCATTCTCTGCTGTCAAAAGAATCAAATTTGTCCTATTTAATATTTGTTGTCGGGAAATGATTGCTGTTAAAAAAAAAAGGAATCTAAAATTAAGATCTGAACTTAAATGTCCTCAGACTAAGAGTGAACTTTAGATTCACAAAGCAGAGCAACTTTGAACACAATGAACAATAAAATATTATTGAAATGACTGAGTTGACTGCTTTACTCTATGTCATCTAGACTCTTCTACGCTGTTTTAAAGAATCTCGATTGACATTTTTTAGTCACACATCATTAGCTACATGGATATTTTTTTATTTATAAACTATGACACTTTTTGAGAAAGACTCACTGATTGAAACCGTGAAAGTCAACGCTAATGTTTCACACTTGGAAAAATAAATCAAAGCGACTCCGAGGTGCATTAGTTTGAAGCCGTTCCTCTGGCTGGACTATACAGAACTGCTGAACAACAATAACATCACAGAATCAAAGCAAACCCTGGAATGGAAGGGAATAATGTTCCAGGCTTTTCTCCTGTAGGTCTTCTCTATTATGTCTTCCACTCCAAAAGATTTTGTTCGACAGGAAAAGATGAAACCCGGAGTTGTGCACAGCTCATATTTAAATAAAAGTATTCACTTTGATGCTAAAGTTTGTTCTGTTTACATCCCCTCCTCTGATGAAAGACTGCATTTTTTCTGCATAGCAATTATCAGAAAATGAAAGAACCACTGCAATGGCTGTTGTGTTTTTGGTGTTTTACACATAATTAAAATATTAAGAAAATTAAGCTCAAACTATAATAATTATTTCTTTAATCAAATCCTTCTGAATCAGGAGCAGACGAAAACATTTGTTTGAAAAGAGCTACTGTGTTACGTGGAAAGTATGCTGGATGTGCCACACGCTCCCTGCTCTGCTCCATCCACTTGTAGACGACCAAGTCGCTGTCTTCCTCTTCTAATTTGGGTTCTGGCTCAGACCTGTATATCAACAAAATTAAAATAATTATTAAATATTTGAAAATGGATCAAAATTTGATCGGAGTGGGATTTAAAATCCAACTAATGTACAGATTGTATTTTTGCTTTTTTGGTCAACTCTTACAGTTGGGGACAATGTGGGGTCACATTCAATTCATTTCAACAAAATGTATTTTATTTTCAACAGCACACCACAGAAATCATTTGGTGAAAATGAAAGAGAATCTCTTTTATTATTATTTGATCAAATATATCTCATAAATAAATGTTATAAATAAATAAATACATAACATGGTTGACACCCTCAGAACCTTTTTTTATGTAACCCATACCTAACATCCTTATAGTTCATATTGTCTGATGTTTTTCACTGTATTTTTATTTAATGTAATAATTAAATCAGAATCTTTACTTTATTTCTCTAGATTATTCCATGATACCCTGCACTGAAACATTTCTATCCTTCATTTTCTTTCTGAATTTGTCTGTTTTAAAAATCTCATGTCCTGCTAGGTTATAACTTATTGCCTTTTTTTAACTTTTTTGTATTTTATATGGCAGACGTTTTTAGTTTTTAAAATGGAATGATCCACTAAGTCTTTCAATTTTTATATTTTCTACTTTAGAAATAGTGGTGTAGATGGGTCCTTATCCTTATTTGTGATGATTCTCATTGCTTGTTTCTGTAGTTTAAGTATGGGTTTTATGCATTTCTTATTTGCTTTTCCCCAAATTTCTATACAGTAAATCAGATATGGCATAATCAATCAGTTATTTATAAAGTATAATGATTTTTATAATTCTATGATAATTAATTTTTTATTAATGACTGTTTGACCTTGTGCAGCAAATTCCTCAAGGACGTCACGACTGTCTTTTGCAGTACCTCTACCCCCGACATTGAAGTAAAATGCTAAAAATGTAGAACAGAACCCAGACAAAGGTGAAACAATCCTCCCAGAGTTTAGGGTTAAAACATGCTGGAACAAATTTATATTCTGAGAATTTGGTATTTTCTTTCCCCTCAGTGAAAAGAAGAAAAAAATATGGAAAATTGAAAACTGTTTTAAAAGGGGGATTTTTTTTTTTTACAGAAAAATTGAAAATAACAGTCGGCAGCTCTTTTGGCTCATATTAGGCCTTGAGATAATTGCAGAGCAAGTTCATCTACATTAATGTGCACAGCATTGTTGAATATTGTTGAGATTTGTTTTGTATTTCTCTATTAGGTTCTATAAAGAAACCTGCAGAGCAGGCACTCCTAATTAGGCTTTTTTAAACGAGGTGATAAAGAGTTTCACACAAAAAATCTGACATCGGTAACGCTTATAAAAGCTCTTTTTGTTTCACTTCCCTAATGCTTTTTGTTGTAAAGCCACAAATGTTCAAGAACATGAAAAAAAATGTATTAAACATGATAATGGATCTGCTTATAATCATTTATACTGCTTAAAAGTGTACTAGGCAAATGTAGGCTGACTGCACTGATTCGAATAAGATATTTGTTAAACTGAGGGTTTACTTTTCTTTACAATGTTCTGCAAAAATGTAGGCCACTCAATTACACATGCAAAGGTAGATGAGAGAAGCTCCTTCAGACCCCAAATCCAGAGTTTGTCACTTTTTAAAACAAGTACTTCCCTTCATTGATTAGTTTTGTCTTTAGATTTCCCTTGGCTGAAAATGTATAAAAATAGGAGAAATGTTTTTGTTATGCGATCACTAATCATTGGTTTAGACCTCCTTAAACCCCCATTCTGTTCATCGATTGATCAATTTTAAAAGTGCTCTCGGTCTTTTAAGTATGATTATGCAGGTTTTAGCTGAAAGTAAAAAAAAAAAAAAAAGTGTTTTTATGATTTAGTTTCTGAGCAGCAGGAGTTCATTCGAAATTTGAGTATTTTCCACGGAGCATACACGCTCCATTTTAAACCACGTCTGCTCTTGATTCACAAAATAAAAAAAAAAAGAAAAACTCAAAAATGCTATTTTAACCTCATTTTACTTGTATACATCCTCCTTCATCAGAAAAATGCCGTAAGAACATTTTCATGGAAGTGGGTCCTTAAGTGTTTGCAGCCTCCAAATCTAGGTGGAGCAAAGATCTAAAATAACTTTCTTTTTAATTGAATTCCAAAGATAACATTACGTTCCTCAGAGATATTATTTATATGACTGTCTACTTCTAAAATGCAGGTAAGTCTTATTAAAAAGCATCTCCATTATGGCAAATTCCAACAATTCCAACAAAACCACATTTGGTTTGAGGATTCCATCCACCTTTCTGCATTGAAGAAGGCAGACATGACTAAAGTCCGATGGCAAAGGATGCAAAAATAATCCAGAGCAGCGTGCATGCTTGACTTGTTGCAAATAAAAGTGAGTATAGTCTTTTCATTTGTGAGCCCTTAATGAAATTTGTTATTGAGTTTATCCATTGTCTGTGTTGTTACAGTCCATGATGCAATGATAAAAGTCTCCATCCATCACAACTAGCGGGCTGCAGCCTTGTTCGCAGACACTTCTTCCTGTTCCCACCATGGAACAAGTCTCTGTTGGTTATGAACACAAAGGCTTTGCATTTGGAGGGGTGAAACCCTTTGATTTCTGCAGCTCAAAGCAGAAGGTCTAGTAGTTCGTCTAAAACTATATTGTGGACTATGTGTGTAAAACAGAGAATCAAGGCGGCTTAAGCCAAGACCTGGTGGTATTTTCAAATTCTTCTATGAAGAAAAAAAGGTATTTGGAGCATCTTTTTAATATTTAAAAAGGTTTTAGTAGTTGTAAATGCTAATTCCTTCTCAGGAATTAGCATTTACAAAAGCCACAAATGTTTTGGCAAACATTTTCACCAACATGCAGAGCTGAGAAAAATGTGACTCTGTTTGCATGTACATCAATATTCTGACTTTAATAAATACTAATGCAATTAAATTTAGACATTTGATGTCGAACACTCAGAGAAAGAGGAAGTCTTTGTACAGCGTTGCCTCATCTGATGTTGGAGTTCCGATTTTTTTTTAAATAACCCTCAACAGTCAACTATATGATTTGCATTTTAAGATTTTTAAAGGCTATAAAGTTAATCACTACACTTATTTTTCGGTCTCGTTTAGACTCTCAAAGTTCAAGCCTTCATGGAAAAATAATAATGAAATGAAAACAAGGATCTGATTGTGATCAAAGATTCATGTAGGTTTAGTGAACTGAAAGCATTCTGTGCAGGAGACACAGCACGGAGGAGATTGATGGATAACAGTCTATCATCGACATTAATACAAAGAAGAATGCAAAATTGCACAAAGAAATTGACAAAACAGCAAGACTGCAGAAGGTAAACCTTGATATTGTGAGGCACCACTTTACCTTCTTATCATCTAACAGCTAATAAATAAAATGACCTTACAATGTTTATTTCCCCTCAACTCTCTAAGCTTTTTTTTGAAGGGCCTATATCATGCAAAATCAACTTTTTAAGCTTTTAAGTATATTATAATGGTTATTCCTTACGAACAACAACCCTAAAGCAGTATTTTGATCCATTCACGCATTTCGGAGCATTCCTCTAAAACCAGTCCCTCCCGATCCAGGAGTGGGTTCCCGTATTTATATGTATGAAAGTGAAGAACCGCCCCTTCCAGGAGGAGTCTGCACTGCCAGCACCGCCCCCAGGCTAAAACACACTCCTACTTTCTCCACAGAGCTAGTGGTGATCGGCAAAACGCTTTCCTTACATACACACAATATGCACATCCTTCTTTGCAAAAGTTCGGATGTTGTTTTTTTTTTTTTTTTTGTGGGAGAAATGCAGACACGCTGCCGAGGCCAACTCTAGGATGACATTATAAAATGGGCGGCACCCACATGGAGTGAAAGGCGGAGCTTCAGAGATCGGGTCGTCTTACTTCTGGGTAGAAAAATAAGCTGAAAAAAGAACTAATATTTGATCAAAAAATGTTTTTTTTTTTTTTCATGTGCCAAAGGCAATACATTATCATATATATATAGAGAGAGCTTACTCTGAAAGGCTTAAAAAAGCATGATATAGGTTCTTTAAACTCTCCTGTGGGGTCTGGATGTGAATTTTGGGCTCACAAACATCATCACTTTACGTGTTAATTGAAAATTTGTTGCAATACGTGTAACGCAATACAAAGGTCCACAGATTTATACTGGAAGAGAAGTTCAACAATCTAAACTGCAAAAGATCTGACTTTTTTTACGCTGAACATTGCCACGAAATATTTGATGTGTAAATAATATTTTCTGCCTTGTGCATCCATTGTTGCACGATAAACAGGTACATTTTGGTTCACCGAGTTGGTGTCACTGCTGCTTTGCCACCACATGTGTCCATCTATCCCCCCTGCATCTTGTTACGCCATCTTCTAATGAAGCAGGAATGAAATTAAGGTGTGTTACACTGGAGGTAGTCGGGGACACTGTCCTGTGTAATTGGGAAGTAAGTGAAATAGATTCGTGGTTATGAATAAATAAGCTCAGAGTAATTAACGAGGACCGATGATTGGACTGGTGATAATTAAATAAGCCATGTTTTTCAATTTGCATGATTAACATGTTAGTTAACGTTATGTGGAATCCACACATTACAGGTTGTTCATTCTCCAAATGTCAACATATCAGAATCCTCAACACTGCACTTAATTATCTGCAGGAGCTTTAAAACTATCAGCCGAATCAATTTACTTTAATCTGCAGCCGATTAAGGAGGGACTTTCTGGAACGCTCAAAGCTGCAGGTCTGGGTCTGCGCAGGCGCCCATCACTCAAAGTTTCCTCTTGACTTCAGAGCTGTCTCTTCCCTCCGCTTTGTGTTTGAAGGCAAAACTTTGAATGTTGTAAAGCAGCAGGGATGTGTTAATCTCATGATTTCTTTACACGCAGCATGTACTTAAGTGTGCAGCCTTTCAGGACTCAAAAGAGGTCAAGAGTGATTTGCATAGTTTGACATTTGAAACAATTTACAGAAGCTTCAAAAAGGATTTCAACAACTGCTTAAAATCCAACGGAATAGTTTTCTTTTAAAGGGCCAAACGCAAAGGATCAGCGTGCGCACTCTCGCTGCTGGTAATATTACAGTGTCACAAGAACATGGAGGGACTTAACAGTGAAGCACGACGAGGACTGTGTGGAATGATTACGCATTTCATTAGACTTTTATACTTTTTATTATGCATTTACTTTGTTCTTTATATTAACATTGTGTGTCGTAATAACGACTGTGTGGCTTGCTGCAAACTGCATCACCATATAAGGACATGGAAGTGATGAAGGCTGTTCCTTTTTTTTGGCTGTGCTGAAAGGAAGCATCTGTAGGGATGAAGATACACTGTCCTTCACACCTGGAAATCCTGGTGTCTTACTCTGGTGCTTGTACAGACAGACATGCCAGGACTAGATTTACACACGTTATTCTGTTGGGGGGGGGCAGAGCAGGGTCAGATCAGAAGTGGAAAACCTATTTTCTGCAGCTCCACCTGGCTCTCCCTTTGCAAAGGTTTGAAACGTTATGCAGACTCTTGTGTGATTCTTTTCTGTCCTTTTTTCCCACTGCACGTTAGGTTTTTTGGCGTCCTTAACCATCTGAACCTGGGGGGGGGCCTTACACGGACGCAACCATTGCCGAGCCTTTCATACCTCCAGTCACAAGCCCCCTGAGGAGGGCGCTGCTACTGAGATGCTCTCTTCATGGCGCATTGACCAGAACAACAGAGCAAAAGCTGAGCGGAGAAAAAACAGACACTCTCAGAGTCCGAACTTTTGCCGCCAGCTTTATTTCACTGACCTTAGCATGACCCTGACTGTGCTGCAGTCCCAGATATTGTTATTTTGACCTTCCTTTTGTCCTATAAATTGAAGCCAAAGCTGAAGCATTAGCAAAACACACTTTTACCGGGAAGGAAGCCAAAGAAGCTTAAAGTGCTGGATCACCTGAGAAATCCTTGCAGGAGGAACTAAGTTTCCACAGACAGGACATAAAGAAAGCTTCTGATTTCCTCTTTAGTGCTTTTCATGGCTGAGCTGACATATTGTTTACTGCGTTAAACTTTTTTTTTTCTGCAACTTTATATAACTTCCAAACTTTGAAAAAAAAAACAATGCTTTTAACATGTACTTGTGGCAGTTTTCTGAGGATGGAGGACAGATATAAAGATAGTTAAGCTCATAGTTGCATTTCTGAGTATTTCTTTGTTCAAATTGTTATAACTAAGGAGCAGACCAAAAATGCTATTTGACAAAGAGCCTATTTGTTACGTAGCAGTAACAATACACTACCTCTACTGCACCATTGTGATGTCTAGATCCATGTGTATCTTTTTTTCTCCTTGTCTGAGCTGGCATCTGGTTCAAAACTGTACGCCTGCCAGCTTCCATATTTCTCGCCGATAGTGTTTGTTTGGGTTTGTGAGGGGCTGTACGCGTGTAAACGCAGTGCTCTATGCAGTGGGAAGGGGGCAGGCTTACAGGTGATTTACAGGTGACTTTCAAATGAACTCCTGGCACTCTGCAGAAACTAGGTCCTAGCAAAAGACAGTTTTTTTATATTTTGGCTAAAAGCGACATAGTCATATTTAAAAGACCACTGGGAACACTTAAAAGACCAAAAAAGATGATCAGAGTGGGACTTTAAGAACAACTCTGGGACCGAATGATTGTCCCACTATGTCGCTGACACAACCGTAACATTTTGTTGCTACAGACGAACAGCAGTTAATTGAAAAAAAGTATTAAAAATAGTCTTCAATTCTCAGGATGAAATAAAAAAAATAGATGCCCAAAAACAATGGAAGTTGGGGAACAGTTTGGAAACATCAACTCAAAATTCCTTTGAATCAAGTTTTATTTTGTTAATCAGGAATGATGTCTGTAATGTAGTCTTTAAAATGTCTCCATCACCAGAATGGTTGCACAGTAATTCAAACGTGTTTGTGAAAACGTTGATTGATCTTAAAAAAAGCGTTTTTTGCTTCTGAATCAATGGTGTTCTTTTACTGCTGTTATGATTCTCAGCTGAAAAAATGGAATGAATGGTTCCAGCACAGCAGTGGGTTCTGGTAAATCAGATTGCCCTTGGATTAGGGCTTGTGACCAAATAAGGATAGAAATGAGAATTGTGGATGAACTTGACAAACAGATTTGGCGACAGAGACTTTACTGATCTCACCTATTTTATTTTATTTTTTTATTGTATCTTAATTCCAGTATGCTGAATGATTTTAGCCTTTTAAGAGACTTGTTAAACACTGATTCTGTTCATAAGTACAGTAGATGACCATGCCATACACTGAATAGATCACCAAACTGCTAAAGGGCAACCTAAAGAGAATTTGCGTCGTTTTTTTCTCTAATTCTCCAAGGGTGTGCTTTAAAACATCCAAAAAATGTTGTTGTAATTTAAAACAATTTTAGCCAACAGTGGCAATACAGAACATTTGGGCCAAAAAATAGGACTACAATGAATAATAAAATCTGCTTCCAAGGGAACATTCTATCTGAATTAATTTGAGCAAATATAAGAAATATAGCAAGTATAAGAAATAGATTAATTTTAGTTTTCTTTTTTTTACAGTCCCAAAACGTATTTTCAATTTACAGATGTGCACAGGAGGTCATTGTTGATTTAAATTCGGCAAAGTGCGGGTTCTGTGACAGCCCAAATCATTATTTGTCCACTGCCGTGCCTTGACATTCGATCTTTATCATCAGAACTGACCGATTCAATGAGTTGTCCTTGTTATCACTTTTAAGCTTCGAAACAGATTTTGAGACACTTTTTTTTATTATTACTAAACTGGATACCAGAAAATTTGTGCTTTACTTTTATTTTTCAAACATTAAGTTGATTATTAAAAAAGTTGCCTTTGATCTAAATAGGAAGATTTCTGTTTTTGTATGGCACAATTACATTTAGTTGTGTTTGTTTGCGTTTTTCCACACCTGAGATATCCTATAAATGGTTTTCAGTTTTTTTTATTTTTTATTTTAGATTTGTTCTGTACTTCTTTAAATTAGATGAGTTGAATCAAATCTGTAACATTGGATCTCACACACAACAATAAGGATTTTTAGTAACATCCAGGGAAATGACCTTCATTGGGGACTTAACGCTTATGGGTGGGGTTGTCCTCATAAAGCTAATTTATTCCTTGATGTGACGACATGAAGGGCAAAACTCTGCTTATACTTTGGTTTCCTGCCAAAAAAGAAAGAGGATTTGGGTTGGAAAAAACAAGGGGGAAATGAGGAATAAAGTAAAACATTAAAATACATTTAGTAAAACGAAAAAAATGTATCCTTATATTTTGACAGTTTGCATTCATTAGCCAAGAATGTTTAAAGAAGCTGAGGGTGAAATGTTACCATGGAAACATTCACCAAGTTTCAGTTTATTTAGGAATTACACCTATCAGCTAACATAACGAAACATTTCATAAATGAATGAGCAAGAAGTTGTATTTCTTTCAATCTTAAATCAGATTGTCTTTTTTTTTTTACTCTACAGTAAGTTGGAAAAATGAAGGCCAGCAACATTTTTTAAGTGAAATGTAGTGTCTTTATAAGGGGGCATTTATTTCCATCTTTCTGTGAGGTGAATAAGCCTGAGGAGAATAAGAATAAAATTAGATTAACCTTTTTTATCATTGTCTCCATACAAATGACAAAACATATGTCCTCAGGAGGACAATGATTAGCGTCTCCTTTGTTGGTTTTATACTTCAGCCTCTGATCATGTCATCAACAATTCACAGGCCAAAACTGAGTCCCTATTGGTTGACACAACGACGCACACATTTTTCCCCAAACTTTTCGATAATTTGAACTCTGAAGACAAAATGTGCTGCTTCCAGACCACCGCGCCGCATTGCAGGACCTCAGAATGTGTCTTTACATCGATTTAAAGCCCTGATCCGATCACCTTTTGATTTTTTTCAGTGTTCCCAGAGGTCTTTTAATTATGATTTTAACCAAAATGTAAAAAAATAAAAACTGTTTTTTTCTAGGACATCGTGTCTGCAGAGCAGCAAGGGTTCAACAGAAACTCACATCTGACATGCGAGTGGGTCTGTTGGCCCAGAAGTAAGCCTCTGTCTATTTCCCATCAAAACTTTTTTTTTGTTTTTTTTTTATAGTCTTTCCTGGTATCTTACAGCCCCTCACAACCACAACTTAACATTAGCGGTGAAACAAAAATGCTGTTCAGTTTGGATCCAGATTCCAGCTCAGACAAGGAAAACAAAGACGTATCTATTTGTCTGCGGGTGGATGCATCAGAATGGAACACAGCAGTGAGACTTCGCCCCCCCCCATCACTGTTTGTCACAAATAAAAGCTTTCTTTTAAAAAGGAATTTGTTTTCATGTGCTCCTGATTCACAATGATTTGAATGAAGAAATACAATTTGAAGCTTAAGTTGTATGTCCTCGAATGTGAGAAAAATGCTACAAGATATTGTTAAAAACACTATTTGTTTTTATCGGAGTGGGTCTTAGGGCTTTACAAATGGCATTCAGTATGAACGTAGGCTAAAGATTTGTAGACCTAAGCTAAAACCTTTGGGCTAAAAAATGAGTACGCACTGATCTTTGGGTCAAACTTTTTCAGGTTTGTGAGACCTGCAGGCAAACTGATGGAACAAAAGCCCAACAAATAAAACATGCAAACAGCTGTTAGCTGTGTAGCCGTGTTGTTCTTTCATTGTTCAGAGAGGTAACACGAGAATACCCAATGTACCCCCCCTTAAACCAAACACACATCGTTTTTTCTTTTTCTTTCTTTGTAAAGGTTTATTTATTTCACAGACTTGTTACTGAAGCTCATCTCATACTTTTCCATACCATAATAACTTCAAACACAGTAAAGGTAAATTCTCATGGTCCTATCATTGTTATTAAATTACAAAAGTATAACACATTACAACTATAACAGGGTAAAAACTACTGTAATGGAAACATATTTTTATCTTTTTTTTTGCAATAAAGATTAAATGAAATATTTAATTGACTACTCAGACTACAACATTATTTCTGAATGATGGAAATTTGAACAATAACACTTTTACATGCGAATGCCTCCCTGCATCTGTCTTGCTTTGCTTATTTATGTTTCATGGTAAGCGTGGTTTCATGTTAATGGCTTCAATAAAAATGATCATGAGCGCTTATTGTCTGTAGATCTTCCACTGTAGGTCTTCTGAAAAAGGACATTTTTGTCACGGTGCTCCCGGCTGCTACCCCTCCCCTCCCTGCTCCTTCATTGGAACCAGCTGACCTGCATCTTCTCATCACCTGGCAGACCTTCTTAAGGAGATCCATCCCAGCATACTACGCCAGTCCGTTATACTCACTCCGGTGCTTACGTCTGGCCTCAGTTCTAGTAACTTCGCTCTAGCAAATTCTAAGCTTTGTACTTACCCTCGTCTCATGCCTTCAGGTCTTCTCACCACTGGTCACGCTGGTTCCTCTCCTTGTTCCTGTACGCCGTCCGCGGCTCCTCGCTTCAGGCTATGCTCGCCGTCCTCGGCGGTCCACCACGTCACATGCTGTCGACGCCGTGCTCGGCGTTCCACCTTCGTCTCTGACTGTCTACGCCGTCCTCGGCGCTTCTCTTCATCCCCAACTCTCATCAGATTAAAACTTCTGACTCTGCCTCGTCTCCTGAGTTTCTTCCGGGTTCCAGCATCTGGGTCTCCATAGAGTTCAATCATGACAATTTTCTAATAAAAAAAGAGGAAAATACTTCTCAGTTTTTGATTCAGATTCGTTTGGCTGGTTAAAGCTTTAGTCATGTGACTAAAGCTTTAACCAGCCAAACACACACCCTCATAGTTAATGCTGTGGGCTTTTAGGTTGTCCGGGCCCGTGCTGTACCCGGGACTTTGTGAAAATGGAACATACCATTGTTGTGCGTGTAGTAAATGTATTGTGAAGTATTTGTAAAGCTAAATGAAGTTGCATGCTCTGTTGTTTGGTGCCCTTACACCACACTGGTTGTTAGAAAATTGTGCATACCGGCTCCTCCCATACCGTGTGCTTATACCATGGTCTGGGTGAATACTCAATTCTGATTGGCTGCCTAGGGTGGATTAAAAAGGGATAGTGCACATCTAAAAAAGAAGTTCCGGTCACATAGATTAAATGTTCTACATCACTTCTTTAAAACAAACTTTTGCTTCATTATCTGGACAAAAACAAGCGGTGAGAGGTAAACTTTCTCTCTGAATTGATGCTTTATTTAACCCATTATGACGATCAGCATATATAGGGGTTTCCATTGCTGCTGCAGTCGAGGCCGCTGCCGGTGCGGGAACCGGATCGACTCGGGCTGGCACATCGTCTCGGGGTCCTCAACCAATAATGACGTCACTCTACAGTAACACCAGTTGGACAAACTACTTAGCGAAAACGCAAGAGCGTAATTTGTTTGGACCAATAAATTGACTAATCACTATGGTACACTTCATCGTGCCAACTTACAGCCAATCAAATAGTGTGACGTCATCATTGGTCGAAGGACCGCGAGACGATCTGCCAGCCCGAGTCGATCCGGTACCCACACCGGCTCAGTGCGTTGTCATGTTACAGTTACTACGCGGCACACCACATATCAAATAGTCCGCTATAATAGTTTTTGTGAAAAAAAAACAAAACAATCTACACCGGAAAAATAACAAGAATTAAGGACTAACAAATGGTTGAATATTTATTTATTTTGTAAGTGACCATGATATAAGCGGGATGATGGACTTCAAAGTGTGTGTTATTAGAAATGACAGAAATGCACTTCGCAGAAGAAACCGTCCTCCTCTTTGCGTCTGACAGTTCAGGCTTCCATGGTGTGCGTTAATTTCTGGTAATGCACACTTTGTCTGCCATATATCCCTTACATAATACATGCACAACCTGTGAGTGAGTGCCTGTTCTGATTGTTTAAGAAGAAGAAGATGCACTTCTATGGCACTTTACAGGTAAAATACCACAAAGTGTTTACTAAACATAACAAAAAGTAACTAAAACATGTTAGGTAAGATGCAATAAAAGTTAAAACAAGTAAAAGGCAGTCAGAAGCAAAAGTTTATTAAAAGCCCACCTAGATAAAAAATGTCTTAAGAAGCTTTTTAAAAGAACCAACAGATTTATTTTCCTAAATTCTACTTTATCACATAAACAGCCCTAACAGGCTCCTTGCACAGCGCACAGGATTTAGGCGGGGTTGAACAAATGAAGAATCTGTGTCTTTCCTACTTACCCCTTATTTCCCCCTAAGTCTTGTATAAGTGTTCGCTACAACCGGAGAAAACTTTGTCTGGAGGATAAACGTCCATGAGCATTTTCCCTCTGTGTCGGGGCTGCTCATCCCTGGTCCTCGAGGTCTATCAACCTGACTGTTTTCAAGATCTCCAAGGCCATAGCTACTGATTAGCTCCATAAGATGTCACCCCATTCTGGTTGAATGAACACACCTGGTCCAGATAATCAGCAGCAAGAAGTGCATCCCTGCTGTACCGGCTCACCAAGCGGTTTACAACCTTGATTTTTGCTGTGGGCCACCTACATGGCCGTTTTTCACCTGCAGACAGTGCATACCCACTCGTAAGGGCGGTTGGGACGGAGGCTTTAGATGAGGCACTGACTGCACAGAAACAAGTGTGGCCTCGCTTTGGAGATGCATTGGTGCCTTTGAGCAAAAAAAAAAAAAACAACACATCTGACATGTTCCTGTTCCTTTAGACGTGATGGGTTCTGAGATAAACTAGTCATCAGGAGAAGTTGGGGAGGAAAAAAAAACAAATAAAGTAGCAAACTCTGGATCTGTGGGCAGTTTCTGTGGTGGTTTAAAGACAAGCTCCATGCTGCAACAGCTCTGTGATTAATACTACTGACAAAGGAATAACTAATGATGGTTTGAAGAGGCTTGGGTTCTAAAGACCATTTCCCCCTTCACTTACTTTGCCTTTTTCACAGCAATCTGATATTTGATCACTGACTGGGGCCACGTCAGTAAAATTAATCACTAATCTAAAGCTGCAACGCAAAAGAATGCAGGCACTGAAGGAGCTTTTGAAGGATTATTTTACCTACATCCCTGTAGCTGGAGAGAATCATGTACAGTGAACAAGCGGCCTGGTGGTTTTTGATGACTGTTTTCTCCAAAGTATTTCCGAATCACTAGCTGCAGCTTCTGACACATTTCTCCTAACCTTTTTTTTTTTATTCCCTTTAAATTTAGACAGATTTTAAAAGAACAGCCACTCCTGAGCGGTTCTCATACATCCATCTCCTGCCACGTGTACTGTGTGTACGCTGGGTGTCCATCAATGAAATCTCCATTCATAGTGAGAAACAGCAACATGGCTCAACATTTACAGCCTAATGCATTATGCAGCAGAGGCTTTTAAAAAAGATGATTGGAGAATCCCCGTGTGAAATGCAGCTGCAGCATCAAGGCCTGAGTGGGAGGGAAATTAAATGGTACAAAAATAAATAATGGTAGACTTGATGTCTTTGCTAATTGGGATCTCTGGCATCCGGGTCAAAAGGCCTCCTGTGGGCAGAGCCTACGAGGAGCAGCTCTGCTGTTTGGAGGTGGTGAGGCACAATAACTGGCGCTCCTCTTGACTGACACTTATTTACTGAATATGCATGCGGAATTAAGTCCATCGGCGGAGGAGAGGACGGGAGTGTGACATTATTGGTGGAGCAGAGGGATGCAGAGGAAGTGTTTGTGGTCCAGTGGGTTCAGATGTGCTTCAGAAAGGAAAAAAAAATGAACAGAGTGAGATGATTATTTTAGATTTTATACAGAATGTGTCAGGCGGTGCAGCGGCCACGTTTTCCTTCTGCATTAATAAAGCCTTCCACCCCAGTGGCCATGGCGCTCTGTTGCCAATTATCAGAGCAAACACTAGAGGGCCCCCTGTTTAGAAAACAGCACGGACCCCCTCTGCTGTCATTCACACTCCTACACTCAGACACGCAATGATGAGCATGACCTTTCCACTAACTGTCTTAATAAGCACGCGCCTGTCTCTGCACAGCTCCATAATAGCACGGGTTCATTTTTACTTTCCGTTATTTTATGTATTTCTATTCCCCCAGTCTATAGGTTCAAAGGCAGGAGCAGGTGAGAGTTAGGGGAGGAAGTCAGGCTCAGTATATGGAGCAGTTTGTCGCTCGTCATTTTCCCAAAAAGGACCACACAGTGTGAATCCATCTGTTAATCGGTTAACCCATCGAGTGACTGGGAGTGAGCAGTCTTGGCGGCGTTTCACTGCCCGCCTGGACTATTTCATTTCACAATTAACTGAGCAGGGCGAGGGCCAACTCCTGCGTCTTTGCTTCAGCTAAAAGAAGGAAACAGGAGACTCCGGCAGGAGGAGCATTCACCTGCATGCAAGTTTCTTAAAAAAATAAAATAAAAAATAAAAAGTACAGCTGCGCTCTGCGCGCTGAGATGATAACCTCTGCGCGTCCGTGCTCGTGCAGAGCGGCATGCATTCATTTGTGCGCCTGTTGACCCGACTCCTCATCAACCCAATGAGCGCAGTGGAGGGAGGCTCTCTTCTCCGCCGCGCATCTCTCTCCCATCTCCTCCTCACTTTTCCAGGCGGCCAGCAAGCCTGTCGGAGCTCTGAACTGCAAGCCCGACTCTGTCACTCCGCACTGTCTGACTCCAAAGCTGCAAGGATTCCTAGCTGCTCTCCTTTTTTGTGATTTTCCTCAATTTTCCCCCTTGCGCCTCGAGGGGAAGCCCAATGGAGTTTTTGTCGGGTTTTGAAGGGGAGGGGGGAACCACGACAGAATAATGCAGCAGAGGAAAAAGACACGAGTCTCACTAGTAAGTACAGCCCGCCACTGTCACATAAGAACCTAACAGGTAGGTTTGCATCACCGGCTTTGTGCGGTAAGGTGAAGGGGCGCCTGTCATCTGATCGCGCGGCTTCCTCTGATTCACTCCCGTCAAACCAGCAGGAGCGAGGAGACGCGGAGCAAGTCCACGGAAAGGTCTGCAACTTAGGCTGCCTTTCTTTGAGATCCCGGTTATGGCGCATCATTCGCGGTGTCAGCCGATGGCATGTCGTTTAAACGCTTTGAGTTCAGTCGCTCTAAAGAACCGAACCCCGAGTCCTCCAAAAGATCTAACTGACGGTGCGCTTTGGTTCCACAGCTGATGCGCAAAGACGGAATTGATCTGAATCAGTGGCTCAGGAAAGGGTCAAACTTCAGAGTGGCTGCGTGAGGCTTGTCGAGACGCTTCATAGTTGTAAAAAGGTGAAAAAGAAAGTTTAGATTTATTTGAAACGATTTCTCTCATCCGGGAGAAGAAGCGTTCCTTGGACATATCCTCTGCTGCTGGCGCATCACTTAACGTCTGGAGCGGGAGCTGTCCCTCTTCGTGGTGCTGAAATGCTCGTTCAGTCAGGCGCTTAAGTGAGTTAGAATTCCTCGAAAAGATCTTTTTAAAATAGACGTTGATGGTTTTTCCAATTGGTTTAGTATACATAGAAAATGTGTCATTTACCACCTAGTTATATATCAGATTTGGTGTTTTAAAGCTGCAGCTTAGATTCTGCAGGTAACTCTGCCCACACCTTCCAAGCGCAGCTTACTTCAGGTGGCACAGCTCAGTTTTTCCTTGGAAACGTGCCGGACTAATTGCAGAACATAAGACCACCATGACCTGATGTGTTGTAAAAGTCACCCAAACTACTTCTGAGGCTTCTCTGAGCAGAAGACACTCAGACAGGACCGTCTGTGTCTCCTTCTCTTTTGCTTTGGTGCTGAATCCTGCAAAGAAAACTACCAAAAAAATTCCAAACTATTCCAGCTCTCAAAAGTGTTGGATTTAAATGAGAGCGAGGCTTCCCATTTTAAGCCTCTCTCTGACTCTGACTAGACTTCAAAATTATTTTATACTCGTGCTTATCATAAATTACCAGTCTCAATGTATTAACACATATCAGGTTGAGTGAGTGCATCCCAATAATGCAGCAGTGCTTACTTTGATATCAGTGAGTTGCAGCGCTGTTGACATGCCTCACCTGATCGCTCCCTGATGCTACTGCATGCATGCATGGATGAGCGCCTGAGGAGCTTGATTGTAGTTTGTGCCAAAAAAACTTAACCCAACATGTATTTTCTCGGCATGAATCTGAAAGAATATGTAATTTTTCTGACATTCCTACTGGGGTGATCCTCCAAAACGACAGATTAAAGCGAAGCAACCAAATTTCAGGGCTTAAAAAAACCCACCAGTTTCAGACATGCTCTAATTTGTTGATCAGTTGTGACAATGAGAGAAGTGGGTTGAAACAGAGGGTCAGAGCTGCTAAATTTAGAGGGGGAAAAAAAACCTGTTTTCTTCACCTTATCGCATCTATGATACTACCCCCTCTTTTTTCATCGCAGCTGTCACAAATGTTTACTTGTGTCTACTCTGCTTTCCTTCTTCTGCATTTCCTGACAACTCATCACCTAGACTCAGGTAAAAACTCTGATTGTCTCCTTTTAGGTCACCCCCGTGGAATAACAAGATGTTGTGCTGAGAGCCTGCCACCCCCCCCCTCACCAACCGCCATGGCAGCATGCCAAGCCATGCGAGTGACCTTTATCACACCATGAATGCGAGCTGTGCCGTTCAAAGAGGACACAAGTAACCTTTTCTTGTTATTTAAGAAGGAGCTGTTGATCTGAACGAAGGAGGGGAGGGTGGGGGAGAAGAGAGAAAGAGAGAGGAAGAGTCTCCAAAAATAAATAAGCAAACAAAGCACACAACGGAAGGATGCCAACGAGGTCCGAGGAGATGCTCATGGATCTGTGGATGTCCTTGCTGCTAGTGTGGATTACTTGTGTTCCCTCTGTCTCCATGACTCCCATCACGGGCCAGTCCAGAAGCACACAAACTGGTGGGTCGGCTGCGATGGCGAGTGGTCTTGGCGAAGGACAAAGATTACTAAGCCGCACCAAGAGAGGATGGGTTTGGAATCAAATGTTTGTGTTGGAGGAATTTTCTGGACCAGATCCAATTCTAGTTGGCAGGGTGAGTGTTGTGATTGTCAGCATTATATTAAGCTTGCTTATCGTGTGGAAACATTAATTCGGCCATCTGAATGCTCCTTCATTTTTCGCTCTTCCCGTGGGCAGTGGGAGGGTTTGGGTTGTCTGGGGGAAACAGAGATATGAGAACGAGAGAGGAAGGCTGGGAGAAAAAAGGGTCACGAAATGCTTATGGAAATTATTCAACTCCCATTACACTCTGATAGCAAATGTGATGCTTTGAACATCCTTGGAGCAAAAACAGATATTGTTCAACAATTTTCTACAAGAAAATTTGAACTTCTGGAGGTCACTGCTTGTTAAATTTGAGTCTGTTACCCCGTAAAAGTAACAGATTGTTCATGACAAAGATAAAAAAAAAAAAGGTACAGCTATATTCTCCATCGCAGCTCTGTCACGAACAGAACTGCCGGCTTCTCCTGCAGCTAGGGGCCACCTGCTCCCTGGCCTGTGTGGAAGTGTCAGGCAGTTTTCAGGAGTGTGTGGGGGGGGCCGTTGGCTTGCCCAGCACAAAGCAGCTTGTTCACAGCTCATTGCTGGGATTCACCTGGTGAGAGTCAACCTGGCAGCCATGCCTGCATCCCTCCCTTGGAATATCATACTGCCACTCTAGCATGGCCAGGAACACAGGGCATCAAGCGCTATACTTGATTCTGATTACTAAAAACACTCACTAATACATTACCAAAAATGTAACTATTAGTTGTTTTTGAAATATTTCCATATTCCGTTCCACCTCTGGCATGTAGCAGCCAGGAGGTCGGTTCTGTTTTGTTGCCATAGAAAAATCAGTTTCTCGTGAGCCAAATAAATACTTTAAATGCCACTTTCCTTTGTTTGTTTTTTTTCTTCTTCTTCTTCTGGTCTGAGCATTGTCATATGGCTGCATCAATTAAACATTCCTGCCGTTTGGGATTTGCACCTGTGTTTTCTGAACGCCGAGCAAACACAAAAATGCTGTTAAGCGATCCATTAATTTTTCAGGCGAGTCAATTAGTCAGCCTCTGCAGAGTTTGACAATGACTGCTCATCAGAAAAGCTGAAAGGAACAGTCACTCTCGGGGCCACGGCGCCTATGCGAGAGTTTGGACCTATGGAGTTTCTGTGCAAGGCAGCCAAAAAGCTTCCAAACCATCTGCGAGGCAACGATGAAAAGCATATTTGACCAAAATGTGGAAGACATTATTGCCCTGCATTTCAGCTTCATTGATGGTGAACCTCAGAGCTGAAAGCATAGAACCCTGCAAACTGTTAACATAGAAAATCAAGTTGTGGTCCAGATCGTGACGGACGTTTTCTCTCAAGGACCCTGCTATTGCAGTGGAAATGTGACAGCAGGATGGGTTGACTTAGGTTTAAGCACCCTGCCAGTGAAGGACAGCCCAAAGAGAGTGGGGTGTGTGTGTGGGGGGGTGCCTTTGGATGAAGTGGAAGGTTGGGAGTGTTCAGCAAACGCTGATGATGGGTGGCGTTCACCACAAGGTTAAGTGCTCATGAGAACGCCTGGCAGGGCCTAGATAAGTTAGACCAAGATGGCACTGCATCCGTTCAGGACTATAAATTTCTCCCGTCCCCCCCCCATCCCCCTTTTCTCTGTTTCTTATGCTTAGTTAAAAATTGCTCAAATGGGTGGGAGGTGAGATTCAAAAGAGTCATCGCTTCTCTGTGGAATTTCTTGGCAGAGGAAAGGGACTGATTTTAAAGTACTGGACAAGATTTATCTGTGATTTTTACTCCATAGTTTTGTTTGACGGGTCTGGTCCCACTCTTTTAGCGTACAGCCTCCCCATCTCCAACCACGGACGGCGTTGGATAGTAGCATTGATTTTTCTTAACGGCGCGTTCTCCTTCATGTTCCTGCTCAGCAGATCATTAGCATACATGCGGGAGGGGCGGGGAAGAAGGGCCGAGGTGGAACGGGGAGGACGGGTCACGAGGCGTCACAGCCCCCACTCTCTGTTTCGCTGTTCCCCTTCAGTGCATCATTTCCTCACATTGTGATTCAGTGAGCGCCATGATCGTCAGCCCCCGTCACTCTGACTGGCGTCGGGGAGGCAGACATGCAGTACCTGTTAAAGTGAAGCCAGGGAGACAGCTGTGAAAGCTTGTTGCTCGGCTGTAGCTTTAAATGAACGCTGAGTTGGAAGGGATTTAGGATTACTCATCTTGAGCCAAGGACGGTTCAGAAATATCTGTCATTAAGAATAGAAATGAGCAGACGTGCAAAGGTGGGTAGACTTGATTGGTCCAACCACATGGACGGAGCCAAGGGGGGGGGGGGGGGGGGCACGTGCTACACGACTACAAAGATACATGTCACTATAGGAAGTCAAGGAAGGAGATCTCAATCATAAAAAGGTTCTTTTCCCAAAAAAAACGTGTCTTCGTTTTGGTCTGAGGCCAATCCAGACACACTTTTTTCCCACCATTGTGCCTCTGCAGCCACAGCATGTTCAGCTACTGAAACGTACAATGAGCTCAAAGACACCACGTCATGAAAGGCGGAACGGTGACGAAGAACAAAAGATAAACGAGGAACAAACTGGTATGTTTGCACCAAAGAGACATCAGGGTTTGTGTTCTTTGTAGTGCGAGGCGGATTAATTGCAGTCTCAGACATTTACCCTCCTTCACTAACAGACACGTCTCATGTAGTGTTGTGACTGCTAATGATGCTGTTACAGTTCTGGAATGCTGTAAACTGACTGAGTCGTCCTGCCATTGTCCAAAGCTTTCATCCGCTCCAACATCGTGTGTGTTTTTCCACAAAGAGAATTTGTAATCAAACTTTAATATTCATCAATTCAGAATGAAGCGCAAGATTGCGAGAACTGACAGTGATACGAAAAGAAGAAGGGCTTTGATTTACTAATTCGGAGAAGGAAATAGATCTATCCGTTTAAACACAAAAGGAGTTTAGTCTTTTTTTTTGTCATGTGTAATTTTTAAGATGCTAACATGAAATTTAATCTTTAAAACAAGCTTTTTGGAAGGATTCTAAACAAGAAAAGCTTTAAATGATGGTTTTTGGGGAAAAACTGAAATGACTTATTTAAGACGTTTCTGTTTTTTAATAGTGAGGTGACTAATAAAGTCTGAAATCATGAGACCTTTGCATGTGCTTATGCCTTTATTGTAGCTGATAAAGGGGCAATTTAGCGGCTGTAGCAGATAGATATTTGAATTGGTGTTTTGGTCTGTTTACCTCCTGCTTCTGAAACTGAATCGGAGCTGGGACAGCTTTCAAAAATGTATTTCAGACCTATTGTTGCTTTTGACTGCCAGTGCGAGATGTGGGACATTGTCTATAAATACTGATGCGAGAACTACTTCTGCTCGTCTGGATTGCCTCCCTGCCCGTCTCTTTCCTCCCCCTCCGCCCCCCTTTCTTTCTGTCTCCATCTGTGACGGGGTGATTATGGGGGGAGAGGCTCTTGAGCCCCAGTAAGCTTGCCCTCAGGGCTGATGGGGTGTGGTACAGTGACATTGTTGAAATTTTCTCAGAGTGTTTGGGCAAGACGAGCCCCGAATTCAGTCTGAGATACCTGCTGGGAGAGCCGACCGTCATCCGTGGACTGAATGCTGCCGATTTGGCCTGTGAGGAAAACCGACCTTCATCTGCATTAAGTCCCGCTCCTGAGCCTGTGTCTGCCTCTGCCTTTGATTGATGGATGAGGAGTGGGAGTTAAATAGAATATTAGCAGAATAATTGCCACTGATTGATGGCCTTTATGACACATAAATTATAAGCATTGGCTCTGGTATAATAAATTCTGAAATGTGGCCCAAATTAGACACAGGTTCCCGTGCCACAGCGAGGGGATTGAATCAAAAAGCTGCCATTAAATCCAGGAAAGGAAAGCCGTCGGTGTTTGTTGAAGCAAATGGATTCCATTCCGTTTGGTTTCTCACACCCACAGCTCCTGGAATATAGCTCTATAATCTCTCTTCAAGCAGCACCACACAGATCTGTATTGAGCTGCGGTCTAGCAGCTCCGTCTCTCAGCCCCTCACATCTCCATCCCCACCTCATGCGTAATTTAGAAGAAGAAAAAATACAAACATCTCTCTGTCCACCTCTTCTTCCACCCCCTCCTCTGCTCTACCCCTCCTTCCTTCCCCGAGGCTCACCTGTATAGTATATCACTAATGCCATTGGGGCCATTATTTCAATGGGCCATGGCCACAGTTTCCCTCTTCCTTTCCCAATCTCTCTCTGTGTCTCTCCCTCCTGGTCTGTAATAAAACACGGGCACAGAGAAACCTCTGATAGAGCTGTGGGATCACATTAGTGCTGCCCTTGAAGAGCTTGACAGGTTGTCTATGGCTTTGTGTTGTCGTCCTGCTTGCCATTAACAAGCTGAAGTATATGTACGCGCGTGGAAGTGTTGGACAGCAGTCCATTCGGCACACTCAAATCTGAGGCTCGGATGGAGTATATTTAGCCATGAGTGTTGTGTCTGCAACAGTAAATACAATGTGTCTGTGAGGCTTTATGGACAGTGGATCTTTGCAAACATTTGCAAAGGCGTCACAGCGGTCATGTTTATGTAAGATTTCTATACAAACTGTGCCATATGTGCATATGGGGATGAAATAGCAAAGGTGGAATCTGTGCTACTTCCAATCTACACCTGACTTTATCCTGACTGGCATTATGACTTTTCCAGTGTATCAATATCACCTTGCATCTCAAATGTTATGGTGTGGCAATTTTAAAAAACTATTATCTAGATTTTTTTGTTTTTTTTAAGTATATTCCTACATATCACCTCTGGCAAATGTGTCACTTGAAAAGCCTTTGTGGGTTTTTAAGCAAACCCAGCCTTTCACGTCATTCTCTAAACCAGGAACTGTTCGGCATTAAATTGCATAGTGCAATTTCACCTTTCATATGGGAGCTGAAAATATATTTCAGCTCCGAGTGTCACGAGGAGGCGCATGACGTGTCCCGTCCCGCCAGGTCTCCTGCGAACGTGCATCAGCTGCAATAATAATTTAACAGGAAAGCGCATTCGTTCACATGGTTTCAGAGTCCCAGAGCAAAATAACAGGCTTGCTACCATCCCTCACATCTGCGGCTCGGCATGATTAAATCCATGTTGTGTGCTGAGCAGCTCATGCAGGGGCCACTTTTCCGAGCTCCTGCATCGCCTCTAATTCACAGCAAATGGCCCCTTTATGCTTTCGCTCAGGACTGCGTGTCACGATTAGCACTCTCCCTCGTCAGCGTTTGTCGGTCAAACTCTTCCAGCTGAAATTGAGACAATTCCCGGCCTCTCATGAAGCTCAACATAACCTGCACGACCTTAACTGGCCTCCTATCCCTCTCTTCTCCTCTTTTCTCCTCTCTTCTGCTTGCCTCCCTCTCTGCGGCTCACTGAACTTGGCCTGTTTTGGTGCTGCGGAGGCGGAGCGCTTAGTGGGCTAAATCATCTGGCCGTCTAGCTTGAACTTTGCTCTGACTAATTTATGGGAACCAAAATGGTTCTCCTCAATAGATTAGGCTGGAGCCTAGCCTTTAAAGACCCACTCCAATGAAAATCATGAAAGGAGAACAGATATTAGGTAAAAAAAAAAAAAAAAGGTATTTCTTTTTCCAAATTGTAGACGTTAATATGCCATTTGAAAAAGCTACGTAGAAAATACAACAGGCGGACCACCAGCTTCTCGATCCGCTCCACAATTAGGAGGGGAAGGGGGGCAGGGTTGCTCCACGCCAACAGGTCTGCCCAAACTCAAAGGAGATTTGCTAATGAACTATTTCAGCTCTTCAAAAACTACCATACAAGTCACGTTTTTTTGTATAATTTTTGAAAAATAAATATGCTCATGTGTTTGTTAAATTTCCACTAATAACCACTAGAGGGAACCGTAGGTCATTATTAAGAGCAATTCAGAATAAGTTCTATTTTGTTCCTGTCAGCGCAACGCAATGAAGATGTACCACAAACTGAACAGTGTATATCAGACTTTTTACTTTTTACTTGCAATCTTTGGTCTTGTAGTTCAAAAACATATGATATATACCAGCATAATCCTAATTCAAAGACCACCATAACGGCGAGATTTGCTCTGTTGAAATATCTGTCCTAAGCCTCAAATGATGCATTTAAAATTCAGCATTTCTGCCTTCTGCCCTTTGTTTTGCGCAAAGGCTTCAGCGATTGTTGATTTCTCGGAGCAAACATCTATAGTCAGATTACATTAGGCAACAAGACATGAACGAACTTCCAGAAGAAGTGAACGGAATGAAGTCGGACATTCTGCTTACTTATGAATATGGATTGTATTCCCTTGTCAAATCGTTGGCTAAGAATTAGTAAAGCTGTAAATGAGGTTACAATTATTCAAATCTGATTATTCAAATCAAAAGATTATGATTATCTGAAACCTGCTAATTGGCCCATGCCTCTGATTTAGTAGTTTCAGGCCTAAGCCACAGCAGCAGAAGCAGAAGTCGCCGCAGATTCTTGCTTACTGTGCCAGAGAGCTCTTGTGGGTTTGATGTTTGGCTCAACTCCCCAGGAAGCTTCTCTCATATGGATAGATCCCAGTGTATGTGAAATGCCGCAGGCGACTGCAGGCGGCTTATCCCTGTGCCTGTGCTGAGAAACGCGTCCCACCAGCCAAACTGGGACTGCCGGAGTAATCTTGTTAAGAATGGATGTTGTTATTGTGCGACTGGATGTGCATCAGGCTTCACGGTTTTCTGGGAGCGCACGTGGGCTGGAGCAGAGAGACAAAGGGGGAGGGAGTTTGGATCAGCTGGGAGAGGGGGTGCTTATTTCTGGCACTTAAAAGATGAGAGTCCTCTTTTTCTCCAGCCTTTTTTTACGTCCCCTCTTCAGTTCAGCCTATCCTCGCTCTGCTCATACCTCATGTGATGGCAACAAAACAGCATCAGTGAACAATGGAGGTGACATTTACTTGGAGATCGGTGTCTTCACCTATAACAGGTATTAAAGTTGATGATTATCATCACTGCCATGCCGAAAGCATGGGGTTGCTCACCTCAATCGCTGGGCTGACAATAAAAAAACATAATGAAAAAAGAGGGAATCAATGGCCCTGTACTTTGCAATCTTCTCTTCCTTCAGTACAGCCACTTGCAAGTGTGGTATGTGGAATCGACTGTGACTCTGACCTTTCGCTCAAATGAATTATTTCGTTTTAATGATCCCCTCTGCAGAAAGAATAAAAAGATAGCTAAAATAATAGGCAAAGGGAGCCGAGACGGGGAGGGGTGCATTCGCAACTCCATCCTCCACATTGCTGTATTCTACTTTTCCAGTACCTGAGATGACACCTGTATCCCTCTAAAAAAACAATACTTCCATGTGTTTGTGTCTCTGAGGTGTGTGTCATACATCCAGGCATATAAATCAACTGAGAAGCAAGAAAAAAAAAGCTCACCTGGATATAACAAGCAGGTGTGATGGAAGCACACGCACCCTCGTGCACGTGAAAGTGACACTTTCCAGTCAGACTAGGAATGTTGAGGGGCTTGTGGTGCTGCGATAGAGGGGAAGAGGAATGAAGGGGGGGGGGGGGGGGGGGGGCTGCATGAAAAATTCAAAACGTTATAATATAAAATCCAGATGAATCATGAATGCTTAATGGGAATCAGGGTTGAGCAGGCTGGAAATTGTTCTCAAAGATTCCCGTTGTGTGTGCGTTGTTTGCCAGCTCCATTTGCCCGCCGAGGGCCGTGGCAATGTTACGTCTCCCTTCTCAACTGTTCTCTCAGTGGCAACAAAATGAGGTGTTGAGGGAATGAGTAGAGGATGCCAGAAACATGTGAAAAGCTTTTAGGGGCTAGATGCCGTCTGTTGTCGAAGCCTGGCTAATTGCCTTTATCCCTCACTGCAACTGCTTGTTGTTGTGCTCGTGGAGTGGACACACACTGATGGTCTATGTGATGAAATATTAACAAATCTTTGCTATCACCCCCCCCACCCCCTCCATTGTTGTTTGATGAAAAGCAGAGATTCCAGGGAAATGTCTGCTATTATGAATTATAGAGGATCCAATTAGAAGAACATCATCTCACTTGATTTGGATTTAAGTTGGGATTGGAGTCAAACAATCAGGTGGCTCAGCAGAGGTGCATCTCTCTAAGACAATGGTTTCTCAATTCATGTGTGCTGTGCTACAGTGTGCATTTGTAAAAGAGAAAAAAAAGTGCAACTTTTTAATGTATTTTTAAAGACAGAAGAGCACATTTGGGGAATTGGGGTCACAGCAGCTGACTGATTTCTGAGAGAGCAGATGTTACAGTTGACCTACTGACTGTTAATGCTGTATTCCATCAGTTTCAGATTGTTATCCTTTTTTTGTTTGTTGTTATTGCTCATTTTTCATAAAGCAAACATACAGTATCTTTGTTGTTTCCCTTTGCCCCTGCAGAGCCGGATTCACAATTCATATGAGATGAAAAGCTGCTCATTTGTCGGAAATGTATTTAAGAAGACTATTTCTGTCAGGGATGGGGCTGCAGAAAATTGGCATATCAGAGAAACATAAACTTAAAGACCCACTCTGATCATGTTTGGAGCGATTTTAACAGCATTTCCAGTGGTCCTTTCATGATGATTGTGCAGATACAATATTAGGCATTTCTCTGTTGCTCCTGATTCACAACAATTTGAATAAAGAAATACTTAGAAAGGCTATTGGAGCTAAATTTTCCTATAAAGTCTCTATCATCAGAAAAACGCCATCAGTGTCAAGAACTGGTGGTGCAGGACCCAAAAATGCAGGAGACCAGGCTTGGTGGCAGACATTAAATAAATAACTTTGAAAAATACACAACTCAAGGAGAAACAAAAAAAAAAAAAAGACACAACAGAGCAGATCACAGCTGAAAACATTTACATACACTGAAGTTTAGACAGGACAGCTGTGGATGATTTGCAATCTAAACCTGGTGTGACCCTCAGAGGGAAAACAGCTAAAGAGACCATGCCCAAAGTTAAACTAAAGTACTCAATTCTCACAATACAAACATGTTAAACACCAAACATAAATAAATAAATAAATAATTTAAATCTTCTTCTTGGAATCTTAAATAGTTAATGACTAAACTAAAATGGGCCTTAAAAAGCCAAACCTCAACCTAAAACTGACAAAACATCACAAAAGACAAATCTGGAGAATAAAGCTGGTGACCAATCAGAGGACATGACAGTGAGGAAGAAATAAACTATAAATAAACAGGACTGAAGAGATGAACTAAATTAGCTGTGGCTTAATTAGGCGCGATCTGCAAGATTAAACAACATGAAGAAAACTGTACAAAAACAGCTCATTTCACACAATATGTGGCCTTAAAATGTGGCTCCAGCTCACATTTGTTTACATTTAGAGTGCAGACACAAACTCTGCTGTGAAATCACAACATCTACAATTTAACAGTTATTCTAATTTAAACCTAATTGGTTTAGTGAGTCTGCAATTTAGCCACTAAAATTGTTGTTGCTGATGACATAGCACGCTACTGTTAACATTTAAGGAGATTATTTAGAGAAATAAATGCAAATATTTATCCTGTTAAATCAATCTTCTTCTTATCCAGGAAGAAACAAAATTGTGGAAAATAAGTGTTAATATTACAGCAGAGGAACGACGACATCTTTCATTTAAAAGTATGAGTAGCTACCATCCATGCATCTTCAAATCCCGCTTCTTCCTGTTTACAGAGGCCCACCCAGCTACTTTTAGGTGAAGGTGGCTCTGTGCAGTAAGCAGTCCATCCATCCATCCATCCATCCATCCATCCATCCATCCATCCATCCATCCATCCATCCATCCATCCATCTTTTCCTTTTTCCTGCCAGAGATTTTATAAACTCTACTAAAAATTCAGAAATTCTGCATTACAGGTGATCTAATTTTCTTGTATCTCTTTACTTTGCAGTTCCTAAAGGTCACAAAAAAAGAAGACAAATTAAAAGTATTCTAAGAATTAAGCTTCTGGACTTTGATCTTCATAACATTTAGCTCCTTTACAGTGTTTGCGATTACTTCTCTTGAATATTTCTACTTGGTTGAGTCAACTAAAAGTGGCTTACAGATCTAAAAAAAAAGCATTTTGCTAAATGAACTACAGAGGTAGAAGTGTAAAGTCCTGCCAGGACCTTTTCAGGTCAAGATGGCATTAGAAAGGATTAAAAAGGGAATCTTTGTGTTGTCAGGATTATCTGTTCCTTAACAGTAAA
The DNA here is from genome assembly GCA_023969325.1 of Oryzias curvinotus. NCBI lineage: Eukaryota > Metazoa > Chordata > Actinopteri > Beloniformes > Adrianichthyidae > Oryzias > Oryzias curvinotus. The sequence continues at coordinate 28,306,979 of CM043708.1, read as the reverse complement.
CATGTAACAAATGTAACGAAACTGAAAAAAAACGGTCTTGTGTTGGATATTCAGTGTCACAAATCCTTGATGAAGAAGTCCTGCTTTAGTGTGTGCTTTTGTTGTGTAACCTTTTGTCACCTGGTGACAGAACTACAAATAAAGTGTAAAATAATCAAATGTCAAACAGCAGAACTAAGAGGCCGTTCACGGTTTCAGTTCAACAGCTGGTTTACTGTCTTTGTGAGGAATAATGACAAACTATTTTTACATCTCATCTGCACACAAGGTGCAACAATCAGATCACAATGTCTGTAGTAAAACTTGATTCCCAAAGGACCAGGCGACTTTAGTTATTGTGTTTGTTTAATATTTACATAATTAATATGAAAAACAAAATTCAATTTACAAACTTTATGATGATTTTAGACTGTTGTTTTTTTGTTGAGGTTCTCTTGCTCTGGTCTCGATGGTTTATAAACTGCCTCAGAAAGCAGTGTGTGTTCTATATGGACTGTTTGAAACTGCTGCCTCTATATATATATATATATATATATATATATATATTTTTTTTTTTTTTTTTTTCACTTTTTCACTGTTTTGACGGGATAAAAAAGGAAAAATCCCATTTTCAGATTCAATTTCAGTGTCAAGTAGTAGATTTCCAAGCCCAACATTTTGTTGAAGGTGTAATCAATGAAAATAAAAAGGGCAGAAAAGAGCCTAAATCAGAAACAAACGTGTCTTAGAACCCCTCCGAGTCTCAGGAGACGGCTCTCCTTGCCTCCAAGCGAAGGAACTCTGCCAAATGGCTCAGTGCCCTTTTATGCTGCTTTCTGTGCTTAATCTGCGTCATGTAGCCACGTTAGCGGATGAAGACAAGGAGCAGCAGCAGTGAGGCAGCAATAATTTAACAGATCCCTGAACGCCTCACCATTGGATCCAGAAGACCGGGGCCAAGCCCGAAACCATTGTGGGCTCCATCTGGATAAAAACGGGCCCCTCATTTCCCTCCGTTTCAATCTGTGCCACGCTCTCTGCGTTTACAGAAGCCGGCGCCCGCTTGAACCGCCACTCGCCAAGATGTGTTTATCAGCGTCTCTGTGCACACAGTAACACGCTGGTGCACAACGCAAACGCGCAATGTCCGCGTGTCTCCTCAAGTGGCCAGATAAGGAAACATGACTTTATCGTTTTGTTGCTGTGCACGCTCGCACACTGCTGTTGGGGGACTCTCATTTTCACACAGTGTGTACATACAAAATGCTAATTCCATATCTGTCTTGATGACCTTTTCTTCTTTGTTGTTGCTCAGTGTTTTCATAAAAACCGTGCTGACATCTTGGCATGTGTAATTACTGCTCTGGAGCAGCTCTGCCTCTTTATTAGCTTTTTATTTATTTATTTTTTTTACACAATGCTCTTTCCCATCACTGCTGAGTGTGTTTTAGTGTGTCAAAGGCTCTTCAGTTGTTCAGGTCACACTGCTGAATCCAACACAAGAGCAGTCCATCCTGCTTCACGTCATGCAGATCTGATAAAGACAAGAGCTTTCTAAAGTGCTGTTGCTCTGATTTATATGGCAGTTTAGCTCCGCAGCACTGGTAAGCTTCAGAATATTCTATTTCTTTTTGCAGTTTTCACGTGAAAGAGATTGCAAAGATGTACTCGAGGGATTCACAAGTGGCTCATATTCAGTCCTACGAGCAGATGAAAATGGGACTGAAGGGATTTAGCTGGGCAGATACCTGAGCGCTCAGTGGAATTTCAACAAATACCTCATCAGGTGGACCTACATTATGGATCAAACTGGATTTGCTTCTCAGAATATGTGTGCTAACATTCAATAATGCAAAGGCAGTCCTTGTTTTTAATGGCATAGGAGAAAGCAACGTGTGAGAATCACGCTCTCCAGGTTCACCTCCGAGGATTACGGCTGAACCTCTTTGATCAGGCTGGGCCAGCGGGAAAAATGCAACTCTCCTTTTCCTTGTCACGAAAACAGTGAGCTTGTTAATAAAAGGGTGATCATGCATGCTGGGATGGACTTAAATCACCCCTCCATGTGGTGTCCTCAAGATGCCTTTGACAACCCTGACTTCTCGTAAAGTCAGAGCTGTGTCAGCGATGCGCCAACATGGAGGAGAATAACTGGCAGTTTTCACTGAGACGCTTTGATTCAACCAGTGCTGTGTGGATGCATGTAAACAATGGTTTATCTCAATCACAGCAGGCAATCAGACAGGAAGTTGAATTCAGATTGGGGCCTATGGAAATGCTTTGGCGCTGCACTTACCGTCCCATGTGTCCAAACCCAATCTGCATGCGGCTCAGCGGCCTACACAGCAAAAGTAGACTTGGGTGTGCCAGTTACAGAGCATAATTGCTACTAATGACCATTAGGAGTTTGGTTTTCATCCTCCGGGGGCCACAGAAAGGGCCTTTCGTCTTATCAGTTGATTAGAAACAAATAGTCGGGGTTGGTTCCTGCATAATAAGTAAACAGGGGGGGCTGAAATGGTTTTACTCTATCGCGGGCAAGCTTAATGGAGAGACGGGATGCTCATCCTCTGCTAATATGTCAGCAAATGGGCAAGCACTTACAAACCCCAGGTCCTCTTCTGAATTTTTTTGTTGTTTTTTTTTTTGTTCTGGCAGTTGAAATTGTATCTGGAAGAAAACAAAACAACAACAGGAGCAACAACAACAACAATAACGGAGGGAAAAAATCCTTCCATCAGCCTCAGGCTTGGACTTTGTTTAGTTTTCTTCTCCAGAAAGCAAAATGCTACAGACCTTTGAGCTGCTCTTTACTAAAAGCACTTATGCTTCTCCAGCAGCAGTGCTGGCATCCTACTGTCACTGATGGCAGCAAAGTTGTTGTTTTTTTTCTCCTCTCCGAGGACTCATTTGCATTATGCAAATGAACAATTGATAGGGATCTTCTCCCCTCCGATGAACATTTTGCACTGCAATTTGCCAAGCACGTAATTACTTATTGACAGAATGATATTACACAGGAAATTGTAGTGTAAAATGGCAAACCCATCTCATTGTGATGGTGGTCAAAATAATAAGAACAATTGTAAAATTGGAAATAGTCTCTCAACTGGACGTGAGCTGCAGAGGCCTGCTCTCTTTACTGCCACCTGTAGTTGCTCCCTGAGCTTGTGGCTTTGCATTTTAATTAATTCCAAACATTATTAAGGTTATAAATTCCCTGTCTTACTCCACTGCACAAGACAGTGCAGCTGAGCAGCAGAGATGCCTGCAATTATCCATATTGCAAATGAACACCCATGGAATGGGACAACATGCATGTGACACTGCAGTGTGACCCTTGACTAAGCTTTTTTTTTCCTTAAATAACAAAGCTCAGGAGAATGTTTTTGGGGTAAAAGATACATAGTAACATGCTTTTTAGTAGTTTTACTTCCATGTTATTTCCTCTGAAAATCCAAGATCAGGTTTAAAAAAGTTTGTTTTATTGCAAAAATGTATTTTGGAAGCCTAAAGACAACAGAGGACCAACAAGTCAGGGAAATTTAACATCTTGGCCACTGCTCAGGAACAGCAGAGTGGCTGAGTCGATAAAGCAATTAATATCACCTCAACAGCATCAGTGAAAGAAATGCCTTCTTTTTTAGCCATTTAATTCATAACAACCTATCCCCACGTACACTTACTTTTACCTTAGCTGCACAAAGAAATTATTTTTCCAGCATTTTTTTTCTTTTTTTTGTGTAACAGCACCATTCCAGCTCTAATATCGAGCTTCCCCAGAGACTGGCACCTGGAGGAAAAACAAAAAAGGGGGAGAGAAGAAAAAAAAAGGGCAGTGTGCAGCTGCATTTTCTTTCACAGTAATCGAATCCCTCAAAAAGGCTCCATTTTTCTTCATCTCCCCAGGTCCACAGGACCTTTAAACAGAGAAAGGCACCAAAAGAAGGCACCATAGAACACAATTATAATTCCAATATAGTCTTGTAAAGAAAATGTAAACAGATAGCCAGGCTGGAAAGCTGCCCCCATTTTCCCACAGGACTGGTAATAAAGTAGAAAAGATGTAATACTGGAAGAGGCTTTTTACCCCTTGTCCTTTTCTCACTCCAGAAATTGAAAAGTGTGGCTGTCTGCAATGATGCTGCTGTAGGACGGAAAGATCCTAGATTTATGGGAGATTTAGAGAAAAGGAAGAACAGGGGTGGATTTTTACCACAGGGATTAATGCGGGTTTGCAAATGAACATTAATGCACCAGTATTGATAAGAACAAGTGGGACTCTGCAGTGGGGAGAGGGGCCTTTACTGAACAGTAGCATGTTGTGTCGTGAGCCTAATTTCCGAAGCCTCCGGTCTCTGACAGGGGACGCAAACAAGCCGCCATCCGCTCCAGAAATCTGAGCAAATTGGTGGCAAATTTTGATTTGTAAGGGCATGTGTGTTGCTATTGGCAAATCTGGAATTCTCAGGGCGAGACATTTTTATCCTTTTTTCACACTGCAGTTTCCTCCTCTGTTGAATATTCCCTTTGTTGTTTGGGGTTGCATTTGTTTTACATGAATTTGTGTTTTCTCACTGCTGGCTTATTCTCCAATCACTGGATTGCAGAGAAAAAAAACCCAATAGGCTTCTTATGATTTGCTGGCATGGGTTGTAGGTGTCCTAATAATTATTGCTGGTATGCTAGAAGCCACTCGGGCACTCAGCTCAGCGGTGTGTATTTGGGTTTGTTTGTCTGTTGTTCTTTACAAGAAACACTCGTTTAAATTGAGAATGTATACTTAGCAAAGCGGCAGGAGGTTTGGGCAGCAGTGTCAGGTTGAAGACATTTTTGTTCGTTTTTCCGTTTGTGGTCAGATTTAGTAAAATGGGATTAAGCATCAGAAATCCACTCCTGTAGAGTTCCTTACTTTGCCAGAGAGAGGAGGCTTCGAGTGATAGTTGGGAGGATGACTGTTGGACCGCGCTGTTTCCTGCTGAGTGTAAATCACAAGAAGACAGAGAGAGGCACGAACGCTTGTTCTTGTGAGAGTGCGACTGACTGAATGTGTGTGGGAGATAGATTTTCAGAGCGGGAGGAAAGGCAGGGACCCCGGCAGAGCCCGGCTGGCCGGGAAGGGGGAGGCGGTTTTGACAGCTAGGTCTGAGGAAGGGGAAATGGCACGGCGTTTCTGAATCCCGTCATCCGTCTGCTGTGACACTCGGCGTGCGTGGAAGATGTCCTCGGGACTCTGCAGGAGAAGAAGTGTGGCCGTGCAGAGGAGTGAAAGTGTCATCCTCTGCGTAAGTGTCACTCCGTTCGGAGCTGCCATGTTTCTTCACGCTCTCCAAGTCTTAGCACACATAGGCGTGAAGAAGTTTGCGTCCGCTGAAACATGAAATGTCCCAGAGGCCTTTCAAAAATTAGTTTGTGCTCAACAATAAAGCTGCTTCTGCAATTCCTGTGAATTAGACGACCAACAATAAGAACTATGAAAATGTAAAAAACACGTGCTCCATTGACACATTTTCTTTGAACAAGCAAACCAATCTTCCAATGGGGTCAGAAAATAGTCTTACCAGGAATTCTTAGTTTAAGAAACAAATTCTAGTCACTGAGACATATTTTATCAATTTTGCAGTTAAAAAACATTCTTGAAAAGATATTATTTTTAAGTCAAGACAGAAAATAGGACACTTTTCTTGAAAGAAGGTCTTGTATTTACTTAAAGGACCTGTCATACAGCCAATATGTACATTTTGCACATAGTCGATATATGAAATTTTGGTCTTTTGTAATACATTCATGATTCATGATGATTCATCATTCTTTGGGTCTTTATGTGAATTTGGTTTTGAGCTCAATACCTTTGGTCAGTTGAGAATTATGCAGTTTAGGCATATTTGACATAGTTTATACACAGTTATCATGTAAATCTAATGCACATTTTTTCTCACAGTTTCATGTATATTCACATAAGACCAATTTCCATTAATGCAATCTGCACCAAATGTACGTAGAGGCTGTGTGACACGGCCCTTAAGATTCAGGTTTTGCAGTGTAATAAAAATACAAAGAGGGAAATAAATCCATCTGCTTGCTGAACTTTTTGAAGTTGTAGTTGGAGATCCAGCACTCCTTTTTCTGACATAAACTAAAATTTCCATTTTTTTTTAAGGTAAAAGTACATTTAAATTAAACACAAAGTGCTAAATACGCCTAAACATTTTTGAAGGAAACATTCAATTCATGAACACCCCTGGGAAGCAGAAAACAATAAGACTGGGACAGTCAGTGAGGAGAACAGGGGAAGGAGAAGTTTGTAAAGAACACATTTTTCTCCCTTTTGTTCTATTTTTCTAGTGACAGGAAACCAGAAACATCAGAACAAGTAAAGACAAGCAAGAAAGCTTCCCTGCTGTGATAGCAGAGCTTTCCTGTTAGTCATTGCTAGTTATGAACATAAAAGCGTTACAGCTTTGAAAGTTTGTTTTTAGAAGATGTGTCAAAAACCTCACAGATGATGGAACTAATGATTCAGTAACGTTCATTGTGTCTATAAATTATACTGAGTACTTGAATTATTTTTTTTAATCAGACACTGGTTTGTTTTTTGTCAAAACGTACCGACATGTTTCGGCAGAATACCTTCCGCCTTCGTCAGGGTTGTCATCAGATGGTGGTGTGTGACGTCTTCAAAAACACATGATTGTGAATGAGGCGTTGTGTGACTGAGGTGACTGAGGCGGAGTCACCTGTCAAACTTTGACAGGTGACTCCGCCCCTTGATGTCCGTTTTTTGCTGGAGGATGTTGCTCCAGGTGTGAGAGAGCAGGAAGGCCCCCTCATCCCGGTTCATGGAAGTGTGGGCTCGCTTTAGTATCTCCTATCGGAGAAATCTTTTCACGACAAATTTGACCATTTTCAATTACTGATTTTTTTACTAATACGAAAAAAGACATTTTTATTCTATTTTTTCTACTTTTTTTGATAGTTTTTCTAGTGTATTTATATAATTATTACTTTTTTTGTTTCATGCGTTTAAGGGTTATATATTTACATTTTGGACAACATACAATTCAGAGGTTGCTTTATGCATCTTTTATGCTTCTGATACATGGTAAGTGAATGTTCGATAAACCCCCAAAAAACTGAACATTTCTTTTAGAAGCAGATATAACCCAAATGAATAGGTTTAATCAAGGCGGACCTGAAAGCATGAGTGAGACGGGCTTGAAAAGTGTAGGAAACACAGACAAACAGGAGCCAGACTTGTACGTGTTGGTGGACAAAAGAGGCTTCAGCCTGCCAGCATGTATACTTTCAATCACTCGTCTCATGACACGTTTATAAACTGCTCTGAGGCTGTATTCTACGCACTTATCTTTGTATCCCGCTGTGAAAAGAGAAAACATAATTGTAGAGAGAATGGATGGGGCACTAAGATGTCAGACAAAAGACCCAAAAGACTGGAAATACAATTAGTAGTCACTCATCAGCACCATAGAAACTTGGTCAAAACCGGGAAAGAACCGATTCTCAACTGACTTCAAATCAAAAATAAAGTGGACCACTTTGGGGTTTTTATGATGTAGAAATATGAAAAAATAACTAATTATACAAGAAGTAACAAAAGATAAAAGTGAAATCTAGAAACAAGTTTGTGGTTTGGGGGGAAAATGATTGGTGAGCTCCATCTGCCTTTTATCATCTTTTTCCCTCTCTTTGTTTTTGAGTAAAAGCTGGTTTTCATGAAAGGGAATCTGGTCTTCCCGAATAATACTGAGCTGATGCTTCACTTCAATAAGAAGAGCTCCTACAAGAGTATGAGCAGGAGTTTTATTTCACACATAGCATAATGTAAATTGGCAGCACTGGAAGTCCTTTGGCCTTACATTTGATATCCGATAGGATACATTAAATAACCACTTCAGTATATTTAGAAAGTTAAAAACTGTCTCCAATAATCTTTTGATCAATTTCAAAAGCGGCCCAAGTGTTTTTTTTTTTTTTTTTTTTTTAATGATTATCTTTTTTTTAACTAAACTCAAAACATCTGTGGTGTTTTCTTGAACGTAGCTCCTGTAGAGCACCAGGAGTTCATTAGAAGTTTGCCTCTGAGTTGTGGGCGGGACTGTTGGCGCAGAGCAACCCCATATCCCTTTCCCGTCACCCTATCTGTTTGCACACCCCCTCCAGCTTAACCCCTCACACTCTCAACCTAAATTACCAGTGCATCGAAAATGGTGATCAATACTGGAACTATCCAGCCATACAGTTCTGGTTCAGATTTCAGCTCGGATGAGGAAAACAAAGATGTACATGGATCTAGTCTTCTAGAAGTGGATGCATCAGAATGGAGCAGAGCGAGGAGCTTGCGGCCCAGCAGATTTTCTACATTCCATGTTTTCCTCTGCTCCTGATTTAAATAAAGAAATGCACATCTTCAGCTAATCTTTCTTTACATTTGCCTTTTATGATAAAAGAAAACACGTAGCAAAAACATAAAAAAAACAATTTTCAGTGGAGTGAATGTGTAAAGAATATATAAGTAAACCCCAAAAAGGACTTAAAAACAAGAACCAGTTAGATTCAACAACCCTTTATCATCTGTTATTTTTATTATTTTCAACTATTACCATTGTATTCTTCAATTCTGCTCCCTTCCAATAATACAAATGTTTAATATGTAAAACGAATATGTAAACATTTGGACATCAATAATTTTCATGAAAGGAACAAATAAATAAATGAAATGAAAATCTGTGCAGAAATGCCAACACATGTGAGGCTAAGTTTTGTGTCATGCTAAGCAGGCTTTTTTTTAGGGTTTTCATGACCAAAAGGTAAACAAATCAAACAGAAAAACATAAATCATTTACTGTTTAAAATGTTTTTCTTCCTTTTTTTTTTACCTATTTATTTACTTTAAGTAATTCTTTATGAATTCATTAGAGCCCCAAAATAATTCAATATAACTGCAATATGGAGATGTAAAAATGCCATACTCTGATACATTCTAGTGTATAAATATAGACCAAGTTTACTTACTGTACCTATTTTCTGAGTCAAACTGGTTTAGTAAGTAAAGACAAAGAAAAGCAAAACTTTTTCATGCAGAGATATTTCCTGTTTCTGCTTTTTCCCCCTCAGCCTCCTTTTTTTTCATCATTATTACTACAATCTATTAGCAATTTTACCTTCAGAATTAAATCTCTCGCAGGCGTGACCCAGTTGGGAGATGGGGAGAGGCAAAAAGACACAGAGAGACTGAGGGGGGAGCCAGAGTTGCTGGGATTTTAATGGTTCCTGCTTGCCAAGTGTGGTCATGAGCCTCCAGTGCACAGACAAGCCTAATCAAAAGCCCCACACCGTGTGAGTGACAGCATCAAAGTACATCTGCATTCTGAGGGGAATTCTCCCAACTTTCTCATTTCTTCACAATTAAAGAGGGTGCCGGCATGGAAATGCACACTGATGAATCCTTTCTGCTCCTTTCTGTGCTCTCTTTCTTTCCTTTTTCCTTCCGTAAACAACACAAGTGCCTCTCCAGTTTGCCTGCTATGTTTGTGTACATTATTTCCTCTGGAGACCCAGAGCGGGAGATGGAGGATTAAAAAGGGAGAAGGGAAGCATAGGGGTGAGAATGTATAAAATGCGTCACGAGAAACAGCGCTGATAGGCGGGAGAGAAGAAGAAAATGTGGGCGAGGTGAATTTTCACACCAATACTGTCACCACTAGTGTTTGAGGAACATTTTAGCACTATGAGAATCTGTGCTATTTCAAAGTACGTGAAAATAAAAGAGCAGGGTGTATGAAAACAGCAGCATGACTCCCTCAAAGAGCGGATGACCGACAGCTGCAAACAAAACCTCAATAATTCCGAAATTTTCTAAGAAATTAAACATCAACTTGCTTTTGTTGACATGCATTATTCAACAATCCATGTGCTTTTGTCTGCCGCTGCATATTTTGCCATAAATATTTCAGACACCACAAGCTTATTAAAAACTTTTATTTTCCAATATATTTTCCTGTTGTGGGAATCCCATACTCCTGCAAGAAAAGATTTATTTGCCAGGTTTGTATTTGCTATCTTGATTTGCATCTTCTTATGAGTGAATTGTCTGTTCAAACGTAGCTTCCTATCAATGCAACTGCAAAACTTTGCACGGGCCAGAATGATGGCAATGAAGTGTTTTCTGGCTTTGTTTTTTCAGCAAAATCATGTATTATAATGTTGAGTCTTCACGAAACACAAAACACTTTCATTTTGCATGCACAATCTGCACATCCATCCCTTGTAAAAGTTTGGAAGTTGTTTGTTTTCGTGGGTGAAACACGTACGCTGCTGAGGCCAGCTCTAGGATGACATCATGAAATGGGCGGAACCTACAGGGAACTAAAGGCGGTGCCTCAGAGATCGAGGTTTCTTGTAGTAAAATTAGCTGTGAAAATAACAATTATTTCATAGGAAATCATTCTTAATGTGCCAAAAGTAATATATTATCATATGCATGGATATAGTTCACTCTGAAAGGCTTAAGAAAACCATGATATAAGCAAGATTTATTTTAAGGCTTTATACCAAAAGAGAAATAAAGGATATGACCAAAAAGTTCTACATGACATCCAACAGTCGTCTCGATGGGCTTTGAAGTAAAACATGACTCAAAAGGATGATGAGTACAAGGAGTCAATAGGAAAATACTAAAATAAACTAACAAACTGACTAAGCTATACTGGCATCCCTGCCCTTAGACCCCCCTTCGCGGTAAGGAAAAACTCCTAAAAAACCGGATTCCGGAAAAAAATGAAGAAACCTCAGGGGTGCCCACATGAAGGAGGGATCCTCCCCCAGGACGGACAGGCGATTTACCAGAACTCATAGAGAAGAATTAACTTATCTAACTCTACATCTATATATTTAAAGTCCAGCAGACGAGCTTCATCCAGCCGGGGTTGGGGACAGTCAGGGGCGCGAGTCGAGCCGGAGACAGGAACCACAGCCAGGTGTAGGAGCAGGAGCAGAGACGAGGTACACAGTCAGGAACAGGAGCACGGATGGGCCAACTGGAATCTGGAAGCACTCCCACTCCCCAGGAGGGGAGAGGGATAGAGGGACAATACATGAATCGTACTGCACCAAACAGAGGCATGGATAACTAAATGATAAATGATGATCACAGATAGAGAAGAGAGGAAGGGTAGAGGTAGATGAGAAAAGAAAAGTATTGGAAAAGGACAGAAAAGAGGACAGAGCCCCAATGCACCATAGTTACCCCAGCTTCAACTTCTAGCAGCCTTTTAAAATAATAGTTATTGTTATTTAGTTTAATTTAAACAATTAACATTAAGTTAAATAATCTCTGAATACTGACTAGTCTGACAATAAGCCTGTCCAAAGAGGAATGTTTTCAGTCTAACTTTGAATGTAGAAACTGAATCTGCCTCTCTTACGTGAGCTGGGAGCTTATTCCATAAGACAGGGGCTTGGTGGCTAAACGCTCTACCTCCAACTGTACTTTTACTAATTCTAGGAATCACAAGCAGTCCTGCATTTTGCGAGCGAAGTGTTCTGATTGGATGGTAAGGGACTATGAGGTCATTAATATAGGACGGGGCCATTCCATGTAACGCCTTATAGGTTAACAGGAGGATCTTGAACTTAATTCTAGAATCAACTGGGAGCCAATGGAGCGAAACTAACACAGGAGTGATGTGATCTCTTCTGCTAGTTCCTGCTAACAATCTAGCTGCTGCGTTCTGAACAAGCTGGAGACTTCTTAAGGAACTCTTAGGACACGCTGCTAACAAGGAGTTACAGTAATCCAGCCTCGACGTAACAAATGCATGGATGAGTTTTTCAGCATCACTCTTAGAAAGTATATTTCTGATCTTAGCAATATTCCGCAGGTGAAAAAAGGCAGTTCTACACGCCTGAGATATGTGAGCCTTAAATGATAAATCCTGGTCAAATAAAACCCCAAGGTTTCTAACTGTGGAATTGGGGGCTATACTTACACCATCCAGAGAGACTATCTGAGCAGACAGAGCATCTCTCAGATTTTTAGGACCTAGTATAATAACCTCAGTTTTTTCTGGGTTCAAGAGGAGGTAATTAATTGTCATCCAGGCCAACCCCTTTGAACCACAGCTCCGTAAGAGTGCAGCTGAACTGTTATTTTCTAAATATTTAATAAAGAATTTGACAAATAAAAGAAGAACAATGAAAGAAAATCGGTCTATGGGATCAAGAATTGATATTCCCCAATCTGGTTTATTCCAATAAAATTTCCCCTAAATACTGAAAACTTGCTGGGTCAACAGTCCATTGTCCGATAAAGTCACCGATCATTCAGAACTTTGTTTCTAGCTTCTACGTCACAAATACAAACTTTTTCTAATGGCATTTATTTGTCTATGTCTGATTCACAATGATTTGAGTAAAATAATATTTGGAAATGCAACTTTACCTACAAGAACGTGTTTGAAACACCAAAAACACTGTGCAACCTGAGAATCCTTACTTTCATCCACCGAATCATCAAACCCACACTCTTGTGGGATGGTCCTTCTCGAAAATGTGGCTTAAAGGTTTTTCCCGTTCGCTTTGATGTAACTGAATAAAGAGAAGACCTTAGAGTGAAGCAGGATCTAACCATTGGGAGATCACCAAAGTCAGTGCCTGCGTTATCCTGCCTAATGATGACATACAAAGTTAAACTCCAAGTCCAGCCAGGCTTTTACAGGAGGGATTAGTCTTGACCCTTTCATGTGCCTCGTTCTTTTTCATCCAGCTCTCGTGATGATGGAGGCCAGCGGCTTCAGCCGTCCGCTTTCCCTGCATGTAAGCACTTTTGCTGGAGCAGCTAAATGGCTGCTGGAAGCTGTTGCTGGAGCCCAAAGAATGTTGGACAATGCTTGAGATTGATGAGTGTTTGGGCGCTTTCCCCGCGACCCCTCCGCATCTGGCAGGAACAAAGTCAGGCAGGTGTGACAGCCAGCATCCATCTAGTAGTCAGCTATAGTTGGGGGGGGGGGTGCAGACACAACTGCACACAAACCCATCCAAAATAAATAGAGACTCTTCATGTTAAAATGATGCATTCGCACATCTGTCACACATGGTAAAGAAAGGATGCTTACATTCATTCATGCACACACAAAGGCACACAAAGATTCAAAGAAAAAAAACAGAAATAAATAAATTAAGAGCTTTCCTGGCAGGCCTCGCTGAGAGTCTTTCCAGGAAGAAGGCGCTTTGCAGCGCTGACTTCCTTCAAATGTCCGCCAGCTCTCATGTCTTATTACTGGAGACAAATGGCATGTCGCAGCATCGGCGTGTCCTGACTCGTTAGCTCCGGACATGACAACCATCACAACATATTTTTCTGCTCAGCATGAGCTCCTCTGCTGGTTAAACACGTGAATCCGTGACGCCACGTGTGGCCGATTCGGACACGGGTCAACAGTGTAAACAGCAGGAGGATAACATTGTCTTAGATAAAAATAAAACATGCATCGTCTTTTCTCTTTTTTTTTTTTACATTTAAAAGTATAAAGTTATTTTCTGGGCGACTTTTGTGGAAAACTGATATTTTTGATTAACAAACTTCTACTCAATGTAGTCATTTTTCCAGTAACTTTCTTTCAGCAATATAAGCATGTCTTTTTCTCTTTGACAAAGCATCCCGTCTGCATGTTTCAGGAGAACTAGTTTCTATCAAACATTATGTTTTTATTCAGAACAAATAGCGGAGGCGTCACAGTCAGGTGGATTATGCAACTCAGTCAGCAGGGCCCCAACAGGAGCAGAACTTTCACAAAGCCCGGAAGTGAAACTCTGTCTTTAGGTGTACTTTTGAAAAATGGCCTAAGTTATGAGAAATGGAATCTGGTAATAAGTCCTGATGACTTTTGCTGTATGATTAGCTTCAGGCGATGGATAACGTTTTTGGATATTTTTCAGCCGCCTATAGTCCGCTTTCATCTCCTTTAACCGGATAACAGTATTACCAAAATTAGTTTGTCTACAAGCTGAATTATTTGCAAAGTGTCAGTGAGATCTTTGCTTTACATCAGATTGAACTTTTTGTTTTGTTAAATCTGTGGTCTGAATAATAAGTCTAATAGGTTGAACATGATTTGCTGTAATATAATTGCTGAAATATTAGTGATAGCTAAATGTTTAGTCTAATTATAGAAATACAGGGGATAATTTCCATCTTTTTATGCAATAAGGAATCATCTTCTATGCCTGCTCCATGTTTGATTGTAATAAGTACCTGTGAAGTCAGAGCTTCAAAGATAAAAAAAAAAGGACCCAAAGGAAAAGCTGCAGGAGCTGTGTAAATCTGGAAAAGGATGCAAAAAAAAAAAAAAATGGAAAAAGGCAACATAATGCTGCTAAAATCTGTCTAAACCCACTAAAATATATATCTCTTCACCTGCATTCATTTTGTGATTGAAAACCTATATTTTTTTAACATCTCCATAATTAGACAGGTTCCTAAGTAGCCCTGCAGATGTCGGGGTTAAAAAAAAATAAATAAAAGGCAGAGGAATTCCATTCATACAGCTAACTAAACTTCTTAGTCTTGCAGCTGGCACTACAAACTGTGTCAAAATAAACTGCATCCACTGCTCCTTGGTAAACCAATTTTTCTTTTAAATAAAGTTAAAAATATATATACTCCTTTTCTATACGAGTTAAAGCATACAGCATACATACAAAGGTTTTTGCAAGTCCTGTTGTTCCTTCTAAATACCATAGAGGTCACACCAACAGCCTTTATTGATACAATCTAAGAAGAATTAACTAAGGCTTGTTGTGGCCTAATAAAGTTATTTGGTAAAATCATCAGCATCAGGGGTTCAAGACAAGCCCCCTAAAATATAAATGTGCCAAAACACATTTATTTAACATGATCCTTTTTGTGTGCCAGAATGTATCCAAATAAATTGCGGTTTTAACGTTATAGCAAGATTTTTTAAGGGAAAAAATGAAATATGAAAGAATAAGAAAATGATAATCACCACAATCTAATACAAATATTATATTTTGTCAGGAACTAAATAGGACCCAATATGACAGAACTCCTAAATATTCAATAAATAAACCGAAACATGCCCACATCTGTGGAAAAGTGAAGAAGTAGAAGAACTGAAAAACCAGAGACTTAAGTACACTGAGGATCATCAGCAGAAATCAAGACAGCTGTGGGTAACCGGCTGCTTCAGCCTGGTTTGACTGACAGAGGGACAACTCAGAAAATGATCAAAACCAAGAAAAAAAACTACAAAACCAAATCCTGGAGCTCAATCCTAACAATTCTGTTATTTCAAGAGCTAATAATACTGCTGTCACAAAAAAAAAAGACATAAATAGCATTTTAAGAGAAGAAATGAAGAATGCTCAACCTTTAGTACTGCCTTAGTCCTGATGGGGAGGGGCTGGCTGACAAACCCCACCCTCCAGGCCACAAGCACAACATTAATGGAACTCTTTTTGTCAGGCATGTAAAATCTTATGCACTTTCTTAAATATAATAGATATAAATATATTCTTTTTCTTCATATGATCAAACCAGCGTTGTATTTAAAGTTGGTTTTAGTCCTACCTCTTCGAATGTTCCCTCATTTTGTGGGGGAAAATTGTTTTGATACATCACACACTGTAAAAAGACTGATTTGATTTAGCATTTCAAACTTTTGACATAATCTAAAGTCATTCCTTAATTTCTGGGAAGAAAGCCAATCGCAGTTATTATTATTTTTTTTTTACCACAGTCTTGTGTTCAAATTTGAATCTAGTCTAGCAGAAAAGTGGCAGAAATAATGTTATAATTAAAGCTTCAGAGCTCAAAGACAGCGCTGGTTTACGCTCAGCTTAGTTATTGTTACGGCCATGAAAATTGATGCATTAAAGGAACTAAGAGGCCCATATAAAGAGCTTCTGCATTAGGCTTAAGGTTTAATGTAATGCCATTAAAGTTAGTGGATGCTTTTTTTTTATGTTTTTAGACATCCAATATTCACATGTGACCAAACCTCAACCTATATTTTTTTATTTAAATCATTTCATTTTAACAGTAAGTACGACGGAGTATTAGGGCCACCCAAAAAAAAAAAAAAGTTAAATTACGAGTTTTTATCTCGTAGATTTAGGAGATAAAAAGTCGTAAATTTAGGAGATAAAAAGTCGTAAATTTACGAGTTTTTATCTCCTAAATTTACGAGTTTTTATCTCCTAAATTTACGAGATAAAAAGTCGTAGATTAAGGAGAAAACACCGAAGTTGTCCGTTTATCGGAGCCTAGCTTGAAGAAAATACGTGGAGCCTTTTGTGAAGCTTTATTTCCGGATTATATGTTTAAAAAACAGATTCTGAACCTTTAGATGACTTAAAATCAGATTTTTGTCAGTGGAACCGTCTGTCCGGGGTTCAGTGTCAGTAAAGCGGAGTTTAATGCGTAAAATAAGGAACTCAGAGACACGTTTGGGTGCAGAGGACCGCTACAGCCTTTATTCTCCTTTTCATTCACATAACCTGAAGTTCATCTGTCAACTGACGTCATGAACGTGTCATCAGAACACCAATGCGGAAGTGAACAGTTTTACATACGCCCCCTCCTGCAGATGAAATGTCCCGTTTCAGCGTAAAACAATAAAGAGGAATGAAAATAGTCTGTTATATTATCATTAGAACGTTGAAAATGACAAATAAGTGCTCCTCCTCGGACGGAAGCGTCACACAAATGTAGAGATTTGTCTTTGGTGGAGGAAGTAAGGATTGACGTGGACAGCTGCAGGAATACCGACGATGGCTTCATGGGGCTGCAGAGATCCCGCACCACCCATCAATAAATTCCAGACATTTGGAACGTTATCAATGAACATTCATCTCGCCTGCTTAACAAAGTTTAGTCGGACTGCTCTGCTGCTGCGCGGCGTTCACCTGCTGCTCTGAACGCTCACTTCCACTTTTATCATAAATTTACGACTTAAGTTAAAATCTTGTAAATTTACGAGTTTTTATCTCCTAAATTTACGACTTTTTATTTCCTAAATTTACGACTTTTTATCTCCTAAATTTACGACTTTTTATCTCCTAAATTTACGAGATAAAAAGTCGTAATTTAACTTTTTTTTTTTTTTTTTTTGGTGGCCCTAATACTCCGTCGTAAGTAAGCTGTAATTCTAACTCTAAAAAAAAAAAAAAACAAAGAAACAAATGTGGTTTTTAAATTGTTATCCTCTGATATAGCAACTTCTTTTTTTACAATTTTCTTTTTTTTCTACTTAATCTAAATGTTTCTTCTTTTTTTTCTTTTACATACAGTACAACATATCAAGTTTTGTTCTTAAAACTGTTTTCAGTGTCGAAGCAAGAAAAACCAAAAGCTCCAGTTTCTATATGCATACAAAAAATAAACTGCATCCACTGCTGTTTGGTACACATATCCTTTCAAACTCAGAAAGGATCATCATATTTCATAACTAGAAACATATTTCCCAAAAATAAAAGAAAAAAAAAGAAAGACATGTAAGACATATTGGATACTTTTAAGCAGAATAGCAAACACAAACTTTTTACCAGGAGAAACTCTGGGTTTTCTGACGTTGGGATTTCAGTTTTGACTCAGAAGACACATGGCCAAAAAAGGCAAAGCACATTTCAATGGAAAGTCCTCCCCCAAACCATAGCTTACTTGTATTTAACCTTTTTTATTGTACATATACAACAGTGACTTAATGTATGAGACATTAAAATACAGAAATACTTTTAGGACCTCTTGAAAAATTAAGATTTGATTATTTTTCTTTCAGATCTATTCAACTCCAGGAATAAAGAATTAGGCTTCCTGTTTTGGAAAACAATAAATCTTTGCTATTAAAAAAAAAAAATGACAGGAAGTACTGCATGGCAATTTAAACGTTTTGTTTAAAGTTTTGTGTTCCAGATTAAAATATCACCAATAGGCTACAGATATGGTTTATGAGCAGGAATTTACTACATTTTGTGGCTTTTGTGTCCTAACGTTTTTGGGGCCATTTAATAATAAAAATTAAAAAAGAAGTGACATTATCGTGGACTGCTTTTATAAGTGTTTGTTTGTGTGAGCAGTACTGTGGGCCAGTAGCTGTAAAGCGATGTAGCTTAAATGTCAACATTTCAAGGGGTTTTTCAGCATTGTATAAATATGACTCATTGCTGTTATTTTTTTTCCCTGATTCTGCCCTTTTTTTTCTACCAGGTGGCTAGAAATGAACAAATAAAACCTTCAGAAAATAACATTGTGAACCTAAGTGACATTTTACACTATGACAAAGTGACTTTGACATGCTTGTGGTTGAAATACTGAAAAGGTTTGTACAAAGGCACCCAGTCCAGACAACTTGGTAATTGATGGTTTTAACCACAAAAGGTCTTCCACTCCCTCTATGGGATGGATTGGTTTGAGCCGGGTTTTACTGCTTTGGCCACTGTTAAAGCAACACTCCAATCATCTTTTGATCTATTTTTCAAAGCGTTCTTGTGATTAAGCCATTGTTAACTAAAATGAACAAACCTATGTCGTTTTCTAGGACACAGTTTCTGCAGAGCGATAGAAGTTCATTAGAAATTCCAGTGATGAGAGACAGTTGTCTCAGAGCAACTCCACCCCCCTTCCCCTCCCAGTTGCAGAGATCAGTGTATTTTCTACGTCGCAAAAACACTTTTTCAAACAGCCTTTTTTTCCTCTGCTCCTGATTCACAACAATTTGATCAAAGAAATGTTTAGAAATGCAATTTTGTAATTAATGTTCTTTCATCATCAATAAAAAAAAAAAATGCCATAAGAACATGTTAGAAACACGATTTTCATCCGAGTGGGTCTTGAAAGGAAGGATGTGAAGTTGGTTGGCGGAAATCAGAAAAGCAAACAGCTAAATGCTCTCATGGATCGAAACTTAATTACTTTTGTGAATACCACTTTGACGGGATCTCAAATTCTGTGCTGTCCAGAGAGGATTCTGGCGTTGCCGAAGAAAAGTGGGAGAGAGGGTGTGATGTGTTCAGAGAGCACCTCTAAGCCAGGTGGTCACGTCACTTGGTCAAAAGTGCCTTCATGATTTTGCCTCGGGGAGCTGACTCCATCATCCGTTCTACACTGTTCCTTTCCTTAGCTGCCACAGAAAATCCCCCCTGAGCTTCTTCTCTGATGTAAATCACAGGTAGAGGAAAAGTGAGCCCTGGTTGATGCACCGACGCTGTGCCGTGAAATCTCTGTTGACATTACCAACGGGCATTTCCTGAAAAAGTCACAGAATGAGAGCAGGAGAGGACTGAGACAGAGATAAAGGGCAGTAGGATGGGAAAAAAAATCTCTCTCTCTCTCTCTATATATGTATATATATAAGTATATATATATATATATATATATATAGAGACATGAGACATTTCAGAAAGTTGCCATTGAATTTCAAACATTTGGTCTCATCTTCTTCTCCAAAGTGATGGACTGAACTCAGTAGGCTGCATCTTTTCATCCGTCAGTCGCTCAATGTCACATCTTTAAAGCATTTCTCCATTTCTTAGAGCTCATACAAAAAATAAATAAACATAAAAACCCTTCTGATTTTTTTAATGAGATTTATTTGCCTTGAAAAGTCTTAATTCATCTGCTGGATAATGCCCCACAGACCTAACCTGTTTCTCTCTTTATGTTAGATAACCTTTTAGCAGGCGAAGACTGATTTCTTTCCAGCTTTGTTATGTGATAGTAAGAAGTAGAGAGTCGAGGATAACTTGAAAATGAAGTGAATATGCCGAGGGAATCAGGGGAATGAGTTATGAGAGGTAATTTCAAAGCAAGCAGTGAGAGGAAGAGTAATTACTGTGGTGAAAGAAAATATTTAGCTGTGCTGAAACTCCAAAAGGGGGTTTGCTGTGATTTTTCTGTCTTGTTTGTTAGTTTGAAACACTGCAACATCAAGCCCAACGTTGGACACTTGTTAGTAAAAAGATGCAGTGATGTAAAAGGGAGATGTCAGAAGAATCCTGAAGAAGGGTGTCTCCGTGATGCGGTGGAGTGCTCTATGGCCACCCAAACGGAGTGGAGGGGGGTTTTAAAAAAAAGGGAAGAGTCAGTGACGTCTGCTGTGTACTCAGACTTCACTCCATCTTTCATCTTTTCCATCATCTCACAGTCTGTTTTTGATAAACACGCATCAAGGAGTCAAGATGGGAGTGGGTGAGGGGAGGGGTTCTAGCTGCTGTCCACTTTCAAGGTGATCTGACACCAGAAAGTCAGAAAGTGCTGCTCTGTGCAAACGCACATGACTCGGACAAGCTTGTTGCCGTGGCGGTGCAGCCGGCGGACCCCCTCCTGTGCCCCCCCCCACCCCCCACCCCCCCTTTACCATTCTGACGCGGGCTGCCAAGGGCTTCCGTGAAGAGGATTGCTTAATTGTTTCTGCCACAGCCATGCCTCTTCTTCATTTTTCTCTCTTTTCTTCCTAATCCCAGGGACGGGAAAATGGAGCTGTTATTTGCATGTCTAATGATAGTCGATATCACAGGCCTCTCATAGGAGAAGGCACGGATGATTATTAATACAGCCAATGAAACCCCCATTTATACTGCCTTTTGTTCTTAGGCCAGAATCCACTGCTCCATGCCCCAGTGTGACTCGGTGGCCTCTGGGTGTCCCTAGGAAGATGCTGATGTTTAAAAAGATCCATTTTATGCTCGAAAATTATGCAGTTTGTCGCAGAGCAACTGCTGTCATTGCAAAACTCCGGGTTAAAGCAAAACAAGGAGGCCACATTTACGCGTGTTTTGCTGTAATGCAAATAAAAGTGCTTTGTCTAAGCTGTCGAAAGTTCAGAACCTTACATTAAAAAAAACAAAACAAAACATCGTACATCTGCTGAAGATTTTTTTTAACTCCAACAAGCAGGCCTTTTGAGCAGTTGCAGCTGACATTGAAACTTGCTAATTTGCAAGACTTCCCAGGTTGAAAACAATGACTCTGACAGCTCGAACAGGCACAGCAGAGCACATCTGCATTTCTCTACAGGAATGAGCCTTACAGAATGGCTCAGACTCCACGTGCCCTCCAATTATGGAAATTTGAGCATGTCTATATATACTCCATGAAAGCCCATGAAATACATGTTGAAACCTACTAATTGGAATGCAAAGAAATGGAAATTGTGCTTCTTGTCCACTGCAGTTTTGGGGTTTATTTATTTTTGTGCGCGAGTCACTTTTCATACTACAAGTTGTACATAACAGATCATCTGCATTCTCAATGTGAAAGGTGCTTACATAACATAGTGTAGTGTTGCTGATATTTTGATGCTCACTGGAAAAAGTTTTGTTTACATTTTAGCATATCTGCTGGAAAGAATGTTCATAAGGAGGTTAATATGCTTCATTTAGAGGCCACCAGTGATCACCGGCACATCTGGTTTATAAAACAAACACTTTTATTCCATCTTGTTTTCTCAATATATTAATTTCTTCAATTTCATTTAGGTAAACTTTTGTTTACTCTTGCTGGTCTGTTTCCAAATGACTCTTTATAATGCTTCAGTCACATTCACCCATTCGTGTGCTGACCCATATGGGTGCTGCAGGTTTTTGGGTTCTCAAGGCCCGTGTTGGTGCGAGGGTAGGAGAAGTCCCATCTTAAAGGGAGTTTCTGTTGTCTTTATGATTAAAAAAGGGTAACCAGATTTTTTTGACAGTCAATGGTTTCACCCAAACAATAATTATGAGTGGAAAAAAGTGTTTGTGTTATAATTTATATTCTCTGAAAAATGACCAAGAAATCCTAATTTCTTTCAGGTTATGTAAAGTTATGAGCTGAACTGTACTTCAATGGTACCTTAGCGTTCACTATGACCTGATGCCTTCATTTTTGCTCTACAGGCTCACCGAGCGGTCTACGACTTTGATATTTCCTGCATGTTCCCTGCACGTTGCCCATTTTTCACCCACAGACAGCCCACATCTACCTGTAAGGGCAGTTGGGACTAAGGCTTTTGACAGGCTATAGGTCAGGTTAGCTTCACCCATTTTGCTTGTGTAGTGTCTGACACTTAACAATCTCCCAGCCCGTTAAACTTGATACATTTGTAAACATTCCAACAAAAACTCACATTTCGTTCTAGAAAAAAGCAATGAGAGATATATATTTTTTTAAAGAAAGTACAACTGTAGTAAGGGAGAGAGAGAAGGCAACAATCCTGAAATGTGAATTACAAACCCGAGCAGCACCATCTGGACCGAGAAAGCACACATCATAGCAGAGAGGCGGCGCGTTGAATTAAACTTGCTACGGGATCCATCTGCACCTCGTGAAATCAATCTCATTCCTTGATTTGATTAGGTCAGCTACGCAGCAGAAAGAGAAAACTGTTGTGCTCCTTGATTAAGCTTGTTTTGTTTAGCGTCCCTGCAGCCCCCACCCACCTTTGCCCTGCTGTGTTTACAGATGAGATGGAGGCCCACAGGTAGGGTAATGACAGTAGGTGAGGTTCTAGTAAAGATATAAATAAATAAATTGTGTCTATTTAACACGCAGCGTGTGCACCACAGCACCTGCAGGCTGAGATCATTTGCACTTTTTATCTCTCTTTAGTGTTAAGAGTTTTTCTTTCTTTTTTTTTTTTTTGGCTGAGAAAAACGTTTTTTTTCCCTGGAAAGGCTCGTCTGTGGCGGTTCACAGGACACGCGTGTCATGACATGGACTTGTTTTCTGTTGTTGAGGGGACCACACACCAGCAAACACTGTGTTTGTACAATGCAGTGTTTTCTGCTTTTTAACAATGCATTATAATGAGCGGGAACAGTAAAATCTACCGAGGAGTCCCTGAACACAACAGGTAACTCTTGAAAGGAGTTCTGATGTGGCCGAGCTGCATGCTGCAGAAATGTTTTTATCTTCCTCGCTGGCTCCGAGGAGACACCGCGCCGTCCCGTGATTAAAAATCCATCCCCGTGTGCATCCACACTCACAAACAAAATGCTTTTCATGGGTGGCTAAATCTAATTGTGTTGACCTCTTGTACAAAAGGTAGCTGCTTTGACTTTGACTTATTCTCCAGAAGCAAGAAAGAACCCGCGGCGAAGAGGAGAGCACACATGCCATCGCTCAAAGTGCTGGGACGGACATGGAACACATTCAGCCTTAATTGACCTTGGTAGAGATCGCACAAAGAAATCCAGAACAAGTGCAGTGTTTTTTCCATTGTGGTGTTTATGCTCATCAGTTCATGATTATCCAAGAGAAAAATAGAATGAAAACAGAGGCTGAAGGCTGCAAACGATTTAGATCTGAGTCTAATAAAAATACAGGTTTGTGAGAGCGAGTGGAGATGACAGAGTCTCTGCACTGATTGTAATTACTGTATCTTTTCTTTGTGGAGCTGGCTTCAATTACAAACCGTCACCTCGGTGTGTACGTGGGTCATGACACCATCTCTTTCCCATTGTTTCAATAAAACAAGACTGTCTGCAGTGTTAATAAATGAACAGGAAAAACACACAAGGCGCTTCTTCCTCTTTCTGGCCCCCATTAATACTGTGATTGACCTCTGCTAAGCAATATTGATTTTTATTTTGTTTTTACTGCAAATGATGTTTGCAAATTCCCTTTGGATTTTATTTCTTCATGAGCAATACAAGGCAGTAAGAGATAATCATACTTTTGTTGAAGTGAGTTAAGGAAAAAAAATCTATACGCTCAGAAGAAAGAGGAAATTAGCAAATATTTTAACAGTTAACGGCATTTGCTTGACATCCTCATTTGTTCCGAGATGAGCTGAGTATATTTGGGGCTGCGCTCTTTCTGAATTAAGCTTTTAATTTCTGCAACTGCACCACTGGCGTTTGCTGTATGGTTTTTTCCAACGCAGTCTGTAGTGGTTTGCACCAGCAGGGAACTTTTCTGTCTAATTTGATAAACCGCTACGTGCCACGAGACATACTGGAGGGAAAATGTTCCCAAGAATAGCTAAGTGTATCATATATCATGCATCGCACCATCTGTTCCGTACATTCAAAATGTTATTGCAATATTTAGAATTACAGATTATTCATGTAGGTGTAATTAACAGAGTCAAAATCCAACAAATGGGAGGAAGCTACATTTCATTTCCAGGCCTGTTTGAGCAGCTTCTATCTGGAGTGACTATTTAGGCTGCGTTTGCCGAAGGGTGCAGAGAAGCTCTAATTTTATCAGGTTTGGCAATGAATTACCCACTGTTGATTCCTCATTGCAGAGTGTGGCCCCTAAAATAGAACTTTTGGATTTGTTCAGCGTGTCTAGATTACATTGACCAGATGAAGAGAACTAGGTCATGATAAGTGACTGAGCTGAACAGAAAAAGGTCAACATCTGGCTGTTACAAAAGGCAAACCAGTGCATGCAGGGTTTGGCCTTGGGGTCCCCATGCATTTTACATAACCGCATGCATCTTCTCTATATTTAATAGTTAACATGACATTTCCTCCTTGTCTGGTGATGTAATCTGTTCAGCAGGAGGATCTCTGTTACCCCGTCAGCTCGGAACATGGCATGTGGAGGTGATGCATATGTCCTGTCATGCAGTTTACAATGCTAACTGAGTAATAAAACATGTTTTAAAGTACAAACATAATTTACATTCAAAAGGCAGATAATTTCCCTTTATTGTGCTAATTGTAGAAGTGCTTGGAGGGCAATATATTGCGAACAAAGGAGGCCACATGTTATTTGTCTTTTTTTGTATATATATTGTTAATTATGCACAATTTTCTTCAGTTTCCTTCACAGCACATGCTGGTGCAACTTTCCCCATATGTTTCAGATCATTGCCCTGCTGCAAAACCTGCATCAAACAAGCTTGATCTGTTATAGAGAAGAGCTGATGATTGAATGACGTGAAGGAGGTCAGCTGTTCCTGCTGCTAGAGCCTTGGTCACATGCACCCGTGTGTGTGTGGGGGGAGGGTGACCCATACTGGAACATACCATTGCCATGTGTGTGATAATAAGTGTATCATAAAGTATTTGTAATGGTAATGGAAGTTACACTTAATCATGATGTACAGGTGACGATAATGTACGCCACATTTATTAGTGAGGTGCTCGTACTGGGACGTTACTGAGCGCACGTAAATCTGCACGCACCAGATCTGCACGTGATATGTAAGTGACCTGGATGCCTGTAAGTTGACGTAAACTAGACTCTGTCTATTTTCCTTACTGTAACTGTCAGGCTGCACGCAAGAAACACGTACTGATCACTTGAAAAGAACTAACGGGCCCCTTGTGCTTGTATCTCGCCTACTTCCTCCTTACTTACGCTCATGTGTCGTTCAAATGTTCAGTATTCATTCAGCATTTCTGTGTTAAAAAAATTCCGGAACATTTTCCCTCTACAGGTTCACTGTGTGGTGACTTTAATATACCTGTGTGCTTTGTACGGGTTTGACAATTCCTTGCCCCCACACAACCTATTCTTGTCTCTTTCTTGCTTCTTTTTTTATGTATTTATTTATTTTTTAATATAATGAACCTGCCTGTTAAACAAAGCCATTTCGATCCTAAATGTTGGTGTTGAACATTTTGTGCTCAGATCTATGGGTAAACCTGCTGGGATGTCCAGTCAAAGTAACAAAGTCAGTGTTTCGGGTTTTGTAGAACTTTGGGCTGTAGCTCAGGTGGAAAAGCTGCAACCATCTCAAATGTCATCTGCGGGTGTTTTTATGTGGGTTTACACGCTCTCAGATGATCTGTTAATCCAGTGGATTTGATTAGCACCAGCTGGCCACTACTGGCCCTACTCTGTGGAAGCTGTGAGGCTGCATTTGAATGTTCCTCACTGACTTAAGTTGGTGCTGCTGCATTGGTTATTAGAAGCAGTGGCTAAAACACAGTGCAGCCATTTCTGAATATCTGACACAAAAATCAAATTACTTTGAGTTCTTTGGATTGGTGAGTTAACTTTCCAGCAGAATACGCAGCCAACAATTTTCAGTTCTGAGAACAGAAACTATGCGTCAGCTGAGCAGGAAAACATCCGCAGCGGTTGTCATGATAACATGGGACTAATTATGCTCGGCACATTTGTAAAAAGAAAAGAAAAAAATGTGACACTGTGACTTGAAGCAGTGTCCCACTTCCCGCACAATGTTAAGTGGGAAATAACTAGTTTTTGTCAGAGTTTTGTGGTTTTTCTTCTGTGGTTTTGTCATTTTTCTCCGGTTTTCTCAGCCCTCAGTTTTAGCTGCTTAAACAAGCATCGGTTTTTACACACGAACAGTTTAATTGGTGTCAAAAGCTGGAAAAAAATCTCTTTTTTTGAGCATGCCATGTGCCATTTACATTTTTCTTTTAATAAAATAAACAGGGTCACTGTAATTCATGAATTAGTCACACAGCCAATGTTGCCTCACACTGAACTAGTATGTTGCGGTTAAACCGAGGGGGATTTTGTGGTTTAAAAACTCAGAGAGTGGTCAGCAGCTGGTAAGATAAATTGTGTTTCTAAGCTTAGAAACCATTTTTAAATAAATTACACTTAATTAAACCTCCTTAAGCTAAAATAAAAAATGTCCAGGCCTTCAAAAATCTGACATTTTCACATCACCAAGCACAAAAGTAAAGCCGGTGATGCTGCAGGTTAAATGTAGCAGCAGTCGGAGTCTCTGAACGCCACTTCGAACAAACTGGCGGGAATGGGAGACAGCAGTCTGACTTACTGTCTGCGGTGTGCTCTTCATCACACTGACAGCCTCTCCTCCCTCTTGCTCCTCACTTCAGTCTCCCCCTCGTTCTTCAGACCTGCCGGTACATGCAGAGGAGGAGCTCACGTCCCGTCTACCATTTGCCCTGACGCACAGTAAAATCTTTCCTTCCTCCTGCATGGCGTGAGCAATCCGGTTTGGGTGTGGGTACGTAGGAGTGGAATCCGTCAAATCTTTCTCATTAGGTCAGTGATTGTTCAGATGATTGCTGTTAAAGCTCAGCCTCAGCGGGGATGGACATTTCTCAGTGCAATGGCAGGATGAGCAGCTCCACCAGCCTCTGGAGTTGGAGTTCCTATGCTCGTCACAGAGTGTGCATGTCTGTTATGGCAGTGAGGACTGTTACATCCTGTCACTGGGAAATTGCTTCCATCATTCTAGTTTTTTTTTTCTTTTCTTTATCAGCTTGAGTTGAAGTTTCAAAGCACACAAAATGTGTGCATCCAAGTAGAGAGTCTGGAAAATGTCTGCAGCCTGAACACTGACCGTAGTGATTCAGGTATGATCCCTGTCTTCATATACATGCGCACACACAAAAATCATTGATTAGGTCTTAGTCACAGTAAGGGGATTGACCTGAACAGGTGTTGTGGGTTTTTGGGTTGTCCGGGTCCGTAGAAGATTCTTGAGAAGAAGGGCCGCTTCTAAAAAAAAGTGCAGGTGTGTCTTGCAGTTTCCCTGAGGCTTGTAAGGTCACTTCAACGATATCATGAAAATGGAACGTACTATTGTCGTGGGTGTGATATGTTTATTGTTAAGTATCTGTAAGGTTGACTTAAGTTACACACACTTACACCACATCCAGGCGGCTGTGGTGCAGAGGTGAGATGGTTGACCTCTGATCGGAAGATGACAGATTTGGTTCCCACCTTGCCCACCTATTCATCAAAGTGTCTTTGGGTAAGACACTAAACCCCACTTTGCTAGCGGTGGTTATAGGTTGGCGCCAGTGTTTGGCAGCAAAGCCACCATAAGGGTTTGAATGTGTGAGTATGAGTGATTGGGACCGTGACTGAAGCGCTTTGGGCCTTAAGCAAGGCGGAAAAGCTATATGCAAGTATACGTCAATTAACATTTACTCTAGTCATTAGTTGGGTGCGAGTAGTGACTTCTTACTGTCCTTGCGCAAATGCTGCACATAAGGGGTGTTCACATGAAACACAACTGCCCCTTGGACGTTCAAAGGATGCTCACATAAACTGCACTCTGATTATCTAATTTCCTGCTGCTCACAAGGAGTGCACACTTATCACAAGATCAGCACTAACAGACCCCTTTACGCAGTCTGCAGAAAATACCAAAAATCTATACAACGTGCTCTGCGCCCCACCTTCCTCTCCATTGGGTGGGGTTGTATTGTTGAAGTGTTCGCTACGACCTGTCGCTCGCAGCTTGTCTACAGGAATTATTTGTGCATGAACATTTTTTCCCAAATAGTTCATTGAGCAGTCTACAACATGTTTAACAATCTTCACATCAAGGACTATCAGTACTGGTACGTATGATCTGAAGTCAAAAGTCATTTTGAGTTCGTCTCACCCAACAACTCCATTAAAATCTGCAATACTGCTTATTTCCAAAACATCAAATCAACACAGGCCTGCTTGTTTGTGGGTTCTGTTAACCCTGTGCTCACAACTCTTTGTGCGTATGTGTGTGTTGAGAATGCAGTGTGTATTGTAGCTCATAATCAGCATGATACCACTGTGTTGTTTCCTATTATCTGCTTGTTTCCTGGATGCCAAAGTCAATGTCACTGATTGTTGGTACCGTTTCAGTTTTTCAGTTTCCCAGGAAACCCGTTTAATGACCGGGGACCTGTGAAAGTATTCTTTTTCTTCCTCCCTTCCGTAATTGCAGTCTTTGATGACCATTTGTGCGTTCCAGTGTGAAGGATGTCTGCAGAGTGTGCGACCAGGGCATTCAGAGGAGTGTTGAGAACTCCGGCTGGTTATTGCCAGCTCACCTCTACTTTCAGTTAGTTCAGTGTTAAAGCTGCAGCTTCGGGCAAACATGAGGACTCAATGTGTGGCTTTTTACTTTCAGAAGCAAAAACAGGCTTTGTTCTTTTTGTAGAGTAGTTTTTCTGCCACTATGGTTTGTAAGTCGCTACCAATAATGTCACAGAGACCAAAGGACAGTTGGAAAGAAAAAAATAAAACAAAACACAAGTCCAACACTTCAACTTAAAAATGTATTTGGATTTGTGCTACTTCACTTTACATAACACTGCAAGTTCAGATTTTGAGTACAGACATTTTCCTCCACTTGAGTCTGTACTCAAAAAAAAAAAAAAAAAAAAATGTGTGGGCTTAAACTACAACCAGTGCTGGTAAAACTGAAAAATGCAGGGTTTCGCTGTTTTTCTGGGTGTTTTTTAACCAAGAAAGTTTTTTTTCTTAGTTTTTATTTATTTTTCCCTGCTTGGTATCAGCTCTACAATGTAGTTACAAACCTATAAACAAAGTAAAGTTATATTACAATGTGTTTCAGAAATATGAGCAGCATTTTGCTCTGCAGAGACTCACTTCTCTCTCTTAATACTGTCTGTGAAAAAGGAAACAACGTTACGTTGTGTGTTGAAGTCGCTGTGTTGTCTTACAGACAGACCAGAAAAACTCCTCATGTCGAGAGAGCCAAAGTTCCTTTTGTCAAAGCTCGGGTATCTTTCATGTTGCCTTCAAACAAACTTCTCAATTTCAGGTTTCCAAATTCTTTATTACTTTTCTCTCCTTTCAATTGATTTTCTGATTATTCTTTTAGGGATGTTTGTATTCTTCAGTTTTCTTTGGTTTCAGTACTAATTGTTGAGCCTTCAATGTTTTCTCTTTTATCACTGTGTTGGGTTTTGAACCCACTAATTGCTGAGCAACTTTTGACTTCTCCTATGAAAAGCTGTTTCTTCTTTTTCTTGTTACTCATACCTGATTTATGATTTTGCTACAGGACCACATCACACAAGCTCAGGTGCAGCAGTTGTGAGGAATGTGCACTTTTGTTTGTTTTTTAGTTGTCTTCTTGGTTTTATTTTGTTCTGTTGCTGTTTTTCTCCTGTCAGTTACGCCAGGTTAAGTGGCTAGATGGGCTCAGTGCAGGACCAGCGCATGGGAAACCATGGTTCAATTCCCAAGGGGTGCAATGAGCTTCATCCAGGGTGGGTTCTTGAAAAATACATTTGCACTAATACCTACCTATGTAGCTACAAGGGGGCCCAAGTCTCGTCTCCCTGTTCCAGTCCCAATCCAGGATAAAATACAGGGCTATGTCAGGAGGGCATCTCTGCCAAAACACCTGTGTGAATCAGTGAGAGCTGCTTCAGTGTGGTGATTCCTCAAGGGATATGCCAGAAGTAGAACCAAAGTCACACCAACTTAAGGTTACCAATCACCCTTTTGTTTCTCCGTTAATTTTGTCCTGTTTAAGTTTATTTATTAAACCAAACCATGGTCTCCTGCTTACTGGGCTCTACACCAGTTCCTGACAGTTCACGTGACACGTATTTGGTGTAATTACAGTATTTATTAAGCAATCATGATCTTGAAAATCCAGTCACAGCTGGCGGTTTCTGCAGTAAACTGTACAGTTTAGCACAAACACATCACCACAAGATCAGCAAAGCAGCCTGGGGTGTGCTGCAGCAGGAAAATGCATTTAGAGGACTGTCAGCGTGATTCACGTGACTCTAACTGGGAGAGGTTTATTAAAATCATTGTATCTTCCTGCAACTATACATCCATACCAAATGCTGTTGATGAATATCAATTTAAATGCATGTTCATGAGTAAGTTAGGGTATTTTGCTTCAGTAAAGTTTAGAAAAGAGGGCAATATGTTTAGAAAGAAAATAAGTATGTGGAATGTATGCGCAAAGATATCCACTGCCACACAGTAATGTGTACAATAAAGCCAATTCATGAGAAAAATGCAGCAGAAATTCACCTTGGAATCTATCAGCTTTGTGTGACAAAGAATTGGATCCTTTTGTGAAACATTTTACAAGCATTCAGTTTATTTCAAATTTCTCTCATGTGGAAGTATTTTTTTTTTTGTTTGTTTATTTTTCATCAGAGTTGTTCAGCTTTTGTTAGCAAAAACATAAAGGTGTTTCAACACTGGAGCTGCCATTGGTGAGCTCATGATAATATAAGGTCTTTGAATGACCATAAATCTTCAACACTGACACTGTTATTATAATTCCAATGTTCTGATGCGAAGAAAAGCAACTTTGCATCAATGTTGACACTGGAGCTGAAGCTCTGTTGTTAAGGGTTTAAATTACTTCAAATAATCTGCTGTTTTTACCGGTCAGACATGCCGATTACCACCACAAATGGTTATGTTTTACAGACCACAGATTTATTGATGGACATGTTCATGTTCTGCTACATGGTAATCACTTCAGATGAAAGTTGGTCCATAATCTTTGACAGGTAGTAGCAGATTTATTAATATCCAAAACATGGCCAAGTGCAAACAGTCAATGCGACGTTATTGACACGCGAGCTGCTGGCTGGAAACGACATGCAGACAGATGCTGGGCTGCTGGCATGCAAAGCTAAAGAAGTAACAACAGTGACAGACCATCATTAATTTGAGCTCAATTAAAGAGTTTCACAGTGTGCAGGATGTTGTAAGGCATTTGTGTTAATGAACTACATCATTCATGTGAAATGATGGCACAATTAGGAAAACAAAAGTGCAAGGTGTGACAATTTAAGTGAATGTGCTTTGTCAGTGTCTTCAAACAACACCTCAGAGACTATGAACTCATAAAAATAGGCCTATAGTAACACAGGGGGTGCAAGTGGGCGATGGCTTTAGACTGTGGGTCTACCACTGCCTTGCCACAGAAAGCTATGTGGAAGTGTTGAGTCCGAAAAGGACAATGAAACTGCTGAATGCAGGTGTGATTTGGTGTTCATGGTGTGATGGCTTCTTTTTAAAGGCATGCATTTTAACAAAACACACAAAAAAAGGGTAAGAGCGAGAGGAGATTTGAGCTCCTGGTCAATAACTTTGAACGCTGCTCAATTTGTGTCGCTTGTCCCCTTCCCTGTGAAAGTCATCCACCTCTGGGATCAAGAGGTTTACACGAAAGGTGACTTACAGTAGAGGAATTGCTGTGCGTGCTTGTGTGAATAAAAGCAAACTTATTTGCTTTTGTTGTGCTTTCTCTGCTCTGACCTTTTTTTTCTGCACCATTGTACCCCCTTCCTTTACTACTTAACCCTCAGAATTGAAAGTGGCGGAGGCTTTTTGCCGCCCATCTATCTGCAGATGTTACAAACAGCCGTACGTAGCATTGTCAGCCTCATTAGTTAAACCAGCCCGTGCGTCGAGTGGGATCTAACCACTCAGCCTTGCGTGTAATGCCGCTTTAGTGAACTAATGAAACTATAATTACAAAAATAATGAGGAACCTGCAGCATCGGCCAGTAACTAGTTATTTGTGAGAATGAATTATCTTGCACAGAATTTCCTGTTTAAATTTTTCATGGATTTGTTTGTTTTTTTGTTCCTGCCCATTGCACATTTAAGGCAAATGCAGCTTCTTTATTCCTGGAACTTAAGGCGGTATAGGGAGCAATATACTTCACAATTTGTGTGTATTTGATGCATTTGTGATGTGTAATGAGCAACAGTGTAGCCCATGGTCCATTTGCCTCTGATACTTATAAACTTATTGTCCCCAACGGGGCTCATTTAGCAAAACATAAGCTATGTTGAGCCACGTCAGTACTGAGGCTACACCACTTTCAGCAAAGTGCAGCAGTAACACCACCTCCCAGGCATGTAGTGCACTTATCTGCTTTTACATGTTAAGAACCTCTGCTGTCTGCTGATGGTGCAACGATTAAACCCCCTTCTGCCTATGCCCTTTTAATATGACCCCTTATTTTTCTCTCTTCCTTTGATTGCAGCTGCACACAGACTTGGATGTGGGCAACAAAAACATCAAATACGTCCTTGCAGGTGAGGGGGCAGGCACCATCTTCGCAATCAATGAGTTAACGGGAGACATCCATGCCATGAAGAGGCTGGACCGCGAGGAGAAAGCCGAGTACACGCTAACAGCCCAGGTCATTAACGCCGACACGGACGAGCCTTTGGAGCCGCCGTCCGAGTTCATCATCAAAGTTCAGGACATAAACGACAATCCTCCACAGTTCCTCCAAGGCCCGTACCGAGCATCTGTTGCAGAGATGTCTGCTGTTGGTAAGTCACATTTCTAACGTACACCTTAGTGCAAGCTTTCCAATCCAACAGTTCTCTAGTGGCCAAATTGCATAAAAAATAATGAGTAAGTACATGTAAATGGAACCAAGGAGGTCTATATACAAGTCTGTCTGACTGCTTCAGACGATTTGGCCAAACTGGAGAGTTATACATCAGACAAAAAATCTTTGGGATTTGAACCCATAGCGGTGTGAAGATTTTTTGCCAACTTCACCTCACAAATGAGGAACATTACACAAGCAACTATAAATACATAAATAAGGAACAAGAAAGACAAATACTAAATATGTCTCATAAACTACCTCATACTTCAGTGATATGTATCCATGCAGGGGTTGACCCATACAAGTGCTGCCGGTTTTTTGGTTATCCGGGCCCATACAGGGTCGTAGATAGGTGCAGCTGCATCTTAAAAAGTGTGTCCTGCAGTTCCCTTGTGGCTCATACAGCCACCTACAGACACGTCCTGAAAAGGGAATGTACAATTGTCGTGCGTGCGGTAAATGTATCATGAAGTATTTGTGAGGATAATGTAAGTTACACGCATGTAGGACAGGCAGGTGGTGCTGTCATATATCACCCCATTCTAGTTATTGGCCAGGTGTGCACACTGGCTCCTTACTGACCACGTACGAATGCTGGTGATACTTAAGTGCCTGTAGGATGCCCGCACAAACTTCACTCTGTCTAATTTACTCATTTCTAACACAGGTGCGCAAGAAGCGCACATTCATCACTTGAACAATTCAAACGGGCTCCTTGCCCAGTCCACTGGATTTCAGGGGGTTGAAAAAGTGAAAAATCCATGCGACACGCCTGCGTCTCACCTACTTCACCCTTATTTACCTTTGCATGTTGTTTAAATATTTGCTACGAGTTGTGCATGAACATTCTATCTCAACAATCTTTAAAATTTGTGCATGTCCCATTCTTGTTTGGCCATTTTTTCTCCCGCATCCACCTGTTACACTAGTTGTGACTATAGCTTAAGGAGCTCAAGACCTATTTCAGGCACACTAAAACATGTAAGGTTTGCTTTTCTATAACACAAAACATCCATCCGTCTTGGTTTCTTCAGCATTCTTCAACATTTTCTTGATGCAGTCAGTTATGTGTTATATGACGATCAAAGACTGATCAGAGGCTTTTTTGTCATACTTGTAGCATTCTTAGTAATGGTGTTTTCTTTCTTGGTCTTTATTATTCTTTTCCCACCACTTTCTCTAGGAAGTCTGTAATGATTTATGGTAAAAGAATTAAGCATTTGAACTTGCTTGTTGAGTCGGCATAATGAGCATGGTCAGAGTTTGAATGCATCTGTCATAAGCTGTTACACAAGCACTCCTTCTACACTGGGTTCTCCACTTCCTCTGTGCGGTCAAATTGCCACTGATTAATAATAATGTATTATTCATGCAGGATTGGCAGAGGCCTGTCAGTGGATCATTACAGTTTTTTTTTCTTCAGATAGCTTCACCACTGACCCAGGAGCAGCAGGAGTCTTGTAGAAAAACGTAGCAGGAGGAGATCAGAGTGTGTCTTTATGCCGTTTTGACACTGGAGGAGCTCAGTGAGAGTGCGGGGGTCTGTTGCTGGGCGGTATGTGCTTGTTATTGTGTTTCCTCATTGAGCAGCTTCTTGTTACCTGTCAAGAAGCTGACACAACACGCTAGGGCAGATGGTGTTAGGTATGTAATGGAATCTGTTTGCTAAATCCCATCTGCGCGAGGCAGCCTTTGCGTCAGTTCTTTGAAGCAGAGATGGCTTACTGAAGATTTCAGCTGCTGACTGATGACTCTAGCTGATTCTTATTAGCTGCTGCTGTGGTGGAAGCAAAAGGGAACAAACGACGTTGCAAAAGTATCCGTGTAAACACGGCATAATAGTGAACTCTTCTTGTCTGAACCCTGCTGCTCCCTCCTTCGGATCTCAGTTGAAAAGTGCCGCAGCCCTCCGTGGGTTTTTGTCGGAGCAGTGCAGGGACAACCATCCAAAGCAGTTGAGGAAGATGACAGCACTGTGAATTGCCAGAAGAATAATGCATAAGAGATGGAAATCGGCATCTCTTTGTTGACTGTTGTTCCTTTTTGTCACTCCTGATTAATTAAACATTCATGGGAGCTCAGTTGTTTGCTTGAAAGGCTTGAAAGGAAAACGAGTTTTCCTCTTGTTAAGTTTTCATGTGCTGCTGCATAACGGGAAGAATCAGACGCACCGGACAAACAAACAAGAAGTCATTCATCTCTCTCATCTCACATTCATAAATTACTACTTTCCTTCCACAGTGTTTCATTTTCGTCACCCTCCAAAAAAAAGACCGTGTGACTCGGTGGATTACGGGAAGTGTGTTGAGCAGTGGGTAACTAATAAAGTCCACAGGACAGGGAGCTGAGATAAATGAATGTCGGAGAAGTCTGCTACACACGCGATGAGCAAATCTGCACCAGAAAGCAGGAAGCATTCAAATGCAATTACAGCACGTGGAAAAGATGCCGCATTGTGTCTGGTATTGAAGTCAGACAATTCTGAGCGTGCTGATGCGTTTCTGCTCGGCGTTAACTCACCTGCGCCAAACAATCAAAAATCTAATCCGGACCATAACAGCCTGCTTCTTCTGACGATGTTATCCACTTACAGAGCCTGTCAGTTCCACTCCACAGTTCATCAATGTCTTAGCAGCTCTCTGCTTATCACGAGTGTATCCTCGCAGTATCAGTGAGAGTAGGGACAAATATCAACACCCACCTTTTATCTGTCAAGGACTAGGATAGATAGAAAACCCCTATATTGAATGTCACCATCTTCCGTTGGAAGCGGTCCCCACAGCCGGATGAGATATGTGACATGGGCCACAGAGGTTGCCATGTTTCCTGTGTGTGAAGGAGCATGGAGGTTAATGGGAAACGAAGGAGACGGACCTTTTGTTCTTCCTTTAAAAGGTTTGGTCGGATAAGACGGCTGGCTTTCTGTGACTTTTCTCTGACTTTCATTCTCTGAATGACTGAGAATGAAGGTGCCTATCATGCTAATTGTGTAGTGGATCACCTCTGTAAGTACAGTGCAACAATGAGAGGAAGTTAAGAGCAAAGGTGCTCCCTTCACTGGAGGTGAAATGGTGCGTCAGAATAGGATTTGATGTCATTAGTGGAAGCGGTCGGGATAAGTCTGTTATCAGTGCCTCTTCTGTGACGGCATCCCATTTGAGTAGATTTTTCTATTTGGTTCCGCTGGTAAGACGGGGGAGAAAACAGCTCAGCAGTTAAACTACCAACCTAAATAGCAACCTCATCTGGAGACCTTTAGCCAAACGTGTTGGAGCCAGATGGCATCAGTAAGCAGTTATTGGTCCAAGTGGAGCTGAGTCACTCGCACCAATCAGGAGTGAGCTAGTTGGAGGTCCACACCCCTAACTCGTGAAAATGGGCTACACACAATCTATCAAATGTTTTGAACGTTGGACGTGGTGGCCAGCAGGCACCGCCTACTTTAATTTAGGCATCTGATTGGCCAGTATATACCTTGAATAACATGCACTACAAAAAAAAAAGAAAAATAATAATTTTATTACAAACATGTTAAAATGAGGAATGATGATTCTGACAAATAGAATGACTGAGTAATGGCTGAGTAATGGCTTCTATAGCTATTACTCAGCTAATTAAATAGCTATTTCTCTATAGAAGTCTATGGGATTTTGGCTTCTTAGAGCCCACAGGTACTTCCTGTTTGGAACGCCAGGAGGGAGAGGTCACACAGTCCAATTCTCATATACAATTGATGAGCATGACTCAAACGGTTTTGATTTCATTAACAACAAATTTAACGCCAACTTTTCTCCGTTCATTTTGAAAGTTCATTAATTCAGTTTTGAGTCATTGTGAACAATAATATTTTAAAGAACTTTGGCCGAATCCAAATTCTTACCCTACCCCTAGTGATTCTCCTTACCCCTCCAACTGTAGTTGCACTTGCAGGGGTAGGATTGTCCGAAATAGTTTTTCTAAGTGCTAACCCTCGTGGTGGAGGGATCGGCATCCCTCCATGTTACAGCATGAAGCACTTTATTCATGTTGGTGCTCTGATGCACAGACGTTTACATTTAAATCTAAGTAATTACCTTTTGTTTTAACATGACCTTTTTAAAGCTATAAAACTGATGTTGTTGTTTTATATTTCCCAGCACTAGCAGCTCCGTGGCAACGTAGCGGACTGGTGACTACTGATGTCATGTGGGAGTAACATCCAAATTCAAAGACACAATTTTTCTATGACTCTCTGTTTGGAGGGCTAAATGTAAGGGTAGGGAGAAGGGAGAAGCCATAGGGGTAAGGGAAGAATTTGGTTGCTTGACATTTCAGTGAAATTAGGGACTTGAGAAGTGAAAAAGTGCATTTGGATGGCAGAGAAGTCCTCCCCAGAGTTTTCCTTTTAACATCACATTTGAGTAAATGTTGCTCCAAAAAAATGAATTATTTTGGCTTAGGGTTAGTTAAACTTTATGGATTGCAATAAAAGTGTTAGTTATATGAAAAGCCTTGTAATTAAAGTTTTCTTTTCAGTCAAGAGCAAAACAATAAAACACCCTGGTTTTATGAAAAGCCATCATTTCTTCCTCCCATGTGTTTTTGGAAATTTTACGAATTGTATGAAAACATTTTTTACTCATTTCTCTCTTTGTAACCATGCTTCCACAAAGATGTCTGTCCTCTGAGTTTCCAAAGAGTTCAGCTCACATATGGACACATACCAGCATGCACGGATGAATATGCAGAGTGATGAGGTCAGCAGGCGAGTTGCCAAAGCCTGAGGTTCTTGCAGTTCGAAGAACAGCATCCACAGGAAGTTATTTTTCCATCTGCACTTTGAGTCAGACTCATAAACAAACATTTACTATGAATCAATGACAAAAATAACATTTTGAGTTGGGTAGATTCATGAGGCATTGTTCATCCACTCACTGGCCTAATCTGTCCCTTAGAAACCTTTTTATTATTATTTATATACACAACACAGAGAACTCCTGCGGAAAATTCTTGTTTCTTAGCTCTATACATAAACCAATTTATAAAGGGCAGCTTTGAAGGTCTGTGGTCTGATTCCTGGTCTGCACAGCGCCCTGAGGCTGCACCCTGAGCCTGCCGATGCTCCAGATGCATTTATTTGTGGGTGTGTGCAATATAGATAAAAAATAAATAAATAAAACACAGCAAAATTTTAAAAAACCTAACTAAATAAAGAAGGATAATCAAGCCTGGAAAAGTGCAATCCTGCTTCAGTTCTACATAAGTGCTATGATTCTGCTGTAACATTTAAGGCTAAATAACAAACCTCAAAATTAAGCGTGAAAAAAAAAAAAAAAAGGATGAACAGAAATACGTAGCATCCTATTATTAAAAAAAAATTAAAAAAAAAAATCAGTTTGAAGCCAAAGTCTTTAAGATGTGCAGAAAAAAGCAACTTTGTTTATAAAAAGGCAAAGCTGATCTGATGCAGCTGACCAGTCTGAACATAAAAGCAGACTTCTGGCATCCTTCTGCTTCAGAGCTTTCAGTTGTGTTCACACCAGGTCCAACTGCTGTAGCTACTCAGTCTGGCACAGGTTATGAGGCTATTTTAAGTCCATCGTACAGAATCAAAAAGGTTTTTCAGGAAAGGAAAAAAAAAAAAAAAGGATTTCAGATAAAGTTGCCAACCTCCCCAGCCGCCTGCCTGAGCAACAACAGCATTAACTGGGATTCAGTGTTCATCGCTGTGAGAAAACCTCTCCACATTACACACGCTGATTTCATCTTTAATTAATATAAGAATAATAATTAGCACAGCTAGAATCGAACACACCAATTTTCAGGTTATCATGCTGATTTTTGTTTTATGTGTTTTACAAATCCAGGATTTGTCTAATGTCCTCTGCTTCTAATCTTCGAAAAAACAACGGAACTAAGCTTATTTCCCAGCAGATGATTAAAATTCCATGTATCCTTCCCATCCTTATCTCACCTCATGCATATCCTTAGCTTTCCAAATAAATATTGTTAATGAAAGTCTTTCATTTCAGCAATGGTGAATTTATTTGTGCAAGCCTGGCCATGATGAGCACCGTTGTTGCACAAATCTCCCAAGATTAGCGCATCCTGTTTTCTTTAATGGGGTCTTCGACTTTAAGGCCAGAACAAGCTGACAAATTCCCTTGTATATTTGTCGACCATATGCTAGAATTATGAGGCTCTGCCACTGCCTGCAAACAACAAGGGGGTTGGGATGTAGATGGAAATTACAAAGTCTGCTTGAAGTGACACTTCAGGTAATTAGGAGCAGGTCGCTAGACCCTCCTCTTTCTGCTGAGGGGGTGTGAATGACAATAATCTACGCTCCAAGACAAACTTGCTGAAAGTAGTTTTGCCATACGAAGCAGGCGCGGGAGGCGCCCCAGGAGTATTGGGCTGCGAGCCTGTTTCATTATCAGGGCGATTAATAAGCCGGCTTGCAGACAGATGGTTCGTCTACGTCTCCGAAACCCGAACTGAAGAGCAGATCCGTGCCAAATGTGTCGAGATCCACTAAATTGAAGCAAAGACACAAAATTGAAGTGACATTAATAGATTACCTGAAGCTGATTTGCATTTTAGGAGTATGCGGGTAACAGGACGAACAGGCACAGGCGTCTCCCTCCGCGGGGGTCTTGATGATGTTTTTGATTATGCTTTCATCACCAACGGCAGCTGTGAAAATAAGTAAAGACTTGTCATCACAGATTTGGTCGATGAATGAGCAGACTTGATCACAAGGAGACATATGGAAATGAGCGAGATAGAGGCTTTTATTGGAGCTGATCGTCACATGCTTCCATCACCAAGTGAAAAGCTGCCTGTGATCATACACAATTACCACGCTCATAGTTTTAAAATTCGTAGGATGATACATAACCCTCTTTATGACTTTTCCTTTTTTTTCCACGTGTTGGAGTCAGTCTTTTGGATCAATAGAGGAAAAACTGAGATATTTTCAGAGCATTTTATGCTCTACTTGAGCCAGATGTTCTATAAATAAAAATGTTCTTTCTGGATATACCGGGAAACTTTGTTGTTGTGTGCTGATGCAGCAGTACATCTGCAACATATATCAGTTTTGGAGAGTCTGGATGTGAATAAACAATCGCAGTGTTTCAGGGTCAGAGCAGCCCACATTTATAGAGCATCTTTTATCCAGCATCTCTCAGTTGAGCTTTGAGCTGAAAGAGAAGCTGGTGTTTCTCTTTTCTCTGATCCTAGACTCTGCTCTGAAGCTTGGCAGATGGGCTGAGTGGCAGGGGGCTCCTGGCCCTTCAACACTTTGGGCAGCTGGGCCAGAGCTGGGCCAGGATGGTCTGGAGCACGTCTGATGAGCAGCTCTTAGGCTGGGCAGGGACGTGGGCCGGGATGATGCTGGTGGGTGGCTCATAGGCTGATCTGAGGTGAAAGGGGGTCAGAGCAGTGAACCTGGCCAATGCTCCCACCCTCTCAGGCCTGTCTATCTGCCAGCCGGCCCTTTTCTGTGGCGAAGCTAAATGGGGATTGGACAGGCCTCCAGGGCAGAAGGATTTAACTGACAAGCTGGAGTTTCTCTGTAAATAATGTGCAACTCCCGACTATCTCACCTCATTTGGCAGCAGCTTCTGCATGTGTCTGTTTGCTTTTTAGCCTCTTCTCTTTAAGGCAAACCTTGTTGCTGTTAGTCAACTTTGGTTTTGCTTATGTGACCGTTACTCCTGAGCTGGTCTTAAACTTCTCTTTGTGAGTTTCCTAGATTCAGCCCTTCAAGCGGATAGCCAAGAGAAAAAATAATGTCTTTAAATGCGGACATTACTACCACTCAATGACATCATGAATAGTCGCTGGTCATCTACGTTAGCCCGTACCTTCCTGTGCTCGGAAAATACACAACATTGCTTTTATAACTTTAAAAAATTCATGCAAGAACAAAAACTTAATGCTTACATTTGCTTCTTCATGTAAAGAAATGTATTTCTTCTCCACGTCACAAGCGCAACGTGGATCACTCTACTGGCGGAGGGATACCCAGTTTAGGAACCACTAAAGCTCCAAATGCCCCTAGAATTAGAGCCAGA
Source organism: Oryzias curvinotus (assembly GCA_023969325.1). Classification (NCBI taxonomy): domain Eukaryota; kingdom Metazoa; phylum Chordata; class Actinopteri; order Beloniformes; family Adrianichthyidae; genus Oryzias; species Oryzias curvinotus. Next base: position 28,265,889 of record CM043708.1, on the reverse strand, counting down.
GGGGTAGGGAATGAATTCAGAGTCAGCCTTAAACTCATAACGGGTGCTGCAGGCTTTTGGGTTGTACTTTCGGAGGGTCGCAAAGAGGAGCACACCGTAACCCTTGTGCTATCTTGGATGACCCCACCCTTACTTTGACATGTTCTCCCTACCATGACAAAGGTGGATAGGGGTGGAAAAATTTCATGTAATTTCATTGAACCAGTGAAGATCACAGAAAATTGATTAAAAAAAAAGGTTCAGAGCTCTGTCTAGTGAATCTAGATGACCCAACTCCCAACGGTAAAGTGCCTAGGATAGCACAAGGGTTAAGGGGATCACAGGTGTCCCTTTCAGTCCCCTCGAGGCTCATACAGCCCCTTTAAAGGGCTTCATGAAAATAGAACATACAACTTCCGTGTGTGGTGGGTGTATTGTGATAAATCGTAAGGTTTTTGTAAGGTGTACGCAGTTATGTCATATTGATGATGCTGTCTTATGGTGTCCTTACGCCACACTCTGGTCGTTAGTAAACTGCGCTTAAATGTGGATTTACTTATCACAGGTGTATGTCAAAGGGTAAATCCTCTCATAATGCTTCTAGAATGTCCACACAAAATATACCGTGTAATTCCTTAATTTCTAACAGGCTGCAAGCGAAGGTGGTTGGGGGGATGGCTTATCCTTGCGCAGTTTGCAGGATTTGGGGGGGTTGAAAAAATGAAAAGCTGCACGACGCCTGCATCTCACCTACTTCACCCTTACTTACCCCTTGTGAGTTGTATAAGTGTTCGATATGATCTGTCCTTCACAGCGTGCTCGCAGAAAAAAGTGCATTAATTGCATTTTGGCTCTGCAAACTCACTGAGCTGTCTGCAACCTTGATACTTTGTGCAGATTTGGCCTATTTTTTGCCCGCATGTGGCACGTATCCATTAGGGCATTTTGACTAAGGCTTTACTTGCTGTTCAGGCTGGGTGCTGTAAGCTTTAAGCCGTGGAACCGCAGGTACATTCATGTGTCCGAACAAGAAAAATGAAATGAATATGTTTTTAAAGAAACCGCAAGAAAACCTTTCAATTTGTTCCTTTTAGAGTCATTCAGTAGCACTTGACCTTCACATGGATTCATTTAGATCCTTTTTTCTTATATGTTTGGTACAGTAATGCCTGCCATTGATCACCTGCTGGAATCTTTCATTTGTGTCTTCTTGAATGTTGATCCATAAACTCCAAATAAGGTCAAAGACTTTGCTCCTCAATGCCTGTGAAAACAATTCCAACATGACAATCAGCGTCCCTCAAGACCAACCAGAGTTAACAAGCTCCAGAACTGCAGAGTTTTGCCAAACTTTGTTTCGTTTTCTTTAGAAATGTTTTGTTACATAGACTTTTTGTCCTGTCTCTTGTTGTAAAATGAGCTAATGCCGCTCTTTTAAATGGCTCCAGAAGGAAAAGGATCAGTGGGATAATCCCAGAAGTGACAAACATCCTGTTACAAAGTTATGGACGCAAAGAAAAACAAGACATACCTGCTTGCATAGTCACAGCTGATCAATAACACACACAAATGTGCATTACTAATTCATCAAGGGTTATTTATTATCCAGTGTAGCTCTGAATTATGTATGTCACATCATCAGTCATTGGTCAGGATCCGGTAATATGAGCTCTTTCAAGCCTCCTGGGCTTTTTTCTTTCCTTTTTTGGGGAGGTTTAGAGTGACTGCACGTAGGCGTGTGAGCTCAGAATGTGTAAAATATTCTGCCGATCTGCACATATGCATTAAGACACATGCCTTTCTTTATGTTACCATAAAGATGCTGCCACTCAGGTGTGATAACTCACCCTCCCTGCACACATTCTTTTCCTTCTTGCTTTATTTCTCTCCTTCCTTCCCTCCCTTTTTTGCTCTCCATCACTCCTCTCTTCTAAGCCATTGCTCTCCCCTCGCTCTTCCCTTGAGGGAGAACAAAACGTAGCTGGCTTCGAGGTAATGAAGCCCCTCAATGTGATCTGCATAAGATTGCCTCTCCTGCAGGCGTGGCTGCGCTGCCCCAATGAATAGCAAAAGACTCTCAATGAGACCGAGGACAAAAAGCCGTCTTCGCCTCAGCCACCGTGTCGTTTTTCAAAGTCACACTCTTATTTATTTATTAATTTTTTTGGAGGGGGGGAGTCTGTGCCGTGCCCATGAAGTAGAAAGAGAAGGAAAAATGAGAAGGGACAAGATGAATAACAAACGAAGTTCATGGAAGGGAAGGTAAATGAGAGAGTGTGCGTGTTTATTCATGAGGGAACTTGTGCACACGCTCTCATCTGCCTTTTTTTTTTTGTTGTTTTTCTTTTTTTTTTTCTTCTTGTTATGAGGAGAAACACAACACAAATGGTGAAAGCTGTCACATGTGCCACCTCTGTGTCTGAGAGCAGGCCAGATTAAATGAATGTCATGCAGTGGGGTCAACAGCAGGACAATGAGGCTTGAGGAAATGAAAGGCAGGGCAGAATTAGCACACAGTCTAAGCTCTCTGTCAAAAGTCTGGTTAAAAGTGCAGCTTTGAGAGGCATATGTCATCCTGTCATGTTGCTTTATCAAGGTCAGCTAATAATCAGAGAGGGAAAATGAGGCCGCAGCATCTTCACTAATCATTCCACTCTAAAGACAGTGGAATGATATCTCCCACGTTGCATATTTTGACAAAAAAACACCAAAAAAACCCAGAGCTTAAATCTTCTAGCAGAAGCTGCCGTTTCTGATGTTTGAATTGAGCAGATGAACGATCGATGACGGGATGCAATGAGAGAAGAAACAGCTGACTAATCAGTAATGAAGATTTCTTGTTGTCCTTTATTTTAGCCATCACTGAAGCTGACATGCATCTGATCAACAACTGAAGGCAGATTTAGAAACAGTTTGCCAAAAGCTCCCGTTAAAAACAAAATATTTATTGCAATGAATACCCTCAATAAAACAGGCTGGAGTGATTATTTATTATTGGACAGTTTTATGGAGAAATAAGTCAAGGTGTCCATTCATTTGCTGCCTCATAAAACTCCCCAAAGTCAGGCAGAACACTTAGCGCTCCCCATTTTCGCCTTTTGACTCCAACAAGTAAAATTGCTGGAATATTTATCTAAGCACACAAACCAACTGCTGAAGCTCAGTATGATGAGGATTTTTGAAAACATCCATTCTTTGCTCAGTGGGGGAAGTGGCTGTCAAAAAACTGTCCTCCTGCATACTGCTGAGCCATTTTTTATTGAGTTCTTGGATGGTGTGATTGAGCAGTAGAGTGGGGTCGACCGAGAGGTGAAACTTATCGGAACATTATGAATCCATCAGCTTTGAATCAATCTTTAATGGATCTGACTCGTTTTCTGCTTGTTTGTGTAGTTTTAAAAACCGTCAACACAATAGAGCTTCTGTCAGAATATTAAAAACTCACATGTAAACTTTTGTGTAACATTCAAAATGATTAGAAAACAAAGAACTTTTCATTTTGACACTTGGGCTCTGTAGAGCTGATTTAAAAACAAGAAAAAGAAAACAAAAAACCTTCAATGTTTTAAAAACAAAAAAACTGCTAAATAAGTATTATTCATTTAGTTAATATTGTTACTACTAATACAGATTGTGTTGTCTTCTTGTGTAGGTTTTTTTTCCTTAGAAAAAAAAACAAAAAAACACTATAAAAGTAGTTTTAACCCTAGTGAAATATTACCCACAGGTAATGTTTTATATATCAGGGGAAATAAGTCAATAAGGACAATTGTTTTGAGTTTTTCTATGTAAAATAAATGTAAAGAATTGAGTGACTCTTTGGAAGGTCAATACACTTAGAAAGGCAGTGTGCAACCCAACTTCTGTTTAAGCTGCCAAAGAAAAGGTTAACTTTACATTAATTGCACTCTGCAAATATTAAGACCTATTTGATGATAAACAGCTAGCCAGGAATTAAAAAAAAAAAAAATGATATCCTTCTAGCAGCTTCATCCAATGTAGGATCACTAAAGACGGTCCTAAAGTAAGACTATGGAACACACAATACCCGACTTTTCCTGAGTGTATGAATATTATATTCTGAAACTGTTTTATAATAAACTTTTCAAACACAAAAGAGATCTGAATGTTACCTTGAATGACCATAGCAGTCAAATTGACGCCATGCCTTTTACAGCTGGTGTCATATTTTACTAGCTGCTACGTTTTCCTGGTCTTTTTGCTGCTTTACTTTCTTTTCTATGCTCTGTGAAGCTAAAATCGAGTTGTTTTAACCCTAAGAGAAACAGAAATAACAAGCACTTACAGTTTTGGAGGTTGCCATCAATTGGAAAAATCCTGATAAGGTGAATATTTTGTGAAAGAAAACTAATCAGTCCATAATGTTTTGGTATTCTCCCAAATAGTCTTCATTTCCTAATAAATGCCCTGGCCATTCTAGTAGTTGATGAATTCCTGTAAACCAGGTGTTAAATGTCCACGACGTTTGCCAGCATTACAAGCTGACATTGACTTACAGAAACGGAGTATGTCTATGTGTGCGCAGAAAAGGAGTTCACCAGTGATTGAATCGGACTATGAGTTGCCCCAAAAGGAAACCATATAACATGCAATAAAGCTTTGCAAGCCAACTAATTTGGTGTTTACCTTCTGCAGCACATAGTCTGTCAGAGGCTAAATAAAGCACAAAAGAATAATCCCAGAGGAACATGTCAGCAGCTGTTTTTGAGTCTATCACAACAGCTTTCTTGCTTAGAATTTGATGTTTGTTCCAATTAGTAAAATAAGCATTAATAGATGAGGAACTGAAGCTGCTTAAAGGTTGCAAGTGAAAAAGCAAAGCAGATTCATGTCCAAAAAGTAGCAAGCTTGATGTAAAAGCAGCAGGTGTTTCCGACTTGTCACATGTGTAGTGAAGGAGGGTTAATAGTTCCACCCAATTTCAAAATGTCTGTCTATTTTTTTTTTTTTACAAAGATACCTCCCAGGGTGTCCAACTTTTTGGTTTGTTTGTTTTTTTTTCATGTTTTTTTCTCAGAATGCCATAATGGTATCATGCTTGTCAACTCAGGTTTTGGGTGAAGCAGGTGGTTCTGTTGTGTGTCCTCAGCTGTGATACATGTCAGCCGAAAGGGAGCAGGGACAGTTTAAAGTCATGCCTCTCTGCATCACCAGGTAAACTGAGGTGGGGGTCAGGGTGGGGTGGGGGGCTTCAGATTTGACAAAAACTTACTCATATCTGCAAGGACTGCCAGGAAGCTTTCTCATTGGCATTCCTCAGTACACAGCCAAGCCTCACCTATTAATTATTCAAGAGGAGAGTTGTAGATATTTAATGTTGTGTTGTAGGGCCTTTTCTCGGTGTACTGTTCCAGCTTGCTTTTCATCTCTCGGCTTCTTTGGGTCCATTTTTTTTGCTGTATCTTGCACCGTGTAAGTCAGTAACCTCTTAGTTTGACTTTTTTAATAAATAAAAGCTGTCAAGAGTCAATACACACGTATGTGTGTGGTTGTGTGTGTTTGCCACCAGGCTTTAGGTGTTTTCACAGTGTTGTACAGGACAGACAGGACCTCCACACTCTCATCCCTCCATGTCTGCATTATTAATTGTCTTCAGTGCCAACCTTAGCTATTTGAACCCTACAGGCACAAAGAGTTAGGAAACTAAAATTAAATTGGTAATTGGTTTCCATTGAAAGTCATAATAACAGTTTTTAAAGTTACATTTGCTCCTACAAAAGAGCCCAGAGTTAATTAAAGTCAGAATAAAGCAGATATAAATATGCATTCACATCACAGGATGACGTGTTAATAACTACTAAGCCAGACATGAATGATTAAAACAATCACTGAGTGTGAAAAATTACGTTTGGAAATCTTAAGAAAATGAGTGGGGTTTCTGGCTCCAAGACGCTGGGGGAGTTTCTGCTGACTGACACATCTCTGACCAGGTTAAATTAGCTGCAATAACACAATGAACAGAAGAGATTTGTGCAAAAATATACTTTGTAAAATCTGAAGCATACACAGTGAGCATGCCAGGGGGAGAAGCAGTGACTCATAAACTACATCCTGCGAAAGTTGGTAAAACTGCCAGGTTAAAAAAGAAGCACCTGTTGGTGGCAGAACAAAACAAAACAAGACAACAAATCAAAATTTGTGCAATAACAAAGCTCTTACTAATGTGCTTGTACTGTGATTAAATATACACAGAAACCTGACTATACATCAAATGTATTAGGATGTCTGAAGAACCATACACACTGGTTATGGCGCTATGGATTTGGAGTGTAGTGTTGAATAAAACTAATTTTAATCAGTGAGCGTGGTCACAGCAGACATGTGCCCCTGCAGTCATAAGTCTGTCAGGATGCAGCACTGCTTGTTGGGCTGCTAAAGATAGACAAGGGGCGAGTCTGTTCTGCCCCGCTGAATCACATAAATTTACATAAATGAGCTTGAGCACACAGGACGTTTTTGAGGGAGAAAGGAAAGCAATGTACATTGCTTCCCAAAATAAGAGGTCGCGTAGAGGCTTTTAGGTAAAGCATCAGCTTATGTCTGTCCCTTACAAATGGATACATGCTGTCTGCAGCAAAAAATAGGCAAATCTGCGTGGGGCCCGCAAGTGGCCCACAGGAAATATAAAGGTCATAGATCGCACCTTTCCCGTATAGGACAAAAATGTTTAGGCACATATTTTTCTACATGCATGCTACAGGCAACAGGTCATAGCTAACATCTAAACAACATGTAATAGTAAGGGTCAAGGAGGTAAGATGCCTGTGAGTGCTGTTCAAAAGATAGGTGCACCCTCCTTGCGTGCCCCTTGCATTCAGCCTGGCTGTTAGAAATGAGGAAATTAGACAAAGTGTAGCTTCTGTGGACATCCTACGGGTGCTCTATGGGCATTTATGTATCACGGACAAACCATTGCGTGCAGGCAGTTTGCGCATCTTACGAACAACCAGAGCGTGGCGACGGCATCACCTAAATGTCATCCAGTACAGAGCAAACGTTTGGACACACCTTATCATTCAAATGAATGGGAAGGCACGTCCAAACGTTTGGTCTGTACTGTAGGTGCATGTAACTTACATTATCCTTATACTTCATGATAGGACTTACACATGCATGACAATGGTACATTCTATTTACATGATTTCCCATGAGGTGGTCACACGAGATTCAAGGGGACTACAAGGCTCACCTGAGCTCCCCTTCAGATGCAGTTGCTCCTCTCTGCAACCCTCCATAGAGCCGGACAACCCAAAAACCTGTACGAGTTGACCCCGTACGGGTGCATGAGACTGAGATATAAACTTGTTAACTACATCTTCTGCTAATCAGACAGCACTTTGGGTGCTGTGCTTCTGCACAATGCTGGTGTGACGTTTAAATAGACCAAGACTACTCTGCATATGCCAAGTCTCCACCAGATTTGATGCAAACCGGGAAGTTATGCTGCAGTTCCACAAAAGCTGGTTTTACAGTATTAGTAATTACATTTGTCAAGTCCAATGTTACACCTAAAATAAATATGTGCATGCACATCCTAATTTCTAGATGACTGAGATGCTTTCTTCCTTAATTGGGTAAACTTTCAAAAAAGTTATTTTTATAATCAGCTATCGTGATTCAATTAGAGTTCATATTTGCATGATTGGCAGGCAAAGTGTGTTCATGAATGATGCGTCTCTGGAAACAACAAAAATAAGTTTTCACAATTTTTAATATAGAAAACTATTGGTCAAAAATTTACACCAAACAATAAGTTGGTAGTCAGTTAATCCATCTCTGCTTTGGCGGTGTTTATGATCCGTCACATTGACAGAAGGAGATGCTGATCACGCCTCTTTGATAATGGGATGCAGGAATGCAGCGTGAACGAAACCACTCACAATGGGAATCAAATGCCACAGCAGGATCAGTGTGAAAGGATAAAAGAGGAGTGAGAACAGAAAAAAAGGTGTTTTACCATCATATCTTTCTGAGAGGGTCTCTTTGTGAAGTTGGCCCTGAGTAGACAGATAATTATTCTCATTTTCTGAGGTTGTGTGCCGCATCTTTAACATCTGCTGTGCTGCATTTTAGTTCCACTGTCCACAAAAGAAATCCAGTTTGCCTTCATCTCATTGACATTCATCTCATCTGACTTCTATAAAATACAAAGAGGTGACTAATGACTCAATCCAAAGTCACAAGAGAGCACAGTGCTGCTTTATCTCCAGCAAAGGTAGAATAGATGGCATTTTTATGCTTTTTTCTAACTTGGACTTTTGACCTCTTTATAAAGAAAACTATCAAAAAGTTGTTTTCTTTTTCTTATTTTTGTGCAAATAATTTGATTTGTGTAGAACATAATAAAAAATGCATACATTCTTTCCACTTAAGCACTTTTGGCCACTAGTAAGATTAATGTATCCTACTGTTGCTGGTGGTGGGGAGGGATGGGTAAGTGCAACATAAATAGCTGTGGAACACATTCATCAAGGTGGCAGGGATTTGAGACTACAGAGGCCCATCCAATCACCGCTGGAGAATAAAAGTGGAGAAGCATAAAGGTCGGTACAGCAAGGTCATTTGAAAAAGAAGCTGATAAGACGAAAGGATCAAATCTCCAGTGCAGGCGAGGCCTTCCCTTTGATGTCTGTCCCATTAACTAAAGCCCTTGGCTGGCTCCTACAGACTCCACGCACCTCAGCTGTCTGATGCAATAAAGAAAAACCTGAAAAACAAAGGAGGAGAAAAAAAAGCCGACTTTTTTTGCTCTTTTATTGAGTTTGACATATTTTTTTTTCAGGAATCACTTAAAATATTGATTCTGTTTTGTTTTATTATCATTAGTTTTTGTTAACCTCATCTGGAAGGCCACTCTAGTGTTTTCCCCTCTTGTCTTGGTGTCTCGTAGGGAGTTCATCTGTGGCAGGAGTCTTGTGCTCCTCGGCTGTTTGTGTGCTTAAGCACTGGCAGCCGTATTCCTGTGAACGCAGCAGCTTGGATTGAGTCAGTTTGTGGTTTTACCAAAGTCACAGCCTGGTGTCAGCACACACACACTCATACATGCACAGGAAGAGTTGCACACAGTCAATCCTAAAGCAGGTTTGCTATGTCACACTGGAGGCTGCTGTGTAATTGGGTGAATCTGGTCTCCAGCACGCTGCAGAGATAGCCCTTTAAATTTCACTTCTCTTCTGGGAGTGTAAACAAACCTGAGGATTGCTTGACTGTAAATCCATGGTCCACTTTTTCCTTCCTCTTTCCCTTTTGTCTTTCAGGGTCTTCCGTTTTGTGAGTTTATGGGTGTGTTTGTGCGCCTGCTTGCCTTCCTGTGATTTGTGACTGTCAGCACCTTAACAAGTGCATTAATGTGTGTCTATCAGCATTACAGATATGTGTGTCTGCGTGCGCCAGCGTGCGCTGCCGGCGTGTATTTTAGCGCGCCTGCCGTGCTGTCTCTTTATGTGGCAGCATGCAGCCCTCTGTCTGTGTGTTCTCGGTGATTGATTGCTTGTCAGACGGCAGCAGAGCACCGCTCTCACCGGCTGACGGAGACATTGAGTCACCAGTCACGTATACCAAGTAGGTTTCGACATTCCTCTGGGAATATACTCTTTAACCCTTCCTGCTCCGGGATGGCTGTCAGATGACAGTGTGCATTACTTAGAAAGCGCTTGCTGTTAAAACTGGCAACAGGGCTACTTTCAGTTGAGTGTCCTAATCCAGTTGTGTGGGAGGTAGAGGACTCCTCTGGCCCATTACTTTGAGATGGGCAAATTGCCGGGGCTATGGCCTACAGCTGTCACTCAGGAGCTTGGAGCAGTTCAAGGGGAGGGAAAAGGGAGACGATGGGAGGGTTGGTTGGTTATTATGGCCCGCAGCAGTCACAGACTGCAAGGACCATATTGTAACTGCTTTGAGGGTAGAACACTCAAAAAGGTTCAAAACGTTAAAAAAAATGCGTCAAAATGCCAAAAAAATCAGGTCAAAAGTCGCCCAAAGTACAAAACGACACGACAATTGTGTAACGCGACAAAAATCCACCCACAACACCACCGCACAAACGTCAAAATTGTCAAATTTTCGAAATACAGTTACGTATGCAAAACACGCGTGTTGGAGATATCCCAAAGAAGTTTTAAAATCATTATGGGATGGCCACACGGCCTGGCGGCCATTTTGTGACGAACTCTGAGAAATGGCAATTTTTGTGTTTTTTGACACTATGGGAAAACAACACTTTTGTTTGAGCGATTTTCACGAAAGCACCATTAGAAACGGATACAAACGAAAACTCGTCCTAGGGATCGATCTTCTTGAAACTTCTCGGGCATCAGTGCCAAGCTACTGTGGACAAAATGTTGGGATTAGAAGTTGTAGGTTTTGAATGGCGTGCCCGTGGGAAATTCGCAACTGTCGCAATTTTAGCTAGCTCGCACTTTTTTATCGGAATGTCATGAAAATGAAATATGCAGTTCCCTGGCCCACACTGAACAAAACGATATCACATACGACAAAATCGATTAAGGAATGTGGGCGTGGTAAACAAAAATCCATTGCAAAAAAAAGTGCTGCCTCGGCTAAAAAAACAAAAAATCAGATTTTTTTTTTTAAGATTTAGCTAACGAAACCCAGATAACATTGTCAGGTATATCCAAAAAAAGTTTTGAAATCATTAGGTGATGGCGACACGACACGACACGACCTACGGTTTGGCGGCCCTTTTGTGCCAAAATCTGCCATTTTGATATTTTCGCGTTTTTACACAATGTAGAAAAATTAACTTTTTTTCATGCGATTTTTATGAAATTTGACTCACATGTCCCAGCGTAAGTCTACAATCACCTATGGAGTTTCGTTGACCTTTGAGTTTGGGAAAAGGCTGCCATCTTGAATTTTTTATTAAAAACACCTTTACCACTGAACGTAAACTTGTCGTTGGAATTTTCATCGATCATCACGAAACTTTTTGGGCATCAATGGCTAGCTACTGTGGAAAAAATGTTGGAATTCGAAGTTGTAGATTTTGAATGGCGTGCGCGTGGCGAGCTAGCAGAGTGGCGCACTGTTATAACTTCCATGCCTTTCAATGCAATACAGTGAAATTTGAATGCATGCATCCATGTCAGGAACTGAACATAATGAAAAACACTGAATATGGACATATAAGGAATGTGGGCGTGGTTAGCATAAAACCACTGTTGCTAAGGACAACAAAACGTTTACTTTTTCCCGATTCATCTGAAACTGACGTCGATCTATTCCTCCTCCCGAGGTGACCAAAACACAAAATGGTTACTCTGGAGATAAAATCAACAGAAAAGCCGCCATTTAGAAAAAAGTGTTATTTTTTAAGAACTTATGACATATAGCTCTCACCAATGCAGCAATGTGTTTTTCTGAGTCAGTTGCTGTTGCTGATCACTAAGCTAGCACTTTTAGCTATGTAAGCACAACTAGCATAGTTAGCATAATTAGCATGTTAGACAATGTGTTTTTTTTGAGTCAGTTGATGATGTTGATCGCAATGCTAGCACTTTTAGAAACATTTGCATAGCTAGCATAGTTAGCATAATTAGCATTTTAGGTAATGTGTTTTTCTGAGAGAGTTGATGATGCTGATCGCAATGCTAGCACTTTTAGCCACATTAGTATAGTTAGCATAATTAGCAAATGCAGCTTTGACTAGCCTTGATTAAAGGTGGACAGCAACGGCGGAGAGGGTGGTGGAGGCGGTTAGGGCAGCGGTGGTGCGTAGAGTTGGGTGTGGAAGGCGGGTTGCGTCTGCGGGCCATACAACGCCGCTTGTGGCTTTAATTTTTTTTTATTTTTACCTGCAGGCTGCATGAACAGAATTGATGTAATCAGCTGAAAAATACTTTCTTGTAGTGCTACAGCCTAGAGGACTCTGTGCTGGGATGTTCTCTACCAACCACTCCATCCTTGCATGTAATAAGATTACCTTGTTTTTCCTAATTATCATATTAGTAATCCAATGTTAAAGTTTTTCTTAAACTTTAGGATTTAAATCTAAATATTACATTTGGATATTGGCTTTGCCGCACCACCAAAAAGCATGTTGATTCATGTCATAATGCAACTTTCTGACCCATCCGATTTAATAAATAAAAACACACACACACAAAAACTTCAAATTATTTAGAGGCAAAAATAAATAAATAAATAAATACAAGAAAGTAAGTGTTCAAACTTCAGATTATTTTGTTTTATCTTGCTCCCAGAAACTCACAGTGAGAGGCTGATGAGAAAATGAGCAGTTGTTCTGCCTGTCTTTAAATGATTCACAAACTAGACGTTAACACTCCAACTGACCATGCTGTGGCAAAATCATTTTTGCGCACTGCTTTGGCTTGCCAATGTTTTTCCCCTGTGTTGAATCAGCAAGGTTTCTGCCTGTCTGCCATCCACAAGTAGATCACTGTTATCTGAGGCTGTTTTTCTGCTCATTTGGCCTGATGGTTGGCAGGAAGATTTAGTCATGTTGTGCTGTGTGGGGCTTAAACCCCACAGATCAAAAGAAAAACTACAGTTCTTCGCTTAAAAGAGAATTTTTTGACGGAATGTTTAAGAGGGCAGAAATCAAGATTTTCCACCCTTTGTAAAGCTAACCATGTGAGTTTCCCTTCAAAGCTTTTAAATGTAGTCAGTCTTACCATATTTGGGTGAATGTATTTTTAATATACTCTGCTGTTTGATTGTAATCTTATTTCATGAGATGTCTTGACAGCTGGATCTAACACAAAACTAGAGTAGTAATACAGAAAGTCCAGAAAGCAAAAGTTCAAATCTGTTCATACAGATGTTCGTGTAGTCATTTTTTTTCAGTGGTAGATTATGAGAATGCTTGTGTGTATGTTGAGTTGTGTCACTATGGCACCAAAGGAGGATGCCAGGTCCTGTGCAATCACAACACATTGGACATTTCTGTAGTTATAGCAATAATAACTTCCATTTAATAGTGCATGAAAAATGTTCATGTTGATCTGAAGGCTTTCCAGTGACTCTCCATCAAAAACAACACAGAGGTGGAGCAAAGAGGGTGTGTGGGAGTGGCCATAAATTATTGGGTCCTGTTTAAGTCTTTCATGTCTTCAATTGATTTGTCTTTGGTTGATTTTTCTCTTTGTTTAGCAAAGCTAAAAGCTTGTTTTATTTTGAAAACTTTAGATTTGGCAGGGTTTGAATCCCCCTCCCTGCCTGTCTGATCTCTTGGTTGTTTTTGACTGTCTATGAGCGCTGGACTGAGTTGAGTGTGACAGCAGCCATAGAAAATAGTTAACTTCCAGCTCCAACATTTTGTTGGAGCTGGAAGTAATCGGTAAGCAGTGATTAAACCAAGTCAGTTTGAGTCAACGTTTCTATAGCAACCACCCTCATCCATCAAGAGTGAGCTTGTTGGAAGTCCACACCCCTAGCACTTGAAAGTGGGATATGCCATACTTGTCAAAAGTTTTAGGTTGGAAAGGTGAATCAGCAGGCGCAACCTACTTATATTGAGGCACCTGATTGGCCAGTTTTGAACTTGAATAACGTGTACTACAGGAAAATATAAAAAGGAAATTGAGGAATATCAAGAACATGTTAGAAAATAAGGCAGCAGAGCAAGAATGACGAATAGAATGACTGAGCAATAGCTGTTTATTTCCTTATAGAAGTTTATGGGATTTTGGCTCATTGAAGCCAGCGGTTACTTCCTGTTCCCTGATGATACGCCAGGAGGAGGGGTCACTCAGTGCAGTTCATATTTACAGTCAAGGGTTATTAATTAGGTCCCTTACCTGCCAAGACATATTACTTTGTCTCTTTATGTAATGACATTATTTGGTGGTTTTCCAGGAAGGTACATTTCTTTAAACATACCTTTTGCTACTTTTTTGACACAAACCTTTTTTATTTAACCCTAAACTTCTTTTTTTTTTTTTTTGTCCAACCTTTTCTTCAACCTGCATTTATAAAATTGTAAAGTGTTAAAGCACACCAGCTGAAACAAAAGTTAGTTGGAACAGTCTTCAAACCATATTTGACCATACCTGACAAGGTAGAACTGAAAGCCAGACACTTAAGTAGACTGAGAGCAATTAACTGAAATGAAGGCAGCTGTGGATCATGACAAACCTGAAACTGGTGTGACTGAGGGACAATTCAAAAACAGAAAATGACCAAAAACATTACTGACAAAAACCAAAGCTCATAATCCTCACACAATTAGTCGCTTCCAACTATTTCACCTAAAACTGCATCAAGGTAAAAACCTTGTTTGTAAAAATGTGTGCACACATGCAATTTTTGAAATAAGGGAATACCTTTTCAACAAGTAGTCATTTTTATCAGGGGTGAGTTCCACTCTTGTAGGGTAAAAAGAGGAAGTACAAGTTCATTTCACACTACAGTTTTGCATTCTGCTGACTCTCATTTCCCCCTTTTTTGTTGAAGATGCATAATTCACATTAAATACCCTTGCCCCTGTGGCAAAGTTTTCAAATTAGGCAACATTTTTTTCATTTACTCATGATAAAGTTGTTCATTAGACCAAATACTTTGCCTTATTCTTTGTTATTACCTTGCTATTGTAAATGCCTTGGGAGCAATTAAACATGCAAAGTGCCCAATTTTCCGTCCTCGACTTTCAGTCCTGAACTCTATCTGCATGTTGCACACATTGCTTATGAACTAATTAAAGTGAATCAATGACACAACTCTTTAAAATGTCGGCATATGTCATTGCCATCAGTGAGGAACAAAGGACCCTCTTAATTATTTTGTTCTTACCGTTCCTGTAAGTGGCTTGTCAAGGCTGCAGACTCAGTAGCTGACTCCTTGAAAAGGGGATGTCATGCACACACCATACACATGCTGTGCTCTGTCACGCACACACAAACAGACAAGCTCACAAACACATGCACAAGCACAGTTCCCGGATTCTCTGTGACGGCTCCCTCTTTGTCTTATAAAAGACTAGTAATTGTGCTGCAACAATGACAATGTAAGTGCTTAAGTGTGACAGTGCCCGTACTCTTCAAAAGTGCAGCGTCCCTTATCCATCACTGGCTCTTGGGAACAATTTCTTGGAAGCTGACAACCATATCTTATCTTCAAGATTTTTTTTTTCATTGTTGTAAACCCTCCCTTGGCCCCCTTGGATTAGGCCAAGTCTAATTTTGAAAAGTGTGTTACAGACTGATATAAATGCTTACATACTTTATCTTTTAAGCGTCCACAGGGTATCCACGTTGGTTTTGTCCTATACCGTATGCTGGAATGTGAAATATGCTGTCATAAAGACTGATGGACTTTTGGGAACCCCGGTTTCTCTACGTCTTACATATAAAATACTTCACACTTTAAATACAGAACTTTGGGGAAATTCGGTTTTATTCGTAGCCTGGGCTTAAGATTTGTGCTAGGAAACTTCAGCAAGGCTTTCTTGGCAAAGATTTAAAATATAGACTCAACTCTTCATAAGAATGTCAATGTCTGTGAAGATTGTACAATGCCCGACAACATTGTTACCTAAATGTCCCTTTGTGGTCCAGGAATCTAAAACTGACTTTACAAGGAACATCAACTGGCCTTGCGCCACGTACATCATCTTCTCCTCTGAGAAATTGGATGGATGTAAGAAAGACAGCATCACCAAGCGTGAATTTCTCCTCTTCCTACACATTTCCACATTTTTATTTTTATTTTTTTTTGGTGGGGTGTTATTGAGAGCTTTGGCCCACCGCATCACAAACCGCTCTTTGCATTTGACAATATTCATCGTCAAGGTGCTTATCGCCTCTCGATTCTTGTGTCATTCCCCATCCGTGCACATGCATTTCAATCACTTAGGTGCTACTATCCAAAAATAGTTCTGGCGGCAGTGCCTGGAGAGATGGGATGTCATTCTCCACGTCTGATCATGAGCTATTATCCTCACCCACAGACAGGAGAGAGAGCAATGCTAGAATCTATGTGATCGTGATCAATATATAATCACTTTCCTGTCACCACAATGGCAGTACCAGGGGATGGTCCATCTCCACAGACCAGCCATTTCAAAAGAATGCTTTGGTACATCATTGTCCTGACCTAGAAAAACAGAAAAAGGGGAGACAGACAAATTCATTGTAAATCCATTATGTTAATTTGGTAATGCTAAGAAAACATATTGCCATTGGCCTGAAAGATGTGAACAAATGAAACTTTATTCTCTTTCAATACCACTCAATGCAATGATGCTTCAAAAAAAAAAAACCTCCTCGCATTGGGAGCTTTTTGCTCGCCTATTTCTTGTTCACACAGAGCAAACAGAGGCTGGCTATTTTTATTCCACAGTGTGCTTTCACATGGCATGCTGGTGTTGCAGAGTCATACAAAAGCTGCAGCATCTGTATCTAGTGCAATGAGTTTTTCCATGTCAGTTCTCCTTAGGCACAGATGTTGATTTAGTTGTGCAACTGTTTGCTGCAGCGAAGCAGCAAAGTCAGTTTCAGATTTAAAACAGCACAAATAATATTGAGCCTAGCATGTTTATTTTACCAGTTAAAAAACGTTAGGCACTGGAAATCCTTTGTAGTGACTGGGCCAATAAAGTTACCAGTGTGCTGCACAGTGGTAAGCACCTTAAGGCTTATTCACATTGAAAGGTTTGATTTCCTTGGATGGTGTGTTTTTTCTCAGAAAGAATGAAGTTCAGGGAAGACATAAACAGTGAATTTTATTTCACATCTAACTGTACTCTGGTGTGGTTTACTTCAGTGTGAAAGCAAACAGAACTCACAGGAAACTAAACAGAAGCAAACTAACTAACTAACTAAATATTATATATAATGTGTAGTCAAGAACTTTAATCAACAGCACAAATCGCATGCTTAATGAAAAATACGTGGGTCAAGGGGGTCTTTTGAGGAAGTGGATACAGGCTGCCTGCTGGCAATAAACATGGGCAAACCTGTACGGGGCACGGTGTGGTACACACAAAGTTTTAGAAGAGTAGATCGCTAGAGCAAAAATGTTCATGCTGTGAGTTGCTGTGAGTGACCGGTTGAAGCAAACACACAACACATAAGGATAAGTAAGAGTGAAGTAGGTGAAATGCAGGCATGTTGCAGAATTTAGATTTAGAATTTCTGCAGACTGTGCAAGGAGGCCATAAGTCCTATTTATGTGATAAGTGTGCCCTCCTGACTGTTACAAATAAGGAAATTAGACAGTGTAGTTTGTGTGGGCTTTCAACAGACATCCTACAAGCAGTTGCGTATCGCCTGCACACACTGCACATGGGGCATTAGCGCATGGTCAGTACAGGGCCAGTCGCACATCTTACCAATGACTAGAGACCAGTGTAAAGAGACTGACAACATCCCCGTGCATCATAGGTGCGTGTTAATTACATCAGTATTACAAAAACTTCACGATACACGTACCACATGCATGACAATTGATGTCTTTTAAGGCTCCCCCCTTAACAGGCGCCACACTTATCTACAACCCTCCAAAGGCTTAGACTACACCTGTACAAGTGCATTTGACTAAGGCACAGCAAACCATAGTAAATGACAAGGTAGTATTTGTTACCATTTTATGAACGTTGAGTGATGGTGGTGTGAAAGCAGTGCTATAGCTAAAATATTCTGGTATAAGGAACACCTTGAATTACCTATATGTTTAAAATGTGCTATAGTCTACAATTAATATGGTATTGCCTTTAGTTTGTCTCCATGCATGTCCAAATTTTTCTTCTGGAGGTGGAAAACCTCAAGTTTGTTGAATTTTAATTGTGCATTGCATTCATTTTCCTGAGTTTGGTGTTCTGGTGGACTGGCAACCATTTATTTCACGTCACTGTTTCTGTAATGGGCTCCATAAAAATGTTTGCAGACTCTCTAATGTTGCGTTATTATTTTGACCTTTCATGTGTAAATGTTTGGGAATGAAAGCTTAGATTTGATTCATGCATCGTTTTCAATGATAGAAAACCAAAAGCAAAAATGTTTGATGTTCACATTTATTACTGATGAAGCAGTGATAAAAAAAAGGAAGTATCTAAAAAGTTATGAGAAAAAATAATATATCAGAACTGTACTGCAAAAATAACTTCCAAACTCTCAGGTATTTTGCACACAGCTGCCCATCTGTCCTGCGCTCTGTACATCCGTGTCTCTTTGCCTCTCATTCGACCCCTGCAGTGTAAAGCCAGTCAGACATAAACAGTATTGTTTTACTCAGGTAGGGCTCACAGCAGGGTGGTTTTCGTCCCTCGCTTCATGCAGTCCACGGCTCTCCCTGTGCCGCAGTCATATCCCTTCTTTATGCCTGGCTGCTTGCATACATATGAATGGCCTTCGTCTTTTCCCCTTCATGCTTCAGGTCCGAACCGAAAGGAGCTGAGATCTTACATGGCTGCCATGCTTGGAAGACACAAAGACAACAAGTAGAATTCTTTGCACTGCAGTGCCAGGAAATGGACTGTATTGGCAAATTTGTTTGGCGTGATTATAGGTATGAGGATGCTGAAGATGGGAGTGGTTCCCTGTGGAGTTGTACTAATCATGCTGCAGATGCATCTCCTGTTATAGGTTCTTTTGAAAAATCAAGCAACATATTCAAAGATTCGTACACGTTGCAGTGACATTATACAGCACATCCCTTGAGCACAGTTTTTAGCAGGGGTGTTAAATCTGACAAAAAGAACGCCTATTACACATTTAATTGCATTAGCAGCTTCATATGATGCCACTAGCTGCTGCTAAAAAAGACAAAAATATATATTCCAGCATTCAATATCTAATGATTCCGTATTCATTTCCCGTGCATCAGCTCTAATTTGATGCAGAGATAGAACTAAAAAAAAAGTGAAAATTGACTCAATTTTTAGATAAACCTGCAGACAAGTATAATGTTTCATTTGCAAATTTATTTCCTTTTCCTGCCAACCTGTGGTGTGCAGAGCATGTTTGCAAATGAGCATCTCCTGATAGCTCAAAGCTACGTCTTTATGACTTCCTCCTGTTTGATTATCCAGCAGCACTTCTGAGGAAATAAGCGGCTGTACAGCTCTGGCTGTGTCACAGGATAAAGTGTTACTGAAATAAGCTGCAGTGTCCTTCCACAGCCATTGTGTGTCACACCAAGCTGCATCTCTCCCAATTTACAGTCTCTCTGGTTCAGGGAAGATACTTATTGATTTTCTATCACTGAGCCAGTGTACAGAGTAAATGGGAAGTGTGGGCCCTATTATTTCTGTCGGTTGATAAAACATAAGGCTAGGCCCCCATGTCTTTATTAGAAAGCCCCTTTGGCCATCAAATGCCCTTCAACCACAAAACTACATTAGTAACCTTTATGTCCATTAATGACATGCTTTGAAAATGATTTATAAGTGTAATGGCATGATTAATGAGATTTTGGATCACAATGGCTTTGAATATAAGCTATGTTTTTATGAATGCTTAATGCACGCAACCCTGCGGGCCAAAGCCCAGTCCAAAAGAGGGACATTTGTTCCCCTAAAGAAAGGTTACGTCCAATCCTTCAGTGTCTGGGCATTTGCTTAAAAAAAAAGAGCAGAAAAGTGAGAAAAATCTGTGTGGAGGCAGGCTGGCGTGATTGGACACACTTCAACATTTCAGGTTTGACCATGAATGGAGAAACGTAGAAAGCTCGCAGTGACAGTAAAGTAAACAGGGTATCTATTGCCTTCCAAGCAGGGAACATTCTTCAATTTCCACTGCAGGGTTTTATATGGCTAATTCCTCACAACACAGCTTTTGTTTTTCAAACCTATTTATCTTTTTCATGCCTGCAAGTTGATATTGTAGGTGTTGTGTTGCTATTACTGTAATCGCAACATTGTTACAGGCTTCAAATAAAAGCAAGAGACAATATTCCTCCTACAGCCCAGTCTCAGTGCCAGTTGCCTGGCCTGCAGCTGCATCCAGATCTGCAGTGTCCCTGAAATTTCTGCACATTAATAACTAGAAGGACGAGCTAATCTGCACTGATTTGAAATAAGACCAAAACACTGTCTTTTCTAATCCTCGATTTCTTCTTCTTCTTTTTTTATCAGCGGTGGTGAGGCACATTTTACCCGTGAGGGAGCGAAAGAGAGAGGGAGTTATTTCATGCTTCACAGATTCCACTGTTTTATGAAGATTTTTTTTTTCCAAGTCCTATTTTTGCACTTCCATTCATAGTGTAACGGAATTTTTAAAGACAATATGCCACAGCCAGACTCTTTCCTGAATCGCTAAGGTACTTTTCATAATTAGGGGTGTGTAGATGGCTGGTTCCTCTTTGTAGGGGTAAGTAATTTAACTTTGAGGCAGATAAAGCTCAGAATCTCTGAAAATTGGTGGCACAATTTCCTTAACCACCTCTTCTTTCAGCCAATTGACAATTGGCAAACATGTGTGACACAGAATCTAATAGGCTTCTGGGAAAAACTGCTGCAAGTGGAATTAAATCTCTAGAATGCAATTTAAACGTTGGCAAATTCTTTATTATGGCCACTCACTGCAAAAACCATATTGTTTTTACAATTCTTCTTTCTTACTGCACCTTTAAGCAAAAATGTCACCCCCCCCCCCAAAAAAAAATATATATATATAATTTCACCCCCTCCACATACTCTAAAACTCAAAAACGATGACATCACAGTTAGCGAAACAGTCAAAATGAATGAATGAGGTCAAAACTCCTATGGGGCTCAAATAGAATATTTCAAAAACCACTAATGAAACCAACACACCTGTGTTGGGGATACCTAAAGGAAGTTTTTAAATTATGGGATGGCCACAGGACCCATGGCTTTGTGGCCATGTTGAGGCAATTTGGCTTTTTTCACATTTTTCCACAATTTGGAAAAAAGAAAACTTTTGTTTGAGGAAAAATGTCCCACTCATGGCGCAATGTTACATCTACAACTACAACCAAAGTTTCATGTATGATGTTCCCTCGTGTCAGGCAGGAGTTACTGTATGTACCATAAATGTCCTGTGATAGGTGAAATCCACAAAGGAGGACTTGAGATATTTTAAGGCTAAGAGCCCTCACCTAACACTTTTCTCAGACATACTTGAAAATTTCCCTACTTTTGTCTCTTGGTTTAACTTTCAAAGTTCAACTTTTTGTAAAAAATAAACCCAATACTATAGAATGAAAGCAAAAATCTGATCATAATCAAAAATATACATAACTCCAGCAAGCTGGCACTGTTCAGCATTTCTATACAGGAGACGCAGCACAGAAGAAAATGACTGACAAGATAAACAGCCAATCAGAACGGAGAACCCAGTGCGCTGTAGAGAAAGAGAAGAAAAGAGGCACATAAAACGGAACTTTAAAAAAAATCTGTGAAAGGTGAACCACTTTTTTTTGCGTCTGAAAGAAAGAGACAAAAAAAAAAAAGAAAACACCTTTGGTACCAGCAACAAATTTAAACTCCTTCTAGAGATTTCAATTTATCACCTTATAAGTCTTCAAGGATCACTGACAAGATACTTGAGAAAAATGTTGGAAGTTGTAGATTTGGAATGGCGTTAGCACGGCGAGCTAGCAAAGTGGCGTTCCATTGTTTCTAGCACATTTTTACCGGAATTTTGTGAAAATAAATACATGAATCGTTGGCTCAAGCTGAACCAAACCATATAACATACAATATGAACTAATAATGACACAGACCTGTTTGTCACCCCCCCTTGCAATCCAAATATAAAATGGTTGCTAAGGAGATAAAACCAAAAGAATATCTCTATATATAGAGTTTTTTTTTTTTTTTTACATGATTTTGTCTTGTTGGCACTGACCAGGGTGGCTGAGTAAGAAAGGTAGAATAAGGCACGTGTAGCAGCCGCTCAGCTGGGTAGGCCGGGTCAAAGGGGGGCGGCGGGTGCAGGTAGCGCCTGCGGGCCATACAACGCTGCTCGCGGCTTTAATTTGATATTGTATCACTGAACTGACATATTTGCAGTGGGTGTTCTGGCAGGGCAGTAAATAGCAGAGCATCCTGAGGTCCTGTCCCTGAATGGAGTTTAAATGTATAAA
Source organism: Oryzias curvinotus (assembly GCA_023969325.1). Lineage (NCBI taxonomy): Eukaryota > Metazoa > Chordata > Actinopteri > Beloniformes > Adrianichthyidae > Oryzias > Oryzias curvinotus. The sequence continues at coordinate 28,243,863 of CM043708.1, read as the reverse complement.
AATGTGAGATTCTCGGAGGAAGAATGTGAACTACAAGGCACATTGTTTATTTTGCACAGACTAAAAGTAAATGATCTGAGGCACAGTTCAGAGGAGTCAAGAAGAAAAACTCAGCAACTGACACATATATTTTTACATTTTTTATGCTTTTGAGGCAAAGAGAAAAAGAAAGAAAAAAAAACACTCATTGATCTGCAGTGATCTAAGCGTTGAGAAACAGCATGGGGTTTAACAAGCAGTAGGAAATGTACACTGTAAGCTTCTGCAACACAACAACCTGGGTCATCATAAGACTATGAATTACTAGAACACCTCTGTCCCAGAGGACCACTTGAAGCTCCCTCACTGTGAAATAATTGGGTTGCGACAGTGAAACTGCTACTCCAGTTAGAGTGCAAAGGTGGCTTTTTCTGTGTTTTGTTGTAGCGATAGCGCATACACGGTGGTGACTATTAATCAATGGTTGACGCGTGTAGCTGACGGCACTGGAAGCTTGATGTTGCTTGAACTCAGCATAACATGATTTTTTGTTGTTGTTGTTTTTGCTTCCCTGTCACTCAATAAATGTTGCCAATTTTTTTTATTTTTTATTATTGCTTCGTACATTGGAAATATGAGTCAACATCAACAGAATGCAGCTGTCTGATTTGTGCCTCTGACTGCTGCCGCATCTGCTGCTGCAACTGGACCGTCTGGATGCTGTTTACTTGTCGCAGGTTTTTTAGAAGCTGTATCATCTGCAGCGGGCAGATTTTGGGGCCCGTGGCAGGACCTGTATCGTCTATGATGAGGGACATCTCCCTTTGTTGTCTGAACCCCTCTAAACATCTTTTCCTGGAACAATAACCGTGCCATCTGCAGCTTCCTGCTAGCACATTGCTCCCTATTTGCATGTCTTTTCTCTTCCACTTCCAGTCTGCAGAAAAGCTGAGTCTGTGTGAATTACAACTAAATAGATGTAATTGCCCTTATTCTCTATTTATATTAATGTCTGGTGTGAATTTATATTTTTAAATAAGCTAAAATGCTGCATTGAACCCTCACTATTATCTTCTTAGATTTGCCTTAAGCATTCGGTAAAATTGAATATTAATGAAGGTCTGGGATATATTTTCTGCAAGTTTAATAAGAATATTTTAATTAAAAATCTATTTTTTTTGCATTTTTGATGTGACAGAAATTAGTAGTATATGCATACAAGTTTCAGTTGCACAACAGTACTGAGGCACATTGTATTGTATATTGTAAAACATATACAAATATACAATGTATATATATATATATTGTAAAATAAGGGGCGGAGCTATGGGGGTGTATGCAGGGCAGCCTCCCCCCCCCCAGGAAAAAGCTTTGCCCCCCCCACTTGGCCTAATATTTGAGTCAATATCACCATTATTGACAAAGATTAAGAACTACTGATGGAAGGTTCTGTAAGCAATGCAAATTTAACAAAAGCAATCATTTTAAATGAAATGTTAGCTCCTAAAATCATTTCCTTCAATGATCAAGCTGTTTGAAATACAAATTGTTTGTTAATTTCTCGGGACAGCTAGATTGAGCTTAAAAAGCATTTATGCTTGCACCAGATAGTCTCTTAATAGATAATTTCCATCTTTAGTTATTTCATTTGTAATAGTTTTCCACTCATTTGCCACCCTTCCTAAGTATTCTGCCCCCATGTAAAATGTTCTAGCTCTGCCACTGTGTAAAATCAAACGGAAATCTTTAAAGGGATTGTTTTAGGAAGTTCCTACAACATTGAAATGTGTGATACTGACAAACAGGAGTGTTGTAAGAGCAGGACATTTTTTTTTAGAAAATGTTTCACATGCTGTGTATTTTTTGGACGCATTGGAATCAACGTTGATTTGCTTGTGTCTTAACAATTAAGCAAAAACTGGTACTAAAAGACATTAGACGGCTAATCAACACTGACATGACTACTTTGCTCAATTAGGCCACACTTCCTGTATGACATATTTCTCTACTAAGATCTTGTCACGCTTGCCACAAGTAGTAGACATGCACAGAAATGTCCACAGCCACATTTATTGGAATCAGAATGAACTCCTGTTGTACTGTATGTGTATGTTATTGCAGCTATTTGGTAAACCTTGATCAGATATTGTTTTTTTTTTAACAGTACCAAAAGGAGCCCCACATTTCTTCTTCTCTCTTGGAAAAAGCTGTGACACGAGAATTAAGATTTGTGAACTAATCAACCCCCATTGGGGTGAACACGCCGATCCCGACTGGCTTCCACATTTCAGTTTGCAGCCATTCAGAGATGATTGCCTGTAGAGTTGCATTCCTTAACTCTGTTCTTCTGCACCACAGGTACCTCGGTTACCACGGTAACAGCCACAGATGCTGATGATCCAGTGTATGGGAACAGTGCTAAACTGGTCTACAGCATACTGCAGGGGCAACCGTATTTCTCTGTTGATCCAAACTCTGGTAAGTTCAGCCCTTTTGTAATAAAAAAAAACCCTCAATAATTATTGTGATCTGCGCATATCAGAAAAGTACAGACCTGCAGCATGAAAGGTTTATGCCACGTCAAATGATTCAATGCTAATAACTTGAGCATTATGCTACACGCAAAGTTCCCCAGTAATTACCATGACTTTTAAAAAGGGAGACAAAAAGGAAGACACCTCAACAGTGCGGGCAAAGCTCTTTGTGCTGTTCCTCATTGTTTGACATGGCCTCACTGAGATCTGTGAGAGATCGAAATGTTGCTTCGTTATTTTAATGGGAGCTTTTAATACACTGCGCAGGCCCTTTGTCAGTTTCCAACAGATGGGGAGCATAATATCTTGTGAAATATAATGAATGAAAGTCACACCCATAATGGGACAAAAAGGAAAGAAATGGGCTTTCAAAGTAAGACAGTGATTACATCTAGGGATTATTTCAAAAGCTTTTTCCTTCTAGACAGGGCCAGACACGTCATGATGGACCTTTTAGTATTTAAACATTGTCCTTATTCATTAAGTACTTCCACCAAGATAAATGAGTTTATAATGTCAGTTCAGGTCAAATGTGAGCCATCTGGACTTGACCGACTCTCTAGATAAGCAACTTCAATTGACAGTTGTGATAACTTTAAATTAGATGGTCCAAACTATATAACAAAGGAAGAAACAGACTTTTTAAATGTGCCTTATCAACTTTAGGTAAAACCTTGAGGTTTAAATACTTGTGTTTTCTACAAAAAAAGGATGGGTTTGGTGTATGATAACTTTTCTGAAGCAGCCTGGAGGTCCACCGTTAGTGACTTCTGACCTGACATGGTTCTTTATGGACTGAGCATTTTGGTTTGGTTTTTCACTTGTGTTCTTGGTTTTATTCAGATTCTGTTTGCCTTTTTCCATCTGTCGATCACACACGGTTCAGGTTGTCAATCCTTCACATCTGTCTTGACCTGATGATCCTCAGTGTATTTATTTATAGTGTCTGGTTTTCAGTTCTTCATTGTCGGGTCATCTGCTGTGTCACATTTTTGTTTCTTCGTGGGTTTTATTTACATTTATTTATTAGGTTTTTTCATTTCTGGCGCCAAACCTGGCCTCCTGCATCTTGGCTTCTGCACCACCAGTTCCTGATTTTTCTGGGGCGTAAGGATTGCATTGTTAGTCTTTTTTGGGATTCTGTTCATTGAACCCTGACTTTCATCTTGGTTTACAACAGTTTGAGCCCAAATTTCCCACTAAGGTGCTTTTATTTCTCAAGCAAGACAAGAATGGAGTACAAGGTCAACAGATGTATCAGTGAGATGTCTGAAGTTGAGCAAGATCTGTACATTATGGATATTAGAGACACCAATAGAAAAAGTCAAGGGACACCCTTACCCCAATCTACTGCAGTTTTACTCTTACCTTTCAATGTAAACTATAGCAAATAAAAGAGTGGAACCTGGGATATGGATGGCTTTGGAGAATGTGTTGGTTCTCTTTAAATGGTAAGGTTATGATCCTGAAGACTCAAGAGAGTAAAAAAGTAGTAAAGCTCCTCAACAATAAAAACAACTAGTTAACCTGTTTTAAATATCTGTTTAGAATACATTTCACCTTCATGAGATATTCTGGGCAAATCTTTAAAGGTCTGTTGGTAAAGTAAAAGCATTTTAGTTCTCCCAGCAGAGATTTCAGTTATTTAACTGAAATGTGGATAAGCCAAATATGATGGATATGTTTTTTTTTCACTGCCTGTTATGTAAATATTAGATTCTGAGTTGAACCTTTGCAACCGAGGCGGCCTAACCCGGGTCCTTGAGCTCTACAACATGCTTTCTAGCTTCCAGCTTATCATCCAAACCGCAAAAACAGATACAAGTCAAATTGTCCTAAATGTGAACATTTTTTGTTGGAAAAATCTGCCACTGGGGTAGGAAAAATTGCCTTAAGAAGAATTTGTATTGTTAGGAAAGAAAATTTTCGCCTCTAAGACACGGTTTATTAAACAGATTATTTTGCTTTTGAAAAACTTTGTTGCAAGACAGCAAATGAGATAATTCTTTTTTTCTTTAAACAAGCGTCTTTTTACCATCTAAAGTTTCAGTTTTTGCATGTTTAGTCAACCAGGACCACATCATCAGTAGCGAGCCGAGCTGGAAGAAGCAGGGTGGCGATATCAAGGTTCAGGGTCACAGAATCTTCTTAAAAAAGGGTATGAAAAAAATCCTGAAATTAGAAAACTCTCCATCCACATATGAAAAGCGTAGCGCTACAGGCTGCAGCAGTTCTTGCAGACAGAGCTGCAACAGCTTACCCACCTGCAGGTCCACCTCCAATAATCTCACTCTGTTATTGTGCATTGCACCCAAAGTGCATATTATCTAAAAAGATTCATAGTTAACCACATACCAGATGTGTAGCACACTGATGAATTTGTTCACAGCTATGTCAACATGATATTATTTAACCTCAGCTCTATTAAGCAAGCCCATATGGGACAGCATTATCAAAAGCTCGCTGAAGGGGAGCTGACAGTGCAGGTTATTGTGGAAAAGCTGTGTAACAACAACTGTACTGCAGGTTACTTGGCCCATCTGCTTTTGAAACACTTATAGACTATCGCTGCGTGAAGCTGCTGCTAACTCAAGCTGCAACAGCACCCTTCTTTCCATATTGCCTCCTCTGTTCACTCATGCATGCTCCACACTAGAAAGACTTTTACGTGGGTTCATTACTCTGACACTGATGAAAGTCAGAAAGCAAGGGGTCTAATTTACACATAAATTATGACTAAAAAGCAAAATGCAACTTCAGAAATGCTGACATTGCAAAAAAAAAAAAACAATTGTATCTGTCTACAGACTAGAACTTTTAGCCTTTATAGAATTAGAATCAAAATTGTATTTGTTGCCATCATATGCATCGTATGGCGCTCTCAAGGTGTTTAAACAATGTGTAAAAGTCACAATTAGCAATAAAAATACATATGAAATATGAAATATACATTTCTTCTTACAGCTCACTGTGTTCTGTGTTGTCATTGGCTGTCTCTTCAGCATGTACAGCTTGCCATATATCTTCTTTGTGATCAGATCTTTGTTTTCAAACCAAAGGACTGGACTTGTTTTTTTGTTTGTTTGTTTTTTACTTTAAATGAGAGAGAAAAGTGTGAAAAGGTTCATGTCTGTCTAATAAATATAAAGTGTGCAGAGAATCAGAATCAGAATCTTGAAGAGTTTTACAGCCTTAAAACATCTGCACCTTTTGCGAGTTATTTAGGCGACGCATTCCCAGCGATAAATTGAGGAACCACTGTATTGCACTTGTAACTTAAAAAGATTACACTTATGTAGCCATATAAACATAATGTGCATGTGTAAGTGAATTGAATAAGTGGATATTGAAGCTAAAACAAAGCATGCTAACACTTGCCTGTGCACATGTGTAAAAACTAGAGCAAGACATTGATTTACACATCATTTGCCAAATATATTTAGGGAATGCTTCTGATCACTCTATCCTTCCATTTTCTTTACCCACATTATCCCTTTTGGGGTCAGGGAGCCTGTCCTGGCAACTATTGGGCAGTACACCTACACCCTACTGTCACAGGGCCAGATCACATTATGTTTACATAAGCTACATCAGTTCTATCTGCAACAAATCAGTCCGTGCTACCATCTAGTGCTTGACAGCGTCAACACAGAGTGATGCAAACAACAGCAAACGCATTGAAAGTCAGACAGCTGTGAAGGTCCTATTGATGGAGGTTCTGTTTAGGCTTAATGCAAAAGGTCTTTCCTATACGATCATCAGTGACATTTTGCAATGAATAGCCTGATTGAAAGTCAATTTTAAAAACCGCAAAATGTAATATTCAACAGTGCAGTGATGTTCAGAGCAGCAGTGCTTCCTTCATCTGAATGCTGCTTCTAAATGGGCCAGCCTTCAGACGCTGCCACAGACTGTGACAACACAGAGCTATGAATTTCAAATAAATAACAATAATTACTTCCTCCTTTCACAAAGCAAATTCAGACTCAGCAGCGTCACAAAGCATAAAGCCATCTCCAAACAGATTCCAGAGTGGATCTTTAATTGCTTTTTCTGCTGACTTTTTAACACGTGTCTGTGAGCAATATGATTAAATAATGGGGGAAATTACATTAATAAAAATGAGATGTAAATTTAAGGTTTATAATCTGAAAAATTGGGTCTCGACAAACAACTTCTAAAACCAAGTTGGATCATTTGTGTGCAACTTTAGATCAGCTCGCAGGCCAGAAGTTTTGGGCGTGACGTTGGTGCCACGACGCCAAAGCAGCTGCAGCCGGAGCGCGGAAAAATGGACAGTCTAAGGATTAGCATCCGTGTTTTGTGGGATTGGGAAGCACTCCCAGATGGCTCATTGAATTCAGCCAGATGTTTTAATGAATGTTAATGAAAAATTAAAGGTAAGAAGAAAACAACAATTAGAATGTGTTTGACACAGTGGATATGAAAGCTTTCAATAAATAAATAAACATCATGCCCCAATTCATCACTTTGTAAATGGTCGTAGTGAGGTAAAAAAAAAAAAAAGTTGAGGCAAATATCTATGGAAATGAGTGTTTGTCTATCCTCCCTTTTCAGTGATTAGGAAATAATTTGAATAATTAACGATGATCAACAGAGATGAGAGTGTTGCTGGCAGCAAGAGAGGCGAGGTGTGTTTGTGTGTGTGCAGTAGACTGAACAGAGGAGCCTCATTTGTGCTGCTTTTTTACCTGATCATCCATTTGTCTGCTTGACTAGTGTTCAGGTAGACCTGCCTTGGAGTCTGTCAAATCTCACACTGAAGCATGCAGCAGATTTGGAGGCGTCAGGTACAAATGTTCCTCTGCTTCACCAACACTCTAATCAGTTTGTTTACTTCAATTAGCAAAAAAAAAACAAAAAAAAAAAATTAAATGGAGGGAGCTAAAAACTTTGTGTTTGAGAAACAGTTTGTATTCTTCTAAACAAGTGCTCATGTTTTATCTGAATTTGAGCTCTTTTCAGCTGTAGCATATCACTTTAAACACAATGTTCCCCAGTTTACATACTTTAATTGATTATACTGGCAGATTGTTGTGTAGTAAAAAAAAAAAAAAAAAGATACATAAAAATATGGCACTTTAACATTCAGATTACATGCCTCAGGCATCAAGAAGTATTCATCTAAAGTTTTCAAAGCAAATGTTTCATTTGAAACCAGCTTTGACCCTTCATTATCATGATGTGTTGCTTTCTGACAGATAGGTGTTTCTTGCAAAATTTAATTTCATCCACAATGCAACACAATGCTATGCAACTGCGTTAGTTTTTCATGACACACCCCTTTTTGCTGTGCTTTGCTCCAACAAACCTTTCACTTCCTGCTCGGCGCTGGGTTTTAGGAATAACAGGGAGGGGTAAATCCCTCATCTCTCAGATAAATCAGTTCACTTTAAAAACTCTGCATAAAATAAAATTGTTAGTCAAATACGGTTAGCTCTAACGGTTTATATGCTGAACACCTTAAAAGATAGGAAGCCCCTTTGACTGTGGGCTGGGGAGCTTATCTAACTGACATTGCCAACAGTGCATACAAATACAATGAAACTACCCATGATATATATATATAATGTAAATAATTTAACATACAAATAGGCATCTTCACCATTTGCCAAGTATTGCTGCTTTTAATTAAATTAAAGCCAAATTCATTCACCAGCAGCACAGGAACAATAGTAAATTAGTCAAGACATCAAAGAGATTTGATTAGCCAAGATTTGCAACAGTTTTATAATTTCCACTCTTGAGTTCTGATCAGACCATGTCCCTTTTACGTACCAAGTGAGTCTATTAAAGATGAAACCAGAACATGATTTGCAACCAAATGTGAAGTTATTGCTGCATTTCTATTTCTCCTTTTCATGTCTGTCTTTTCATTTGAGTGTTTTATGACCTCTTAGTGTTTCAACCGATTGACATACGTCTTTTACTTCGAGTACCTTGTGTACTACACATGTTGATGAAAGGTGATTTACAAATAAAGTTCTTGATTCATAAATCGATTTGACTTTGTCACTTCAAATAGTCTGTCTCCAGCTTTTACCCCACATTTTGAACACATTGAGCATTTTGTGGGGATTTTACACCCAAATGATGTTGTTATGTTGAATGAAATGAGAAAACCTAATTAAAAATGAATAAAGATACAAGGATTGTTTTTTTGTTTTTTTTTTAAAAACCGGAGTCAGAAATATATAAAAGCAAGCTGGAGCCTGTGGTCTAATATGTTCTGCTTCATCATCCTGACACAGAAGGGGAGGGTAAACCGTCACTGCCAGGAAAGCTGGGCTGCTCATCAAATCTTTTAATACAAGCAACAAATGTGAAGCATTTACTCTCTTGTAATTGGTTAAATGCTGGAAAGATTTGCACAGCAAAAGTGACCCAGACGTTTTGGACCAAAATAGCCAAGTTGAGCACTTTAAAAGGCTCAAATAAATAAATAAAAATATGTGCCTCAGTTTTTTCAAATAAATAGAAGTTATCATTTCAATCTTAACCATTTAGTGTTACTATTGACCTTTCTATGGAAGGACATGTTGACTAAATATCTTTCCTCTGGTGAAGCTTCCCTGTCGTCAGGCCTGCATTTTTTTTTTTTTTTTTTCAAAAATTGGCATTTGTGACTTCCCAATACAAAATTGTATTAAACTCAGTCACATTTCAAAGAAAAATCGGCCATAAAACAAAAAAAAAATATCGTCTCAGGAAGGGACCCTAGCCCTTTCCGTGTTTTTCGTCATAGCTATGCATATTATCGTTGTCTGTGGCTGCTCAGGACCAAGGCAGAGTGTCATGCCAAAGCCTGGCTTTTATGAGGGGTTTTATATTCATTTGATGATCCTGCGGGCCTCTGTTTCCTGAGTGGATTATCCGTATATGCCAGTGCTGAGCCCTTTTTATATTCAGCACTGCGGCAGAGTCAATAAGGTCCGTTCTGCATACAATATTCAAGATTATACAAGACAGACAGCATAATTCACACTCAATCAGAATACAAATGACTGCAGACAGCGGAACAACACATTGGAAAGTAAACAGAGCTTATTCTCAGGGCTGGGTCTCTTTCGGTCATGATCACCTTGCAACACTCTTACTGCGCTTTTTCCATGAACAAACCTGCAGAGAAATCTTTACCCCTGCTCGCTATGATGTCCTTGTTTTTTGAAGTCATGGTTTAAAATAATGAATGGAATAACTGGGGAGCAGGATGGTCGAGAAGGTCACTGTATACTGTTGTTTTTTTCTGCTTACTTGAGTTTGGTCACATGAGAGTTATTAAAAAGATGTGCAGCGAGTACCAGTCATGTGTTTAATTGCATTTCTGTGTTATGAACTGTTTCCACCTCCAGCAACCATAAAAGTTGCCCTCAATGACATGGACCGAGAGATGAGAGATGAGTACCTGGTGGTCATTCAGGCTAAAGACATGGGCGGCCACATGGGGGGGCTGTCCGGTACGACGTCTTTGACCGTCACGCTGATAGACATCAACGACAATCCACCAAAGTTCTCCAAAAGTAAGAAACTCTACAAAAATCAAAGTCCAGAACTCAATTAGGACATAATTCAAGGTTTTGTGGACGAGTATTTCTTGGGAAAAAATTAATTATTAGTTTTAATCCAATTGACACATCTGAAGCAAATTATAGTTATTCAGTGCCGTTTGATGTGCTTCGTTTGATTAGTATTTCTTTAATTGAAAAAAAGTTTTGTGTGTTCATCTGTAGATTTGTATGAGTTTGTATTCCCTGAAGACCTCCCTCTGGAGAAAACGGGTGGAAAAGTGAAGGCCAACTGATCGAGATTACGGCGACAATGCCAAGTCAACATACAGCATCATCGAGGGAGACGAGCAGGGGGTGTTCGAGATCGTTACAGATGCGCAGACGCAGGAAGGGATTCTCAAACTGAAGAAGGTGAGTGTAAAAACACTTCAAAATGTAGATCTTCCTCCTAGCAGAGTTTCAAAAAGTTTCTGTACACCAGTAGTTCCTAAAATTCCCTGTCTGCCCTCCTTCCTTAGAAAAAAACTCTAGCATTCATCAATGCCAGAGTCTTCTTTCCAGACTTTCATTCTCTAGTCTGTTATTAATTTCAGCCCAGAGTTTCAGTCTTTATCCATGATTTACTTATTTTCTCTTTAATTGCTTTAACTATACGAAAGAAAAATTACGTCTAACATGCTAATCACACACGGCTGCTGATCGGTCAATAAACAAACATCTAATGTTTATGTTTTTATTTAGGAGTACATGGTTTCCTTTTTGTTGTACTTGTTATTCTAGGCAGAGAATACATGTCTGGTTCATCCCTAAAACATGTTCAAAATAAGAGGTCTTGTTTCTTTTTCAAAATAAAATGTAATTATTTCTCTCTCTGGTTTACAGTTTGAGACGACAGTTTAATTTGGAAGCACTTGTTTCCTAATTGCTTTGCTTAGAGTTTTTGCATGTCAGCTGTTGTTTACAGTCAAAAATAGAAATGTTTGTTTTTTTCTTTAAAACAAGCTCCTGTGTTTATTGCTAAAAAGATAAGAGACCTCTAATTAAAAAAAAAAAAGTGAATATTTTCCACGCTTTAGTCATAAGCAAGAAACATTCAACAAACAACATGTAGGGCTAACGGGCACGCAGATCTGCGGACTAAAGATATCAAAGTTGTAGATCTTTAGGTGAACACAGATTGAAAATGTCGTATAGATTTTTCATCTTTTCTACCCCTTAAATCTTACAGACTGTGCAATGAGCCCATTAATTTTAACGTGTTAAGTGTGCACTCCTTGTGGTGCAGCCTGACTGTAAGACATTAGGAAATTAGACAGAGTGTAGGACATCTTACAGGCACCTGCATCTCACGTGCACACCTCCTGAGCATGTGACATTTAAGGACATATGACAGCAACATCTGTACAGCATCAGTGCAAGGAACTTACATCAGCTTTACAAATACTTCACAATATTACCACATGCACGACGATGGTACGTTCCATTTTCAAGACGTCCCTTAAGTCAGCTGTAGCGGCCTCAAGGGAAATGGGAGACAGCCCTAGACAATGCAGCTGCTCCCCTCTATGACCCTACAAGGGTCCGGATGACCCGGAAACCTGCAGAACACCTACGGGTCAACCCGTGCTGGTGTGACTACTTTTTTACCACTATGTCATGATAAAATGATTTTTAATGAGTGACAGAGTGACACATTCATACCATACCGATTCCGATCTTTTTGATAATACTAATCCAGATTCTGAAATGTGAAACCTGAAACAAAGCTCTTTTGATCAAAGGCTCCTTCATCGGTGTGAACACTCTGCAGGAGCGTTTTTCAGAGTGGACATGCTTACATATTTAAAAATGACTGATGGAGTAGTGACCTTAGGGCTTAGGTTAGTTAGTTTGAGCGTGTGCAGAACCAGCTGCGTGTCACTCAAATGTAGAATAGCCTTGTGTTGTTATATAAAAGGACATTACCCCAAGGACATGTGGTGTGACTTTGCCAAAGTGTGAACAATGAGCAGCGTGGGTAGTGGGATGAATAACAGAACAGGCCATGTCCTGCTAACACTATTCAGTGCAAGGAAGGAAAAAACATCTGAGCTGAAAAGAAGACTTAGCATGTGTTAGATCTGTAACTTATACAAATCCAAAATGTGATTGTTGTTTGGAAAGAAATCTTCTTGGATATTATCATTTCACTTATCTTCTCCACTGTTTTTTTGTATGGCCTTCTTGTTGACTGCATACTTTAACACACGCCAGAAAATATATTTACATCTTCCAAAGTTGGAAAAAAGATAACAAATGTCCCATTCAACTGTGTGTGTTCGTAAACTTCACACTCATGCAGTCCTAAAATTATTTTAGCTCCATTGTGGCAAGGTTAAATCATATTGATCTAGTGAGGCAGGGAAGGTGCAGACCAGGGAAGAAGTTCTTTGCTGTTGGAGTTTTAAGCCTTTTATCTGTTTGCCCCCAGGCCTGTCGAGGGATGTTAGCGGGATGCTGAGCTTTCACCCCTGCAGCCACCGGTGAACTTTCATGTCTGTAAATGGCCTGCGCGTTCATACTGATTTGATGCTAACGCTCAACTGAGACTGAAGAATTGCGCAGCGGGGTTGGGGGTTTGGACACGTGTGGGGCGTTAACACGGCAGAGCCAAGAATCTGTTTGTGGCTGCATGTAAGCCTGACTTCCCTGCTTAGAAATTTAGACACAGCGAGTTAAGCTCCATTGTTTATTGAGAACATGAAAGAATTGTCATTTGTCATGCAACCCTCACTTGTGTGCTCCTACTGATCCCCTGGATCTCTCTATAATCAGACGGAGGTGCACAACAGCGCCACCACGCAATTATATTAGTGATCTAATCTTCCTGGATTATTCAGTCTAAGCACCGAGTTCGTTTATTGAATTAATGATTTGATCCAGCAAAAAATATGACTTGTATTCTAAGTCTGTGTTCAGGATATTATACAATCCAAAGAAAGGAGCAGGCTGCACTGATGTTTTATTTGATTTTATGACTGATATTGAAAATTGTTATAATTAAGCCTGGCTGGGCTAATTAGACAAGCTGTTTACCACAGTGTTTTCCTTAAAGTGAATGTGGTATAATAATTCAATTTACCAGTAACACTGACTAAAAAAATGCCCTGCTTTCCTTTTTTTGTTTTCTTCTGTAAGGAAGAGAATATAATAAGTCATTTATTGGAGTTGGATTTGAGCAATCAAAACACAAACTTATTAAATAAAGACACTCAAACGAAACACCTATCAGTACATAGACATTCGAAATAACCATAATTTTATTGGAAAATAATAAAAGACAAGTAAAAGAATATGCACATCCACGTACGCAGGTGAATAATGCCATTATAAGTCATCGTAATCAAAAATAGGCATATTTGCTCTTTTGTAAATACAGTACACAACACAATGAATCCATTAAATGTTAAGTTTGTCAAATAGAGTTTAATTAATTGCATGAAATGGAGAAACAAACTTACATCATTAAGTGCTGATATTAAATGAAAAGGAGTCGTTTTTAATGAATTACCTGTTAGCTATAATGCTGTGCAAACATAAACCTGCAGAGCTGTGCTCAAACATTTACATTTATGATAAATAGCTGAAAAATAGCTTGATATGTGAACTAGCACATTACATTTTTTTTTCTATAATTCAGACATTTCAGTATTTCAGATTATCATAAAAAAAATCCAAGGTGTTACATAAAATGTAAGTAATCTGAATGCTGCTATTTGACAGTACTTTATTTAAAGGAGATTTCAGCTTTACCTGCTGCATCAAGACACGACTACTGTTGTAGAAATAATAGAAAACCCCAGAAATCCTGCACTGGTAACCAACTTGTTCTTTTTTATTTGTTGTCTTTATAGTTGTATTTTAATATTGATTTTTTTCTATTGATTAAAGTTTTGGCTGATAAAAGTGGACATAACTGAGTGAAATGGCTTCACCTGCTCTAGACACTCAATATTTAAACCTTGGATTTTACTTCTAAGATTTGAAATATTTATGAATATTATGAATATCAAAGCACACGCTGTACACACTCTTGGTTTTTGTCAGGATTATATCCAAAGGCTTCGTTTCTGGCTACCCTCCACTTTATCAGCACAGACGGTTGGATCAGAGGGAGAAGGGTAGGAACGGACGAGGGGAGGGCGGGGTGTCAAGTGAGGACGGGGTGAAGAGTAGAGGAATGGAAGGTTAATAATGAGAGTGTTCCAAAGAGCTTCCCCGACCGTGAAGAAGAGGGGTTTGGAGAGGCTTCAGGGGCTTTGGTCTCTCTTTGACTGCCCCGACACAGGACTGCAGGAGTGTGGAAGTCTAAGCCCCAGGTCACCGTCAACATCCCCTCAGCTGCTGCGGAACTGTACCCCAAGACATCCACCCGCCTGCCCCCTCTGTGTCAGAGCTCTCAGCACCAGCCCTGTGTGACCTCCTCCTGCATGAGCCCTCTAACTGAATACATTCCTGGGTTTGTTCATTCCTCTCTTTTTAGCCCTTCTCCCTCCCAGAAGCCAGCTCCTGTTCCCTCAAGCGGCAAGGCCCACTTTTGATTTCCCTATAAATCCCGGTTATGGAGCGTAGACGGGACTTGATCCCATTATTCTAGTAGTGGGAAAGTGACCAGCGATGATTCAGAATAAAATTGTAACAGTGCTCAGCTATGCCAATGGAAGGAAAAAAATCCACTCTCCCTTTGAAATATTTATGATGAGCGATCAGTAAAGAAAATGCAGCACTCCGGTCTGTAGAAACAATTTGGAGGACTGTGACATGAACACCTGTTCAAAATCTTGGCTAAAATGGGGTCTTTTTTTGAACGGTCTAACATTGGACCTTTTACATCGGGGGGGCGGTTTGAAGATGCTGATATTTACAAGAAACAGTGACTATTTAATGTGTTTCGTGTTGACAAGGATTTGGGAGTAAATTTTCCGTCTAAGACGATCGAGAAGCTCGGATCAGTAAGTGATCTAAATGTGAACATTGATCAAAATAAATCTAAAAGGAGCAAACACCCAGCAGAACCACAACAAACACTGTAAACACATTTACTTCATGTCTGTTTTCCCTCATTTATTCTCAGCAACAACCACTGCTGACTGCCAGCATCTTATGAACATTTACTCTAAAGATGTTTAATATACAGCTTTTGTTATTACAGCAACAGATGTTACTTTTTTTTTTCTCGCAATAGGTTTTTAAAAACCTTTTATTTGATTTTAGTTTAAGCCGACATCTGGTCTGGGTGTCAGCTATTGGAAAAAAAAAACAAATAAATTCACCTCAATTGAAAAAACAAGAATTTTTTTTTAGCAATTTCTGCGAAATTACAGTTAATGTTGACATTGCAAGAAGACAACGTAACGTAGTAGAAACAATACAGTTTTAGCTAATTGACCAATCACTGTTTATGAATGACTGGTGGTCAAGGATGGCTAGATAGCAAACAGTCTACCGCTCCTTATCAAATGAAATTTTTTTTAATTTAGAAAAAATATACATTTTTGCTTCTTGATATTCTTTTACGTTGTTTGTTTTTATGTATTATATTTTAGTTTCTTGCTGTCGCATTGTCTTTTTTTTTTGGCCAGAAATGTACTGGTAATTACTTTTTGCTTCACCTTCCAATACTTTCTTAACTTGTTATCATTACTAATAAGATAAAATAAACTAACTACAAAATACATGCATTTCATTTTATCACAATTTGCTACTGGGATGTGTATAAAAGTGAGCACATTTAACCATGTTATTTCATGGCAGTTCTACAGCTTTATATGTATTTTTCCTTTTATTGGTTCCAAGTTTAACCACATTTTCTTTCTGCTAAAGAATAAGAAGGAGTTATTTTATTTGAAGCATTTTCGACAGCCTAACCATCCATAGTGTTATTCTTTCTAAGTAGCAAATGATAAGAACAAGAATGAAGGTAAACCTATATTTGTGTATGTTTACAGAGCACTTGTGGACCATTTCAACTGTTTTCTTTTCTCCCAGCCTCTAGATTATGAGACCAAGAATACCTACACACTAAAAGTTGAAGCGACCAACATTCTCCCGGAGCACAGCAGCACCGCACACTTCAAGGACACAGCCACAGTGAAGATTGCTGTGGGCGACTCGGACGAGCCTCCCGTTTTCTCCAAATCCATGTATTTACTGGACGTGAATGAGAACGCTCCCATCAACACCGTCATTGGGACCGTCACGGCCAGGGATCCAGACTCCTCTAAGAGAACCGTCAGGTAAATGGAGCTGAAGCATTTGCCTCACTGAAGTGGTGAGGAAGCTCCTTAGCTCTACCACAAAAAGAATTGCAGAGAATATTCTGGGTTAACAAATGAGTCTTTTCAAACTATAATGACTTCCTCTAATGAAGGACTTGACACAGAGGCATGCAATTATATCTCTCCGTGTCCCTGACCTTTGGAGAGTGTGGTGGTGTCCTTTGGCTGCAACAAAGAGATTCAGTCATTGCTTTCATATCCACAGATGAATGAAAGAAACCCACTAGATTATGAGCAGTGAACAACATAACTTTTCTTTGCTTTGTATGACCAGCCCTGCTGTGGTATATACTCACATCTTGTGTGACTTTTTTCTTTCTTGGAAATACCACAAGGGCACCTTAAAGATAGATTATACAGGCAATTTTTCTGCCTGCACCTTGGCATTTCATTAATTCTCCTGTGACTTGCTGACCGCATTCCCGGGACAACGCTCAACAGGTTGTGTGTAATTGCCTGGTGAGCAGAGTGCAGTCTGGGTCTCAGAGATTGGTTGATGCTCCAGAGCACGACTGGTTCATTCCACCTTTATTTTTCATTTTTTGCTTATTGCTTTTCTGGTTGCATCCTTGTGTATAGTGAGGAGATTGCCGAGAGGAACCGAGCCCTGAAGTTGCACCATGCGTCTCCTCTCATGTGTAATGACATCTTTTGCTTGTTTTTCCTCATTTCATATCTTGGAGCTACTGTTTGTCAGCATCTGTTGTTTTTGTAGTTGCGTTTGAAGTGTATGGAACAGACCATTTTGATTTGGAAATTTGTATTTATGTTATTAATAAGGCACTCTGTCTACAAATAGCCTATTTTTTTGTCATTGGGGTATAATATTTTGCCAGGTTGTAGCTGTTTTAGAGGTATTTCCATTGCCTCAGTATGGGCCCATTAATCTGAGATTTTCTACCAATATCACCTTGGATTAGAAAAAAAGGTGATCCTTCTTCTGTTGATGTGCTGACTAAAGAGGCAATGATTACCTTGTTTTTACATCAATGTGTAGTTACAATTCTGGGAATAGTGCTGAGGTCACTGCGGCTTCAGTTTTGTGTATAAATGCATTTCAGGATCAGAATCAAAAACATACAAGGAATTTGGCTTCAGTGTCTTATGCTCTTATGTGCACAAGGCAAGGTATAAATACGTGTAAAAAAGTAAAACAAAATTTAAAAAAAAAGAAGAAAAGTATAAATACAACAGTGATGCCGGTTTACCAGTTATTGTGTTTTGTAGTGTCATACTCTGTGAGGGGTCCGAGGTTTTGTGTGATTGTTGTACATAAAGGAAAGACTATCACAATTGCGCAAAAATCTTACAAAGAGAACAGAAGGATAGTCTATTCTGTCATAAAACAGCATCAAAGTTGGATTTTGGTCCAGACTTCCACTAAACTACCTTTTTTCCCATCAATCCTTTTAGAGGCGTTCTGTGTTTGGATCAATGTTCTGCTGTGGAACCAGAGTCCATTGTGTTTAAGGTCATGAACTGATAGAAGACAACAAAGTTTCAACAAATTTAACAAGTTGCACTGGTCCTGAAGCTGAAAGACACCCCTTTTGTTGTTGTTTTGAGACAGCAGCACGTTTTTCTTAGCTTTGTCAGATGGGGGGGCATCAATCGAGAAATGTCTCTATTCTACAAGTATGGCAGTAAAATACTCAATCACAGTTTACTCATCTGTCAAGGAAATCTTGGGGAATTTTTTCTGGTTTTAAATTAAACAACAGAAAAAAAATTAAAAAAGATGAAATTAAAATTTTGTGTAATTTGTGTTGTTCCTTAAAAAGGTTCAAATGTGTTGAATGATTTAAGTAATTTAGGTGTTAAAACCGTGCAGCAAAAATAAATAAATACTAGAGCAGCACCTAGTTGAACATACATTTAGTCTGTGGTTTTTGGAACATTTAACATCAAGAACAGTTTGAGACATAAGTTGTGGTTCGTTGAAGGACCTAAACACAAGAGACTGGTGCTTGATCGCAGACAAAACATTTGATAAGCATGTAAAAATACAAAACTGGAAACAAAAAAAACAAGAAAACTGAAAGCATTCCATTAAACCAAAGAGAATCCGTCCCTGACTAAATGAAAATCTTGAACTTAAATAGACTGAGGACTAATTAACTAAAACAGAAACAGTTGTGGATGATCATAACAGAAAACTACCCCACACCCTTAAGAGAAATGTGTGTAAGTGGTTGGAAACACAGAACAACACTGGATAAAACCAGAAAAACAAAGCTAGAAAGGCTCTGATCTGAGTTTAGCTTATTCCTTTTTTAATTTAATCTAAAGTCTAAACTTTTTTTTCTAAATTTGTAATTTAGTCTGAATTGTATGTTTTGCTTTTGATTAAAATGATGAAGTCTGAGTTTAATGGCGCGGCCCTGCTGTCACCATTGCTTTGCTGCTATAGTCTAAGTGCAATTGATGACCTCAATTTATCATCGTTTTTTTTTTTACTATTTCATTTTTTTCTACTCTTAAAGAAAATCAAAAAGTCATTTAGTCACAAGAATTAAGGGTTTTGTCAAGATCCTTGTTTTGTTGATTTGGAGATTTGATCTGGCCACAAAAAGAAAAAGAAAAAGAAAAGAAAATCAAGCTTGGCTGAAGTTTGAGGGGGAAAAAATTAGTGACTTTATAAACGTTCTTTCAATTGGATTTTTGTCCAAATAATTTCTAACTTTAGTTATGTACTGGGGGGGGGGGGGGGGGGCATCTTGATTAACAACCAGTTGGCAAGCGGTTTTAATTATTTACTCCTGCAAAGTCACCAATGAGTGGGGGAAAGTGAATCCGCTATGTGAAACATGCCAACAGAAATGCCTTTTTGGTCATGACAGATGAGTTTTTTCATTAATTTGAACCTTTATTACAGATCTACAGAACAATCTATCACAGATGGTTTTCTTTGTGTGTGTTTGTGCGGAGGGGCGATGGAACACATTCTCATCGAGGGCTTAAAATGATTCATCATTCTAACCCATAGAGTCCATTTCATTGTGGTTCCACTCACGGTTCGTATTAGCCCGTAACTCTGAGCTCTGTGATAAAACGATTACATGCTGGGAGATTTTAATCCAACTAAATTCGCTGCCTGAAAGAGAGCTGAGGTCTCAGTGATGCCTCTCACTAAATCACTAGTCTGTATAAATAAGAACAACCTGGGGGCCATCTCACCGCACAGAGTTTTTACATTTTTGTGTATTTCGCAGGGGTTTATCAGGATCACATAAAAAGACAGGGAGCAGCAGGTGTTCGTGCAGAAACCACACCAGATGTGTGTCTTCACACTCAAGATGACCGCAAAAGACAATCAGCCTGCAAAGTGCTCCTGCCCAGCGTCTACTTTTCTCTCCGTGCGTCTGATTGCAAAGAGAATAGGCTCTCCAAAAAAACAAAAAAAAAAGCTTTGGCTTTGATATGGCCATGGACTGGCAGCAGTAATAGCAGCATCAGTGCAGAAGCTCTCCTGCCACCATTTGAACAAGCTCTCCAGTCAAACCCCTCTGATTAGAATCGCTCCCCGTCTCAACCCAGCCCCCTCTCCTGCCAAACCAGACCGAACCAGTCCGAGTCAAAAACCACTCGGGGCGGGTGCTCTGGTGGGCTGCCATGTCCTGACTGCACTCAAGAGACAAATAACCCCTTAGCTGTACTTAATGCAACCAACCAATAACATTTCAGGTGCACTTGTGAAATCTCCCTTCAGTGTTGCCTCTCTCTGGAGGCGGACTCCTGCGTTTTCTACCTGACTGATCACTGATAAAAAGCGATGTGACATCTGGCAGTCACTGAGGTTGTCTGAAATGAACTCCAGGCTTTCAGAGAATTGCACTATTCTATTCCTAAGCATTGATAGTGTCAGAAGCGTTGGTAAAACATATACTTTTGACTTCATAAAAGTTTGCTTTTTTTTTTCTGTACTCTTCTTTGTCTTTAGTTTAGTCGGGATTTCCAAGGAAGTCGTCACGTCTTGGCTTTGTTGCTGCTCAGCGACGGCGGAGCTGACAGCTGACATGCTGCATATGCTAATAGAAGCAGCACATTTGATGCTTTTGAAACAAATGGAAATTTAGCATCAGTTACAGCTAGATTTTCTATTCTGCAGGGAAGCTTTTGTTTGTTTATTCCATTGTTGTGATTATTTATAGCACAGATGTAGTCGGGGCCCTCCAAACGGCCTGGGGGCCAATATGAAAAAAAAAAAAAAAAAATCTATGATCAAACACACAGTCAGCATTCACAGAGCTGCTAAATTAGTTCTACATCTGTGATTCTCCCACTGGAATGACTGACCTTATAACAGGGAGGACTGTCAGAGGCTTTTTGTTCTTGTGGGAAAAATAAATATCTTTTCAATCTTATTCCTCTTTTTCCTCCAACTCACCTTCATACATTTATAATCAAACAGACTAGAAACGTATTAGCATCCACAAACCTTTCCAACAGGATCTAACCTTTCTGCTTTGCAGAGCTGCGCCATATTTATTTATTTTTACTTTTTTGTCTTTTTCCACATGCAAGATAATAAATGGGAAGATACAAGCGGGGGTGTTGCTCTCTTTGTAGTCTGCCCACTAAAGCCTCACTGATGCTCTCTTTGTTTTACAAATCTGACAGAGTTTGATCAATAGTCCCAATAGCTAAGAGTCTGCATAACCTCATGCATGCAGCAGTGCACACTCACTCCAAGGTTGGCCATTAAGCAGAGAGAGTCACCGTTTGTGGAAAAACAGTGTGTGGACTATTCTTGGCAAAAGAGCCCGAGCAGATGTGACCAAACGAGGAGAAGTCTCAGATTGAAGTTTTTAAGCTGCTCCTGCTTCATCCAACTTCAAAAAGGCAAATTTCCAAGTAAAACTTAATAACTTGAGCAAAGACTCACTTACTGCACAATGTTCAGCTGTAATGCACAGTGAAGAAAAAAAACATGATCATACCTCTGCCACCATGCTTTACAGTTGGGATTCAGAAGTGCTGTTCTTTGTTACACTTTTACATATAAAGAGTGTTTCTATTTCCCCTTTACACATAAAATGTTGTTTTTCTTGATTATTGATTTTTTGAAATTCCTACTTAAGCCATTTTTTCTTTACATATCAAGGATAAGATAAGATAAGATAAGATAAGATAAGATAAGATAAGATAAGATAAGATAAGATAAGATAAGATAAGATAAGATAAGATAAGATAAGATAAGATAAGATAAGATAAGATAAGATAAGATAAGATAAAACTTTATTGATCTCCGAAGGGAAATTACGTTGTCACAGCAGCCAAACCAAGAAGAGTAGCAGTTGTAAAAGTACGAAAAACAAAGTAGCAATGAGTAAGAACAAAAATAGTAATAATACAAAGTGGAAGTAAAAGTACAGGTCATAAATAACAAGTTAAATAAGGCAATGAATAACAGCAGCGGTTTCAGCAGACCTAGACCGTGTTGTTGAATAGTCTGACTGCTGTTGATGAAGGACCTCCGGTAATGTTCTTTTTTGCACTGGGGGTGCAGCAGTCTCTGGCTGAATGAGCTACTCATAGTCCTCACTGCTGCACACAGGGGGGTGAGAGGGGTTGTTCCGGATACTGGACAGCTTGGTCAGCATCCTCCTCTCACCTATAGAGTCCACTGAGTCCAGGGGACAGCCCAGGACAGAGCTAGCTCTCTTGACCAGCTTGTCCAGCTTCTTTTTGTCCCTTTCATTGATTCCTCCACACCAGCAGACCACAGCATAGAAAGTTGCTGATGCAACGATAGTCTCATAGGAGGTCTTGAGTAGTGGCCTGCACACACCAAAGGACCTCAGTCTCCTAAGGAGATGGAGGCGACTCTGGCCCTTCTTGTGCAGGACCCTTGCGTTATCTGACCAGTCCAGTTTATTGTTGATGTGAACGCCCAGGTACTTGTACACATCCACCCTCTCAATGTCCAGTCCCTGAATGACCAGGGGGAGACTGAGAAGCCTTTTTTCGGAAGTCCACCACCATCTCCCTCATTTTGGTGGCATTGATGTGAAGGTGATTGAGTTCACACCAGTCCACAAAGGATCCTCAACATTTCAGATGCTAAACATTATATGAAGTTTGTTTTATTGTATTTTTTTTTACTCTTAAACATTGAGCCATAAGTTTATTAGTTATGTAAGTCCTTGCTAAAATAAATGCATATGCATCTTTTTTCTAAGACTGTTCATCTAAGGATTTTCCCTCTTGGCACTAATTAAATGCTTTTCCTGAACAAACATTAGAGAGGTAAACATTTACTGATTATCATTTTATATACAACTACAGTTTAGAGGCATTTGGACAAAATGTATTTTTTTCTAATTAAACTAAATAATTACCAAGATACCTACATTTGTATGGTATAGTCTATGTCCAAGAGGAGACCTCAGTTTATAAGGAAAATCCTCTAATCTAATCCTTAAATGGTATCACAATTAACCAGGACAAAGCTGCAGCACTCTCTAGAAATCATCAATCTACTGGTTCTTCATCTCACCACAGCACAACACTTTTCTTTGCTTTATCACTCAACACTTCACTTGTCATACTCAAACTCCATTCATCTTCTCTACCTGCTTATTCCTGTTGTCATTGGGAGGCAGGAGCCTATCCAGCTACTGTGGACCAAAGGCAGAGTGTACTCTACCATTTATCAGTCCATCACAGACAAACTCACATTCAGACCTAAGAGACAATTAAGAGTCACCTAAGACACATGTTTTTAGGAGGAAGCAGGGGAAACCCACTTCACACAGTTAGGTCTCAGCTGGGATTTGAACCAGGGCCTTCTCGCTGCGATGCAAAGGTGCTCACCGTTGCACAGCCTCCATTCAACCAATCCCATTCATCCCTTACACAGATTACTTATTCAAACCTTCAGCATCACAAGCAAACCCCTGTCCACGCAGAACACAACAACAGCCACACAACACAAAATGCAAAGATAGCTGGTCACTGCAGGGTTTTTTAAAGTTACTAACCTGGTCATTTTTCATCCATGCTCTGTTGGTACGTTAGCGGCTCTGCACAGAGGACCTCTAATATCCATTCACAGAGGTTTCTGTGTCTCATTTATTTCATTCCAACAGGGACAAAACTTTCACTCCTATTCATTCTTTCCTGCTGCCTCTCAGTGGGGTATTCCAGCAACACGGCAGGAGCTTGCAGTTTGAAAAGGGTAAATCTTGTTTCTTACATTACAATCCAGCGTGACACATTTTTATTTCAGATTATCTTCAAAAAATACCATCAATATTTATAAAAGATGGACTTAGGGAGTCCATATTTGTGTTTCTAAGTGTAAAAAACTGAGTGAAATCTAAAAAAAGTCTTGCCTGAATAAACAAAGAATGATAGTCAGTGTGGCTGATGAAGCTTCAACTTGCCACAGTCACAAACTCCAACAGAGAAGATGTCCTGGTCATACTGTTTGATTGACAGACAATCTGTGAGGGTGCAGAGCACGGATCCATAAATAAACAGCAACCAGGATAACAATCTCACTGATTACAGCTCATGTGTTTTTTCTATGCAAAGGAGCTCCTGTCACCCCAATGCTCTTTGATTGGTGAATCATGTTTGTTTTAGGCTGAATGTCACAAACGTGCACAGCCTCTGCATTCTGTTTAACTCCTGACACCGAGGTCAGTCCAGTGCTTTAAAAGCCTCAAACCAGATGAAGCAAAACCCGAACTGCATGATGCAAATGCTCACAGACCGGTGCACTCTGAAAAACTGCACAAGGAATGCGCCGGATATCATTTTTTATTTGCTTTTAATTCTTTTCACATCATGCTGTCAGTTTGAGTGACAGGTGGCAGAACATTTCAGGGTCTGTCTCCTTGCTTCCACGTGAGGCTGTCAAAGTTTGACTGGGATCCTCTCAGTCTGCAGGAGAGAGGTTGTTCCCAGGTGGCTTGATGCTGTCTGCCTGTCTTGAAAGTGCGCAGCGTCTGCAGGGCAAGCGAGGAGAAGTAGGGATGGGGGATGGAGGGAGGTCCTTGTGGATCTCTCCCAGTCCGCCGTCTGGAGGATTTTACACCATTTCATCTCAAAAATGAAAATGTCACGGCTGGGTACATCTCCCCAACAATTGGAATCTGGGCCAGCAGTTGATTTCTTTTATTTCTTACCTTTCTTGTAAAAGCTGCAAACTCCTTCACAAAGGCAGTTGTTGTGACTTTGTCTGATGCGTTTTCTCTTTTTTCCTGCTTTCATTGTATTATCTCTTCCTTTTTGCATCATTTAAAGACTACTGATTTCTCCCAAAAGACCCACACTGACAGGAAAGAGTTAGTCCAACACAAGAGATCCTGGTATAGGGAGAGAAAAGAGGCACCTTCAGCAGAGAGAAGGCTGTGTAAGGATGAGGGTTTCCAATGAATTGGATTTGGAGATTGGATTAGAAAGAGCTTTAGACCTAGTTGGATGGCAGGAAAAAAAAACAACCTTTCTTTGCTGTTGGAGTGTAAGGGAGAATGTGAGAGTGAGACAGTCAGACATGAACAGAGACACTTTGTCCCGAAGGTCTGGAAACACTCATGCAGTACAAATTAGCTCACGTGAATCACTGGAGCTTTGTGTTTTGGGTGAGTAGGTTGTTTATTACAGTCACACAGTTACAATTGAAATGTGTGAAACCAAAGATGACCCCTAAAAAAAAGATTTTTCGTTTTCCTCAGAAAGCTATTTTTGTGCGTTTGTCCCAAAAATTGGCTCTGTGCTCGCCGCAACATGCAAGAGCAATTTCACAGTTTCAAGTGGCGTTGCAAACTTGCATTTAATGTGCAGCCCTGCTTTGTAGTAAATATTCACACCATTTTTTCTTTTTTTTTTGTGGCACAAATATATTTTGACACCTCCAAAAATCCCAAAGTTTGCTTTTTAACATGAAAGCTCTTTTATTCAGGAATAATGGGATTTCTGATGGACATTGTGTTAAAATAAAACATTTTATTGAGCCGTAATGGGCTTTTACAGTACGCATAGCCTTCTTTTCATCAGCTCAAAGCATTTTTGTCAGGTCTTGCATTTTGCCATCATCTTGTTTAAATCATGTGGAAGTTCCTTTTTTGTGAAAATCTCCTTAAAGTCACACTCTGATAACCTTTTGTCCCATTTTCAAAGCGTTCCCAGTGACCTTTTAATTATTATTATGCAGTTTTTAGCTAAAATAAAATCAAATAAACTGTTGTTTCTCTGGAGAGTGACAGGAGTTCATTAGAAATTTGCCTCTGAGTTGTGGGCGGGACTGTTGGCGTGGACCAAGCCGGCCCCTACTTCCCATCATCCCTTTGTTTACACTCTCTCCCACTAGCTTACAGCCCCTCACAACCCCAACCTAACATTACCAATTCAACAAAAATGGCGAGCAATATCAGAGCTACCCAGCCATTTTGAGCCAGAGACCAGCTCAGATGAGAAAAACAGAGATGTACCGGACTTGGATCTAGTCGTCTAAGAGTGGATGATCATCAGAATGGAGTGGAGCAGGGAGCTTGTGGCTTGTTGTTTTGGTTTCTACGTCACAGCTATAAGCCTTTTCAATGGAATTTATTTGTGTGCTCCTGATTCACAATGATTTGAATAAGCAAATACTCAGAAATGTGGCTGGGTAGCTCGGTTGGTAAGGTGGGAAGCTACCACGCAGGAAACCATTGCCGGAGGGGAATGAGCAATGGTACTGGGGGTAATCACCATATCAATGGCGAGCAATTCACATCATAGGGGTCCTTTGGCAAGACCCTTAACCCTACTGCCTCCGGAACGCGGTTCAGCTGCAGCTCACCGCTCCCCCAGAATGGGTCAAATGCGGAGACGAATCTCCCTTCGTGGGATAAATACAGTATAATAAAAAATAAAAAAGAAATGCAATTTTAAGCTTACTTGTTTTCATATATGTCCTCCGTCCTCAGACACAAGAACATATCTTGTGGGTCTTTAAATGTGTCTTAGATTTCATCTAAGGTTCACCTTTGGACTGCCTTTGTGGCCAGTTAATTCAAGATTCAAGATTCAAGATCAACTTTGTTAATCCCCGAAGGGAAATTTAGTATTTCATCATATTTTATATGTCATTTAGTTATTTCATCCTCCTCAAACAGCTGTTTTCACAATTAGAGCCAGATGCAACCTAGTTCTGGGTGTTTGGGCTACACATCAAGCATCAATGGTTGACTTTTCAATCGATAGGCTCGGTGCTACTTTATCAAAAAAGGCACAACATTGAAATCTCTTCTGTACTTCCCGAAAAGCATGAGCTGTAAATCCTGTCATTGACTATTCTTTCACCTGTGACATCCATGTCAGTGAGGAACAGGATAAACCTGGATTGATTAATTCACATTTTTTTAGAGCGTGTTTGCTAAAGTATTTGTAAAAATGTTCTTTTTTTTTTTTAATAATCAAATAATATATTTATGAAGCAAATCCAGAATTTGTCTTCAGGTTGATGACTTTTTAAGGAAAGCCACCTGGGTTTCTATAATCTGTGACCCACTGAATTAAATGAATCACCGCAGCTCTTATCCAGTGGGGAGCTCCTACATATTTGTTCTGCTAAATCCAGATGGTGAGTGGCTGGTTGTTTAGAAAAACAACATTATTCTGTTAAAATCAAAAAAAGGACACTCTTAACACGCAGGCCATTGGTTCATCTCCATTACATCCATTATCCCTCCTCCCTCTGCTGCGTGGTGTTCTGTGTGACACAGTGCTGTCCAAACTCATTAATGCAAACCCTTTGGGAGCCATCGAGTGTTGAGGCACGCTGAACAGGGTTAACAACACCACATCTCTTACCCTGACATACAGTAACATGTGCTAATGGTCTTTTTGCAGAAGGGGGAACTTTGACTTGATTGGGGGGGAGGTTTTTCAGACGTGTTTAGCAGTAATACTGCTCATGTGGAAGCTGTAATTATTCCTTGGTTGATAATTATTGATTTCCTACTGGTTTTAAAATGCATATTGATCTACAGGTTTCCCTTGATTAATAAGGCTCTGTTAGCAAAACACCCAGAGGAAGGTGGACCACAGCTCGAGCTAAAGTGATTGGACTCGAATTCTCTGTGCTTGCTTCTCTTCATAGGTACTTCATTGATCGGCACACAGATATGGAGAGGCAGTTCAACATCAATGCGGATGACGGGAAGATCACGCTGGCCAGACCGCTGGACCGAGAGACAGACATGTGGCACAACATCACAGTAACTGCCACAGAACTCGGTAAGTACCTTCCCCTGGCCCCGTTATCCCTCACTGTGCACATTGTGCCTCATGAATTGCAATGTCCTGCAAGTCAGCAGACTGTTCGACATTCACGTGCATGCAAGATTTGGAATCAGGCAACTGCAGGAAGGCACGCAGCTTCCTTCTTCCGCTGAGTGACTTTATGAGTCCTCTCAGTCAAAGGAGTCAGTGGGCTGCAACACACCATTCAACAGTTGAGCGGTATTTGAGGCAGCGATTTTTGAGTGCTTTGTGAATATAAGACAAACAATTAGCGTGTAAATCCACAGAGGCATTAAACACGTTAATTTGCTGAGTTTTGATTGAATTAAACAGCTCAGTTCTAAGTTTGTGGGAGGGCAATAACATTAAGACATATCAAATAAACAGTTTTAAAGACATGCTTCAGAGTGGATTGCTCCAACGCCAGCATCTATTACAGATGAAGGAACATCTGTGAACAACCAAACTCCCTGACTACAGAGAAAAATCTTGCCGGCAGAGCTGAAAACAGCTCCAACCATATGCAAGGCTTTATTTGCATAGAGACTGTTTCAGGGGGGCTGTATGATGTGATAAAGCTTAATGTACCCCTTTAAGCTATTGGAATCGAAATTTACACAGCTTGTAACTTTTCTGTCTGCTCCCGCTGTATCTCTCCCTGGTTTTCTTTCTGTCTCTTTCTATGCCTGTTCTTGTTCTTCTAATCAAAGAAACACTTGTTAATTGTTGAAATAAATCAAAGCACAAATACTGTCACGTCGTTTTGGTCATGCAGTAAGGACAAATCCCACACACGGAGAAGCCTGTTGCTGATTGTGTTTCATTTGATGAGCTGGTTGTCAGGTTGAGCATGCATATACTGAGCGCATGCTTTCATACCTTCTGGCAAAGAAACTGCGGCTTGAGATAGCGGCATCGAACACCTAATAGGAATTTGGCAAAATAAATACGTCAGTTTTGCTATTCTTCATGGATGGGGAGTAGAAGGTGGTGACTCCTCTGGCGTGAAAAGGAATAGATGTGTTTCCAGTTCTATCCCGATGCCATTTGCCACCCAAACGGAGGCTCGTTCTGCTGCCTTGCACCAGTTGACATCTGACTAATCAGATTCTATTCCCTGCCTGCTGCTGGGGGAAAATCACTTGTGTGGGGAGGGGGCGCGTCTCAACCTCCCGCTGCTCTAATCCATCTATCACTGTCTATCTCGCTGTCAATTTCAACTCACCTCTCTGCTTAGCTCTTTTTTTACTTGTCTGTTGGAGCACTGAAGGCCTTGAGTGCAGTATGCTGCTTTCTGTTTGGATTTTATGGAAAATAAATCATTTAAAAGATACAAAATATCATGCAGGGCATGTAGGGAGGCCTGGGGGAGTCATTGCACTTTTCCTGAACCTAAGGATGTTTAATTGCTCCTCTGTGGCATATTGAATTTATAATTTGACAAAAAGACTGACTTTTCCTTCCAAAAAGCAGCATCAGTTAATAACCAATGCACTAGAGCCTCATCTATATCATTTCACTGAAGACTTTTGGATGGATAATTATATCGGATTGATTGGATTTGTCTGTTACTGTATGTGCTTTATAGCCATGCCTCCTTTGAGCAGTAAAGTTTGGGATGGAAATAGATTAGCTTAGAAATCCTAATATGGCTTGTTTTTCAATTGCTAGGTGTATTAGTCATATTGAATAATCTATGAAACACCTATGAGTTGACCATTGGTAATGTATCCAGAGATAACAGTGGAACTGCGTAGTAAACTCATTTATTTGTGTTCTTGCCATATTGAGATGCAACATTCAAACTCTTTAAAGACCCACCCTGATGAAAATTGCATTTTTAACATTTTCTAGTGACATTTTTCTAATGACAGAAGACATATGTAAAAGTAATTGTAGCTCAAAATTGCATTTCTGAGCATTTCTTTAGTCAAATGTTTTTTTTTTTTTTTTTTTTTTTTAATTAGGACCAGACAAAAAGATCTTATTTATTATTTGTGAAGTTGAAAATACACTAGGTGGGCAAGACGCTCAATGCCCCGATCTCTCAGCATTGGGGAAGGGAAGGGAGGGCGGGGTTGCTCCGCACCAACAACCAACATCTCAGAGTTGAATTTCTAATGACCTACTGCCGCTCTGCAAAAACTACGTCCAAGAAAACTACACAGAGTTTTGGATTTTGGCTAAAAATGGCATAATCATAATTAAAAATGACAAACAGCATGTCGTATGTCAGTGTTAGCTGTGCATATGACAATAAACCTCTATTCTAAAAGACCACTGCCAATGCTTTGAAATGGACTCAAACGATGATCGGAGTGGGTCTTTAAGATACGTTTTGGTTTTGTCAACTGATAGTTAGGCTGTTATATTGCTGCCCCACTACTACTCTCTGCCTCTATACGTTTTGTTAAACGAAGAAATGATGAAAGTATATCATGCACAAGACTAAAATCTACCAAACTGTATTTGGTAGATTTTGAACCCACCGGTGTTCTTGGCCACTTGATGGCCCCTCTCTCTTATCTCAATTTATTAATTGTTTGTTCCAAAAGTTGGTCATCACCCTACTGATTGTTAGCCACAGAAAATCACGACTGTCAGTCAATGAGGATGGATAATTTTACTCAAAATCTCATCTAATTAAATTGCCTCTTGTCATTTCAGACTTCTGTTACCAATGACTCATTAATATGCATGTTGTAAACCCTCATGATTAAAACATTGCAGTGAACTGCGAGTTTTCTAAAAGCACTTTGAATGGGTTCCGCTCTTTCCTGTTGCCTCAGTTGCTGTTTTGCATCATTGATACCATTTGAAACAAAGATTGGTGTGGCTTATCCTCTCATCAGCTAAGGAAATGAAGGGAGAAAATGGAAAATAAAGGAAATTAAAACTAGGTCACAGAACTATTTTATTCCAGTGCATTTTATTAGCAATAACAGACTCATCACTACCCTTCTTTCTCCCCTTCTTTTAAATCTGTCTATCCATCTCTTTATCTATCTTAGGAAACCACAGTCCAATCTCAAGGGCAATTGTGGCCATCAGAGTAATGGACATTAATGACAATGCCCCTGAGTTTGCCACAGAATACGAGGCCTTTCTGTGTGAAAATGGAAAACCTGGACAGGTAAGGAAAGACTCATTCCTCTAAGCAGCAATCTATCACTTTCTTATTCCATCTTTTTTCTTTTCACTCCCTCTTTCCTCCCCTGTAATGATTGACCACAATGAATTATAGCCTGTTTATTTCACAGGAAAACCACAGAGGTGGGAGTACGGTGCTTTTTCTCTCAAACAGTCCTCCCTCAATAAGCCCGCACAGAGCAAAGAGGAGAATGAGAGCAGTCAGAATTGATCAGAGTGGATCATAATTCAAGACAGTCTTTCATGTCTTCTTCCAGATGGTACAATGCTGTCCGTAGCCAAAAACCCTGGACGAGTACTTAGCATTCTCTTTCTCATCTATCGACCTCATTCAGGGAACCTACACACAAACAATAGAGAGCTTTGTCAAAAAGGGAGAAAAAAGGGGGAAGAAAAAAGGAAAACCGTCCTGCACCGTCCTGAATTCTAATTCCTAATCAATCACAAAGACATCAGTGTGATAAGACCTAGATGAAAGAGATTAAACAGATTGACCAGAGGTCTTAAGGCCCGACACACGGAACGAATTTCTCGCGGGATTTTTCGGTCGGCTGAATCGCATCCTGACTAACAAAGGGCAACAAGAAGGGTGCACACCGACGCGAAAAAACGCCACGCTCAAAGCGTCAAAAAAAAAAAACAGCCTTGGGTCTGTTTTCTTTTTGACGCAATTCGCGTCGAAAGTCCATTCAACCAATGAAATTGCGCTTGTTGCTCACGTGTCTGGACTTCTGAATTTACGTAAAGACCCGACTTGGGGGCGCTCAAACACAACACGCCTTTCTGAGCAACACATACAAGCAAAAAGAATATAGACGGCAAGTAGCGGCTTACACTGCCGCAAGAAATAATGACAACATTAAAATATCCCCGAAACGCTCATGATACATTTTCCAGCTGCTGTAACCAGTCGATAAAATCACCATGTGCTTCTGACAAGCGCGTAAATAGTGGCTCTCTTCTTCTGAGTTGACAGCGACTACCTTGTTACAACAGCGCCATCTAATGTCCGGGAAGGAATTGCATTTCACAAAAGACGTGCGAAAACGCTGGCGAATAACGCCTGGCGAATATTCGTCCCGTTTACTTCACTGATAATGTTCTTGAACTCCAAGTATAAGCACATATTTTATCAGGTGTGATCCAGATCCAACCCCCCCCTTACATTGCAGCAGTATGTGGAAGCAAACCCAAAACAATGAATAGGTGGCCTTCTCTCATGATGTCCTCCCTTTTATATCTTCTGGGTTTCTCTGTCTTCAAACAGGTAATCCAGACCATCAGCGCCGTGGACAAAGATGATCCAGTTCAAGGCCACTACTTTAACTATCGGCTCATCCCGGAGATGCTGAACAATCCCAATTTTACCATCAAAAACAACCAAGGTGAGAGATTGGTGGAACTGGAAGCTGAAAATCTGAAGTTGTGTCTGCATGTTTTTTTTTTTTTTTTTTTCTCAAAACAAAACCTGATGAATTACTGCAGCTCAGTTAGCAGATGAGCCACTAAGAGTTGGGTCTTTTTTTATCCAGAGTGCATTTTGAGGGAAACTAAATGACTTGGTTCTAAATGGCTTTTTGTAGAAGTCTTGGAGCTCGGTGTAGGGCAACTTCTTCGGAGCAGTTTCATGGCAGATGGCACTAAATTCATCTTCTAAATATTCCTATGGCTTTATTGGTCATTTTGAATAGTCTATATTTGTCCTCTAGTCTCATGCTTTGCTTCAAGCTGCTGGTTCTAAAAAGGCTGGCTTCACAATGACAAAATGTAATGTTTTTTAGCTTTGGGCTAAAAAGTCTTCATATGGCACAAGCCCTCTGTTTTAACTTAGGTTTGAGCGGCTTAGCCTGCAGTCTCTCTTTCTGATGGAAGAGTTTGCATTGAAAAACAGGTCATTAAATTACCTTTATCTTTTTAGGGAAATTTAAAACCTTTTACTTAAAAAATGTAGTACAATAGCAAAAATGGGCTAATGAACATTCATATAATTGCTTGTAACAATATCAAATTATTGAAATAATGTATTTTATTCTCATATATATAAATATATAAGAAATAATTACAATTTCGTTTACTTATTCATTTTAACAAAACAGTCAGAATGTTGAAAAACCACAAGTAAAATATTAGAAATAGCCATAGTTTTGTTTTGAATTGATCTATCTTAACTTGAACAAATTCAGAGTGAATAACATATTAATATATCTGAACAAACCTTTTAGTTTAAAGCAAATACATTATTTTGAGTGCAGTTTTGCCAGATAGTCATGGTTTTTCGGCCCAAAAGTCATCTAAAAACTAACCAGACCCTAAGAAAAAAAAAAAAAAGAACAGAAAGAAATTGAAAAAAAATCCTACAGAAGCATTAATGTCTTTATAAAACAAAAGATCTGTTGTTGTTTATATTGATATCACAAAAACGCACAGTTGTTGTCCTGTCTGCCTCATTCGGTTTTTTCAGTGCAGCATTACGTCAGATCCGAACACTAAAACAATAGACAAATGTAAAAATACATTTATTGAGTAAATGCCTATTACTCAAGTAATAAAGATATGTCAAAAAATATCAGGGATGCATGAAATGAAAAAGCTTGCATTCAACCCAGTTTGCATGGAATTGCTCAATCTGCTGTAATGCAGAGCTATCCGAATTATGTCCAACCCCCAAAGCAATATTTGGACGCAAATTTAGAATCAGAACCACCCAATCTGGCAACACTGTTTTGGTGTAAAGCCTAAAAGTTCCTGCAGAAAAGACAAAAGAACAACTGCATGTTAGACCAAACGTCAGAAAAATCTTCATTTTGTTGTTCTTGCCTGGAACCAAAGTAAATATGTGTTGTGTTTCTGCAACATATTACATTCCACTCCACACCCACCAATTGCCCATATTATTGTTAATGCCAGCCAGAGAAAAGAAGCCCATCACACTGCATCATCCCCCCCCCCAGCACTTCAGTGACTATTTCTATCAGAATCGGCAGCTGTGGGAGACACTTCAGTGAAGAGCAGCAGGGCCTCTGCGAGCCTCTGAGCGTGGCTTTTGTTTGCGATGATGAGTCTAATTGTAGGGATTGCAAAGTGAAGAGGTTAAGGGTTGCCTGTCATGAAAAAAATGGCTGAGGTTCTGACCAGCTGTACACAACACATTGAGATCCCTGGCAGCCCAACATTTAGTAGGCAAGGATGCAGCAGATCACAGCAACCTGTAATCAGTAGCAGAGAGAATAAGACACCAATATTGCAAAATATGAAAAACATGCTCCTGTCAGACTATGATTAACTCTTGGAAGAAACATTTGAAATATAAGGTTAAGTTTGGCAGGAACTCAGTTAAATTTTTACTAAATTTATTAGAGATAATTTTGCATTTAATTTATGTGGAAATTATGCACCAAACTTTCCATGTCAGCTAAATTCATTTTTGTAACCACATGTCAATCGTAAGCAAAGCTGCTCCCAGAAACACTTATAGACCTAAAAGCTGCAATAAGTAGCCTTTTCCACTGCCGATGGAGGATGAGGAGATCCAAATTAAAATGACAATTACCAGCAGTCAAAGACCAAATATATTACTTTGTTTACATGCAGGCCAAGATATTTCCCTCCCCTTCTTAGATGATTTTTCCAACTCATAAATCTGTCATGCCTCCTGCTTAGATTTCTCAGCATTTTGTACTTTTCATTTTGACAGCTTTGCTATTTAAGACCACGGAGAGGATCTGTGCACCTCTTTTTGACGTTTTGCTCATCACAAAACAACTGCAGAAATTGTTTTTTATCTCATCTTGTTGATCAAGAACTGCAGCACATCCAACTCTCCAATGGCAACATGTTCAATCTAAAATGACACAACCTGAATTGGAACTCTTCTTCCACCTTTATGACTGTTGTTGTGATGTGACACTCCATTCTAGTGTCTTGTCCTACAGGAATTTTGTAAAAATGCATATATGTTAAAACAAAAAATGAAGCAATAGTCTTACCATGCTAAACTTTTTGGGTTAAGAATTGAAGCATGGATACAGTTTAAATGAAAATCAGCAGTTTTGCAATAATGCACTCATGTTTGAAAACTCAGAAGCATGTAGTTGTGTTACACCTCTGCCCAATGAGTCCAGTATCTCACCACCTTAGAGACACACTTCCATCATCTTTTGATCTATTGTAAAATCATTTGCAGCATTTAAAAGCATTCAGGTTTCACTATTTTGCTATTCATAAATAAGGAGAATTTCCTTTGTTGCAGCAGCACTGGTAGTCACAAGAAACAGTAAAAGAATAACATTACCCAAAAAGGAGTAGTGAACATGATTAAACTGTGAAAAAATAAAGCATTCTCTGCAAAATATGGCGTTTTATGTGTCACTCTGGTGATGTGTTGCTGTCGGAAGGAGGCTTGGTAGTGCGTCTTCTTGCATCGTCTTGTGCTAAAAGAAATGCTCAGACTTTCCACAGTGTGGTGGAAAGGGTGGGAGGGGTCATACACGTCATGGACGTCAGTTTCAACATCCTTGTGTCTGCCAACTCCTCGACTGGGTCCAGTGTGGAGTCCGGGACAGAGCCAGCGTCTCTTAACAAGCATGTTTAGTTTACTTTGGGTACCTTGTGAAAGTGTCTCAAGGCACCTGACACTTTAAAAGCAAGAAGAAAACCCAATTGTCCATGCTGTCATCTGCAGCCTCCAAATCTAAAAAAATAAAAATAAAAAAAGTCCTTTTAAACACTGTTGCCATGGAAGCTTTGTGAAAATTGCATTAAGTTCAGTGTAGGGAAAGGTTTTCTGCACAGCGTTCTTTCTCTTTGAGCAACTGACTACTTTAAAGTTTGGCCTCACAAGAGAAACATATTTGATGTTTCTATTTTTATCACACATCTTAACTAAAGAAGTGAGAAGTACGTACAAGCGAGAATTTGCCATGTTAGTTAGTTGATTCTTGGAGTTTCAGGATTGCTGCCGAATGATCCAAATGAAGTAGGACATGCTGGTGCTCACAAAGCGGAATGTACCACTTTGTGGCAGCACTTGTAAGAAAATAAATCTGAGCATATGCTCACATCAATTACAGATTGTGCAAAGCAAGTGATTCTATCATTAGGCATTCCATCTTTTGATTACGTTTGCTCCATCAATGCATAAGTTTCAACATGGCTCTTTTCTCTGTAACTCTTGTGTTCCTTATTTGCTCAGTGCTCTCTCAAGAAACGAAGCAAAGGTTAGACTATCAGAAATCTTCTGTGTTTTCAATAAGATCAGCAGGAGAAGATTCTTATGGGAATGCAAGTGTTTGATAATGTGTGCAGGGTAAGGAGTGCCAGCTAATGAGCAGACAGCTTCAGAGAAGTGCCATCCAAGAGCAGCTGGCACCTTTCTGGGTCGACATGTGCCTTCTACTTAGCCTGCAGTGGCCCCTTATTTTCTCGGGTTTTAAAGAGAAATGGCAAACTTTGGCTTGCCTTCCTTCAGAATCTGAAATGGAAGAAAAGGAAGAAAAGAATTTCATCAGAAACAGCTATGAAATGTGCAAGCCCAAACATGCATAATGTTGAAGGATATAAAGTTAATTTACCGTCACGCTGCACTGATCTTCACACAGTTTAATAAAAGGATTTAAGTCTGTCACCAAGAAAAACATTTTATTTTTCCACACACATCCTTGCAAAAATTCATCTGTCTTCAACCATCTCTCACAGACAATTCAATCAGCGTTCTAGCCAAGCATGACACCTTCAGACGACAAAAACAAGAGATGTACTTCCTGCCAATCATTGTGACGGACAACGGCCATCCACCGATGAGCAGCACCAACACCTTGACGATCAGAGTCTGTGGGTGCAGCAAGGAAGGAATCGTCCAGTCCTGCAACGTCGAGGCTTACGTCTTACCCATTGGCCTCAGTATGGGAGCGCTTATTGCCATCCTGGCCTGCATTATCCTCCTGTTAGGTGAGCTGTGTCATGTTAATCACATGATTTGGTTTGATAATGTAAGATGAGTTTCAAAGCTTGACCGAGCTTTTCTTCTCTTCTTCCCTGTTTGTGTTTATCTTTTTTTTCTGATAGTAATAGTTGTACTATTTGTGACCTTGAGGAGACACAAGAATGAGCCCCTCATCATCAAAGATGACGAAGACGTGAGGGAAAACATTATCCGATATGATGACGAAGGGGGTGGCGAGGAAGACACTGAGGCCTTTGACATTGCAACGTTGCAGAATCCCGACGGCATCAACGGTTACCTGCCACGCAAGGACATCAAGCCTGACTTGCAGTTTATGCCACGGGCAGGCCAACACTCGGGCCCGAACGGTGTGGACGTGGACGAATTCATTAATGTTCGGCTGCATGAGGCAGACAACGATCCAACGGCGCCGCCTTATGACTCCATCCAGATCTATGGATACGAAGGCCGGGGATCTGTTGCCGGCTCACTAAGTTCACTGGAGACGGTCTCATCAGACTCAGATCAGAACTTCGACTATCTCAGAGAGTGGGGCCCGCGCTTTAGAAGACTTGGGGAGCTCTACTCAGTGGGCGAGAGCGACCGTGAGACCTGACCTTGGTTTTGTTGGTAAAATAAAGACCTTTGAGATTTTTTTTCTGTCCACATACTTGTGTATTTAATGCTAGAAGGTTTGCTGGCTTTTAGAAACAGGTGTTTAAAATGAAAAAAGAAAAAAAAAAACAAACAAGGGAGGAGACATTTTTGTAATCTTTCTAGAGTGAGGCATAGCAGTTATCATTCTCTAAGTCAAGCGCATTGTAACTGTTGAGCCAAACAATGTCTTTATTAGGAGATCTATGATTCTTGTGGAGTGTGACTTAGATTCCGTTGTGGAGTGTCTAGCAGTATTTTGGGTGTTAGTCATTTGCTGTGACTGCCAGTAGCAAAGAAAACCCTGGTGTTGCTGGTAGTTGCCCAGGAAGTGGATGTTGCTGGGTTCTCTTAAGCTTGAATGGACAAAATACTCAATGCTCCATGGACGCCAAGCTGGAATATAGAAGCTGCGGAGGGACTCTTCATTCTTGTCTCCTTGAGCCACCCAGCTGAACGGTGAAATGGAACAAGACGGAAAAGAAAAAAAAAAGCAATATATGGTCTACATTACTATGATGAATGTACGTATGGTTTGAGAAGATGGAAACATAGCAAAAAGGACAAACCAGTGTTGGCTTTAAAGTGAATTTGTCAAAATTTGATATGCTCTCTGGTGGCCACATTTGTAAACTATCAAAAGCCTAGAACGGCTTGCTTTATACAACTCTTTGTATTTACATGCTACAGGTGTGGGTTGAAAGTGTTATTAACCTATTAAAGACCGATGTGAAGACAAAAAAGAGAAATGTAGAAACTCTGAGGCCTTCTTTTTACAGAAGCAACATTAAATACAATTGTAATTTACTGTTTTTTGACAGACATGTGCTACTCCTTCATTACTGTTCTAGCAGTTTTTGTAAATCTGTTATAAAGGTCTTTTTTTTTTTCTTTTTTCTGTGCCGACTATTTCAAGTGTGTTTAGATTCTTTCTCATTCAGCTTTTTTCAGCTACTTGAGCATTACTTCAAACAAGTGAAAACCATATCATGGACTCTTTGATGATGAAGACCAGATGTAAGCAGGCAACTAACACAGATGAAGGGATTAATTGGGCATGTGGGAGTGAGATCCCTCTGACACATGCTAAATCAGAACAAAATATGACTCACACCGCATTGTGGGGTACAGCCAGTGAGCACAATAGTTCAATACTGTGACTCCCTCTAAACGGTAAAACCCATTTACAACACACAGATGGCATTAGCCCAAGTAAAACGTGATCACAGTTCAAGAGCATTTGCATTTTGTGCTTACACTGTATGATAATAATTAAAAAGACTTATACTGTACATAAAGTTACCGCTAACGTCATTAGCTTTCAATGAGGTGGTAGGTTTTGTCTCTGCACGTTAGCTCCTGCACATAATGAAACTTCTGATGGCACTACAGCAGTGTGCGTTCTCAGTTTTTACTGATACAGTATTATGGCAGTTCTCAGTAGACTAAACAATATATATATGGAATAGTCCTACATGCAGATCATATTTTATACCGTGCTTTAATGCTTATAAATGTGTATGTTCAATTATTTACTCCTTGTACTGTAATCTAAGAAACCCTGTATTGTTTCCTACTTTGTGAAATATATTTTTATAAATATTGCTCAATGGCCTTGATTCCTTTTCTTTCCTTTTTTTTTATAATAATTTATTGTTTACATCATATCTTCCGCCATAATCCCTGCGTAACTGGAAACAGTTCAACCTAGCAGTAGAGTGAGTCAATAAGCATCTGCTGTTGAGACAGTGACTATTTTTTTTCCCAAATCTAGTTTCTTCTTGCGCACAGCTGTTGTCAGATGTTATGACAGAACCTGAAAACAAAACTGGTGGGAGAAGAAAGGCATAAAAGTAATAAAATGTGAATGGGCTTGTCCAGTGGAAAGAGAAACAACCTTAAAAACAGAAGTGCTGTATACAATGGTGATCCCATGTAAATAAATCATTTTAAGCCACTTTTCAGAAAATCCAACTAAAGTAAACATTATTGTGAGTAGACTGATTAGGTTAGGAGGCCACTTTTAGGCTCAATGTACATATCCTACATTGTACTTTTGATTGAATACTGTGTGTAACATTTAATTAAGGCAAATGGAGCTTTTAAAATATTTTTATAAACCTATACAGTCATTTAGGTTAATGTATAAAAAGCCTTATAATTGTATTTGTTATGTTTTTTGTGTCTTTTCTCCTTCCCGAGAAGGAGGGTCTAAGGGCAGGGATGCCCCGTTTAGTTTAGTCCGTTACGTTTAGTTTACAATCAGCTATTGTATTTTATAACTTATTTTATGTTTTGTACACTTAGTGAAGCCCGTTGAAACAACTGTGTTGTAATATTGGGCTATATAAATAAAATTTAATTGAATTGAATAAACCATGCAAAAAAATTGTTTTGCGAAAGTTTGGGTATTTTAGTTATTTATGTATTTTTTCCTACAGAGATTCTGACTATGTAGCAGTAAATGTAGCAGTCCATGATAATTTGTGTGAAATATTTATGAATCACTTTGTAAAATTATAATTAATACAAATAATTACTATATCTTTTTGTTTTGAATAGTTTAAATACATCTTAAGTACTAAACTTGGAGCAAAGTAAGATATTCCACGGAATTGTCAAAACAAGAGGAACTATTGACCTAGAGAAGGCACCCTCTTCATAAAATCAGTAGTAAAGACGCATTGTAACCACCCTCTATTTTCTATCTCTCGCTTATCAATGGGTTTGGGTGACGGGGCAGCAGTCTCTGCAAGGAAGCAGACCCCCTCTCCCCAGCCACTTCCATCCGTCAGGGAGAATACCTCAATGATATAATCTCTTCAGTCCCCTGGGTCTGTCTGGTTGGACATTCCCAGGGCGTCCTCCTTGGGAAGGTATGTGGGTGGTATTTTGCCAGATGTTCAGACGACCATAATTGACTTATTTATGTGTAGGAGTCTGGACTCCACTAAGTTCTTCCCAAATGGTTGATGCAACCCACCTTTTCCCTAAGGGAAACCCCGAGACCCCCTGTTAACGAGTCTCCAGCAACAGCTGGACATCATGGCTTAATGAGTCAAAAGCACAATGTCATCTGCAAACTGTAGAAAAAAGGATTACAAGGGTACCAAAGTAAATCTTTCTTAATTTAATTTCACAAAGATTGCTAGCAAACCAAAGACTGCAAGTGTTGAATATTTAAAAGGAAACCATTGATTCTTTCTACCTTCAGATGTACAGTCGCTACTAAGGATTTTTATACTTCAACCAGTAAGTAACTCAACCATTTTTTGTTTAGTCACCTCTCTAAGTAATCTCTGGACAACCCTGACCTTATGCACAGATGTCCGTTGAGGGTTTTGGCTGACAGGTCTTCAGTTTTGAGCTGTTCAAAATTTTGGGTTGGTTGAGAATTACGCAGTTTACACATATTTAAAATGCAGTTGTGCGTGACTTTTGGATCCATACAAAAGTCTGTATGTCTAACAGACTTTTCATGAATCTATAAATGTATAACTTTGATATCAAGTATGCAGCACACATCATGTTAAAATTAAGTAATTGATATACAAATCACTAAGGAATTGCATATAATATCATTGCAATAATCACACAATTACACGCGTTGGTAAGTGGAAGCAAAACCAAACCACTTTGATAAAAAAATACCAGGGCTTTACATTCAAACGAGCAATTAAAACCGTAGGGAATAGCAATTACTAACGGCCCCCCCCGTACCTGAGCCCCCCACCCTTCAACACCCCTAAATGGCAATCATCAACGGATGCGTTAGGTCAATAGCTGCAGTGGCTGAACAGCAGCCGACCCAGAGGGAGGGGCTCCAGCTGAGGAAGCACCGGAAATAAAATGAATAAAACTGAGAATCAAAAAGTAAACATTGATAAAAACAATAAAACATTAAAATAAGGTAAATTAAAATAACGCGTTAAAAATCAGATTCAAGTTCATAAAACAAGATAAAATGGATGAATAAATAAATAAAATAAAAAGTACATATAAATAAATAACTGAATAAATACATAAAAGCAGTAAAGCATTAGCTAAAAGCCAGGTTAAAAAGATGGGTCTTGAGCCTTTTCTTAAAAGCATTAATGTTCTCTGCGGCTCTCAGGTCCTCCGGCAGACTGTTCCATAAGCGGGGACCATAGTGCTGAAACGCAGCCTCTCCATAGGTTTTAGTTTTTACAGCTGGAATGGTTAACAGATCAGTGCCAGAGGATCTCAGGGTCCGCGAGGGTTCATATCTTGCTAAAAGATCTGATAAATAAGAAGGCGCAAGACCGTTAAGACATTTAAAAATGGTTAAAAGTATCTTAAAATCAATCCTGAAGCATATGGGGAGACAATGCAGGGATTTTAAAATTGGGGTGATATGAGCTCGCCTCCTGGTCTTTGTAAGAACTCGTGCATACTTCTGTTGTGGTTTTAATGTGGTCCATTTGTAAAACATCTGTGAAAATTTCACGAAAAGACCCCAAGTTTTCCCTCTTTTTACACGTTTATTCACCTATGACCAATTGTCATGTGTGCAATATGCGCAAAATGTACATGGTGACTGTGACATGGCCTTTACACACGGTAGGCCTGTTGAGATTCTAGTCTAATTTTCAAGGACGGTACCTAAAAAGTTTGACATTCATACCTTCTATTGTTCCTCATATTTTGAATTGAATTATCTTTTCATTCTAATTTTGCTCTTCATTTGCTGCTGTTTTTGACTTTTTTAAGTTAAAATGGCCTCATTTACTGTGAAACTCCAAGTGACCTTCACTTATATGTGCTTTCTTATTAGAATCCCTAAAATTTTACATGGTTCACAAGTTCAAACAGAGCTTGACTGAAACCAAACTCAGAGATTAAATTCATGTTATAGATATCAAGTCTTCTCATCTGATTAAACTGCACTTCATAAATCCATCTTTGTTCCCTGGAGTGGTGTTCAAGATGCATTTTTCTTCAGGGACAAGAAGTGATGTTAATCCTAGAATTTATAATAGTTCTGCACCTGATCCATTAGTCAAAAATAAGCAATGAGACACATTTTGACAACTGATATCTCCAGCAAATTGTTAGCACAATTTGTTTTTCAAAATGTCGACCTAGGCAGGTCAGTACTCATTTGTAGTCGATCTTCATGCATTCCCACTGCTGTGTGTAGCTGCGGGTCTGACAGGGTTTGCCTAACTAAATAGTAAATCAAATTACCTACTCACTTTTGTCATGTAATGGAAGTATCCCTCAGGTGACAACCCTGTGCTTGTGTTCCCTGCTGATATGTGCCAGACATTTTATGGCAAGCCTGTGGCTCCAGCTCGAACAGTGCAGAAACTGTAATTACTGGTGCCTGGCAGAGATACCCTCTAATATAAACAAACTCTGGAAAAGCATAGCAAAAAAGCTCTTTTTTTCGCCCTGCAATGTGGCATCTTGAAATTCAACCAGTTTTGTAAGAACATGTATTTATGATGAATTTACCTCTTTACGGGATGGAAAGATAATGACTTTTTCATCATGTCAAGATCTACATCAACACAGGCTCTAAACTGAAATTCTGCATGTAATATCTGTTTAAGAGTAGGGATGGGCTCCGTTTGGATTTTATCTGGTGCCGGTGCTAAACTGTTGTTTTGAAATGATTCACGACAACTAAACGGTGCTCAAACTGGTTCTTCAAAATGAAAAAAAAAAAAAATGAAAAATCCCAACCTTTTCCAAAAAATGTCAATGTGACGAGCAGCACCGGGTGAAGGAGAGCGCTTGAATGTGCCTGGAATGTTTTATTTCATTCTTCTGCAGGGCTGAATCTCAGTTTTCAAACACACTGAAGTAAACACGCATTTTCCCACACATCAACATGCCGAGGGATTTTCCTCGGAACATTGCACACTCTGATCCATCAGGTTACTGAGTTTTGATCTTTTAGCCAAACTTCCTCTCACTTCACCTTCAGCATTGACTGAAACTCTGCACCCTCAGCCATTCTTAAATGGCACCGCCTACAATCACCGGAAAGATCAAACGATTGGCTACAATTGTAGAGCAAAACTGACTTAAACGAAGTGATTGACATGTACAAAGCGAAACATCGAACACTGCATTTTTATTGCGGTACAGAGTTTTGCTGTATAGGTCGTTGCCGAAACCAACTTGGGTTTAGTACGCATCTTTTTTAAGAGTATCCATAAAATTAGGATTTTACAAGCAAAATAGGTCCCAGTTGTAGCACAATAATTGTTCAGCTAGCATAAATTCTGCAATTCAGTCAATAACTAGATGGCTTAGCAAAGTTGTTAACTATGTGCAGTGGTTTAGATCATATAAATTAGCTCTTTTACATGCTCATTTTCAACTGCCATCCACTAAACAGTACAGTGACATCATCAACATGTGACAGACACAAACACTTTACTTTCCATGAAAAGAGCTTAAATAAAACATTGAACACCTAATACCCCCATGTCCTCCTATTTTGGTCAGATTGGTCATTGTGCTTTGACAACTTACACTATCTCCATGATCGTGGGTACTATTTTGTCCAGCTGCAACCTTTCTGGCTTTGCAGGGCTTCATCTTGTTTCTGCTTGTTTGAATTAACCAGACTTTCTTGCTGCACACACTTTTTTTAAATACACACACTTTTCAAAACCAACTTCTTGTCTTGTTATTTTGTAAATCTTTATTTCTCTTGAAGTCAGCCTGATTACTTAAAGACGCAAGTAGAAACTTGATTCTGGTTTGGACTGCCTTAAGTTCTTGTACATCCTACATCAGTCTTTTGTCATTTAGGCATTGCTAACGTACACAAATGTTTGCTACAACCAAGTCAATCTCAAACCCAAGTTAAGGAAAAAGGACATTTGTAGAAACTTT
This sequence comes from Oryzias curvinotus, assembly GCA_023969325.1. Taxonomy (NCBI): domain Eukaryota; kingdom Metazoa; phylum Chordata; class Actinopteri; order Beloniformes; family Adrianichthyidae; genus Oryzias; species Oryzias curvinotus. The sequence continues at coordinate 28,199,651 of CM043708.1, read as the reverse complement.
GTCATAAACGTTTGGCTCAGAAACCATTAAATATGACGGCTGTGTTTGTAGTATTTTGCTTGATCTTTGACCCGAGAGTCATTGTGACATTGTAGTTTGAAAAGGCAGATTATGCCAAGCTGTGCACTCAAACTGTTCAACCTCATAATCAAGAATGATTATGAGAATCTAGATCAACATGAAGTTCCTGGACTGCTGATGAGCTCAGAGCAGGACTGATGAAACTTGAAGTGAATGGTGAGGAGGAGAAGTACACTGATTGATCTCTGAAACGACAGATACAGAGAAGTGAGCAGTGAAGTGATTTGATATGGCAGAGGATGATTGCTCTAACAGAGGAAAGATGAAACTGATGAAACATTTGCTAGTTATGCTTCAGGAGGAAAATAATGGCAAAGGATTGGTAAGTGGCCTTTTGAAAAATGCATTTTTCAATCAAATGCTTTTTTAATTGGTTAATTTTGTAATTTAACTAACATTTTTTTTTTTTTTAATACTCAGGGTCATAAGAGGCCTGGTGTAACATTCAGGGTAATAATTAACCAACAATAGTAAGCTCTTGGAGTATGGCCTACATTATGTGGAAAAGTCACAGAGCTAAGAAAGCCTATTGAATATTAACGTACAGAGCAAAAGTCAAGTTCGCATCTAAGAAAAATGAATAAATAATAAAAAAAATATATATATATATATATATATATGTACACATACATATATTTAACTGTGGTAAGAAAATGGAGCATCAGAAAAGAAGGTGCTGTATTTATGTAGCATGTTTGGCTTGAATGAGCAGCATGTCAAGGATAATAGATAAATCTGCCTTTTTTTTTTTCACAAATATTGTAAATCTCAAAATTTAAACAAAAGGATGAGAACAGATAATAAAGTACTTAATATTGTGACTGTCTTCTTAATTAGGCCTAAAAAGTTTTATGTTTGTTTGTTTTGTTTTTTTTGAAAGTAACAATGAGTTTTTAAACAAACAAGATTCTCACCTTTCCTGCACTAACAAAGCCCCAAAAGAATTGACAAATAAAGATGAATTTATTCTCTCATTATGATTGAACTTATTCAGGGAGGACAACCTTAACTGTAACTTTAATTATACTCCATCAAACAGTGTTTACATGTCTAATTTAATCCACTTTGATCTTCTGAGGTTGCAGCACAAAATGTTCCACATCAACATTACAAAGAAAAGTGAACAACGGGAAGCTGTGTTGTGCAGGTGCAGCGTTCTATGGTGGGGTGTGTGGACAAGTTAAAGAGAAGGCTGTTAATTATCAAAGATGGAAGCCAGGTCATCTTGAAGTTTGTTTTACATGAGTACAGAGAATTGCTAATCTTCAAATACTGGAAAACAATCACAACAGTGGTTTAACCAATTACACAGTTTTCATCCTGTTCCTGACTTTTAAATAACAAAAACATGTCACCCTGTGCTTGATTTACTATTCAATTTATAAAGAACTCTGTATTTGAGATGCCATTAGTTTTAAAAGGATATTTTTTGTTTTGTGTAATCTGAGGAACCTATAACTAAAGCAACAAAAGTTTGAGCCCAAATGGTCCAGATATCAGGGTGCCTGTCAAATTTCTCTTTATTCTTGTAACTGGGAAACTTTCAGCAGCTTCCACAGGCAGAGATGTTCTAAAGCTGAAAGTGTTACAGTTCCACCCCTTCCTTACAGAAATACATTCATTTAGTGTTTAGACAAAGGTACAAATTCTTATCCTAAATCCTCAAAACACAGTCATACCCCCTGGATTAAAGAGACTATGATAACTGTTGTTCTGATGAATGGGTTTTCAGCACAGGGGTCTAATTTAGGTACCACAGAATAGTTCATTGTTCCACATTTGCAATTAGAAATAATTAGCACCTCTGCCGATGAAGATAGTAGTCGGCAGATCTGAATGAAAAAATTCCTGCTGTTTCTGCTGCACCCACTGCCTCCATTTTTCAGCCCAAAGCACTCTTGAGCATCAGCAGGTTTGTGAACCAGTTCCTGACCAGTCCCCTCACTTTGCATGGAGTAACAGAAACTTGAGGGTGTCAGAATATGCAGAGCAGATGCACAAGCACTGTTTGAATTATTGCTTCACACTTTTCCGCCTGAAGTTAATATATTTAACAGCTGATTATAATGGGTTTTCTGAAGAAATCCTTAAAAACTCAAAGGACTATCTAAATAAACACAAAATAAAAATACTGCGTAAATCTTAAAGGCAGCCTTAATAATGTTACCATACCAACTGAAATAGCCATCATATTTGGATATCTCAATTACAAAGTGTCTTTGATAAGATTTTAATGTAATTAGTGATGTATATTCTGTAGCATATAAAACTTTTATAAATGGGGCAATTGATGAAATACCTCAATTCAAGAGATTCCTAAATTCAGATTTCTTTCTTTCTTCTTGTTAGTTGAGTCCACTGAATTTGGTCTGGATCAAGTGAACTGAACTGGATTGTTCTGTTTCGAACCAAAGCTTGTAAACAAAACCATTTGACTAAAGATTTCTTCAGTCATTGGGCAGGAACTACGAGGATGGGGTAAAGCAACAACAGAGTGAACTGAACGATGTAAGTCCTAAGCTTTGCAATACTTTGGAGCGGCCATGGTGAAGCTGTAGGCCCATAATTATAAGATTGCAGGTTCGATTCCCGCCTTGCACGCCCATGTGTCGAAGTGTCCTTGGGCAAGACACTAAACCCCACCTTGCCTCTGCTGGGAGGCTGGCGCCAGTGTTCGGCAGCAGAGCCGGCATCAGTGTGTGAATGTGTGTGTGACTGGGTGAATGTGACTGTAAGCACTTTGGGCCTTCAAAAGAGGGTAGAAAGCGCTATATAAGTACACACCATTTACCATTAAATCAACTTTAAATTTTGCTGACTAATTTTGAACCTCTGTATCAAGGTCAGGTTCAACACCTTGGTACGGCTGAAGGAAGGCGGTTCCTGAGAAGACGTCGGCTATGAAGGAACTCTGATAAGTGTTTATGACTAGACGAGATGCAATAAGTATCAGATTAAAGGTGTTTCGATGAGCCTGCATTCTTCCAAGCAAATTTCTGTGTACATCCGGCTACAAAGCAATTTGGGTCCAGTCGTTCCGCTCCGAGCATAGAGCCTATTCAGAGTCAGAGCAAACAGGAGATCAATCTGATTAGAATTAAACCAACACTTAAATTAATTAAATTAATTAAACCAACTCGTAAGATGGGTCGCAGAGCGGTTCCTGGTCCTGGACCATGGTCCGCTTCGGTGTATACAGACTCAAAATGTGTTTCACTCTAAGTGATATAAATGTGTCCAGTCTGAATACACTCTTAAGTAAGTTTCTTTTAATTTACTGAAAAGGATTTTAAAAACACATTAAATAAGCTAAAAGTTCTCAATAAAACAAAATTTAGAGCAAAACATGAAGACAGTAAGACAGAAAATAAAACTGAAAATATTGACTCATATCCAATATGGACACATTAAATGAAAACAAACAGCTGTGGATGATTAGTGACTTCATTCATGGAACATTAAGACATCATTGAAACACACAAAATAACAATTTAAAAGATTAGGAAAGCAACTTTAAAACAATTCCAAGAATACACCAAGATTTTATGATGGTAGGACTGTAAAATTGTTCTAAAAACCTTTTTTAAGGTGAATCAGAAACTGCAATTATGCCATTATTTGACCAACATTATGTTTTCACAATAGTGCAATTAAGGGAAGTTTGGAGAAAACTGTTTATTCTTTGAGCCAAAACTGCAAGGACAAATTTAAGTGACTTCTACCGATATTGTCACTTCAAACTGTGAAGTTCAGTGTTTGTAGTGTCTGTTTGTGTGTGGATCTCTGGCAAAGAAGTATTTAAAGCTGCCTTTTGCTTTCAGTTTAACTTACGTGTGTGACAGATGGGTGCAGTTTGCTATGTGGGCCAACTCTGTGAGAGTGAAAATTTAGACAAATCAAAGAAGAGTCAACAAAAAGCTCTCATCTTAGTGGCAGCATATGTGACACCACCGAATTTACAGCAGAGCAGAAAAACAATAAAAACTGCAAAAGACAGGGCGCTTGAATCCAAGCATAACGAGTTATGATGGGGCTCTGCTTTTCTAATGAAATGGGGAAAAAAAGTCAAAAAAAATATTAAAAAATAAATGTACTCATTTTAACTCAGCACAGTACATGTACAATGGATTTGTTAAAAAAATATTATGCCAGGTTTAGAGACAAAAATGCTGTAGACAAAAAAAAAAAAAAATCAAAAGTGCACTTTTCCAACAATTTATTTTTAACAATTTACATTTTTTTTCTTTTTTTTTCCTTTTTTTTTGTGTAAAAAGGCTCTTAAATAGCCCTAAAAAAGTTGAAGTTGTCAGCATCTCTGTCCTCATGACGGTGAGAAGCTGTGGAGACATGGTTCTGCTGCTAAAGTCCAGCTGGAGATTTCTGGTTTTGTCAATAATCTCCTCTTTAGTACCATTTATTTCTGTCATGTTAACAATCCCCCAGATACTCTGTACTTTAAAGACCTACTCCGATCATCTTTTACATTATTTTCAAAGTGTTCCCAGGGGTCTTTTATTTACGATAATGTCATTTTAGCCACCAAAAAAAAATCTGTGTCGTTTTCTGGGACAGTTTCTGCAGAGCGGCAGGAGTTCATTCGAAATTTGCCTCCACGTTGTGAGCGAGACATTTGGCCCCCTGCCACCCCCTAACTAACATTACTGGTGCAACTAAAACGGTGAGCTGTATTGGAGCTATCCAGCTGTACAGTTCTGAGCCAGATTTCCACCCAGATGAGGAAAACAAATACAAACATGGATCTAGTCATCTACAAGTGGATGCATTGAGGAGAATCTTTTGTCTGCTTCTGATTCACAATTCTAATAAAAATAAATGAAAAAAACCCGCTCTGAAATACAATTTTAGGCTTAATTTTCTTGATATATGGCCATCAGTAAAATGTCACAAAACACGTTAAAAATAACACCATTTTTGTCAGTGTGTCTTTTATTGTGAGCTTCTCGTAGCAGTCTGGGATTTCTCCCCGACACTTTCAGTCAGGCGCTGCAATCATATGGTAAGTATGACACCTAGGAATGCACCTTGAATGACCTGAGCAACAAATGCCCCTCCTTTGCTGCAGTCCCCTGGCCCCTGCCTATTCCTGAATTTTCCTGTAATATTATCCACTGTAAATTATCCACTTTAGATAATTTCAGGTATACTGTATGCATTGATATTAATTGATTGTAATCTATTGATATTTTAATGGCCACTGGTCAGCACTTTTTCTCAGTAAATATCATGCTTCCACAGTAAACCAACAATGTTTTTCCACTCTGAATGTTTTACAAAGATGCGGAAAAGTTCTCCCAGACCCTTATGATCTTCCATGTCGCATGGTTATGGCGGCCAATCAGATGTCACTGTTAGAATCCTTCAAGCACTTCCTCAGTTCTGCTCGGTGCTCATGTCTGCAGAATGGATGTTTGGCGTTTCTCTTTGTGCATTAAGAGGGACGACAGGAGTTTTATGAATGGCTATACAAGCAGACGGCAATTAGAAAAAGAATTTTCCAAACCATAAATGAAATTTAGATGTATGAAGAATTAATCTTCTTTTTTTTTGTTAATTAAAAAAAGATACAATTTCTCTTGCTAGCCTGGAATCTTTAATCTTATTAAATAAACATGAGCAACAGAATCATGGCAACAACTCATCAAGTCTCCCAACCTAAAGGTTGTCTGGGATCTTTTTTGTTTCCTGGTTTGTATCTGTGAGATACAAAGCTCATCTCATCCCATGGACCAGTTTCTGTCCAGACTCATTACAGAAGTGAATACATAACGACGGGCTAAAAAAAAAAAAAAAGTTATGTTCATGCTGGTGTGTCTACTACAGCCAAGATTCTAAGTACAAATGATATGAATACAAACTGCACCATTTGTCGAAGAGATAGGCAGACTTATCAATATTCCTGAGGGATCAAATCCCCCTGTCGGCAATAGGACATGACTGTGGATCCTGGCCTTTAAAAGAAGCAATAAAGACAGCAAAATACTATTCGGATCAAATTGACTATCTCCTGTCCTGTGCCTAGATTCAATGTCTTATATTCCACCATTTCATCCTTGGTAATGAGATCTGTTAAAGAAATGAAAATATAAATGTACTGCACTGGTCATTTACTCCTCTGCATTTATGTTGCAGTTTTCATTCAGACTATGTATGTCTTTTTTTTTTATCAGTCTGACCTGAATTTACTTTGTTAAATCACCTCCATCTAAAAGATGCTGGTCAGTTTCACTCATTTGGTGACCTAATTCTTAAATTTAGATTTCTAAAGAAAGAATTCTAGAATTATTTATTAAAAATCTGCTTAAACAGTTTTAAAGGGTTTTATGTGGATGTTGTTTGTTACCTGGCTGGGTGAAACCTAATATTCCTTACCGCCGGAATTATTCATCCTTTGCAACGTTTTGATGTGGAGAATGAAAGACCTGGCAAGCTTCTTGATCTAAAGCCTCAGGTAAAAAAATAAAATAAAATAAAATGACTGCAACTTATCTCCAGTTATAAAACGATCAAGTCAGAATCAAAGCATTCAAATCAAAGTTTTTTGCCTATGTGTTTGGGAAAAAGGGAGATTTGCAATCTCTCTTTCCATTGCTCTCCCGCACATCTACAAATCATCCTCAAATTTGGTTGTGTGAGTCATTTATTTGTGACGCTAAAGCTTTGCACAATGGCTTTCGCTGGCACTTAAGAGCACACATCAGCTCCTGGTTGTGCGCTCGTGTAGAGATGCTTCCTCTCATGTCATCACCTTTGATCGTGATATGCATATTTCATGCGCAATGTAATGTCGATGAGTCCCAGACTAATCCACCTCAGAGCCACTGGGAGCGCACCCAATGATAAGGGTGAGTGAACTCAAACAGACTCAGATAAATATTGTAATCTATGCGAGGAGGAGAAAAAGATGCAATGGAGCCAAGGGACGCCCAGTCAGCGGGAAGTGAATGGCAGGAGGAATTGCGGGGAAGAAAAAAAAAAAAAGGATACCAGGTAACAAAACATCAAAAAAAACAAAAACTAAGAATACTGAGAGCCAAATGTTTCCATCAAGAGACACAGAAGATGAGTTGAAGTTGTAACAACTTTCCTGCTGTGTTGACTCTAAAACAATATTCAGGTCAGCAGCAGTTTGGTATTGACTCATCTCAGATGCATCATTAAAGCAATTGTTTTGGTGAAACAGGCAGGCATTGATCAAACAAAATCATAGCTCGGTATTGTGAATTTTTTATAACTGCACCATGTTTTAATCATTACAAATATGTCCTCCTCCCCCCCCCGAGATCATGTATTTTTCAATATGGCCATTGGGAGACAGATCTAAAGGCACCCCGGCGTGCTGGCAAATGGCTCATACCTACCACACAAACAACTAGCAGGGGGCTCTGGTAACAAATCCACAGCCATATTTAAAGTGGGAATGCTTTAAAAGAAAAAAGACAAAAAGAAAGAAGAGGACATTTGAAGTTTTCCCTTTTCATTTTCTGCTCCTTTCTGTTTTCTCAATCCTCTTGCACGACTTTGGACAATGATTCATTTTAACGACGATTCGATTCTTATCATAGGAATTGAAGTCATTTAAATTGATTAATCTTTACACCCCCACTTTGGACAGATGGAGTGCCCTGTTTCAAAATTTAGGAAACCTTTGGGCAGACATTGTTTCACCTTCAAGGTGCTGGCCGTACATGACACCACACAAGTGATTACAGAGCTTTCTCTCTTTTTAGGTGCAATTTCAGAAAGCTACGTGTTAATTCTAAAGAGAGGTTTCATTTCATGTTCAATGATTAGAGTTCGTGGGACTAATTATGTCCCTGGGGGTAACACCACTCATCTCTTCTGTGTGTAAAACCTTTTCCTTTCCCCCCTGTTTCCTCAACCGTTCCCGCCTCCAGCTCCAGCCTTTCTCTTAGTAAGGTAACAGACGCTGGAAATGTCTTTTTCTGTCAACTCTCACACGCTCTTTTTATTCTCAGACTAACCCGAGTCAGCATGAAGCGCATACAGCGGGGTGCACAAGAGAGTGAAAGACAGGGGAGGACTGGCAGGCAAGTGGGAGGAAGCTACATGAGCACAAATGGTTTTTTGGTGGCAAGAGGGATGAAGGGAAGCAGACTGAAAGATAGACAGGTAGAGAAGAGAAATGATTTCCACAGCAATGAAGCCATCCTGCCTTGATTGTGCATCAATCCCTGGCTATCTCTCAGCTGCAGATGGACGTAAAGGGAACCTGATTCTGAGTCAGTCTGAAATCTGAATAAAACATGCACTCTGCTTTACAGTTCAAGGCCACTATAAAGGCGCAGGAGCCTCTCTAAACTTGCAGAAGTGTGGCTCCCACTCAACAGCTGCCAGCCTGGCCTGCTGTTAGGAGTTATGGGGGATTGACAGTGATCAGCAAAAGAGTACACATGATGCAGTTTTGAACGCCACTTCAACGACAATATTTCCGTTCAGGTTTGATGGGCTTGGAAAGTTTCAGGAAAATAGAGAATTATTTTTATTTATTTATTTATATATATATTTTTTTCTATTGCTATTAAAAATATTAGAACTCTGAGGAGAAACTCTATTAATGACGCCACAACCAAGAGTTTACATTCATTATAGATGCATTTATGTACATAGTATGATAAAAAAAAAAATGTAGCTTTAGTCATGGATGCAATGTCAAATCATATCTATTATTAAACATAACAACCAGATCATTTCAATAATAACCAGGGAAGTTTACCAAAAGCAACACAAATTAGCGGAGAGTCTGAAAGCTGGCCAGTTGATGATCAGGAGCCTGTAATTTACCATCATCAGTTTTCCGCTTGTTCATTGCTACAGAAACACAGGCTTTATAAGTACGAGCCTTGGTTTCCCGTAGAGGTGAATTATTGGAGTGCGGCTCATTAAAAGCACAGAATTGCTTCACGTTCAATCATACTCGTCATTGAGGCGGTCAAAACAAAATAAATGAAGAACTGCCACAGGTTTCTCCAAAACTCAGTGATTGCCTCCCCCAACACACATATAATTTTTATGAGTATTTAGCACCCCCCCAAGCAGAAGCCCTCTTAAAGTACATATTTGCACACCAAGTCTATATTAAATAGACTGAGTGTTTTTTGTTTTGTTTTTTTGTTTTCTGTTTTTTGCATGTTAACGATAAATAATATTTAATAATTTTAACCCTAAATACCGTTATCTTGTGAAATCAAAACACTCATTCTACATCTTGTAATTCCAACAAAAAAAGTTAGAGAAAAAATGCAGAAATTGTCCCTTGTGGAACATTCACCATTTGAATAAAATTTTAAATAATGGTTTACAAAGTTTAAAAGACCTTTCTGGAGGAAACATTTTTGAAGGATTTTTATTCAGAAGATACAAACACCCTTATTTTTCCTCTCTCTTATTTTATATTAGATACAAAGCCCATCTCAAAGGGCAGAACCACATGTTATCTAAATATCCATTTATCTTTAAAACCAAAAAAATTGCATCAGTTATATATTATTGTTTATTTTGTCAAAAAATACAAGGCTGGTTTCCCTCGTCTCACCATGAGCAAACCGATGGTGCTGTTTGCCTGTGTAAGAATTCAACACATGTCGATACAGTACTGTGTCAAACTGACTCGATGATTCATAAAGCCTCATTTTAACATCTCTACCCAAATGCAGGAAGGCCGTTTTTCACAAAACCCTTTAATAAACACAAAGCAAGTAACCAACAGAATATTTCAGCAACAGTGACAGTGTGAAGGCCACCTAAATACCTGCAACACAATTAACTAATTGAAAACAGCTGCACCCAATCAGGAGCACAGCAGCCTGCGACAACCAACACTAACAAACCAATGTCCGATAGTATTACTGGAAATGACATATTTACATGTCTGAAAATCCTGCTTCTAACTGACATAACCATCATGTCCTATCCTGAACATCATTTTTCTGGCTCATCATTAGTCTTAAAATACACTCATTTTATTTTAATGGTGGCAACATTATGGACTTTACATTACAAGGAGATGATTAGTCACATTGGGATTTTTTGACCTTGATGCCATTTGTCTCAATGGGATTTCTTCACATTGATTTAGAAAATAAAATAGTTTTTTTTAGCATGCAACTGTAACAGTCTATTTTTCATGTTCTGGTTTCTATTTGACAATTTCATTTTTAGCAGGTGGTGTGTTTGGCCAGAACACAGCACGAGTTCACCTAAATCCTGACATGGTGGGAATGTAAAGGAAGCAAACTGGCACACACAACAGCCCTATTATTTCTGCTAGTTAACAGGCACAGTGGTCATAACAGATGTCACTTGACTTTTGTGAAGTGCCATGAGGCAAAGTCATTTCAAACTCAACCATACGTGATATTTTGGTAATTTTCTCTCCCCTTTCTACTCCAGTGCAGCTGATACTTGGTTACCACATTTGCAATTGGGGTTGCCTCCAACAAATACACTAATATAATTATTTATCAAATCACGTTTACAGCTGTTTTTCTAGTGTGACTACTCGAAGTTTCACACTTCAGTGTTGAAATCCTTGGTGTGAAGTTCTTCATAGGAGATCGGTTTATGCAAACTGCAACTGGCTACTGAGTTGGGTTCCTTGTGTTTCCGCAGTAGAGTAGAAATAAAGCGTATTTCTGCACATTGGTCTTTGCTCCAATGACACAACATTGCACAGGACTTTAAGGATGCAACTCTATGTATTTTTTAAGGTAGTGTCTTGTTTAAAATAATATCACAAAAAAAAAAATAAAAATAGTGATTTTGGATGTAGTTCTGTGTGTTTTTGTTTTTGTTTTGTTTTTTGTGGCGGCAGAGTTTTAACAACATTGCGATGGGTTCACATTGTTTTAACTTGGTATTGTAAAATAGTTATTATATAATTTGTGGGTTATTTCTGCTAATTTATTTTCAAAGTTTACAGATGAGATAATTGTTCTGCGAAAATGTTATGTGCTGGTTTTCACTGCTTCTACTGCAGTTAACAAAAATGTGGTCACTTTTATTACTATTTACTACTCTTTTCAATATTTCCTACTGTTCCTACTGTTTTACTACTATTTCCATTAAATCATAATTATGCGATTAAACACAAACCAAGTCATGCAATATGTCAATCAAAACCCTGGAGACTTTGAATACTTTGAAATACAGCAGAAACATTCAAATGTCTGTCACAGCCTGGGGGGGGGGGGGGGGGGGGGACAAGCTCCTTACACTTGGGAGCGGCTCAGGATAAAGCCATTCTGGGAAATGGTGGTTGGTGATTTTACAGAGGAGCTGTGGATCCAACAAACCCATGTGACACGCTCAACTTTTACAGGGCTGTGTGATGCTGTGGGACCTCTTGTGGCGCCCGCTGTGCAGCTAGTTCCAACCAAGAAGCGCATTGCCATCTGGCTGTTGGTCATGTGACTCGTTTAATTTGAAAAAAGGTGTTTCCGTCGCAGTTTTGCAAAATATGTCAATTTCGATACACCTCAAAAACCTCCTCCTCCAAGCGTCCGAACATTTTTTTTTTCAGTAAACAAGAGTTTTTTTTTCCAAAATTGTCGTGTTTCCATTAGGTGGATTTATTTTTGCAACTCAAATTTGCGCAATTTCATAGTCAATGAAAATGCAGCTATAGTCAGGTTGTTTGCATGCATCATTGCCAGGTAGTGGGCCTCAGATTTATTTATAAAAGAAAGTAAATACTTTTAGTAAACCCATTTCATCCAAGAAATTGATTATTCTTGAACTCCAGTTTTCAATGTCTGAACTGTACCGGAATGTGTAAAAAACAGCAAAGTCCTGCAGCAAGGTTCTACCACTACTGTCTGCATTTTGTCATGGTCAAACAAAAAATTGAAATGCCAACACAATATATAAAAAAAGAAAAACACTTTTTTCACTGCAAAATGAACCTTAAGCGATGTTGTGCACTGATGAAGGGATCGAAATGGAGACATGCTTTGTTCAGTCCAACCAGGTGTTTTCCTTCAGCCACATTTAACAAACAGCTACATGACACAAGCAGAGACCCCTGTCATACAGTGTGGGTGTGAAATCTTAGCAGCAGCAGCAGCTTCTGACCTCAACTGACAGCCCTTTGTAATCACCACCAGTTCGCTCCTTGAGGACAACTGTGCAACAATGCAGCCTGATTTGAAATCACATCTAAAGAAAGAAAGAAAAAGAATCTGGAAAAATAAGCATGTGTTTATAAAAAAAATGAATGTTGACAGACTTCTTTTGTCCCCAGCTGTAAACTCAGACAAACGGAAATAATTTACAACTTTTCTCAAACATTATTTGAAATGTCCATCTTGTTTTTAAATAATAAAATAGTTCATTGCAATGGATGATCACAGCTTCCAGACTGAATTGGGGTTCTTTCTATTGACCATGAGAAATGGACTCAGTGATACGGATGCCACCATGTTGGAGCCAGATGTCAGTAAGCAGTGATTGGTCCATGTTGGTCAACGTTTCAGGAGTGAGCTTGTTGGAAGGCCACACCCCAACTTGAAAGCGTGCTCGGGAGAAACGTTTTGAACATTGGACGTGAGACCACATACTTTTATTAAGCCATCTGATTGGTCAGTTCATAACTTGAATAACTTGTGCTACACTAAAAATATGAAACAAATGGATTATCAGGAATAGAAAAGGTATCTGAGCAAGAATGGTTATTCTGCCAAATATAATGACGTGGTAATGGCCGTTTTTTCTCTATAGAAGTCCATCATGTACTTCCTGTTTGCAACACCAGAGGGAGGAGTCAGTCAGTCGAGTTCTCATAAATACTCAAAACTTCGTTGACAGGAAAAACCTTTATTAGTGAGCAGCATCTATCAATGTCGTTGTACACCAACGACATTGATAGATGCCGAAAAAACAACACAAAAATGATATATGTTCTTAGTATGAAAGTAATAAAGGCTCTGATAATGTGATCATTACAGTATTCTGTCTTTTTTGAGTTTTCACTGCCACACTGAAAATATCTCCAATAGTTGGAATAAAAGAGGTTATTATTTTCTTCTTTTCCTTTCGACTTTTCAGGGGTCACCACATGAATCAGCTACCTCCATCTAACCCTGTCTTCTGTCTCAAGGGGGCCCAAGCCAGGGTCATCTGACGTAAAATCTTTGCCAAACCAAATATGCAAATGAACAACGACTGCCATCGGTTCTGTTCACTGACAGTGTGCTGGTAGAAATTGGACTAATGTTGGTCGAAGAAGGAGAGGAGAAATGTGCATTCATAAAAAGACTTTTGAATTACAAAAATGGGCACTTTAATATCTCAATTAAAATATGAACCCTTAGAGAAAACTTAAGGAGCGTCCTCAATTCCACTATATGTATTGCATCATCACTGCTCCAATAGGAAAAGATTAAATATATAACTGTGTGGTAGGCAAAAAATAAATGTTAAAAAAAGTAAAGACTTTTGACCATTTTTTGGCATGCAGACTTTATACTTAATTACTAATGCAATACGCTGAAAAGGGGCTGCAACTGCTTGAAATATCTCTTCAAGTTTCAATGTGGAATAACTACGGTCACTTGGCGTTTTTAACAGTATTGAAAAAGATTAAAGTATCCAGTGGGCCAATACCTCACTGGGTGGTGACTGCGATCATTGCTAATACCACTTGCAAGAGGGTTACCGAAAGATTTTGAGACACTTCAAGTAATTAATTTCCAGAAATGGAGGCAGGTGACATATACTTAAAACCTGATTTATAGTGATGTGTCCTGCTGAGCTGCCTTTGACTTCAATCGCTTTGAGCCCTCCTAAAAGACATTTTTTAAACACACTTCATCTTCATGCATGAAGCACTTTACGACCAAAAGACCTGAGAGCTGCGCAGATGAAAGAACATAGCAAAGAAAATAAATAATACAAATTAAAAATATATTTTAAAATAAAAGCTGCAAGCAGGGTTATATGGCCTCTGAAACTTGCAGTCATCTGCCACCTCTGCAGCCTGATGTATAATGAAACAGAAGGAGGCACAAATTAATATGCCTAAAGTTCTAAGAGAGAACAATTATAGACTGGTACCAACCTTTATAACTCCACCCACATCGTTATGAAGTTTGCATGACATGCGATAGCATTTCATTTTATATGTCACCTTGGTTAAGCTGTCAAGACCACACCTTGTTGGCTTTGGTAGGCAATATTAATCAAGATCAAGCACCAAATAACTGAAGGGCTGCAGACATCACAACCTTTCATAACGAAACTAACAGACAATTTATGATGCCCACTGCACCACAGACTGAGAATTAGTAACCTAATTTCCTTTTTTGTGGTAAGGGCATTTGTTGTCATTCATTCATCTTAACCGTTTTTCCCTTTCGGGGTCACGGGGCTGCCGGAGCCTATCCCGGCCACTTGTGGGCGAGGGCAGGGGATGCCCTGGAGAGGTCGCCAGTCTGTCGCAGGGTAGAATATCCTCATTCACACACCCATTCACTCTCACACTCAAACCTAGGGAGTTGTCAATTAACCTATGAAGCATGTTTTTGGACGGTGGGAGGAAGCCGGAGACCCCGGAGAGAACCCACGCATACACGGGGAGAGCATGCAAACTCCACACAGAAAGGCCCCCGTTGATGTAGTGTTTTTCAGGTCCCCCAGCTGGGACTTGAACCAGGTGCCTTCTTGCTGTGAGGCAAGAGCGCTAACCACTGCGCCACCTTGCAGCCCCTTTTGCTGTCATTGTTATTTCATATCACTCTTATCCAAAGCCATTTCAAATTTCACTTGTATTGTTGCTAATGGTCCACTGCCTCAACAGAGCAGTGTGAAAGCAAACCAGGTAATGGTTTTTTGTTTGTTTGTTTTATCTGCCCAGGTGGTGGATGCTTAAGGGAAGATTTACATGGGCAAACTTATTTTGAAGCAGAGATTTCCATATCCATATCGCTAAGAAAACTTTATTCAAACTGGCGACCCTAGCAGTTATGGTTTTTCCTGTTTTAATCTTTAATAAAAGTGTTTCTACAATTCTGGACACGTCTGGGTTATGGTTAAAGTTATGGTTACGGTAAGTTGTATAATTTCCACTTCAGGCTAATGATGTCAGAAGCCAACTCATCTGCACCCTGGTCCCGCTCATTTGGTCCGCTTTGGTCATTGATTGACCCTTAGAAATTCAGTGTGAAAGGTGCTGTGCAGATATTTGATTTTTTTGCGTCCCTGATATAGCAATACTTATAAGAAGATACATTTTGGTTGCATTACAACAAGGGCAAAAACTGGATGTTTTATAAAACTAATCAATTTACAAAAGCAGTGGGGCCACTAGAGGTGGAAAAGAAAAAAAAAAACTAATTCACAGCAACTTACATCTCATGCGCTTTGCTTATTCACTGAAACATGACAGAGGGAAACAAGCAGACACATTAACCCTGAATTATTCCTGCAAGATCAATATGTCAAAGCTTTGGCCTTGGATTCAATGATTGGGCTGTGCAAGTATATTAGCCTGATGCATTATAAATCCAATGGCTTCGTCTCCCACTGGGTGTTTGTCCCAACATGAAAAATAGTAACATAACAGAGATCAAGCAAAGCAGTTAGTCTTAATTTTCTCTAGCATACTTAAAAAAAAAAAAAAAAAAAGGAAAAACTAACAGCAGTTATTAATATTCTAGCGCGTGAAAACAGAATGTCTTCATGCCTCTTCTCTTTTCCTGTCGTCCTCTGCTGTCTCTAATTAAATCGGCTGAAACAGCCTTGTGTTTCACTTTTATGTGTTTCAATTTTGTCAGCAGCTTTCCCCACAATGCACCCATCTGAATTACAAATGATAAATGAAAATTCAGCTTTTAGTGAAGTAATTTCATTAAAGGCCCACATTATGGAAATAAAGACAAAAACCAACAGTAGGTAATTCAATTTCCTGTGTTTGGTTTCTCATTGGGAATACAGTGGATGAGACCATCTATTGAATTTACTAATATTTAAGTGCCTCTTCTTCCCTGAAAACTACATTACTGTGTGTATAAATGAAACATTTGCATTTAGCCATTCCTCTAAAGTGTATTTTCTTTTTTACTTGACTTACCCTGCATGAACCAGATATTTAGATTTTATTTCTAAAACACCTGAACTGCTACATTCACTTGTACACATCTGTCTTCTACCCACAGTTAAAAGCTTATCAGGTCTGACAGAGTTAACTTCGGTGAGCTTCAAAGTAACAAGCCGGCTCTGCAGGACTCACAAGAGTGATGAATGCCCATGGAGCATGTTTGAATAGTGTGTAAGACATGACAAAGGCCACTGCCAGGGGTTATTTTCACGGTCCTGGCATGTGTTTGGCTGCAGCAGTGGCATCCGTAACACGGATATGGATCCCAGCCTGAGGAGATGTCTCAGCCTCACTCTGGGATCATTATTGTAATGGACAAAGCCTCCTTTATTAATGGGTTCATGGAGTTCTTGGGCAGAATACCCTTTGTTTTCAGGTTAGACCTATTTGTCTTATTGATCTGAATATGTGTGGCCGCATAACTGCTGTGGAGAGATAGTTCCATCTTTTCTAAACTTGATTTGAAGAAAAGTAAAAACTTTTGTCACATCCTGACAGAGGCATTGTGTAATCTGTGTATAATTATTTTAGGCACACAGCTCTAAGTAGATGTACCCATCTGACAACCTGACAGCAAATTTTAGCAAGGCTGGATATTTTTTTTTAGTTTGTCAATTGGTTTCGAATAAAATTTGAGGTTCAACTGAATATGTTGATGTTCTCAGTGTAGCAAGCATTATGGGTTCTTAACATAAAGCCTTAGTCAGAACTGTCCATTGAACTAGATATGGCTAGAAACGCTGGGCTCAGGACAGGGCAAGTCCTGAACCTTGCTAAGGACTAGAGTGTAGCACAAGGGCATGCAATACTCTCACCACATGCTCAAAAATGGTACGTTCCATTTCCATGACCTCCCTTGATGTGACTGCGCAAGCCTCAAGGGGACTGCAAAATGCACCTGTGCTCCCTTTAAGAATCGGCGACTCCTCTGTATGCCCCTCCACGGGCCTGAACAACCCAAAAACCTGTATGGATCAACCCCCCCCAAACTGTTCGACCGTTTTTTCCTCCTGAAGATTTACCAAAGGTGCCCAGCCTTGTTTGAATTGTAATCAGAAATTGTATAGCAGTAAGGACTACTGCAAACATGTCAAGGCAACTGACCTGTTTTGATTCTATGCATATTCCTTATTATGAATGTGAAAAACAGTGGTGACTGCCATCGTCATGCACATGTCAGCAGTTTTGAAAAGGCATTAGATAAAACGAAAATATCTATATGAATTTTACTGTTCTGAGCACAAACTAAAATAGAGTTATATCCAGGATAATTTTGGAAACAATTTTTAAACATAAATATGTCTGCAGTCTATTTTTTCAAAACAAATAATCCAACTTTATGATATTTCAAAATAAGAAAACATTAGATTTGAAGGCGTTTTCCTGTTTCTTTGCTTTTCTTTTTAAAAAAAACAGATAACTGTTTAGCATTCACTAAATCGATAAATCAAAAGGTCTTGCAGAGCTAAGTTCTGTACATTTACTACGGTACAGTTATATCAAACTGCAAATTTTAGAAGAAAAAATAAAATCAATATTAGATGTCTGTTTATTTGTTTATATTTTTATGATTTTTTTTAAAGTGCTTACAGGCACCAGAAAAATAAAACCATCTTTGAGTTTGCACACTGCTACTTATGCCTCAGATCAGCTTTGAACAGCTCCTTGCTCTGTTATAAATGTACACAACCCCAAACCCGGAACTATCAATTCATTCAAACTTTCTATAGCTGCTTGCAAGTGTGTTTAAAGGATGTGTGCATTTTTGCAAGACCACCCATGCAACCTAAATAGTCTTTTTATAGTACCATTAAAATATCAAATTAAAAACATACCTCTCCACTTCCTTCCTTCAAGCAATTACAAATGACTAAATAGCCTATACCAAATATATAAAAAGCAGGGAAACCTTTAGTTAAATCAATTCTGGACTCTTAGAGCAACCAGAAGCTTTACTTGTGTGGGTTTTTTTTTTTTTTTTTTTTGCTTCCTGCCCTACAGGAGTCCAGTTTCACATGAATAATTTTTCAGTGATCAATGGAAATAAAACAGAATAAAAACGTTAAAAAGGGACTGCTAATCCTAGCCTTCCACCAGTGAGAACAAGAGTAGGTTAATTTGTGGTGCACAGCATGGTCTCTGTGAGGACTGAAATCACAGATGTGCTCTACGGGGCTCCACATTGTAGCACAGGCGTCAGCAACTTTTCCCAGCACCTAGCATATGTGAAAACTCAGCCTGTGATGCATCCATGAGGAAGAGAGCAAACGAAGCTTTGCTGACCCCAGACAAAATAAAATAGGGGGAGGTGAAGGATGAAGAGGGGGATGGTGAATCTGTGTGTGTGTGTGTATGTGTGTGAGCGTGCATGTTGTAGAAGGAACTGTAGTGGGCTGAAGATTCAGTTTTCATTAATGAAAACATGGCCTTACAATCTGAACGATTCCCTGAACATTTATTTAATAAAACGCAGCAGTAGCCACAGGAATAATCTTATCTGCTTCAAACTTTGAAAATCACTGTTTTTCTTAGGACAGGTCAACCGTTGATTTATATTATTTCTTATGATTAATCATTATTAAGGGGTGCACACTGAAGGAGTGTGCATTCATCACCTAAATAGCACTAATGGGCTCTTTGGGGGTTTGAAAAAGTCAAAACATTCTATGACGTGCCTGCGTCTCACGTACTTTACCCCTTTATGTTACTACCTCTCACCTGCAGCATGCATGTAGAAAAAATAAGCATAAACATTTTTGCTTTTGATATTTTTTGGCCGCTGGCATGCCCATATCCGCCAGTAAGGGCATGTTGCGGCTAAATCATGAGTAACATGAATTTGTAGAATGAGCAGTAGCGCCGAGTATGATGGTTGCACACCCCAAAAAAATTGCCAGATCTTGTTGGTCAATTAAAAAAAAAAAAAAGCTATAGTTCCAGTGACTCTTGTTTTGTGGACTGGCTGAAACGGGAAACTTTAACATCATTTAACAAGCCTTAATGCTATTAATTTTATCATTCTTAACAAGGCTACAACTTGGTTTTGCTGAGGTTTTGTACCACAAACCTTATCCACTGATCTGGATAAGAAAATGTAGACTTGTTATTGTCTTCTGTTTGTTCATTATAAAAATGAAAAGATTAAAAAAAACAAAAACAAAAGAAAAACAGGACATCTTAAAGAAAACAAACATATACAGCTACATTATAAAAGCATTTTAATTAAATTTCCAATGGCAAAGATCTGCCATTGAACAGAGAAACACATTATCTCAGAAATGGAAAGGCCAGCAAGTTTCCCCAAAAGACAGACCTTGTAGATTTCACAAAACACAAAAACAGAAATGTTACATTCTTTAGGCCTCCGGCTATTTTCCTTCTCCTGTTTTCTCTTATTTGATGCTGAAGGAGAACTGGAACCTGTCCCTGCTGTCACCAGTTATATAAAAAGGCTGAGTAATAAGGGTTGTTGGAAAAGTTTGGCTGGAGACAATCTTCTCTCTCCAAAAAGCAGAAGTTAGGCTTTGATTGTTTTATAGATCTGAAAAATAATCAGCCAAAAAAAAAAGAAAAATCGTAGAAAAAAAAATAGTATTAAACCTTTTGGCCATAATTTAAGAAAACAAAAACAATGACATCCCAATAGTCAATAATGTTAATGGGGGTTTTATGCCAAGGGGTTGCTGAATAGCAACCCTAAATATTACTAAATCACCCTTATGAGCACGGATTCCACCATTATATTGAATTAATTTCTGGTCACTATGTCCTCTGATTACAGCAGATTTCAGCAGTGCAGTTGAATTTTTGCTGTTGACCTTTCCCAAATTAAAAAAAAATGTTGTAAGTTAAAAATTTAGGAGGAGATCTGTGCGTTCATTACATTTTAAAATTTTGAATAAAAAAAGGGTCACGAGTTAATAGAAAAAAGATTTCCTTAAGTTAACAAAGCTGAGAATGTTGCATGTTTTACTATGTTCACAATAGAAAACCTATTCTTTTTAAGGGTATGTTAGAAATGACATGTTTTATGACATGACATGTATGACATGACATCAGTGGTAAATTATGTTTTTCAACATCACTTAATTCAGAAAGAAAACATCTAACCATTATTTGTCTTTTTACAAAGTAGTACCAATACCCAGAGATTTGGATCAATGTTAAAACCTTTTAAAACTGTAATGGCATAATTACCTTTGTTGTCTCGTAAAAAAACATAAAGGAATAATAATAATAATACAAATAAAACTCCATCAAATAGTCAAGCAAATATCAAAAGACAAAAAGTTTAATCATGGCTGTGGTTTTTACAAAACGTCCGGCCTGTTGTTTGTCATGAAGTTCCTGGAGGCGGCAGTTTGCAAAAGCAAGCAATCCCATGTTTAACCCATGTTGTGAAAAAAAAAATAAAATAAAATAAAATTGAGAAGTAGACAGCATGTTTAGCCTTTTCTGTGCTTATTATCATCGTACTCCAATGTTGATAACCTGGACATGTGACCAAGTCGACAAGCAATACAAGATTTGGCAGATTCGGATGGTTCAGGACGTCCAAAAATGAAATGTGCAGTTGGGAAATGAAAAGACACACAAGACTCTGCATGAATTTTCAAACCTTTTGCAAAAGGGGAGAGGTGGAGAAACACGACCTGAAAGAAAACACAGACCAACAGTCAAAAACAGGCCTACTGGTGACCTCTGCACATATTATCACTACTGAGAACAGGAATTAAGCATAATTCTGCAGTACAGTATACATGCATATATAGAACCCCTGTAATGCATAATGAAAAGATCATTGAAAATATTATGGAACCCCTGTTCACTTCCACACAACACAGAATTATTTACTATCGGGCCTGAGTTTTTTTCTTGTCCATTGTTTGCTCTGCTTACCACCAAATTCTTCCTACTGGGATGAAAACACCCCTCCACTCCATCCTCCTGCACTAATAAACCCAACCTGTTCCCTTTATCGTTGCATTATTCCTGCAGTGACAGAGTAGTGTTCACTGCATGTCCACAACTGAATGCAGGCCAGACAATTGTCCAATGCTCTAATGATGCTGCACAAAGAAGCTGAGAACACAGACGGCAACAGAAACTTACAGAGGAATCACTGAAAAAAAACAAGTGCAGACGGTTACAAAGGTGCAACTTCATGTGTTAATATTGTCTGAGCTGGAAGCAGCATTCTCTTGTTGTGTGTCTATTTGTGAGTGTGTGGCTATCAGATGATAGTTAGGAGACTGGCTGACCTTTCAGAGGACCTCCCTCACAGAGGCTGTCCTGTGGTGGTATTACCATTACCATTTCAATGTACCGCCAAGCCTGGCTGGCAATAAAATATTCAACTGACCTTTAAGGCAAAAAAAGACTTAGTTAGAGACTGTCATATCATTTAACCTTAAGACTGTACAGTGTAAGTGTGAGCTGTGTCGCTGTGTGCCCCTCATTACTGGCCTCACTCTAGACAGAGTTGTCTCTTTCACTGAAAGCAAGCCTGTGGCAAAAGGACTAACCTACTGTTCCAACTGAGAGGCATTTATTCCAGCCCTGCATCTGAACACGCTGCAGCCAGATTGAAGACTCGAACCTCAAGTCTCACTGCCATTCAGCTGAAAGCTTTTTCTCAGAGAGCACATGCAACACTTGTTTACCTGTTCTCCACTTTAAATGGGTGAAGGGGTTTTCCTCTGGAGACCCAGGCTTGAAGCATTTACATATTTGTCCTGGAACAGCACAGGAAGTTACTTAAGTATCGCACCTTTAAAAAGTGGGTCTTAAATTAATTATGCACTTTTAATTCTTTAACAAACCTTTGTCATTTTTAATTTTCTAGGAATGTTTGTATTGGATTTAATTTTTTTTTTTCAAACAACCAAAACAAGAATAATTTATAAACATGACAACCAGATATAGAATAATTAGTCATATAATTGATTGGAAAATGCTCACATATTCTCCAAGTAATTAATACCATTATTGGTTGAATGCTGTAAAGCAGTCAACCCTTTGTTTTCCTGTTTCTCTTTATTTAGTACGCTCATCTTCCGCCGTTTTTCGGCACTTAACTACTTCTACAATTTTCAACCTATTTTAACCATTCAACTATTAAAATGTTCAGCTCTTTCAGCTTATTCCTGCTATGACTTTTGGTTTTTCAAATCCTTGTACTTTTTAAGATATTCCAGGTTTTCCGGGAATTTTTTTCCTATTAAAATACATTGGGAAGTTATGGTGCATGAGGTCGCCGGTTCAAGACCCCGTTCGGACACTTCAAATTTTTTAACCATTCAACTATTAAAATGTTCAACTCTTTCAACTTATTTCACATATGACTTTTGGACCTTCAAATCCTTCAACTTTTGAGATATTCCAGGATTTTCCAATATTTTTCTCCATTAAAATACATGGAGAATCCTTGAAACCTTTGTTTCTTTTAACCAATATAAATTTGACATGCCTTTAGCTAGAAACACCGTTCAAACATTAAACTGCTCACAAGACTTTGGACTTCAATATAAGTTTTGAAATTATTATGGGATGGCAACACCAGCTACACTTTGGTGGCCATTTTGTGCTTAAATGTGAGGCTATTTTAACCTTCAGTTTTTACCTATTTTAACCATTCCACTATGAAAATGTTCAACTCTTTAAGCTTAATCCTTTCAGCTATAACTTTTGGTCCTTCAAATCCTTGAACCTTTCAAGATATTCCAGGATATTCCAGGATTTTCCAAGATTTTTGCTTCATTGAAATAGATCCAAAATCCTTGCAAACCTCTGTCTCTTTTAACTATTGTAACTTTAACATTCTTTTGGCTAAAGAGACCGTTCAAACATTAAAATGATCACAAGGCTTTGGACTTCATCACGAAGCTCAAAATTATTATGGGATGGCAACACCACCTACAGTTTGGTGGCCATTTTGTGCCAAAATGTGAGGCAATTTTAAACTTCTTCAAACTTTCACCTATTTTAACCATTTTACTATTACAATGTTCAACTCTTTCAGCTTATTCCTTTTAACTACGAGATTTCAAGATATTCCAGGATTTTCCAGCATTTCTGCTCCATTTAAATACAAGGAGAATCCTTGAAAACCTTTGTTTCTTTCAACCATTTTAACTTCAACATGCTTTCAGCTAGAGAGACCGTTTAAACATTGAAATGTTCACAAGGCTTTGAACTTCACCATAGGTTTTGAACTTATTATGGGATGGCAACACAACCTACTGTTTGGTGGCCATTTTATGACAACATCTGAAGCAAATGTTGTACAAAACTTCATCCATGGCTTGAACTGAACGTATTGTAATTCACTGGATCTGGACATATAAGGAATTAGCATATGACCTCCGTTGCTAAGGACGTCCAAAAGTTTACTTTTTCCGATTCGTCTGAAACTGACGTTGATTTGTTTGTCATCCCCAGGAAATCCAAACATAAAATGGTTGCTATGGAGATAAAATCAATAGGAAAGCCGCCATTTTGAAAAAAGTAGATTTCTATCAACTTAGAACATGTAGCATTTACCAATATGATACTCTCAAACAATGTGTTTTTTTTTAGTCAGTTGATGATGCTAATTCCAATGCTAGCCCTTTTAGCCATTTTAGCAAGATCTTCAGATTTTCAACAGTTTAGCAATTTTTTCAACAATTTCAGCTTTCATGCTTAACTCCTTCTACAATTTTTTTTACCTATTTTAGCCATTCTACTATTGCAATGTTCAACTTTTTCAGCATATTCCTGCTATTTTTTTTTTCAAATCTTTTGAGGATATTCCAGGATTTTTACTCCATTAAAATACATTGCGCTTAACTTCTTTTACAGTTTTTTTTACCTACAATTCTACTATTAAACAGTTCAGCTCATTCCTTTCCGTTAACACTTTTGTTCCTTCAAATCTTTACATTTTCAACAGTTCAGCCATTTCTTTAACAATTTCAGCTTTTTGCTTAACACCTTCTACAAGTTATTTTGTACCTATTTTAGCCATTCTACTATTACAATGTTCAGCTTCGACTTTTGGTACTCTAACTTTTCAAGACTTTCCAGGATCTTCCAGGACAGTTCAGCAATTTCTTCATCAAATTCAGCTTTCATTCAGCAATACAGCATTCAACCCTGCATTTTCTTCTGGAAATGGAGCTCCTTCTAGTTACTCTTAGTATTTTCTTTGTACATAAAGCAGGACACAATGAACTATTAAATACTAAGATTATGACAAGAAGTTCAATGGATTGCTTGCAAGGGAGTGGGAGGAAATCCACAAACTTTTTAAAGCTTAAGAATTGAAAGAGCTTTAATGAAATGTGAAAATCACAATTTTATGCCAATTGAGAATAGACTCCATGTTACGTCCCTTTTGATCCATGGTGCCTGAGCAAAAAGGGAGGAATGTGTAAAATAAGAACAAAAAGAAAATGTCAGCAATAGATGGCAGCTAGGCCATTTATCACAAGTATTGCGCCAACAAAGAGGGATAAAACACGGACACAAATGAAGGGGACTATAGAAAAGACAGCTTAGAGTCTGGTTTTATCAACAACAAAAGACAATAGAAGACCACAGAAACAACAGCAAACTGAAATAAACTTGAAACGTAACAAGACAAAAGAGAAGGTCAACACCAGGGGGGGAAAAAAAAATCCAAAGTATTACAGGGGGCAACACCAGACAGATCAGGCAAGATGAGATGAAAATATAGCTTTAAAATACATAAATTGAATAAGATAAATATGCTTTATTTTTAAATTAAAAATACAAAATTATTTTTCAGATGTGTCTCTTTTGATTACCTTTTCCAATGTGGGTTTTCCATGTATATATATATATATATATATATATATATATATATATATATATATATATATATATATATATGTTTTGTTTTTTTTCATAGTAAAAAGTAGCAAATTTCTGAATTTCTTGTTCAAATACACAAGAAAGCGGCAGGTGAGGCACCAGCATCCCGTGTATCATGACTGGAGCTGCAGCTGCGCTTTCCTGTTTTGGTCTATCATCATAAAGAAAAAAAACCAAAGCTTTATTTTTTAATTTTTTTTTTCATTCAACTTCTTATCCGTCTGTACCCTTTTGGGCTCACTGGGTCCCGGAGCCTATCCCAGCCACTTGTGGGCAAAGGCAGGGGACATTACTTTATTTTTCTACTTTTTGTGTCTGTGTGATTACATTGGTGCCAGTGTGTAACCCGTTTAGTCCTTTTCTGTGGATTAAAAAGTACACAAGGCCTGCAGTACGCCTGCCTCAAGACAGGGGGCGCTGGGGATTCCAGACAATGTAACACTACGGCTAAAGACTAATAGAATTAGTGGAAGCAAATCAAGAGCAGCCATCCAGTTATTCTTTATTTTTAGCATTATTTTCCAAATGGAGGATTTAAACTGAAGAAGGAACACTTCTAAAAACAGATCATCCATTTGTTTCTTCAGAAGGAGCAGAGCACACACATCATTTATAAGTAAAAGTAAGTCAATAACAATTTTGGTGCTTTTTTCAGTGCCACAGTTTGTAAACCAAAGAAAAAAAAATAACACGTCACTGGTACTGGCCATGGTTTCTAAGCATGATCATGGGATCGAACTCCATTGCTAAAGCCCAAAAGACATTTGCTAGTTTAGTTGTAGCAGATTTTCCATTAACAGCGGAGTTTATATCAGGAAGCTTGGTGGTGTCTGAATCAGTTTGCAGCAGACCAGGCTCAGTGGCAGAAACTTAAACATTTTTAAAAAAATAAACGTAGACATGACAATCTCTATGGTGAACCAAAAAGGTGATGCCGCAGATGACCTGACAATAAAAAAACAAAAAAAAAAAACACACTTATATAGACTGAGGACAATTAACAGAAATGAAAGCAGCTGTTGATGATGATTACCAGGAACCTGGACTGACAGGGAGCGACTCAAAACAAATCATGACCCAAAGCAAAACTGGAAAACCAAACTAAACCACACAATCCTCAGTTTTGAGTTGATTTGAATGTTCTGATTTGAAATGGTTTATTTCAAGCAAACAAAGCAAGAATGATGCCAACAACACAATCAGCACATTCATACAAAGACGTATCAAACTTAGGATAATTAGATGTTAAATTAAGTTAGACATTTGATTCCCTTTTTACCCTTTTTTTGTGCAAATGATCAGTAGATCTGCTTGATAAACTCCAGAAGGTGTCTTATTGTGCTGAAAAGTTCATTTAAATAACACTTCTGCTTCTTTTAACTAACCAGTGAGATTAAGCATTAAATCATCTGTCACACATGAACAGTTTATTGATTACAACATTTTTTTTCTTTCTTTTATAGCAGCTTTTTGTTTCTTTAAAGGTTAATTTACATGTTAAATGATTGTCTGTATATTTCATTGCCCTTATACTGCCTTTCAATCAGTGTATTTACAACATGTTGCAGTGTATAAACATGCACGCCTTAATGTCAAATAGTGAAACTTAGTTTCCAATGACCTGATATTTCCTTTAAAAGGTGCTAAAAAGGATTGTTATTTTTATTTATGTTGTTTACATTCTAGCCACTTAATACCAACAGTAAAAAAGATATTTTGAAACATGAAAAAAGGCATCTAACTTGCCAAAGTGCCAGTCGTGTCTTTCTTAAAGTTAATGACACACAATAGCTGAACTGAGAATAAGCTTTGGGTGTCCCAAGGACAAATGTCAAAGCCCATCAGGTAGGTGATTACCAAAGCCCTCTTAAAAAAAAAAAAAAAACAGAAATTCCTGGAACTATAGGAAACATTTATAATTAATAGTTTTCATTTCTTTATTCTAACCCTTTAAAACTAGAGATTTCGCCAGTGACACTTTCACACACACTCTTTGATTGCCATAACTCCTCGACTGCTTCTGTAAAGTAGCTGATTTGGACGCAGAGGAAAGCAACTTTTCATATCAGCTTTAAACAGTTATGTAGCACAATACAAACATTAAATTGGTGAACAGAATCAGATGAAATTTCTGTTTTTTGCGTTACTGATTGGAGAGTCATGGTAGTCTGGCTGCCGCTGCTGCAGCGGCGGGATCTTGGTGTGGGGATGGCTGGACACTCTCCCTCCTTCTTCTTAAATTCCATCATCCACTTTAGAAGAACATAGAGACTCACTCGAGCACAGGTGCTATCTCACCTTTGTACAAACGGTTGGAGTGATTGAATGAATGGGTTGGTCCGAATGCATAAGTGTGTGTGTGAACATCCGTTGTATTGTGTACATGTTCACATGTTTTGTATGTGGGTTATTTTTGGAGCCAACAGGTATGTTTGTGGCATTTGGGGGTGTTTAAGAACAGGCCTTGCCCCCTTTTGGATTTATATTGCTTATGAACCTGACTTTAATGATTGTAAGCATCTGCATTACGCTGCCTCACGGTTCTACAACCCCCCCCCCCCCCTTTTTGTACCACCCCCCCCCCACACACACACACACTCACACACAGGCATTCTACTCTCTTCTTCCCTCCTTTTCTTTTCCGTCTGGTCCAACAAAAGACTGTTACAGATATGACTGAGATGAATAAAGTTCAGCCTTAATTATAAAAGCAGTTTACTTAAATATACACCTGCTGTATCAAATGTTTTGTAACCCCTATTGTAACAGTAAAATATTTCCAACACAAGAGGCTTTCAGCTCTCATCTGTCTGCTCAGCTGTTAGACAAGTTGAGAAAAAAAAAAGTTACGGTAGTCGAAATAAAGTAAACACTGGAGCTAAAGCTGCGCTATAGAAGGGTTAAAGTATTAAACTGTCCCATTTAGCTTTAAAAATGATAGATACAGGCCTGAAGTCACAGCAGTGGTGAACCGTGCATTACACACCCAGGCCTTGTGCTACGTCTGAATCACTCAACCCCTCATGAACCATTTTACGATGCAGAAACGAGCTTCACATTACATATTGAAAAATCCTGTGGCCACAATAAATGCTTCTAAATGAACTGAATAAACAAAACAGTAAACAAATCTCACCATGCAACAACAGCTGGCAAAAAACATTAAAAATGACCACATCAATTCAGAATATTATTTATTATGATATTCATCATTTAACTCATCAAAAAAAATCGGATTATTTGAAGACAATATCCCTCCTCCTCTGTTTCCTCGAAAACTGTTCAATCACCCTGTCGTGTAGATTATCAGTTTCTGTTCCATCAAGAATTCCTTTTCTATTCCATCAAGGCCAGTGTTGAGAACCGAGTCTGTCCAGTTGTGTTTCTGCGCAGGTTTGAATTTACTTTAGAGCCGAAAATGTCCCCTCGACAGACGCAGGAGACGCGGGGATGGTTTCGCCAAACACACAAATCTATTCAGCTGCCTTATGATCTCACGCAGATTTTTCTGATGAAGGAAGTCAAGGAAATCAGTGGGAGAAAAGTATTTCAGAATAGTTTAATTTAAATCCTCACACTTTATAATGTCAGATATTCAAAGACACAGAGAAGGAGGGTCTAAGGGCAGGGATGTCCAGGATGTGTCTAGTTTAATCGAGATTAGCCACTGTGCACATCTTATGACTGCCCGTTAAAAAAAAGACAACTGTGTTGTGATACTGTGCTATATATATATATCAATAAAATTGAATTGAATTCAAAGTCAAAGTGACAGATGTAACTTAAAGGCAAATAAAGGAAATTCAGACCATTGAAGTCAAGATTAATATTGATAGACGGAGGGAAAAGCATTGAGTGTTTTGTTGGTTACTTTAAGAAAACTTGGATGGCGACATTTTTTCTCATTTATCGATGCTCTTGTACGTGACTGTAGGTCATTTTTCTTTGTAGAAACAAAAACAAAACATTTCTGTTACTTTGCAAAAAAAAGTACAACATTTAGGGTTTTAAAGCCTTAAAGTTTTCAGAAACTTTCAGGTGAAGGCTTTGCCCTCACAGGGGAAAAACAAAAGCAAAACTAAATCATAGACATGTGCCAAACGGACACTAAAAAGCATCTTAACAACTGCAGGATCAAATGCTCCACCATCTCAAATTAAGAGTTTCCATCATAAAATAATTCCATTTTATTTCTTTATTCCATTTTATTTATTTATTTATTTATTGTGGTAAATATTCACTATAAACAAACAGTTTGTATTTTTTTTTCTCTCCTTTCCTTTGAAGGTTATGCAAAAATACGACATTTAGGGTATTAAAGCCTGAAAGCATGCAGAAACTTTCAGGCGAAGGCTTTGGCCTCACAGGGGAAAAACAAGTGGCTACACAAACAAGCACTAGAAGAACCCATCTGCTTGGAACAAACAAAATGGATGCTTGCCCTTTGGGAGTCCTGGCAAATGAATACTGTTGACAGAACAATTAGCATCTTTGCGACAGAATAACCTTTACTCAATACATCATCTTTATTATTCTCGACCTTCATTCTTACTCCATTTTACAGTAACCCTGCATTGCTGTGTGAGTGTTTGTGAAAGTGCGCCTGTGTGTGAGGAAGAGTGTGGGGCTGGAACCCTGAGGAACATGTAAAGTGTTTAATGTGGTGAAACAGGTGCAGTGAGACAGAAAGGGCAGCCCAGCCAGAGCTAGTAGGTTAGTCACACTCTGACCCGCACATCACAGAGCTGGCAGCACTGTGGGCGGGGAAGTACAAATTGCTATTTCCTTCTCACTTTCCCCTCCCTTCCTGTGTCTTCGCCCCTCTGCAGTCTCCCGCTCACTCAAAGACAGAAATATCCTGGTCATGAAAATCATTTCTTACCTTTACGCAGACATCTTACATCTGCTCTCTGAGCCTTTTGCCTCCATTCATGTAGGTGACACACAATAACTAGTGTTCAAGGAAAATAGACGCATTCAGAGGCACCAAAGTAAACTTTGAACTTCACTTCTATGGATTTTTATCATGTTGTACATGTTGAAGTAGCCATTTTGGCTGAATTATTTTCAGCAGATTAAAGGCAAAATCACATTCTTGCATGCAGGCAGATGAATGATTTTTATGTTTGATGCCTTGGTCCTACGGCTGGATGTGGACTGTCTGTGGGTGAAAAATGGGCAAACCTTTACAAGGCTCATCACAGCTCTAGAGGAGATCTGCATGGAGGAATGGGCCAAAATACCAGCAACAGTTTGTGAAGACTTACAGAAAACGTTTGACTGCTAGCGTTGCTAACAAAGGGTATATAACAAAGTATTAGGTTGAACTTTTGTTATTGACCAAATACTTATTTTTCACCATAATGTATACAGGAATTCTTAAAAAAACAATGTGATTTTGTCTCTGACAGTTGAGGTATAACTGGTGAAAATCACAGGTCTATCTCATCTTTTTAAGTGGGAGAACTTGCATAATTGGTGGCTGACTAAATATATTTTTGTACTGTATAAGCAATCATATCAAAGCCATTCACAAAATCCAATCAAGAGTTGCTGATTCTCAACAAATAAGAATATGTTGTGTAAACTATTGACAGTTCAGTAAGTAGAATTGTTCAGGAGTTGGGTTATTACCATCAGTGGCAGCTCTGATGTGATTTTACCGATTAAATGGTAAAAACATGGTTTCCAAAAGGCCAGCACAGCTGCTGTGTGCAGCAGTAGGAGGAGGATTGCTAACAAATGCATCAGATACTCACAGGTTCTGAATATGCTATTAAGACAAGTGCATCAGGAAGCACAAAAATTGATTACATTCACAAATTGATTTATCATCAGAGAAACAGTCAACATTATTTTCTCTTTTTCCTTCTTTCATGGGAAATTATCAATCTAAAACTCTGCATTCAATTGCAAAGCATTAGCTTCCCAGAGGAAGCTGAGGGAATAATCACAGGTTATTGCACAGAATTAATCAACACAAAGAACCATTGGAATATTTGCTTTTTATCATTTGTTTTACTTTTAAAATTGCAAACAGAGCTAAAAATGTTTATGCAGCACAGTATTTTTTTGAGATAGTTGTTTAACTTCTTTAAAAAGAGGTTTCCTCCACCACATTTATTGTATGCATCCTTTACCTGCATCCAACCACTTTATAAGACCCAGCAATTTCCATTTCCTCAACTTAAGCCACCCACAGGATGTCTTCAGTGTCTGAGAGTTGAAAATCGGATTCTAGTTCTGCTTAGGATGTTGAACTTGCCATGTAAACTGAAAAGCATTGTTGGAAACACTCCCCTGAAAGGTCTGAGGCATGAGCTCCCTCACCACCTTGTGTGGAAAATGGAGCTCATGAAAGCACTTGGAGTGGTTACATTTTATGGTAGTTTTATTGTGTTTTGCAACTTCTTCAGGCAAAACTCTGCAGTCCAGAGTTAGAAATGTGACGAATGCTCAAACCAGATTGGAAAGCTGGAGAATTTGGTATGCAAATTGGTCAGTTTGTGCCGCACTCAGGTGGCTGAAAAGCTCCCGTGAAAACTCCATGTCCAATCTTGGATGAGATTGAGAATGTCTCCAACCTGTTTATCATTGACACCTCATCATAAATGTGAAAAGAAAAAAAAAAATACATGTAAGCTTATTTATAGGTTGTTTCGATTACAACTGTACCACAGCCTGGTGCCAGGACAGATCCACTCTCTCCATATCTCTACCAATTTACTTCCACATAACCATCCAGATAGGGATGTCCAGAACTCATTTATGATATTTCTTTCTAAAGCTAAACTAGCAACAAAATAGTAAATATAGTAAGGCTAAATCCCAGGCCTGTGATACTGTCCTGTTCCGTGTGTTTAATTTCACACATATTTGCACAGGAAAATTACATTTTACTTATCTTGTATGGTAAAAAAAAAAAAAAAAAGAGTAAATAGCAGATTCCAGGATTTTCCCTTGAGATTGAATCACAGATATTTTTTACATTTTATTTCTGCTGCTTACAATGACGGAAAAGAAAAAAAAAGAGGTTTGACATTTTAAAATGTTTTATCAGAGCACTTCCTGTGAAAAAAGAGATGATTTTCAGTCCTTTATATTTTACACCAAATAATAGGAAGCCTAAAAGCCACTTCTTTATGAAAAAAATAACTGCAATCCAAACAAAAACCTCTCTTTGTTGCCACAATAGATCAACTTCGATAAAGTCTAGTTTATTGTCTGCAGAATCTGCTGTCTTTGCACAAGAATTTATTTCCTCACTTCCTTACACTGTAAACATTAGAGTTTACCAAAGAAAAAAAAAGACTACAATGAAAATGTGCAACAAGCGTTTTGGTGCCAACCGACGCTTTCAGCATTTACACTAAAATGCAGCTATTTTTTGGATTTCATGATGTTTTATCAAGCAGAAAACCAATGCTCATCTGTTTTATAAAATATAGAGAGCAGAAATTAGAGTTCATCAAGTCTAATAGTGGTAATCATTTGTTTCAGGGTTACAGAAAATGTCAAAAGTCAAACAAATTCTTCATCGAGTTTATCAACATTATTTTATGTCACATTCAGGAGATCTGCAGAACGTAGAAGCAAAGTAGGTGTTATGTCCTCCTGAGAACCAGCCCAATAATTTATGACCTCTATAGACTAATTTTATCTCCCCAGGAAACCAAACTTCCCATTATCAAACACATGAGATATCATTGGAAAGGCAAGGATGTCCTTATTTAAGCACATAAGGTTAACAGTCCCCGGACAAGCCCCCAATTTATGTTATGTTACTTTTATGTTATGCTCATCCAGAGGATCTGGATGAGCATAACATAAAAATTTATATTATTTTGCCCTGGCTAACAATAACAGGTGAAAATGTGAAAGAAAATGTCAGTTCACCCCCACAGCTTCCCTTTAAAATTAACTAACGTCAAGCAAAAGGCTAGACAGAGTGGACCTGAACACAAAACAACAACAAAGAACACTAAAAAGGGCAACACAAGCCACAAAGCTTAAATAGTCGCACAGGAGACTGACTGCAGCAAAGCTGCCTTCTCAATGAGTGGAGGTCCACACGGTGCTTTTAAAGGCTGTCTCCATCAGCTGTGGTTCAGTGGGAAGCCACGCCTTTTCAGCACCACACCTGCAAATGATCAGAGACAGACACACAAAGATTCACAAAAAACACATAAATCCCACTGTGACACAGAAATAAAGTACGCAAAACACAGAGAAAGAATAGAATGAAAAAGAAAAAAAAAAAAACTAAATACGTGACACCCTTAGGGATATGACAGTGTTTTTGGAAAACATATAGAAATCCATACATTGTCTGGTAGTAAAAAGCCATTTTTCTAAAAAAAAAAAAAAAAAAAAAACACGAAACCTACCACATCACCATAGAAAGTATATTAACATACTGTATTTGCATTTAATAAACCTTCTTCCCAAGCTTGAAAACCTAAACAGCTGATCCTGCTGTCTCAACAAACCATTGTCTAAAGCCCTTCACACTCCCAGTTTGAACTGTTGGCCTCAGGGAACCAGACAGGGAAGGTGGGGACAAAGGAGTTTTACTCCAACTTCATTTTCAATGACTGAATAAAGAACTGACCAATTCAAGATCCATCTGTCTGTCCGTCCGGGGACATCTATGTTTTATTGCGCTTATTAATTCTAATCAAAATTCTGCTCAGTTAGTCATTACTCTCTGTCTTTAGTCTTTTAGTCCAGAACGCAATTTTGTTTTTCTTAGGAAGTTTAGTAAAACTGCTGTAAAATAAGAATGAAATTGGAGTTCATTTACTGAATGATTTTCAAATGTTTGCAACGCCCATTTCCGTCTCATTGCTTGAAAATATGGAAAAAGGAAACGCTTTTTATTAAGGTACATTGAATAGGTACTAGTTAGTGCCCACAAGTACTGCACAAACTTAATATACCGAGTTCACACTAAGGTCATGCAAACTGAGTTGCAATTTTCTCGTTTTCCCAGAATCCAGGAAAAGAGTCATTGAGTTATTTATCACACAAAAAATTTACAAAAAACAAAAATGGGGGGGGGGGGGGGGTAATTTAAACACTACCAATTTGATACTAAACTGAAATCAGCACAGTCAATGCAACCAAAATCAGGAAGCAAAGAAAAGGAAAGCTGTGACTACAACTACCTCATCAGATAGCAGGGACACATCTGCACATCTGCACGCGTTGTGTTAAAAGCAGACCAGCTCATTAAACACCAACACAAATTTCACTGACAAGATTTTACTACAAAATCACAACAACAACGATCAACCTGTACAAAGGAAACGGTGCATACAAGGTCATTACTGCAAGCTGTTTCAGCTATTACACACATACACTCATACACGTACATGCACAAGCCTCGCACGGAGCCAAACAGATAAGGACTAGTCTCACACTACTCCAAATGATACAGAAAACACAAAAAGAGAGTAGAATTTTACATACTTTAAAACTTGATAAATCAATAGTGTGCAATTCTATTATTATTCCAACACCACATTAAAATCTACACACCAAGTATGTGTTCGAGTCATTCAGAGACCTGTGAAGGACTTGACTCTTGGTCATTTTTTTCAGGGTCTTTTTAAATCTCTTTAAAAATGTAAAGAGTTACACTACCAGAGAAGAAGCTTTTTCTTTTTGAGGTCAAACATGCCACAAAGCAGAAGAGATGTTAAAAAGGTTTGACAGAGAACTGTGATGTTTTTCTCTGTATCCATAGAACAACTGCCTCTGTTACGGCCTTAGTTGCCTTTGACAGCAGGGTTTTTTTCATTTCCAGCCACAGTCAATGCAGTTTAACAAACCACTACTCTGGTAAACGGCATGTTTCCCCTATAGTAAAAAAATACAATGGTTAAAACATGTAAAAATCTGACATTTATCTACACCTGTGGTATAGTTAATGATATAGCAGCTGCTTTTAGAGGTGTGGAGGTTTAAACAGTCTTTACATGTGCCCACTTTATTGCTCTGAACATGTGTCAAAGGAGAAGAATCTCGTCGTTTTCCACTGGGAGCTTTGGGAGACCTGACCTAATAATACAGTAGGAGCTATATAGAAAGACTGAGATATGACATTTCTGAGGAAATCGTTTATAGATGAGACAGTAGGGAGGCACGTCAAAATCTTTGTCAACATCTTTGTCAAGACATGCTGCATTGAAGCAGTTGTGAATTTCTTCCACCGTGCAGAAGAAGAAACACATCAGAACCTGTGAGCACAGCAATGAGATGTAAAACAACTGCAGATGTGGTGAGAGCAATAAAATTGTGGTAATCATCAGTTTAAATCACAGTAGCATGGCACTAGATTGTTTATGAAAGGAAAAGTGCTCATAGGATTTTGGTTAGCCTCACAGAAAAAGAAAAAAAAAAGAGGTTCAAATCCCAGCTGGGTCTTTTCTTTGTGGAGATTACATGTTCTCCCTGTTAATGTGTGAGTTTTCTATGGGCACTCCGGTTTCTTCTCACAGTTTGAAAACTGCAGTTCATAATTGGTGCCCTATAAGGGCTTTTTGTCTCTGTGTGGCCCTAAAATGGTGTACGTCTCCTTTTTTCTCAGGTGCACCAGCACAAAAGTTTTCTTTACCCACCTTCTCGCCCACATTGCATTTAACCCAGCAGTATTACATGGTCACTTTCCTTGTCGCTGTCAATATCAGCATCAGACTTTGAAAATGATTAACTTACAAACCAAAAGTCTTTTATTTGAAGCACAATTCTGCAATAATGTTTGATTACATGAAAAAGTTGGTGTTTAAAGAAATTCATGCTTTTGATTTTTTTAACACGTTATAAAATACTTAAAACAAAGTTTTGTGATTAGTATAGAGCATATCCACAATCTCTTCATAGGTATGTCCTGAATTAAAATATTTAGTGATAGCAGCACCTTTGTTTGGTTCAGCAGTGGTGACATTCATGTTTGTGGTTTCAGGCGCTTCATGCCAAACAAAATGATGGAAAAACGTCATCATCCAATCAGCAATGTCCCAGAAAACCTACTCCTTTCTGTTTTCTTCTTTGTTTCTGCTTTGGTTTTTAACGTTTCATTTTGATTTCTGAGAATCCTTTTGTTTTCTGAATAGTTTCATTTGTTATTTGGTCATTTGTGGTTGTTTTTTTGGAGTATTTATAGTTTCAGGGATTTTGTTTAGATTTCTATAACTTAATGTCGCTTTTTACTATTTGTTCTGCTTTTGTAATTGTTTGATCTTGCCGATGTTCCGCTTTGAGTGATTTGCTGATGTGATTTGAACTTCAGGGCCACCATAGTTAGTCATTTAACACCCGTAATGTCACAGCAGCACCTAATTTGGTCATACCGTAAATCTTTAACTGTTCACATGATCATCGTAAATCATCTGATTCTGACGCGGAGAAAAGCAGCTTTTCTTTTCAGCTTTTTATTTTTTTTTTCTCAGAACGGCTGGGCGCACCATTGTAAAACCTAGTCGCACTCTAGAGCCCTGTTTGCCCTTCACTTCATGGGTAGGTTCCAGCAACCTCGTGACCCTGAACAGGAATAAAGTGAGTTTAGAAAATGAATACATGCATTCCTCCCCTTCAAAGACACAAGAGTAAGAACTGCTCAGGTGTAGTCAGAATCTCTGTGTTTCCTCAGCTGATGTGCACCCCGCCTGGCACCTTGTGGGGCAGCCCTCATTCTTCAGTCTCAGTGAACTGCTGGAGCTCCACTCTTCACCTCCAGGGACATAGTGTCTTGTTGGCAGCCTGTATTCCGTCTGAAATATTCAGATTCATTCTACTTTTCCCCGAGTGCAAGGATTACTTTCCCTGAACTCAAACTAAATGTCAACTCATAAAACTGTCCCGCTGCGTCTTACAAAGATTATTTCCTAATGTAACTTAGCGTCAGTTTAGAGAGACTTATGTGTGATTTGTTCCGTAGAGTTATTATGTCATACAGATTTATGCCAGCCTGTAGTTTGGGGCATGAACTACACAGCATACGCATAAGACTTCATCTTCTGTCTTCACACAGTTTTTTTTATGCAGAGAAACTCTAAATACAAGAGAATGTAACACACACAAAAAACGTACATTTTTTGTCTTAATATTGATCATAGCTGATGGTGGATTTGATTTTCACTCCAATATTTTGCTATTATTCAGCATTTGTATCTGTTTTATCTGCAAACCATTTAAGGGTCACTTCCGCCAAAAAGCTACTAAATAATTGACGTTAAACTTGAATGAGAAGGCAGCGTCTCACTTTGTTTCATTTCTTTGTTGCATAGTTTTACATCTGGCTTTGATACTGTGACAACCAAAAGGCTCATGTTCAGCTGCTACCCTAGTAAAAGATTACTACTTGAAGAAATATTCATTGCAAGTAGTATTTGTGCAGCACTCGAGGTTTCCTCTGCTTGGACTGCAATGTTTTTTTTTTTTTGTTTGTTTTGTTTTTTACAAATTACATGGCAGACTCCATAATGTATCAAAATGTCCCCAACTTCATTAGTTGTTACTCTTGTGATGGTAGAATGTTGAACATGCTCATAGCATCTTTAAAAAAAACAACAACAAAAATTCTGTTCGTCTTTTTGTTTCCAGAAACCATTGGCCATCTAAAACGTAACTGTCATTGGCTAGATCAAGAATCTGAGCAATATTATTTGTGCGGCATCTTTGCGAACACTGATTTGATATCTATTTAGCTTTTTCTTCTCTATTGCCACCCATAGTATTTTAGACCAATTACCCCAAACAAGAAAAGCAGACGAGATCGAACAGACAGACAGATTGATCTGTCATTGGTCAGTGTTTGTGTTTGTGTGTGTTTTCATCTGTATCCAGGGGTGAAAATAGATTGTTGTTTATGCCGGTAAATGCAGATTAGGGGTGTAATGATTAATCAATGAATTGATTTGTTCAACCAAATTGATCTGTCTGATTGAATAAAATCAAACTATACCAATATAAAATCCTTTCAAAATGAAATAAATATATTAGAATACCATTAGGAATGAGACACTGTATGTTTATTTAACCGTAACGTAAAAATGACCAATCAACATCACAGCACGCAACACACATGTGATGTCAGCAAAAACTAATCAACTAATCATTCCAGTCCAACGTGTGGAAACACTTTGAATTTAGCAAAGACATGTGACCATACAGTGTGCCAGAATGTTCTAATAATGTTCAATTTTCTGTAACAAATTATTTGATGTGGGTGGGGTGAACTTTATGGAACAAAAATGTGAATACATTTACAATTTAGAAATATTTACTTGTTTGAGTGTAAACATATTTAATGTGGACTTCATCATCTTGCAAGAAATACAAGCAATCTGGAAAACAGCTGAGTCACAGTTGTTAAAATTGTGGCAAAAGAAGTCCTGGATCGATTTTAGGTCAGTGAATCGGATCTTTCACAATTAACAAATATCGACTCGGAACCAGATTGGCGACCACAAATTATGACATGAATCATCGTTTTTTGATGGAACTTTGTGGGGAAAAAAATATAATTAATTATTTTACTAAAGAACTTGATAATGCAGGAAATGTACCTCCTTCTTTCTTATTTTCTTTTCATCTCTCCTATTAATTTCATCCTCACTTCCTCCTGAACAATCTTTCTCCACATTGTTCTATTTTCAATAACTTTTTAAAATATAAATTATTTTCTTTGTTGCATGTTTCACTTCTGCCATTGCATTAGGTTTTATCTTGAGCCGTCAATCACAATAGTGTTCAGAAAACTGTATAAATCAATTATTGTTTTTCTTGTCCCGTCGCAAGCTATAACTATAACCTCCAGCTTGCACATAAATATACCTCCTTGACTGTAAAAGAATGGAGTGTCATCGCACAACAAATAAAAAGGAACCCTGTAAGTTGCGCTTGCTTAATGTATTTGTTTATGGAAGTGAGAGAATTGGTGG
The DNA here is from genome assembly GCA_023969325.1 of Oryzias curvinotus. NCBI lineage: Eukaryota > Metazoa > Chordata > Actinopteri > Beloniformes > Adrianichthyidae > Oryzias > Oryzias curvinotus. The sequence goes on along the minus strand of CM043708.1, from coordinate 28,160,615 downwards.
CTAACGTGAAAGGATGTATCGTGAGAGGGTTGTAGATCATATTTTGTTGTGATGATAGGACACTAAAAACCACAGAGATAACTAGATGATGAGTTTAAGTGCTGCCTGGTTCACTGTTTTAGTGGCCTCAACCTGCAGCTGCTTTTGTCAAAGCAGCAAAGAGCGTCGACACAGCTGATCTTCCAGGTGGTATGGCGTACCAACGCCAGATTTAATACCAGTTCTTTATTTATATATATTTTTATCCTAAGGGTGCCATGATCTGGTTGGTCTGACAAACATGTCATGCACATACAGAGGCATATCAAGTCAGTAAGTATTATAGGGAAGGCAAGTGTTTACTTCAACAAGCTATTACGGGGCAGATTTAGTATCCTGGGTAAATTAGCAGGTGGCCACAAGTCATAAACAGTGCTGCTGGGAGTGTCCAGTTCAGCGGGTGAAGTCCTAAATCTGCCCTCATTCACAGATCTTTCAGTAATGACTAAAGCAGTGTGCCAGAATCAGCGTAAATTAGTGCAGAGCAGCAAACATGTTGATGATCAGGAGCCTGTGATTTACCAGAGCTCAGGGCACAGCTTGCTGCATGTAACAACACAGGTGGTATAAGCATGAACCAGGTAACCTGCTCAGTTTCAATATTTAAATAAGCTCTAGCTCAGAACAAACAGACTGCCATAATCCTTCAAATTTTTTTCAGAGAGCTGTAACATGGCAACTGAAAATTCAAGCTCATGAGGAAAAGCTGAAGAAAAAGTTCAAATCAGATAATAAGCAAACAAGCTCTAGTTTGCTAATAAACACACTTTGTCACTTAACTTATGAACTTTGGTTATGCATAAGTCTTAGCACCTTCAACTAAAACTTCATTGGGATTAAGAAGCAACTTATTCAAAGGGGGCTTCATTTGTGACAAAGTGATCCCTGTTGTTCTGATTCTGGTGTTCCGCTTCCTCATTGGTTAAATAAAAAATGCAACAATAGCCTAGGTGAGGTGCACATGTTCTATGTTGTACACAGAGATTTTCTGCCACTGATCTCAATGGAAGGAAGGAAAAGAACAGAGGAAGTTAAAAAAAAAAAGCAGCAGGAGGTCCCGCCCTTCCCTGCAGAGAATGTTATGAACTTATGTGCAAGTCGGAGATGTCGGTCCCACGGCTTATACAATATTTAAAACTCTCATTGCACCAGCTGTAGACACAAACAATGTATAATGGATCAAATATCTTTCCTCAACAATGATCTCATAACCTTCACCCTCAGGGTCGGTGTTTTTTTGTTCCCTTCCCAACTCCAGTGGCATGTCATCAAGCAGCAAGTTGGGGATCAAACTGATCAGAGTTCTTAGTCTCTGTTCATTTAGTCTCAGTGCTCAGAATGCATAGCTGAAAGTGTGTTTGTGTGTGCATATCTGACATGTTTCCTCCCCCAAACTCACTTTTGCCTGTAGTGTGTATCTTCAAAGGCACGGAGAACCTGTTTTGAACTAAAAGCAGGTTTGCTTTCTCCCATTCTTTGTTCTGCTTGTCGTCCCATGGGCACACGCTCCGTCCATAACAAACCCTTTATCTTGTAAGGAAACAGGAAAACAGATATCCCCATTGCGCATAATTTAGCTCTGTTCTAGTTTCCAAACCCAATCATCAGAGAGAATAAGACTATATATTGTAAAAAAGGGATTGGACTGAAGATGGGGCAAAGCAACTACAGCCCTTTGCCTGATTTTGTAGCTCTTTAGTGCATTCCAAGTACGGTGAGCTGACTCCTACTTTCAACAGCTAACGTCCAGAAGGAATACTGCAAGTCTCGATGGATAACACAATGTTGGGGGGAACTAAGTGCTTCATTGCCTATAGGTTGGGCTTTTAGTAGACAAGTGTGCTTTAAATAAGACTATCCTCACACTCCTACATGTGTGAAAGAGAACAAACACAAATGAAAAAAAGTAACCAATGAGGTGCAAGTAAAGGTGGGTAAAACTACCCCTACGGCGACTCCCTGCCCCTACATTTATAGATTTTATAGATTTATAGATATGTCTTAAAATCCGGGCGTTACTACCACTAGATGATGTCATGAATAGCTGCCGGTCATCTGAGCTGCCAGCGCTCGAAAAATACATAGCGTCAATTTTAAAACTTTGCAAAAATAAAAAGGCATTACATACATTTAAACGTAAACTTCTGTGTTTCAGAGTACACCCACATGAAGAAATGCCTCTCTCCTCTGCGTCACAAGCGTGACGTGGATCACCCTACTGGCAGAGGGATACCCTAAGTTCAGGGTTCTTCTGATAATGCACTTCCTTCCCAAAGATTACACGTGAAGGTTAGCAAAGTGTGTTGCAGCAGAAAACATTTGACACAAAAAATGACATGCTTTTGTCATGCGCACACAGACTATGTCTGCATAGTGTTCACATGAAGGTATGTACAACACACACACAGTGAGAAAACTCTGCAGCATCTAAAAGTTTGTCTCTGATTCTGGTATTGTGTCAATGTCAGTGAAAAGTTGCAGCAGCTTTAACTTTAATTTCATATGTTAAATTCTAATCTATACCAACTCTTAACATGAATGTATAAAGAAAATGCCTAAAATCAACAGAATATGGTGTAAAATAAATCCTACATAGGCCTTATAGAGCTTGTGTCTGTCAAATTCCGGATTGTTAGTCTTTGTTTCCAAATATTATTACTAGTATGTAACTATGTTGGAGAACAAAACACCTTATTTATTCCTCAGGTCTGTAATAAAATAGCTGTAATCCCAGCAATTTGATGCTGGAAGCAGACACCACAAAGGATTTCTTTGTCTACGAGTAAATCAGCTCAGACGGCTGCAGAAGGGCATAGGCTGCATTTGGAACCTGTCTTTGCAAGAACATCAATTAGAAACCTCACTTTCAATTGAACTCTCAATGTCAAGGCACCATTGCTTCGAGTGGTAAATAGTGACGGCTTTCTAATAAACAATCTGCCATGCTTCAGGCCTTGTTAATAACTAACTTTCATGTGGTGTCAATCTTAATACAAAACCCCAATTATCCATGTCTTTACCAGACTGGAAAAGATTGGCTTTTCCAGCCTGACTGTATAAGTGGAGCAACACCTATCTACATTTAGCAATCATTCCACCTTTTCCTTGTTATTACACTGTAACGGTCTACTTTAGTGTTGACCTTTGAGTTATCTCCGTATGAGTGACCCTCTGTATGTTTTATTTACAAAGAGGTTGCTTTTGTAAAATGTATTTTCCTTTTTCTTGTTGACGTGTTTTTGCCCAAGTCAAAACCAATTTTAAAGGGCCTACATCATGCTATTCTTAAGTCTTTCAAAGTAAACTATTTCCATATATATGATAATTATTACCTTTGGCACACTAAATAACATTTTTTTTATGAAACATGAGTTATTTTCGTGAGCTATTTTCGTACCCGGAAATAAGACGACTGGATCTCTGAGGTACTAGCTTTCGCTCCTTGTGGCTGCTGACCATTTCATGACATCAACCTAGAGCCGGCCTCGGCAGGGGTTCTGTGTTTTACCCACGAAAAGCAAACATCATCCAAACTTTTGCAAGGATGGATGTGCATATTGTGGAGCCTTACAACACAGGGTTTAGCCGATCACCGCTAGCTCCTCTGAGAAAGTGGGTGTTTGTGTTAGCCTGGGGGCGGTGCTGACTGCTCAGGATCTTTTTGGAAGGGCTGTTTCTCACTTTATGACATTACAATGTGAGAACCCGCTCATTTAACTGGATTGGGAGAGTCTGGTGCTCAGAGCGCAGGGTTTAAAAGGAGTACTCAGAGATGAGTGAATAGAGCAAAACACCACTTTAAGTTGATTTTCATGAGGAATTAACATTATAAATACACTAAAAAGCTCAAAAATTTTATTTTACAATATTTAGTTTCTTTAAGATTCATTCCAGTGTCCTGCTTTTGCTTTATGTTAGCAAAAATTGGGAATATTGGGGTGGACTGAAGTGACTCAATTCCCTAAAATAGAAAATTATGTTTTTTTTACTCCATATTCTGTTGAAATCATAGATTTCATTAACTCAAGTTTTAACCTCTTCATGCCTGACTTTATTTCCAGTTTACATTTCCAGTTACTGTTCAAGGTGATGCCATATAAAGTTGAGTCCTGCACTTACATTGCAAACTGGTGGGAAATGCCATGAAGGGGTTAACTGAAAAAAAAAAAAGTAAATCCTACCAGTTTTGTTTGTTTTGCCTCTATGAGCCGATTTTTCTATATTTAGTCTATTTTATTTTTTTTATTTTTAGTGACACAGAAAGTCGCTTCTGTGAGATTGTTAAAGGATTATCTCCTTAAATTCATTTAAGTGTTTTTTTCATTTCAGAGACACCATGTTTGAATCAGTTCTCATGAAAATCAACAAAGCAAATCAAGATTGATTTCTATTTTTGAATAAATGTATTCTTCAGTTAGGTATGTTATGACCATGGGAGGCACTTTCATGTCTGCTTCAAGTGCTTTTGAAAAAAAATGCATATAGGGCATTAATAAGAGCACACTACAAAATAGAAAACTTCAGAAGAATAGGAGCACATGGAGAATAAAAGTGCCTCTATTTACACGAAGGCCGTTATTTCTGTTTAGCATCCTAAATGTTCTTGTTGTGATAATTTCATTTGAACCATGGTCACATTCTTAGATTCACAAAAAACAAAATATACAGGTATTCAGCGCTGCTTCACTTGGAGCATGGGCGAGTGTCAATGAGCACGTAAATGTGTGAAAATAGGAGGGAATGTTTCCTTGGTGAACTAAATGTTCCTGAGTTGCAAAGAGATTCTTGGATGAAAACCAAAAAACAGGCAGAGTCTCAAGGCTTCCAGAGCTTCTCCTCTGCAGGGAACAAAGATTACAAAGGACACTTTCGATCTGTGAGTGTGTCACTACCTAACAAGTATAAGCAGGGAGTGCTACCATAAGTGAACACACCATGAGCTGAAAATTACAAATATAATCGTCTATGAATGTCCTCCAGGGACAGGTTTTTTTTTTTTTTTTTTTTTTTTTTCTAAATATAATGTTTAAAGTAGAAAATGTTTCTTAGCAATATTAATAAACAAAAATTCATATATGTCTGTTTCATGCTTTAAATCTACGATGGGGCAAAATTTAGTCAGCCACCAATTGTGCAATTTATCCCACTTAAAAAGATCAGAAAGGCCTGTAATTGTCATCATGGGTATACCACAACTATGAGAAGCAAAATGAAAAAAAAAAAAAATCTAGAAAGTAACATTGTCTGATTCTTGAAGATTTTATTTGCAAATTATAGTGGAAAGTAGTAGTTGGTCACATACAAACAAGCTAGCTCTCGCAGACCTGTAACTTTTTCTGTAAGAGGATCATCTGTCCTCCATTGGTTACCCGCATCAATGGCGGGTAACCAATGGAGGCCTGTTTGAACTGGTTATCTATAGAAAAGACAACTGTCCACAACCTCTAACAGTCACACTCCAAACTCCACTATTGCTAAGACCAAAGAGCTGTCACCAGAAACAACACTGTTGACCTGCAACAGGCTGAGAAGACTGAATCTGCAATAGGTAAGCAGCTTGGTGTGAAGATATCAACTGTGGGAGCAATTATTAGGAAATGGAAAATGTTCAAGACCAATGATAAAATCCCCTTCATCTCGGGCTCCCCACATGATCTCACCCTGTGGGGTAACAATGATCACAAGAATGGTGGGTAAAAGTCCCAGAACCATACGGGGGGACCTAGTGAATGACCTGCAGAGAGCTGGGACCAATGTAACAAAAGGCTACCATCAGTAACACACTACGTAGTCTACGTAAGCTGTAGTGCCAGACTAGTGCTAGAGAGCATTTGGATGATCCAGAAGAGGATTGGGAGAAAGTTCTATGGTCAGATGAAACCAGTGTTGAACTTTTTGGCAAGAAGTCTACTCGTCATGTTTGGAAGAAAAAAATACTGAGTGGCATCCAAAGAACACCATTCCTACTGTAAAGCATGGGGGTGGAAGCATCATGCTTCGGGGCTGTTTTTCCGCAAAGGGACCAGGACGACAGATCCGTGTAAAGGAAAGAGTGAATGGGGCCGTGTATTGTCAGATTTTGAGTGAAAACCTTCTTCCATCAGCAAGTGCATTGAAGATGAAATGTGTCTAGGTTTATCAGAATGACAACGATCCCAAAGACACTGCCCCGGGTAACGAAGAAGTGGCTTTGTAAGAAGCATTTCAAGGTCCTGGAGTGGCATAGCCAGTCTCCAGATCTCAACCTCATAAAAATCTTTGAAGGGAGTTGAAAGTCTGTGTTGCCCAGAGACAGCCCCAAAACATCACAGCTTTAGAGGAGATCTGCATGGAGGAATGGACCAATGTGAAGGCCTATAGAAAATATTTGATTGCTGTCATTGTCAACAAAAGGTATATAAAAAAAAGTACTGAGTTAAACTTTTACTACCTAGTTGGAGGCTGTTGAAGCACCACAGCTAAAAAAAAAAAAAAAAAAAAGATATTCGGGGGCCCATTTGCCTGTTTTTGAAAAATGCCTTTACTTGGTGATGTCCTATCCTGCCACCATAGAAACCCTAATGTCATGTGAAAAAGATTTTTATTCTTTTCATTTTAACTTTTAATAGTTTGACTTTGAAAAGTCTTTGAAGTACTTTCAGACTATCTAATGTCATTTAAATCTGATTTGTTTTAAGTTGCAGAGGTTTGAAAAACATGTTTTTCCTTTGTTCTTCCATTGTCTTGGATTTGTATATGTATGCATACAGACCTGAAATGTTTATTAGTAGAGACCCCATGGAGCTCCTATGACCAATTTATACTTAGAGATCGTGTTAACATTGCATTATGACCTGCAATGTTAAGTTTCTGGAAAAAAAAAAACATCCCCTGAGGTGATTTCACATTTCAAAGTAGCTCAACTGTTGTTGTCGTCTTGTAAACATTGTAACAATGAGGTTTTTGCTGATGTGTAGAACAAATTAACTATGAACAATTTTAGGTTTTTCAGGAAAATTGAATAATTTCAAACACAAACTGCCAATACACCCCCCCCCCCATGCCCCACTGTATGTCGTTGGTGCTTTGCAAATAATGCAAACAATCTGTTATTTCTCTGAACTTTCTAAAAATAATTGCATTCATTATGGCAGTATAGTCGAAGTACAATTACAGGTGAGGAGAAATCTGAAAATGTGGCTGATTTACCCATTTATGCACTAATGCAGTGTTTTTCAACCTTTTCTGAGCCACGGCACACTTTAACCTTTAAAAAAATCCCGCGGCACACCAGGATCCAAAAATTAAAAAAAAAAAAAAAAAAAAAAAAAAGGAGAAACTCATAGTCTGTATTGATCTACAGTCCCTCCACAATCTCACATGCATTTTTGAGATAATTGTTGCAGAAAAAGCTGGAAACTGTAGCTGTTTTTTTTTTCAAAAAAGATGCAATAAAAGTTAAGTTAGAAGATTTAAAAACAGTTTGATGTGTGTTTGTTGGTTTCGAGACGTTTAACAACAGATCTCCTTGTGCGCTGTCACAACCCAATGCATCATGGGAGATGTAGTGCATTACACGGCCGGCGGAGATCGCGTCTCTGAGCTTCATTGTTTTGTTCTCTTGTTCCACGGTCTGACACCGGATTCTGTGGAAAGATACACCGCTAAAGACGAGCTTTAGCTGGTATTTTTGTTGGAACTGAGAGACTTATGAGCTAAATCGGGACAAGGAAGTTAAGACCTTAACCACTTCTGATTGGTCAGACTGATGACATGTGATTAAGCCTTCAAGAATGATTGGTGGAGACAATTAAAGGGGCGGCACTTTTCCAAAATACAGCCGGAGCTGCAGCTGAATCGCGGTACGTCATTCTTATCAAAATGTCTTTAATAAAATAAAATAAACGCAAAGAAAAAGTATTTTACGATCTTTTATATTCCTAACTCCTCAGTGTTTTATCAAGTCCTGTTTGGATGAACAAAGAGCTGAAATCCTGGAGATGGTAAATGTTTTTACATCAGTTAATGAGGGCAATTTCCCACGGCACACTAGTGTGCCGCGGCACACTGGTTGAAAAACACTGCACTAATGCATCAATACGGGCACTGTGCAAATCTCATTTTGCATCTTTACTTTATTTACTCTTTACAAATGGTGCAAAAAAAGTAATGATGTACACAGCACATTGTAGCTGAGCAAGAGTACTGTTTTATCACCAAAAATCTACTTAAGAAACAAAAAAACCTAAAAAAAAAAAAAAAAAAACATGATGCAGCAACACTAGCCGGAGTGGTACACATTATACAAAAAGTTACTGAAGTAAATGTAAATGAGTGAACCCATAGTTCCTGCTCACCTCTGTTGCTTTCTCCAGACTGCTGGCAAAACATGTAAGTGCTGGCTTATGTGCTTTTCTGAAAGCGCAATGGCACACAGGTTAAAAATATTGTCTCCTGTTTTATCTAATGTGATGATGGGCTTTGCTTGGCTGTACCACAAAGCTGCTTTGAAGCATCTGTCACTGCCCTCCCCTGGATAAATGTCATGTGTGGAATATCTCAGGAGGCAGCTGTGCCTTTTTGGTGGTAATGTCAGGGAGCCAATAAACAGCCCAAAGCCTTACATTTGAGACAAAAGGAGAACTTTCAGTTATTTATTTATTTGTGTTTTTAAAATAATGTCAATGCTGTCCTTTGCCAAAGTTTCAAAACAGGCAAAAATTCCTACATTTTACTTCATTAGCATTATCTGTTTTTTGAAGAACCTTGCATAAAACTAAAAGTCTGGATTTCTTAATATATAAGAATTTCACTATTCTGTTTACAAAGGAACTGGATGAGTTCTGGGATTATTCCTTTGTGGGCTTCTTGATTATACTATTTCCTTTGTCAGTTTTCTTCTTTTTTAATGCAAATGCTATTGGAGTAATATCAGATGAGTAAATTTAAGATTTAATCTTTAACATCGTTATATCATTAATGGGCTCACTATGGTTCAGGGCTCCTGAGATGAGGGCTGTGAGATGAAGGCGAATCTGCAGCAAGACTGAAGGACAACAGGAAGTTGGAGTTGTCCTTAACATTCAATTTAGTTTTAATATTCCTCTCCCCCTTAGTGTGATCTGTGTTATTATATATTTTATGATTATTTTAATGTTTTGTAATGTATGTAGCCTTTTTTTAATGAATTGGTCTTTTAAATTATTTTAATCAATCACAACTACAAAAACCATCAGGACACATGTCCCATAATGCATTGTTTTGTAGTCTGTAGGGCAGCTTTCAGTCAGTTCAGTACTAAATTTTCAGCTGTGCTCGGGTAAGTTTGCCCCTTGCTCCCACCCCTTTCTCGCGATATTTTTGTGATGATTGACAGGTGATGTTGGAGCAAAAACAAAAATATATGTCTCACACCAGATTATCTGCGCAGCGTTGAGTTCACCTGGGTGATCTCAAACACGCTTATTGTGCACCTTGGCTGCACCTATATGGTGGCACCAAGATGAATTTCCATCTGTTTTGTTTCCTATTTCTACTGTTATGACAGCGATGCTGCTGTCAGTTTACCTGTTGTTACATCTTCAAAAGTGCAGAATAAAATGTGACACTGAATTTGAACCAGCACATTGTAATTTCTGCATCTATTATTAAAGTATTTATTAGTAATACAGTGGAAATTAGTAGATTTGGTTAGCATGTTGATTTACGGTATGCGCCCCTAAATTTTCTGGTTGTGCCCCTAAAATTTTCAGTTAGGGGCCACTGTGCTCCTGGTGAAAAAAGTTAGTCTGGAGCCCTGTGGTTTGATTAAACTTAAAAGAAATATCATTGCATCATGTTTTTCTTGTTATTTAACATTTTCAGAGCAAAGGGTTGCATTAGAAACAATCAGACGACATCCATTAATTTAAACCTCTAAACTTCATCCATTGTGATTACGTAATTAATGTTTTCAATTTAACCCAGGAGTAGGCTACAACAAACCGCCTATTCTAAATTAATGTAGTTTATCACAATGCAGCACCTTGTTGGTTGTTGTGGTTCAGTTTAATGTGTGGCCCTTCGATTACTTCTGCTGAGTCAATATGGCCCCCTGGAAGAAAAGAATGTGGCCAAGTCTTGATGTATGGGGTGTCAGTGCTAAAGAAGTACTTGAATGACTAAAAAGGCTTTAAAAGTTTAGCAGGACTAGTTTTAGTTTTTCTTGCTACTTGTTTGAAGTAAAACAGGTTAGTTGGAGTTCAGGCGAAACTGAATAGGGTTCAAATTAATATTAAAAACAGTTTGTGTCAGTTTTCATTACTCTCACTACGACCTGCCTGATGCAACTCAGCTGTAATGGAAATGGAAGGAACCTGTTGGCTCCATGTCACAGTGACATTATAGCCCCTTCAGTTGGCTCTATTGCCCACAAGAGGCCTTGTGTGATGAAGACTCTGCACATAATACTATGGCTGAAGGGGAATTATTATTTATAAATCATACTATTTAAAATAATAAAAATGATAATCATAGTAATATAACACCTCGTATAGTCAGGTATCATTTTGAGAAAAATACACCTGTGGATGTAACTGAAATGTTTGTAAAAGCTTCAAAAATTGATGAGCAATAAAGCAAACATCCTGAATTGGGCCTAAAATAATGTAGTTCCAGAAACATTTGGTGTTGACTCTGTTCCACTGGCTTTAAAGCAAAAGTCAATGCCTGAGCGGTGTTCCAGTACAACCACTCAATCCTGTCATTATTTATTGGCATATTTTGTGTTCGAGCTTGAATTGTGCTCCAAACAGAAAAGTCAGAAGAAAGCCAACAAACATCAAGATAGGTTTCAAAATGCTCCCCAGAAAGAAGGTGCCAGGAAAGTGTTGACTGAGTAGCAAAATTAATGTTTACTACTTTCAGTATACCAGCTGCCCCACCTAACTTAAACTGTCCCTATTGATCAAATGAAGGCCATTTGTTGTTCCTACACTTTGCTTGGGGTTGTTTACATCTCTGAGTGTTACCTGATTGAGAAAAAGGTGGTAATGTGCCATACACCAAAGGTCACATTAGTCGTTTGCAAATGTTCAACAGCAGACAGAACATTGGCACAATTATCATCCAAGTTTTCTGCATGGTAATTCATAAAATGATTACTACTTTTTAAGAGTCATTCATTTAAGGCATTACAATTGGTATCACATACTTTATTTGACTGATAGGGTATTATAATTTGTGTTAATATAATTAATAGTTAACTCACCTGATTACACAAAGGAGCCACTTAAACTCTTCTCTTTTACCTGGTAGTGGTGAAACAGTAAGTTTTAAAAAAGCATGTTTAAGCTCACAAGTGGACAATTCATTTCCCCAAGGGCCCCTATAAACAACTCATGAGCCAGACCAATAGGCTGAACTTAATTCTCTAAATCTGTATTTTATTACTTGATAATCAGTGTTTTAGTGGGTAGGCTTTGCTAATAGCTGCTGGTAAGAGTATATATTATGATTAGGCAATAAAACTGTAAAGTAGGCATTGTAAAAAGCCCTGCATTAACTCAGGAGGTAATGAGCATTCACAATGACAGCTGTGGACAGAGTATTAGAATAAAACCAAAATATAGATCTTTTTATTTATTGTCTACTTCCTTTGTTAATTGTTTTAATGTCTATGTTTTTGGTGAGAAATGAAACTTGTGTGTTTATTCCATACATGAAGACGCTCACCGTGTTCACAGTAACTCTAGAGCAGGGGTGTCCAAATCCAGGCCTCAAAGGCCGGTGTCCTATATGTTTTCCAATCAACCTGCCATTGAAGCTCCTTATTGGCTAAACACACCTGATCCAGGTAATCAACAGCAGTTGAGGCAGGATTTCCGGAAAACCAGCAGGAGGCCGGCCCTCGAGGCCTTGACTTGGACACCCCTGCTCTAGAGCCAGTGACATGCTACACATCAACCATGTTGGAAGCGTTGGCTTACTCACAATACCAGTAACTCCCAACCTTGTTCATGAGGACCTGGCTGCAGACAACAAGATGGCGCCCAGACATCATTAGCTTGACCGGAACCAGAAGTCCATCACCACCACCTCATTTTGGTAGAAACACACTAATTCATTGTAACATGAATCAGCTGATTCACACAGAAATGTGGCTTTGTGCCGCAGCTTTTTACAGATAGGCAACACATTGCCAAAATAAAATATTGCGTATGGCGCAAAGCAACTTTTCTCTGCGACAGTATAATTGGATTCTCGTTGATCGCGTTAAGGATAGAAAAGTGACGGTTGGGGAAAGGAAAGTAAACACTGGAGCTCAAGCTCCATCTTATAGTGTGGAACATACTGCATTTGGTTCTCATTAAATTATTTTCTCCTGCAAATATTCTTTTAAGGACTGATGGAGCACCCCAAACACCAGATACTCTGTTTTGAACAAAACAGGAAAAAGCAAATAAATAAACATCCGTGTCATTTAATGAATTCCTGTCAACTTTGTCCAATCAAGTTGAGAGTTCCGCTCTGAGCTTTGATGCGTATTTGTTGACCTCAAGTGGGCGTGCACACATAAACTCACACAAATACCTTATAAGCCTGTAAATAGCTCCAGCCATCGCAAACAAGACCTTGATTTGTCTGTTTGAAAGAGAATGCTGTGCAATATTGATCATTCAGGTTTGCCAAAGAGAAGCACACGCCTTATACATATTTATCACAACTCTTTTCAGAAACCCCTTCTCTCCTGCCTCAAAAGTGTTTTTCCGTCAGGCACACAGCCAGAGATTGTTATGCAAAAAAGGACACGACCTGCAGGCGTTACTCAGATTCTTATCATCATGCTCTCATCTGATTGAAATGTGTGTGTTGACAAAGGCTGGTCCTCCTAGATTCTGCTCATATCTGCTTTTTAACAATTCCATCAGTGGCGGATAAGCTGGTTGGCTATAAAGACGAAATGGCAATACATAGAGGGATCTGGGTAGCATCTGCACACAAGAATGACCGATAGGGCAGTGCTGTTTGAAGCATAAAAAAGTGGTTGAAAGGGAGATAAGGGACAGATAATGCGGACCAGCCTAACATAAGCTCACATAACGAAATGTCACTGCTGTGGCTTTTATTTTATTTTTTTCTATAACATTTACATCACAGGATGGAGCAAAAGCCTTTAAATTTAGGCTTAAAGCTGTTTTTGGCTGCAGGTGTTAAAATGTGTCAGGATATATTTTTTTTAGATCGGATGCTCACCTTTTCTGAGTTCTTTGTGGATTACACCGCACTCTTTGAAGGAGATGTTTTGAAACTTCAATCAGAATCAGGCAGATATTTAAATAATTTAGCAAAAATTTAAATGTCTTAGTTTGGTCTTCCAAACGTTCTATGATGTGCAATTTTCAATTCATGTGGAGGATCAGTCAAATCTTGAACACTGGTGCATTTAGTCCATTTTTGACAGATGGATCACGTGTGCACAATAGTGGAATCAGATATTTGCACAAGGACAGTCACTTGTAGGACCTTGGAAATCATATTTTATTTTCTTTTTATAATCACAATTTTAATTACTATTCTTTATTGTAATATGCAAAGCACTTTGAGGCGCTTTTCAGCAGGGAAAGTGCTATATAAATAAAGTTGACTTATGAGAAGTACTGTTAATGTTTACAGAAAAATATCTGTTTGTGACTAATTAATCGCTAATAGAGTTTCATTCCTTCACAAAGAAGATGATCAACGAATCCAACAGCACCAGTACAGAGCAGGTTCCAAAGGTTCACTTTTGTCACCTTCAGTAGAACAGATGAAAACAGACAGAAAAGAATAGAAATGTATTTGACAGACTGCGCTGTGTTTATTTTGCAATCATGAATTTGCCTTTTTTTTTTTTAAAAGCTGCATAGAGCACCAGAGTGGAAAAACGGTGTCAATAAAGACAATAAAAACGGGTGTCTCGCGTCCTACCAAAGCTTAAGCGTAGAAAAGCAGATTTTTGCCACTTGAGCTAAATATAATGTCATTGCAAAGCACTTTACAGAACGTGAATGTTAAAATAAAACTACTGTGAAGTCCAGTCTGAAAGGAAAAGTATATAAATGTATATAATGAAGCCACATTTCACTTCTCCAAATTTACTATATGAGGATTCACAGGTCAGATATAGTAATTAGCCTGAGGCTGACATTCTGAGCGGTAACCTTTACCGCTCCAGATAAGCTTGTTAAATAAGGGCTGACCTACCAAGTGGATTTTATTAAAAAAAAAAAAAAAAAAGGAGAAACAAGAAGAAACTTTAATGAAACTGCAACATTTAATGGAAGAGTTGGAATAAAAACACATTAAAAAAATTCCTTTAAAGTAGAGTTAATCACATTTGTAAATGCCCTTGGAAAAAAATAAAATAATAACCATCACCTGCAGGAATTGGAGGTTTTGAGTCTGCATGAACATTTCTACGTATTAAAGAACCTTGTTTTCCAAGCTCATAGTGACTGGGTTTCTCCTGGTAATGGCTTCCCTGTGCGGTGAGACAATTTAACAAGCAAAAGATTTACAATTCATTTTTATTGATCAAAATTAACATTTTGAGATCCTTCAAAAGTGTTGGTAGCAATGCCCCTGCTGTCCAACACTACAATATGGTAACTTTTGATTGATCCAGCAGAAAAAAAAGTCCTGAATGCCCGACACACACGGGCTGCAGCGTGAGTGACAGGCCGATCCCTGCAGAGCTGAGGAGGGTAATTGGAATTTAGGATCATCTGGATGATAGGGACGGTGGCAAATTCCATGAGACGCAGCTTCTCGGCTTTCATCCTGTGCCATAAAGTTCCCGCAGATCCGTCCCCCATTTGCTCAGACAGCGTGCAAGATCGAGAGAAAGTGGGGTGAGAAAGAGAGAGAGGCTGCTTTGCATGCAGAGAGTTGGTGCTAGAATCCCAGAGGGAGACGTTGTCGGAGTGGGGGAAACAGCTTTCTATGCATGAGGTAAAATATCCTTCGGGTTTGTGTTGCACCTACCATTGCCCACCCCCCCATGCCTATCCTCTTCATCCCCCCTCCCCATCTGGCTCTCTGAAACCCCTGCACCCATGTCTGTGGGGATTTATAGCCTGTCACCTCGGCAGCTCATGGGGATTGAAGAGAAAGAAGGTAAAGCGGTGGAGGTGACAGTATTTCTGGTAGGTGGCTTTTCACGTCACTTCAGCGAGCGTGGTGTTCGTCCATTCAAGCGTGCCGCTGCAAAAGAATTAACATGAAGGAAAAGGGTATGAGGTGGGGGCCTCAGGCTGTTATGGTAGCTGCTACCACACCTAGACAGACTGTTCATTTCACACTTTAAAACCAACAGGGAGCTGACAGGGAGAGTGAGCCCTCATCAACATATCATTTGCAATGCTGTCAAGTGGTGTGTGTTACTTAGAGCAGAGAACGGAGGAGGCGTCAAACAAAATGCCACAATAAAGTGTTGTTTGGAGACGCTGCTAGACATGACTTTAGTTGGATAGCTGCAATGAACTTGTGGATTTCTGCAGTAGATTCTCTTAGAGAATGTCTCCAAGGTAAAGTTTTATTAAATTTGAAAAATATATTAATGTAGGATTGCAGAATTAATGTAGAATAATCCTGCTGCTGTAGAGTCCATTGAGAATCTTGACTTTTACGAGTTTTTAACACCTTGGACTTTCAAGAATCTCTTCTTCTGCTTCATTGAACAAGAAACTACTTGTCAAAGTTGGATATCTTCTAATTTAGTGTGTCATCACATTATCTGTTTAGTATATGGAGATATATTTTGTTTCTGCATTTGTAGTACCACAAGTTTTGTCTAGCCATGCTCGTTTGTGTCGTGTTTTTTTCTCCTATTGTATCTACCTTTTTTTTTTTTTTTTACTGTAAAGCACTTTGTAATTATATATCTTGAAAGGTGCTATACAAATAGAGCTTATTACCACGACTTCATTCATTTTTTTATACATTGGTTGGGGCTTTAGAATCAGTTTGTTGCCATGGAAGCTAAGTTTGAGCATTTTGCTGAGGTTCATGGTGCAATAATTAAAGCCACAGAAATATAAAAGCTATGAAACCAACAGCAACTGTACAGATGTCCTGGAGGTCCTGCAGGGATCTGATGACAACTTTACCTAATTGTCCACATGATTGAAAAGTAAGTCGACAGGCTTTTTGCTTTCTGAAAACTGGAAGACAAAAGGTGACCTTAATAACAATAAGCAGTAGTCTTAGCAAGTCAGTGTACTGCTTACAATAATAGTCACAAGTATTTACTTTACTTGTACTAAATCCTACTTCTCTTTTGTGCTGTTAAATTAGTTTGTCTTGCTCCGCTTTACTAGAAATAGCGAACTTCTTTCTTAAAATCCGGATAGTTTCTAAGCGAGTCACTGCAGAAGTCGTTGAGCATATTCACGCCATTAAACCTCGTGCCATCACAGACGCTTTCTACTGATCTGTGAGCTGATAACAAGCTAGATGGTTCCTCTCTTCTTGAGCATGGTGGTCATTACATCCAACACTTCAAAACTCATTTTCATTTCTGATTTGTCACACTAAAAGTTTGGATTTCCTCTTTCAACTGGAACTGTCCTAAATGAGCTCTGACTTTTCTGGTCCTAAAGAGCTGTTTTTTTTTTTTTTTTTTTTAAATCTGTTGCAGTTTTAAATGACAAGACATGTTATGTTTATTTATTTACTGAGATCCTGATTAAAAAGTATGGTCAAATGTATGTGGTAAAATAAAGTCAGTTTCTAATGCTGGATTATTTGTGAAACTGAACGATTTTTCTTTTTTTCATGTTTCCTACCGTCTTACATCTTCTTAGTCTTTCAGCTGCTCCCACAACAGCAAATCATTCGCCTCCATCCAACCCATCCTCTTCATCCTCCTTCTTCATACCAACCTTGACGACATCATAAACCTCATCTTGGTCTTCCTCTAGGCCTTTTTCCTGAAAGCTCTAACCTCAGCATTGTTTAACCAACATTTTCTGCTTCCCTGCATCTATCTCCATAACATCTAGCATGTGCTGTTCCTCAGATGGATTCAGTCTTGGTCCTATCCATCCTGGTCAATCCCAAAGAAAACCTCAACATCCTTTTCTCTGCTACCCAAAGCTCTGCCTCCTGTCTCTGCATCAGTCTTTGATCAAACAACATGGCGGTTCTCACCACAGTCTTCCACACCTTTCCTTTCATTCTTGATGAGACTATTGTCATAATTCGTGCCTGAAACTGTCCTCCACCTTTTCCAACCTTCTTGCACTTTCCAATCCTCTTCTGTACAGCACAGTACTTCTATTATTATTATTATTATCTTTTTAAATAAATGGGTGTGAACCAGCCCCCACCTTTCTATTTCAAATTTTATGGAAACAGCGGAGCTCCACGCTGTCCACCAGGCAGCTAGCTAGAGTAGCGAGCCAGACCACTGAGCGCCCATTTACGCCAATGTGGGCAAACACGGGCGAGGCCACCATGGAAACTGTGGACAAACTCCTTTGCATCCCACATTTTCTGCCCACTTTTAAACTATATGGGGGCTCAACTTGGCCATGTTGGCTTGGCTCTCAAACAAAAAATGCTGCAGTTCCCACTTAGACCTCTCAAAAATGAGCAATTTTCCATTAACTCTCATTTTAAAAAGTCTGATTTTACACCAAAACGAAGCCGTTTGTCAAAAACTTTTCTGATTCCTACTGTTGTTTATTTATTTATTTTATTTTATTGCTTCTATTTATTTTCTATTTTCTTGTTTAAATTGTGATAAAGCTCAAATTGGAGTAATATTACTGATATAATGATATTCTTTTAAGTTAAAAAAAAAAAGGTAGACTCACAACACAACTCTGTCTTAAGGGTTTAATATGCCTGAATATGAAATTGTTTAAAGGTTGATGAATTTATTACAATATAAAGGTATTAAATCTGCTTCTCACAAGTTTTTTCATAAAGCTACATATGTTGTTCCTGCAGATCCAGAGATTTTCTATTGTGATATTCCCTGCAATGATATCAGGATCAAATTAATAAAACTGTCAGTCTGTGTGTCCTGTTTAACGGCACTGCAGATAACAGAGATTTATCTGCCTCTTGCCTTTTCCAGGTGGATGTCAAAGTGTTTTTTAAAGAGAAATATTAATAGCAAACGTTTATTTGAATTATCAGTCAAATGCGAATTTTCATGCACTTTATATCTTTACAAGCGTGAAGAGAGTTTTACTGCCTCTGGTTAACCTTATTGTCTGTCATGCATTCAAATTCCTGAAATGTGATAGGTGTGTTTAGATAATTGTTATGTCTGACTGAGAGAAATTAAACTGGAACATAAATGTCATGAGCACAGGTGGGAGAAAAACACATGGGGAGGAATGGTTACTGAAGGCAAAGTGTAAGGAGGAGGAGAGAGGAGCAGGATCCACTTTTTTAAAGTTGTGAACTTTTCAATTCAACTCAGGAAAAGCAGGAGTTCCATGTGCTGTCCTTAGTGGAGTCATAAGGTCATTTTGGTGTTGTAGAACCAGCAGTGGAGGATTTGAAAGCTAGATAGCCTCTGGGAGAGCTGAGCTCACTGAGAAATACTGTAAAAAACTGACTTGGAGGGAGCGATGGAGGCAGGTGAATCCTGCTGCGGTCACCGGGCGCAGGACTTCTCATTTAGTATGAGCAGCTAGATGTGCGGAGAGGAGACGGTGCAAACATGGGCTGACAATAGAATTTAAAGTCGGAATATTTGTGAGAAAGATTTATTCAGAGAGACTTGTAAGTTAGTTTTGTCTCACTCAATTACATTTTTCCTCATGAGGGGAGGAAAATGTTCTGACATTACTGAATGAATAGTTTCAGGCTTTTGATAAAATAAATAATATTTGAAACAGTTTTTTTTTTCATTAGGCTACACCAGGGGTCTGTAACCTTCAACACTTAAACGGTCATTTGGGTTAGGCACCTCTGTGAAGACTTATTCATCCTTCCAAAAAAAGGCGCTTTTCTCTTTGGTTTATTTATGCAACCAGCAATATTCATTTATATTTATCACTGTAACAATAACAAGGCAATGTTGTAATGTTTTAAAGGGTGCAGTAGGACTTCGTGGCTCCTTTTGGGTAGTGGTTGACTTCCTTTCAAAATAAAACACATCCTGTGTCACATAGGGCCATCTCAATGCAGCAGATGTAGTATCATCTGCAGTGACTTAAAGTAAACAAAAAAAAAGTTCATTTTACTGTTTGTGGTGCATCTCTGCCAGAAATTCATCTTAAAAATCATGTTTAGTTAACAATTAATGATTTTCTTTGTGTGAGGAACTCCACAGGACAATGACAAAAAAAAAGAACTTTAATTTCTTAGATACTTTTCCTCAAGCTGCAACAGCAAGTTGTCTGCACCAGTGCAAGTTTACCAATACAAATGAATGGAGAAATCATGTACTTAAAGTTTAAAGTTCACATGAATACATCTGGCCTTCACTTTCTTTTTGCACAAATTCACTGACTGAGACAAATATCTCATTGCTTACAATATGAAATGTGCCAAAATTGCCAAAAAGGCTTCTTGCTGGTAGACCTCCTCCACCCTGCGAGGAAATGTGTTTGCCTGAGCGGAAACCATGAACGTCGATGCCGGGCTGAGCGAGGAGACATCCCCCGCTCCATTGGCCAGTGAGGACAGAACGAGCAAAGTCACACAGAGGAGCGCTTCTCTTTTCTGTGTTGACAGTGTTTTCCTGGCAGCTGGTTAATCGGCTGTGACTTTGTAAGATACATTTAGACTCCTCTTGCCTGCCATAACGTCCTTTTGTAGATGAGACTCCGGATGACCTGCCAAGGAGGTAGGTTCGAACATATTGACTGCCATGCATATGCAGCAGCTTCCTCTCTGCGGGGCTTTCCGGAGAAAGCTTGTGGGTGGTGGGGGCGTTACTGCAGGGATCATTGACAGAAAAGAACTTGCTGTTTACTTTCCCGTTAAAACTTCAACTTATACTGTTTCCTTTCAGAGGTAATGCATGCACTTTACCATCATTCCGCTCCAGACCAACAGATTGATGGAGGTGTTTTGATGGTTTAGTGACCATAAAGTCCACTGTTGTCATATTTTTAATGCCCTTACTAATCTGTGCACATAATCAAGATAATTGTGATAATTTGGTGGGAATTTGTATGTAAATGACTGACTTGTATGTTTAAAGTAGGATTGTCGAAGTTTGAGGGGTTGGTTGTCCCCCTCTTCTTTTGTCTCTGGTTTATTTTAGCAACATCTGATACTGTTTTGCTATTTTTTATTCTTTTTTGTTTTATTTCTTGCATTCTTTCATCCAATTTTCTGCAAAAAAAATACAAAGAAATCAACATAAAAGAATAGACAATAAACTGACAAGCCTTGGATAGCTGGAAAATGTGGCAGAGTGTGTCATTTAAAAACATCACCTGAATAGCAAGCAGCTGCATTTGATGAGCAATGCAGGAAAAACAACAACATAAAACTGTCACATCTTTGCAACGTTTTCTTAAAGAGTGCGGTCAGTCAGGGGTGCCTTTATAAGCTTTTTCAATCACTTCTTCACCTAGATATTCGTCAGAAGCTTCTTTGACTGAAGCTGCTAAAACTTAAGCATAATTGTAACACCACATCAATATGTGTGAGTAAGCCCTCAGCTTTCAATCATTTCACATTGGGGTTTATAGCAGTCATTTTTCTTCAGCAGAAAACCCAAAGATCTGCACACAAACGTCATGCATGACAATAACTTCTCTGGTGAACTAGAAGGAGGCTTTCACTGTGACTCAATATTTGAAGATTGTCCTCTTTCTGAACCATGCAACACTTAGGCCTCCAAGAGTTTTTTAAGATTTAAGTCAACGACTCTGTTTCACAATTATCTTCTCATAAATGTGCCCTTGTTCAAAAAAAAAAAAAAAAAAAAAATCCAAGTGTTTAAATTTCCTATGAATGTGCTCTAACATGCAATCAGTGTTTTGTTTTTTATTTTTTATGTTTTGGTCTACAAAGAACAAAATAGATAAACAACAGTAAAACTTTTTCTTTCATGTTTGGGTATGTTTAAAGTATAAAATATTGAGTACAAATAGAATGAAATGCAATTAAACTTTTACAGTTAAAGCAATAATAGAATAAAAAACAATAATAATAAAATAAACAAAATAATGAAATGTCAACATTGTGTGTAAAACTTAGTAAAAGTCAGGTTTAAATGGCTTTGAATTGCCAGTTGGGAGTTGAAACGTGCAACTATATGGTGATTTCTGAGTTCAAATTGGATACATGTAAAGTAAAAGGACAACAATCAATGAATTGGTTCTGGATCATAAATAAAAAAAATGATGTGACCACAAACGTTTGCTGGGACCAGCTTTAGGGTCAGAGTACTGCTTTCTTTGGTCACCATCATCAGGTCAAATAGCCATGTTATTCTCTGGGCTACCATCTTTTCTTGTGGCTGAGTGAAAAGCACAGTGATGCATTTTTAAACTATAAAAGCTTAAAATGTAATAGCATAAAGCTAGAAGGAACTTTAACTTTAATTGTAATGTGCAACATGCATTTAGAATTAAGTGTAAATCTGAACGGTTATCGAGATCCCCCAGATGCAGGACAAGGCAGCAAGCTGGAGCGAGGAAAAAAGACTCTTTAATTACTAAAAAGCACTGCTTTAGGGGGAAAAAATCCATAAACAACAGAAAATTCAAAACCAGCATGACTAAATAGCACAAGAAGGGCTAGACCAATGAACAACACTAAAGCATCACTCCAACACTGAGTGCAGATACAGCTACGGGTTGTTAAGTGTAGGCAGCTGTGTGCCAATCACTGGAGAGCACCCTGAGAAGGGGAGGAGTCCTTCCAGGAGAAGCCACAGCTAATACGCACAGAAAAACACAAGAAGGAGGAAAGCAAACCAGAACTAAGACAATGTTGGTAAATGAAAGGCATTTTCTCCGTCCGTAAAGTATTGTATCTTATGGTGTGTTTTTTACATGTCTCAGTTTTTATGAGTTTTTTATTTTATTTTGATAAATGCAAAGTTTTATGTATTTTCTTAGGATTTCTTTTTATTGTTGTTTCATGTTCCCCTAACTTGCTCTTTTCTCATCACACCATGCAAATGAACTGCCTGTGTGTCTTGGTCCCTGTTTAAACCGGGTCAGAACCATGAGTGGCAAAAACAAACAGTTTTTAAGTAATTCCATAATACAGTCATGGGTTTGCTGATAACAATAACCTTTATCAGTTCGGAAATTAAGCTTTGACAATTAAAGCATTGCTGTTTGAAAAATAAATGAATAAATAAATAAAAATAAATAGAGTCATTTGGCTCCCCCAAAAAAATCAAACTGATGTTGAGCAGCAGGGCTCCAGAAATGCTGGGTGAAGGTGACCGTGTGAGGCAGACTCAGGTCCAACGTTGACATGGGGGCCTTCTGGGACTGACCTCTGTGGAAGAAGTGTACACAGAGGAGGGGCAGAGAAAGAATAGTCCAGGTGTGACCTCTGACCCGAGGCAAGTTTTAACTAGAGCACTGAGCTCAGGTGTGACACTTTATCTTAATTTAAACCCAGGCTGTCTCAGCTTCTATGGTGACTTTTGTGGGAAGGTGGCAGAGCTTTTTCTGCTTTACTCAAACTCTCCCAAGGTAATGACAGAAACAAGGTTACACTGCTAAACAACCACTTTCTTCAAGCTTCTGAGACAACAAATGTAACTGGACTCCTCATTATAATGCATTTTTAGTCTCAGATGGGCAGTTTAAACTTGTTTTAACGGTAAGACAAAATTCTGATTTTCCTTTTAACAGCTACATACATTTTACTTGTACAGGTTGCAGATTTATGAGCTTTTACTTTGACATAATCGTGAATGCAGCAACCTAAAATGATTTTTTTAATTAAAGTGTGTGTTTTAAGCATTGTGACATTATTTTTCTGTATATTCTTTATTAAAGAGAAATGTATTTTGTTCCATAATTAAGGGTATTGTCACTTAACTGTCCAATTGAAAAAAAAAAACCTTGGACAAATAGATCAGCTCCAGAAAAAATGGAACTAGAGAAGTTTGACACAGTTTTGAAGCCCATGTGAAGACAGACTACTCTGCACTGGGAGTTTGGTACCACGAGTATTTTCAAACACCTTGTAACAAGGCTCAGTAATAAAGACATTAAGAATGGCAACATGTTGTGAACAGTCTGGATAAACCCTTAGAATATTGATGCAACTCAAACAGAAAATCTCCCATCTGTATCACAGAGTTATAAAGGCATGAACATTGACAGTTTAAAGTATTTCAGTTCTAAAAAAAAGTGTTAACACTTTTTTTTTTTTTTTTTTTTACGGGAAAGCACTGAAATTGTTGGGTTAAGAAAATCAAAAACAGAAGTCCAGTTATGGGTGATGGGGAGGGGCATTTTTTAAAGTTGGGCTTGGATGGTTCAGCTCATGGAGGAAATGTTAAATTGCTGATCACAATATAACCCAAATGAATTCAATGTGAATATATGAAATGAAACTCGAATCTCGCAAGATTTCACAAAGGTTTCTGTGACCAGGTCAAACCATTTCAAAGAACAGTGCCTGATGTAAAAATAAGTGGGTTACCAGTACATACGGTACCGTGTAAAAATATTAGTCAACTGTGAAAAAATGCTGTGAATTAAGAATACTTTTAAAACTGGAAGTGTAACTTTTGGTTTTCGCCAAACAAAATGCAGTCAAAGAACAAAAGGGCAATCCTGTTGCGATAAAAGGTTCTGTGGTGCACACACCATCACTTCCAGTACTTCCTGTTGTTCTTTACCCTGAAGATAGTTCTTAATGACTTTGGCTGTATGTTTGGGGTACTTTTGCAGAATAGATTTGGGGCCATGATGGTTATGCATGATGGTTACGTGTCTGCCTGTATTTCTCAGCATTGAGAACACCATTAATCCTGAGCAAATCTCCAACTCCATTTGCAGAAATGTAGCCGCAAACTTCCACCATGTAGCCTGCAGATGCTTACTAGCATGAAAAAAATGCTTTGGTAAAATATTTCAATCTGCTGTCTGTTTTCTGCATCTCTGTTCCTGTGTTTTCTTTCATCCTTAAGCACCTTCCCCTTGTTTCCACGTCAGTGGTATGGCTTTTTGGCACCAACTGTTATATTAAGATCATTTCTGGCCACACTTCTCCAGACAATAGAAGGTTGTACCTGGGTCCCATGCTTTCTTCCAGTTCTGCTCTGATGGAAATCCTCTGGTGTGGAAGGGTATAACTTTGATGTGTATTTTATCTGCTGCACAAAGTTACCTTTGCCATCGTCTTCATACACAATTGTCACTGTTGTCAGTGTCCTTGTGCTTCTTCAAAAGCACATTTTGAAGCACTTGGCTGCTTTAAGTGCTTTGTCTGGCAAAGACCTTGCTGACGCAGTTTAAATATATCATATATATACATACTAACATATCACAAATACATGACATAATGTCAATAAATAGGATTCTGTCAGCTGTTTGACCATATGCTATATCTATTCTATTAATATAAACACTATAGTGTGCTGGTTTTTCCTTATAATGTGGGTTTAATTGAGATTTTATTTAATTGTTGTATTCATGCATCCACCAATCATTGCTGATCATTGATTACTGATGTACAGACTGTGCTTATTCTGCCTATACATTTATTCTTGGAAATGTAATAATGAAGGGTATGCATCTCATGCTTTCACTCAAAGAGACTCCATGATTGATGTGTGTTGGGGGATCAGCTTGCTTATAAATCCATGGCCGTGTCTTTCTTTGGTGCATCTTATCATAACACTGTTGCTACTGCTGCTCCTGTACAAATTCCCTTTAAGCACATAATGCTCAAGAAGAGCACTCTGTCATTTCATCAATACACACTGTCTACTTCTTAGTTTTAAGATGCTGCTGAATATATAAGTGCATCAAATTCTTTTTAGGTGTACTGTTTAGACAAACTATCAATGAAAAAAAAGGCTTTCCTAGATAAGATCTAAGAAAACTAGGAGTTTTTTTTTTTTTTTTTACTGAGCTATCACAGTTTTTATTTAGCTGAACACGAAAAGTACAATAAAAAAAGCTACCGAAGCTCTTATATTATATGCATGAACAATCCACAAATTCAATAATTTACAATAGAAGCATAAAGCAGAAACTTTAAGACTAATATTGATCACCTAAAATCATAACAAGCTAAACCTTATCCAAATAACGAAAAGGAGAAAACCAAGAAATTAAAACCCACAGTAATGTTAGGGAAAGGACAACAGCTATAAACTTTTTAAACTTTGTGTAGCTTACCAACAAATCTGTTTTTTTTTACCCATTCTCCACCTCTCATTTCTGAATTTAGTGCAACCAAGAAGTACAAACTGTTGCAAAAGCCCTCTGGAGGCTTTTTAAAAAAAAGAGGACATGTCCCTTCCCTCGCATGTTCAAAGGTTTACATCACACTAACAAGGATTTCTTTTACAGGCTGGTTTCATTTTCTAGTAGTGTTGTGGGGAGGACTGTTGGTGAGGAGCAACCCCGCCCCCCTTCTTACACCCCCAAGCTAACATTACCAGAGCAACAACAATGGCGAGCAATATTGGAGCTATCCATCTGTATAGTTTGGAGGCTGATACCACCACAGATGAGGCTAACAAAGACCTGCATGGATCTATCCGTCCACTAGTGGATGCATCGGGATGGAGCAGAGCAGGGAGGCTGTGGCCCAGCAAACGTTTTTCTATGTCACCAATACGATTTTTTTCACACTGATTTTTTTTACTGTTCCAGATTTACAGTAATTTGAATAAGGACATACTCAGAAATGCTAATTTATGCTTCATTATATTTAATTGTTTCCTCTATTTTTAGAAAAATACTGCAAGAACATGTTAAAAATACAACATGAGAAAATGACATGCCCAAGTACAATGAAGCGATATGCATTCACTATAATCTTAGCAATACAAAGTATTGAAGATCAGAGCATTCAAATAAGAAAAATGGGAATAAGAAAATTCAACAAATAAAATTTCATAGAAAACCCTTTTCCTCTGTTTTGAATGGTTACACTTTTAAAAATGACTTCATTTAAAATTCCAGAGAGCCAAAACGCTTTTGCAACAATCAGAAATCGTCATTTTTAGGAGGTCAAGCAGCCCAGATGCCACATGCAGGAATGTTCTGCTAAAGTGCCAAGTAGCTTAATGAGACTTGTGATTGAAACACCCCCCGTCACAGCCGTTTCCAGATCTGAAAACATTCATGTTTTTTTAAGGGCCTACATCACGCTAAATCCAAAGTATTAGCTTTCATGTGTATCATAATGTTAATTCTTAACTAGAAAACAACCCCAAAAGTGGTATTTTCATCCATTCACGCATTTTGTAGAATTCCTCTAGAACCTCAGTCCAGAAATATACAGAGAAAATATGTTACCTTTCAAATATTTAAATCAATTGATGACAAAGTTTTAAAGTTCTCAGTGATTACTATGATAAAGCAACAAATGTGCAAGGCTTTTACAACCTAATCTCTGCGGGTTATGGTGGTGAAACCAATGCAAATGCATGGGAAAAAAAAAACAAAAACAACTGATTATACTGTGAAATTATTGAAATGTAACATCGGCAAAGATATGACCCTAAAGAATGAGAGAGTCTTGCACGATAGGGAAAAAATAGACTAGATTCTGAATGTAATTTGCATTCTAATTTTCACTTAAGTTATTACCAAGATAGCAGAGCTGCAGCAGATATTGCCAGTGATGACCCCTGGAATGATTTTAAATGACAATCCTTAGCAGACCCCCACAAACAGGAGAAAATATCCAAAATATGTTGCCATCATGTCAACAGCCCACAGAAGAAGATAGCAGTCTGCTTTCCGGTTATTGCTTTGATATGTGTTTAGTACTTTAGTGTTATTTTACATAACTGAATATTTTCTAATAAAAACAGTAGATCTTTTAAACTTTGAGTTTTTATGATGATAGCATAGAGCCAGTCAGTAAGTGCTTTGATTTTTGCAGATATTAACTTGCTCTCTCGGTGCTCCTCTGCAGAATCAGTGGATTTCTCTGGAGGTTCTAATCAGACAAACACTTGAGCTTTACCCCTAGAGAAAAACATTAATTCGGTTCAGATTTTCTGTAATTTTTCTAGAAACAAAACTTTGTTTCTTCTGAACTTCTTAGAAGGACTATATGTTGATCAAATGGATCAAATCAGCAAACAACAGACAAAGCAGGAAATATTCAAATTTCCAGGCTTTGGAATAATTCTTACACCTGATTTACACTGGTCTGTAAGCTGTGCATCTCCCTTGCGTTGCATGTGAAGTCTGTCTCACGACCGTCAGTCATTGCATGCCCGGTGCATCTCCGCTGGTTTCTGAGATTTTACTAACAATTATCATCGAAAACTAAGATTATCAGGCCCTCTCTGTCCTCACCGAGTGCTTGTAAATAGCGTGTATAAATGATGTTATTGTACTTTTTAGTACGCGTGAGAACGTCACCTTAAATTAAAAAAAACATTTTATAAAGTTTTATGTTGAAACGTTTGTTTTGAAACCTGGACCTGTTTCCCATTCATCCTGCTTTTTAAAACTGGCGTGCCAACGGAGAACAGAGCTCCTGCGGATGGAGCTTGGGTTGCGTTGCGGAGAGACAGACGTCAGACGTAGACACCACGACGGTGATTTAAACATTCCCACTGATCAATGAATGTTTTGTGTCAACCCAACGGAGAAAAGCTCCGATGACAGGTACGGGGCAGCAGGTAAGTGACTGAGTTGGCCTTCTCTACTGCTGAATATGATCTTGGCTACAGGACTGTAGGAGGGGCATCTTGATCAAAAAAGGAACACCCAAGTCTGCACCCAGCCCCTGCATCATCAGAGACAGAAGGGAGAGGGAGAAAAGGCAGGGAAACCCAACAGATTTTTATTTATTTATTTTTTTAAGAAAGGGGCAGGTTTAACTGTGGAATTCTTGAACAAACTCTGAATGACTTCTTCATATTTTGTGAAAAACCAAGACATTTCAGTTGGGGCAATTAAACAAGCCAATGAAATATTAATCAAATGATGCTCAGGTACAGTCTACTTTTGATCTAAATAAATACGTAAAAACCAGAGCAAAGCGTTTTCCTCTGTTGTTCTCTGCCAACTCTGAGGCGGAGGAAACTCCCAGGCTAATTAAAATCAAATGAAAACAAGAAAAGACGTTGCCTAAAGCTGAGTGGAAGTTAAATCACAACTGTGTCTCTGTGTGTTTGACTCTTGCTGTGAGTGTACTCATGCGGAAAATCAAAATAAAATGTTGCATTGTGGTTCATCGAACATGCAAATGAGACACAAGCAATCAGAGCTTTACAGTTTGATTTTTTTTTACGCTGTTCTCCCTCATTCTTTTCCTCCTGTCAAGGCTATTCTCATTAAAGCTGCATTTTTACAGCTGCAGTTTTTATGACATAAGAGTCAACAGTGGTATGTTGTGTTTTTAATTTAAATTTTGTTGAATAGCGTGATATAATTATTCTCTGTTCAACATGCGGGTTTATTTAAATTCAGCTTCCTTTGAACCTAATTATAAAAGAACTGAATTTACCTAATACCATATTAGGGTGATGTAAATTATATACATACATATATATATATATATTTTTTTTAAAATAAAAATAAAATATACTATATAAAAAAACACTGATATTTCATAGACTGATAAAGCCACTTGGATGAGTGGTAAAACAGTTCAAAGAAAAAAGACTTAAAGTTCAATGTCAAGATGACTCCACCTGCATGAGTGAAAACGTTCATTGACAAAGACACAAAAATGCAAGTAATCGATTAAAAATGTACTTTTCACATACGTGTCCAAGACAGAGTACTGTATTCGATAGTTTTCTTTTTTTTAGTGAATGCTTTAAGTGGCTGAGAAAACTGAATTTCAAAAAGCAGTGCATTCAGACAACAAAAAAGAAAATGTGTTCATCAAATTGTGGTGTGTATTTATGGAATGGATTGGATGAAGGTTTAAAACAAACCAAAAGTTTACATGTATTTAAGTCCAGTAATTTCCAACAGCTTTCAAAGTGGAGATGGATGCTTGAACTTTTAGCTTTGCTCACTTTTCTAGCAAATGAAATAGCAAACCACTGTATATTGAAAATTAAACAGAACATATTTAATTCCTTAAAAAATGGCGCTCTTAAGAAAGGAAAGATTAAAAAGCTGATTTTCACCTGCATAGATCATCTAAACTTAACCCTCTGAACTCTTTCCTTTGCTTCATAAAATCCACGAGAATTTCCTTTTTAAGCAAAGGAAATAAATTGCCACCTTTTTGTAAGTCACATTGCTTGGATTTAAGTCATCATCTTGCAATTATTTGTATGTGTCTAACACATTTTAGCCGTTACATGTTTTGCTTTCACAGTTTTTTTTTCTATCTTCAGTGACCGTATTTGATTCTAAACATTCACAAAATTTTTGTTTTATTTTATTTATTTTTCATTTTCTATTAATTCCTTTTCGGGTAATGCTGTTGCTGTTGCATTATAACAACTAATAACTGAAACAAATGGATGAATGAAATTTTTAACAGAAACAAACAGATCTTTGAAAAAGGACACAAGTTACTAGTAACTAGTGAGTTTTGTTGTAAAATTAGGCTATATAAATTAAATTGAATTGAAATGCATTGGCGTGGATCATTAGTTGATTCAGTCTGAATAAAAATACATTTATTGTGTCTTATTAGATGTCCATTCAAAGATTTTAAGGATGAAAATGTAGCTTTGAATGTTTTTTTTGTTTTTGTTTTAGATTAGTTTCTTTGTGATGTGGTTGAACACAAAGAGGCAGTGAAAAAGCGTTCGACATGTCTAATCAGCACCATTACTGTGTAATTACTGTCATGGATGCTCAGTGGATTAATTGAATGCAAAAGCACACTGGCATAAAGCTGGGATTAATTTACATTGTGGTTACTGTTGATCAGAGAGAAGTGGACTCTCTTCACAAATTGTACTTTTTTTCATTAAACATCTTTGTTGTGGTTTTTGACTTCAAAGTTGACACGATACCAAACTCTTTTAGTCATGTCTTCTTCTGCTGTCCAGGTGTCTTACAGAGAAGCAGCTCTATAGGCCCTATAACCGCAAAGATATTTTAATTAAGCATTTTAATTCCATGAAACTCTTGCAGGATCATTGTGGTGTGCAGAAAAAAAAGAGAACAAGAAATTCAAATACCACAATCCACACATAAATAATGCCAAAGTCAACAAACACATTTAGGAACAGTCCAAAAAGCTGAATGGATGTTTCATAGGCTAGGCCTTCAAAAATAGTTTTTTTTTTTTTTTTAACCACACACACACAGGGGAATCTTGTACAAAATGTGAAGTTGAGACATTCCGTATTTGAGAGGCTGCAGCAGCAAAAGTTGTGAGGATTTTTGGTTCATGAAGAATCCTAAAGCTTTAGTCACTTGGAGCAGTTTGGGAGGTTGACCCCTACTGGTGCTGCAGGTTTTGGGGTCATCCAAGGCTGTGGAAGTTTGTTGAGAGAAGAGAGGCTTTATCCTAAGGGGGGGGGTGTTCCAGATGTGTCTTCTTGTGACTTGTGCGGCTGCCCTGAAAGGCATCATGAAAATGAACCTTATCGTTGTTGTGCGTGTGGTAAGTTTATAGTGAAGAGTCTGTAAGGGTGAGCTTCCATCACTTGTGACGTACGGATGATGCTGTTGTACGGTGATCTCAGGCCACCTTCTAGCAGTAAGGTGTGCGTATTGGCTCCTTACTGACTGTGCACAAACGCTGCACATGAAAGTCATGAGTGGGATGCCCACTCAAACTACGCTCTGAATGCCCACTTTAAGTCCATAAAGATTGCACACTTTTCACATGAACAGCAACCTTGTCCACTTTACAAGATTTTGAGGGGAAAATCCTTAAAAGATGCCTGCGTCTCCCCTACCTCACCCTTACTTATCTTTACGTGTTGTATAAGATTTTGCTGCAATCTGTTGTCCACATCATTGCCATAGAAAAAATGTGCATGAATATTTTGGCTGTACAGGCTCCTGACGCTTTCCTTTGCCGCTGCAGTTGAGGTCGGTGCCAGCTCAGCCAGCTAAGCAGGACAGGACGATTTTGGTGAAAAAAGCCATCTAAACCACAGAAATAACAAGAATAAAGTACTAAAAACTGATTGAGTGTTTCTTTCTTTTGTAAGTGACCAGCAACCATCCACCACTTTGTGTCGGACGGTTCAAGCTTCCATGGCGTGCTTTCATTTCTCATCATGCACACTTCGTCGATCACCATCCCTTACCTAAACGTGGTCTAACTGTGTCTCAGGGGAAAGAAAAATGTGTGAAAAACCAAAGCGTGACCTAAGCGAACCCAATGGATAGGTACCAATGGTCCCAACATTGTGGTAACCAAAGAGTCTACACTTGGCTTTCAGACATTCCAAGCAGCTGATCAGCTTTGTGAGTGATCAAGAGGGTAGGTAAAGCTCCAGCAACTCAAAGGTCGTCAATAAATCATCAAGGCGAAGAGAATAAAGATAACAGAACTCTACAAATACTGGCAACAGCCCCCTCACTCTGCTGGCAGAGGCTCAAAAATGTGCATCTTTGATTGGTGATACAGTCAGGTTAAAAAACCCACACACTTTTACCAGCTGGGGCTTTCCCTTTAGCCTGCTCTTAGATCCAGCTTCAATGTGACGGGAAGTAGATTTTAGGACAATCCCTGAACTTTCTAAAGAACCAAAATGGCTCAGCGTTCAAAGCATAAATAAAGACATGGAGTGTTTCAGGTTGTCAGGAGAAATAATCCACATCAGTGAAGCACATTTCATCTCTGCATCTCTTCTGGAACAATTTTTACCTCCAGCAGGAAGATCCATTTTACAGGCTAACTGTTTGGCCCCACCGGGTACAATCACTCTGCGGTCTGTTCGTTCTCCCCCAGCCGCGGTTAATTACGACCACTTTAGTCAATAGTTAGAACCCAAGTCATAAAACAGAGCTCCAATATGCCCCTTTAAAGATCTACTTAGGAATAGCTCAGCTTGCACAGAAAAGACTGATAAAGCAAGAACTTGAACTGAAAATAATGAAAAGATCAAGTAAAACCTCTTCAACGTTAAATTCCTTTACTGCATGTTTGATTGTTGGCGAGATTTCCTTTACTGCGAAAGTTAGCAAATCCTCTTAGAAAAAGAAAAATAATATTCTTTATGTTTGCATCATTATAATCTAGCAAAATCTCATAATGTCAAGTACTTTGTGTCACGCTGCACTGTGACGGAGGCCTTGCTGCTCTTTTTTTCTTTGACAAGTGTTTGAAAGTCATCGATTTTTGGCTTTTTTGTCATCTTTAACATTTCTATTTGACATGTGAACACACATGGCACGCATAACGGACAACAGGATCCTTCTGTGTTGGACGTGTTGACAGATCACGTTAATGTGGATGTTTTAAATCTTTAGTTTTCACAATTTACTGCTGTATTTTTCTTTTCTTTTTTCCTTTACATAATAAGATCAATGTAAGACTGTTTTGTTTTTTGTGCTTGTAAATAAAAGTAATCTTTCTTTATCAATTTAGTTTTTCTATTTTAAGCACTTCTTTCTCAGCTAAATATATTTTTATGAAAAAATATATCAGTAAATTAGCAGTTAATTGGCAGTAAAGTCAATTAGTATAAAAATAAGGATTACACACCTCTGTCGGACTACAATAAAAGCTCATCACACTGTTGTTGTTCACAGCTGTGGAAAATGTTATTGTCCAGCTGATCTTCAAGGTACAGTAGAAGCTTTGCTTGACTAGCTGCATATTTTCTGGCCCACTGGGTAATGACTGATGTCCACCCACTCCCGCCTGACTTGACCACATCCAGGCAGCT
Source organism: Oryzias curvinotus (assembly GCA_023969325.1). Lineage (NCBI taxonomy): Eukaryota > Metazoa > Chordata > Actinopteri > Beloniformes > Adrianichthyidae > Oryzias > Oryzias curvinotus. Next base: position 28,127,662 of record CM043708.1, on the reverse strand, counting down.
GCCTCAGCCCAGGCCAAATGGGTCTAATTCTAGGTGACACATTTAGTGCATGATTTAGCTGGAAGTCCTACAGCTGTGTCCCCAACACTCAAGACGAGATCGTTGGGGCGTCTCATGAGCATAATTAACCCTTTCATTTATGGGAATAACCGAAGACATCAGGAATAATTGTGGTAGTCCAGATTAAAGCAGATGTGACGGCAGACTTGTCTGATTTTGCCCTGCACGTTTCTTAGGTGCCAGAGATGTCATCACTCGGCAGTCTGGAGACTTGAAACAGGCAGAATCCGCAAGAAATTGTGTTACAAAGGGAAGAGACAGACAAAGTCACAGGCAATTCACAGAACCCTGTTCTTCAAGGCAGTTTGACTTTAAAAGTTAATCTAGAAGACAACTGGCTGTTCATCTGAGCAACTCCTTTAGTTCTAACTTCTGATGGAGAGTTAAGCTTATTTATATGCAGTCTTCTTTAGAGGTGTGATTAAAAAAAACAGGTTAATATACTAGATATTGTAAGCTAATGCCAATATCAACAATCTTACCGGAATAGTCAGCAAACGTCTGTTACTTGGAGAAGGTCTCGGTGTTGATCAGAGGTTTGTGTCACTGAGGTCTACATTGACTCCTCTTTCAAACATTTTGTCTTCTCTGTTCAGAAGGTGAACTTTAGTGTCTTCAAACTGTTCTTTAGGTTAGTGGAGAGTCCTAATCTGGCTCCTGGTCCTCCTGTGTTCTGCCATCCACATGCTTAGGGATTGTTTAGTTGCCCCAATGTACTGATCAGAGTACTTAACTGTACAATATGGTTTATATATGAACCAAATTTCTCGACTTCTTTCCTTGTGTTTTGTCGTCAAGGTGGATCCGTTTTTTTATTATTATTATTTTTTTATCTATTTATTTATTCTGAGGGTAATTCTGGGTTTTCAACTACTTAAGGCATGTTGTGTATTAAATTTCCTTTCCGAGTTTCTCTGACTCTTTTGACATTCATAAATGCCTTTATGTTCCAGAAGTTTCATTAAAGGACAGAATCGTGTGAAAGCAAGACCTGGAGACTGAGAATGTAAAAGTAAATAAAACACAAACCCATCATTGAGACTGGTTTACTTTACAATATTTAAGAACTGAGTTAAAACAATAACCCGCCCACACCTAACTATGTATCTGCATTATAGCATAAAGCTGCTTTTCTTCAAAACAGAATGAGCTAATTTATGTTGATTGAATACTTCTGTGGAGTTTTGCATATCAGTACAGGCTTGATTTTCTCTGCTTTTACAGTATACTAGAATTATATTAATTGTGTAAAACTTGAAATTTTAATACTGAAACTTAAGCTTTGGTTAAAGGTTAATGTTTCAATCTGATCAACCTTTATATATATTTTCAAAGCGTCTTTTACTTTAATTATGTCTTTTTTAGCAGAAATTTTAAGAACCTGAGTCGTTTTCTAGTATGTTCTGCAGAGCAGAGAGGGTTCATTACTTATAATTTACTTTTAAGCTGTGGGCAAGACTGTTGGTGTGGACTCAGCCCCCCCCTACTCCCTGTCATCCGTCTGTTTGGAACTCTCTCCCGCTAACTTACAAACCATACCTAACATTACCGGTGCAACAAAAATCGCGTGCAGCCTTGGAGCAATCTAGTTGTTCTGTTTTAAGCCAGATGTCAGCTCAGATGAGGAAAACAAAGACGTACATTTATCTAGTGCAGCGAAGCAGGGAACTTGTGGCTTGCCATTCTAGCTTATAGGTTTTAAACTGGAATACAACAAACTAGAATCCCCTTGAACCGTTGAAGGAAATGAGTAGAAAACAACATCTATATCAGTGACTCCAAAAGGTATGCTAGACTAAGAAATGGTAAAAAATAAACCCATCATTAAATATCAAGCCAAGCAATTTCTCTTCCTTTGTTTGCAGATGATGTTGTTTTGTTAACTACATTGAGCCAGGACCTCCAGTTTGCATTGGGCTGTTTGCAGCAGATTCTAAAGCGACTGAAACGATGATCTGCACAGCTAAGTCTGAGGCCATGGTTCCTGACCAGAGACAGGTAGTTTGTCTTCTCTGAGGTTGGTGGAGGGCTATAGCTCTATGGAGGAGAAGTTTAAATACCCTGGGATTTTGCAAGATCTGCCATCATGGTTCTCCATTCAGATGCAATCGCATCTTTTCAAGGCAAGTGTCTCCAAGAAGTTTCTATTCTGACTGGAAATTCTGGCCATAACAACAAGAAGCAAGAAAAATGTTTTTCACATTTCTTCTGCCTGTTGATGAGTAATTATGCTAATGAAGGACACATTAGAGATTCATTACGTTAAGCAGTGTCAGAGATATTTCTGAACTGGAGGACACAGCTGAGAAGTAGCCCTTCAACATATGTTTGTGTTTTGTATGACATGGGAGAATTCAATATGGTGAGTGGGAGTTTGCATGTGTTTGCTGAAGCTGCTAGAATTTAATAAGACAGATGGGACTTTTGAGTATCAGCGCTATATTGTAAAAACAAAAAAATAAGACGTATGTTGCTTCCTCTTGTCAAAAACACACTTAGTATGTTCTGCACAGCTCCATGTTTAAATTCTTTCTTACACTTCCTTTGCTTGTGTTTCCTTTTCCTCTTTCTGCCTTCAGTTACAGTCGCTTTTGAAAATAAAGCCACTTTCACATCCAGAAAATGAACCTCAACAGAGGTGTATTGCAGATTTAAAGAGAGAGGCAAGGCGTGAACCTTCAGCGTGAGGCTTTTACTGCAGGGATTACATTGTTCAGCTTGACAGTAAAAGCGAGTCATAGAGCAGACAGTCAGAGCCTCAGTGGAGAAAGCAAAGAACAAAAATGATCCACCTGTTCATACGCTCTCAGCAGGCAGGCGAAGTCAGAGCTGTGCAGTTGGGGTAGTTATTCCTATCGGTGGTCTACCGGTGATGACTCACCTGAGGAACCTAAAGGCGTAACACATTATGAGAAAAGCTTTAGTACCAGATGTAGCTGTCATGTTGTAAAGTTTCCTGCAGCATCAACAGATGGATGTGAGTTCAAGGGAAATATGTACATAAAAAGAAGTTTTCTACAGTCAAGTTAGAAAATGGAAATATGTGTAAATGGAGGTCAACGAAGTCCTTTTACCACAAAGGTGTCCTCGCAGAGAATTTATGGATACATAACCCACTATTGGGTTAAAGCATTTTTTAACTAACCCCCATTTTAGCTTCTTATTGACATAACACCTAATCCAGGTAATCAGCAGCAGACAGGATAAGATTTCTGAAAGACCAGCAGTCTGCCAGAGTCAAACATCCCTGTGTTCTTTACATGGGTTCTGTTCGTATAATGTACTAACTAATTATTTAATAATCTTTATAATGTGAAATTCTTCTTATGTCAAATTCCCTCCCGACACAAGTATTTTTATCCATTGATATACTGAATCAGGAATTACTGTCCTGCGGCATATCAGCTTGTTTTTACATCTAACTTGTGCTGGAATAATTTTTCTATTGTTTTTTATATTTTTTATTTGTTAAGTTGAAGAATTAACAAACAATGCAACCCATACAACTGTATTCAGCCTCACTGAGCTTGTTAACAATTAAAGTTCTTCTAGAAAAACTGAAGACGTATAGCAGTCTGAAAGGATAAAGAAAGACCTGACTGCTTTCAAACTGCATGAAAAAAACATTTATGGCCTACATCTGAAAGCACGTAAAAGAGGTCCAAGCAGAACCCGATATTTTTCCATAGCCTTTGTTGAAAATTGTTGGATTGTTAAACCTTTAATCCAGTTGTTGCATTACGGTCAGCAGAGGTGTTTTGATTTCCTCTAGCTATAGCTACCGCTCATCTCCCAGCACAGAAGATAGCCATTTTGTTATTTCTTCTTCTCTGAACAAGAGGAAAAAGTAAAAACTCTATTGTCTGTTCAAGGCTAAATTGTTGTCCCACATTGAGCCACAAAAAGGTCCACCACATCGCGCTGCTCAGCCTCTCTGACGCACGCCAGAACTCCGCAGGCTCATGGTAGCTCTTCAGAAGACAGAACAGAATTGTACTGGAAGCCTGAGATGTAAAAATGAAGAGAATTCATGAAGGCAGAGTCCCTGTGCAGCACATATGTTGGTTCCCACTTCAGCAGATTCACAATTCAACAGTCTCACAAATTGTCAGGAATAAATTCCTACAGGCAGTTCTTGGTGAAACACATAGCATAATGCAGCTCACTCCAAAATGCGTGCACTGCTTAGACACCCCCCACCCAAGGTCGGCTGATGTTATGGTCTTCTGTTTTCCTGTTGTGGGTTTTTTTTTTTTTTTCACGGAAGAGGTTTGAAGGCTGAGAGCTGCTCCGTTCTATGAAAGTCTTGTCTCAACTTTGTATTTTTGTTTATCATCAGAACAGGTGAGCTCACATTTTAACACAAAACCAAACTTTCAATGTCAGATAGTTTTTTATTTATTTATTTATTTATTTATTGCAAACTCAAAGAAAGAGGCAGGACCTTCCATCATGTGAAAATGTCAGGGTTGGTTGTCAGTTTTTCAAATACAAAACTTTCTTAAAGATTTACAGCTTTTTTTTTCTTTTCAAGAAGCAGAGGTTTCTGAATTTTCCTCCAGATCTTTTCTAAGTCTGTTTTTTCTTTTTCTTAAAAAAAAATACTGTTACACATGCCTTTATCACACCTAATGTGATACAGATTTTTCAAAGCCTATTTAAAGAGAAATTATGTAAAATAATCAGAAGAAGTCTAAAGGACTAGTTTCATCGTTCATTTCCTTTCACCAAAGATTGGAAAATTAGCTTGAAGAGAAGAGCAGAGGAACAGTGACTGCACCAGAAAATCTAGTTACGTTGGTAGATAGTACACCACAAACTGTTCTACAGTACCTCCAAAACTGAAAGAGGAAAAGGTAAAAATGTTTATTATGGTTTCATTGAAAAGAGGTTGCATGTATCTTGTTGAAACAGCAGCAGTTTCTGCCCCGGTAATCAAAAGTGGAACAGAAAACAGGACAAAACTAACTGTAGCGTCTGTTGACACCTGAGCTTTCGCAAAGCTCTTCTTTGTTGAAAAGCACAGCTGTGGGCTTGTGAGTCAGTGAAATAAACCTGCACCCTGGTTAAAAAAACAACACATGCATGCATTTTCATGTATTCAAACGTATGGGTGTGCACAATTGTGTATACATCAATGTGCAGGGCAGCTACAAGGCAGAACAAGTGTTATGAATATGTATTATTACCTTTTAGCACATGTCATCTTTAGGTCTTTGCCTGCAATGACTCTAGAAAAAGGAGGTCAACTCACTTCACATTTGCTTTTTAAATGCTGCAATAACAGAGTTAGCAGCAAATGCCCATATCACAAATATCAAATACAGTATGGGTAGTTCTTTATAGTCGGTTACAGACATACGGGAATCATAAAAAGTAAAAAATATGCTGTTTTTTGAGGAATTCTTGCCACTGTATTACACAGCATACAACGCTCCGGAGCAGTGAGGAAAAAAGCGTGAGCAGGAAAAGTAGGACATACAAATAAAGAAAATACACAACATCTAAGAACAGTGAATCTGTGCTGCTCCACTTTATGTGGAAGAAGCAGCAGAGACCTGAAAAAAAGCTAAAAACTTTAATCACTGTGGTCTTTTTGGTTGTGTGAGTGTAAATAAACATTTATACAAGAAAACCTTTGGACACATTGAAGACGGATGCTTGAACAACAATGCTAAACTTAAAAAAATGTCTCACTGTTTGGATTTGGAATTGGTTTATTTGAAGCCATCAAAATAAAAACTTACTAAAGAATACAGAAGAAAGACATATATATCAGACTTTAAAATGATTAGAAAATTAAAACATAAAAGTAAAAGAAATACACTTTATATACTAAACACAAGTAAACAAAAAATACAACTTTTGTTTCTTTTAGATCACTTTATTTATTTATGTTATACTTAAACAATACATGAAACAGGGGCCCCTTATGACTGGAGGTCATAAACATCTCATGTGCTGCTTACTGAGACCATTATTTTATGTAATTTAATATCAGTACTTCTGAATGCAGGGTTGCATGTGCATTGCAGACACTCAGCCCCACATTGCTCCTGGTTAGTCTTTCCATGCCAGCTTTTCCATTAGCAGTATTTCTGATAAAATGGGAGTGTGGTTTGTAAGGCGCTTTGGTCCTTGAAGAAGGTGGAAGGAGGTTTTTTTATAAGTAGACGCCATTTACCAGTGAGCAGTAGTACACCATTTAGCTATCCTGGATCTGCAGCTCATGACCAAAAAGAAAATAACAGATTTGGAATCTTAAATTACTTTGGGAATAGAATGTATTTCAGTTTTCGCTGCTCAACACAAAATCCCAGATCCAGATCCCTTTCAAATTTGTTTATCTCTCCATCTTTACTATCATCCATTTCCACACAAGACCTCAGTTATAGATGTTGATAAATAGGTGTAGAGCTTTCTTTATGCTTTTTGACCAGAGTGCTTTTACAGCATGCAACACTCACCTCTTTTGTGGAGCACTATACTTCGCCTACAAAGCAGCTCTTCACTCTGCTGCAGTTGAGGTATAGTCAAGATCCAACATCAGTCTATGCATTTAAAAATATATATATTTTCCCAGCTCATTTTGTGCTGGCAAGCTTCAAAATTTACGTTTTTTTATTGTAAATGGTTAAATAAAGGTTAAATACAAAAATAAAATAAAAAAGCTATAGCACACTTCAAAGATGAGGAGAATAAAGTGACACAGGAGTGAAGAAAACAACCCTTAGTGTTCCTTCTTTACACAAATTAAAACATTTATTCTCTTTCATCACAAGAAACTATGCAGACTTTTGAAACGTGAACACAGCTTAAGGTAATTTTGAGTTATGTACATGTCAGTAATTACCCATAGCTCGGATATTAAATAATGTATATCAGTGGTCCCCAACCACCGGGCCGCGGATCGGTACCGGGCCGCGGGACACTTGGCACCGGGCTGCGGAGCGGTACCGAGCCGCGGGAAATTTTGGCACCGGGACGCACAAAGAAAAAATAATTTCCATTTTATTGTTTTTTTTTTTCCGACAAAAACGTTTTATTTTGAAAAGTGACCGGATTCTCTCTGTTACATCTGTCACACTTAACACACGTCAAAGTCGCGACACCAAACATCAGGTGATACACCCCGCTAAAATTAAACCCAAACAACCAAAATGAGCAAAAAACAAACTTCTTTAGAAAGTTGCTTTGACAAGGGGAAAATTATTATTATTATTGTTATTATTATTATTACTAAAGAGAAAATACCACCCCCGGTCCGCGGTAAGCGTGTCTTGTGTTGTACCGGTCCACGGTGACAAAAAGGTTGGGGACCACTGATGTATATTAGAGCATTATTTGCACAAACAAAAACATCCCCACATAAACCTGCGTCTTAAAAAAATGTTTTTCTTTTTTCCACTTAAGCCCAGTAAAGAATCCTCACGATGGAAAGAGACAAGTAAACAAAAGACAGGCAGAGAAAAAGGAGCATTTACTTGTATCTTGTTGACAGCAGGGGTGGGGGAGTAAACACAGTAGGCCTCTGCTACCTGCTACTGCCTCTAATAAATACCATTGTTTGTCTCCTTTTAATACAATTAACAGATGTTTTGATCTTGGTGTTTTTGCTTTCATCTGCTGTCAGTAATGAGACACGAACTCCTGATACACTCCATCTCCAAACTCCAGAGACCAGCTATCTGACAGAGATGAAGAGAAAACATCACAGTAGCCACACATGGGTGGTGGGTGGGGTGATGGGACTGACAGGAAGGGAAGGAAAAATAAATAGATAAGAAAGAGATGATAGGGCACCTCAACAGGGGATAAAGCTTCAGTTCTATATAAAACAAGACAGCTCTGGCGTCTCTCTTTTACCGTCTGCTGCAGCGGATGATGTTTTCATTAACGTATGAAGCCATGGCGGGCTGCCCGTGTCAGTGCTGCATTTTTAATATGTACGGGAGTGAGCCATGTGAACATCGGTGCGGTTATGTTTGCGGTGTCAGGCTGCATGTTGGAGCAAAGCGTTTTTGTAAAACAAAAACAGGATGATTTCTGTTTTTGCTCACACATCAGCAGGCTTTCACCCTTTCTCTCTCCGTGGTCCTGCAAGCATGTCACCAGGCTGCGCAACGTCACCACGTTGGATTGCAATCTGCATTATATTCCTTCACAGTTTGTGACAAAACATTATGCGAAACACAATAGTGCTATGTACTTGTACATTTAAAAAAAAATCATGCATTGGGATTTCTTGTATTCCTCGTTACGTTACAGCATGACTTTTTTTTTTATAGAGCACTACAGACCTCTCATTTTTTAAAGTGGGACAACTGCACTTTTTAAGAGACCCACTCCAATGAAAATGGTGTTTTTGGTGTTTTTAACATGCTCTTGTAGTTTTTTGTTTCTTGTTTTCCTCATGTTGAAGGACATATGTACACAAAATTAATATTAAAATTTCTAGTATTTTTATATTCAAATTATTGTGAATCAAGGCAAAACAGAGATGTCTGTGTTGTTTTTTAGTAGACGATGATAAAAAAACTGATTGAACTGAAGGCTTTGGCAGAACTATTCCAATAAAATTTAGTAAAAGTTCAATTTATCCTTGAAAGTTCTATTCAGTACCCTTTTACCACTCATACAACCAAAACAAAGGTGGGATTTTTTTCAATAAATAAATCATTGAAATCTTAATTTAAGAACTAACAAAGGCTTTTTAACTGAGAAAATTAATGTTAAATAATTCAAAATATATTTGAAACTACCTTAAGGGAAAATCTAATTATGGATTTGATGACGCAACATTAATTTTTTTATGCATAACTGATTCAATATCAATTAATAAACTTCACTAACCTAGCCCTCAGGACTAGGGAGACATGCGTTTTACATTCAGCTGCATATTTTCCCTTTTCCTGACATTTTCTTCAACTATTCAGTTAAAAAAAGAAATAAATAGAAGTGTTTGTTTGCAGTTGTTAAAAGGTAGTTGGATGAGTATTTTTTTAAACTAGAAAACATGTAGTTCACTAGTTCAATGCAGATGTCTACTAATGGGTCAAAAGTCACCTCACTAGTAAACATGTAATGCTGAAAATGGGGCAGCTCAGTGCATAATTTTACAGTGACATGTTATCTAGAATCCATTATTTTTATTTTTTTTGGCTTAACAAGTTCACATGTAAAGCTTGAAATGCTTGAACGAGCTAACTAGAAAACATTTTTTTTAAATAACTAGTAAACTCGTAGGATTTTGGGGTCTCACTTGTCAGGAAACGTTTCTCCTCACTCGTTTACTGAGGCTTTTTAGCTCTTGCTAGTGGACTAGTGGCGATTGTTAGCCCTAAAAATCGCTTGCTACTAGATAGCTGAGTTCTAAAACGTCCTGTTCAAATGTGGACGTTTTAATCCAACTTTATTTATATAGCCCAAGATGTCATAGTTCGTAGGTGAGGCAGACCCAGTAGCTGAAACCCAGAATGATCACACAGGTAAGTGTTTTGGTAAGTTGTATTTAATATGAACGGAGAGAACAGGGGTTTTGGCAGGATGGCGATCCGGACAGGAGCGAGGCTCGTGACGTGGCTGGAGGTAGTAACGCGGCTGATGGGATCCAGCGTCTTCCGGGACAGCAGGTGAGTAGTAGGCAACTTCCACACGGGTGACCTTCATGGTTGAGAATCCTGAGGCAGGGAAATATGATGTTAGGCTCGAGGCAAGACAAAAACAAGCGAAGCATAGACAGACTAGACCAGACGTAGTCACCATAAGGGGTAACGAACTGGCGCTGAATACTGGAGCTGGGTCTCCTTTTGAGGGTGATGAGGTGGATTGGTCCCAGCGGGTGGAGTCAGGAGCAGAGCAAGGGAGGGACTGACAGAGGCACCATGACACAAGATTTACAACAATAGTCGTCTCAATGAGCTTCATACTAGCAATTGTGTAATTAACATGAATCATAAAGAACATAAAGTCATAGAATTCAATAGCTGATTGCTGAACTAAACTTAACAGGCTAAACTAGGCATTCCTGCCCTTAGACCCTCCTTCACGGTAAGGAAAAACTCGAGAAAAAAATAAAACAGATTCCGGATTTAGAACTCAGCTAGCTAGTGGCTGGCAGTTCACAAATTGAACTAGTTCAGTAGTGCATACATTTGGGACGACTTGTAAGCTAGTGACACTCTATGCAAATGAAGGGGGTGGGACAAGAGTCCTTATTGGTCAGGTCCAAAACCTGAGCTTGGGGGTCATAAAGGGGCAGTGATCTTGTAGAAAATTTGCATTTTCTTCTAGTTTAGTGGCCTTTTTAGATGGTCACTAGTTAACTAGAAGGCACAATGAATATCCACAAGTTTACTAGTTCCTATTTTTTGGCTGTCACTTGTTAACTAGTTTAACTTTTGGCATTGCTAGTTAGGCTTCAAACAGCTTGATAAAGAATATGGACAGGATGTCAAAAAGGTGCCCTTTGTGTTGTCTTTGTTTGCATTCGTTAGATGCTGAGTAATTCAGATGATCGAATAAAATAAAATACAATCTAGAAATGTTTTTTTAGGACTCTACATTGCAGTGATTTAAAGCTGGACCGTAAATGTTTGGGGTTGATGATGACTGTTTTTTTAGATTTTGGTTCTTGAGTCGATGTAATTGAGCCTTCTTATCTGTGTCTGTTTCCTTTCTTCTTTCTTTTTTAATACATTTGCAGCACCACAAAGCTGTTCTTTTTTTTTTTTTAAGAGGACACACATTTAGAGGTTGAAAGAGTGTGAGATCTCTCCTTGGTACCGTACAAAGAGCCTTTTCAAGGCACTTTAACACGTTTTTTTTAACAATACCAAAAGTTTATGTTAAAATTTCATTTTCTTTCTGTCTTGAATATAACACAGGTATTTATTAAGATAAACATTAGAATAATTCAAAATACATTTCACCAGTGTATCTTTCTTCTTTTAGTATATCTTACATATCCAACAAATGTATAGATTTCAAATGTGATGCTTGCGATTCAAAGCAGAACTTCACCAAGACAGGAGCCTGACTTGAGCTGATCCTAATCTAAGAAGCAGATTACATTTAAAGTTACAGATCTGTCTTCTCTTTGTTCTTGGAGATAAACAAATGATAAAAAGCTGCTTTGAGATTGTACTCCATGACAATCTCAAAGACGGTAAGTGTGTTTCACACCACAAGTAAAGATTTAAGAGCAGTAGATCCATGTTGTGAATCTTAAGTCCAAACACATGACAAGGGTGTCCTGATGCTCATTTCCCAGTTAGAAACACAGACACAGCAGGCTGAACTGTTGCCATAAAGCAGCTTGGCTCCATGTTTCATCCAGCTGCTTTATGGTTTTTAATATGACCATTACCTGAAGCCCTTAACCTGCATCAGCATGATTGTGTTAATTGGAGAAAATTGGCAAATGTGATAATTGCCTGCAAAAGCAGGTGTGTATTGTGTACTGTTGTGGTTATGTGCTACCTTTTGTAATGCACATGTCTCATATTTGCAATACTTGAAATGTTCCACAAAGCATCTTAACATGGAAAACAAGTTCATTACGAATGGATGGATTTCTAACCATTGTATGATCTCCAATTTATTTTTTCTAGACCAGAGATTATACTGAAGCACAAATCTGACATATAATGGCTGAATTTAAAATGAACAAAACATGAGCACTGATAAAACACAACTGTAGACAATAATATATTGTGTAGCTCAGTGTTTCTCAACCCCGAGTCTCAGGGCAGACAGTCCTGCATCTTTCAATACTATCCTATTTAAACACAGCTGGCTTTAATGACCGTTATTGTAATGCCTCTGTGGAGCTTGATGAGAGGCTGAATCAGGTGTGTTTGAACAGAGCAGTACTGAAAACATGCATGACAGTGCCTCAAAAAGCAACCCTAGCAGCCTTAGTGTTTTTAACCACGCTAAATTCACACAGTTGTGAATGTGACACACAACAACCAGAAAAACCACGATCATTTAATAGCAAAATTACACATCCTTGACATAGCTGATAGGATCTGACCAGCGAATTATGCAAGAGGATCCATGTATGCTCATACATACACACGTGTAATACACTGCATTCTGCCATGGACTGGGTAAGTACTCATTTGTGATTGGCTTTAGGGTGTCTATTAAAAAGTAATAATGGACACCTATAAAAGAAGAAGAATGTTCTATATTATTGCTCTAGCCTGAATCCCAATTGGTAACAGGAGCAACAGAAACTCAGAACATAAGTTTTATAAATTTGATTATGAATTAATAACAAATATTGCTTGTTAATGATGTTAATGATAGAGATTTCTTGCACTAAAAGCCATGTAGGAAACTACTCGCTGACTTGTTTCTTTGAATCAGACTTTTGCTTCATCATCTGGACAAAAATAAGACATAAGAGGTGACCTCTCCCTCTAAAATGATGCTTTGGGTCACTTAACATGATGCATGGCATGCATGCCAATTTCCTCCACTGGTTGGTCCTCATAAACCAACTGCAGCAGAGCAAGTAATGTTACTTTGACAACACGTCATTTAAAAAGGAGAAAATTACAAGATTAAAGTACTTAGGATTAATTAAATACTTATTGATCTTATAACTTAATGGTAGAAGTGGGATAGGGCCCTTTGAGGTGACCAATTATCAAAAGTTAATGGACTTTAATGGAAACAACCGTCCAATGCAAAGCAAAGGAGAGCTAAAAACCTTACAATGTTTTTCTTCTAATAATCAACTTTTATTTTAATGTTCTCTTTTAATGTGCAGAAAGAAAACACAGGGGAAACTAAGTCCAAAATCAAAAATAATTATGGTTGAAAGGTGTTAAAAACCAGTGTTTATTTTCCTTGTGGACCAATTTACACTTTTAGGTTGATTGTAGAAATTGCTGTTTGGTGAAAAATTAGTGACCACATGATGTGCTGCTCTCAGATTTAAAAAAAAAAAAAAAAGAGGCTTTCAAAATGCAGGAATTAAAAGCACAGTATGCACGACTTCCTGTAAAGTACCATTGTATATAGGGAAAACATGCCACTTAGGCTGTTGATACGCCAGTGACTTACTTTAGAAAATGTAGGTCATGTTTTAGTGGCACAAGGGAAATCTTAGTGAATATTTAACGTGAAACAAACGGATATAAACTATAATAAAACAAGCTTTATTTACTGTAACTCAGCAAGATTAGTAAATAAGTAGCATTTTCCTCCATTCACTCGCTGTGTGGTAAGCTTTGCTTTCTGTTTACTGATACTGTTCCTTTCACATAATGAAATTCAAGAATAATGGCTAATCGATCTCAGCTGGCCGTATTCAAAGGAAAAGGAAGGAATTCGTTTAGAGACTGATGACTTGGAGCACATTTAGGGCAGTTCTTCACATCTCAAATTTCACAGCCACACTTTCCTTCCTGACTGGATCCAGTATCAGAAGGTTCTGTGTTAGTTAAAAGCAGGTTGAGATGTCTAAGAGGGCCATTGATTAAAACTTGGATTCTAGATTGGAAAAGTATCTTCAGGTACCGTAAGTTTAAAGTATCACAGTGTGCTACTGCAGGAGCAAAACGAAACTCCTTATCGCATGGCTGTTTTCTCTGTTAACCTTGCACCATTTCATGATCCAAAGTCAAAGCCATTCACAATGCTAAAGGTACAAGATGTTTTTCTCCCAGAACTTAAGCCAGCATGGCATCATGATTGATGATGCATCAAGCCCAGACAGAAAGAGCTAATAAATCTGCCTAAACCCTCGTCCCGCATGTTTGCTGTGCATTAGAACTGGCAGCAACTATATTCTCTGCTACCAACATTTCTTACAGCTTTATTGAGTAAACAGTGGAGCAAAGATTCTGCTGGAGTTTATTCCACACTGTCTGTTTTGTGTTATTTCCATGACAGTTTCAATCAGACATAAACATTTGCCACCTGCATTCTCAGGCTGAAGAATGCAAGGCATTATAAGCGGTGGCTTGTGCACAGCGGCATGTTAACAGCTGAAACAAAATGAAGGTGACTGGTAATGGTTATTGTTTTGTCCCTCTTTGCCATTTAATCTCCTTTCAGGGAGCTTCATTAGATGCTGAAAGAGCAAACGGCTTGTAGATAAAACCTGATCTGTAAGCCAGGGACACTCGGGACAAGCCAATCTTCATTCACTTCCTGGCCAAAATTACATGAGCACCAGTCCAATTTTCTGTCACATGAATACCCTGCCACTGATCAGGTGGATTCTGTTCTGTTGTATAGTTGTGTTAACCTGGACACGTCTGTGCTGTGAGCTAAAATGCTAACCAGCTCACCATAGCTTTACAAAAAGGTTAATGTTTTAATAAAATATTCCAAAATATGCAAATTTCTATGATATATAGTGGAAAAACACTTTCCCCATCAATTATTTTAGTTTTTCAAAGACACACCAGGGAAAATGTTTTTGTTTTATGTTTTTAACATGCTCTTGTTGCACTTCTCTCATGATGGAGGTCATATATAACGAAATGTGAGATTAAAATTGTGTTTCTGAGCATTACTTTATTCAAATCGTGAACTTGAATAAGACGAAAAAAATGTAGTTTAAAAAAACAGTATCGTTATAGGCACAGGTGCTGCAATCGGCAGGCCACAAGCTCCCTGCTCCACTCCATTCTGACGCATCCAGCTGTGGACAAATAGATTTGTGTACCTCTTTGCTTTCCTTGTCTGAGCTGACATATGGATCAAAAATGAACGGCTGGATAGGTCCGATATTGCTCGCTATTTTGGTTGCACTTGTAAAGTTAGGTTGGAGTTGTGAAGGGCTGTAAGCTAGGGGGAAGAGTAAACAAAAGTCCCATGGGGAATGAGCACAGGCGTACTCCCCACCAGCATTCACGCCCACAACTCAGGTGAATTTCTGACAAATTCCGGCCACAAAAGAAAGGTTTTTGGATTTTGGTGAAAAATGCCATAATCATAATTAAAAGACCACATGCAGAAATGCATGAAAGTAGAAATGTTCCCTCTTTTTCTTTTTTTAACCCAAGGTATTTGTATTGAGTTTTACATTATACAAACACAATCATAGAATTCTGAAAGACAAATTACTAAAAGAAGTGTTTATAATAAAGCTAAGGAAAAGAAACCACATTATATATATATAAGCAATGTTCCCTCTTGATTGTGTGTGAAGCCATGCGCTGAACAGGCAACAGTTTGTGTGCTAAAATCAAACTTTTGTTTAAAAATGCACAACCAAATAATGCAAGGGTGCATGGTGGCTGTACTTAAGCGTTTCCGTCTCCATGAAATGAACACAAAACATTAGCAGTTGGAGGCCAGGAATGTTTGTCCCAAAGTAAAATTGAAATTAAGTAAAAACCTTTAAAGGGGTACATCACTGTGGAAATTGTGTACAATTTGAAAGTGCTTAAATGTTTGGTATCTGAGAAAACTGTTTTAGAAACTACTTTTCTAGATTCTTGAGACCATCCATTCAGAAATTCATGGTGAGAACCAGAGGACTCAAAGCTGAAGGCAGTTGCTTTCACAAAGTCCATTCATTTTTGATAATGGTCATCTTCAAGGGCATAATCCCATTTATGCCACAGAGACATTTGAAGGACAGAGATCATTTCTACTGTCTTGCTGTTGTGATAACTGTGGAATAATATGTCAAACTATATGCTTTAAGCTTCTGTTGCCCAGTTACCAAGCAGCGTTTAGGCCAGTGTAATAACATAACATTCAGGCTGTTTGACTGGAAATTCTAGGTGTCCATTATAGCTTTTCAATTGATATCCTGCAGCCAATCAGAATCAGGTTTTCACCCAGTCCATGGTGTGATAAGAAATTGAATACACTTATGTGCAATGACTACTTTTCTGACCTACGCAGTTTAAAATAAGAACTCAGTAGAATTGCTTTCAAACTTCTTAAACTAAGTAGTTTCTGATTGCTCTGTGGGTGGGCGTGTGTGTGTGTGTGTGCATGTGTGTGTGTGTGTGTGGGTGCATGTGTGCGTGTGTGTGTGTGGGTGCATGTGTGTGTTTGTGGGTGCATATGTGGGTGTGTGTGCATTGTCTTGCATTATCTCCTGGTAAAATCACAAATTTGTCAAATCAGACATTGCTCTGTTTGGTCCAAAGTGGTGAACTAATCAATAGTGACTGTCCATCAATGAAGCCTTGGTGGTAACAGCGATGCTCCATAGATAGGAAGCTATAAACTAATATATTGTTGCACTGCCAAGAAGTTGCGTGCCAAAACCTGAATGGGAAGCTCAGTTGGGCAGTTTAAATCCAATACATTCTCGTTTCAAAGCCAAGAATGACACTGAATGTAAATGAAACTTGTCAATTGTCCCCATTCCTGGTCTAAATCATGCTGTAATAAGAAGGTGGTAGACAGTACTTTGGTTGGATTTTTTTTTTTGTTCATGTAAAACACTGAGGGCGTGTGGAAGCATTCAGCTGTTATTAGGAAGGACGCTGAGGAGGAGGAGTAGAGGGAGGAGGAAGAGTTAGAGAGGCAGAAGTCGCTGCGGTTCCAGCTCCGGGGATGGCGTGAGCATATCAGGCCTAGCAGATTGTGTGGTCTGAGTGGCTATTAAAAGTGACAGGATAGAGGCCTTGGAGTTGGTGAGCTGCCTGATTACACCTCCCCTCCCAAGTCCCCCTATTGACTGTGGTTACGATGTAGCTTTCCATTTCCTGCCGAAATAAATTAAAAGTCAGAAGTAATTTGCCTGATGGGGAGGGGATGGAGGTGGGTGGGAGGTTGGTGCATTTCTTCCCTTCTTTCTTGTGTGTGTAAGTCTCAAAGTTTCAGAATAAGTATCCTAGCCCAGCCTGGAAATCAATTGAACCCTTGGCTCTTTGATAAGGAAAGGGCTTATTTTCAGCCTGTGACAGTTTTGTGGCAGGGAGGCAAAAAAGGTAGGGATTTGATTAAAGGGGAGATAGTGAGAGATTGAGGTCTTGTTCTTGCCATAGGAAAGATCAAGGCATGCAATCATGTCGACTACATTGCCGGCTCTGCCGCCATGCCGCTGCTCCCTCATTCTCCGTCTCTCTGGTGTCTTTTAGACACTCACATCGCCTGTCGCACACATCCCTGGCTCCACACATTCATTCTGACATTTCCACATGAGCACTTTGTAGTGACATTTGATAAGTACGGACTGATGCGCTCTGTCCGACTTCCCAGCTGAGCACACTGAAATCCCTGTTTGCTATTCCTTCCTTGGCGCTTCCCTCACCTGTCAGCCAAGCGGCCATATGCTGCCCACACAACACCGTCTTCCTGCTGCTCACAACCCTTTAAAGTCAGCTAAACTTATTTGGGATTCTTGCAGGTTTTGACTAAACACCTTAAGTGTGCTAAAATAAAAAGCAAGGTGTGAACACTCCTCAAGTTCAGCTGCAGAAGTGAGAAGCTTTCAACACTTTGTTTCATGACAGTGACGGCTGTATGTAGGTAGACTACTGCCATCGGGATAAATATTGTATGATGTCTCTCTGAAAAAGCTGTGATAAACAATATTGTGAGGCGAGTGCTGTGAAAGTGTATCAAAGCAAAAGTCTGAAGTGTCGCAGAGCATTTGGACTGAAGTGGGTGGAATTATTCCACAAATAAGACACTTAATCCTAAACCAGGTCTCTTTGAGGGTGTAGTGCTGCTGCGTTCCCCATGACTTATTTCCTTTGACTGCTCACAAGGAGGCTCTCATCCTAAGTGCACCACAACTGTGCATGCTTACTATTATTTGACAATTTGTATTTTTTATAATAGAGGCTTTTAAGCCTCAGATGAAATTTGGAATGGTAAAAAATTACTCTGCATTTGTGTTTCCATGCATGTCAGTTACCAGGCTATTTTTTTTCTTACTTTTCCTGAGGAGTCAGTGATTTGTATCCTCAAATTCAAATACACTATCTAAGTAGACAGCAAAATCCCCCCTTGTCATCTGCCATAAAATGCAGTCGACACAATCACAGGTAAAAAGATTCTTCATAAATAATTCTGTAGCTGCACAAATTTGAGAAACAAAAGTGCTCTGTGAATACTGACCAAACTGAACTCAAAGACTGATTGAGGATTGTTATAAAGTACATGAAATCTGCTGACCTATGCACAGTGGTGCTGCTAAACTTAATTCTGTTCTGTAAGTGAGGAGCGAGCAGAAGCAACAATCCTTTGCTTCACCACCAGCCTGTTCAGAGTTTAGCCACAGTAAGGTCTCCCTTGAAAGAGATTTTATATTAATGGGATTTCCTGGTAAAATAAAAGGTTAAATTTGACCTCTGTCCATCTTTTTTTTTTCAAACACAAATAAAAAATCTACAGTGGTTTGAAAAAAAAAAAGAATAATAAACAATACAGTGTGCTTGAAAAGGAGTGGGTTGAAGAGAAATCTTGTCTGATCCCACCCCTTTTTACAAAACCTGATGATGTGCGTATTTCTATTTACAGATATGTACAATGCGCGTGTTTCTGTACAAAACATCCATGGTACAGTTCTGCATGGCAACTGTGCAAAAGTGACATTTTATGTTTTATTAGTCATTTCTGGCCTTATAGAGTTCTATAAGTGACTGTATTGGTTATTTTGGATATATGTGGACTTTTGCTTTGTTTTAAACCTTCATCCAATCCATTCCATAAATCCACACCACAATTTAATAAACACATTTTCTTTTTTGAAGTGCGAATGCACTGCTTTTTGAAATTTTGTTGTTTTCTTTGATCGTAACCCCCCGTCTCTGTCTTTGAACATTTGCTGTAAGTTTATTGGTAGCAAGTAAGTACCTTGATGTCAAAGCTGACACTGAAGGGAAATAGATATTATATTTTGAATCCACATTTGGCAAAAAACAAAGCCAAACTAATAATTATAAAAATATACAAATTAACAGATGATTATTCAAGAATAAAATTCATATTTTGAGTCCTGTAGGGCTCAGGCATTAATTTGACTGTCTTGTGTTACAAGCCACCTAGTGGTAAGTTAGTGAAGTGCCCCACCTCTAGTTAACCCTTGTGCTATCCTATGGGGTCAAGATGAACATTGATGTGTTCTCCCTACCATGACAAAGGTGGATAAAGGTGGAGAGGATTTCATGTAATCCATGGACACCAGAGAAGATCACAAATCATTGAAGAAAAAAGTTCAGTGCACTGTCTTGTGGGTCTAGATGACCCAACTCCCAATGTTAAAGTGCCTAGGATAGCACAAGGGCTTCAGTTCTGATGTTTATTTCATAATCTCAACATAACCAAGAGAGCAGTAGAGTGTGTTTTCTTGCTGCAACTGTGCAATACATAATAAAAAAAAGACATTTTTGAAATAATGTATTTCTTGAAACAGTGCACTTAAATCATTACATTATCTGTATTTGTTGTAAATGGAATGTCATTTTTCAGAGGTCCAATAACAGTAAGACACCTGTTCATCTCACGTTTGCAGCTGAGGTCTGGCCCATCGAAGAATTACCTGAGGCCACTGAGCAGCTTTGGTGGACCAATTAGGATCAGGGACACCCTAATGAGGCAACCAGAGAGGGGCATGTTATTCCCAACTGGGTTATCACTGGCTATTGCCTAATTGTCTAGCAGTTTGCAATAAATCCACTTTCTCTACCCTCTTGTCCCATGGTCAACCTCTTTTAAAGGCTACTTTTTGGACTTTTTTATGTTAATAAAATGCGGCATGTCTGCACATGCTCAGTTTGACTTCTTTTCACTATGATAACCTTTTTCTTTTGAATCAAACAGACACACATCATTGTTTTTACTATGAAGACAACTTGAAGCTACCTGTGCTGGATGTCCAGAGAGAGCGTCCACCTCCTCCCTGCTGTGCGACTCCAAACCCAAACAAGCCTGAGTACCAGAGAGGATTCACCAGCGCAGCGAGTGTGGGCGCAGGGGAGGAAGGGCCCGGCGCAGAGACAGCGGTCCAGGCGTGCCGGTTCCCTCTCGCTCTCTGCGGGCCACAAATGACACTCGCATCAGATGCGGCGTGATCAAAAAGCAGATGACTCAGTGTCGAGCCGTGTTTAGACGCTTGGCTTTACAACTTCAAATGGCAGACGGCCACTGTGCACACCAGCCTCCAACGCACTCCCACATCCGTTTCAGAAAGCCATCCACTGATGAACAAACAGACACACACGCAGCTCGCTGTGGCGAGTCCCGCTGAGAGACCGAAATAAAAGAAACTCTTGAAGCGCTTTCCAGCCAAGGTGACTACATCAATACATACAGGGGGGACAGGGAGACTGTGAATGTGGTGGTCAGAAGTTGAAGAAGCCATTGCATTTAGGCACTTTCACTTTTGTTAATAATTGATGTTTTATTTTCCAGCTTTGGGCTTTCCCAGAAGAATTCTTACTGCTTCTATACTGAGGGAAATCCTTTTCTTTGGTATTATGTATTTATTTTTTGTAAGGAACTGTCAAGGAGACTTTTATCTGGCTTGAGTTCTGATTTTAGTAAACTGAGAATTAAAAAATAAATAAAAAAAGATGACAAACAGCCCGATGCATGCATTTTTTTTCCAACTAGTGTGAAATATTTCATTCAATCAAGCTAAATATTAGTGCAAAGGTGAGCTAACACCTGTGCTCAGGTGAGTGTTCATGTTCTTCTAAAATGGATGTTGGAATGTGAAAAGAAGGATGGAGATCGCCCAGCCATCCCCACACCAAGACCCCCGCCACAGCAGCCGCGGCAGCCAGAACCCCCCAACGCCACACGGCAGCAGGCAGAGAACAACCGCCCCCTGGGGTGATCACATCTGCCACCCAGGCCAGGCCAGCAGGACCGCCACGAGGCCCCCAGAGCCAGAGAGCAGGTAGGCACGGGGGGACAGAGAGCATGCATATATCTTAATGCCGCCATAGTCACCAGGCATCAGCCAAACCTTTTCAGCAGCAGCCATTAACACTGTGAACAAAGCTTACCACAACAGCATCCTTAATGCTAAAATCTAGAGAAATGTAAAGCCAGATCTTTCCTTGTCTTAAAGGTAAATACAGGTTGAGAAATAAAAGTGTTGCATCATGGTTGCAAATGTCTTTTAGCCATGAGGAAAGTAAATAGCCCAACATGGAGCCCGTGACCTGACATGGGTACAAAAAAAATACTAATTTGTTTCCATGAAATAATTGTGACCTTTTACAAACCCAGTGTTCCCAACCGGAAATAAACTCAAATGCTTCTGTTTACATCTTTATTGTAAAGCAGATAACTGCTTTAAAGCAATAATAAACTATATTTTGCATCATTGATGTTTCCATTGACTATAGCGAGGTGATCGCTACCCCTGAAGGCTGGCTGGACGACAGACAGAGAGCCGCTGCAGTATGGAGAAGCTGCCAGCTGGGGCCTCCTAAATCTTATGATATTTGTCTTACTTTTATCGAGACAATAAATGCATCCCCTAGTTTGATTCTTGTTTTTATTTTTCCCCTCAACTACTGTGGGTCACAGAGACACGGGTGTAAAATTCCTGCAGAGTGGTAGTAGTTCATGAGGAATTCACAGCTTAGTTGTGGGTGGGACCATTGGTGTGGAGCATCCACTAACCCCGTCCCCTCCCTACTGCAAAGAGTGTGGGGCAAAGAGCTAGAGCCCCCCCCCCCGCATATTTTCTACATCACAACTAAGATCTTTCTGAAACTGCATTTTTTTCATTTGCTCTTTATTCACAAGAATTTAAATTAATAACTAGACAGAAATGCAATTTTAAGCCTAGTCTTTATAAATATCCATTTTCAGAAAAATTGATCAAGAACATGTTGAAAACAACAAAAACAGCATTTTCATCTGAGCGTGTCTTTAAAAATCTACTAAATTGGCTGTTTTCATGACAAAAAATGTTTTTTTTTTTAAATAAAAATAAAGCCAACCACCTATAAAGAAAAAAGTATATATATATATATATATATATATATATATATATATATATATATATATATATAGTTTTGTTTTGTTTTTTTTCCGGGAAACGAATAGTGACTTTTATCTTGTCACATAACCCGTCATAACAAGTTTAACATCACAAAAAATTAGGCTTCCTCAGAGTAGAGCTCGTGTCACTTTAGTAATCAATAATTAGAGGACATATTTTTGTTTGCCTCTTTCCCGTGTCATCCAGATGGATGGAACCGCTTTTCTGTTGCCTTTCGCTGCACGAACGGTGTAAGCTTCCATTATAAAGCCACCGTGTTTATTTCACCAAATTTTCCAACAACAGAGAAAGACGGAGGAGAAAGGCAGACATGGAGACAGAAGGAGAGATAGAAAGGTGAGACAAAGAGACATGAAAGAGAAAAAGGGAGCTGTGTGCCAGAGGGAGTCTATCTCCTCTTCAGCGGGAGCTGTCAGCTGGTGCCGTCAGAGTGGCTATAAACAAAAAGTGTTTTCCCCCTTAACAAGCTCAACAGGACCTTCAGTGGGGAGACGACACAGAAATGCTTACTCTCCGGGGGTGACAGCCACTGTCTGCCATCAATCAGTCAGACTCACTGTGCTACCCGCAGACAATGCCTCAACAAGGGCACAGCTCATATTCATCACAGAGACAAAGAAGAACTAAAGAAGAATGGATGATGAAATATGCACATCAGCACCACAGGTCATTTCGTTTCAGCTCGTGACAAGAAAAATGAAAATCCTCCCCCAAAATGCAAAGAATTTACCTGGAAATAAGTGTCATATAATGTAAAAGCTTCTTTGTTTTCTACGGCATAAACACAGACAAAAGTTTAGGCGGCGACCTGTGTCAGCATGCAGAGGTTAGAACTGCGTCACGCACTGCACGTGTGCAGCTACACACAGACTCATGTAGATGTTAAATCCTTTGAAGTGTTGTCAGTTTTTCCAAACTACGCAGTGTGACACAGAAATCATTTGAAACACCTCTTTCAGAGTGTCGCAGCCTGTTTGGGCTTTGATCAAAGCTAACAATGTCAATTTTAGGAGGGACCACTGTGCAGTAATGCATGATGAAACTGTCAGAAAGTTGTTTCAGCGCGCTCCTCTGTGCATCTTAAAATAATCATTTGCTTGCTGCCTGCACATATGTTACACTTTGTGAGGTTTTTCCTTATGGTTTACAGGCTGATTTAACTGACAGGAAACAAAATGAGCCGCATGTATATGATGAAAATCCTATATTACCGTAGGTGATTTACACCAGTGTTGGCTTCCTCTGATAAATGGTAATCTGATATTCGTCAAATTGCCTTCCACTCCTACCGCAAAAAACCAAGTGAGCATTCCGTAAAGAAAAAGAAAAACTGAAGAAGATTGTGTGCAATGTGTCTTGTAATTTGTGAAGTTATGAGTCCGCATTGGCAAGAAAGAGACCCAATTAAATCCACTGGCAGAGAAAAGATTTGAATCTATGATACAGTTATCTACTTGTGAATAAAACATTTTTTTCTCAGTAAGCAATGCTATTTTTCTCTAAATGAGCTCACTGTTTATTATAAATGGATTTGATACAATTCCAAAGCCACTTTTTTCTCTTATCTCACAATAGCACACATTCTTACTTTTGCTTCACATTTGATGTTCAATTAATAAGACAAGCTGGACTTTTTTATCTTTTACAATGGGAAAAAACTGATGAGTGGTAAGAAGTAGTTTATCATACCTGCATCACAGATTTTGATTCATTCTTTTAACTTTTGAAAAAATGTATTATCCTCCTCTCCTCTATTCTTTATTTATTTATTTATTTACTTCTCCATGTTTCTGTTCAGCGCAGGGCGATTCATGTATTGCCCCTCTTTTTCCGCTTTACTCCGGGGGAGCGGCGGTGATCCAGATTCCAGTTGGCTCGTCTGTGCCCCTATCCTTGGCCGTGGACCTCGTCTTTGGCTCTGGCGCCCCCCAGCCGCCCCCCAGTTCCATCTGGATCGAGCCCATCCGCTGCACTATTTAAACATGTAGTTGTAGAGTTAGATAACATATTTCTTCTCTAAGAGTCCTGGTACATTGCCTGTCCGTCCTGGGAGAGGATCCCTCCATGTGGACACCCCTGAGGTTTTTTCTTTTTTTATTCCCTGGAATCAGGTATTTTTAGGAGTTTTTTCTTACCGAGAAGGAGGGTTCGCAGGCCAGGGATGCCCAGTTCAGCCTAGTCTGTTTTGTTTAGTTTAGCAATCAGCTATTGTATTTTATAAGTGATTTATGTTTTGTATAATTACCGGTATGAAGCCTGTTGAAACAACTGTGTTGTTATATTGGGCTTTTATGAATAAAATGTACTTAAAGTTGTATTGAATTGTGTAGAGTAGCCCTTACGAGCTTCACGCAGGCTGACTGCTACAAATTGAAACGTAAACTGTGTGGCCATCCTTCAGGCACTTGCACATCCACTCACACACTGTGCTGCTTTTGTTCGCTGTCAGTTAGGTGTCAAAAATCCTACCCTATCAACAGCTAGAGTGTGGCATTAGGGTACCATACGGCAGCATCACTCATACATCATAAGTCTGCGCAACTTCCATTAGCCTTACAAATACTCCACGACCCACTTGCAAGACACTAGTGCGTTCCATTTTCATGATGGTAAATGTACACTTGTATAGCGCTTTTCTACCTTCCTCGAAGGCCCAAAGCACTTTACAGTCACACACCCATTCACCCACACATGCACACACTGGTGGCGAACCACCAGTCTGCAGAACAAACATGCACACAACTTTCAACCAGAGGCAAGGTGGGGTTCAGAGTCCTGCCCAAGGACACTTCGACACATGGGCGGGCAAGGCGGAAATCGAACCTGCATTACGATTGGAGGTCGACTGCCCTATCACTGCACCACAGCCGCACATCGTGATGATGTGCCTTAAAGTTGTCGTTGACCTGCATTTAAGCGGCCACTTTCAATGGAAAGTCTATGTAAACAAACGCATGTCGATCCAAATTTCTGACTTCCATGCCCAAAACGCTTCCATTTACATGTTGCTACGGAGGTTTTTGAATCCGGTCGCAGACTCTATGCACAAATCAGGCGTTCATTGATTGTGCGCTGGAAATTGAACCAGTTGAACTAAAACACCACAACGCTGAAATCTGACCAATCAGGGACTCAGCTTTGTTAGTTATGTGTAGGTTGCGTCCTTTTCATAACACTCAAGTAACAACTGTTGTAAATATGATCACAAAGGACAAATCAATAATTGTGTTTTGTGCCCACCTGTGTTAACATGACACTAAGACATTTATGGGAACAAAGTTGTGAAACCAAAAAGCCTTAAGCAAGATTTGTAGTATTTGCACCACTTTGACTTTTCACATCAGCTTGTAAACCATAAAAAAACAAAAACAAAAAAAAACCATAACAAAGAATCCCCCTTCCTGGTTCTCCAGTGTGAACACCACCGGCTGAATGCATGTTCATGAAGCTGCGTAAAGCGTGTTCTCAAGCTCACACGCGCCTGGTGGGAACACAGCTTTAAGGGAATTGCATGACACACCTGTTAAGATGTGGCTGCTTCTCTCTACAATCCTTCACGGGCCCAGACAACCCAAAAACCAGCAGCACCCAAACCAGTAAACCCCCTGGACAGGGGCATGTGACTAATCCTCTATTTTTCTGCAAAAATAAACTCTGAAGCAGTCTTATGAGTGTTGTCTCAGAACTCTATGCCTTCTTGTTACACAGTGATTGTGACTATTGACTGCAACAACAGCCTGATAAATGTCATCAGCCTCATTTAGGCGTAACCATGTCTAGAAGATTAGCCCCTATAATAAGGACGGTAACAACTCTGATAGTAGTGGATTCATATTAAGGGTTAATGCGTGATTGAGCAGTCATTGCAGTGTTTCTGGCCTTTGACAATTTCTATAAATCAGACCTTTCATTCTCTTTTTTTTCACAATTGATTGTCTTGTTATTTATTCTTAAATGTTTTGCTCCTTCAGTCTTTGTCTTCTGTGATTTTGATCTTGTATTCTGCACTTGTTATGTGCATACAATCTTCTGGTAAATATGAGCCCATAAGTAATTACTCTGCCCAGCAGGCTAATGTCACCCATTCATATTGACTGAGGAAAGGTCATTACAAAGTCCCTATTAAGAGGTAGGAGGGGAGTGCATGGCATCAATGGTGCTAATAATTTTCAGTGTCCAGTTTGACTTTCTTCTCTGCAGGATTCACTTTCTCTGCACCTTGTATCCATTGGTGAGCATCTTTGCAAATAACCTGCAGAAGAAAGAAGGACACTTCCCACAAGCAGTAAGCTGACAGGGTTTCGATATAAAAAGACAACATGTCTGTACAAAATAGGAAAAAGACATTTCATCTATGAAATACTATATCGTTTTTCATAAAAATCACCATCCTGACTTAGACCGAGTTAGAACACAAGGTGAAAATTGAACCCCTTAAATCCTTAACTGTGGTCAAAATCCTCTTAAATCTACTAAATATAATTGGTAAACCTCAACTAACCCTTATGGTGGAATATTCAAGTTTAATTTAACAAAACACTTTATTGTAATGCTGCACAAAAAACCTAAGTTATGTTACTAAAGTGTCATCTTTTTTTCTGAGTCAATGCACGTATCACTTGGCCCTATAGTAAAACACTATAGAGTTCATCCTGCACATGAGGAGCAATTAGCATCTGTCAAGAAAAGGTGAGAAGAAAAAAAGAAATCTGCACTTTGGAAGACTAGATTTCTCCCTGGATGGTTTTGAACTTTACCTAAACGAGTGAAAGCATCTATTAATCGAGATGTCCGTCAGTCTTTATTTCACCTCAGATCTACTTGTGAGGAAAACTATATAGGTTTGAGGAGTTATAAAACACTATTCTTTTTACAATATCATCATGAGACTTAGGCTTATCTTTTATGCATTTCCCTAAAACAAAAAAATAAAGTAAAATATTTTGCTCAAGTGCATTAAAAGATGTGAAATGAAAACATAGCCTCAAGTCTGTTTTCTATAATTGATGACAGTGTTGATACTCATTCTACCAAACTGCATTTTTACAATGTTCTGCTACGGTTTGCTACTTGTACCTTAGGGAATAACTATTCCTCTATGATTTTTTCTTGATAGTTGTAAGTTTTGTTGTTTATTGTTGTTTATCCTCTGACTTTGACAAGCTAAGGTCTGTTTCGGCCTCAGTTCTCCTGATAAAATTGGCTCTGCCTCACGCCAGCTGAGAAATGTGGGTTTTAGAAACTTATTTTCATATAAAAAAAAAAAAAGTATTGTTTTCTTAGCTGGGCCAGTATTTGTTTTTATAGAACTACAGTTAGAAAAACCTAGCCTGAATGCGATTGACTTGGTAAATGTTGGATTATTTTAACCATACTGGAATTCCATTGCATTACAGAAGCAGCATAGACTGTCATTCCATTTGTACTTACCCATTTGCCTTCTCAGTTTAGTCTCCTAAGTCTACTTTTAATGTCAATTGATGTTTTAGACTAAAACTTGTCTTAGAACGTTCTCTTAGCTGCTGATCGATGAAAAAGGTGAAACCATCAAGTAAAGAGTCTTAGCTGCAAGCTCGTGTTAATTATTGTTAAGTGAACTGGAAATGTCTGCATCGATGATTCAAAAGTTTCGTGCAAAAAAGTTTCAGTCTCAAATATTCCCACAACACCTCAGTTGGGAATAATTAAAAAACAAAAACAAAAAAACAGTAATGCTAGCTACCCATTTAAAATCCTTACACATTTTTTCAAAGCTTGTGAACTCATTTAAAAGTGTCATATTTTTAAGTTTGTAAATTTTCTCAAAATAACTTTAAGAATTTACAAAAGAAAGCTTTCTAGGGTTCTTTGTGTTCTCAGACTTTTTTCTTTACCTCTGTTCTGTAGAAGACTTATGGAAATGAAAGACTGTCAGTTGTATGCTGCAGAGTTGTATGACTGAGGGAGCGTGGCTGCTATAAGGAGCAGGAAGGACTCTTTGTTTTCATTAGAGGGAGTTTATATCATGCACCCAACAGCAAACATACGTCAGAACAACCCCAGAGTGCAAAGATTGTGTTTACAATGAGAATGGAGTAAGCCAACGGAATAATGCATGCTAACTGTGATATATACCCCAATTAAGCATTCCTCAAATTTGCATAACAGATAAAAAAAAGAAAAAAAAACTCCAATTAGCATATGAGCAATGACTGCTGGCATTTGATTGCAGGAGGCAAATACACGGGACAATAAACATAATTTACAAGATGTTTAATTTTGCATTGGCAAAATTGAATCCACCGCCAGCGAGAGATGATGCTGCTGTGTTTTTGTGGGAAGAAGCACTGGTTGTGATTGATTGGAGGAAACTAATCTACGTTGTTTTGCCCTGCGTGTCCAAACTTGTAACTCTTGGACGTAACAAAGGTGCAGCGCTCAGGAAGAAACAGCCACACAGGAAGAGTTCTGCTGTGTTATTCTTTTACTA
Organism: Oryzias curvinotus; assembly: GCA_023969325.1. NCBI lineage: Eukaryota > Metazoa > Chordata > Actinopteri > Beloniformes > Adrianichthyidae > Oryzias > Oryzias curvinotus. The sequence goes on along the minus strand of CM043708.1, from coordinate 28,099,175 downwards.
TCCACCCTAATCAGGGCTACCTCTGTGGTACCCAGATCCCTCTGGAATACAGATTCATCATCTTTTATGCTCCACGGTTCAGTCCTGCTGTACGAGGAAATAATTTTAATTTCTACTCTTGATGAGTTTCTACTCATGGGTAATTATCTCCACACAATAGATGGTACCTTTGTGCACAGTTCTGCTGCTGCCGCTGGTGTCCACAATATGAGACAGACGAGAAGAAAAAGAGGAGACGAAAGACAGGCCACGAGGGGTAGGGCTAATTTAAATTCTATAAAATTTGGCAGCAAGGGAATTGCAAAGACATAAACAAACTTGTATTGACCGCGTTTGGTCAGTTTTGATGACCTGGTTGTAATAATGATAATAAATATAGGAAATAGAAAACTATTCAATAAGTGACAAACATACATGGATGGTTCCAGTTAAATCAAGGTCTGCAAGAAAGTCATGAAATGATGGACTGAAGGGAAACTGGAAATGTGCTCATTCTGAAACATTCAGGGGAGGAACTTGTAGGGGGGGCAGGGAGAATCAAGACACCGTTGCTCTGCTGTATTTTGGAATAGCCTCAAAATATCATTAGCGCATGCACATTCATTTTCACCTATCATGATTGAAAAAGAAAACGCTAAAAATGTAAAAACATGCCCTTTTCAACCTTCAAAATGAAGAATTTTGTTGCAGGGCTGTTTTTTTCCCCTTTTTCCTGAAATGGTGCAAATAGCACAAACAGGCAAATCCCAAACTTCCTCTGAATTCTGGTGTTCCAGATTTTCAACGACGGGACAATTTAATGCAAAAGACTCCAGAGCCAAAGCTCTGTCGCAATTGACTGCAGAAAGTCGTCAACCTCTTTGCACTGCGCGCTTCAGGATCAGCTGACCCCTCTCCATCAGTTGACGTGGTCGACAACTTTGTGGCTGAGTTGTTCCCAAACTGACAGTTCTCTGTGGAATATTTAAGACATGTCACGACAGGATTTGTTGCACAGGTGGCATCCTATGACGCTGGAATTCACTGAGGTCCTGAGAGCGGCCCATTCTTTCACAAATGTTTGTAAAAACAGGCTTCATGCCAGAGGGCTTGATTTTATACACCTGTGGCCAGACCAAGTGATTAGGACACCTGATTCTGATCATGGATGGATGAGTGAATGCTTTTGGTAATAAAGTCTACATGCTACCACTAGGGCAGTTAATACGCAGTAATAACATTTCTTATCACAACTATGCAGATGATACTCAGATCTATGTGTCACTGACAACAGGTGAATATGGGCCGGTAGATTCACTCAACCACTGCCTCCAACAGATCAGTGCGTGGATGCAGAACAACTTTATCCAGCTAAACTCAGACAAGACCGATGTTATAATTTTTGGCCCACAGAAACAAAGAGAAAGTGTCAGCAGCTACCTTCATTCTTTGTCTCTTAAACCCTCAAATCAAGTCAGAAATCTAGGGGTAATCATGGACTCTGACCTGAACTTTAACAGCCATATCAAGTCAGTAACATCAGCGGCATTTTACCATCTGAAAAACATTGCCAAAATCAAAAAACATAATGTCAACGCGAGACCTGGAGATACTTATTCCTGCATTTGTCTCCAGTAGGTTAGACTACTGTAACGGCCTGCTCACTGGCCTCTCCAAACGAGCTGTAAAACAGCTTCAGTGCATCCAGAATGCTGCTGCTGGAGTCCTGACCAAAACCAGGAAGTATGATCACATTAGTCCTGTGCTCAGGTCTCTGCACTGGCTCCCTGTACCTCAAAGAATAGACTTCAAAGCAGCTCTGCTTGTGCACAAGTCTCTCCATGGCCGCGCACCAAAGTACATCTCTGACATGTTAGTGCCATATGAACCATCTCGCACTCTGAGGACCTCAGGGTCCGGCCTCCTGTTGATTCCCAGAGTCAGAACTAAACAAGGGGAATCAGCGTTTCAATATTCTGCAGCTAAAATCTGAAACAGCCTCCCTGAAGTGGTAAGACAGGCCTCTTCTGTGTTCATGTTCAAATCTAGACTTAAAACATTTCTGTTTAGCCGTGTCTATGACTGAAAGGTCCTATCTGCACTTTTCTGTCCTTTCCTTCCTTTATTTTTAAACCAATTTTCTAATGTTATCTTTTCTTTTAAAGTAAATTTTACGTTGATTATTTCTATGATGTATTGTGATTTATATGCATTTTTCTGTTTTGTGAAGCACCTTGAATTACTTTGTGTACGAATTGTGCTATACAAATAAACTTGCCTTGCCTTGCCTAAAGTGTATGTCTGAACACAAGTTGTATCTCTAGAAAAGCAGCACATTTTTTACTTACAAAATAATCCAGGGACAGTTTTTAGTGTCAAAGGAGAGTAGAATAATCCTAATTACATTGTCTGCTTTTTGGTCAACTCCCAGGATAGGACTCATTGGTAATCGTCCATGTAATGTGGTGCCACTCAGTTCTTGACAGAAACCAAACCACAATGTTGCGGTTTGGTTTCTAGGTATATAATCTGAGCCAAACCCCCAACCCCCATCTGTTTCCAAAGCTTAGAAATCTGTTAGTTTCTTCATGTTTTGTTACTGACATCTAGATTTCTGGGAGGGTAAAAATGAGTCCACCAACAGATGCAGTTGTAAACTTGAAACCAGATAAGTAAAGCCCGTTGCTTCTAAAACAAGCTGATGGAGATGCCCCGTCTGCTGGAACGGCCTGCCGTCTTTGTGCTTCCATTTAACAAGCATGCTTTAACTTCGAGGGGTTCCACCCACAGGGAACACACAGCTAGACAAATAGAAACACACAGATGAAGCTTTCACCTCCAAACCGTTTCTGCCAGCTCCAATTTGGAATCAGCGCGAGCACAGCGCTCTGTGTTTATCCAACAAAAAACCATATGCATTGGAGTGTCAACCTGCAGAAGGACATGTCAAGGCACAGGGTGAAGCCAGCAGTGTCAGGGCAGTTAACACATCAGTAGACCTCGCCGTGGGTTAGAGAGCTCATGCAGTGATTGTGTCGTGCGTCTGCATCAACAATAGCCCAGGAAATGCCACGCTTTTTTAGAGCTGTGAAGTCCATGTAATAATGCATGTACTCAAAAACGACTGAAACCAGCCTTAGTCTCAAAAAGCAGCCAAAAGCAGCCATACAAAGACGAATTTCTGCAATTTTGCTTCACATTATGCATCGCCAGACAGGCCTGAAAAGGGCCGTTTGGAGCTGATTGTTTGAATTTCAGCTCCTCGAGCCTTGAGCAGAGAAGAGAGCAGGGAAGATTAATAAATAAGAGAGCATAAAAGGTGAGCAGTGCTAGCGGGTCTCCCTTGGATATTGCTGAGAAGCCTGCAAACCTGGCCTGACTGTCAAGCACCAGTAGGCTTTAGTGATTTGGTTTAAGGTAAATTTAGCACAGCCTGCTGGGGATTTTACATCCAACTCTATTTTTTTCATAATCCACTTGATGTTGAAGTGGAGAAGAGAGGCAATGAATCATCCACAGGTGGTCATTGTGGTTTTCAGTCAATAATCTTGTCGAAAAAAAATATTCAAAATACTTGTTAAAGGCTAAAGAAAAATAGGTGACATAAATACCTAAAATGAGATGATGCATGGTTGACTTTACTCAATTTGTGTTTTTGGCACATCCGGCAGGGATTTTGGGGGTAACATGAAAATGTGGGATCTGGGTTCACTATCTAACGTAAAAAAATAAGAAAAACCTTCATATGGTTTAAAGAATAAATAAAAAGAAAACTCTGTAAAACAGTGTTCTCTACTTTTAGACTGTTGGAGGTCAACTGCTCAAACTGAAATATTGTTCCAAGCCTGTAAATGTCCACAGTTAGGCATAATGGAAGAAGATAGTTAAAGTTGAAAGCAAAGTAATTACATGACATTTTCCTTTTTTTTTTTTTGTCCCTCCACAATAGGCAGAGATAGGTCTGTGAGAACCATTAAGTAATTTTTAATAAACTGTGTCTCACAGTAGATTCAGTAATTAATTGAAAATGTGTATTAAGACACTTTTCTCACTGTTTGGTCCAGACATATTTTTATGTTCTGCATTAGTTAGATATTTTTTATGTATTTAGACACCATTAGTCAAAAATGTTTTGTCAACTGGAGAGGCCTATGTACGGACAAACAGCTCTGTTTTTCTAATAGGAAACAAAGGAAAAAGGTACACTTTTTAGAGTCACAGTGCCCTGTTTGTCCAGACTTCCTGTGTAAAGTTGATTTCTTTATTATGTTTTGTGACAGTTCTGTGCATTTTGGGGTCCAGCTGCAGCTGATTTTTTTTCAAGTCAACAGTATGACTTTAGAGGTTTTTAATTACCAAGTTTTGATTAAAGTCTAAGCGGCAAGCTAAAGTAAAGGTCATCTAGAATCAGCTTCTATTTGAGATCAACAAAGGGATGTCAGATTTTTAAAGTTTCCCAGATTGCATAACAAACCAAGATTGGTTATTTTGGACTGTTGGGGAAAAAATAACAACCCTTAAGCTTAAGAGTATTTATAGTAAAAAATATATTGTATGCATGTTCTGAAGGGGCTGAAATGGGAATAAGCCATGTTTGTTAACCTGAAAAAGGTAGTTGGCCTTCTTTGGGTAGTTGAAGAGCTACTGCCCCAAGTGGAAGAGTGTAGGTACCTTAGTTTAAAAGTATGGAAAGCATGGAGATTGCATGGAAGTTTGGTCGGCTGCAGTAATGCAGTCACTGTATCCAACCATTGTAGTGAAGAGGGAGCTGAGCGAAAAGGTGAAGATCTCAATTTACTGATCAAAGTTTTTACCCTCATCTATGGTCATAAGCTTTGGGTCATGACTGAAAGAAAAAGACCCGAATACAAATGGTTGAAATGAGTTTCCTTCACGGGGTGGCTGGGCCCTCCCTTAGAGAAATGGTGAGGAGTTTAAGGTAGAGCTGCTGCTTCTCTATGGGCATCTCTCCTTCGGATGGCTCCCTAAGGAGCTGTTACAGGAAATGTCTCAGGGAAGACACTGGAGAGACTATATCTCTCAGCTGGCCTGGGAGCACATTGGGATTTTTCCGGCTGGACGGGAAGAGGTTTCAGTGGAGAGTGAGGTCTGGGCATATTTGCTTGGACTGACTTTCCCTGGGACTCTGCTTAGGATTTCTAAAGTGATTCTTACTGTTGAGTTGAGCAAGTTGACTCACTTAAAACTATTAGCTCTGTAATGTTCATCATGTGTTCACTTAAACTAGGAGAGACTAAATGTAAAAAAAAAAAATAAAGGAGATCACTGTAGGATTTCTAAGAAATTTATTTGTAAAGCGGTGCAGAAAATACACATTTGGTCAATAACTAAAGTCCACTTCAGTACTTTGCGGTCCAACCCTGATTAACAATGACAGAAGTCAAATGTGTCCTGTAGGCCTTCACCAGGTTTTCAATCACTGCAGCTGCTACTTCGGTCTATTCTTCCATGCAGATCTTCTCAAGAGCTGTAATTTTCTGTTTTTGGACCGGTCGCTAGGCAACACAGACTTTCAACTTCCTCCACAGATACTTTATTGGACCGAATTCCAGAGACTGGCAAGACCACCTTAAAAATGTTAAAATGCTTATTATGTTGCTTCTCCCTTGTTGCCTGGGCAACATGTTTGGAATCATTGTCATGCTGGAAGATTCGGCCATTTTTCATCCTCAATGTGGTGTCGTATATTCATTCATCTTCTTAACCCGGTTTGACCCTTTCAGGGTTCAGGAGCTACCCTGGCCACTTGTGGGCGACGGCAGGAGACATCTTGGACAGGTCCCCAGTCTGTTGCATGTGATAACTTTAAATAAAAGTTAAGAATCAGATTATAGTAACTAGGTAACAATTGTAACTATGGCACTAATGTCATGGTGCTCTCGGGATGCAACTTCTTCTTGGATTAAACCAAAGATATATATGTTTGGTCTCATCTCACCACAAGCCATTCTCCCAATCTTCCTCTAAATCATCCAGATCACATGTGTCAAGTTCAGCCCGCGAGCTTGACACTTTACTTTACATTTCCGGCTGAGTTTTAGATGGCAGAGATCTTGCATAGAGCTCCAGGTGGAGGGAGGTTGTCAGTAATCTTTATTTCTTCCATTTTCTAAAACTTGCTCCAGCAGCTGACATCTTCTCTCCTTGCTGCTTGCTTATTGTACTGTAGATCGGCTCATCCCAGTTTTGTTCAGATGAACTAGCTCTTTGGTCTTGGTGGAGAGGTTGCAGTCTGTTTAAAAACCCACTCCAATAAAAATTGTGTTTTTGGTGTTTTTAACATGTTCTTGTAGCATTTCTCTAATGGAGGACATGTTAAAAGATTGTAAGATAGTATAGAGTATTTCTTCAATCAAATCATAATTAATCAGGAGCAGATAAAAACCCGCCATTTGAAAAAGCTCAGTTGTTTCACAGCAACTGAAATGGGCGGACCAAAGTCTCCCTGCTCCACTCCATTCTGATGGATACACTTGCAGACAAATAGATCTGTACGAAGAGATTTGTACGTCTTTGTTTTCCGTGTCTGAACTGGAATGTGGCACAAAACTGTACGGATGGATACAGCTATAGTATTACTCCCCATTTTTGACGCACAGCTAATGTTTGGGGTTATGAAGGCCTTGTAAGCTAGAAGCTAACGACCGCCACTCTGCAGAAAATGTCTTGAAGAACGACGCAGGCCATTTGATTTTGGCCAAAGACAGCCGAATCACAATTGAAAGGACTTTAGGTTCTGGACAGGTGTCTTATACAGATAAGTCCAAGCTGCTGCCATTGATACAGGTAACAAGTGAAGAAACAAAGAGATTCTTTAACAGTTCTGAGGTACAGAATTTTTGGTTGTCTGTAGAAGATAAATACTTATTTTCACCAATGTGCAATTAATTCAGAAATTGAACTATATGATTTAATTGTTTCTTAAAATATCCCTTAGGAAGGATTTTAAGTATTTTAATTTTGTTAGTTGTTTTCAACTTTAGTTAGTAAATTATTGAACTTTAAAGGGGAGACTCCACTTCCTGTTTTTAAACTCCTCACAACAAAATGCAGTGGCAGACTTGAGGTGTCAAACCATTTAGAATCAGTGGTGAGTCTGCTTTAAGTATGTGACGGCAGCACATACACAAGGACACAAAGGTTTGTTCTGTTAGTTGGAGGCTGTTGCGAACATTCAGCGTTTACCAAATGCATCTCTAGACTCATCCATTCAGGCAGCTGCCAGAGAGGAGACGATTTAATATCCCAGGCGCAGAAACTCAATTCACACTGCAGGCCTTGAGCCGCTGCAAACATCTGATAGTCCTGAAAGACTCTTCAGATCATATTATAAAGTGTCACATTGAGTTTAGACTGAAGTGAGAAATCTCTGCAGCTTGCAAACAACTTTATTTTACTGCTGTTATTTTAGTCTTTAAATTCTGTCACTGCAGCATTAAACAGCAGTGGCTTAGCACACATATGCATATGCTTTACATTGTAATACATTTGATGACCTAAACAGTGTCTTAACTTGATTGCATTACAATATATTAACGTGTTTTTGCCTCACTGTTGAGACCCTTTCCTAACATGCATGCAAAAACTAAAAACTAATACACTTTTACTGACATGTCCATGAATTTTGTTGTGTTGATTCTTTTTTTTTCCCAAAACATTTTTTTATTTTATTAAACAAATCTCTTGTTTTTTCTGGTATCTTTTTTTTTTTTTTTTTTGGAAAATAGTCTGTTCTGTATTGCTATTGCTTTTTTCAGTCTGACATCTCCTAAGACCATAACATGTAGAAGGATTCTACTTTTTAAAAGGCAAGATAAAACACTAAGAAATCATTTACTGTTTAAATACTACTGAGAGTCAACCTAAACCCGGGTAAGGAACCACAAGACAGGACGAGGCTGTGACCAACTGAACTTAAAGACACTGACAATGATTAGTTAATATGAAGCAGCTGAGCTGATTGGCAACTGAAGCCTGGTGTGAAGAGAAAGTGAACAGGGAATAAAGACTGGCTGGATGAATGAGAGAAAAAAGAAAAGCAGATCATCTGAAAAAAGTGATCTTTTAGTTGATTTGAACGTTCACAAAAAGTCTGAGAAATTTCAAAGTTTTTGAGGATAGATAAAATGTGGCACAACCCAACTGCAATCATTTCTGCATCTTATTTTTTTCCGAAAGATTAAACAATATTTATTTTTTATGTGCCAGTCAAAGTTGTTAGTGTTGATAGTGTTCAAATAAGCATCAGTTTTCTATGTCTCTCTCTCTCTTTTTAAAAAAAAGTCTAAATTCAAAGCAAATTAAGATTTTTATTAAAACTACATTTTTGTAAAATGTTTTTCTTTTTTTGAATGACAAATGGCATCTTCATGTAAATGACAAGATCTTAAAATAGGAAAAAAAAGACATTGACATGATTAAAACATGAAATGGAGGAGGTGAAGAAAGAATTAACGAGTGTCTCTGTGGGGTATCCAGAGGCAGCATCAAGAGTTTATATCCAATTTTTCAACATTAATCTCTGGGAGCAGCCATCTTGTGGGTTAGACGTTCATTACAGAAACACCCATTCAAAAGTGTTCCGGTCTTATTTTTTTCCAATCATTTGACACAACTTTTCTTGCTTAAATTAAAAAAAAAAAAAAAATCAAGGGAGAACATCTGAACTTGACTTTTTTTTTTTTTGGCCAAATCTTTTAGATTTCTTTAACTTTAAATGACAGATTGAAATAAGCATCGGAATAACAGGAATCAAGATAATAATTAATTTTAAGAAAACAATAATACACAGTTGGAAAATGATTTTATTCAAAATAATACCCCCTAAACTTCTGTTGTTGTTTTTAAACGCCATCCATCTCACAAACAGAAGTTCTAACTCTTAGTTAGCTTAATTGTTTGGTAAAACACTTTAAAAAGAAAGTAATTCACTATATATTTGCATTTACTCCAATAATCCAAACATTGATGTAATTTAAGAAGGAACAAAGGGACCTGGAGGGGGCTGGTGCTGGGCAGCCGAAGCCCCCTTTGCTGCTTCCTGTTTGCCATGCTCCTTCTCCCTTTTAAATGGGAGCTTAATGATTTATAGATGTTTGCTTTAAAAAGTCATTGGCATTAATCCCATGGCTCATTAACCATTTAATTAAAATTAAATTCAGTGTTAGGACTAAAGCAGATTGAGAGTATTTCCTCCTGGTGGGAGGCTGTTGAATCACCTCATTTTCTGAAGCGCCTCATGTGACGAGGATGGCGTGCCAACACGCCGCTCGCACGTAGGAGGAACAAACGGCGGCAGAGTCAAACGGAGGCCTGCTTAAAGTGGATGATCACTGCTCAGATCCAAACTTACCTCCTGAATCTTTACATTTTGCTCTTGTGAGCTTCACATAATTTTAGTCGCGTTTTGACCTAGAAACAGAGAAAGAAGACGTAATGAACGATAAAGTGCTGAATAATTTTTTTTAACTTCATGCCAAAGATGTTATGTGTTAATCAGACATTACTCCTATGTAAATAGGATTTTAGTGGTAGTCAGGTGAGACATGAGCTGAATTTCTGTGTTTTTAAGGATATAGTTTAGAAATGTCAGAGCCGTGACACATGCACATATTAGCTTATTAGCTACCTGAAATTCTCAGGAGCTCATAATTACATCACTAGAATCTACAGAAGTGTAAGCCTAAGTATATTTTATATCTAAAGCAGCTTAATATGCATCTGAACTTAAAACTTTTGTTGAAGGAATGGATATGTATTCATCATTTAGCTCTCCAAGCCTCTGTTTGGTGTAGTGTGATTCATGTGTTGTCCTGCTTTCCCACTACCCAGGAGTGGAAAGCCTTAACAAGCTAATGACATCAGCTTTAGCGGACAGTTGCCGGGTAGGCTCCACCACCCTGTTAACCTGTACAGGACCAAGCGTGTGTACAAAATAAATGGATTTTTTCCCATCAAAGTTTTCTCTCAAACAAGTCGTGAGATCTTAAGAAAAATCAACGACTCAGATACACGATCATGTGATCCATGAAAATCTTTCATCAGAAAGCAGTATCAAATCAAATTAAACTTTATTTATAAAATAGTGCTTCTCATGCATTTGTGCAGCTTGAAGCGCTGTAACATTAAAAACAGAAAACACAGAATATTACAGTAAAAACCCAACCCACCCTTCCCACTCCCCTCCGTTAAAACATATGACCCATGACCCCCACAAACAATGAATGATGACTATGTAACTTTAAATAAAGAAAGAAAGAAAGAAAGAAAGAAACAAACAAACAGACAAGTAAGGCTTGGCTCCGCCATGAGGAAACCGTATTTGAGAATCTCTTCAGGAGCCGGTCTGGCCATCGCCACATCGCCCACCCAGGCTGGGACAGCAATGGGGTCCACTTCACAGCCGTGAAGCTGCAAAGTTAGACTCCAGCTGCCCCAGCAAGGGCGACAACCGTGGCAACAACCACCGACCAAACCAGCAAGCCCTGAAGGAAAGGATCCCCACAAGAAACACTGGCTAAAATCATGATAAAATATTAAAATTAAAGACATAAGATGTATATAAAAACATAAAATTGAGAATAAGATGCATAAAATGAAATTAAATACATAAAATAGTCTATACTATAACTAAAAGAGTAAATTAGAAGTTAAAATCAACTAAAAGCGAAATTAACAGTAGATACACTCAACACGAGCAACTGTCGAAAACGTGCTGGAACAAAAAACAGCACAGTGAAGCTTTTTTAATGTAAGCTGTGGCTTTGGTGTATATATATGGATCTATTTAAAATATATTTAAAAAAAAAAACGTTTGTGAAGATACAACTCTGAACCGTATGTTTTTACTGGTGTTTGATAGATTTCTACCATAAAAGCTAAGGCTAACACTTGAAACTTTAAAGGTGTGTAGCCCAAAGATGACCTGGCTTACAGGCTATCTGTACTAAACTGTTTTCTATATGATGGGTAGGAATGAAAGTATTGGTACTCCGTCCCAAATTTCCAGATAAAAATGCTATATTTTTTATGACATGGATGTAGAACAAAGCACCCTCCCATCCTTTCATCACAGTGTTAGTGACCGTAAACTCCTTAGACTTCTAGCAGAAACATACCTGTCTTTTATTGGCTGAATTTATACAGCTGATATTAAGACAGCAACACATGTTATTTGGCTCCCATAGTTGCCCATGAGCAGTACACAACAGTAAAGTTGTCTATTTATTTAAATTTCTTGACTTTTTTGTCTGTTTTGCTTTGGCTGACAATGTTTTTAAATGTCTCACTTCCTGATTGGACAGCTGAACACTGCACTAAAACTATCAGGGTTTTTGCTCATCCAACTTGTAAGATTTTGAAGAAATGACAGTTACATGGGGCAAAAATGCTAATCTGAACCCTCAACATTTAATAAGAGTTACTTGTTGACAAATAACCAGCATCATTCCACAACTTTTCGACAAACATTTTCAACCCACACATTCTGACACTATAGTATATTCAGAGGTCATTCACATCACAACTGAGTACTTATTACTCCGCAACAAGTTAGGATTGCAGTTTCATTTTACAATTTGAACTCCCACTCACGGTTACTGTCTGACATGTCTGTTAGTCAGACGGTAAGTATTATTGAATTTAATTTGTGTGATATTCATTTTTTCACAATGCAAAATTGAAAGCAGAAGCTGCTTTTACAAGGAAGAAAATGTGAATTTTTGGTAGCTACTAAACATTGTGTTTTTTGTGTTTTTTTTCACCCGTTACAGACATTAACAAGCTGGTGTCGTTTAAACAAAAAAAACCTCCTGTTTGTCCAAAATTCTGCAGCTATAATTACGTGCAGCGATAAACGATTGGTGGCAATAAATAAACAGGTGAAACCTCAGGGCTAAACACGGTTGACTTCCTGTCATTAAAAAAGAAATTGGACATCTGTCTAACAGTGTCAGTGACCACCAACTGCCCTCTGGCAAAAAGCACAGACAATGTTAAACAGTCCTCATCTCATCATTATGTGTTCTGTCCATCAAGCTCCAATGGAATCTCTGTCCATGCAATCTGCTGGTGTCTTAATAGGCATTCTTTTATACATAAATACATTTATGTCAGTTTAGCTCAAATTGGAATAGATTGGCCAATAATAATCTGTGAAGGTCTTTTTTGTTTCTTTTGGATTGCTGGCTTTGTGTCTTGAGATGACTCCAGTTGTTAGTATAGATATAATAGCAGTTGGTAGATATAATAGCGGTCAGACAAAACTACTGACAGGTTTACAGGACATTCTTCACATATTTTGTTGTTGCTAGTTAAGTCGTATTGGAATAATCTGGAGTAAATGCATTTTGATTTTAATGGACTGAAATGCAGGAAAACTGTCAGATTTAGTTATTTGTTTTGTCTTCAAACAGCCTGGGATTCTGAATGAATGGTTTTTGAATAGCCTTAAAGTTAAAATGAGACAGAAATGAAATAAAAAATAAACCTCTGAAGCTGAGGAACATTTTTTTACAATTATATTTTCACTTCAGTCATAAGAGAGTAAAATCAGAATATTTACATGAGTCTTTATAGTTGTTGCAATTGTCTTACCTCACTGCATATGTGAACAAACCTAACTGCAATGCTAATAGAGTATAATTAAGAGGCTACACTACACTGCTGGCCTTACACTTTGCAGTCGCCCTATGTGGTACCCTAAATTGCTTTCTAAATGGCTCTATGATACTTAATATGCGGTTGTGCTGCATGTTCCATCCAAGTGAAATGAACTTGGTAGGAGGATAAAAGTAAAAAAGCAAAGATTGATTGCTACACTCATTGTTGTAATTCAACCCAAGCCATTTTCCTATACAGGTTTTCATTAAAATAGCAACAGTGTAATGGCCACATTGTGAATGCACACACAAGTACACACCAGCAAGCACTTTGCAGGACATGATGTGGTCTAAAAGTGCTGGGAAATGAAAGAAGGTCCAGAGGATTAATTCGTGGATCCAGAAATACTTCTTTGTAAGTGTACTAGTATGACACCTATGTAAACTGAGAGCAGATGCTCCGTTTTAGTTATCTGATCATCTCCTGGTCTTTTGTTTGTACCAAATCCTTTAGGATAAAGATAGTGTTTCTGACATGTGCAGTAACTAGATAAATAAATACACAAGCTTTAAGAGTTACACTATAGTCTGAGCTTCATACAACTGAATCAGGGACTCAAACTTTAGAGATTAAACTAGAAAAACTTCAGATTCTATATGTTAGCTAACCTGTTATAAAAGTAGTTTTCATAATATAAGTAAATAAACTCCTTAATGATACAAATTGTTTTATTCTTTTCCAAGATGATATAAAATACCTATAGTATAACCAATGATATGTAAAGGTTAATCTATGGGAGAATGTAAGGAGCTGAAGACAATAACAATGTATCACCCTAAAGAGCCTGTTTAGGAAAAAGGAAAAAGTCTGATGCTGCATCATAAAAAAAATAATAGTGATGATTCACAGGAGACTCTTAAAAATAAGTGTCAAAACTGAATCCACAAAACCTAAAAAAGGCATTGCTAAAACACAATGGTGGCTCTGACAACACAGTGACCACAGCTCTGTGTCTTATCTTTGAAACCAGTGGACTAAAACCTTAATATCTAAAGAACTCAAAATGAATATCATAATGGTCAATTAATAAATGATTCTGATTACTGAGAACAGCAAATTACAAATATTTCAGTCAACATCTGATGCCAACAGAAAAAGAAATTCATTTCTCAGAGAACTGAAGCTGCAAAAAAAAATAAAATAAAAATTAACTTTAAAACTGACTTGTTCTTCATGGGGTCAGTAGGGGAGAAATCTAACTATGTCAATTGGTTTTCTGAAATCAGAGCAAACAAATACAAAAGAATTACCATAAACGACACAAAAAGTAAATCAATTCTAAACACTAGATCAGTAGCTGGTCAACTTAAAGACTGAAGTGCAGGTCATACAGACTTCCTTAGATAAGGACATAAGATATGGTAATTTTGAAAATAATTACCATATTTTCCGGAGTACAAGTCACACCGGAGTATAAATTGCGGCAGCCAAAAAATGCTTGTTAAAGAAGAAAAAAGTCGCATTTTTGGGAGATAAGTGTGATGCTTCTGAAAAAAATCCGCCAAGCAAGACGTAATGGTGCGTTCACATTAAAATGCAATTCATACAGCAAGTTGGTGTCTGCTGCCTCTTTTTTAACAGGTGTCAAATTTGATTCTCAATGCTTGTCCAAAAAAGTAGTTTATAAACATGAAACTCTAGACCACATGTGTCAAACTCAAGGCCCGGGGGCCAACTGTGGCCCTCCATGTCATTTTATGTGGCCCCCGAGAGCATAACAGTTTTTCATTTCTTAAAATAAAAAATAAAAATGGTTGTTTATTTATTAATATCTAGGTGGAATCTGACTTGAAATATCGGATTGGGCAGCTATACATCAGGACTTAAACACTGTTTATATAACCTAACCTGACAGAATCAAATTTAAAAGCATTTATGCTAAAGGAAAAAGCAAACCTATAGTTTTAGATGCAACTGTAATTGTCACTTTAAAAAGTTATAATAAATAAATAAATTAGTTGTTTAACATTAAGAAGTAGTTACGTTTATTTTTCATTATAAGTAGTTGAACGTATAAGTCCTTTCCGGCCCTTTGAGGGCAGACACTTTGCTGATGTGGCCCTCTGTGAAAATGAGTTTGACACCTCTGCTCTAGACGCAAGTGGGAGAAGCTACCGTCAAGTTTTTTAGCCTAATCGCTACATAAATGTTTTGCCTGTATATCTAATTTACAAAGTCATGATTGACATTGACGAATCAAGTTAATTTATTTTGAAGGTCTCTACTAAAGCATCAGTAGGCACCCATGTCTAGGTTCATAAATGAACTCCTGATTTTTTTTTTTTTTTTTCGCAGAAATCTTTACAGTGGTGGACAAAATTGTTGGAACCCCTCAGTTAAAGAAAGACAACCCACAATGTTCACTGAAATGACTTGAAACGTTCAAAAGTAACAATAAATTAAAATTTATTCAAAATTAAATAATCAAAATCAGCCATTACTTTTGAGTTGTTGATTAACAAAATTATTTAAAAAAAAAAAACCAAAAAAACAAATGAAATAGGGCTGGACAAAAATGATGGTACTTTCATAAAAGACTGAGAAGTAATCGGCCAGGGGGTCATGATGAACTCAGGTATGTCCTTTAACTGACATCACAGCTGTTTTCAAACCCATAATCCGTCAGTCTGCCTATTTAAAGGGAGACAAATAGTTACACAGGGTGTCTTGAAGTTGTGCAAGGTCAAATGACATCTCAAGATTATCAAGGCATTCTGGATAGAAATGTGCTGCCTAGTGTCAGAAAGTTTGGTCTCAGTCACAGGTCATGGGTCTTCCAACAGGACAACGATCCAAAACACACAGCCAAAAACCCCCAAGAATGGCTAAGAGAAAAGCGTTGGACTATTCTGAAGTGGATTCTATGAGCCCAGATCTGAATCCCATTGAACATCTGTGGAAGGAGCTGAAACAAGCCATTTGGAGAAGACACCATCAAACCTGAGACAACTGGAGCAGTTTGCTCATGAGGAGGGGTCAGAATACCTGTGGACAGGTGCAGAAGGCTCATTGACAAATACAGAAACCGTTTCATTGCAGTGATTGCCTCAAAAGGTTGTGCAACAAAATATTAAGTTGTGGGTACCATCATTTTTGTCCAGCCCTATTTCTTTCGTTTGTTTTTTAAAATAATTCTGTTAACCAACAACTCAAAAGTAATGGCTGATTTTGATGATTTAATTTTGAATAAATTTTAATTTGTTGTTACCTTTGAATGTTTCAAGTAATTTCAGTGAACATTGTGGACTTTCTTTCTTTAACTGAGGGGTACCAACTATTTTGTCCAACACTGTACTTTCTACTGCAGGAGCCTGTGTCCG
This sequence comes from Oryzias curvinotus, assembly GCA_023969325.1. NCBI lineage: Eukaryota > Metazoa > Chordata > Actinopteri > Beloniformes > Adrianichthyidae > Oryzias > Oryzias curvinotus. Next base: position 28,083,195 of record CM043708.1, on the reverse strand, counting down.
AATCACGTAAGATTTATGTAATAATTGTGTGTAAGCTATGTTAAATACTCAAACTGTGTAATTTTCAACTAACTAACAATTTTAAACAGCTCAAAAACGAATTCACATAAAGACCTATCGGGCGAAACCCTTGATGGACATCAGTGCAAATCAACAGATGACAATTGAGAGAAACAGGCTGATTGCATTACTTCATTACTGTAAAGGGTTGCATATCAGAGCAAGGCTGCTTTTCTCTGCTTCTGAGCCGGCATGGAATTATGTTATTTGTGTAAATGGTTGAAGAGTTCTAATAGTTAAAAGAATGTAAACACTGGAGCTAAAGCTACGGTGTTGAAGGGTTAACAAGCCCGCTGCACTTTCCACTCTGAGGGAGAAGTTTCTGATCATTTGGTGGTGAGTAATTGATCTGGCACAGGTAAAACGGAACCCTGACAACTCCACATCAAAGTTCAAATGTATCAAAGGTTGAAGGACCAGTAACGCTTGGCGGCCATGAGCTAGCAAAGGGTTAACTTTCTGACTGATCAGTGCAATTAGCAGCAAAAGTACAAAGAGTGATAGAGGAGACAGACAGCAGGCCACGCACACAGGTGCCATCTTGAAAGTGTCTGTGTGTGATGTAATGTTTTGCCCTGATGGGTGTTGATGCATGTAATTACCTCAAAAAAATGGCTGCCTCACCTTCCTATTTGGACAGAAAGTAACCGGGCTGCTGGGGGGTTATGACTTTACCCACTAATGTCTTTGCTAAACTCTGGCTAGAGGCCAGCAAAAGGAAGCACGCTGGCTGGCAGACAGCACCACATCAATATCCCAACTGGCCACAGGAGCCTGACTCAAACGATCAGGGGCTTTAAAGGTAGCAGCTGGTGAGTTGATATGGGGCTTCCTGCATTCTGCTGAGGGGATTTAGATTCATTTAAATGATAGAGATTACTTTTAAGAGGTACACACAATAATTGGTGTTGAGAGCTGCAAGGTACAGAAGCAAGAGGATTTGGGCAACCACAGATGAACATGAATGGTTTTATCTCGCCTCATTGTTTTCTGAAACTGAACAGACGAATATTACATCCACTCACTCAAACAAAGAAGCGTCTCAAGGACACGTACTTCCAGATATCAGTTGAATAAGCACAAAAGCTTAGAAGAAGGAATCTCAAAGTGATCTTGAGATTTTTTTTTTCAAAGAGACTGTGGCTTTCCAATTACATTTCCTCACACCCCTCCTCTTCTTTGTCTGCGTTTCACAGGATTTATTGTAATTCCTTTCTTTTTTTTTTTTTTTTTTTCCTCTTCCCACACTTACAGTACTCGCACAGGAGATGTTGCTGGTTCCCAAAGGAGTGCACTGGCTCACAGTCTGAAGCTCTTTGAGCTACCAAGTCATCTGAGGCCACCGGCCCTCCGACTGTGAATTCCTGCATGAAGGCGGCTGGGATGCTGGCCTAAACCCAATGACTTACCGCCTTCGGCTAGAACACTCTCCAAAGGGCTCTCACTCTGACTGGGATATCATTTATTTCGGACGCATTTGGCAATGCCACCATCCTGGCCCTCTTTGAACAGCACCGTCTCAAGACATTATAAATGAATGGTATCAAAGGCATGTCAGCCCTGATGGTGTTTTTATGATAGCTGGGAAGAAGGGGCTGCAAACCATAGAGGCACCATGCGCCATAGCTCCCTATTCAGAAGCTTGACATGAATAAAACTGTTTGAGCCATGGATGCATAGGGTAATGTGTCATCTGATAAAGAAAAGTTTGACATTTTGTAAATTTTTTTCAAACCTTGTGAACAAGGATTTCTATTTTGCGTCTTATCAGACAGATCTGGAAGGCGCCACATTCTGTGACAAAGGACAGCAGCAGGACGTGGCTGCGTGACCAATGCTTGTCAGATTCATCCTTTGTCTGCTGGGCACAGAGCGACAGTCCTGCCTTTCAGAGAAAGGTTTTCTTTGTTTTTGAGGTAAAAATTTTCCTGGTTGATGCTCTTAGACAGGGGGAAAGTGAAAGCTGCAGTTGAGTGGCAGCATTTTGTTTTGCATTTGTCTCCAAACAGATGCATAGCTGTCATTCAAGGTCCCGTTGAAGATTGCTATCAAATGTAATCGCTTCAAAGCTTATTCCCCTGGATGCCCGCTTATAGATACAGCTTTTTCAGGTGTCTGTCAAAGCGATGTTGCAGAGGGGCATGCAGTGAAGCTTCAAATATATGAATTTAAATATAGCAGGAGCACAGACATCACGATTCACATCAGAGTGTCTAGAAGAAACACAACTGTACTTCAAATATTTCAGCTGTATTTGCTTTATTTTTTGAGACCTTTACACAAAAAGTCTTGCCTTATAATTTTTTCTTTAAGTCTCTTAAAATACAAGCCTGTCTTTGCAGAACCTTCTCAACAGCAATTCAAGGTGACAGAAGTAGTTCGGTGTACCAGCTTTGATCAGCTTTCTTTTTATTCTTCCGTTTTCTTTTCACTCTCTTTGGACTCATGTGGTTTACATTTCATTCATTGTATTATCTAAGAAAAAAAAATCAATTAAGCCCTTGTATTTGCTTCTTTTTTTAACTTTTTGGAATCAGTCATCTCTAATGGTTCAGTATGGATTTGAGACAGCACCCCTTTCAGTCCTCCCAACACAAGTTATACCATTTCACTGCAAACACCTCAGGGCTGCAAAAATACTGGCACTCAGGTGTTGGCATTTAAAAAGCATCTGTTAAAAGCAGCTGTAATCATTGAGTTTAGTGAGGTGTTTTTTTTTTTACACAATGCATATCTCTTCAAGCCAAGTTACTCTAACCATTATTGAGGCTAGATTTCATATTAAGATTAAAAAAAAGCTGGATTTTGTTTCAGAGAAACTTCCTGACAAAAACTTTTTTTTGCAGACACAGTTCTTAAAAAAGTGTAAACACATACAAATGGGATTTTTATTTCTGCTTGCAAAGCAGATTTATATGATGCAAAGATTTTTCGCTCACACCTGCTGTATTTAGATTCATTGATAATTATTACTGCACAAGGATGCAAAAACTATGCTACAAAAGGGAACAGATTTACATAGCATCTGGATGTTACTTATAAATATTTGCTAAAAGAAGTATTCGTTTTATTTGAGCTTCAAGATGCACACAAAAACAATCTATTTAATCAAAGTCGGTTGAGTCAAGCTGTAAGCAATCTAACCTGTTAATCTATTGCTTTCAAAGGCCCCCCTTTAAAGAAAAAATAAACAAAAGTACAGAACAAAACGAACAACTATAATAGCTTAATGAATAATAGTGATTATTGAGCTAATCACTATGTCCTGTCCCATCACCCATGCTGCCAACGCGCGATGGGAAGGCATCGTCAGAATCATGCCGCTGCCCAATTTTTTGGAAAATCGCTGGTGTGGTCATGAGTGCAAACGCCTTTATGAAATAGCTGGCAGGCAGATCAACGGCCAGCAGCAGCTCAGACATGATCTACATGTGTAGACTGCCTACAATGTATAGATATCTCCGGACTGCCGCTGTCCATATCAAGGCCCATCGGCCGGCCGCCACCTAGTAGCCCAGAGGTATATGAAATGTGGGATATTCTGCACCACTGGTCATTTGTAACTCAGATTATGAGAACATGTTACAATTTTGTCATTTTCAAAATTTTGGAAAACATGCCTCCCAAGAAACCCAGCAAGGGCAAAGCCCCAGCACCCAAGAAAACCAAGGTGCAAGCGGTCCAACCACAGCAGGAGCTTTTGTTGGATGAAAAGCATGAATGCTGGATCAATGCCGTCTCCCCATTTGGACCCACGGTGGCCAGAATTGACAGACTGACGTACAGTCATTGCCGACCCATGTCACTGAGTGCCCGCTCTGCTACCGTACGATTTCTAGCAATCAGACGGTGGCAGTGGGATGGCAGCAAAGGGGTGGCTGGAGGGTGGCAGACCCCCCTACAATTCAAATATAATGCTGCTGCCTTCCTGGAACCCACCTGTCACTGGAGTGCCACCCCACGACCTCCAAATGTGCCCAGGCAGCCACTGACCAATGTTAAAAAAAAATCGTGCCGTCGCCATATAATTTCTTCTTCTTCTTCTTAAAACCTCCTTGGAAGCGTGTAAAATGCAACTGCCGCATCCTAATTACAAATGTCGCTATGCAGCCATCCGCCGAATTTGCTGAAAAACTTGCATTTAGGTCGCTGCACTGTGGTATTTTGGGGCATGTGATTGCAATCTTAGAATCGGTGTAGATCCTTTGTGGGAAGACATCTCCTATAAACAAAAGGCTTTTAGATCTTCAAGATCATAAAGAATGACATCTTAAGTGTTTTCTGTGGTGTGCATGAAATTTCCACTACATAAAAACAACAAAAAAGCTGTGAGGGTGTAAGAACAGTTCTGAATATGGAAAAACCATGATTTTACTTACTTCCTAACAAGTAAGCCAACCTTATTTATCTAGTCATACGTCAGTTCTATTGTGCAGTCTTAGATGTAATAAAACACTATGGATAAAAAATGTCTTAAAGGAAGTTTAGCCAGATAAGTCTAGTTTGCAGCCTAACCAGCACAGCTTTAATGTAGAGTTCTTATTAGCAAGTTGTGAAAACTCTGCATCTAAATTGTGTGACTCCTGTCATCCAGATATTTCCTGTACAGCTATTTTATCCTTGTTGGAATGTAATTAACACATTTTTAAGGACTCAGGTTCTCAGCCATATGACTTGTCTGTTCGTGCTTCCTTAAACTACTTTTTTCATGCCATAAAAAACCTTGAAAAAACTCAGAGAGCAGCTGATTTTAGAGAAGCCCGCTTCCATACTGCTTAGTTTTGATCAAACAGAAAGCATCAATATATATTTATCTCAAAGATGTGAAATCATTTTCCTGACTGTAGTAGTTACGATGTGAAAGGATTTTGTTAAGCATTTGACCTCAACAATCCAACAACAAGGACAACTTAACTTTCTGGCAGCAACATTCTTTAGGGTGCCTAAATCCCTTTTAGCTCAGGGATTTGTGGGTCACTTACAATACCAATCTTTTCAGATGGAGTGCAGGCTAGCATCTTGGATGACATGCATATGGATAAGGGTAGATCCTCAGGGTGGACAATGATAAACAAGTCATTCCGCGCTCCCAGCTAGTCTTTCCCTCCAGAGGTAAGAACAGCTGTGGCATAAAAAAACTGAACCATCCTTTAAAAGATGCTGCATGATCTGCTCGAAGATGACATGTCAATGTTGCACAGCAGATATCACAGTCACATCATGTGTCCCTGACAGTGACAGGGCTTATGAGCACAGTTACCCTGCAACCCTTAAGTCAGTTCAGCCACAAGCACTGTACATGTGCAGAAGCTGCAGCTGACATGAGTCAGTTTATGAACTATAATAAAAGTATTCATCTTCTTTCAGATAACAGATAATTTGCATTTTTCAACTAATGTGGTATCATCTGCTGCTCAAAACCCAGTTCTTCTCAGAAGATTTGATCTGCCGAAAGCTTATTTTTTTCTGACAATGTAATGGAAGGAAAACTTGTGTATGGTTAAATATAGACACTTATCCATACCTGTTTTGATTTTATTATCTCTTTCTTAGCTCACAATCTACTACATTTTATTAGAAGTTTCTAGAATATTTTTCTGGGAACTAGGATCTTTTTTTTTTCTAAAAGTTCAGTTTCTGCATTGTATTGGTTTGAGTCGTCGACAGACTCAGAATGACAATTTTATATGGTTTCCGTATTAATTATTAACCAGTGAACTATTTACACTTAAATGACACACAGGCTGGAAACAAACATTTTTAATTGTCTATCTACGAAAGATTATGATTCCCGTAGACGAGTTCAATAAATTAGCTAGAAATATGGTGTTTAAGTGTAATGTATTGTCCATCCTGCAACTTCTCATCCAAAGCAGATTGAGCAAAAGAAGATATGTGATATTTAGATGCCAAAATCAGACAAACATCAGTCCGGATGATAAAAACTGACTGAGCTCAACGAAGTTTGTCAAGTTCAAAGTAAAGTGGGGCGCTGAACTTCAGCGTGATCCCAGGTGTTCGGCAGCAAATGGATTATTGCCTGGTTTGAGGTCAGATACGATGCCTTATTATCTCATGAAAGAGCAGGACAGAGTGCCAGACTATTGTTCTCCATACTGAGATGAAAGGCTAGCTGTGCTAATGAACATCTGCCAGCCAGCATAGGGACCCCAGCAGACACACAAAACCTTGAATTGACCATTGCTGAGTGCAGCTGCTCTGATCAGAAAGATTTTGATGTGAATTTAGGCTGAGGGCCCACCATGAAGCAGATGTAATAGCCGTGGACCAAGACAGACTTAACTTTCATTATCGTTGTCCAAAATGCCAGAGTCCATCAGCCTAACCTCTCAGCCTACAAAGCAGTGCTCACCTGTCCTGTTCACTGGAATTAAGCTAATCACACATTAATGCCCCTCGTTTGAAAAATAAGCATTTCTTGCGACCCTGAAAGAGTGCAAAAAATGTATCTGTTTATGTGGGCTTCCTTTGATTATTTCCATCACGATTCAAAAGCAGTGAATAAATTGAATTGCAGCAGCTTTTTTTTCTTTTTTACTTTTCAACACATTTTCCAAAATAAAAAAAATTGACAAAAACGTATCAAAAAAATTATTTATCAATGGTTAAGCTTTATGTGTTTCCATAGATACTAAAAGACCCATAAATACTGTATTTGACAAGGTGTTAAATGACAAATTTAATTTGGTGTAATTAGTGTTCATAATGCCTTTTGCATCATTAAGCATAAAAACATTCAAGAAAAAAAAAGCAAATAAAAAAAAAAAAAACAAAATAGATGAACAGGACCAGTCAGCCACATGTGTACCCAAATCACACAAATGGGGGGACCAATACTTAATCAGAAGGCACCACTAGGCATAGATAGGATACTCATGCCCAGGGCTAGGCTAAAATCCTCACAGTGCCGATTTCTTGTAAATCTTAAATTTTGATCTTAATCCCATCTAACCAGCAGACTGGTTCCCCATTCCTGTGGTTTTCCTTTACTGGTCTATTATTTGGTCACTTTTAACACCACTGTACCATTTATTTTTATTATTTTTTTATGACTGGCCCTCATTATGTCTCTTGTTTTGCTTGTTAAACATCCTCTTCAATTTATGTTGGGGAAGGAAGATCATCCCACCCTGACCTTGTGTGTTTCAATTCTTTAAAGCACTTAACAAATTACACAACCACTCATGCCACCAACAGCCATTAAATAGGGTTAAAAATAATCTAAACATGGTAAACACACGCAACTTCATGGTGATGCAGAAGAAAGTTAAAACAATGGATGCATTTACATATGTAATGGGATATTACAGACAACCTGTTATACATGGTCTTTATTTATGTTGTCTTGCATAACTAGAGTTGGAGCAACAAGAAGCAATATGGTTTAACCAATCGTATCATCTCAACTGCAGAGTTTCTGTCAGTAATAAGTTGATGTCTATTTTCTAAATGGTGCTTTTGAAAGTGATATGTCTTTTTTCTCTCTTTCAGGTGCTTGTATGCAGTAATGGAACCCCATAAACTGCTAATTTGAAGTGTTTAATGTTAAAATGGTTAGTAGTTGAATAGAAGGGTTTGAAAATGTTTAACTCTAATACCAAGCTCTTGATTAGTGTTATGAGTTGTGTTTACTTGTACACAGGGGGTAAAAAAACAAAAACAAGAAGAAATAGCGCTTGCAGGCATCGAGTCCTTTGAGAGGCAAGCTTTCATTACTGTCTCTAAATGAGAATCTACAAACCTCACAGAGGAAAGAAAGTCATTTTGTTTTCCTTTATCCAGATTCTGTTACTATATCATCTTTCAAACACTGCAGGTGATCGACTAAGAAATGAACAGCTCCACTTAATGGCCTGGCTCTCTTTTCGCCGCATCAGACAGGTACAAGAACTGAGTGGTGGCAGATGATTTTACTTATTGATCTTTTACTCCTTCGCACTGTTAGAAGATACCTGAACTCTGACATGGCAGATGTCATTCTATATAAAGGACATAGTCCTGCTGTATTCAAGATTATTGCTTTTTGTCGCATGAAATTTATAGAGCCTAATACTTCTGACAATAGAGTCGCGTCTTTGGTATCATTGGATTGATCAAAGCAATTTTGGACCAGTGAAGAAAACTCTAAATGAAAATCCCAATTATACTCATTTTATATTCAACCGCTTAGGGATATTATTAGTTTATCTTGTACATAAGTGAACTCGTTTACATAATTCTGAAACTCTAGACCCAAAGGGCAACTATTTTGCTAAAAAAGCTGATCCGACCACAGTGTCAGAGCATATCAGGAAATAGATCAGAATCTGAAAGTAGAAAAAGGTACAGTACTGTGTTAATTAGGCTGGTGATACTTCGCCGTGCTCAATTACTCTGTCAGTGAGACTCATCTTCCATTTTTCCTGGTCATCCATTTCACTCTTTGAGGTTTATTTCACAGTGCTGCTCAGCATGCTTTTAAATCCATCAAGGCTAAAGGCCTGCAAATGGCTTTACTGAACATGAAAGAAACAATGATTTATTGAGAAAAAGACATTAGTGTACCGTGTTAGACGTGACTCATTCAGGAATTAGCAACAAAAGACTTGAAGAGTTTGTGAAGTAGAGCAGGGGAGCAAACAGAGGCAGCAGGAGACTCTGGGGCCAGATCTGAGAAGCTGGAATTAATAAGGCAAAGTAGCATCAGGGCTCTTGCTTCTTGGACATGTATGAACACAGGGACCTACCATGAAATGGAGGAGAGCTTTGACTTTCTTGTTAAAAGATCCTCAGCCTAATTTTACAGTGGGGTTGTTGCAGTCAAGATTAGTTCCGGAAAATTCTGAGGGACTGACAAAATCCTGGCAAACAAGGAGTTGTGCTACGTTCACACTAGGCAAGAACGCACTAAACAAACATTCCTGAATGCGTTTTTACAGTGTTCAAAATGTAGTTTTTCTACACAATACCAGCGCATGTACCTATAGTTGAAAGAGGGTTGGTGCTAAATGTCAAAGCGGTTCATATCTTATGAATCTTGCTCCAGGCTTTTTCTTTCACAGCTTTATTCTGATATGTATAAAAGACTTGTCATATAATTCCAAACCGGCACAAACTGCAATTATTAATTTCTTCTCCATTATCAATTTACAAACAGTTAGCACATCAGTGAATGAAAAGGGGCGTTACTACCAAATCCGAGTCCCTGATTGGAACAAGTTCAACTAACTTTCAATGCATGTTCTGGGCTTCTGCATCCAAAACTTCACCCATTGAACACTAGACTTTGTTTTGAACATAGAGCCCAAAAATTATTTTATGTTAAAAGTATCCATTGACTGAGTAATTTTGACATCTTCTTACCACCAAATTTCATCTACCCATTTCATTCTGCTTTAAAAATTATTCTGCAAGAATTCCTCTGAGTGGCAAGCCGGTGTTCTTTGCTCCAGAAAAGCACTTTCATAAGTTCCTGTCTTCTTACTCACAAGCTTAGCTTGATTTACATCATAGTTTTTTGTACCAGAGACCATCTAGATTAGTGTTTAGCACCCATGCTCACATGTGAGCTGAACATGTCTGCCACTCCAGAACTTTGCTCCTGTAGGCAAAATCCTCACCTGCAACACTTTTAACAAACATGTCAACTTCTCAAAAAAACACACTAAAAACTGAGCAAATCGACAAACGTAACTAAAAACAAAATTTCCAAAAACTAAAACCTTGGCCAAACCTCAATAATTGACCAACATAGAGAAGAAACCCAATTAATTGGGTTGCTTCTGGATGAATTCAAACAGGCAACCAGCCCGCACAGGTGGTCCAACATTTCTTATGGACAAGGGCTACGGTTACAAGTGCTAAAACAGAATACTCTGGCATGTGGAGCACATAGTCGCTGGCTGATCAGCCTGTATCTATGGTAATGATGACCAATAATGCCTTTGCAAGAGGAATCAAAAAAGGTAGTACAGGGGAGGGTGGGGCAGGTGAATGCCAGCTGCGCCAGGAAAGAACAAGAGCGCAAGAAAAGTGAGAGAGGAGTGGACTGCACAAAAATATGTCCAAGATAAACAGATGACATTGGGAGAAAGGTCAAACTAAAGAAGACATAATCAATGTCAGCTTTAATTACCATGACCTGTTCAGTCCCTAACTTGTCTAGAAGCCTCAAGATTGCCACACTGGATAAGCAGTAGCCTATGTCTCATTAATCTTTCCCTCTGGCACTCCAATGTCTGTCAGTTGCTGTTTTACCAATGTCTTCTTTTCGAAACAATGACAGCAGATATTCATCTGTAAATTTGTGCCGGTTTGCACTAGCCTTTCAGACGTGCAGAACTGCAGCTGGACTCCTACAATATGCTCAATCGGTCTTACGGTATGTACTACATACTATTTTGACCTCTTCTCTATATTTTGTTTTGCATATTCATTGATGGTAAGCGCTAAATTTGACGTGTTTACTATTTTGTTTTGTAACAGATAAAACCTGTTTGTTAAATAATGTGTAACTTGATTTTACCAGTACTGTCAAGTTTGCTCACCTTTTTAGACTTTAGGACATTATGCCCTAAATGTGTTGAAGAAAGTTCAGTTTGTGATTTGGGGCTGCTTTCCCCATGTACTCTAGTGAGTAATTTTTTGCAGATGATGGTTTCATTTTGCAGAACAATAGAGCCAGGTTCTTGCACTGGATTATCCTTCATAAAAGCATTCTTCAGAAACGGGTTGTGAAACAGAAGGAAAATGTACTTTGAAACAGTTTACTGGTGGAATTTAATGCATTGTAAATCAACTCTCTCATGGCAGCTCACTTTTTGCTAGTCTGAGAAACCTTCTGTGATTAGGATAGCCTTGGAAAGTGTTTGTTCCTAAAACACAATATATACAGTTTAGACATGCTTTCAGCTGGACTCCCCACAGTCTAACTTTAGTTAGTTATGATTTCAGACAAGTTCAATCTATGAGGTGTTTTACCAATACTTTTTTTTTTGTTTTATAATTTGTAGTTGTAGAACGTTTAAATGTACTGAATACTTTATTTTATGTGTGCATGATTTTTCAGGCAATTACAGAGCAAATGCCTTTTTTAAGCAGCACCTTATTATGATGTTGAAGCCTCATGGGTTGTGTTTGTATAAGATGAGCTTCTGTTTTATAAATACGCCATGGTCCATTCAAGAGTTTGCCTTGTATGAGTTGATGAACCTGATTAACAAAGGTTGAAAAAAGGTGACTGGAAAGGAGACGGTGGGACAAAAGGACATGAAAGTAGCAACAACAGCAGTCGACAAAAAGGAATTTCTCAAGCTCTCCCCTCTTCTCCTCCTTGATCTGAGTGCCGATGATTAATGTAGATTAAATCTCTTAGCCAACCTAGACACATTTGTCTTTTTCATGCAATCTTTAGGTATTACACTGAGACTTATTGTGACTGGATAAAACAACAAAACCTCATAGAAAAAAGGAACAGGGACCAGTGTCATCACTGTTGTGCTTCTCAAGAAATATTGTGAATAAAAAAGAGGTCCAAAATTAGTCTAAGCTCTCAAACTTGGCAAAATTTCAAAAATAAAAGTCAATATTTGTGATGATAGGATGAATTAAGGCACATAACAATAATGTGAGCCTCATCTTAAAAAGTACTTGCTTTTTTGAGACGTGGTGAAAGTTTTATACGTTTTGTAGGAGGACATAGCAGACAATTTGTAATGAAGCATTTGTAACTAACATTCCATCATAAAAGAGAAAGAAAGAAAGCTAAAAAACAAAATGTTTTGTTTCTGAAGCACCAGCTGTGTCTTCTACAGGTTAAGCTTGTAGGAAAAAATCTTTCGCTCTGAGATTTTTCCATGCGTGTTCGATTAGTCGGGAGAGATAAAAGACCAAGATTCAGCCGGATAAAGTTACAGAAGGTTTATTCCCTAACAAAAGTTCTAAATCAGAATTAAAACAGATCTGGGTCCTCATTTTTAGAAGGCCTACAAAACGCAAGAAGTTACAGGCGTTTTACATGAAAGGCCACAAGACAGAAGACAATAAGATTGTGCTCTGCTGAAACTTTTAAAGATGAATTCTGGGCGGTCTCCTCCGTCGAATCTCTGCCCCGGAACACTCGCATTGGCTGGCCGAAGATCCTCCTGCGTCCATCAGCCAATAGTCGACGGTCACTCTCAGGACCCATCCATCTCCCCAGGAGATGACTTCAAAGTGGCGCCTGGTGCTGTGATAAACCCAGACTCTTCCTGTCCGTAACAAATCAGATTGACGGCAAGAAATCCATGGAGCTTCTAGGTTAAAGGTCAACCTTTTTGTTCTTCCCTGGAACCGGACTTCTAGAGAAGTTCTCACAGATATAATCTATTCCTCATGTGGTTTGGATAAGGATGTTGTCTTCACTACTGCTGACTCCTGTTAACCAGCACCTAAAAGGTCAACATCCCCCCTCCTCTGTAGAGGAAGGGCCACAGCTGCAGTCCATAGGTCACATCTCAGGAATGTGAGGTCAAGATGCATCTTCCAGAGTCCAGATTCAGGAGCACACACTTCATCAGTAAAACAATGTAAAAAGTAAAATTAATGCCAATAATGATAAAAATAAGGACCGCAGAAATATAAAATCCTTCAGTTCCCTGTCTTGACCTCATGAAGTGAGGTCACACAAAAACACATACTACATCATACAATGACTAAACATTTCAGCAGGTCCAGCTGTGGTCGTAAGCCCTCACATTCTGCAGCACAATCAATATCAATAACTGGGATTTTTAAATGGGCTGGATGATTGATGCAATGAGTGTAGAATCAAATTAAGAGAATACAAAAATATAAATTTGAAATAAAGAATGCAAATTAAAATTATTTAAAATATAAAATATAAAGACAATAAAAATAACACTTCCTGCAAGAAAAAGAACACCTAGAATTAAGGGAGAAATGGGGAGATGTTAGGACAAAACAAAATCACACAGGCAACGAAAGAGTAAAAATAGAAATATTAAACATGACATCAAGCGTAATTCAGAAAATTTCTTCCATGTCCTCCATGGGGGTCCCATCGGAGAAGCTGTGATTCATATGGCCCACATAAATAAGAATAGCAATATTCTTAGTTAACATTCTTAGTTAGTTAGTTAGTTAGTTAGTTAGTTAGTATTGCAACAAAATCCAAAAAGTCATTCGGGGCCTTAACCACTCGTGTCCTCCTGCATGTCCCACAAGCTCTGGCAAGCTTGGACCTGGCCTCCTATGGACTTCTGAATAAGCCTGGTAATTATTCAATCTGACACATGTGATACAACAGAACGGCTGCAAAAGAGCTTGGGGTGTCTCCCCAAGATGAGTCTGCTGTGGATCTAAATATCGATTAGGGTTAGGGTCAGAAACGTAAAAAATAAAAGAACAAAAGACAATAATAAAATAAAACAATGACAAAACACGACAAGACAAGAATAAAAATAAAAATGCACAGAAGGGATGTGATGGAAATGTCCACCACATTGTCCTCTCCATAGTCTGCTTCTCCTCGTGCTGTTTTCATGGAAAACATAGGTGGGAGTATACAAATTCAAGATAAAGACAAGTTTATTAGGGGCTGTCGTCTAATCACCCATGTGGTGGATTCTAACTCCACCAGCATTCCTTATCACCTCAGGACAGTGTCGTAAAACCCCTTCATCCTCGCTGTGGATGAGATAACCAGATGAACAGACACACAAGGCTCTAAAAAGGTAAAAAGGTCAATCCAAGTTAACATTTAAACATTCTTTCTAAACCAATACATGTAAACGATGAGAATTGAAACAAAGATAATTGAAACCATGATAATGCTATGATAATACTAAAACAATTTCCTACAATGAATCATTGATACCTCTTTCCACCCTCTCTTGGCCTGGGGAAACCCCAGGACACTAGTTAAATGAAACCATGCAGATTCAAACAAAGATAAGGCACAAACACATAAACTAGACCAATAGAAAGTAAAAATATAGAAACAGTTTTGTGCACCGGTAAGGTGAACAAGCAGTTTGTCCACATTCCTATGGAAGGCAAGATAACAACATAAAGAAATGAACCCACGTATTGTCGTTGTCTTACTGCCGTAAGGTTAGTCGCACCCTCGTCATTTATCATCAACCTCAAGGGGTCCATGTGTTTCACAAAAGAAAGAAGTGTCTACTGCAACCACAAGAAAACCAACATGTCCAAACTATTTCCAGATGTTTATGCTGCAAATTAGACATTCTACGCTCTATATACATTGAAAACCTGTGCTAAAAACAGTTCTGCCTAAAAATGAGACTTCCCTTCTGCTAAAGTGCAAATTCCTGTTACATTTCAAAACTCAAACATACAACTGCAACAGAAGATCTTTTATTACTCACAGGCAGGCTTCAGCAGTCGGTGCTGCTAGCTGCTACCCTGTAGTAGCACAATATCCTGTCAGAGAGACTGCAAACAGGGACTGAAAATGCCAGGAAATTTTATTAACACCTATGTACTAAAATACGAATAACTGTCTGCTATTTTCACGTAATGGAATGCAAAAATAAGGGTTTGCTAAATCAATGGCAGTGAACAACACACATTGTTGAGCTAAAGTTGACAGCATGCAATATGGATCAGGAACGGGTAGAACTACAGTAATAGTGACATCATTGACAGTCCTTAAATCATATGCTATGCAATAAATTTTACCATCTGCTTTCAAGATCAGTCTAAAAGAGGTACTACGAAGAATGTGAATGCTACATCAGAATTCCACAAACCAGTCTAAGTTTCCTCTGTCCCTCCATCTGCATCCTTCACCAGCATTACTGAGATCTAAAAACTTGTGCTCCTGCAATTACCTGAATCACCACTAGGGAAACGTGGAACATGAACCAACATCAAATGAACCTGTGGAGCATGAAGCATCAGAGAGTGTGTTTAACAGCACCTCTGCATCTTCATGAGCTGTCTTCTTTCTGCTGCGATGTTTGTCAATACAGAAACGCTTTAGAACTGAGGATTTTGTCATTGGAGACATAGTTAACCTGTACATTTTTATTGAGGGAAGAAAGTGAACACCTGAAAAAAAAACCACAATCGTACCACTCTGTGTTGTTAATGCCCCACTTAGTCATAGGACTGAGTTGCAGAGCCTCATGACCAGGGGGTGCTAATCCTATGTGAGATACAGCTGTGTCTGACAGCTAGTATCATTGCATTTGTGAGTGTATGAATGCACAATAAGCTGCTCGCCCTCAGGGCTAATATATGTCAGTGTAGTTCAAATGCCACGTGTGGTCTTCTACCTGCTGAAATTCTTCTTACTGTTAATCATGCTCTCTGTCATAATGGAGTGTACAGGTCAGACCATTCGGAGGTGGAAATAGAGCTTCTAGGACAGGAGTCATGGCTTTGACACCTGAAATCCATGAAACCACCTGGCGTTTCAGGGCCCTCTGGTTGTCTGCAGTGGGGGTTGGCTGTGGTGTGCGGCATGGCATCCAGTCTGCTGGCTCCTGTTTTTGACAAGACTGTCCCATCCCAACAGTTCACAGGCGTGTTTTGGTGAATGCACGCATGAATGTTCCACCATCTGGTCAAAAGTCAGTCGGATGGTCTTTTGCAGGTTTTGAGGAGTCATTTGTTCATTTGTCAGAGCAGGTAGTGTCCACTAGAGTCATCAGTGGTTACCTCTTATCTTGGAAAAGACAATGGCTCCTGCATCATCAAGTGGTATTGTCCGACTTGCCCTGTGGTCCTCGCCACGGTGGAGGAGGGGCTTGGAGTGGTCGTGGGTACTGTTCATTTTTCTCCACGCCCTCTGCCTCTGGGTCTGTGCATTCTGCTGTTGGGCACCTCGTTGTCGGCTGTCACCTGCCCAAGGGTTTGGAGCGCCACAGATGCCATGTCCAGCTGCTCCTAGGGTCTCCTGGGTGGCTCACGTGTCCCAGGGTTTTCACCATGTTCTCCTGTCCCCGACCTCCGAATGGCTGAGCATGACACGTCACTTCTGCTGTCTCTGAGGGCATCAAAACTCAGAATTCATGTTATTTTCTTTTTGTTTTTGAAACACTTTTTATGCTGTGTGGATTCTTTCAGCTGCTCAACTCCTCCCTCTCCCTGTCCTTTACCTCCAAGTGTGTAGTCATACCTTCACATGATTGAAGGAGTTCTCTGACCTCAGGGTCAGTCACTCCAGACTCAGCTCCTTGCTGGCTACCTGAGGTACTGCGGGGGAGGTGTGAGCATCTGCTCATGCTCTGTCACCCCTGAGGCAGAAGAGGGTTCTGCATGAAGATTTATGAGGGTTAAGGAGGGGTCTGCTGTTTTCTCCCATTCTGGATCGCCTTTCCCTTTGAAAGTAATGTACTGCTTGGGGCAAAAGTTTAGAAAATTTTATTAGTGTTCAGTTTCCACGCCAACACAGTGGCTGTAAGATTCAGTTGAGAAATGATAAAAGCCTAGCAAAGAAAAAATCCCTAAACTTGTCTTTAACCAATATAACTGGTGTGGAACAAATTGTTTGGGAAAAAAAATACACTTTCTTAGACACATTCTAACAGCTATTTATTCCGTTCTTTATCAAAAAAGCAAAATCGATTAAAGCATCATAGTTTAACATTAACACCCTTAGTTTGACTTGTCCTGAAGGGCTTGCTGGTCCTAATAAGAATCTAGACAATTGCTAAAAATAACATTCTGACCAATCCAAACTTTTCCTTAAAGCTGCAGAACCTACAATTGCTAAAATACAATAACATCTTTATCTTTTAAACTTGAATGCAAACCAAAACTGAGTGCCTCTTAGTACTAACCATCACAGTTCATACTGTGGCATCTGATCGCAAAAATTCTACAAAGTGTAAATGTTCTAACACACAAAATGTCCTTTATACTACAGCACTTTTACGACCTGCAGATCATCCTACCATCCTCCATGCCACAGATGGGAACTGCTTACAGGGGGAAAAAGGGGGTGTTACATGGGGGTCATGTCGTGTTATTACTCCTTTCGCCTGCTAACAATTAAAACACTTCTCTTACACTGTTATGTAAGGGCCTTTTTTCAATGCTGTTGCTGAGCACTGTCCATGTTCTATATACAAAAATTGTGCACCTTTCGTTTTGACTATCACGGGGATTAGGAATTCCGATTAGTGTAAAATGAATGTTACAGCATTGGGTAACGGTTAAACCTCCTCAAAGAGTTTTGGGTGGAGCTGCACTCTCCCATCAACCTCTGCTCTTTGTCACCTAGAAGATGACAGCACCAACCTCTTTCTGTGAAAAATGAACTGCTTTAACCTTTCTATTCTCCTAATTCTTTATTCAGTTTTCCTTATTTAATCAAAAAACACAATTCACACTGTAAACCACAACAGGTTTGTTAAAACACAGACAATCAAGACGCAGACAATAACTTCTAACAATTTTCTCAAAACCAAACCGAAAGACAAAACAATAAGGTACCTACACATAAACAAAATAAACCATTTCACTGAAATGAATCTTTTCTATCTAGTGTTAACATTAATATTTCCCCTCTCTTTTTCTCATCTGTCTCTCACAAACAATCCACTTCCTAGTTCTCTTACCTGCCTCTTCCTTCTTACTCATTTTCACAAACAGGTCTGCTTTTTTCCATAACCACTGTTCAACCAAAACCTGCACTCTTGTCCACAGATCCTCTACATCACTTTCCATGCATTAAATTTTCCTTTTCTTCACTGCTTTTCCCCTACATTTCTTGTCTCCGCATTAAAACCACACCTTTCCCTTTTTTCTGTCTCTCATCTTGCTTTTGTCCTTTTCTCATTTATTTGTAATAACAATTTTCAAATATTCTTGATTCTGATTCAAACAAACAAACAAACAAAAACGCCAGTCATGTGCTTCACATTCAAACATTCACAGCTGTGCACTTCACAAAAATCCTAGCGATCTGGGAAATATCAAAACAAACATATAAACAAAATCAAACATTGCAAACATTCTGTTTTAAGGGAGTCTGAGTCTAAACGAACCAAATGCTTATAACTAATTTCAATAAAACGTCTTTGAGCAAAACTGAACTAAATCTTGGTAATTAGGAAATACAAATAAATGAGAGAAAGATATTCAAAATACAAAAACCGAAATAATTTCAAAATTATTTTACCCAAACTGTATTAGACCTACACCACCTTAAAAAATATTTGTCTTCCGACCGAAACCGCTAAATTAAGTTTTATTGTATTTTATTTATTCTGTTACCGTGTACTCACAACAGACGTCGTAACCACGCTCAATAATGACAAACCCCGCCAGTATTTTACCACAAATTCTTCAGATTTGCTCGCAAACATTTAGCGTGTTCCGCCTTTCTGGTCTGTAAGGGACGCCGTTACGGCGACCACGTGGTACGAACAAAGCCAATCATAGACATCGACACATTTGAAAGCAACTAAAACCTCCAGTCATTGGTTCATTCGACGTAAACAAGATGGCTGCGGCCATAGAAAACACAATAAACAAGGAAATGTGGAAATAAAGTTAAAATTCACAGATTTCAAACACTTTTTCATCCCATTCTTTCCAAAATCTCATACATTCCATTCCATTCATCCACATTCAAGTCATTTTCACCGCTGTTGTCAAGTCAAATCGTCACTGTCGTCTGTCGTCGTTTTGTCTGTTCCACCCCAGTCGTATTTTGTCCGGACAAAATGCATCATATTTTCTCATATTTCCCTTTCATGTTAATTTCGAATCCTTCTTTGGTCACTCTCCATCTAAAAAAATAATTTGTCGAGGCCACTGCCCCGGTAGTGTTTCCAAATTTCCTAAGCGCGCAACAATTAGCTCCTATACTACACTGTTTTTACGCCTTGGGCGTCTTTAGGACAACAGACGGAACCTTCTGTATTTTAAATACATTACCTCAAACACAACCGATAAACCTAGGGCTTATACCTTTTCTCTGCTGTTGTTGGTTGTTGCAACCATCCCTTTAAGGTTCGGGTCAACCTAACGGGGCATGCTTCTCCCAGTCACTCGGCTTCTTCTTTAATTTAAGCTTAATCAATATATAAAATTTCACAACAGGTTTGCTCACCTTTGTGTTGTTACGAGGCCTCTGAAGGAGTCGACCGCATGGGAGGAACCTAGCATCCCCTGACGTACGCCGAAAGTCTCACTCAGATTCTACGTAAAATACACCACTATAATTTCCGGTCCGGCTCGGTCCACCCCGACTTCACGTCCCGGGGTCACCAAAATTGTAGGAAAAAATCTTTCGCTCTGAGATTTTTCCATGCGTGTTCGATTAGTCGGGAGAGATAAAAGACCAAGATTCAGCCGGATAAAGTTACAGAAGGTTTATTCCCTAACAAAAGTTCTAAGTCAGAATTAAAACAGATCTGGGTCCTCATTTTTAGAAGGCCTACAAAACGCAAGAAGTTACAGGCGTTTTACATGAAAGGCCACAAGACAGAAGACAATAAGATTGTGCTCTGCTGAAACTTTTAAAGATGAATTCTGGGCGGTCTCCTCCGTCGAATCTCTGCCCCGGAACACTCGCATTGGCTGGCCGAAGATCCTCCTGCGTCCATCAGCCAATAGTCGACGGTCACTCTCAGGACCCATCCATCTCCCCAGGAGATGACTTCAAAGTGGCGCCTGGTGCTGTGATAAACCCAGACTCTTCCTGTCCGTAACAAATCAGATTGACGGCAAGAAATCCATGGAGCTTCTAGGTTAAAGGTCAACCTTTTTGTTCTTCCCTGGAACCGGACTTCTAGAGAAGTTCTCACAGATATAATCTATTCCTCATGTGGTTTGGATAAGGATGTTGTCTTCACTACTGCTGACTCCTGTTAACCAGCACCTAAAAGGTCAACATCCCCCCTCCTCTGTAGAGGAAGGGCCACAGCTGCAGTCCATAGGTCACATCTCAGGAATGTGAGGTCAAGATGCATCTTCCAGAGTCCAGATTTAGGAGCACACACTTCATCAGTAAAACAATGTAAAAAGTAAAATTAATGCCAATAATGATAAAAATAAGGACCGCAGAAATATAAAATCCTTCAAGCTGTTTACATGACTCCTTGGTACCCTGTGATTAATGCTCCCTGTTGCCATGACTAAACCAGCTGACAACACATTCTCATCCACAGACAGAATCATCTGCCTAGAAGAATGAAACGTTACACCCACCAGCCTCCCACACTTTGCGAGTGAGCAGATGAAGGTTACGTCTAATACATAGATATCATATGATAATCCCTATAGTAATGCACAGTCATTTTTTTTCTCTGCTTTGAAAGACATTCAGACAATCGTGGGTTCTTGAGCGTGTTCAGACAGTTAAATGCTTCATGATGCATCCGAGCCAAACATAAACATGCTTGTTAAAAACTTGCTCTGCAATCCATTTTATCATCATGGAATTTCATTTAAGACTCAAAAATTGGGGTTTTTACATGTTCATTTTTCTGATGAAGGACATATATAAAGAAAACCAAGTTGTTTCGCGCCCCAAAATCCCACCCACAACTCACAGAGTGACTTTCACATGAACTACTGCTGCTCTACAGGAACTATGTCCTAGAAACCAACACAGGTTTTTACTAGGAACGCTTTGAAAATAGATCAAAAGATGATCGGAGTGGGACTTTAGTGACTTTTGAAGGATTCTGGAACACTTTGTCCTTGTGGACAATTGTATAAAAAAATCATATATTGAAAGTTTTATAAACACAACAAATTCCTCAGAAACTTACTTTATAGTGGGTCAACAAAACTACCAAGCCAAAATATCACTGCAGTAACATCTAAGTAAGTAGATTACATTTTAATGCCAAACACAGCCCCAAGTCTTCACAATTCTGAAACAAGAATTCTTCAGTTTCTTATGGTAATTGGAAATTAGGAAGAAAGGTAAAATTAGTGGGCTTAAAAAAAAACATTTAAACCTTTTTATTTTACAACTCTGCTTTAACTTCTCGGACATTTATAAAAGTGAGGGGAGAAAAGAGCACTAACAGCCGGTGGAGGCTGGATCAATACCTGATAAAGAACTTCTCTGATGGCTGCTTCTGTGTGTTGTTCAAGTCAGGGAGATGTGTGCAGGTGTACAGACTCAGAAGTATGTGCATGCCTGTTCACCACAAGTAATAAAAAGGCAGGGTGGATGTCGCCTGAATATGTCACAGTCTCTCTGAGACCACAGGGGAGGAGAAGGCGTCTACTCAGAGGCTGAAATATTGAGCTCTACTGCAGCCGTGTGAGCAGCCTGCCTCCAGCTCTTCCACTCATGACCCCTTTCTTAGCACAAAGCAATTACAATGGATGAGAATCACAAAGCCAGAAGCAGAAGAAAAAGAAAAAACTATTGCAAAAACAACAAAACAAAGAATGATTTCCAGTTCTACCCCCACGAACCGAACTGGAATAATAAATGTATTCTCTTGTCTACTTATCTAACACCAAAAGGAGGATGAGAAACCAGAATTGAGAACATGTGGATTTGTGCCTAACCGGAGTATGAAACACTTTTGAGACCTAAACAAATAATAGAAGATGTCAAGCCTGTGCTATACCTGGAGCAGCCGAGCCGGAGCTACAGGGCTGCAGAGCAGTATTACAGCTAAAGGAACCACCTCGTTGTTTCCCTGACTCCAATCCCCTGCTTTGATCGCCAACTGGAGTGCCGTCGATCGCCTGCAGCGCTGCTGAAGGCAGCCAGTGTGAGCGGAAGGTAGAAGCCATTTCTCAGTAACTGCCCCTCTACTTTGTTTCAACTTAGTTTTCCTTAAGTCTATACAGAAAATGAGCAAAAAAAAAAGTGTAAAATGGAATTTGAAAAAAAGAAAAAAGAAGGTCTTGTTTTAAGTTTTATTTGAAAAAGGGGAAAACAGAACTCTTCACAGTTCTTGGCCTAGGTCAGGGGTGTCCACACTCTTTTGGCATTTGAGATAATATATATATAAAAAAACTTTTTTTTTCTTTGTGGAGAGATGCGGCCCTCCTGCTTTCTTCTTTGAATTATGTTTATCGTTCTTTTTATATATATATATATATATATATATATATATATATATATATATATATATATATATATATATATATATATATATATATACTCTCATGTCCTTGAAGGGCGACCGGACGACTGCGATGGTCGTAATGAGCACCCATAGCCTACATTAAGGTCTCTTTGGTGAACCCTATATTTTTTAAAGTTGAGATATTGTGTGTGTTTTTTATAGGTCTCAGTATTAGTGTCAAGTTTCCACCTCAGTTAATAAAGAAAAAAAAAGGACATAACAACCAAGTTTCACATTGAAATGTTTCATCAGTTAAGAAAAGGTTATGATACATAATTGAAGGTGCTTATCAATATAAAACTAAGAGCTACCAAAATGTAATACTGCACTCATTCCAGTCAGTATCCCTTAATCAGTGCAGCTGTTATAACTGCATGTTTTTTTTTTTTTTTTATCCTGGCAGTTTAATTTATGTCAAATCGTAAGTTACAAAACAAAACAAAAAACCAGCACCCCCCACAAGTTTAAACCAAGTCAGACAATTCGGTCTTGCAGTATGTATCTCACAGAGATAATTTGTTGCAGTTACCTTTTTCCAGCTCTGACATCAACACATTTCTTTGCGATGATCTGGAATGTAGATTGAGAGCCAGACATTTTCTGATCCAACATGGAGCCCCACCTTATTTATGCTCTACAAAAAGAGTGCGCACCAGGAGACACCCCAGCCCTCCAGCTTCTATATCATGGAGAGCCGTCTAAAGAATGTGGAAGTGCTTCTATTTGTACAAACGGAACCAATGCCGATGTTGTTAAAGAGGAGTTTGACATTTTATATTTAGCAGCAATAAAATATGTATATTTTTGGCACAGTTTTTCCTCTGAACTTTGACTTGGTGTCCAGTATCATTAGATTGTAGGAGGCCAAGCCTATCTGTTCAAAATTAAAGGATAAAGGATTTGCCACCAGAAAACAGCTATAAAGTGTCATCTGAAACTAAGAGGAATGAGAAAAATGCCATACCCTCAGGTACACTGTTGCTTTATTGCTTATTAAACTTGCATTGTTTGAAGTGTTTAGCTGCTGAGCTTGTTGACACAGAGTTTCTGCACGATGCACAGGAGGCAAACAAGTTCCAGTGCCAGCCGGGAGCAGGGAGCCTTTGCTGGCACAGTAATGAGCCTGGAGAACATGTAAAGCAGGGGAAGATGAAACAGACTATGTGATCCATCAGCTGTTCATCCTCTTGGATTTCTAAGAGCTCTTCTGAGGATGCAAAAAAAAAAAAAAGCTGATTGACGTGTCAAGTGAATTGGAAAGGGACAGAAGGATGGCGCTAAAAAGAAATAAAATATCAGGTGAGAGAAAACTTGAGAAATATCCTGAAAGTGTGTGTCTGTAATATTCAATTAAGCAACAATCAACACCTGGCTTTTACAAGTTCGAATTGATTTATCCTATATGCGAATGCCATCACATAGGGGATTAGCACACGCTCTTTAGAAGATTTGGTTTACCCATCTTCTGTATGGTTGACAATGACTGAAGCTGTCCTCAGGGAGCAGCCCAATGAATTGATTTCTGACAATCCATGATTCACCTCCTTAATTCCTCCACTATTCCCCGACACTCCTGAAAATCAACTTGAAGGCAGAGCCCGACAGTCACTCACGTCACCCTCCGTATAAACAGCTATTATTTCTTCGGAAAGCTCTTTTTTTTCTTGTATGGGGGCTTCAAAGTCAGTGCACAATCAGCACAACAGTCTGAAAGGCACACAATGGGACTTTGAAGCTGGAGTGATGAACATAGAAGAGGGGATGAGGCAGGTAACTTCCTCTGAAGAAGGATTAGCAAAAGCCTAAAGATTAGCATCCCAGCTGAGTGTAACGCGTTTGAACTACAGATCAGTCTAACATGGAACTGACACAGCGAGGAACCTGCTACGAGTATCATTAGTCAGATTAGGCTCAAATACGTGCACTATCAATGAAAAACCAAAAACTTGTGTATAAAAAAAAAAAAAAAAAACTGTTCTATAGTGTGGCAGTGTTGCCTCTGCAGTGCACCCCTCAGGTGATTTGGAAAAACACTATCCTGGGGTGGTACGCCCAAAGACAGAAATAATCAAGGATGCTGAAGTTCATGGAAACTTAGGAGTCACAGACACATTTTTAAACATTATTAGTTAAAGAGAAATAAATAAAAGCAATCTGTACAAATTGAAATGCTGAAGTTGGGGCTTGGTAATAGCCAGACATGGAAAATATTCAAAGTCACCTTGAAAAGTAAACACACACAGAGGTGTAGGTACAAGTGACGGTCAAGCAAGAACCTCACAGCAGGTAAGAAACAACCCCAGCCTGCCACCTTGGATTCCACTTTTTTAACATAACACACAAAAGAAGACTGCATATAATCAAGCCCCTTTCCTCCAAAAAAATAAAACTTTGGCTCCAAAATAACGCAAATAATTTCCAAAAAATACATTGTGCATTAACTTAAAAGAAATTTGGTAAATTGTATCGAGTTTAAATAAACTGCTGCCCAAAAAGAGCGTCTGGATAAGTATAAAAAAACATAAATGAAAGCATAAACATATATGAAAGCTTAAAGAAAGTAACACACAATATAAGAATAGACTATAATATAAAATATAAGTATAGACTTCCAATAAGCAAAAAAGTCCCCTTATTAGTAATGTATCTAAATTTGCTGTTTCAAATGCTTTTGGAACAGCAAAATAAAGAAGAAGCAGTAGTGTAAGGGAACTATAATGACTGTGTAATGTTGATAACATTGACCAGATGATTCACTTAATGTAACTTAATCTACATTCAAATTGATGCTAGCCGTCCAGCAACGGTAGCCAACGGTAGCCAAAGGCGTTTGCTTTTTTTTTTTTTTTATACCTAACTCAACATACCTCGCTTAAAAAAAAAAACCACAATTCATTTGCACTCAAAACATTTAAATATTGAGCTCTAATCAATACTCAGACTAACTGGGATTTTTCGACATACCTTTTTCATGTGAAACCAGTACAACCTTCATGGTGAAATGGAAAAAAAAAAGATTCCAGAATCTTACCTCGCAAAGGGGCAGAGTTATATAGAAAACATAACTGAAGTGTTTTAAATCAACAAGAAAAATTCTTAACACTTTCACATTGGTAATGAATTGTCATAGCCACAGAACAATATAGACCCAGACGCTGAAACCCGGAAGGAGACACAGGTGAGAACAGGCGTGATTTGAGAATGGATTTAATGTTTGGGTGAGTATGAAGGGCAGCCAAGTCCGAGGGGTCCACGACGAGGGCGAGCGGTTCCTGAAGGCTCGTGGCGTCACTGGTGGCTTCGTTCACAGAGTCCGAGGAATGGCTGGATCGGCGGAGGCTCGTGAGGAGAGGAGAATCGGCAGAGGCTCGTGGTGAGACCGGATAAGGACTATGGATTCCTGTAGACAGGTAAGAACAGGATTTAGGTTTAGGCTTGAGGCTAAGAGCAGAACGTAACAACCAAATCTGCACCATCAGGGGCAACAGACTGGCGATGAATACGGGTCCAGGAGTTCGTTATGAAGGCAGACAGGTGATGAGGTGAGTGGTCGCAGCTGTGTCGCATCAGGAGCCAAGCAGAGAGGGGAGGGGGAGGAGTCTGACAGAGACACCATGACATGAATATTACAAATCAACACAATCTCAATGGTTTCAACATGAACATATACAAAACATGAAGAATATGTAAAATAAAATAAAAAAGTTAGTTTAAAAAACTAGCTAAAGCCTTTTTTTCATACCACCAAGACAGTGGCTTACATAAATTCACAGCAGGGGACAATTGTACAACCTATTTGTGTAAAAAAAAAAAAAAAATGTCAAGAGAACAACAGCAGCTTCCGTGAAGAAACACAGCAGCAGTGGAGGGTAACAAAGGAAGGTACCTTCAGGACAAAAAAGACATGAATTTCCAGCTTTTATTAAAAGAATGCTCCATATGCAGTCAATTTATGGCTAGGCCAAGGAGGCAGTGGATTTGGAAGTCAACGCCCAAGGAAGTCAGCAGAGAGCCACGACTGCTGACGTGACAGAGGCGTGCGTCACTGTGCAGACCAGGAGGAACCCAATCTGCCACAGCCAGGGTGGAATGGAAACATTTTTTTTGTTGATCACCAGGGCTGAAAAGTACAAATAGACTGTTTTACTGATGACAACATTCACCCAAGCAAGAGGCAACAGAATGGGGCAGACCAGGACAAAGTTATGGTGGTCTCCTAACAACATTCAGTCAGCAGGAGCTAAGGCTGCAACACTAAGTTAATGCCTGCACAATTCAATGTAGCATCCTGCACTTCCAAAATAAAACAGTGAGTAAATGAAGAGGGATAAAAAGAGGACATTTTTGGATTTCTACAATTTCCCTGGTGCATGGACAGGTTCACTCGACACCATTGAAGGAAGGGGTGACATACGATTTACCATGCTGCAACCAAAAGCTTTCTTTTGTGCGTGGGCCACCTTTAGTGTTGCTTCCACTGGAGTTACTTTATATATATATATATATATATATATATATAAAAAAAAAACGCCCCTCTCACCCTCCGCGGGTGGTTTCTCCTCCAAGCTCGGGTCCTCTACCAGAGGCCTGGGAGCTTGAGGGTCCTACGCAGTATCTTAGCTGTTCCTAGCACTGCGCTTTTCTGGACTGAGAGGTCTGAGGTCTTTCCAGGTATCTGTTGTAGCCACTCCTCAAGCTTGGGGGTTACTGCCCCGAGTGCTCCAATTACCACAGGCACCACCTTCACCTTCACTTTCCAGGCTTTCTCCAGTTCTTCTCTGAGTCCCTGGTATTTCTCCAGTTTCTCATGTTCCTTCTTCCTGATGTTCCCATCGCTTGGCACTGCCACATCCACCACAACGGCTTTCCTCTGTTCTTTATCCACCACTACGATGTCTGGTTGGTTCGCCATTACCATCCTATCAGTCTGGATCTGGAAGTCCCACAGGATCTTTGCCCTCTCATTCTCTACCACCTTCGGAGGTGTTTCCCATTTTGACCTTGGGGTTTCCAGTCCATATTCTGCACACATGTTCCTGTATATTATTCCAGCCACTTGATTGTGCCGCTCCATGTATGCTTTACCTGCCAGCATCTTACATCCTGCAGTTATGTGCTGGATTGTTTCAGGCGCCTCTTTGCACAGCCTACACCTTGGGTCTTGTCTGGTGTGGTAGATCTGAGCCTCTATCGCTCTGGTGCTCAGGGCTTGTTCCTGAGCTGCCAGGATGAGCGCTTCAGTGCTGTCTTGTAGGCCAGCCCTTTCTAGCCATTGGTAGGACTTCTTGATATCAGCCACTTCAGTTATGGTCCGGTGGCACATCCCATGGAGGGGTTTGTCCTCCCATGAGGATCTGTCCTCCAGCACTGTATCCTCTGCTCTCCATTGCCTGAGACATTCACTGAGCACACTGTCAGTTGGGGCCTTGAGCTTGATGTATTCATTCATCTTGGATGTTTCATCCTGGATAGTGGCTTCTACGCTCACTAGTCCTCGGCCTCCTTCCTTGCGGCTAGCATACAGTCTCAGAGTGCTGGATTTGGGATGGAACCCTCCATGCATGGTGAGGAGCTTCCGTGTTTTAACATCCATGGTCTGTATCTCTTCCTTTGGCCATCTTATTATTCCTGCAGGGTATCTGATAACTGGCAGTGCATAGCTGTTTATTGCCCGGGTCTTGTTCTTGCCATTGAGCTGGCTTTTCAGGACTTGCCTTACTCGTTGAAGGTACTTAGCTGTTGCAGCTTTCCTTGTTGCCTGCTCCAGGTTGCCATTTGCCTGGGGAATTCCAAGGTACTTGTAACTGTCCTCAATGTCTGCTATTGTTCCTTCTGGGAGTGAGACCCCCCCTGTGTGGACTACCTTGCCTCTCTTTGTCACCATCCGGCTGCATTTTTCGAGCCCGAATGACATCCCAATGTCATTACTGTAGATCCTGGTGGTGTGGATCAGGGAGTCAATGTCACGCTCGTTCTTAGCATATAGCTTGATGTCATCCATGTAGAGGAGGTGACTGATGTTGGCCCCATTTCTGAGTCGGTATCCATAGCCAGTCTTGTTGATTATTTGGCTGAGGGGGTTCAGACCTATGCAGAACAGCAGTGGGGACAGAGCATCACCTTGGTATATCCCACATTTGATGGACACTTGTGCAAGTGGTTTCCCATTGGCTTCAAGGGTGGTTTTCCACAGCTTCATTGAGTTTCTTATGAAGGCTCTTAGAGTCCTGTTGATGTTGTACAGCTCCAAGCATTCAGTGATCCATGTGTGTGGCATTGAGTCATAGGCCTTCTTGTAATCAATCCAGGCTGTGCACAGGTTGGTGTGTCGTGACCTGCAGTCTTGGGCGACTGTTCTGTCGACCAGGAGTTGGTGTTTGGCTCCTCTGGAGTCTCTACCAATGCCCTTCTGTGTGTTGTTTATGTATTGATCCATGTGCCTATTTATCTTGGTTGCAATGATGCCTGACATGAGCTTCCATGTTGTGGACAGACAGGTTATTGGCCGGTAGTTGGATGGGACTGCACCCTTTGAGGGATCCTTCTGGATCAGGATCGTTCGCCCTTCCGTTAGCCATTCGGGGTGAGTCCCATCTCTTAGCAGCTGGTTCATTTGTGCTGCCAGGCGTTCGTGGAGTGTGGTAAGCTTCTTTAGCCAGTAGGCATGTATCATGTCAGGGCCCGGTGCTGTCCAGTTCTTCATACCTGAGACTCTTTCTTGGATGTCTGCCACTGTGATGGTTACTGGATTCTGTTCAGGGAGGTTGCTGTGTTCTTTTCTCAGAGAGACCAGCCACTGGGCATTGCTGTTATGTGCTGTCTCTTTCTCCCATATACTTTTCCAGTACTGTTCAGTTTCTAGCCTTGGTGGGTCTGCTCGGCTGTTTTGACCCTGCCACTGAGCGTACACTTTCGCTGGTTGAGTTGCGAACAGCCTGTTTATTCGTCTGGCTTCATTGTCTCTTGTGTATCTCTTTAGGCGGCTACTCAAGGCTAGGAGCCTTTGTTTGGCAGTTTCCAGGGCTTCAGGTATGGGCATCTGGCTGTATCTCTTAGGTACTTGCTTTCTCATTGTACCTCTTTGAGCCTCTGTCAGCTTACTCACATCCTTCCGAGTTGCCTTGATTTTGGCCTCTAACCGTTGCTTCCATGGTGGGTATTGTTTTCTTCCATGGTTGCTCTTATAGCCAAGCATCTCAAGGATCACTGCTGCTGAAGTGTAAACCAGTTCATTGGTTTCTGTGATGGTTGTGGTAGGAATTGCCCTCAATGCTTCATTCACAGTTTCCAGTAGACTTTCAGGCAGTACATCACTTAACCGTTGTAGCTGGTGTCGGGGTTGCCTAGTGTTCATTGTAGACATTATCTTGTTTTTCAGGTCAGTTGCTGCCTCGCTCAGCGTAACTGTGGTTGTTGGGGCTGTGTACCCAATCTCAGGGTGTGAGTGTGGTATAACTTCCTCTCTGACCTGTTGTTCTGGCTCTCCCGTGGTATTGGCATTGTACTGTATCACTTCAATCTCAAGCTGTGATAGGAGTTGGCGTTTGTGGATATTCGAGCATTGGGCTACCAGTTGTTTGGCAGTTAGCCTTGATTGTGGGTTTCGAAGCATCCATTCATTCCACATCCTCTGCATGTACCCCCTCTGGGTTGGATTACTTGAGTAGTAGCATCCTAACAGATCCTTGTTCTCGCATCTAGTCCATTTCCGTCTTGTTCCAGTAGCCCACTTTCCATCAGAGTGCTCTGGTCCCCCAGCACCTGACGCAGACCTTGTTTGGCCGAGCGACGTCTGAGCCGGCATGACATGTGGTGCATTGTCTCTCATATAGTGAGGTAGGCATTAGCGTTAAGGGTCTTGCCCAAGGACCCTCACTGGGTGATGTTAATTGCCCGCCATTGTTATGGCATTTTGCCCCATTTCCATTGTTATGGTAATTGCCCATTCTATTAATCACCATTAATTGTTCATTCCGCCGTGGGAATCGAACCCGGGTTTCCAGCATGACAGTCCTGCACCTTACCAACCGAGCTACCCAGCCGGTTATATATATATATAATATATATATATATAATTTTTTTTTTTTTTTTTTTACTTTCTGCGACAAACCACTCTTGTCTACAATGGTAGAATGGCAAAATGCCAAACATAGCTCTGGCAGAAAGCCATTGATTATATTTGTGTTCATGTTGGGCAGATCTTAGACTGAGGCACTTTAAATTATGGACATAAAACAAGTCTCATAATTGCTGTATGCAGTCGTAAATAACTTTGGTGCAAGGACAAGTACTGTGTCAAAATGAGAACATACTGTTGGGGAAGAGCCTTCATTGTTTTGTTTTGTTTTGATACTGTATGTAGAAAGAAATTAACTCTCAGACTCTTTTAAAGAATGTAAAAATGTTGGAATGTAAGGCTTAAAAACCCTTAACACATGCACGTGCAATGAGGAGCACTGTAGTGTATTAAAAGCACAGTACTGTAATTTTTCTTTATCAAAACTTAAATCCACTAGGGGGTGGGCGGATCAATCTAAGTATCAATAGTATCGATACCAAAGCAAAGTATTGATACTAGCATGATGAGATCGACAGTTTTCTTTAATTTGTACAGTAACGAGCTAGAATTTACTTACAGAGTTCATGCGAGCACAGCATCTACCTGTCTGCAGCGTTGGCAGGTTGGGCAAAAAAGGCCCAATTTGAGCTGAAAACTGCCCAATTTGGCAACACTGTCTGTCTGCGTAAACAGATGTCAAGTTCAAAATGAGTATTTCTAGATCCAGATCTTACTCAATCTGTAAAGAAAGCTCAAGGTCCCAAAAAAAAAAAAACACAAGGTAGTTAGTGGAATTTAATAAAGGAGAGAGGCAACATCCTTTAAATCCAAGCATCCACTTATCCATCCATCTTATAACTGCACCTATTTATCAATTTTCTTCTCCTGCTCAGTCCAGTGTAGGGTATCTGTGGCTGTTGGAGGCTATCCTGGTGTACCCATATGTCCTCTGTCAAAAGCTGTTCCTTCAAATCAAAGGTGCCAACTTGGTATTGATCACTATAAAGTCAGTCTAAAACAGAATGGGAACACATTAGACTGTATACTGCAAGATATTGTTCACCTTTTGGCATATCCCTTTGGGGGTCGCCGCAGTGCAACAGCCCTTTCTGTTTACCACAGGTGGTTTGGCAGAGAGTTTTCTACCGGACGCCCTTCCTGACACAACCCTGTATTTTATGCAGGTTGGGGACTGGCACAAGTGAACCCAGACTTGAACCCCTTTGTGGTTACATAGTTAGGCAATGGTGCAAAGGATCTTGCCCAAGGACCCACACTGGGTCATCACGTCTCCTGGGAATTGCAATCTGGTTTCCAGATGCCAGTAGGGATGGGTATCGTTAAGGTTTTAACGATACTACTACTCTTATCGATACTGCTTATCGATACTTTGTGAGAACGAAAAAAAATAAATAAATAACAAATTAAGAACATAAAGTGTTTTATTTCCTCACTATGCAACAACATTGTTTTTGTTTAACAAAACATTTTACTTTATACATGAGAATGTTCCAGACAGGATATTTATTTATTTATTTAATCTAATTGTTTTTATTATTTATGAGTGTGATGTTTCATTTGGTCTTTTGTCCATTTTCCACAACCTTGAATAGACTTTTCTGTCTGTCAAACACCAGAGTTAAGATAAGTTAAGTTAAATGATGGAAACAAATTCACTTTGATGCAGACTCCTTTCTATTTTGCCAACTCCATTTATTTTTCTTTAAATCCATTAAACCCAATAAATGATATTAATTCTACGGATAACAACTATCATTAGTTATTAATTATTATTAAGTATTAGGAAGCAGCTGATAGTTTGTCGCGGGTCTGGAATCAGAAGCGGTGAGTTTAAGCCCCGCCTCTCTATCTGTATGTTGTATTCTCCGCGTGCAACGCCCCCCCACCCCCCCTCCCGCTGCCCCAGCCTGTTCTGCACAAACAGCGCAACATGCGGTCATCGTAGCAGCAAGGTGACAGGATGGTCGGCAAATGTAATAATTTTTACGCAGAAACGTTAGTTCTTAGTCTAGGGCGGCATGTGTCCCCTACAAGATCGCCACTGACTGTGTGTGCGCTGCCTTGTCTTGTGTGTGTGCGCGCGCGGCGCGTGCTGTCTGAACAACAGCCCCGCCCCCCGTGCACACAAATAGACAGACAGAGATCTCCGCTTCAACGAGAATATCGAAATTAATATCATCATCTATAATTAACGCAAAATTGAGTGACTTGGTGAGTTAAATATGGCAGATAACGTTTATATTTTGTGGGACAAAAAAAAAAAAAAAAAAAAAGTAACTTCTCCAGTACCGATAGCAGAACCGTTAAGGTCAGATCTTAACGATACTGCGGTCTTGAAGAATGCGGCCCCGGGGCTGGTTCAATACCGGGGCACGGTACCCAACCCTAGATGCCAGTGCTGCGCTTTACCAATTGAACCAGAAAGAATATTATTTTTCCCCATAATGTGTTGATTTATCTTGTTGACAGCAGCAGCAAAACACTGTCTTTTAAATACATGTACGTGTTTTTGCTTATAACCCCTTTACCATGTGGTTGTGGTCATTGATCAGAGAATAGTTGGGGTTTTGTTTGATATAAAAAAGCAAGTAACACTAACCTGTGATGGTGAGACACTCAACTGGGCCAACATAGCTTCTGTTTAGCTGTTTTCAAAGCTGGACTGGATTTGTTTTCACCACGTCCAAACAGATGCAGCTAATAAATCATAAATTGAATGTCCGATGGTAGAAATTCTTATTTAATGTTGAAGGGGCGATTCTATGGTGTCAGAAGACAGTCTGACAGATAAATGGCCTGAGAATGGACCCCCACCCCCCTCCAGTCAAAAGCTCTGTGTTCCTGACATGACCATTCCACGTCACACTGATTGAAAAACGAGCTCCATGGAGGCATGCAGTCGTGCTATGAGATTGCACTTCATAAAGGCGAACAGCACACAGGGGTAAAATTCCACTGCAGGGTTATGGATTTTCCAGAACATGACTGATAGATTGCACTAATACAACCTCAATAAAGAGTTTGCGGACAATTTTATGGATGTTTTCTCTGTTTTGTCGTCTAATTTTTCACTTCTCTGATCTGAACTCCACTTTATTTGTCTGTTCTTTGTCTGGCTGTCACCCAGAGCTGTGGAATAACACAATATGAACATATTAGTTTGATGTGAAGCCTGGAATATTACATCCAAATTTCGCAAGATGATCCACAAGCAATTTTACAATTTCTTTTTTGGCAGAAACCAGGATATTTTGTAAAATGTGAAAGCGTGACTTTTTTCAATTCAAAACAGGGCAAACGTGGAAAAGAAATGTCCTAATATTGTGAAAACCAAGTTTTGCCTTCAGCTGGATCCATTCCTTTGGCTCAAATTACTTTAAATCGTAATGGCAACCTCATGTTCCTTTCATACTCATGTATTTTGGTAAATGTAACCTTGTAAAATATTATTTTGGGTTAAAAAAAAAAGGTAGGTTAAGTCTTAGGACTATTGAAAGCGTAAATAAAAAAAACGAAATTATTTATTCATGAACTTTGTCAGCTCTCTATTTAAAGGGCTCAAGCTTGAAATTCTTTGCAGTATCACTTTGATAAAATGATAGAATATTGAAGCTAGAAATGAAAAGATGCTCCAGCTTCTTACAGCTGTAAACTGTGCAACAACTTTGTCTAGTAACGTCAACTTCTTAGACAGCCCAATGCAGTTCGGTGCAACCCCTTTGATACAAGTTTAAGAAAATAACTATAGTAGATGTCACTAACACCAGGTTGCTTTTTACACAATTAAACCGCAAAAGAACTGGAGGTAACTGAACCGTAGCAATAAAAAAAAATATCTCAGAAAATCTAACAAATTGAAGCTTAGTAAAAGAATTACAAAAAAAAAAAACTTTGCCCCTTACAATAATTTAGGGTCTCAGACCTTACATCTGACTGTCCATTAGAGTTATGTAAGCCTATATTTAATGTTGAAGGATTTCTATAAACCCACTTCCCCTTTTTTACATAAACATTAGAAAATTTGAACAGGAAGATATTTGTTTGTGTCCGTATAGTGATTGTTTTGGGGACATCTCTGCCTGAAAAAGTGAAAGAGCATCTAAGTGAAATTGAATCAGATGTTCTAGGAAAACAGCCAGCATCAGAACCCCTGCCTGTTCAGTCACTGTGTTTTACCTGCTGGGCCCATCTTGAAGCTCTATGACCTTGTGCCCCTCACACCCCATTCCCATCTAAAGCTTCTCTATATCTTTCCTTCAGTTGGTCAGCAGGTTGTCACTCCCCACGGCAGGCTGTTACTGCACCACACAACCCTCCATCAGTCTCTACACATTCTCTCTATTCCTCAGGGAGGGTTTCCATCACCTACGACCCAATCCATCTTTTAATGATGTTCAGACACTCCAAGGCCCACCTGCACCCCATAAAAGGCACCTGTCCTAGTTTGTATCCCTTTCTGGTTCGTTTTCTCTAAAACTGATCCTATAGATCTCATGTAGTTGCAAAGGCATGTTTTTATTGAGATGCTTTTCTTTTCTGATCACAACCTGGTTTTTGGTTATTTAGGGCTGCAGTTTGAGAGTCAAAGGGATATGACCACATCCCAAAATAACACTCAGCATCTTCAAAATCTGTTCTGCCTTGGTTATTTTAATTTTCACAAGTATAATGTTTTCCTGTTGCAACACTTTGCTTAACTTTGCTGTGCACATAGTGGGGCTGGTCATATGGATCTGAGTATCAATACTATCGATACCAAGGTGAATATGAATACTACTGTGGTGAAATCAATACTTTTGATAATTTCACCACCGTTTTCTTTAATTTGTACAGCAGGGGTATCAGAGTCCGGGCCTCAAGGGCCGATGTCCAACATGTTTATCAACTAACCTGCAATTGAAGCTCCTGACCCAGGTAATCAGCAGTAGATAAGGCAGGATTTCTGAAAAAGAAAAAAAAAAGCAGCAGGAGGCTGGCCCTCAAGGCTTAAAGTTTGACACCCCTGATGCACAGTAAAGTACTGGAATTTACTCTTGGAGTTCATGCGAGTGCAGTGTCTTTATCTCAGTCCTCAGTCTATTCAGAATCTGGTCCTCAACTGAGCCAAGCTCTGCCACCAGCTCTGTCTGCTCTGCTTCTCTATCAGCTGCAACAAAAGGCGGGATATGGACAGAGTCTGACACTCAAATCGTGAAATCGCAGCAGCATCGTACATCAAGGCACTGATGTAACTATTGAAAAGCGACGGTTCACATAAGAGGAGCCCAGTCCATTTTTCTTTTTCCAAGCAAGATGAAAAAAGAAAAATCTGAGAGTAATTAAAACATCCATACTTACAGAGATAATCTTCTCTAAGATGGGACAGTTAAAGGTCCCAGGGTATTTTTGAACATTTCCTCTACAAAATCAGGTCTACACTCTTTCCATAACAAAACAAAGGTGTTTTTTTATGCCAGATTTATTTATTTATTTATTTGTTCTCACAGTGAATTTTCATTGGCATGTTATAACACTTTTTTTTCTTTATCTCATGTTTTAAGAAAAACGAAGAGTGTAAAAAAACAAATTGTACAGGAAAAAGGATAAATGACAAACTTGCTGCAGTATGCCATGCACCTAAAACATGTGTAAAATGATACATCTGTCGGTTGTCAAACACATGACCGAAATCTCACAACAGCACAGCCGTTGTTTTTCAAACCCATTTGACAGTTGAAAGCCCAGCATCGTTGGATTCTCATGCAGGAAAATGTGTTGTAGAGCCTTGCATGAGGAAGCACCACAATTTCTGTTTTTTGAAACAGAAAAGTAACTTTTTAAATAAACATTTATATATAACTAAATGATTATTATAAGGTCAACCGCTAAAGTTTTTTTTAATTGAAACTGAAATTATTTCTACAGCACCTAAATGATTAAGTTTTAGGAATTTCTCCTGAGCAGCCCAAATATTAAGGATGGTTGCTGCATCTTATAGAAGGGTTGAGTTTTAACTTTGATTATTTTTTTCCAAAGATGTATAGTATTTTAGAAAGTGATATTTTTAGTACAACACTATGCTGTGGTTTCGTGCCAATAATACTAATTTGTTAATATGAAACTCAAGCCTTTATGCATGTACTTCTTGATTTCTCTGAATCTTCATGATCTAAAAAGATTTTCCTGATTCAATTAATTACGTTCATGCATTTTCTCAGAAACAAGTAATTAGGTTCAGTTTAACTTGTTTGCAATAGTTTAAATCCAACAGTAACTCAATAAAGATAAATTTTTGTAGCACATTTTAAAAAATAGCTTTAATCAAACCAAACTTCTTGACCAAATAAAGAGTTTTAGATTGGTAGAATACATAACAAAAAACATTTAATTACTTCTGAAGAAGCTTTTTAGTAAAATGCAGTTGATGTCTCACAGATATGCCCCCCGTTAAAGCAGCAACATCAGAACTAATTAGCGAAACAAACAGGCAAAGCTTATTTAAAAAAAAAAGCTTGGTTATGTTATGGAAATGGGTCTAGAATTGATTTGAGAAGAAATGTTCAGAGTGATAGTGATGGAGAGCCAAAGTGCAAACTCACGAACAGAAAATTAATGTATTTACTAACCACAAGCACATTAAATAGCAAACCTTTGAACTCCAACATGACAAAACAAACTAGTCTGGACAAGAAAAACTAGCAAAAAAAAAACCCTGAAAACAAATTACACAGACAAAAATAAAAAAAAAAGTATGTAAGAGAAAATATACAGTTTGCATTTGTAAATGTTCAAGAGGTGATACTGTCAGTTACAGATGACCTAATGAGAGCACCAGCAAGACACTCTGTGATCATTCTGTTGCTAAATCCTAAACAGCTGCAGCATGGTTAAACTTGAACCGAAGAACATTCTATGGTTCTGAAAAAAAAAAAAAAAAACTCTTTCAAACAGACTGAATTGTTCAATCTTTAAACAGGTAATGAAACCTGCAGCACTTACTATGAATAAACTCTAAGGGATAATGAAGCATTGGCTCTCTGATAAAGGGTTCTTTGTTTGAGAGTGTAGAACTCATTCTTGATTAACAATTGTAATCAATCCCAGACTTCAACGCCGTCAGCCCACTTACAGCGAGAGCCAATCCAGAGGCCTGTGAATATTTTTGAGCAAATTCAGTCTGCCGGCTATCACAAACCCAGGGCACTTAGCCCCAATCACATGAAGGACCCAATGGCAACAATCAGCAACATCTCAAGCGGACTCAAACTGCCAGCTCCTCAGCATAGGTTCTCTGAAGTTTCCAATCATGTTTCTAGAACTTTTCTGTTGGAGTAAAAATGATCCTCCTATATCTGCTTGCCCCTTAAAGCTTTAGATGCTTCCTCCTGGTAGGAGTTTCAAAATTAGGGAAAAATCCCTCCTTCCGCATATCCTCTAAAACAGAAACAGTAAGAACCTTTTCCTCATATCATAACTGGGCAGACAATAGTGGCTCTCCTTCTCCCAGATGATGTGACAGGTGGCACTATTGGGCTTGTGATAAAGCTGAACGCAAACAGCGTGGTCGGCTAATTATTCTTTGTTTGTGTGAGGGTATGTTCAGGGATACAGGTCTACCGACAGTCTTTGCTCAAATACTTTCAAATATTTGCTTAGTGATCATCCTTGTTTGGATGTGTGGCCATTGATTTGCTGTGCAAACAGTTTCTACGACGAAGATCAAAACAGCACGTTCCCCTCTGATGGAGCATTCATAAGATAGAGCAAGCGAATACCACAATCCTGGCAGGAAACAACACATCTCAGCAGACAAAAAAAAAAAAAAAAAAGTCACATTTCATAATGTCTATTCCTGACCTAAAAACCAGACAGAACAAAACATCATGGCTCCTCAGAATGATATATTAATCAACAGTTTTAGAGATTAAACTGCATCAAATGTCACGTATATCATATGAAAGTACATTGATAATGTAGAAGATCATGAAAAAGTCTAATATAGTTTGTCAGATACAGAATCATTATACACTGAATAAAATATTTTAACCCTTTATTTGTTCTAATTTTGATGATTATGGCTAAACAAATAGTGTTGTGTATCAAAAATTTCAAATGCCATATCAAAAAACGCCATGAAGGGGATCAGCCTGTAGCATTGCACAGGTGTAATGGAAGCCCAGGTTCCTTTGATAGATTATTTCAGGTTTTAGATCAAGTTTGCTGTCTGCAATGTCACTGCCTGCTCCCTTAGCTAAACTGCCAGTTCAGAAACATTTCCTATAATCTTTATGCTGATGACATCCAACTCTACTGCTTATTTATTATCATTACTCCGATAACATTTCCTCTTTAACCAGCTGTTGGGCCTGCATGAGTCAATAGTCACAGACAGGTGTATTACAACAAACAGGACTTTACATTTAAAAATTTGAATTAACCATCAGAATATAATAATAATTAATAGAATAATATTAATTAAGAAAAAAAAAGATACTACTGCCTGTCATGGTTTTTGTAGACTTTTCAATCTGTCTGTCAAATTTAAGAAAAAAACAAGTGTTTCGGGGTGTTGCAACTAGCCTAAAAATTTGAAATTTACGTGTAAAATAATCTGAAAAAGAAGAGGAAAGTAGATCATGCTCTTTTTAATTTTATTTTATTTTTTCCAAACCCAGACCTTTTTATACAAGGGTTTAAAGAAATTTCAAACAGTATACATTTGTGTGTTGTTGTTTTTTATTTTATTTTTAATAAATAGCTAAAACTATTTATTTACTATTTTACATAGATACTATTTAAAACATATGTTAAACAAAATTATGTACAAAGGATTTACAACAGAGACAAAATAACCATCAATAGTAAAGGGAAAACAGTGAGGATTTTAGAGAGGTACAGACAATTAACTCATTTGAAATGAGGTGAGAGGTAGTGCAAATATATTTAATCTCACCCCCTCTCCCTGAATCCTAATGCCAAAAAAACAGATAAATCTTTTGTTTTCAACATTGTATGTTGTTTAACTTTCGGCATGTCCCTTCAGTGGTTGCCACAGGGAATCAGCTTTCACTGAAGGTGGTTTTTATGCTGGATGTGTGACACAACCCCATATTTTATCCAAGCTGGGGACCAGCACAGGGAAACCCAGACTTGGGCCCCCTTTTGGCTTCATAAGCATCTTGCCAAATCCACACTTGATGAAGTCTGTTGCGCTCCTTGGAAAACGTGCCCTGGTTTTCCATGCACCAGTCCTGCTCTTAACCAAATAAGCTATAAAAAAAAAAAATCGCATGGCATAAACAATGTAAATGCAGAGGCAATCCATATTGGGCAGCACTTTTATAAATACATTTTAAAGTTATTTAAAATTTAGGCCATCCATCTTACAACAGAACTAAATATGAACATTTTAAACCCTCTTTGCGCATGGTTATAATCATTAAGCATTAACACTGTTTCATTGGTAATTTTGTGAGTAGTCTACATTTCAATTTTGTCCAACAAGAGGGTGTTTTGTCAAACCTCTTTCAAGTTAACTTTTGTTTTTCCTATGTTGCAAATCCTGTTGGAAATATTCATTAACACCATATTAAACAAGATGCCAAAGTCCTTAAAGATGAAAACCGTCTTTTAAAATGGCCCCATTCAACCCAGTGATCATGTGACCATGAACTTTGTTGGTCTATAGTTGGTTAAAGTAATCCTCTTTTGGATCTCATCAAATCGGTTAGTAAACCCACATCCTCTTTTTTTTTTTTTTTTTATAGATAATGTTATTACAAACATGTAAAAGTGGAAAACTTATATTTGGGAAAAACCAACAGGCCAATTCCTTTTTTGTTTTTATGGAAATTGACTTGGTTTAAAATATAGAAAAATATAGAAAATGAACCTTTACAAAGACCTATCTAAAAGAAAAAATGGAACTCAGTGGTTTAAGTTAAATATCTAGTCCTTCAGCACAACACCCACAGAAGTCACATGTCCAAACTGAAATAAAGGCTGTAATGGAATAGACAGACGCCTTTGTGCAGCACAATGCGGCTTTGATTGTATTTGATTAAACCAAAGAGCAACTGTAAAAGATCTGGGCTAAGCTGTCTGCAGAATGGTCAGTCTTCTATATTTAGTTTCAGTCCGATAAGAAAATCAAGAAAAGGAAGATTACACTTTTTTCTTTCCACTTTTTTTCTCTAAACTGACCTTTGCATTGCATAAGCTGATGTCCACAGAAGTAAATAAAATATATTTGATCAGAAATATGGACAAATGTGTGAATTTTTTGCTGGGTTGAGCTGACTGTTTCATATATTAGTGCACAACTAGGCAATTCTTATTTTGGGGAATTGATGTTGTTATCGTATAACTTAAGTGCAGTAATAGTCCACACTACACTCTTGTCTTAGACAGACAAACATTTTCACACTTTTCTCTCTTGCTTCAAGTGTCAAAGTTCAAACTGTCATAGAAAAACAAGTCCAGTATTATAGAATGAAAACAAAAATCTGTTCGCGATTGAAGATTTATGTCATTCGGTCATTCTTTTTGTGGTGCCTGTCTGTATAGAAGACATGGCACAGAAGAAATTGATTGACAAGGTCAACAGCCACTCAAGGGGGGTGGGGCCTGTCCACTGACAGTTGTGTTTAACGACAACAAACATCAGATGATCATTCTGTTGCTAAATCATAAACAGCTGATGGTGAGACACCCTGATGAGACGCAGGAGGAGCTAGGTCCGGAGAAAACTCACTGTACCAAGAACCTCCCAGTGAAACAGGCCCCAAACGCATGCATGACTTCAGAACATTGATCAAATGGCCGCAAGCTGACA
This sequence comes from Oryzias curvinotus, assembly GCA_023969325.1. Classification (NCBI taxonomy): domain Eukaryota; kingdom Metazoa; phylum Chordata; class Actinopteri; order Beloniformes; family Adrianichthyidae; genus Oryzias; species Oryzias curvinotus. The sequence goes on along the minus strand of CM043708.1, from coordinate 28,042,160 downwards.
AGCTGAAGCTGTGGCTGTAGTTTGATAAAAATACCGACACCATCTTGGAAGCAAAAGGCAATGGTAGTGTTGAGCGACTTCTCCAGATAGTGACGGCCATCATCAACAGCGGAGAGGAGCTAAACCCCAAAACACCATAAACAACGAGGCAAACAAGAACCACTAGCTTAGGCTTGAGCTGAAGAGTCTGAGGAGGTGAGGGAGGATGAAAAGGGACCCCTAACTGAACTGCGTAACATCGTCTGTGGCAGAAGGAAAGAAAGAGCCAGGAAGCAAACCACCTTCACACCGAACCCATCTAGGTTGACAAAACAGCTGCTTGGGCAGAAGCAAATCGGCACACTTACCTGCTCCAGGATGGAGATCGACCACCACCACAGAGGCATTCACTGACAAATTCAGGGAGCATGATCTGGGCCACTGCCAACACCTGATTGAACCAGCTGGACCTACAACAGAGTTTGAGGGGAAAGAACCAAGGTGGGAGGAGGTCCAGAAGTGCCATAGACAGGAGGCACAGGTTAAGGACTGGTAATCATTGATACAGAAAGAGGTACGGTCAACAATGGAGTAGGAGCGAGCCAGCAGGGTAGTCAGGATGCCTCAGCAGGGAGCCTGGACAAGATAGCAGCATTCAGTGGAACACAAATTGTCATGGGCGGAGTTTGTGGAAATCTGTGCCACATACGTATAGAGGAAGAGGGCAAAGTCTGCTGACTTAGTAGAGGAGTGCAGCAACGATGGTTGGAGAGCAGGGTGCGAGCCTATTAAGGTGGGATGAAGGGGATTCATAGGCCAGTCGCTTTGCAGGGCATACAACATGCTGGGAATCACTGGGGCCAGCAAGCGAAGGGCCATTAAGGAGGTCATGGAGGCACCAGAAGTAGCCTCAAGGTGGCTGTAGGAGGAGGAAACCGTGGGTGGGTAGCCCTACCTTGTCACAAGCTAGGATCTGATCAATCCCAGCTGGGTGGCCTGGGTGAGAGTGTATGATGTTTGAAAGACTGGAAACACTCCATGACCCACATCACTAATGATGTGTCCAGGTTGCATACAGTTGATGTATGTTGAAAGATAAGAGACACCTTCTCACCCATCTCACCGTCTTTCTGTGCATCCAATTAAGAGCATCCAGACTGACAGTTTCTTCTCTTGTGCCATCCGATAAATGAATACAAATTATAGCAAAATTTGCCAATTAGTAACTAAATATTTAATATTTAATATTTCATTTTGCAATCATTGCATGTTCAGCGTTTTTGTATAGGTGGTTACACACAGTACTTTGACAAATCTCTACCATTTTCAGACATGACCTGCATGTGTCCATGTTTACCATTGTCCTTCGAGTCACACACCCCGTGAGAATAAATTGTCTACATGAGAAACATTTGCAGCACTGGAAAAACACCAGTCATTTGTTATTAGAGCACAAAGAAGCAAGAACATGATGCAACCACAAAAGCGGCAGAAATGTCAGCATGTTGTTTACAGCATGGCGAGAAAAGAGGACAAGGTTATCAACTTTTCTGAGCAGATGAGTGTTTTTCTTTTTAGAGAAGCTGTGTGTGTTTGGACACACTGTTATGACAAAGAAGATTGCTAAGGCTGTAAAGAACAGTATTTTCTCTGCAGAAGTGTATCCTGGCCTCATATATGGAGGTTTAGAGTGAGCTGGATCATAGGAAACCAGAGGCGGTCCTTTGAAACACTGGACAGCACCCTCCACCCCACACTCACCTTCCTTTCCAGCCCCGCCCTCACTAAGTCAAAGTCTGGATACATACAAACACAAAAACAAAATACATTATTTATTTGACTTTATTGATCATGTAAGTATTATATACTTTCATAGTTGAATTCACAATTAAGTTATAATATGTAAGTTAGTTCACACTGGCTGGCTTTTAGTAAAAAGGCCACATTTTTCTTTTTTTTTTTTTTTATTGAGCTCAATACAACCCTGATGCACATTTTTCCATTAATTATGTCCTTTAGTTTCTATTGGCTTCATCAGTGAACATCAATGGAAACTATGGGACATATTCTTCTGGTTTTTGTGCTTAACAGCCACATAAAACTGAACAAACAAAGACAAATCGACTGTGTACTTCACATCTAAACCATATGAGAACAGCAGACGAGCTCAGATGAAATCCACCAATAAGCAAAATAATGCTAGTCTAAGTGTAAACGACCAAACAGTAAATTTGGTCGTATTTGGCACCTAGCAAGTACTAATTTTGGACACTGTCCGCATTCCTTTATTCTTGGAATGTTTTTCTTCCTCTTCTTTATTTTGTTTCTAAATGGGGCACCTGGTGTTTCCTTTGACCTATTGTCCATTTTCCACAACCTTGAATAGACTTTTCCATCTGTCAAACACTCAGAATCCAGATGAGTGAGATGATGGATTCAAATTGCCGCCCACATTGCTGATAGGAAAACCGCCACCGCAGGAAACAGAATTTTTTTAAGCTAAAACTGCTTCTTTCGGGGGAAATGGTAACGACAATTTAACTTAATAACGGCATTAACCCTCATTTTGTGTTTGGGTCAACATTTTCTCATTTTTAAGTATATGTTATTAAAAATTACAATTTGCTCTTTCAAAGAATACTTCATTTAATCCTCAGACTCGACAATTTCGAAAGAAATAAAATATTTGTCACCATTTTGGTTCATTTAAATTTTTATTTTTTGTGTTGGAATTATAGTTTTTTAAGATGTTTGTGGTGTTATGGTCAAATATGACCCATCTGTGAAAACTGACTGTTTTATGCATCATTTGAGAGCAAGTTATTATTATTATTGTTTTATATAAATATGGCCAATCTTTTTTTTTTTTTTACATACTCTGGGATTATATAAGTTGGGGACAGGAGTGTGGAACCAAGTATGGCGGGGCTTTGATTTGGGCGTGGCAGTTGCTGCACTGCATTGGCTGCAGGCGCGAGTGTCGATGCTCTGTTCTGTTTTAAGCCAAATACATTAACCACATACGTTAACTCAAACTGTCTTTGTCTCGCCCCCTGCACCTGCCGTCATGACATGCAAACTTAAGAACACGTATTTTCTAATTTAGGTTTTATTTATTTAAAAAGAAACTATCGGGTCAGGGCAAAAATTATCCATTCAATGTATCATATGTCTATGCTTCTAAACCAATAACTACTTTAAACTGTTTCATAGTTACACCTAGTTTATGGTTTACACCATAAATTAACCTTTTGTTTTCATCTTGATACTTAAATCTCCCTGAAACTTGTGTTTTATGTCTGTGCTCTTCGTGAATTTAACATTTCAACAAGAGTTTAAGTCAGTTTGATAAAGGAGTATTCCTCTGTGCTTTTCTTACTTCTGAATGTGACAGTTCATGTGTGACAAAGACGTTTATAGTGCTCCTAGAAATGTAGTCATTTCATGTGAAATTTTGTATATTGTACATTCTGTATTTTAATTTGGAATAGATCTCAAAGATAATAACATACACCTATTCATTTCAGATGGACAAAAAGAAATAGAGTCCTTCCAAAACAGTATTTTTTCATTTGTTTTTTATCCGCTCTCCATTTTCTAACGCCTTGGGCAATTTGGGTTCTTTTTTGCAGGTTGTATTCACCTGACAATAACCACACACAAAGGTGTTTTCTAAAATAAACCAAACAAAGTGAAACATGTTGTTCAGCTATGAAAATCAATAAAAACCCATAACAATAAAGCAGTGTTAGTTTACCTCTGACTGAGATCAAAGTCTCAATATTTCCCATTTCTTCAGCTAAGACTTTCTTAAGGAGTCTGTACGTAACGGTCATATAACTGCAGAGCCAGACATCTTTATGGGATTTAAGTCAAAGGGTTTTATATGATTCAGAACACAACAGCGTATATATGTCAATAAATAATTCAACCATGACATCAGTTAAAGGTAAAGCAGAAAAATCCTTTGGGTCCTCAGTGGCGGTGTCCCCTGGGTGCTGGCTTCCCGGGCCCAGCAGGGATCACATCACTGCCATCTGCCAGTCCTGGTCTGGGTGGCTGGCGTTAGGTTACCCGGTGTGTGGACTCCTTCAATGGTGTCTGAGGGACCCTGGCTGCCACTGCTGCTTTTGGCGGGGATGTTGGTGTTGAGGTGAGTGGGTGCTCGCCTTATTTCCCATCTGGTCCAACAAGAAATGTGTACAAACATAATTAAAATGAATAAAATTTAGCCTCAAATACCTAAGGGGTTTATACATATACACACCTCCTGTGTCAGAAAATGTGTAACCCCTATTGCAACAGTGACGTCTGTCCAATACAAAAGCGCGTTAAGCTCTTGTCTTACCATTTGCTCAGTTGCTGTAAGTGTGTGTTTTTTTTTCCTTTCTCTTTTCAGTGTGTAACATTAGTTTTAAACCGTGTCTTAGAACTCACCTTTCTTTTTTTTCTTACTTCACCTTTCCCACCTTCAGAGAGTAAACCCTTGTTTGAAAGGAGAGATCAAGAGCCCCTTCTGGGTAGAATCATCTCTTCAGCATCCCTGCCAGCTTTAAATGTTTAGCTGCTGCTCAGAAGCACTTGGGACACACACTTACCTTATTTTTGACTTTGACAGTTTTCAAAGGATCACCGCTCCTCCCTGATGTTTGTCTGAGTATTTTCTTCTTGTAAAATACTGCATCTTGCTTGTCTTAAGTTCTGCTATGTGGAAAAAAAAGGCATGGCCAGCTAATTGATTTGGTTTATTTCCCCTGGGATTTATCTTAATCCAATTATCAGAGTGCACCAAATGACTCTAATTTAGTTCCTAAAATGGAAAGGAGGTGCTATTCAATATTTCTTAGACAGCAACAGATTAGAAAATGGCAAGGATGTGAAGGCCCTATATGTCAGACTGTAATATCTGTCTGCAATACAGCCAAATTTGTTGTAAATTATTTTATTTTTTTTTTCAGATTACCAGATCGGGTGTTTAAAAGATATTTTCATTCTGAATGTTCTGTGGCTCTCTAAATGGATTATATCTCTTTAATTTAGTTGACGTTTGTTCTATGTCCCCTAGATTTGAAGTATGCTGCGTTCACAAGTATATCTGCCACGGTGCGATGAGGAGGCATTGCCAGAATCTTCAAGGTTTCATGCTGCCACCGTTTCTTTTTTCAACACTGTTGTCGTGGTCATACATGAGACAGCCGCAGTCAGGCGGTAGTCAGTCAGGCAGGGATCAGGCAACAGCTGGGCAGCCACAGGGCGGTGGCAGCTGGATTGCTAGTCGGCAGCAGCTCAGATCGGACGACGTGTAAATGTCTCCGGACGCGGGTCGGTGGCACTTGATACGAACTGCTGCCGTAGCCATACGTGTATATAAAAAGGGATCCATTCTACACAACTGGTCATTTCGCAACTCAGAATTTGAGCACACATTATAATCCCGTCAATTTAAAATGTGGACATTTTTTGACAACATGCCTCCTATGTTCTTTCTTCTTCATTCAATTCAATTCAATTTTATTTGTATAGCCCAAAAAAGTCATCTTGATGGGCTTCATATCAGTAACTGAAAAAGTAAAACATAATAATAATTCATACCCTTCTCAGCATCAACCACAATTAGTCAAGACGCAGGTCTCAGAGTTGCTGTGGTGTTTAGTTTAGTTCAGCATTAATACCGTCTCCCTGTTTGGACTCATGGTGCTGTTTAATATTCCTCTTATGTTAGTTTTTATGATGCCATCACATATGGAGGGGGCAGTTTTGAACTAAGTCTTGAATTAACTTCAATATTTCAATTTAAAAAAATGTTTTTTTAAATGAATAGCATGTTATACTGCATTGTGACTTCTCTGAAAAAGGTCCTATACTGTGAGAAGAGCGATCACCCAAATGCGGGCATCTCTACATCACTTTCCCACAAAATCAATTGCTGGTAAAGTTCAGAGTGCAAAGAAGAACAAAAGATGCCATGACTGAGAGCTTTGCTTCAATCCATACAACAAATACTCTCACAAGGGGGTTCAGAAAAACTCTGACACAAACAAGTCTGCCCCACTGCGACACTTCGGTGAACGGAAATACTGAACTCCATCCATGAATGTCCTCATTCTTCAACAAAAGTTGCTTAAAATGAAACGTGTATACTGTTATTGTGCAGGTTTTTAACCAAGTGCGGCAGGCAATCTACTATATCTAGAACTAGTAGTAATACGCAGTGGAGGGCTTATTTTTTGCTGCTCTTTATATGTAACTGTAACTCATCTATCAGAGCTTAAGAATTAATCAATGTTTTTAAAATGGACTTTAAGCCCTGTGGCATCTCTCACAGCCATGCCACTAAATAGGATGTGAAGCTCAGATCCTCAAAGAATTTCCATCACAGGAATAATGCGGTCCCAAGGCACTGCTGCAAACGCTCGCCCGCAGCATCAGGCGCGCATAATTTAAACACATAAGCAGGTTCTTAGCACACCTTAATCAATGCCAACAGTGTCTTTTGGTGGGGAAGAAGGAGAAAGCAATAAAGAGATAACACTGGTATAACCTGGGGACTCGCTGCAGAAGAAATATAGAGCGCTGAAGCCCTCTGGGTAATGAGAAACAAAACTCCTGACAAAGACTTTCCCTCCCGGAGTTTCTGCACCACACCGGAGTCTCATAATGAACAGGATCAGATCGCACGCTTGACAAATTCATGTGAGCACAAGAGGAACTTACCAGAGTGTCATCTAACTCCAAAATAAACAGAAGAAAAAAAGTTCAGTTCCCTAAAATCAATATGCCAAGTTTGATGTTTGAAAATAGAAGTGTTTTGTACAAGTCATGTCAGCCCAAAACTGTGGCAGTCCTCTGAAATCCCACAACACTAAAATGTCATTCCTAGAGTCAGGGTGGTAAACAAGGGAAATTTCCACTTGCAGTATAATAATAACAAATGGAGGAGGAATAATTTTAGTAGCTTTTTGAAACCTGCAATTCTTTGAAATGTTGCCCTCTGTGCTGTAAGTGGGTATCCACATCAGCAGCCTCTTCCTCCATCTCCTATGAAACTGATGGATGAAACCATTCCGCCAAAACCAAACATGCCCGACAACATTATTAGTGCCATTTCCTTCTCCGTATTAAGGTGAGAAGTGCTGAAGGCAGATGGGCAAGAGCCTTTGCTGGTGATAAAGCACCTTCCTCTTTGGGTCTCTCTCCCATCACTGAGAAAATGTGCAAGATTTATCAGTGCCGGCCTGCTCAGGAGCTTTCTGTGGCAGGGCAGCTCTCTGAGGACGCTTCTGTGCTGCTCTCTCTCAGGGAGCAGGTGTACTTTTGCTGCTTTCAAGTTTAGGGTTATTCCTCTGATGGCATCGTCACAAACGGAAAATGAGAGACTAATAACAGAAAACAGGAAACACATACGCAAAAACAGAAGAAACAATACTCCAGATGAAATATTGCCATTTCGGCAAGTATTAGAAATGTTTCTGCTTCTTTTTTGACCTTTGTGTGTGTTTTGTTTATAAGACTAACCTTTTGCATGGAAGAGACCAGGCTATGCACCAATTACTGCTTCCTAATGATAACAATGAAGCTCCTGATTTTACTCACTGCAAGTAATTAGGCTGACAGGGAATTATATGGGGACCTTTAGTTTGGGCTGTGCAGCTTTGAGGGGGGAGCACAGATGTCCTGGCACAGTCGCTGTTCTTTTATTCAATGGGGAGGTTTATTCACAAAAATGGAGGAGATAATAGTCAGAAAATGGGATGGATTCGTGTCACATCTGCTCATTGTCTGACAGAAATACAAAGCCAGACCAACAAAGAAGAAAGAAGGACGAGTCACACGCTCAAATATATAGTTGATTAAATTACAAGTTATCCTTAGTTTTGATTAGGTTAATGCATGTTTTTTTTTTTTTTTTTCACAAACTGTACTTTTTAGGCCACAACAATTCAGAGAGCTCACACTGTATGTTTGTTTGTACTTTGAGCTTTTCCTTGTCTTGATTCAACAAGTCCTCACATTCTGCTCTCAGTTAGTTTGATGGTCTGCAGAATTTAAGTTAAAGAAAAAAAAAAGACATCTCTGTTGGGTTGTGCAGGAAGTCTGTCATCGGCGAGTTTATGAGTTTACTTTGTCTCTGTTTCGTCTCCAGAACATTACGGAGGCGATGTAAACAATCTGATCAATGAACATTCTACCTTTCTCTTTCAACAGAAAAGGTGCAACACAATGGAGGCGTACCGCACACAGACCAGTGTAAAACTAACTTCAGGCAGACTTCTTGGTTCTGTTATCAGTAACTATGATTTAGATGAGAAAGGACAGCAGAGGAGATTTTCAACTAGTGCTTTCTTTTAATTCCAAATCCCTTTAACATTGTCTACTGTTGGTTTAGGGTTAACCATTGGATAGTCCAAGTATTTATTCTTGGAGTCTAAAAAGAGTCAAAGTTAGACAATACATTTTGTGAGTGTTTTGTACACATATTTGAAATAAACACAGATGTTTAGAAAATCCAACTTTGACTCTTGGTTGATGTATGCTGATGTCCTGCTCTCATTTCATCTCATTTCAAAGCATATTTGCTCAGAAGTTTCACATTGTGTGCAATTTTCTTGCTCTATACCACCTTTTTTTGAATGTTGTTGTATTCATGTTAACTGTTGGTTATTTAGGAACCACAGTACTTGAAAAAAAAAAAAATAAATACCAAGAGATCAAGAAGTTAGTATGGAGAAGGAGTTATCATTAAATGAAAAGCTGCAGACAGTCTTTGGTTTGACGCGAGCTTGTGTGTTAGACACAACTGGGCTGGACTACGGTGGTGAACCGTTGGTGAACAGACCCAATCAGTGTCAGCACCTGTAGGAGCTGCCATGCACGTCCATACAAGCATTCAAACTCCAAATGAGACAGTGACATATGCAACAAGAAAGAAATTTATATGGAAACTAATAAATATAAAGTTGAACTAACTTAGGGATACAAGGTGGTACAGGAGTTACCCCTTTTTTAACCTCACAGCAAGAAGTCTGTGGTTCAAGTCCTGGCTGCGTCCTTTCAGTGTGGATTTTGCATGGATCCCCATGCATGCGTGGGTTTTCTCTAGACACTCTTGCTTCCTCTCACAGTCCAGAATTATGCTTCTTAAGTTGATTGGTCAACTTAAGAAGGTAGGTCATGGTGAGATATCCAAGATGGCTGCTGCTGCTGTTTGCTGCTGCTAAATGGCCTTCTACAATCCTACTAAAATCTACATGATCCAATGGAATTACACTGATCTACAGCCTTCAAGTGCCTAATCTACAAACTCTTCAAATATCTGAAGAATATTCCGAGTTAAAGCTGGATATTCGGTGGAATATTGGGGAATCAATTTACAGGCCTGTTCAGCCTGAAGAACACCTGAACCATCAAGACAAAGCAGCCTCACCACATCTACCAACTAACTTGGACACGTGTGAGTAGTTTGGACTGTAAAAACAATGGCAACCAAAAAATTGTCAGAAGAGATGGAGGAAATTAAAAAATCACTATCCTTTATGAGTTCTGAGATAAGTAAAGTTGTGACTCAGCAAAAAAGCCTCATGGATCTCCCTGAGGATATCAGGCAACTGAAAGAAATAATTATTCAAAAAGACCACAAGATTGAACTCCTGGAGCAAAGGATTGATGATCTGGAACAGCTAGCAAAAAACAAAGATGTTATCATCACAGGATTTGAAACCAAACATCGCAGTTATGCCAAAGTAGCATCTGGAGTGGATGAAGGTGAGGACGCTCCTACAGAGGAATTAAAGTCCTTGGAACATCAACTTCTGCAATTTCTGAACACCAAGAATATCATTCTGGAAAAGCAAAACATCTCCAGCTGCTACACGATTCCAAGCAAAAATCCTAAAATGAAACCATCTGTTGTTGTGCAGGTAATGTCTGTAAAGCAAAAAATTGAGCTACTGAGACAATCAAAAAAATTAAAAGGCTCTGGAGTTTACATAAACGAAAGTCTTACAAAGAAAAATGCAGAAATAGCAAGATGTGCTCGACTGCTAAAGAAGCAAAACAAAATTCAAGCAACTTGGACCAGGAATGGGAAAATTTACATCAGACCCAACGGGGTGGAATCTACACGCTCAGTGATGATAAGAAACATGAAAGAACTGGACCGCTTCAAATGACTGAAATAAGAAGGTATGCGGGGATCGGGTTTGGGACTGTTCAAACTGGACTGGATGCCTGATAATTATGACAGACAATACAATGAAAAATAAAACAAGCTGCAAAGTTAACTCAGCTTCAAAGGATCACTTATTGCTGTGTACAGAAAATCAGTCTGATTCATACATCCAAGATCAGTTTGAAAACACCAAGCATGACTTTGAAAATGACATTGACCCGGACTCAAACTATTATAATGATCTTGAAATTAGTTGTAATTATTATACAGTGGAACAATTTAACAGCAAAGTGGACACTCAAGAAGGCTTATCAGTTATTCACTTCAACAGCAGAAGTTTATATAAGAATTTTTCTTCTATAGAATTGTTTCTTAAATCTTTAAAAAGATTTAATGTGATTGCTGTATCAGAAACTTGGCTTGATGATAACAAGATGGTGGAAGTTAACCTTGAGGGGTACGAGCTTTATACTACCAATAGAATTAAAAGAAAAGGTGGAGGAGTGGCTTTATACATTGAACAAACAATAAATAGCAAAATTGTCGACGAATTATCTAACACTATTGATAATGTTCTGGAATGTATCACAGTAGAAATAGAAGATGAACATTCAAAAAAGATATTAATTAGTTGTGTGTATAGACCACCGGGAACAAATATGGCCAACTTCAATGAAAAAATGTCTGACGTTTTAAATACTATGGGCACAAATAAAATAAAAATAGTATGTGGGGACTTTAATATTGATTTAATCAATCCAACTGGTTTAAATCAAACAAGGGAGTTTATCAACTCAATGTATGGCAACTGTTTATGCCCAATAATTAATAAGCCAACACGTATAACCACAGAATCAGCAACGTTGCTAGATAACATATTCACAAATAGAACAGATAAAGAAATTTTGGGAGGCCTTTTGTTTTGTGATATTACTGATCACTTGCCTGTGTTTGCAGTGTTGAAAAATGTGTCTTCAAAGAAAATGTATACACAGACCCAGGAAAAATGGATAAGGTGTTGCAATCCTGATAACATTGATTCATTTAGAAGGGCTCTATGTAATCAAACATGGAATGAAATATATGCTTCTACCAATGTGAATGAAGCTTATGATGCCTTTCTGCAACGATACATAGAGCTTTATAATTTAAACTGTCCAAAAATTAAAATTAGTCATAAAAAAAATAATGAAAAGCCTTGGATAACCAAAGGTATTGAAAAGGCTTGTAAAAAGAAAAATGCACTATACAGACAGTTTGTAAAAGAAAAAAGTAAAGAAGCAGAAAATAGATATAAAAATTATAAAAATAAATTGGTGAATATAATAAGAAATTCTAAAAAACAGTATTATCATAAGCTAATTGAGCAACACAAATTACACATGCAAGAGACTTGGAAAATAATAAACAAATTAACCAAAAAAAACAATAAGAAACAAGAGTATCCAAGTTATTTTAAAAAAGATGATATTCATATCAGAAACCCAATGCTTATTGCAAATGAATTAAATGAATACTTTGCTAATGTTGGAAATAAACTTGCAATGGAAATAAAAGAGCCAATAAAGAAGTTGAAAGAACTTAGTATCCAATCAAACAAGTTCTCAATGTTTCTGTCTGAGGTTAGTTCAAATGAAATACTAGAAATTGTAAGAACATTTCAAAATAAAAGATCCAAAGATTGGAATGACATTGATATGTCATTAATTAAAAACACAATTGAGTTCATTGTTGAACCACTAACTCATATATTTAACATGTCTTTTAGGGAGGGCATTTTTCCAAATAACATGAAAATAGCAAAAATTATTCCCATTTTTAAAAATGGAGATCGCCATATATTTACAAATTACAGACCAATTTCATTATTATCCCAATTCTCCAAGATATTAGAAAAACTTTTTGTTAAAAGAATGAATAATTTTATTGAAAAGTTTAATTTATTGCATGAGGATCAATATGGTTTTAGGGCTGGTAGATCTACTTCAATGGCGATAATGCAGCTGGTTGATCATATTTCTTCCTCGATAGAGAAGAAGAAATTTACTGTAGGCATTTTTGTTGATCTTCAAAAAGCATTTGATACATTAAATCACACTATGTTACTTAGTAGGTTACAGAAATATGGTTTTAGAGGAATAGCATATTCCTGGTTAGAAAGTTATCTTATTAACAGATGTCAGTATGTTTTTTTCAATAACGAAAAATCTGATATGTGTCCTGTTACATGTGGAGTACCCCAGGGGTCCCTATTGGGTCCCATATTATTTATTTTATACATAAACGACCTTTGTAAAGTTTCTGATTTGTTAAATTGTGTTTTATATGCTGATGACACTACTTTGTATTTATCAGGAGATAACCTGGAAAAGCTTCTTTCAGACATAACAAAAGAATTATCCATAATCAAACAATGGTTCGATTCAAACAAACTGTCTTTAAATAAAAATAAAACCAAGTACATTATATTTGGCTATAGAAAACAGGAAAACATCTCTGAGTTAAAAATTGAGGATGTTGTTCTTGAAAGAGTAAATGAAATAAAATTTCTGGGGGTAATTTTAAATCATACATTATCATGGAAACCACACATAACTTATGTTCTCTCTAAATTGTCCAAATCATTAGCCATCCTACATAAAGTCAAATATTTTTTAAACACAGCTACATTGTACATTCTATATTGTTCCCTCATAATTCCTTATTTGACCTATTGTTTAGAAATCTGGGGGCATAGTTATAAGTCAAATACAAAACCTATTTTTATTCTGCAAAAAAAAGCAATTAGAATTGTAAACCAGTCTTCATACAATCAATCCACAAAACAAATATTTCCTAAATTAAGGGCAATTAAATTTTTTGATTTAGTAGATCTTAGTACTGGAATTTTTATGTTTAAAGTTAAAAAACAATGTGTACCCGCCAAAATACTGAGTTTGTTCGAAATAAAGGTTGATAATTATGATTTTCGAGGTAAAGATATGTTTAAAAAGAAAATGGTCAGAACTAATGCATTAAGGAATAGTATTTTTGTTCAGGGGGTCAACATGTGGAATTTATTATCAGACGAACTGAAAAATGCAAAATCCATACTGCACTTTAAGAAAATGTATAAAGTTAAAATGTTTCAAAAATACCTTCTGGACTGAGAGACTTTGGTGGTTGTGAGGTCATTTTGAGAAGTGTTTGTTTTTTTTTTTTTTTTTTTTTTTTTCCTTCTTTTTTCTTTTCTGATTTAAGGTTCTAACAATTAGGTAGATGTGATGTTTGTATTCAGGGTTGGGGAAATAAGCCTTGGCTTCACCCAACACCTTTTTCGGTTAATGTTGTTCAATGTTTATGTTATTTTTATTTATTTATTATTATTTTTTTTTCAATGTTTATGTTGACATTAATCAGTGTCAATGTTTATGTTGATGTTTTTAAATTTGTTTGTTTAACATAACCGAAATAAAATTTCTCAAAAAAAAAAAAAAAAAAAATTGGTGACTAAATAGTCCCTTAAGTGTGAGTGTGTGGGTTGTCTGTGTGTGTGCGGTACTGCAGTGAACTGGCAAATTGTCCCCAGACTACCCTAGCTGCAAAGGACTAGTGGCTTTAGACGTTCACTGAATAAACTTTAGAATTGAAAACTGGGTAAGAGCTGGACTGATGACAACTTTTTTTTTCTTTCTTCTTTTTACCATTTATGTATTTAAGTATGTGAAGAAAACATTAGCAAAGAGGCAGAAACCAATTCTGCTTTGCATTTTTGTGAGAACCAAAATTAAATGAAAGTGCCCCATTACCTCCCCCATCCATCTCAACATTGGGAAAAATTAGAAAAAAATAAGAATACACAAAAACTGCAAGTACTTTACATCATCAAAGAAAATATGTTCAAATATGACTCACATTTTGCAAAAAAAGACACACCAACCAGCAAAAGATTAACACTATAGTAAAAGTCATCCATTTGTTCCTCAAATGTTAATGTCATTCATATAATAGAGACCAAAAGCTGCTTTTTTTCATCCATTTTCTAACCTAAAAAAAAAAAAAAATAAAAGCAAGAGTCGGTCAGAGACGGCTTTCATTTTTCTCCATTTCCAAAACGACTTTGGAATTCAATTACAAATAGTTTATTTTCTGCAGCATTCATATTTTATGGATGCATGTTTCTGTTGGTTTCATAGCAACTAAAGAAAGGACAAATCAGAGGGAAACGGCCTTTTTCTCTTTTTTTCAAAGAGATCATTGACAGTGTGCAGAAAGCATTCTGCTGCCATCATCCTCTCTTTGCATTCCTGTTCAAAAAGCAGGATTTTTGCCTTTTTCTATGAAACATTTAAAGACCCCTTGCTCGTCCACAGTCCTTTTTTCCACCAGTCAGAACCGCTGCAGTATAGTAGCAAGAAGGCCTCACTAAGGGCAACAAATCGTTGCACACTTTTGTTTTTTCTCACTGAGACTTCTGGGAAATGTTTAGGGCACTGGGTTTTGAAATTGTAGATTAGGTCAGCACTACAAAATGGTAAACACTATAGTGCACTATATAGTGAGTAGTGAAGGAATTTGGACATGGGCTATAAAACCATTTATAATCATGTGCGAGGGGGTTATCGGCCACAGTAATTTACAGTGCTTATATATTCTCGAGTAGGTGGAAGATTGCAAAAAGGTTTTCCCTTATTTCTTCTTTAAATCAATGTTGCGTTCTGTGGTACAAAGCTCAGCCATACAGGAAAAGCTCAATGTGAAGCCACTACTTCTCTGGATGGATAAGAGTGAGTTGAGGTGGTTTGGACCTCTATGAAATAGTCCACCTGATGCCTTTCTGTGGAGACCTTATATTGGCAGACTTCAGTCACATCGGAGAACTGATGAGTAACAATTGCCCCGGGAATGAAGTGCTGGACGGGGATGCCAGGTAGGTGTTAGTACATTGGTAATGTTTTTTAAAGTAACACACTATTAAAATGTGCCTTTCCATCTCCTGTAAGAGACATTAGGTATAAAATTGTAAAAGTAAGAATTTGGGTTTAAATTTAATCACTGTCACCACTGCAGACATATCGTGACGTTTATTAAACTTTGGAGATAACCTCATGTAGACTGTAGGAGATGACCTCATATGTCATGCAAATATTAACCCTAATTTTCATTTCTTAATCAACTTTATTAATCTGGATGATAAAGCTATGTGTTGTAAGGTTACTTCATATACTGAAACATTTTTTACTCATTTGAACCTGGAGGATTAATAACACTATAATGATATGAAACTTCCCAAATAATAAGAGAAAAGGTCTTCAACTAAAACATTGTTCTTTAACACTGTTGTTACGATTTTAAATGTCTATGTTGATGTGTTTGTACAAAACAGGTTCCACAAATAGTAATGGGGCAATAACCTTTTTAGGACCAAATGTTTATCTATTGTTAAAGAGAATCAGAATTTAGGAACTGCATTGCTGAAACACCTAAGTGATAATAATGACACATTATATTTATTCAATTTCTGGACACTCAAGTTCACCTTACAACAGAAAATAGTAAAAGAAAAACAATTCAAATAGATTACAACAATTCAAATACATTTAAAAGACAAGAGTGGGTTGTGGAATCAAGAGTAAGCTTTTGTCAAGAGATAGGTTTGAGTTTTACTGTGAAGTTTGAAAGGGAGTCAGTGTTCCGGATGTCAGAGGGGAGTTAGTTTCACAGCTCTGCCCCCCATGGTGACCATAGGCGAGTGATAGGAACAGCCAGGTGGGGGGGGGGCAGACAAGGATCTTAGCAGCGAGGTGGGAATAGAATATTGGAGTAGATCCAAAAGGTATGGAGGGGCGAGGTTGTGTAAGGCAGTCAGAAGGAAAATCCTGGAGTGGATCCAGAAAAATCAGTGGAGCTGGTGCAGGACAGGAGTGATGGGTAAACTCGGGCTGAGATGTGATTCTGGCAGCTGAGTTTTGAACTAGAAGAAATTTGTGGAGGCTGTACGGACATTCCAGAAGGACAGCAGTGGAGTGGGGAGTGAGGGAGGGAAGAAAACGGCGGATGTTATACGGAGGTGGAGGGACCGGGTTGCGTTATTAATGTGAGAGAGTGCTGTCAAGGATGAAACCCAGACTCTTCATGAGGAGAGCGGAGGGTGGAGGAATTTTGTCAAAGGGGATGGAGAAGTGTTAGAGTTTGTTGAGGGTGGACTTTAGTTATTCTTGAGGAACAATGAATTCAATACATTGATATCTATTTCCTATTTCTCATGCTCTATCCACATCAGAATGGGGGTGAGAGGTGTAAAAGGGGCGGGGGGTTGGATGTAGGTATGGGGAGGGGGGGCTCTTTTAATTTTCGTGCTTGTTTTTACATTATTTATCTTGTTTTGTTTTAACGTAAAGCCCTTTGTGTTATGCGTTTATAGGAAAAGTGCTATACAAATAAAGTTTGATTTGATTTGCTTCTATTTTTATTTCAAACATGCAAAAGGAACTTAAATGGGTTGTAAACATTGTCCAAGAACTTCCACAACTCCTCAAACATTTATGCATTATTCTAATTCCAATGGATTATGAAGATTAGAAAAGCCACTTTAGGCCGATATGCAACACTTTAACGTAAAATCTTCAAAGCTCCTGTTTTTCTGCATTAGAATAAGGAAGTTTACATTAATTGTGTAAACACTTTACAGTTGGAAAATGTTGCATATCAGTGCAAAGCAGCTTTTTTCCACGTCAGAATGCATGGGTTTACATTAATCGTATTAATGTCAGTGCAATGCTGCTTTTCTGAGCTTCAGAATTCATTGAAATTACGTTCATTGCGTATGCAGGTGATAGAGTTATGGTAACTAAAAGAATGTCAACACTAGAGCTAGTGCTCTGTGTTCCTTTAACATGTGTGCATGGCTCTCTATTAGAAGTCCATGACAGGCTTACATAAAAATAGGAATAAAACGGTCTGCGTACATAAACTTTATCATTCCTGCACACAGGGCCATTTGTATCTCACTCTTTTTTTTTTTTTTTTTTTTAAATAAAACTGCATCATACGTGCGCTGCAGGGGTGCATGGTGGACAGCTATTTATCTAAAGTACTGTAAGGTGTTGTTAATATTGATTAAAACTTACTGGACTGAATAATCAACATGTTTTTCTGGCAGGTTGAGTTTTGCTCATTAATAATGCCTGTAAGCTGTGAACACTGTTGACATCCAACAGCCACTTATTGTATGTGTAACAGAATCAGTCGAGCAAACACCAAGGAATTTAGCAGCGTCACGCGTGTGCGTGTCAAGAATGACCGAGCAAGCTTTATTTATTTATTTTTTTTTAAATGAAACCATCTCTCATCCGAGCGGATCCCAGGATCATCTGCACTCATGCTGGGAAGCATTTAACTTCTCCCTCTGGCACCGTGTCACTCTGATCTTTTCCCACTGATTACACATTAAACGTAGTGTCATTTGAAACGAAAGAGCCTAGGACGCTGTGACATTCTTATTGACACTAGCCAATTATGCTACTGTTATACAGCTTCATTAAAGTGACCTTCTGCAATGGAACCTGGAGACTTTCCTCCTCCAGTACAGAGGCCCAATTCTGTTTTGTAGAGTCAAAAAGCTCAGCGTTTTCATCATTTTTGGTGTATTCTCTCTGCAATGACGGCAGAATGTAGGTGGCTCTGAAAAAGTTTATGCCTAATTCATCTAAGGCACAAAGAGAAATCCGTTTCATGCTCCAACACCTCCTGCAAAGAAAACTCCAATATACTCTCCATCTTCAGACTGCAATAAACAGCAAAGTCAAAGATGGCATTGTGAGATGTCATTTCTACCAGTAATGGGCTTGTAGCTCTAACACCATGGCTCTCTATTGTAAGGTAATTGAGGTATTATTACATGGTGAAATTGGGTCAGTTTTACCTCAGGAGGAAATAGGCAACATGACAGAAACTCTCTTTCACAGAGATTGCTATCAAAAACACATAAGGAGCTTTGCGGTGATGATTGATACTCTGGATCAGAGGCAGTGACTTTAAATCATGACCTTTAGAGAACTTAAAAAAAAAAAAGATTTCCTTTCTGTCCTTTCTTCCACAAGACAGATGATCCTAGAGCAGAACTTTCATGTAGACCAAAGACACTGTTTGTCCTTACGATGCCTTCAATATGCCTTTAATCCCAAATAGCTGTAAGATTTCTAAACTGAGAGTCTCTGGGAAAAAAAGATCAACCGATAGACGTCTTTCATTGCTACACATCCAGACTAATGAAGATGCTTGGATGAGCTGCAAAACATGATAAAATTAGACGTGAAGTCCTGATGTCTTGGCTCGACTTCAAGACGTCACCTGGATGATCGAGAATCTTTATCATTTCATTGCAATAATGTTGAACACTGACATTAAATATGGTTTACAAGTCCAATCCTGAATCCTCTGCACTTCTGCAGCAGGGCTGGTGCTGTGAACAGCTCCAACCTACTTCCGGTGGCTCACCCGACGCAAGTCTCGTGAGATGCGACTCAAGTATCGTAAGTCGCAACTCACGAGACTTGAGTGGTGCCTTAGAGCCGTGAACTCTGACTCTGCCTCTCTGACTCTGCCTCTCTGAGCTTCAATGTCATTTTATGCCATAAATTGAGCATTGGTGTGTTCATTTTGTCCCATAATATTACCCCGTAGCTCTCAGTAGTGTGAGTTTTGTTGATAACATGAGCGGATATGTGGCTGTGAGCGCTGAGTTCTGCCATGATCCACACTCTACTCTTGGACTTTAGCTCGCAGCTGACGGGCTGTTAATCTGAGGGCATTACTTCCTCAGAGCGGAATTCATGAGTGAAGTGATCGCGGAAGATTTTATTTAGACATATGATCAGAAAAAGGGTTGGAGTTTAGTTAAAGAAACAATAACCGTTTTCCATTTCTCAATACCGTTTTTATCATGTATATTTTTGTTCTTTTGTTTAAAATTTCAATAGAGAAAATGATCGAGGCATATTTAAAGACAGAGTTACGGCAGAACACCTCAAACTTTCTACCAGTGAAAGTAAATATCTCACAAGACTTGAGTCAGGTAAGCCCCCAGAAGTAGGTTGTAGCCGTTTGCAGCACTTGCTGTCTCTCCATTCCGGGCTAAGACTACAGTCGTTTTCCCTCTGATCCAGATTTGACTTTGACTGGTGGGTCTTTAGTACCCATGATGTCATACATTAATTTAATTACATTATGGGTTCCTAATTATTTGTTTATTCATTACATTTGTTTTTAACAGTTTTTATTATTATTTATTTTTTATCATTATACTAAGCGTTTAATGTACTGCAATTTGTTCAATTTTTAATTGTGTTAAAGCCCTTTGTAAATAAAGATGATAATAATAAATACCTGGACCGGAATTGTCTTAGCAAACTACAAGAATGGAGAGGAAATGCTCAGCAGCCATTAAGAAAATAAAGGTGCTTCACCGCCTCTACTCAGTTGTGAAGTGTGTGCTTTTGCTGTGATGGACAGAAGGGCTTTCGCACATCCACAACAGACTCTTATCCGAGGAACAACTGGAACTTTATTTTGCTCCAGACAATAACGCAGCTAAGCTTTTGGTGGCTTGTGTTGTTGGACAATGAGCCCAACTCAAAAACTAAACATGAACTGGGGTTGATCACACAGCCGTTGCTTTAATTGGACAGTGTTCAACCAACTGCCCAAGAAACTTCAGAGACATCAGTGAGTCTGATGCTTTAGCATGTACACACATGTCTGTACATATAGCTTTAACAGAGATTGATGTTACAGATTTTGCCGTTGGGGCTAAATATGCTTTTTGTTTTTCTGTTCTTAATCAGTCCTGGTTAGGGGACAATATACCCTCCCCTCATTGATGTGGAACAAAAATTACGCAAAAGTTCAATGATGTAAACAAATGAAATATACATAAAAAAAAACAGCTTGCAGTCATTCTTAGAAAATTATCAATGCCGAAATAGTAAAAACATGCAGTCACTATGATGTCATTTCTTATTAATATTAGGAAATGTGGGGAGGCAGGAGTTTTCAAGTTGGAAAAGTAAAATTGATTTTGTTATACGGCACCTTTATTGTGAAGCTGCTGCACTTTTGCAGTGAAGCAACAATGCTTTTACACATTGGGGAGTGAGATTGCGGTGCTCCAAGGGTCATGCTAACATAGCATTTTCCACCTCTGAGCTGGAGATTAATGTATTCAAAAATATGAACAGCATGTGTGGACATGCAGTTTGTGCAAACCCTGCAAAGCTAAAAAGACTCAATTTTTAAAGCTGTGGAGTTCCAGGTTGAAAGTTGAGGAGTAAAACTGTTTCTGCAAAAACAAGGGAGTTGATGCTTTAAAAATTAGCCTTATTTTTTACGTGACATGAAGACCAGACGTAAAGCTAAAACAAAATGTAGATAAAATGTTGCTGTGATATACATTTGAGTCCCAATGTAATCTAATTACCCTTTTAGTTTTATTCATCTTATGAAAACGGACGATGGAGAAAATACTACATTAATGAGTACCTGACACTTAATATTTAAAAGTAAATCATATTTTTTCTTTATGTAAAACAACATTGAATGAAATGTCCTGAATTATAACAGTCTTTTTTAGGAAGACATTACAAACAAGGAACAAACAAAATATGAAAAAGAGAACGACTCCAGCAGACTTTTTTTTTTTTTTCAAATGCACACTGAAAAATTCACATTGCATTAAAGACCTTCAAACATCAGTTTGTAATTAGCCTGATTAAAAACCCTCCATTTTCTACAGGTTAAATTCTATGCACGACCGAAAACGTTTGAATGAATGTTACATTTTGGACTAAGAGCCATTCCGTTTTTTTTTTTTTTAGTTTGCTCAGACACATTTTTACATTGTATTAGTAATTACAATTAGTAAAGTTAGTGAAATTACGTGAAGGATGTGAAAATTGTTAGCAGAAAAACAAATATTGCTAAATTAGATTAAATTTATGTTTTTTACTCCATTTTTAGAGGAACATTGAAGTGGGAATGAGACAAGAAAATCTTCTTTGAAACATCGCCGAGTAAAATGGTTTGATGATACTAAGGAAATACCTAAATTAAACATAAAGTTATGTACAACATAAAAATCAGACCTGAGATTTAAGTGTTTTTGTTGATAATTGACTGTGAACTGGTACTTAAAAACCAAAACGAAACATTTCTTTTTTTTTAATAGATGACAATTTTTTCTTATCCCACGATGAGGAAATTTATTTATCTGTGGCAGCAACGACATTCAGAAATAACAGCAAAAAAGGACATCAAAAATGACATTCATATTGAATAAATATTAAATAACTGAGCTTAAATATTTGAATTATATTAAAATAATAATAATAAACCTTAAGTTAGGTTTTTTCCTGAGTTTATCTAATATTTTTCTTTTAATTTTTTTACAAAAACAAATAAGTTATAAAGTACACACCAAACAAACAAACGTTTAGGAACAAAAGCAATTGAAGACAGCAACAACTACAACAAAAGTAAATGAATAAATGAGTGAAAGAAAATGTGGTGTTAAAAGTGTTTAAACTAATCTAATAAATGTCTACAGATACAAATGCTGGTTTAATATCTCAATAAAAGCTTTTGCATATCCTCCAGCATAACCCTAATGTCCTGTTTGCACGTAGTGTTGAAATTGTAGTTTAAAAAAAATACTCTAAACATACTTGAGTAAGAAAAGAAATTACAGAGAAATGTGGCACAATCTGAGAGGTTATCCATGTGTCTTTTTGCATTAACAGTCCAATGTCATTTAAAAGCCCTTGAGAAGCAGGAAGCACATCATCTAAGAGCATCCAAATAACAACCGTTGCTGCAAGGAGAAGCCATCCTGAATTGAAACATTGTACCCGAAGTGTAAATGGAGGTCTGAATTCACAGGTGATTGGATAACACTGCTATTTTAAGAGGAAGACAAGCATCAACCTTCAGTCTGACATGCTCATGACATTAGAGCCTAGATTGGTTTGGTCTCTGCATGTTTTCCAAGCTTAAGAATTGCTAGTACGTTGATGTAAAAAGCACCAACACCGCCGTACATATCTACAAAAAACAATTTCTCTGTGCTATTCTGTTTAATGCTGCACTTTTATGTGCATGTTCCGTTATGTAAATGTTTTGGGCTGTCAAGCTGACTTGACAAACAAAGCACCTTAAAATTATGCAATACATATCTATCAAGATACTGTATACACTGTTTTAATCCAACAATACGAAAGGAATTTACAAATTTACCTTTGAGATATCGAAAAATGTAGAAATATTAGTAAATATGGACATCACAAGTATGAAAGATCTTAAACCTCGGACCAAAATCTAGTCACTACAGTGACAGATTCGGCTCAGTTTAACCTTCCAACACATAAACGTTTTGTGTATTTATTTGTTTTAGTTATTTACTGTTAACACTGTTGAGAGAGAATTGAATAGAAGTGAATGATTAAAGATTAAAAAAAAAAAAAAAAAAAAAAAAAAATCACTTTAGGAATTTTTAGGCGGTTCACTTTTGTGTTTAAAGAACGACAACACTCAAAAAATTAAAGAGAACAAGTACTTTTTATGAATTCATATGCCAGTAAATAATAGAACAAATAAAATACAATTACATTTGTATTTACAATTGTAACTATATCAAATAAAATAAAAAACTGACAAAAAATTTTAGCGGTGGTATTCTTTTAAAATGTTCATGGAAAATGTATTTAGATTTTTAAGTATATATATTTTCCCTTCAGCTTTTTCAACAACTGATGAATTGTATACAGAAAAAGTCATAACATTGTACTGCACAAACACCACAGAGTGAATAATTGCTGGTCTCAGCTTCACAAGCACAGTCGTACTGAGTTGGATTTTCTTTTTTTTATAAAACTGTATTCATAAACACAATTACTTTCCATTTGTTATCAAAACCTCAGGACAACCACTCCTTTAAACGTGTCTTCCATGCTAATGTAGAAAACTCCTGTGGGTCTTAATACAAAGACATTTCAAAACCCAGGCAGTATATAATGATGCTTCCTTGGCTTTTTAAAACCTATGATCACAAATGAAAATGTATTGATATTTCACAATTTGAACAATACATCATGAAACTCTTAAGAGTTGTTACCTCCTGATTGAAGAAACCTCCCATGAAAAATAAAAATGGAAAGAAAAACAGAAGCCAGGAGACACGTCCCGTGGTTTTCTAAAACAAAGCTGAACAATGGGGCAATATTTAATATGCCGCACTGCTTGGCTACAGAGTATTTTTTTACATGGATGAGTAATTATAACACAGTTTGAAGACAGAGCAAAGGCCAACGTGTAACCAAGGACAGATTAATGAAAAACAGAGCAGGAACAGTTGGAAACAGATACCAAACTCGTGGTTATTGAGTTTCCTCCCTCTTTAAATGGTTAGGAATAACAGGATAGTCCATCATTGTGAAACTTTATGCACAGCCTTTGATATTTGCTCTTTAATATTGATCACATAATCAATACAGCCTTCTTATATCAGGGCTGGTAATATTACTCAATTTTCAGAGTTAAGAAATATTAGTCTCCAAGAGCCAATGTATCGATCTGACCACGCTTGGTCGGTGTTATCAGGAGCTGCGATGGGTGGGTGTTCCATCACGGAAGTCACAAAGGCAGCAACCTAATCAGGCGTGGGATCCGGTGATCAGGTCTTCCTATCTCAACACGCGTGCATTAAAGGCGCTGAGTAAAGCTACACCAATAAATGTTTACATTTTAGAACAACTTAAATGGATTCTGCATACAAAATCATCTGGATAAATGTAAACATTTTTAAAGCATTTAGGTGAATAAAGAAGTTTGACAATCATCTCTAGATTATTGAACGAAAAAGTGTCAAAACAGTTGGGAGAAGGGAATGAGCACAAAACAAGAGAAAGAGGCAACATAAAGGTTAACAGGCAGGTTAACAGTAGCAATGTCTACTGAATGTCAAAAACTGTTTGTAAAAATGAAATAAATAAATAAATAAGCCAACCAACTTTATTACAGAAACTGTCAGAAATTATTTTTTGGTTAAAAGACCCTCGTAAGTTATCGTGAGTTATACCATGGTCCGCTTGAATACTCGATTCTGATTGGCTGCTGGGTATGCATTAAAAAATGATAACCGCACAGTGAAAAAAGAAGTTCCGGTCGGCTAGCTTAAATGTTTTGTATCACTGCGCCGGCTTCTGTAAAACAACCTTTTGCTTCATCATCTGAGCAAAAACAAGCGGTAAGCGATTAACTTTCCCTCTGAATTGATGCTTTATTCAACCCATCGGGACGATCAGCATATATATATAGCGCCGAATCTTGACTGCAGCGGTGGTGCTGCGCGACGCGGACTATATGTTACGTGACGCGGCGCATCGCGCCGCATCACGTAACATATAGTCCGATTTTTGTGAGAAAAGCGATCCAAATCGGAAAAAAAAACAAGAATTAAGGACTAAAACCTGGTTAATATGTATTGCTTTTGTAGGTGACCATGGTATAAGCGGGTTAATGGCCTTCGAAGTGTGCGGTTATTACTTTATAACGCACTTCACGGAAGCAACCGTCCTCCGCTTCGCGTCGGACGGTTCAGGCCTCCACATCGTCCGTTAAAAAGTAATAACCGCACACTTCGTCGGCCATTAACCCTTACATAGGAATCAAACATTTTGGCTATCGTTATAAATAGTTTCAGGCAGGTCTGACCTTAAGTCTTCAGAGTCCAACTTCAATCTTTATTTGATGTATTTTCAACGCATTCAGAGTGGTCTTTTAATTATAATTCTGCCGTTTTTGGCCAAAATCAAAACACTTGTGTCGCGTTCTAGGACGTAGCTTCTGCAGAACAGCAGTAGCTCATTAGAAATTAACCACTGCGTTATGGGCAGGACTGTTGGTGTGAAGCAACCCCGCTCCCCTTTCCCTTCATTCTACCGAGAGCTTGGAGCAGGGAGTTTCTGGCCCGTCCAGCATATATTCTAGCTCACAAAATGGCTTTTTTTTCCAAACAGAAATTTATTTATTATTTATTTATTATTATTTTATTTATTTACTTATTTATTTATTAATTATTTTATTTATTATTTTTAATCTGCTCCCTCCTCACAACTATTTGAACAAAGAAACTCAGAAATGCAATGTTAACATAATTCTTTAAGTGAATATCCTCCATCCTCAAAAAAAAAAGACAATTTTTATCAGAGATGGTCTTTAAGTTACACTTTTTTTGTTTATCATTTGAATGCATTAAGGCAAATAACGTCAATTGAACATCTTTGGTTAAAAAAATAGAAAAACTAAATGAAGCACAGATTATGAATGTTTCTCACATTGTTTTGTATATACTGATGAGGACAGTGGCTTCACACTAGAGAGGTTTCTCTTCATTGTTAGTGTGTGCAGCTGTTTGGGATCAGAATGAAGAGAGACCTTTATGCAGCGCTCAAACCTGACAGAGGCATTAATTTAAAGTGTGTTAAAAGGAACCAGAGGGGTGATCACTCAAGGAGGCCCTGCGTTTATAGAGAAAGACAGTTATGGCCCAAAGTTACACCTTTAAGGGACGTTCCAGCAGTTTATAGAACCATGAAAGAGAAAAGCAAAGCAGCTAAAGTCCTAAACAGCTGAAAAAGAAACCAGAAGGGTTGGATAAATAGTAATTCAAAAGTAGTATAATCTACCTTTTATATGAATAAAATCATGTTCAACTGTATTAATGTATAGATTCAGCCAGTAATCATTGATATTTGATGGCAAAATTATTTATTTTAATGATCTTGGTGAGTCAGTTACATCCTTTTGCTCTGTCTTCTCACCTCACCGAAAGAGAGTTTTGATGACTCTGAAAGTGAGCTCATTCTGGAATGCCACATTTCAATAAAGAAAGATATTAGGAATGCAAGTAAAGATTTATTTGCGTTTAATAAGTCCATAATCTTTAACAGTTAGGCTCTGGCCCAATGACGTCTTGTGTGCTTAAGGCCAACTCTGACCATAAAATAGATGAATAGACCCCAGAAGCTGATAGCATTTAGAGGTTAGACCATTCCAAAGCACTGATCCAGGTAGATAACAGGGTGAAGGAGGGCTAGTGGATCGTCTGGAATGCAGAGAAACAATCATTCTAGTATTTAAAGGCGAATATATGATTGCGATTGGCTGAGAAGAAGGTGGGTTTTCAGCTTTTGGTTCACAGTGAAGGGCTAATTGGTAATGCTGTGTTGTGTGACATAACAGCCCAGTGTACCCGTACGTGAGGTAGATCTTCCTTATTGAAACTGTTCCAAAGCTACACTCCTGTGGCTTAAAGATGGACAAACCCAGCACCACGTTCTAACCCGTAAGAACCCATGGTGACATCAGCGTAACAGAATTATGTTTAGTGGTCCACCCTTTGTGGTGTATTCTACATTATTCAATCTTTCAGGTAAAATGGGTCTGGGTTCTTATGGTTTTTAGTTGACACAGTCTTACAAGATGCTCTTGTGATTTTGATACGTATTTTATAGAGCTCACACAAACTGAACTTTCTGGATTTCTTCTTGTGAAACCCATCCATCTAGCCAATTTCCAAATTTGCCAAATCCTCTCTGGATTCTCAGGGTTGCTGGAGCCAATCCCAGGTTCTGCTGGGCAAAGGGTACCCTTCAAATACGTTACGTTAGCAGAAAAAACTCAAGTCTGAGTCAAGCATGTTCAGGTGAAGTGCTTTAGAAAAAGCTTATAGAGCAATAAAATTCTTTTGTATTTCTAGAAACTTTAAAACACTTAGCAGGGGTAGACTCACCATTAGGCAAAAGCAGGTAATCACCTGGGGGCCCCAACTTTCTAGGAGCCCCAAGATGAACACTTAATAAAAATGTCTAAAATAATCATGTTTTTAAATAAAAGGAAAGGTGACAGTGAGGACCACCACTTACAGGACTAGTTGAAATTGGGATATGTTTTTATGAAACATGAAACAACTGAATATGCCTAATATGTCCAGACACTGTGGTTGTTTTCAAGGAGTTATGACAAGCTGACTCTGAATATACAGTGCAACACATTGACAATAATTTTGGTAAAAAAAAAAAAAAAAAAAAGTATGTAGATGTATTTGTATTCTATACGTGAAGAAATGAAAAGTATGCTATTGCAATAAAAAAATGTTCATTCGATAGTTATTTTGCATTTAATGTTATTAAAATAGTTCAAAGAATGCTGACTACATGGTTGGCCCTCAAAAATGTGAATACCCCTGGTAGAGATAAAAAAAAAATGTTTCTATAAACCTTTTAAATATCTAAATAAAATTTCAAGTTTACTGCCTTAATTTTCTGGAGAGCTACTTTAACTTTCCAGCATGCAGCCTACCATAGCTTAGTAGTAAAGCATATTAATATCTTTTTTTTCCTATTAGGAGAAGTCAATTCATAGGAAACGCTTGGGCGCTTCTGTGATAAACTGCAGTAAAATGGCACAGTAGCTGGATTCAGACTGACAGCTCCAAGTCAATGAGCAGCTACAGCTACATCTATAGATGTGTAATATCTCCTAAGAGTCTATTTTTCTGACTGACAGACAAGTTCACTCCGCTTACTGTTTTCACTGCACAAGGTGGTTCTTCAGGCGTGCAGAACCTGGACCCTCTGTGGGATATAAGGAGAGATGCTGCTGTCAAGCTGCTTGTGGAGGGAATGAACAGAAAAAAAGTAGAGGAATGAGACAAGAATGGCGCCGTTTAAGGAACTGATCCAGATGGACTGACTGACAACTCCTCAGGAATACTTCTGTTGCTTTACAAACTGTATTTTCTCCTGTGAGCAGTGTTACACTGTTCACTAGATTGATTAATTTGGTTTCTGATGATACTCATGTGTGCCAAGTGCTGAAAGAGATGCAGAGTTCCCAGAGGGAAAGCTGTAAATCATATAGTGAGTGAGGAGATCAGTGACCACAAAATATGATAACAAAACACAACTAATCAAGAGCAAAGTGTTATACACTTGTTTTTTTTTTCTCTATTTGTCTTTACAAGTACTAAAAAATTGAAAAACTTATAAAATTATGCATTTTAATTCAGAAGTGACTTAATTATTTAAAAATACGTCTATGGATGTTAATAATACTATGAATATGTTAATAAGTATGAATATGAATAAGTCAAGGTTTTTTGAGCACCACTCAATGGGAAAACCAAACCGGTACAAAACCTCCTGTTGCATGAGAGAAAAAAAGCCTATTATGGTAAATGGGCTCAGAACCCCACACTTGTTCTATGTTGGAAACTTAAATGCAAGTGAAATTTCATAAATGAATCTTTGGAAGATGGGAGATGTGAACGGTTCAAATAGAAATCAAACATTTAGGTTTCACAATCCAGGAATTGCTTTAGAAGAGCAAGACACCGTAAAAATGTCAGATTTTTCTCAGAGTGCAGAATTCATTGGAATGAGACCTGAACAGCTGAGTCATGTCTTCAGCTGCGTTTCAGAAGGCTTCCAACTTAACGCTGCAAAATTGTACAAAAAAAAAAAAAAGAAAAAAAAAAAAAAAGAAGATATAACTGAAATAGGCAGCCTTGTAAAACTCTGCCTCATCATGTTTTCCTTTAGAATTGCTCTTTAGCTTCGACTTAGAGCTGAATTTCAGAAAATATGAGCTGACCACTGCAGGCTGCAGTGGAGGCACGCCAGGCCAGCATCGCCTGCTGCCAGGTGGATGTATGGAAAACCAGATTGGCGTATTCAAAGGCTGCCTCTCGCTGAATGAGAATCAATCCGGAACCGGGCCAGTTTAAAGAAGTGGAAGACTTTCTGAGGAAAAATCTTCAAGCTGCACAACTCTGAAAAGAGGACTTCAAAAGCAGCAGCTCGCTCTAGGTGTCCTAATACACGCTGTTGTGCAACTTTTGTTCTCCTCACACCTCTAGTGGTGGTGCAGGGAGAGGAATTATTATGGCTGGTGGAACAACAAAAGCTGCAGAACATCAAAGTGAAAAATACAAGATTTGAAGAATCTGGAAATCTTGAGGGACTCTGCAGGAAGTAATAACGCTGAGAACATTAGAAATCATTTTTCTTTTCTCCCTGCAGCTTTCTAAATATGACATCAATTTAGCAATCCGACAAGTTTGGTTTCTGAAAACCTGGAGTGCTCCAAAGTACAAAAAAAAAAAAAATACTCTGATTAGTCAAAATTCAAAATGAAGGTCTTGCTTTTTTTTGTTCCCCTATGAAACCATCATACACCGTTTTGGGTTTCCTAACGTTGGTCTATGTGTCGCCATGTTCTACCTTCTGTTTTTGTCTATCAAACCTAACACAAAAATACATACACAGTCTCATAGTCAGGTGTTTGTGTCACAGCAGAGAAAATGAGCCAAATCATAAGTAGAACAGGAAAGTGGAGTAAAACATGCAGGTTACTTCAAGCACTGCTCCAAGGTAACGTGAGAAATGGTTTGGTCCTCTGGGGGGGTGCTCTGTGTGAGTGGGAATCCTTCCAATGTTCAAGAAGGCACTTCATCGTCAAGGTCGGGATTGTAAATTATACTGAAAGAAAAAAAACTGTATACATCCACTAATGGAAAATGTCCAAGTATTCTTATTACTTTTTCTCTTGCATGGATCGTTTTCCTGTTTTTTTTGTTTTTTTTTTGTTTTTGTTTTTGCATTTAATCCCAAAATTAGTTAATTACCAGCCGTGCTTTTGCAGCTCTTGTAACGGTTTCAGTTTCCTCGTGTTTGGTTCTTTGATTTTCTATGATGCTTCAAGTTTAACTTCCTGTTTTGTTGTTCGTTTAGAGTTTAGAGTGTTTCGAGTTTCTAGCCTGCCATATGCAGTGGTTTTGATTTTGTGTCTTTAGTTTTGTTCATTATAGCCCCCATTCCCCTGCAACCTCCTGCCTCCTCGGACCATTGCACCACTCAGTTCTTGGACTTGCTAGCTTCTCTTGATTTTAAACAACACGTCATGCAGCCGACTCACAACAGGGGGCACACTCTTGACCTCGTCATCAGTCATGGTTTACCTACCAGTGTGTCCACTATTGTGGATCTGGCTGTCTCTGACCATTACTGTGTGCTTTTTAACATTACTGGTTTTATAAAGCAGGAAACCTCTGAGAACGGTGAAAAAAACACTACTTGACTCCTGAAGTGGTCGAAAAATTTATTGCATCTGTTCGCTTCTACTCTCCACTTGTCTTACCGGCCCCCTGTGATCTACTTTTTGACAGTTTTAACAGTAAATTAAAATCGAGTCTCGACTCAGTTAATCCTCTAAAATCTAAGAAGATAAGAATCAAACCCACACACCCCTGGAGAACTGAGGAAATTACACAATTGAAGAGACGTTGTAGATCTGCTGAAAGACTTTGGAGAAAACACAAACTTGAAATAAACTATCAACTACACCAGAACCAACTAAAAGTATATAATCAAACCATTAAACAGACCAGAAATTCATATTTTGCAAACATTTCTGTAAATAAAAATAACCCCAGAGTCCTTTTCACCACAATTGATTCTTTAATCAACTCAAATGCGAACAAAATCACAATGCCAGCCTCCGCCTCATTGTGTGAGGACTTTGCAGACCACTTCAGGAGCAAGATTTATTCTGTCAGATCAATCATCATAAATGAACAGAAAAGCCTTTTTACTGGTAATGATGGCTTGATTTTACCTGAGGAAGCACTGGACAGTTTTGACCTGGTTGAAGCTGCAACACTTGGTCGAGTTTTCTCCCAAGTTAATCCAACAACTTGTTTTTTAGATCCCATCCCTACATCACTTTTTAAATCATTTTACGGGTCTTTTGAGAGTGAGATATTAAATATCATGAACTCCTCTCTACAGACGGGTATTTTTCCTGCTGCCTTTAAAACGGCAGTGAAACCGTTACTCAAGAAATCCAACTTAGACCCTTCAGTTTTTAATAACTACAGACCTGTGTCCAACTTGCCATTTTTAAGAAGGTTTTAGAAAAACTTGTTTTTATTCAGCTGAATGAGTTTGTCTTACAAAACAACATTTTTGAGATAAACCAGTCTGGCTTTAGAACGAACCACAGTACTGAGACAGCCTTGTTAAAAATCGTTAATGATCTTAGGTGTGCCTTGGATTCAGGTCAGATCTCAGTTCTAGTTCTACTAGATCTAAGTGCAGCATTTGATACTGTTGATCACCTGATCCTTGTAAACAGACTTAAAAGTCTTGGCCTTTCAGGGACTGTTCTCAAGTGGTTCGATTCTTATCTCATGGAGAGAAGCTTTATGGTTAGCACGGACACATATTTTTCTGGGGTCCATGAAATTAATTGTGGTGTGCCTCAAGGTTCCATCCTGGGCCCCTTGCTTTTTAACATTTACATGATTCCTCTGGGGAATGTCATCAGGAGCCACAACATCAGCTTTCATAGCTATGCTGATGATACCCAGCTGTACATATCTATGTTAATGCGTTAATGCTTTTAAGAAAAGGCTCAAGACCCATCTTTTTAACCTGGCTTTTAGCTAATTTTTTTACTACTTTTATTTACTTATTTATTCAGTTATTTATTTATGTGTTTATTTATTTATCCATTTTATCTTCTTTTATTAACTTGAATTTTAACACGTTATTTTAATTGACCTCATTTGAATGTTTTATTGTTTTTGTCAATATGTTTACTTTTTGATTCTCATTTTTATTCATTTTCTATTTCTGGTGCTTCCTCAGTTGGAGCCTCTCCCACTGGGTCGGCTGCTGTTCAGCCACTGTGGCTCTAGATGGGGACCTGCATCACCGCTTAGCTGTGGTCCTGTATTTGGCTGTCTGTGCGGCTGTTCACGAGGGGGGGGGGGGGGGGTTCCAATTATCAGTGTTTCCAGCATCTTGTTTTTGTGCTCAGCCTCTCACTGTCTTTTCCCGTCAGTTAGGGGGTGGGAGGTGTGAAAGGACTGGGGGGCTAGGTATGGGGAGGGGGCCCCATTTATTTATTTATTTATTCTTTAATCATCATGCTTGTTTTTATACTTTGTGTTTTAATGTAAAGCACCTTGTGTTATATTTTTTTATATATGAAAAGTGCTTCATAAATAAAGTTTGATTGATTGATCAAACACCAGGCATGTGTACAGCTGCAGGAAGTGTAAGCTGTGAAATTCTCTGAATTCAGTGTTTGGATTTCATTGTCATTCAAGCTGCGGCAGCTGCTTCTGCTGACTCTGCCAGAAGTCTTCACAAGCTACTGACCATTGACTGGACCGCTTTGAGGTGTTTCTTAGCTGAAGGAAACTCGGAGATCGAGGCGTGTTTGTTGCTGTTAGTGCCGTGAAGATAAATAATACTTTTTTACTTAAGCAGCAGTCCCATCTAACATGTTTAGACATGGCTTGTTTTCTGTGTGCCACAGCCTAGAAGTAGCCAATCAACACTCCTTCAGTTACACCATAGAAATAACCTCTGCTTTTACCTTTACATGTTTAGTTATTTTAAAGAAAAAAAAAAAAACGACATGTTGTTCCTTAAAAAAAAATCCCAGAAAATTTGAGAAAGACAGTGAAATAATAAACAAGCCTTAATAAATTATGACAATAGCTGCCGCCCCCCCTGTCTAAAAGAGTCATGCAGTGATATCTGCAGATGATCGTCTGGCTAAATATCATACAGCTGCTCACTCTGCATTTTACATTTTAAGATGCAGAGTTTTGGTCATGGCAAGGTTGAAAAGTACGGTCAAGCGACACCAAATTTCACTCTGCTCAGAATTTCCTGTGGCACAGGTAAAACCAATCTGCTCAGTTGTCATCATAGTGACAATTGACAACATTTTTCCTTTTTCCACTCTGAACTACAGGGTTCATTTTCTAAAACATTTACAGATACAAAAACAAACTTAAATATGAGATACAACTGCAGACATCTTTAAATAACCTCATTTGAGCCATGTTAAAGGATGCTTTGGTCAAATATGCATCTGTCAGGAAATGGTGTTGAATAGCCCAAAATGCAGAAGGCCAGGCTTGGTGGCAGAAAACTAAGCATGTGATAAATACATTGAAACATCACAAATGCATTAACAGAAGCGCAACAAAAGAGTGACATGACAGAAGCTGAAGATTATGAAGCGAAAGCCTGACACTTAAATACACTGAGGGTAATAACTTGAATGAGGACACCTGTGGGTAATCAGCCAATAGAACCAGGTGAGTCTGAGAAAGGGAAACAAGCCTGAAAGCAGAACTTTACAAGAACAAGGACAATACAAATGACAAACCTATCCCAACAGCATAACCATGACAGGAAAACACTTTAATTATCCCGTGGATCAGTTTTTTCCCCAGTTTATTCCATGCTAAAGCTAATTGTCTGACCTCAAGTGGATTTGTCTTACTTTGGATAAACTTTGGTTCCACCTGTCCCTGAAAATGTCACCTTTTTTTCCACAACATAGAAACTCTTGGGAAACGATAAAAAACAAATACTGTCATTACAAAAGCAGAAAACATTTCAATAATTAGAGCCTCAGTATTTGGAGACAAAGTCAACTTGTTCAAGTCACATTTAGTCAGTGTGATTGAGTTCATGAACATTTACAAATGTTACCAAGAGTGATGCATGTACCATATAAAAGTGACAAATAATGATTTAATTTTATTTACTTGTTTTTTTGTTTTGGAGAGTGCATATGTCACAAATATAATTTAGGGCCAAAGTCCTATTCATCATCAGTTATGTGGGCTTGGGCTACATCCTGGATCAGCAATCTTTCTTTCTATGTCTGGATGTCAAATCCATTTCTAACATGAGATGCAAAATACTGGATTGAGCAACCAGTTTTTGATATTTGAAATTTTTTTACATCTTTTCTTCCTGCCGGTTTTATGTCTGGGAGCTTTCACAGAGTTAGTCTCTCCTTGAGCTCTAGAGGGGAAGATAAAACAGAAAACTTACAGCAAACACCAAAGTTCTGCACAATCTCTGTCATTTCTGCTGTTTCATGAATTTGTTCAAGGCTTTTCTCACTTGTTTGTGCCTCATATGTACGTGTTCAGGTTAATTTTTACTTACTTTATTACACATTGGTCTAAAGAGATCTTTATGTGTGGCATAAGATGGAGTCAATCTTTTATTTATCTTTTACTTCCTGGTGCTGGCAGACATAAATTAGAATAATGGTTCAATGGCGTCTGAGCTTCCCTGCCTCTAAAGTGTAGATAAAGGCAAGGGGGGGTGCAGTTAGGAAGGAATATTCCTCCCATTATTTGGTTTGTGCTGCATTAGATGTTGGATATTAATATTTGAAGCAATAAATCTACAAAAATGCAAAGAAAATAATATTGGTAATGTCTTTTAAAGACTAAAAAAACTAAACTCAACCTAAAGGAGGAATTGTTTTAAGAATGCATCCATTATGGAGCCACAAATATTTGTTTTCAATTATTATTTTACTCTCAACTCAGTCAAAAGTGATGAGGTAAATTCCAACTCACCTGAAACTCCAACAGATAGTTTTCAAACAGGTCATGAAGCAGAATTAAAAAAAAAAAAAATAGGGAGGAATTTAATTTAATTTATTTTTCTCACAGCAATAAAAAAGTTTCTGTAAATACATTTGACACTTTGACTTCTGTCACAAAATAAGCTGACCCCCTGGTCAAAAAGCTCTTGAAATGATCTGAGGTTTCAAGAGTCTCTTTTCAGACAACAAGGTTGAGGTCCTTCCACAGATGTTCAGCTGGAAACGCATGAAGCTTAGAAAAGTCCAGCCTTTTGCTTTCAGCCATTGAGCAGTTTGCTGTGGTTATTCTCTGTCGTTTCCTTTCTTGGAAGACCCGTAGCCAGCAGTTGAAACCAAGCTTCATCATAGTCACCAGTCGTGCTAAAGGACTCAGCTTAGTTTAACATGTCCCTATGTTCAAATCATTTTAGTTCTTTCCTCATCATTTTGGCCAAATTGGTACTTTATTTTTTCTTCTTTTCAAAACCTATTTTTGATGAAAATCAACTACACCTGAACAACACTCTTGCCTCACAACAGGAAGATCTTGGGTTGCATCCCGGCTGGGACCTCTCTGCGTGGCGTATGCATGTTCTCCTCGAGCATATGTGGATTTTCTCCCGGCTTCCTCCCACAGTCCAAAAACATGCTTCATAGATTACATGAAAATTCTGAAAGTTGTCACGGGGTGTGCATGTGAGTGACTGTGTGACCCTGCGACAGACAGGTGACCTGTCTGGGGTGTACCCCACCTTTGCCTAACTGTAGCTAGGATAGGCTCCAGCAACCCCGTAAGGACTAAAACAGGTGCAGAAAATGAACGGATGGGTGGTTTTCTGTATTTTTATGTGCTATTATGTTTGCCTTCAAAACTAAGGACAAGGGATTTATTTGCCTGCTGCCTGCAGAAAAAAAAAATCTTTCAGACTAAGCGGACAACCTGACGTTTTTCAAATCCAGCTTCTTAATGTCTGGTTTACTTCACTGCATAAGCATGTTGTATTAAAGAATCAGATAAATCCAATAAGGATGATAAACCTCTGTAAAACAATTAAAAACATAATAACATGAACCACCAAGGTAAAAGTGTAGTTCGTGCCTTCAGTGAACTGCAAACTGAAAAATGTCGGCCTGTACAGTTGACAGAAAGGACCAAACATGCAGGAGTGTTAAATATTAAGTTTAGTTTACATAATGCTATAAGTGTCTAATGGACAGATGAAACCAAAACAACTTCTGTGGGATACATCCGTTTGTGATTTATGAGGCTCATAAACAAAGGTCACAACAGCAGCGGTACAACATGGTGGAGCTTCTGTTTTCCTGTGGGGCCACGTTGCCTCAGGTATGTGTGAATTAGATCAATGGGGTTTTTTTCAGGCATGTTACAGGAAATGCATTTTCCCTCATTTGGTCTCTTACAGTTGAGGTATAATATACCTGTGATGAAAATTACAGGCCTCTCTCATCTTTTTAAGTGGGAGAACTTGTACAATTAAAACACTGTATGTCAATTTCAATGCACATCAAAAACCACCTCCATAAACGCTTTTTCTTTAAGGATAAATGTGAGTTTTTTTCTTAAAAATTGTTGTGTTTCGATTAGACAAATTTACTTTCGCAAATCTATTTGCACAATTCATAGTCAATGGAAATGCATCTATTGTCGAGAAGTGTGATGGAAGCTGTGTTATGGAGGTCCTGCTGTAGCAGAAGTCCACAAACCTGGTTTTGAACAACTCTCATGTAGACCCAAGTTAGCACCAAATCTCCAGACCACATGTAACACTGGACAATGAGAAAGAGTGGCTGATACATAGAAGTCCTACCAAAAGACTTAAACTCAGAAGCTAAAAGAAAAACACTGTTTTGTGGACAGCACCGTGAAAAGGGTGTAAGCAACAGCAGTGCCATCTTTAATGAGGAAACTGGGTTTTTTTGTCTAAACTGGGAGATTTGCTCCAGCAGACTCTATGAAGGATAAAAGATTTCATGAAAGACATCTCTTTAAAGGTGAAGGAATCCTGCCATTTTCTGAGCAACAAACGCATTGAAGGTTATATGGAGTTTGCTTCCATGTGGCAGAGCTGAAGATGAGATTCTACCTGAAATTGGAGTGACATACACCTTGAAGGATCACATTTTCAAATCACCATATTGAGCTACATTTCTTTAATGAGGCATTTATGGACAAATCTTTAATTTTAAAAGAGATGACTCAGCTGACCTTTGTGTGGCTTTTTTTTTTGGTCATAATTTGGACTGTGACCATGGCAGGATGTTGTTCTTCTCTCCCCTAGAGGTTTATTCATAGATCTCTTATCCATCCTAGTGTGACTGCACCCCCGCTTTTTCTGGCATTAACTTATTAGAAATCAATAAACCCCAACTGTTATTATAAGCTGATTAGAACATCTTTCAATGAGGAATCAGCCTTTTTTCTGCTTTAGTAAACACTTTTTAAAACATAACCTAACTAATAGAAAATACTTTCCCAGCAGAAAAAGAACGCCTAAGAAAGTTGGGTTTATTTACAGTCAAACCGCCTTGATTAAATATTTATCTGCTGTCGAGGAAAGGAGGCATAACGAGATACAGTGTCCTCTCATTTAAATAACCCATGATAGGTGAAATCTGTGAAGTAAAATTACAAATGTTTTAAAGCTGTAAAACCTCACATAAAACACACTTTATACACTTTTCTAAGACATACATAAACAACATTAGATCAATGTGTATGTATGGATTAGTGTGTATGTTTAAGATCAGGTATACTGACGGGTCTTTTTGTTTCTTAAGTCCAATTTCAATCACAAATAATAAGGATCATTTTTTCAGTTTCAGTTATCTTCAACCCAACCAGAATCATGTTGTGTTTACGTAAAACTGGTTTGATAAAAGGTCAGTAAAGGTTAACACCAAGTGAAAGATAAAATCAAACTGACTATGATATTGAAAAATCTTCAGCACGTGTGTTTGCTTTTGTCTCGTCTTTTATCGTCTTTTTTTTTAGTTCATTGTTTTTTGTAAGCGTCCTATACCAAGGACCCTCTTAAAAACGAGATGTTGCATCTCTAGGGGCTCATCCTCATATTTTACATATTTAAATAAAATACAGTATATAAATAAGTTTAATTGGGGGTGGGCTGCACTCAGATATGAGCAGGTGGTGGAGGTAATGGCTTAATTTCTGCCACACAACTCAATGATAACGCGAGACAATACTGAAAAAACCTGACTACCTCAGAATTGTATGTCTGAATAATGGATACTTAATATCATTAATGCATGAAGATGGCTCGTCATTTTATTGGCTTCAAAAGAATGGGAATAGGTGTTGTGTTATGTTTTTAACTGGGATAAATAAACAAAAAACACATTTTGTACACACTTTTCCATGATTTAAACAAAATCTTTATTAAAGTATACGCTGTTGTAAAACTCACTTTAAGTCTTTTTTTTTTTTAAGTAGAAAAACTATCAGGGACTGACCCACTCATGTTGACTGATGATTATTTTACCTGTCTCATTAACCTGGAGAGCATTTAGAGTGTTATTTTTATAACGGGGCCCCAGAGGACCGCTTTAATCCTAAACACTCTCTTTCCTGTAGGCAGAAACCAGAGCACATACGCTTCTTTCTTGACAGAAGTGTTGCGCTCAGCAGTGTCACCGATGGCCACTCTTTGCATCTGCATCAGCACTATTTCAAGTTCCAATCCTTTAGGACAGATTAGTCGCAGCAGCCTTGCTTCAACTGCAGTTTGGCAGCCGTTTCTTTATTTATTTAGCACATTTATTTGATAGGGACAGATATAAAAACGTAGTTAATCTGAAATATCTCAATGCTTTTTTTGTGACAGCTAATTTGAAAGAAAAAAAAAACATCAATCAGACAAAGGAAATGTTTTTTTTTTATTGTTGTTTTTGTAATCCCTTAAAAGTAAATTTTCAGAATGAGCAGAATACAGGTAGATGTGTGTAAAGATGATTTCATTTTTAAGGTTTCTCTTCAGAGATCAAAACATGATTACTTATGTCTCCAAGAAAGCAGTTTATCTGATTTGCTGCAGAACAATGAGGATCGGCAAACAAAGAAATTCTGCAGCATCTGCATTTATGTAAATGTAAATTGTTAAATTCGGCTGCTCCACCGGGAACGGCAGATCATAATCTGTCATCTCACATTTTTATTCACAACTTTACCAGAAACTTAACTTTAACTTTTTTTTTTTTAATAGAACGTTTGCATTGATTTGGGTTGGTTTTCTGTGTTGCACAGTTAATGATCAACAATCAGTCATCAGTCTCAGGGCTTTAGAACAAAAACGTGTTTCCACTTAAGCAAACATTTTATTTTATTTTAATTTTTTTTATTTTACATGTATAGATGCAGACTCTGACTGTGCAGGTGGATTAGCTAAGAATTCTTTTTTTTAAATAGAATTGCCCATCTTTGTAGTTATTGAACTATTGAAGTATTTGAGGGTTTTTTTTATAATTAGTAACGGTTAAATACAGAAATGTAGTCACATGTCTTGTAAGATTGTGTGTAAATAGTATTTGCCTAACTGTGATGGTGTTCTTCTTACAGTTGAAAAAAAATAAGATGGCACAGTACTGGATGTAGATTTTCTTATTATTATTCTATCTGCTGTTTGAAACTGTGATAATAGTCTGCTTGACCCACATTGAATCTGCAGTGCTGAAAATTTTCTGTGTGTCAATTGGAGAAAAGGATTCTGCACCATTAGATGAACAAGGACTTTTAGAAAACAGTTGATTAGAAACAAAACTGCTTAACTCAAGAACTCTCCACCGACCCTCCCGTTTCCACAGCCAGAAGATTAACCAGTGTTGATAACTGCTGACCCTGCATCCCTTAGATTCCTTTGTAAACAAGGAAACCCACTTCTTGAATGAAGGAACAAGTGGGACAGACATCCTTAGAGCTGCTGATTTTGTTTTTTAATACTGTCTTGTGTTTTCAGAAATAACCCTGACACACAACCAAGGACTTAAAGAGAAAAAAGACAAAAAAACAATTGGATTTAATGGTCCCAACCAAACCAGTGGAAGAACACACCAACTATTTCTGGGAGAGCTTGTTGCCACCACTGCAACAAAGATTGCTCTCTCCTCTAAGTCAGGGGTCCCTAAATCAAGGCCTCGAGGGCCTGTACCTGCCTTATTAGCTGCTGATTACCTGGAACAGGTGTGTGTTTTCCCAATGAGGAGCTTCAATGGGCCTCCAGGCCTGGATTTGGGGACTCCTGCTCTATGTAGAAGAAGTTACCCCCTTTGCCCCACCTACAGGCCAAATACCTAAACATTTAAAACAATGCCTTACAATTAAGGAAATTCTAAAGCGTAAACCAAAAATTAGAAATATTTTGAATGGGATTTTAACTTTTGAAATACAGACATAAGTTCGAAAAAAAAATCATTTAGGTGAAGAATTCTGACATGTGAAGTCACTTCCTGTTTCCTGTTGTAAATGGATATAATGATGTGTACAACACTCCTGTTAGAAAGTTTGTGGTGGGAAGCCATGACGTTGAAGACAACTCTATTTAAAACCAAGTGTGAACCTTTAAAACCAAACAATTCTGACTAACCCAGATGACAATATTCTAAAACTTATCCACTAACAAGTCTTTATTCAAATGGTTAAACTGGGATTTTAGAAAGCAAACTTTGCTTGTGCACCTGATCACTGGCACACCTGTGGAATGGAGAAATATCTCTTGGTTTTGTGACCCAAACAGAACAATATTGACAGTTTGATGACATAATTTATTAGATTAACTGTAAGAAACAAATAAAACATGATGAGTCAGATTTGCAATTAAAAAAAAAAACTCAAAGAAAACATGAAGAGAAAACTACTATGACAAAAAAGGGGAAAAAAAATCATGACAGGTTGGCTGCTTCCAGCTAAATACTGCACACATATAACTGCATAACAAGAACACTATTCATGAAGTTTAATTTTCCATTGTTTAAAAAAAAAAAAAATGAAAAGGTGGAACAATTCTACCTCACAAGCATGTGGAAAACTCAGTGAAGCTCAAACACAATTTACCATCTTGAATGTCACTAGCGACTAACAGATGTAGAGGGTAATTACTTTTGCACACGGGAGAGTTTGGATATTTCTTTATTTCTGTCACCAAAATAAAACCTCTGAAACATGAAAATATGGTTTAGCCAAAACGTGCTCATGTCCGTTTCTGTGTATTTCACTCTCCGGGCTGTGTTTTGTGGTCTCCTAGAGCTGGGTAGATTGCACCAACTTACCTGAGACAGGTATTTCATGACAACCATTGAGAAAAGCAATTTTTCTTCCACCACTGATGAACAGAAACAGAATTAAAGATATCAGGTGCGTTCTGTGTCCAACATGGTGAAGGATTTAACTTTGGACTAAAAAAACAATCTGGCATTCAACACAACTGGTATTTAAAATAAATCAAATTCCTTTTTAAACATATACATAATTATTCATTAAATAGTTTTTATCCCTGGCTGGAAAAAAAAAAAAATTGCTGGTCAAATCATCAAGGCCGTGTCACACAACAATTATTTATATGTTGCACATTTTCCACGTATAAAATTTCTGTCTTTCTTGATTCATGCGTGATTTATAAGTGTTTCTTGTGTTTGTCATTCGTCGATGTCAGTAGGGTTTTGGCCGACAGGTCTTTGAGTAAAATTGGTTTTAAGGTGTTTAAAATGTTTGGTCGGTTGAAAAGTATGCAGTTTACGTGTATTTAACGTAGTTTCTAAGCAATTATTACATACATCTTTCAAAGTTGTGCTTGTGGCTGTCTACAACCATTCCAGGTATGTCCACGTATGTCTAACAGACTTTTCACGCATGTACCACAGACTGTTATTTCATAATCTTTATATATACCCTGCATATTTCTTTTTCGTAATAATGCAATTGATACACGAATCACTAATAATTTGCACGCGTATAGTGTGTTTTTACGTTATTTTACGTGTTCTTTGTGTGGTTTATTCATACTTCTGTGGTTTTAGTTTGTTTCTTTCATAAAGACCACAACTTTTTTCACTTTTGCCACGTATGACCAATTTTCATCTGATCAATCTGCACAACATGTACGTAGTGGCTGTGTGACATCGCCTTCGGTCTGTATGCATGCTGGTGAGTTTCACTCAACTTAATCCCAGCAGACTGTATGTCTGCTGGGATTAAATGTGGAGTTAGAAACTTTTTTTTCCACTGAATTAAATTAATGATTTTAGCGTCTTTGTTTGAAAATTGGGTATTGCTCAGAACTTTGACAGTTTTCTGATGCAGCATGCTCTGTAATTGTGGAATCCAAACTGGTAACCAACACAAACTGTTTAAAAAGGCTCACACGGCCCATCAACTGTATGGATCTGACTGGAGTTGGACAGCCAGTACATTTCAGTTCTACATACTGATAGAAGTCATTTCTGGAGTGATTATGAAAATGTGTTGAGGGTGGTTTTTGTGTCGATATAAGTTTGAGAAGGACAAGTTCACATATTTACCCAGAACCATCAAAGGTGCCCCACTGGTTTAATCAAACCCCAAATCTCTCTTTGTCAAAACAATGCAGCTTCTCTTTTGAAATGGAAGGGTGAAGCAGGCTTCCCTGAGGTAGCCACCGTGAGGAGCTGGCAGATGGAGCCTGCAGCTGTTCTCAGGTAGGAGAGCAGGCTGGAGATTGGCTTGTGTTCCCTCTGGACCAGGCTCATCTCAGAGGGGAATTCACAGTCGGGCCTTTTTACATTGGCAGTCTCCCCGAAAAGGCTGCAAACGGAGCTAAAACTTCCCACTTCCCTGCTCCCGTTTCCTACCGGAGCCTTTTTCCCCCTCATTTAAAACGGAGCTTCTATAAAAGCCTGTGAGGTAAGAGCAGAGTCTCACATGAAAACAAGAAGGTATATTAAATGATTATACACACATTTCATACAATAAAGCATTCACATCTGATTATTTTAATAAAAGAAAAAAGACAAAAGATAGATAGATAGATAGATAGATAGATAGATAGATAGATAGATAGATAATTACATATTTAAAATGTATGTCAGATGCAATTGAATTTATTGTTTGCCCCCCTGACCCAAACCCTGGAAAGCAAAAAAAAACTATAAATGTTTGTCTACCTACAACAATTTGCCTAAAATGATGAAGAAGAATGTGCGTTTGCTGGTAAAACAGTAGACTAATACCA
Source organism: Oryzias curvinotus (assembly GCA_023969325.1). Lineage (NCBI taxonomy): Eukaryota > Metazoa > Chordata > Actinopteri > Beloniformes > Adrianichthyidae > Oryzias > Oryzias curvinotus. Next base: position 27,999,272 of record CM043708.1, on the reverse strand, counting down.
TTTAATGACACAGGTTACACAGATGATAAACTCTAGCAAAGCAAATGGACTTCAGCATTATTTATTTAAGTCGTTATCAGAGGAACTGGAGGTGGATCAGGCTGATCTGATCGGATTCTGCACGTGGAGGTTTGCCGGTTGAGCCAGTCCGGCAGCCGTCTGTTGACCTGCTGGCTGAGATCTGGATTTTCCTGCAGTCACGGATCAGAAGCCGTGAAGAACTGTCAGGTCTGTTTGACCTGGGAATCCTGACAGACCTTGCAGCCTAACTGAATGAGCTCAGTGCAGAGACACAGGTATGATGCAGATGATCTGTACTCCGTATAACACAAAGACAGGGGCTGTCGAATATTTGAAAAGGCCTTTTTTTTGCTTGTTGGTGTGGACATGAAAATTAATTATTTTAAAATAACACTGAACTCCAAGCAAACTAGGAAGCAACAACAGGGATTTTTGGAGAGAGGCTTCCCTGTCTGTCCTGTCCTGCAAAGACCAAATCTTTCTTTGACAAATCTCTGAGAGATGGCTTTTTCACAGATGAAAAATGAAAGCACAGATTCTGCCTGACTGACGAACACCTTGCTGACTGTGTGAAACTATGTCTCCAATTTTACGTTTCCTTGCGGACTTTTTTTTGTGCAACTTTGCATCCTTTATTTCTTTTTGCAGCACATTGTGTTCTGTGCTGTGATTGGCTACAGACCATTGCCAGTCAGACTCCTCTGTGGATCTTACGTCTGGCTCATCTGGGATCCTGTACCTGACTGCGTACCTCATCTATGTTCCTGCTCTTACACTTGGTTGCCTCGTCTCGGGGCCCCAGCCGTCCCCCTACTAATATGGACAAAGCCCATCTGCTGCATTATTTAAACATGTAGTTGTAAAGTTAGATAAGCTTATTGTTTTCTAAGAGTTCTGGTACATCTTCTGTCCATCCTGGAGGAGGATCCCTCCTTCATGTGGACATCCCTGAGGTTACTTTTTTTTTCTGGAGTTTTTCCTAACTGCAGAGGGTCTAAGGGCAGGGATGCCCAGTTTAGTTTAGTCTGTTTAGAAATCAGATAATGAAATCTATGACTTTATGTTCTTTACGATTCATTCATTTCCGTTAATGAGTTTGATAAATATGTGTAATTTCTTTATTGCTTTGACTACAATGCTTGAAATAAATCAATAAATCAAATCAATCAAAATGTTTATTACACAATTACCAGTATGAAACCCATTGAGACGATTATTGTTGTAAATATTGGACTACATAAAAAAAAGGTTTGAACTCTGAAATTAAGGACTGATTTTACTACAACAGATTGAATGTCAATTGTTTAAACAAGAGAGAAGTGTTTAAAATGTGAACACCTTTCTGAGAAAAGTGAGAGGTTTTACAGCTTTAGAAACATTTATAGTAACTGTAAAACATAAAGCTGACATACTCACGGCTTTTTCCTATTGCTAGTCAAAAAACTTTAAATTTAGACTAGAGTTACCTTATATTTGTATGGTTTCTTGACTTTTTAAACCCTATATTTTAAAAATCTTGAAAATGTTGATAAGAAATGCCATAAATGCTGAGGATGTCATGGTGCCCCGGGCTGGCCCCTCCTCCTCATCAGCTACACCTGATGCCTCCAGCTGCACCTCGTCATCCTCGTCTGGCCGCAGACTCTTAAGGAGACCACGGACCTGTAACCAACGTTAGTTCGTTGTACTTCCACGGTGCATCTCCTGGCCTTGTTACGTACTCTCTTGTTCATGTTTGATACGCCCTCCACTAACCTCGCCTGTCTTTGCCTTGTCTCAGGACCTTTTCTCCGTTTTGGACTCCTCTGGTTGCCGTTTCCCCTCGCTGGTCACGTCTCGACGCTCCACCTGCAGTCACCCACGGTATCTACGGTTGTCGCCGCCAAGACCCTCCAACCACCTCCGCTTCTGTCTCAAGGACTCCTGGAATTCTGTCTCGTTTCCCCCTGCCGCATTAAAAGACTAATTTTCACTCACCATTCTGCCTGCCTTGTATCCTTCTGGGTTTCAGCGCTTGAGTCTGCCACAGCCAGCTAACCATGACAGAACGAACTAGCCATACTCCCGACTCAGCTGACCCGGAAGGACTCCGCCTTACCGTCACACAACAAGGTATGTTGCTCCATCGCCAGTCCGACGCCCTCGCACAAATGGCTGCGGCGCAGCAGGAACTATTCCACCGTCTGGACAACATCACGCAAACTTTAGCCGGTCTGACAAATCAAGCATCAAGTTCCACCACCGCTGCTGCACTTCCTGTTCCGGGTGACACCGTCCCCGTCACTTCCGCCCCTTTGGAAGAAAACATCCGTTCCCAGCCGGAACCTTTTCACGGTGACGTGGAGGGTTGCAGCGGTTTCCTTCTACAATGCCAGATAATATTCCAGCAGGCTCCCAGGTACTATGAGTCCGATCAGCGTAAAATTTCCCTGATTATTAATTCACTCCGTGGCAAAGCCCTTCACTGGGCCCAAGCTTTTTTGGGCACTAACCCCCTCTCTCATCTCTCTTTTGATCGCTTCCTCGGCGAATTCCGGCTCGTCTTTGATCAGCCACGCAAGCGGGAAGAAGCCACCCGGCGGTTACTCGGCCTCAAGCAGCGTAACCGTCCGGTGAGTGACCACATCATTGATTTTCGCATTTTAGCGGTCGAGGCGGGCTGGCCTGACATAGCACTTAAGGGGATCTTCTATCAATCTCTCAACGACAAAATTAAGGATCATTTATGTACCCAACCTGAGGCTAATAGTTTTGAAGAGCTTGTGACCGCCGCGCTCCGGTCGGATATACGGCTTCGCGAACGTCAGGCCGAACGGAATTCCGCTCCACGCCGGCCCCCCTCTGATGATTTCCATCGCTCCCCCCAGATTCCTCAAACCGCGGCTGCTGACCTCAACGCCGCTAGCACTTTTCCTGATGAGCCCATGCAGATAGGACACTCTAAACTTTCCCCTGAGGAGCGACTAAAACGACGCAACGAAGGGTTATGTTTCTATTGTGGAGATGCCAGTCATATCGTATCGCAGTGTCCCAATCGTTTAAACTCCCGCACCCCTCGCTAACTGACAGGTCGCGAGGGGACTTATATGATAATACCGATAAGCCATTCTTATTCTTGCCTGTCAAGTTTCCTAGCTTAAACCACGTTTACGAATTTAACGCTCTCATTGATTCTGGAGCTGAACACAGTTTAATTGATTCTAGCCTCGTCCGTCAACTTGGGTTACCTGTTGAGTCCTTAAATACTCCTGTGAAAGCCGCCGGTTTGGGGGGCAAATTACTTTCCAAAATTACACTACGCACTGAACCCGTCCAGCTCATTACGTCTGGTAACCACCGAGAATATCATCAATTCTTCGTTACCAACTCACCCCAAACTCCTGTTATCCTGGGGTATTCCTGGCTGCGTATACACAACCCCCAGATAGACTGGTCTAATTCACGGGTCATTAACTGGAGTACGAACTGCATGGCGAATTGTTTACATTCAGCTCTTCCCTCCTCTACCATTGTCAACCCCTCAGAAAAGGAGGATATCGATCTGTCTAGAGTACCGCCTTGCTACCACGACCTCAAAACCGTGTTCAGTAAATCTAAGGCTTGTGCCTTACCCCCTCATAGGCCCTATGATTGCGCCATAGAGCTCCTCAGTGGAGCCCCCCTTCCTAAGGGGAGATTATTTAACCTTTCCGGACCTGAAAAGCTCTCCATGGAGAATTACATACAGGAAGCGCTCTCCCTAGGTCACATTCGGCCTTCCTCGTCCCCAGTCGGGGCGGGGTTCTTTTTCGTGGAGAAAAAAGATAAGACCCTCAGGCCTTGTATCGACTACCGCGAGCTTAATCAGATTACCGTGAAGGATAAATACTCTCTTCCTCTCATTAATTCCGTTTTCGATTCTGTCCAGGGAGCCAACATCTTCTCTAAGTTGGACCTCCGCAACGCCTACCACCTCGTTAGGATTCGTGAGGGGGACGAATGGAAAACGGCGTTTACTACTCCTCTCGGGCATTACGAATACTTAGTAATGCCTTTCGGCCTCACCAACGCCCCTGCCGTTTTTCAGCGTCTAGTCAACGACGTCCTGCGTGATTTCTTGAACCGTTTTGTTTTCATCTACTTAGATGACATCCTCGTTTACTCCAGAGACATCACTGAACACCGCCACCATGTTAGACTCGTCCTCGAGCGCTTACTTGAAAATAAGCTCTTTGTCAAAGCTGAGAAATGTGAATTTCACGTAGATTCCATTTCCTTCCTGGGCTACATCATCGAGGCTGGTCAAATCAGACCGGACCCCTCAAAACTTCAAGCCGTTTCTGAATGGGGAATTCCCGAATCCCGCAAAAAACTGCAGCAGTTCTTGGGCTTCGCAAACTTTTACCGGAGGTTCATACGCAATTACAGCAGCATCGCCTCCCCCCTCACCCAACTCACGTCTGTCAAGCTCCCCTATGTGTGGACTCCTGCCGCGGACTCTGCTTTCAGGAGACTAAAGGAACTGTTTACCTCCGCTCCCATTCTCATTCAACCAGACACTCGAAAACAATTCATCGTGGAGGTCGATGCCTCTGACTCAGGGGTTGGGGCGGTGTTATCTCAACGGGAGTCACCATCTGGCAAGCTAAAACCATGTGCTTTCTTTTCCAAGAAACTCAGTCCAGCAGAACACAACTATGATGTCGGCAACAGGGAGCTGCTTGCCATTAAACTCGCTCTGGAGGAATGGAGACATTGGTTGGAGGGGGCTGAACAACCGTTTATAGTAATGACGGACCACAAGAATCTAGCCTACTTGCGTTCCGCAAAGAGACTGAATTCCAGGCAGGCCCGTTGGTGTTTGTTTTTTGACAGATTCAACTTTTCCATCACTTACCGCCCGGGCAGTAAGAACGGCAAACCAGATGCGCTTTCCCGCAAGTACAGCTCCACGGAGGTTATTACTGCACCTCCCATCATTCCGGACTCCCTTTTTGTGGGCAACCTCACGTGGGACATTGAGACCAGGATACTTCAGGCCCAAGGTGAGACACCTGACTCCATTAACTGTCCACCTGGTACCCTGTTTGTCCCCGACAGACTCAGGTCCGACGCTATCACCTGGGGTCACTCATCGAAAATTGCCTGTCACGGGGGCGTACGCCGTACCCTCATGCTCCTCAAGCGTCGCTTCTACTGGCCTTCTATGGATTCAGACGTACGTCAATACATCGCAGCCTGTGCCACCTGTGCCAGGGCCAAATCTTCCAACTCGCCTCCTGCTGGTCACCTTCATCCTCTGCCCACACCTAGTCGACCCTGGTCCCACATCGCCGTCGATTTCATCACCGGACTGCCACCATCTCAGGGATTTACAGTCATCCTCACAGTCATTGACCGTTTCTCTAAAGCTGCTCATTTCATCCCTCTTCCTCACCTGCCTACTGCCACAGAGACTGCCAATACTCTGATTAATCATGTTTTTCGTCTCCATGGCATTCCTTCCGACATCGTGTCAGACCGAGGACCTCAATTTACCTCTCAGGTCTGGAAGGCTTTCTGCTCCGCCCTTGGAGCCTCCATCAGCCTCACGTCGGGGTATCATCCCCAATCCAATGGCCAGGCCGAAAGGGCCAACCAAGACCTGGAGGCAACTCTTCGCTGTGTGGTGGCCCAAAACCCGGGGGACTGGTCTGACCATCTAGTTTGGGTGGAATACGCCCACAACAACCATCCGTCCGCTGCTACGGGTATGTCCCCTTTCGAGGTCTCGTTGGGCTACTCACCTCCATTGTTTCCCTCCCAGGAGCTGGATCTGGCGGTGCCCTCTGTCCAACTCCACCTTCAGCGTTGTCAGGATGTTTGGCGTCAGGCTCGTGCCGCTCTCCTCCGGACCCAAGAGGGTAACCGTCGGATCGCGGACCGTCACCGCACTGTGAGTCCCCCTTATCAACCTGGACAGCAGGTTTGGCTGTCTTCCAAGAACATTCCTCTCCAAGCCACATCCCGCAAATTGGCACCCCGTTACATTGGGCCTTTTGTCATTGAACGGATCATTAACCCCAACTGCGTCCGCCTCAAGCTGCCAGCTGGCCTCAGGATCCATCCTTCTTTCCACGTGTCCCAACTCAAACCTGTCCGTCACAGCCCCCTTTGCCCGCCATCCGCTTCCCCGCCGCCCGCCCGGCTCATTGACGGTGCTCCGGCCTTTACCGTCAGCCGGATTTTGGATGTTCGCCGCAGGGGTCGTGGTTTCCAGTATCTCGTGGACTGGCTGGGTTACGGTCCTGAGGAGCGGTCGTGGGTCTCTCGCTCCCTCATCCTGGACTCCTCCCTCATTGACGATTTCTTTCGGGCTCATCCGGATCGTCGTCCTGGTCCGCCTGGAGGCGGTCGTTTGGGGGGGGGTACTGTCATGGTGCCCCGGGCTGGCCCCTCCTCCTCATCAGCTACACCTGATGCCTCCAGCTGCACCTCGTCATCCTCGTCTGGCCGCAGACTCTTAAGGAGACCACGGACCTGTAACCAACGCTAGTTCGTTGTACTTCCACGGTGCATCTCCTGGCCTTGTTACGTACTCTCTTGTTCATGTTTGATACGCCCTCCACTAACCTCGCCTGTCTTTGCCTTGTCTCAGGACCTTTTCTCCGTTTTGGACTCCTCTGGTTGCCGTTTCCCCTCGCTGGTCACGTCTCGACGCTCCACCTGCAGTCACCCACGGTATCTACGGTTGTCGCCGCCAAGACCCTCCAACCACCTCCGCTTCTGTCTCAAGGACTCCTGGAATTCTGTCTCGTTTCCCCCTGCCGCATTAAAAGACTAATTTTCACTCACCATTCTGCCTGCCTTGTATCCTTCTGGGTTTCAGCGCTTGAGTCTGCCACAGCCAGCTAACCATGACAGAGGATGTACAAAGATTTTATAGTATTTTATTAAATATATACATATATTTAAAAAAAAAAAAAACTGAAAATGTCTTCAGGTGAAGCCAGCATATCATTCATTTATTATGTATTTATCTGAAAAGTTTGGAATAAAGTTGGCTAAAAATCTAGAACTAAAATTCAATTCCTGGATTAAATTCATTTTACTAAAATAATTCCATCAACTAATATACATTAAATGAAACCAGCAGAAAACCCTTTGCATTCTGAGGTGTACATTATCACTGTAATATAATTGTTTAATCCACACAGAGCAGCCAATCAGAATAGAGTATTTACCCGTACCATGGTCAGGACTAAATCTATATGCCTCACCTGTATAATTCTCAATATGAGGTATGACTTTCTATTTTATTTTTTTTTTTAACTAAACAAGTCTAGTTCAAGGTGAACTGTAGTATTAGAAAGAGATTGTGTTTTCTTTGTCAGCCTGATTTGTGAGCCTGGTTGTTGTGTAAGCGCATTTTCCATTCACTACCGGCATCCATGAATGCACATTGTTGTTTGGTAGCTGAGGAACTCAACTATATTTTTAAAAATCCTCTCAGCAGCAACAGCTTTGGGTCTTTGTAAACCTTGTAAAACAGTTTAAATAAAGCAGAAAGACTCACATTACTCAGTGCACTCGGTGTGGAACTGCTAATGTCTCACTTGAACAGGCATAGCAGCTGTTCATTATGGAAGTCAAAAAAAAGTGGATGATTGCATTTCTGCTGGAAGTAATTCTGTTCCTTCCTTCAGCCTGAAAATACGACGGAGTTTTAGGGCCACCAATAAAAAAACAAAAAAAACAGCAAAATTACGAGATTTTATCTCGTAAATTTAGGAGATAAAAACTCATAAATTTACGAGTTTATATCTCATTAATTTACAACTTAAAATCTCGTAAATTTACGAGAAAAAAGTCGTTGATTAACAAGGAGAAAACACCAAAGTTTTCCGTTTATCAGAGCCTAGCTTGAAGATGAAATATGTGGTGCCTTTTGTGAAGCTTTATTTCCAGATTATAAGTTTAAAAAACAAAGAGATTCGGAACCTTTTGGCGACTCAAAATCAGTGGAGCTTTCCGGGGTTCTGTGTCAGTAAAGCGGAGTTTCATCTGTAAAATAAGGAGCTCAGAGAGACGTTTGGGTGTAAAGGACCGCTGCAGCCTTTATTCTCCTTTTCATTCACACCCTGAAGTTCATCTGTCACCTTACGTCCGAACACCAATGCGGAAGTAAACAGTATTACACACGCCTCCTCCTCCTGATGAAACGATTCAACATAAAATGATGAAGAGGATTGAAAATAGTCTGTTCTATTAGCATTAGCACGTTGAAAATGCCAAAAGGTGCTCCTCCTCGGACTGGAGGCGTCACACAAACGTAGAGATCTTGTCTTTAATGAAGGAAGAAAGAATTCCGGTGGACAGCTACCTGCAGGGATACCAATTGGCTTCATCGGGCTGCAGAGATCCTGCAATCCACCCATAAAAAAATAAAACATTAATAAATAATAAATCGTAAATCAAACAAATGAGCTTCCAAACATTTGGAACGTTATCATAAAACATTTAGGTCACCTGTTCAACTAAGTTTAGTCGGTAGGCTCTGCTGCTGCGCGGCGTTCACTTGCTGCTCTGATGCTCACTTCAACTTTAATCTCATAAATTTACGAGTTTTTTTTCTCGTAAATTTACGAGATAAAATCTCTAATTTTACTTTTTTTTTGTTTTGTTTTGTTTTTGGTGGCCCTAAAACTCCGTCGGATGAAAACGCTGATTCAGCATGTTTCATTTTATATATTTAGACGGAATAAAAATTGAAATCTTTCAAGTTGCAGCTCCTATGAGAAAAGAAAGCACAGCAGCTTTTTGAAGGTCACAATTTTTGCAAGTTAGCCCCCAGTTTAAATCATATGTAAAACAAGCGTTTGTGGTGTTACAGAACGTTTATAACCATGTGTAGGGAAGTCTCAATGGTGGCCTGCTGCTTCACAACACAGATGTGCCTCTAAAATGATGTGAACCAACTCATGGTGGAAACAGATTTAAGAACAGACTTTTTTATCTTCACCATGTCACTCGTTTTGTGAAAGTATAAACGCACAGTTTGAAATATAAATGCACTTCAAACTGAATATCAGTTGTAATTAGCTACATTTAGTATATATAATTCTCTGCATAATGGTACTTCGACTGTAAAAATGTTGCTAAATTACACAAAAACACCCAAACCTTCAACATCTAACTCAAAGGGGTCAGCCTACAAGTGGTGGATAGTTTGTGGTTCTGCTGATATCAGTCAACTGGATTTTAGTGTAAACTGTGAGGAAAAGAGTAAAATACAGAAAAAAAAAGCTTCAGATGGTTTAAGGAAGAAGACACTTTAACAATGCTGGATTTTAATAATAATACATTATTTATCAATGTATTAAATTAATTTCACTTAAAGCAGTGACATGTTCCGAATGATCTCATAACTGGTATTAGTATGTTTTTTTTTTTCAAATATCTGAAAGATCCAGAAGAAAATTACAAAAATATCACCTTTGAAATATAAGTTCAAACATCAACCAAATGAAAAAGGAGCTTCATTAGTTCATGTCATCAAGCCAGTGATTTTAATATAAAATTGCCCTTTCTTTTGATCCTACTGGACATGGACCGAGACCTGTAATTTAGGAGGTTCACTTTTCTCCTTCATTAACACTCTGGTTGCTCTATGCTTCTAAATCCTACATATTTACCACGCACCCAAATAAGTTCCCACATTTTAAAATTACTTAAATTATTATTATAAAAAGCAAAGTTATAAAAGTAGTTGTGGAACAATGAACTGCACATGAAAGTACTGTACACTTGTGAGCTTATATACAGTACATGTACCCACAAATCCTGTATGTGGTTCTTGGAGTATCTGACTTACCCCAGATTTACACTGGTCTGTCTGCGGGGCATTTTTGTTGCGTTGTGCTGGGAGTCCGTCTCAAGACCGTCAGATACTTTACATTGTCTCTGTTGCGTCTCAGTCTCATCCCTCCTTCCCCTGGGTACCGGAGGAGTGGTTCATCCTGCCACCCTCGTGTCAAGTAGTTCTTCCTGCTCTCTTCGCTCATCAAATACTTAAGCAATCAAGCCCCATGCCCTGTCATTTCTCACTGAGGCCTATTAAAATGCATGTTCTGTGTCATAAATGACGTGTGTTTATACTTCCAAAATTAAGCTTTTGTCATCCGTTGTAAAAACGGACACCGGTGTTAAATGTCTTTGGTGTTAACGTGCATTATCGTGTAGGCACGTCACCCTAAATATTAAATAGATTTTATATAGTTTTACTTTGAAAGTATATTGGAATTTTTAAACCAGGATCTATTTCCTGTGTGTGTTTATATATATATATATACATTTATGGATATTTGAGTGTGTTTCTGTCATTACTTCCTTTTTATATACAGATGTTATTGGCAGTTATAAAGTTGAGCCTCAACTTTTATTGTCTGTTTTGACGTTGTTTCTCTTTATGTTTAACATTTTTGTTTTTCTGTCCTCTTTACCACAACCACTTCCTTTTTCTCCCTCTTATGTTCTTTTTTAGCTACTTTCTTCACATCTGCCTCACGCTCACTCACTGGTCCAAGACTAAAAGCAGAGCTCATGATATTTTTCCTAAGAATAACATGATTGATTGAAATAGGCATAGTTTGCTTAAGAAGTTTATTACATAACTACCAAAAAAACTATGTCCAACACAAGAGGCTTGTGTTTGCTGATGACAGGACAGAAAAAAGACAAAGAAAAGGTTATGTTTAGTATTAACAGGGACAAATGACAGCTTTTAAATAAACATTTAGCTCAGCACCTACAAAGGTCTGTCAAAATATTTTCAGATGCTGGTCCACTAGTGGATGTTTTAACAGCTTCACACAAATACTGGTTGATGGGTGAAGCAGTGCAGGAAAAAATAGTTCTTGGTCTGGAGCAAAAGTTTCGCTCATTGAGTTATTAGTGAATCAAACACATAGAGAAGTATGAACCGTTTTTGCAGATTGTTCATGGAAATTGTCCACTGATTCATCTGACTTGTTCAGCCAAGCACATCATAATCACCGTGTCTAATGAATGTCCATTTAGATTTTTCTTCATCTGACATCCACTGCACCTGAATCGGCTTTTTTTATTTCACCTATGTCACTTTTATTCATCAGGTTTGACACAAATCTTCCTAAAGAGCCAAAAATAGTCATCCCTCTAACTTGCTATCCCGGTGATTCACCATCGACCCATTTCTTTACTGTTTGAGAAGAACGGCAAAAAAAAAAAAAAAAAGTTTTTACACTACATAAAAAAAAAAAAGGCAAACAACAATGTTGGAAGCCAGCTAATCTTCCTACTTGCATTTTCTTCTTTTATTTTCTTTACCAATGCTTCATTTAATGTTTTTTTTTCTGTAAACCAGATGAAAGTTTGTAACTGTTATCGTACTAGAGAACTGTGGGGAAAATAAAAAATGTCAAACTTCCTGGTATGTGTCAACAGGAAGAGGAAAGACTTGCGCTTGGAAAGTCAGAAACTATTAAGCTGGATTTGAATTTTACAGAAGACGTAAAGTTACATAATCCAAACTTCACAGTGCGTGTGACTCGTAGCGTTCTTAGCTGAATGTTAGCATAGTCATGCCAGTAATTCAGAGTTTGCACCAATTTCCTTTCAGCTGAGCATGAAAGTCTTCCCTTTTTCTGCCCTCTTGTGCAGACAAGTGTTTCACTGCTGTGTTGCCAAACCCCATTGTGTCTGCACTCCTCAACTACACTTCAAACAGCTATTTTTCAATGCAACTCTAGTGCACGTCTGTGGTCTGACACACCACTCCAAGTTCCAACAACCAGACCAAAACTGTACATGCCCACGGCAAAAAAACATTTTTTTAAATGTCAACTGTCCAAGCATGAGCGCGTGCAAGAACATTGTTTGACATTCCAACATTTATTATGCACTACAACTAAAATGCCCCTAAGAAAATGAAAAAAAAAGGAAATTTGAGCCTCATTTAGTAGAACAATTTTTTTTTTTGCCATGGCTATGTAAATACAAACACGACTAATGTTTAGATAAAAAAATCTAATTAAATACCATCTAGAAAAAATAAATAAATAAAGCCAAAAGCAGCAGGTAACCCAACCTTCATGCTGAATCAGAAAAAAGAACAACTCGTTTTGTTTAAGTCACACTAACTATACCAGCTCCACATGATCCCACCCCCATGTGTTCCTTCTATACTACAGTTTAAACCTGCTGACATCTCCTTCAAAACTTCAGAATTTTGGTCTGTTTTTTTTTTTTTTTTTTTTCCTGGTACCCAACTATAAATCCACCGAGTTAACACATTTATACCTGAATTTATTTCCAGTTATATAAAAATGTTTTTGTTTTTTTTTCATTGAAGGTGATGCTATACTGAGTTGAGTCCTGATTTTAATGGCACATTGCAAATTGGTGACAGCGGTTAAGCGAGTCACGCAGGTATTTCTGTGTTCTGCTAATCGTATGACCTCCTGGAATCCTAGATCGTGTTCTTTGAATCATTTTTATCACTCAGTCATTGCTGAGAGTGTTGTAGGTAATTGGTCTCACAGTGGTTATACAAAATCTCAAAGCTGTACAAAAAAAGTCTTTTTAAACCGTCTAAGACTAGTTTGAACAGATTCTTCTTTTTAATTAGTTGACATTTAAAACATGTCCTTGTGCAACTTTTGCACTCCTTGAGTTATTGGGGTAATACAACATGGATAAAGGAACAAAACAATAAATCAGGAAATGGACAGATGTATTTGTCACAGTAGAAATAAAGAATCGTTACAATTTACAAAGCATTGATTGATATGAAACAATATTATTGATTTACTCTGTCAGTGTCTGGTTTACAGCCATCTAGATATTTAAAGGTTCATACTTGTTTTGTTTTTTTGTTTGTTTTTTGATTGGCTTCAGTGTTCCTGCTTCACTGAATGTCTCTGGGATTCTCTTACAAAAGATTAGATACATTAATCTATTAGCTTTTGTTTTATTTAATGCAGATTGGTCAGAAACCAACATTTTAATGGATCATTACATCCAAACTCACCAGTATGTGTAAAGAAAAAGCAGGCAAAACTTTATGGGCCCTTCTGACCATTGTGCTTTTTGTTTTTTAAGCTAACTGTTGTTTCTTTTTTTTATTCTTAAGTGTTTTATGTGGCACATTGCGACCGCAGCAAATTCCTAGTCTGTGAAACAGCTTTGTTCACTGGCAATGACAATAAAAACTCCTTGAAAATAAGGCTTTTCTTTTCTTTTAAAAATTATTTAATACACAGTATAAAAGGAATCAGTGTGTTTCTTAAGATTTCCACTACCTGACAAAGATAAATGGGTAAAAGGCCCTGCAGTCTGTTTAATAAATTAGATAGGAAACTGATTAATTTGTCAGGTCAAGTCACCAATATCTTCATTAAATGACAGTCTCTTTGGTCAGTAAATTACTTACATTAATCAAAAGCATTGCAAATTCTAAAATGTACTGGTGGATGGAAGTTCACCACGGTGTCAGCTAACTCATAAAAACTGCATCTTTAGCTAAATCTGACAGCTAAGAACCATAACTCAGTCAGCAGTAGTCTACAGTTGGATAGGACAGAGTAATGACATTCTGGATGGTCTCGGGTTTGGCTGCTTAGCCTCTTTCTCTGCACCCTGGTGTTGCATCTTCTGTATATGTATATGAATTATTGGCCCTGGGGAGGTTGCTATATATCCTCACAGTGGCAGAGGGGTGACGACGATGGCCTTAGTTGCCTTCTTCCTTTATCTCAAACTGACTGCCTACTCACGGATCTCCCAGCACAACTTGTTAAGGCTGTCTCATCCATCATTGAGCCTCAGCTTTGAAAATGTGGATTCTTTTAGTCATGGCCCACTTTATGGAACAAATTCTGAAGGTTTTATCAGGAGGCTTCCTTCAATTCCGAGGTGCAAACAGGAGGTAGGAGGATCCGCAAGAGGACTGACACTCTACCTGCTCTTTTATTATGACTTTCCCCATAAGAATGAACACTGCTGTGGCCTTTTTGGTTGACTACAATCATTTCCATCATGGTATATCTCACTTTTATGTTCAATGTGAGTTTTTTTTTTTAAGGCTGTATGACCAGCTGTGTCCTGGTAATATAGTCTGAAGCCTTGCTATGAAAGTAAAGGCATGTTTATGATTGTTTTCCCCTGCCAAGTCTCCCACTCTCTGACTTTGTGTACTAGTTTTCTTTTAACAATGTATGAAGGGGGATTCTAATTAGATATGGTTTAATAAAGGGCTTATAACCATTTGCATTTATGCAAGGTCATTCATTATCTGTACAAATTTAGAAGCCAGGTTATCTGGCAGCAGAACTTGCTATGAAAGTAGCACATGGACCTTTGTTACTGTGCGTGGCAGCATGCAACAGAGAAGGCTTTTTAGCATGGAAAGGACTGTGTGAAGTAAATTAGTATGACCTCTGTTTATCAGAAGAAGGAGAAACCGGGAACCCTTTATCATGGATACAAACGCGTAGGATCCACATATTTTCACACTAATCCTTACTGTAAATGACCATGAAATCTATTATTGAAAAATATTAAAAGCAAAGCTGTGCAGTAATTATATGAGATTAATCATAACTGATTTAATTTTAAGCGCTCTGAAGGACTAAGCAGGCCTTACTACACAAAAACATCAAGAGGTTTCACTGTCTCACACTCCCAACAAAACTTTACTCAACATAGGTAGCTCCTATGATGTGCTGGAGGGATCGCTGTTTTTCGAAAATATTTCAACTATTTGAATTCCTTCATTCAAAAGGTCATGTAGTAAATAACCAGCTGTTAGACTAAAAACTCTAGAACTAGTAACATGAAACATTGAACAAAACATCAAACTACTGGGACTCTGAATCCACTACAGATATAGTTACCTTATAGTTAAATAGAATATACCATCTTAAGAATTGTTAATACTAACCAGTTAGTTGAGGCCACACTGGGCATGCCTGCTGGATACAAATCTACTCGAGTAGATTGTAAAACAGTCACAGTGTCTTTACTTTACTCAGGTAAACTCTGATGCCTCTTCACTTGATTTGTATTCAGTGGGACTCCACTTTACTCTTGGTGTTAAAAACCGACCCCATTCATCTTTTGATCTATTTTCAAAGTGGTCACAGTGGTCTGTTCATGATAATTATGCCGTTTTTAGGCAAAAAAAGAAAAAAAAAACTGTTGTAATTTAGGACATATTCTAAAGAGCAGCAGCAATCCTCTGCTTGGAGGCGAGACCGTTGGCGCAGAGCAATCCTGTCCCCCTTTGCTTTCCCGTTGCCGAGAGCACACTGTTTACACTCTGTCCCGCTAGCTTACAGGCCCTCACAAACCCAAGCCAGCATTACTGGTGCAACAAAAATGGCGAGGAATATCTGAATGATCCAGTCCTACAGTTTTGAGCCAGATTCCAGCTCAGACGAGGAAAACAACAACAACGCACATCTGTTTATCTACAAGTGCATGCATGAGAATGGCGTGCAATTTCTACATTAAAAAAAGAGCTTTTTTTTTTTTTACCTTTTTTTGATTAATTACATTTTTAATGAAGGAATACTGAAAAGCAATTTGAATCTTAACTTTCTGTGTACGTAACCTCCATCATTAAAAAATTACCACGAGAACATCTGAAAAACACCCAAAATATGATTGTCATGGGAGGCGATTTTAGGTCAGGTGAGGACAATGAGTTAAAACAGAAGCTTAAAATTGGTTTTGTTCTTGCAAAGCTATTTCTAACCATTTCATCTTTAGTACGCCCCACCTTGCTGGTGCTCGTCCACCTGTTTGTTGGCTTAATTGGCGGTCTTTGTGAAGAACAGTTCATGGGTACATGGTTCGGCCTCCATGGACTTTCTTTTCTCCTAGCAAGGGGGTTCACTGGCTGATTACTTATTGTCTTTGTTTGGTTTGTTGGGTTTAATAAAACAATGGCCTTCAAGCCAGGGCCATAATCAATAATTTACAACATATTTAAATATAATATGTGAGTGTTTGTGTGTACATGCCATAACATCCTTTTTGCTGACAGACGACAAATGGCCCTCTCACAGCACACCACTCCTTCTGCGTCAAAGTCTAATTTACTCAAAAGTACAGATTTTATTTGGGTTCTCTGGTGCTCTAAAGCACAGGACCTCGCCTGCTTGAAGAGAGGCTGCATGGCATTATTCTCTAAACACTGTTGGATGTAAACCTGAGTTAGGGAGCACAGACTTCAACCGCGTCTCTTTCCAAAAAGTGTAATACCTATGAAACAAAAAAGCTACAAATTGCATGCAATATGAATGTGTTGTTCCTAGAAATTCTATCAAAACATTAATTAACCCTCAAATATCATATTTTTAAAGGACCGAAAACAAAAGTGAATATCCGCCATGTTTTTTGTTCACGGTGGGCAAAAACTCAAAAGTTATGTGATCCTGAATAGAAAAAGAATCGGTCAAACATAGCCATTCTACAATTTAGAGCCCGTTTTTGTAAAATTGCTATGTTTTGCCCTATGTACAAACGTAGGTATTACATGTTTTGGAATGAGACAGGGTTGTAGACTTAAATTTATATATATTAAAAAAAAAAAAACACCACTGATTCTCAGCACACTCATTTTGCCAATAAACATCAGCAGAATTTTAAATGGGGAAAATTTGTGAGGCTAACAGTCAACTTCAAACTTTAGTATCAAAGAAAATGTTTCCACTCTGTCTTCACTAATTATTTCTTCCCCAAAAGCTGGTGTGTGCAGCGTCCCTTCCCTGACAGGGCGACGCCTACCAGAGTTCACGCTTTGGCATTACCTTATCCCCAATGAAATTTACGGGAGACACGCAGGAACCAGAGCTGTCACAAGTGTTGTGAAATAAAGCTGAGTGGAGGGAAACAAACTGGGAGGAGACCTGAGTTTTGATTCCACATTCAGCTGCGTCTCCACGGACAGGTTTGGCGTAAAGGCAGCAGCTGTGATGCTGCGGCGGTCACCCCCACAAAAATCTCCGGTCATCCGTCAGAACTTTAATCAACACTCAAATCGCTGCGGCTCAACAGAGGAGATTAAACTCAATGTTACCTTTACTCCTGTTCTCTTCTGTGCTTGTCAGATCTGTTTTATGCATTCGTTGAAGTCTGGGTTTACATTCATGTGGATCCTCCAGCGAGGCCATTCCGGCTGACGTGACAAAAACCTTTTCTATCAGTTTATTCCCTAATGTTAATCTGTTGTGTGTTGTTCTAATTCATGTCAGCCTTCATAAATTTTATATCACTGCAAAGCAAATCAAGCATTTGCATGCAAGCAAAACATAAATGTCCAGCAGTAACTGATGTTAAGTGGATCAAAAAACTAAGAATGACAACGTAATGACATGAGATGTGTGGGAATGTAATAAATTACTTTTGTATTTATGAGTACAAGTAGTTAGTCTTTAAAATACAATGACAAAAAAGCCTTTTAATTTAATTGAAATTAAACAACATACTAATTAAAATGTAGTCATTGATGGATGGATTTGTAAGTCAGTTTCACACATGATCAGAGTTTTAATGCAAACACACAGGTCCTGTTTAGCCTATCTTTGGTCGGTCGTATAACTTCCAGAAACTTGATGGTTTATAGAACTAACCATCGCTAAACAATGGTGTGTGGTCCTAATTATTCGTCATATCATCTGAAAAGACTAGAAAAGACACACTAAGAAGACTTTCATGCTACATTCACACCGGGCTCGGAAACGCGTGTGTTCATACGAACGCTCGCAATGAAAACTATGTAAATGTGCAAATTTGCACATTTTCAGGCTTTCACGTTCAAAACCTTTGCACGTTTTCACATTTGCACACTATGCACATTTTTGTGTCCATTGTCCAGCTCTACACACAAAACACACGGCCATTGAATGCACATTGAAAGTTAAGCCAGTTGAACTTTGACCAGACAGACAAGTGCCAATCGTTTAAAAAATAATCATGGAGAAATTAATTATTGCAGTTTGTGCCCAGCTAGAATTTTATGACACCAGGTCTTTCATTTATTGGAATAGAGCTGTGAAAGAAAAAGCCTGGAGCAAGTTTTGTAAAACTTGCACCGCTGTGACATTTTGCACCAAGCCTCCTCCTCTGTGGGTGGTGGACATTTTACACAGGTTAAACGAGACAGGAGCAAAAAACACATAAATCTTTTTTGAGCAAACAGAAGCAACTTACAATAAACCAAACTATGGGAGCATCAAGCATGACACCTCAAAATAAAAGTGACAGGAATCTGACAAGCAGCAGCAGCAGCAACTGTGGGCTTAAATACTGAGTCAGAGTAAATTCCAGAAACAGCTGAGGTGATTACAAACACAAACCTGCTAGGATCATGGTTTGGGCAATGGAGCAGAGAGCATAGCAGTCTAACAAAAATATAAAGAATCTGCGTTCTCACATCTGACACACAAAACACAAGTATGAACCTTTAATGACCAAAAGAAAATGTTTTAAGGAAGTTAATTTAATTTAGGCTTTTGCAAAGTTCAAGATTGTAGCTTTCTTTTAACTTATCTGATTTAATTATTGATACTGGTTTTAAAACTACTCTTCCCTCTGTCTCATGTAGTTTGGATTACTGTGTATTTGGAAAAAGGCTTAAAACAATAAAGTTAACATCCCTGAAAATGTATCACGTTACCTTTACAGATCTGCTTGAATTAGCTAAAATGTAGTTGCTTTATTTAACTGACAAACATAAATGAAAATTCCTCCCTATAACCAACTGTTAATACTTCTCACAGGGAGGTAAGCGACTTAAGACTTGAATTGTGTTTGGAACAGGACATCATCAAATGTTCTCCACAGAATTAATTAGTTAAAACTCGGAGCTGTTCTGGCTACATTTCCCTCCCTTCTGTGCCACTTATGTGCTCAGAAGGTTTTCCCCACTTTCTCTGAGTTCCACATGAATCATGATTTCAAATGCATCATAATTCTTGAGATGTCTCTAAGGTTTTGTTGCGAACATGCAAGTTTTGATCCTTCTTAGTGATCTGGTTATCTCTTTTCTGTGTAAACTAATAAGCAAGTAGGTTTGACTGCAATGACCGGCGTAAAAGTAATTTGTGGAGCTGCGTGGGCTGAGAACAAAACATTCATCAGACACCGGTTGAGTGTCAGTAGTAAAAAACAAACCACTTCTCCAAAGTTCGTGTAAAGAGAAAGATTTAAGTCCCAATCTGAGTGTAATTACAGCAGATCAGTCTTTATCTGTGGTCGACATCAACTCTAGGATCAGAGAGTAAATGAACAAAGAAATGTTCAAGAGATATGAGAAGGGAGAGAAAGGAGGTTTGTGAAAATTAGTCAATATGGAGAGAAATTATTCTGTGTGAATTATCATCTTCAAGGGCAGCACAGGGGACAGATTGAGATATATACATACATATATATTCTTTAAACCCCTTTATTTGTTTCAATTATTTTTTTTTTCTGAGGGTTATCCAATATCTGAGCATCTTGTATCACTTTTTCCATCGCTGACTCACATGTGATGAAAGGATACAGAGTAAAATATTCAAATTCAGTGTACATCTAAGAGATTTTTGATAAAACTCACTTTCTCACAGGAATTTAAAACTGGACTTGGACTAGCCGAAGGGAATACTTAAGCAAAGATGATCCATGATTACAACGTATATCAGTGTAGTAAATCCACAAGCATGATAGTAACACTACTCATAATTAGTCATGGTGCTTTTGAGGCTTTTATCTACCACTTCTACTGAAACTAATTGGCTGTTCCAACTCTCTAAGCCACTTGGTAAAAGACAAGAAAAAGCAGCGATGGCTTTGACTGTACTGAATCAGCACATTGTCTCCAGCCTCACTAATCACTACTCTTTCTCAATCATACACAACCACGTGGCTTGAAAGAGTTTCACAGCAGTCAAGCCGCTGCATTGATAAATATTGTAGTTTTCAGAGCAACCAGAAGACGGTCTCCCAGCCACACATGCATGCATTTTATCTGATGTTGAGGAAATGCTCATGTGGTGTGATGGGACTTGTGAACAATCAAAGAAACTTCAAGAGCCGGCTCTTAAATCGGAGGTTTCTTACATCTTCTTTGGGACGGGAACTGTAATAAATTGAATGAGTAATGCTTTCAGTGAAAGAGTCACTGTCAAGCTAGCTTCCATGACAAGAATCCCACATCCAAGAAACATTGTTCAAACGACTGCTGAGGCTTACGGGCTGATTATTTTCAGGGGAGGATTTTTCCTTCTGCTGTAGTTTTTATTTATTTACATTTTTCTGTTTAAGGTAAACATTTACACCCATTAAAAATAATCAGTCATGGAAATTAGCAAGAATATTAAAAAACATTTAAAAAAAAAACCTCAATGACATTATAGCATGTTCGGTGACAGGAGGTCTTATTTTACATGCATTTACATGCATATATACACGGGGTCGGCAACCCTTAACGCCAAAAGAGCCATTTGGGCCCATTCCCTATGGACCAAAACTCAGCGAGAGCCTCCAACTGTCCCTTCACCATTTTGAAAATACCATGTATTCATGTTTTTGTGCACATTGGGCCATTATTTAATGAAATGCAGCTGTTTAAATATTTAGAATAATCATATTATGACAAAGTTTGTTTTCTTTTGACAGCAACACATACAATTTCCTTTCAAAATCTGCAACAGCAGATTCCATTGAATATGAAATGCAACATTTAAAAATATGACTTTGGTGCACCTTCATCATTTTCTTATTTTAGTATCAATTATAAACATCACAACATTGGTGTGGAATCATTTTTTTTTTTATAAAAAAATAAAAATACTGTAGAGGCCAATGGATCTTAAACAAAATCCATTTCACTCAAAAGAACTGGTTTATTCAATTTGATACAGTCTGAATATTTTACAAGCAATCCAGATAATAAACTCAAGAGGGGCTACGTAAAAAAATGAAACACCTTACTTAAAATGTAAATGTGCAAATGAGTGAAAAAATAAACTAAATTAAACTTGCAAACATTTGTAAACATAAGAATTTGGAGTTAACCTCCTCAGGATTCAGATCCTGTGCAGAAACACATTTATTGTCATTCAAGTCTGCAAAACACAATGAAATGAGTCTTTTCCTGGTTTCTGCCTGAATTTTGTGGCATCACCTGCCTTCTTCCTGACCTTTAATGGGCGCCATCAGTGACCAGACTGACATCACGTGACCAGTTCACTCCAACATCGTCCAGCACAGTAACTAGAGAGATGACCATGTCATCAGCTGTTGTTGTGTCCATCAACTCAAGAAACTCTGCTGTGACGTCTCTGCAACACCTCTAATAAATATGTACAGCTGTATTTATCTGTGAATTAGCTGCTTTCATCAACAGCGACCAAAAATGCAATAAATGACTGGATTCCTTCATTTGGCGCCCAAGTCTCCTCAAGGATGTTGGATCTGCAATCGTAATCCTTGACAGACTCATGTTGGCAAAGGTCGACTGCTTTTTGGGGTAAACACTTCTGCAGCCTTCAGCATTTTTCAATAAGTTCACCATCCGAAAACGGTTTGGATGTTTGCTCCAGCTTGTCTGCAATAAGGTGTCTGTCACTGCTCCATCACTGACGTCATGGCTGCAGTAAATGCAGACGGTTGTTTTTCAGTCCAGCTAACAGTTGATAAATCTTCTCTTTTCTTAACTCCAAATGGTGAATCTTTTCTTTATGGTGAGTCTCATAGTGGTGCTGAATGTTATATTCTTTGAGCACTGCGACCTGCTGATGACACACCAAACAGGCAGGTTTTGCATTCAGCTTCGTGAACAAATAAAACTCTTTCCATTTTTCCTGGAAGGCTCAGCACTTCACTTCAACCTTTTTTTTCTTTTTGACAACATTTTAGTCATTAGGGTGTCACTACTGATCATTATAATAGCAACATTGTTACGGTGAGGCTCGCGGGGAACCAAACTGCATCTCACCCAGACGCAGAGCTGTTAGGTTTTTTTGGCATGTTCAGAGAAATGCAGTTTCAACTGTTTTGCTTTTCCTTTGCTCCCCTTAGTGGCAGAATTGCGCATTTTGGTTATTAAATTTTAACTTTGACACCGCTGGTATAAAGAGATAGTCCATGTTGCCCAAACTGGACGACACCTGTGTTGTGGCAGATTCCACTTTTCCCCCAGTTTTCAGAAACTAGCTACATCTAAAACTCCTATGGGTGGATTCTGATTCAAAAGATTCCCATTTGACATTACATCAGTGCCTGAGATATTCCGTTGACTGGTGAGCACATTACCCTAAAGACCTGGATCCAACAGTGAGTGGTGCTACAGGCAATGACAGCAAAGGGCAAAGTGCCAAAATAGAACGAGAACTCTATGCTACACATGGCATTGGTGCAAATGCAACCAGATATCAGCAAAGTGGAGACTTTTAGCAGGTTTTCCAGCCCCAGCAAAGGAGAGCAACTTCCCCAAGTACTGGGCCTAATAACTATGTGAGCAGGTTCCTGCCATCCCTGTCTACCATGCTATACCCCCACACCAATTTACTCAGAAAAGAGACTGCATGAGTCTGAGGAGAACTTTGAGGACTAACAGAGCTAAAGAGTTGCAGGACATAGCAATAGCTTTCTGCTATGCTGAAAATAATTTAGGTAATTGCAGATGCACGCAGTAATTGGTTGGGTGGAGCTTTGCTGCAGAGACCATGATGGAGGGCTATGTCTGGTTGCCTTCTGTTTATGCAAGCTCACTGATGTGGAAAAGTGATATTCATAGATTGCCTATGTGCCATGTGTGGGCTTGTGAGTGTTTTTGCCTGCTACATTCAAGGAATGGGGCATGTCTTTCTCCAAACAGACCATAAACCTTTAGTGCAACTAATTTATACATATGACCTCAACAGAACACCACTGAGATGCCAGTGAATGCTGATGCACTTAATGAGGTTTAATGTCACTGCAGAGGACGTCTCTGGCAAGCAGCTTGTTGTGGCAGACACACTCAAAAAGTCCCCTAGATACTGAACTTGAAACAAGCATGGGTGTTAAATCAAGACGTACTTAAATGTAGTGGCGGTCAATAGTCCTCAGTGCAGGGCTCCAGTATTGGGCACAGATCAAACACAAAGTAAGATTGTGTGGCTTCTGTAGAGTTCAAAACTCCTCAGAGAGATGTGAACCACTCCTGACTGCTCTCCTGTGGGGTTGTTCCTGGCAAAGACTAACTGCTGACTGGTGTGAGTTTGGGGTAGAAGACTCATTGGACTTTTTTCTGGAATCTGGCTCAAACCTGTACGGCTGGATAGCTCTTATATTGCTCGCCATTTTTGTTGCACCGCTAATGCTAGGTTGGGGTCGTGAGGGGCAGTAATCATCCAGGAGAACACGTAAACAAAGGGATGATGGGAAATGATTGCTGGCTTACTTCGCGGCAATGGTCCAGCCCACAACTCAAAGGTGAAATTCGAATGAACTACTGCAGGTGTGCAGCAATTCCGTCTCAGAAAACGACAGGTTTATTATTTCCCCAAAAATGGCATAATCATAATTCAAAGACGGCTGGTAACGCTTCTACAATAGATTCAAAAGTGATTGGACTGGGGCTTTAAAACAATTGAATGCAAATACTCCAGACTATGTGATTACAATATTTATCATGTGTTGCTGCTAAAAGATGTTATAAACATTCCTGATATCCCAATTTTTTGACCATCTCACAATTTCAGTAATGTACTATATAAAGACACAAAAAAAACCTGCTGTATTCCCTCATGAAATTGTTCAGCCACTTTGACCTAAGCTGCAATTTAGAGAAACTGCATTAACACTAACTAGAAAATGGTTGATAGTTTGCATATTTTCTCTCTAGGACAGCCTCTTGACAATGTATATCAGAAACAATGAAGCCTATAATTGATGTGTTTCTGAAGTTATAGCCACTACAATGACTAGTTATAAGTTGTTTTCTTAACATTTATGCCAGACGGTTTCAGCAAAAATGACTGTGTTACCTGTTTAATGGCATATGTCTAGTGATTAAATCAAAATTAGTGGTAACATTTTATAAAATGAACTGAAATGAAATTCTGTTTTCTCTGTTTAAATTGCCCTAATGTTTCAGAAATTTATAGGTGGTTTAAAGTAAAAAAAAAAAGAAAAAGTAAAAATCTGTACAAATAACAGTTCAACAGGATTTTTTTAAAGCTTTTATGAAACCTAGAGATTTATCGCTCAATATCTTTTCTGAAGATTACAAGAAAGTCTGGCTCCTTTGAAGCAAAATGAGAAGAGATGAGAGGCGACCGCAGACTTTTGCACCATACCTCAGATCTACTAAATTCGAAGTAAATGTTTCATTATCTTTTTAAGGCTGTCATTATTTACTCACTTCAATACCTTTTTTGCTTTTGAAGTAATTTCCCTGGTAAGTAGCCCACTCCGTGCTTCAATCTTACTTTATTCTTGAAGAGCTTAAACATTTTTTTTTCCACACAATATCTATGTCTGTCTGTCCTGTGTAGAAAGCAGGCCACACAACTGATTGTGCTTCCATAAAAGCGTGATGTCATTTCATCAACTAGAGCTTTTAGATATTTCTGCAACGTCAGCATAATTGCTACTGACTTTTTTGCGGAAAACTTTAAATAAAACACCCAAATAATTTAACTTCTGCCTTGGATTTCCTTCTTTTTTTCCTTTTTTTTTTTTTTTTTGCTAAATTGGCAGAGCTAGATTTTCCTGCAGCTCTTGGTTTGTTGCCATGAAGCGCAGTCTGCTGCTCGGTGGGCTTCATATGCTGAGAAGGTCAAGTCTCCTGGCAGTGGCTTTCATTGTCCTTCAGCCGCCCCTCTGACACTAATCTAGATGCATCAGTTCTTACTGCCTCCCTCCGTTGCAACATGCATCCGCAGAGATCAATCAATCCATTCTGTAATTTCATCAGGATCTCCTCCCTGCTTGTCCTCACCCGGCTTCCTCACCCCCTCCCTATCACCTTCCCAAAGTGCGAGACAGCCCATTCGTCAACATCCATTTCAGGCAGAGTATTTAAATTGTTTTTTTAGGATGCACTGGCTGGAATTCCACCAGGGGCATGTAACACAACGGTGGTCAATGGATTGATAATGACCTTGTGAGGTGTCTTGTCAAAAGTATCACACCTCCTCTTTTAGTTGATTGCTTGTTCTTTTCACAAATACAATTCAATAAAAAAAATTACCTAACATTCGCAAGACCTTGTGAAGAGGTAAATTGCTGCTGTATCTGAAATCAAACTCCTTGTTCTTTTGTTTGGCTGAAGTCTCCCTGTGTTTGTACATTTGCGCGTTTCTGGCAAACGTGCTGATATTTGTCTCTTTGCTTCCTCCTTCCCTCTTTGTCATATGAGGCACAAACCAGCTTTTCTGCATGTTTACCAATGACAAATGGAGGACTCTGGTCTTTAGGGGCAAGAAGACGAATCAGGTGTGTTACGGCTTTGGGGGCTATCGGCTCTGGTGGCTCCAGGCTCTGGGGCCGGCAGTAGAGGAGATATGGGACAAGCCTGGACTGAAGAATGAATGTTTTCACATGGGAAGAGGAGGAGGAAAAGAATTGGCTGCATTGTTTTCTCAAGCCTGCTGCTGCATCACAATGCATAATCCCAAAGCACACTTCATGAAAATGGATTTAGCTGTGGAAAAGGACATCTCAAGCCTTGGTGCAGCAAGGAAACCTTTCTGTGTCCTGTACACCTGAATGTTTCAGGCAAACACGCACATTTGAGTTAAAGTGCTTTACAAATCCCCACCTCAACAAAAACACAGTTTTTGACTCATCTTCTGAATCAAAATATTTTCTTTTAGCAATTTTTAGCAGTTCTTATATGACTCTTTTATAATTATATAATTTTCAAGTTTAAAACTTTGTTTTTTATAATAATTTGGTGAATAACAACGTTGTCTGCTTTCCACAAAAGAATATTTTTCAGTATTTAAATAAAATTAAGGTTAAATGAACTCTGATCAATAACGTTTTT
Organism: Oryzias curvinotus; assembly: GCA_023969325.1. Lineage (NCBI taxonomy): Eukaryota > Metazoa > Chordata > Actinopteri > Beloniformes > Adrianichthyidae > Oryzias > Oryzias curvinotus. The sequence continues at coordinate 27,973,228 of CM043708.1, read as the reverse complement.
AAAATATGAATAAGAAAATAAAGTGCCATGTATTTCTAACAGGGCTGAAATGTACTTTACTGGCTTAAACAACCAAAAGAAACAATGAACAATCTCCAAAACGTCAACCTGTAAATTTCAGCTAAAATCGATGTCACTGAGCTGTTTCAACAAGCATGAGACGAATGAGTGAACATCAAATATCAATTTTTTTGTTGCTTTGTTGAGCCTCTGAAAGAGACTGTGTAGTTCACTGCCAACTAGCAGTAAAGGGTTTAGGTGAAACACTAAAGTGAGAGGCTGAACTCAATGTTTGTTTATTAATAATTAATTAAAAATCGTTTGAGCAGCATTTGAAATTGATACCAGTATTGCCAAATAAAATATGGCAATATGTCCCTGAATTATTTGTTCCTACTTTTTTATGCCTTCAGATATTGTTTATGTGTTACAAACCTCTACTGTGTTACAAAAATATATCTATAAATGTAGAAGTTTTACTCATAGAAGGTGTTTGCTTGACTGTGCTTATAAATTTATTGCAGATTAAAAGTCAATAAGACAGGTTTTCCTCTCTCTGCTTTTAAACATCTCAAAAGCACTTTTGTGGAATCTGAGCTTAAGTAATGTCACTTCCTGATCAGTGAAGATGGTAACTCTAATTAACTTCCCTGTGAGACACTTTGATTCCTGTGCCCTCAAAGGCTGAGCTTTTTCTGACACTGCCTAATTACTGAAGAGGCTTTCTGTTCCCGCCTCTCCTTCAGACCAGTCTACCCAACTGAAGTATTCCTGACCCCTCAACTTTGGTTTTCTTGACCTGTTTGCCTCATTTCTATCTTCAGACTGTAGCTATAAGGACCAGTGAGGAATTTCATAAATGACAGACCTTCCCAGTGTCGTGTTTTAAGATTCTGTGAGCAAAAAGCTAACGGCAAAAATAAGTTGAGCTGTTTTTGAAATAAAGAAGTAATTACGAGCTGATTCGTTCCCGTTGTTCTCTAATTTTATTTTATTTATTCACTCAGAGTTCGTGAAAAAAATAACAAAAGCATTCCTAACTAAAAGACATCCATTAAGCTTGTGTATCGTGGTAATTTCACGGTCCACAGTATTAACTTTTTTAATTTAGCAGTATTTTTGACAAATAAATTGATTCAAATTGAAACTGCCCCCCCCACACACACACACACATTTTTACATTAACATTAATAGTTCTATAAAGTACAAATAAATAAATAAAACACACAAAAAAACAATATTTGAAGTTAATTTGACTGAATTTGAATTTGACTTTTGACTCCAAAAGACCTTCTGACCAATATTTCATACAAAGATGTCATCACACAGCAGTCAACTAAGTAGTAACTTACTAGTAATAATACACAATTCGGTAAACAACTAGGTGTCAATAAATGCTGATGTAAAAACTGTAAGCTCCTTACAATCCATGGAGAGCGTCACGCCGAGCAAAAGATGAGTTACCGTGCTCATGTAAGTATTTAGCATGAACCAAAGTTTACATATGGGATGACAACAGATTTTATTAGATTACTTGGAGTAGATTGCGTCTCTGATAGGGAAAGGCCTCAGGCTGCAAAAAGCTGAACATGGAAAAGGAACATATGGGCCCAGAGTGGAGTTGATGTTTCAAAGTCACAGTGGGAGATACCTCCAAAGGTAACGGGGAAATAAAAAAGTCCAAACTTTTAGAGGATTTCTAACCAACAATCATATGCTTGCTGTGGTGCTAGATGATGAAATCACGTGTGACTGTAAAGAAGAAGAAGACGATCAAACTCTACCAAATTCAGAGATTTAATGTGCAAACAGCAAGAAGCTCAAAGATGAAATATTTAGCACAGTATTGTATTGATGCATATAAACCTTTATGGCTTTGTGATGTGGTGTGGTTTTTGTAGTCCACACTGTTCAATAAGGAGAAATTAATTTAAAAATATAGACTTTTGCCTTGGTCTTCATTGGTAGCATGTCAGTTATGTCTGAAATTGATAAATAACTTGAAGAATAAAAAGAAAGCTCTGTATGCATGTATTTGGCTTTAAACCAGAAACATAAATAGAAGTTGATGTCAAAATAATCTGTAATCGTTTTTGGAACATGGTCCAAAACATGCATGAGTGGTGCTGATTGTTAGCATTAGTGCACTGCCATTGCACTGCAACAAAACAAAACAAATTATTCAATCAAGAGTTTCAAAGAGTGCCTAAGTAAGTGACCTGTGCTATAATTTTAAAAACAAAGAGACAAATATTGGTTGGCATCAAATGATCTTTACTGTTTGGTAATAAAAGAGTTTGACTTTTGTCTTCCCAGCTCATAAAGCCAATAAAAAAAAAAAGAAATGAACGATCTGTGTCCAATCATTAGTTCCTGTTTTAAGCATATTTGCTTGAGTGATGATTAATAACATCATCAGTGAGGGCTGTGACTTTTGACCTGCAGGTTTGCTTCCACATCTGTCTTCAGATGCCACAAATTAGACAACAGATGTGTTTTAAGAGGACATTAAATCCGTCACCAAGAGCACCTTTTATGAGAAACAGGACTGAGTCCAAGTCATGGTTTTCTTGAAATGTATTTGGCAGCATTTGTTTAGAAATTTAAAGGTCTCTGCCCAAAGTAGTCAACTTTTGTTGAATTTCTTGTTCTGAATATTGCCAAGCATAGTCCTTACAGATAAATTTGATCTTGGACAGTTTTAAGCAAATATAGAGACTGATTTATCTGTTTTTAACCAACCTGTTTTAGTCTTTTGTCCAACACCATTAAACACCATATTACTTATTAGTGGGCTTTGGCCTGCTGGCAAAAATTTAAAAAATAAATATATAAAAAACAGGATAATCCATCTTTCTATGTGGCTTTTAAATACGTTATCTTTTACATTTTTAGGTCTTCAAGAAGTAAAAATTGAAGTAGGTATTACTATTTGAATACTACTGAGTCTTTACCCTTCATAGCTATAAAACTATTATTATATTATTGTTACAATTATTATGAATGTTCTCTGTTTACTTTATTTTCTTGATAGAAATTAAAATAAGCATGTCTTTAGGTATAAGCAAGAAAAGCTTAAACCCTGCATCACAAGTCAAAAGTTTCTGGCTATGGTTAATGTTTTTTCATCTCTTGGTAAAAGCAGAGGAGTTTCTTCATGAGTGTTTTTATAGTTGATTTTATGGTTTTTGGCATCCAGTGAAACAGTAAAATACTATGGTGAAATCATGAATGTATGATATTTGGACTTTTACCTGTTCAAAATGTTATATATTAGAAGCTCGTCTTACCCACTGGAGAGTGGGGTTTAAGTTTTATACTTTTAGTCGTTTCTAATTGGATAAATATGGATGCATCTCATTTCTCAATCTCAATACACTGAAAATTAACAAAAAGTCAATAGGGAGCTGCAAAAAAAAAAAACAAAAAAAAAAAGGAAAAAGACAATTGAAGAGTCCCTCCTCTATCGTTGGTCATTTTAATTCTTCTACAAGACCAACATGTCAAACCCAAATTAAAGTAGAGGATGACAGGAATAAGTAATGAAGTGGGCACAGTCCATTCAAAGATCTCAGAGCTGATGGTGTTCATTATAGTGAACCAAGCAGATAGGAGAGTTCACTCAAGTCCTGCAACAAAGGATTGTGTGAAGCCACTGATACATCAAAAGAGAGCTAAATTGACTTTTCTCTAATAGATGTGTATAGATCCAATAACATCGATTAACGTGGAGTCAGCACTTGAGATTATTATATAATAAATACATTTTCAAGTTATGAAATAGGTCTGTTAGAAGTGGGTACTACCATTTTACTTTTCAGGCAATCATTGGTTTCAATGGTTTCAATGGTGAACCCCTGATTTTTCACCAAAATGTACCAGTTTACCTGGAGGTCAATCAAAACCTTATCTGAATTAAAAAACTGACTTCCAGGGACAATAATAAATGATTACCTGAATATTAAATTGGGATAAAATTTTCTAATATATTTTATAAAACTTTTTTTTATTAGTAGACTAAGAAAGAAAGAGTGTTGCCAAAAACCAGAAAAAACACTTTTTTTTTTTTTTTAAGTAAGTTGTGAAAGAATTTCTTTACCCAAATTATTGCATGAATTACTGACTCGGTAAGATCACTTCCTGTCATCTCTCATATCAGAGGATTCTGCTAAAAAGATTTGCCAAAATATAATTCTTTTTTTTTTTTTAAATCTGTGAACAGAACAAATAATCTGTAAATATCACAAAATTAAAATGAAATAAAATCCCCAATTTTTTTGTCTCTTGAGCAAAAATTACTGGCAAAAATAGATTTTTCACATTCTTTTGAATAATTTAACAAGTTGACAAATATTACATTGTAATGTGGTTTCTTGATGGCTTTCTCCTTTGTATTATTGAAGCAGCAATACACAAGATAAACATTTACATAGCAATAATCAGGGAAGAAGGCAGTAGTGGAGACATTATAACTCAACAATATAGAATAGCAAAACAAAAGTGTGTCTAATCACCAAACACCTCACAAACTAGATAGTTTAGCCATGAAGCTGAAATGTAGAAAACAGCCTCTGGAAGTGATTCCTGATACGTGCTTGTGCCTGAAGAGTCACCGCTGTTGCAGCTGGTTCAGTTCATAAGTTTACTTCACTTCACAGCTTCACTTCAGTTTCATTGTGTTTCAGCCCACTTTTTTGTCGTCGTACCTGCATCTCTAGTCTCTGATACTTTGGATGTATTTGTTCCTCTTTCCCATCTTTTTAGTGGAGTTATCCGTCTGCAAAAGAACCATTACAATTTGATGAATAGCACCTCTTGGGGATTTTGTGATTAATTGATGACCAAATCCCCAAGGCCTTCTCGGCACATTCTTAGCTGGTAATAACTTATATTCTGACAGCTCAAGGTACACCCAGGTGGCGAGGATGGGTTCCATTTTTTAAACTTCAATATTGGGAGAATAAAGTCATCTGCTGTCAAGCTGCTCCATTACAATCCTTCACTCTGCAATCCCTAACCCTCTCTTGATTAGCTCTCTGATTCTCCTCTGTGGTCGGCAGGAGGATGCTTTGGTTTGAAAACAAAACCTTGTTTATGAGCAGAAGACGGTAAAGATAAAGAAATGCATGATGAGCAGATCAACAACATATAAAATAGCGATAAATAACATTTTGAATGATGATAAAGTTGTTCAAAAGTCTGGGTCATATTTTATCGGAAGAACTTTCCTGTCATGCAGTTGTTCTGGAGCTTGCTGGGAAACTCTATACTTAAGAATTGCAGAACATTTAGAGACATAAGCTTATGGCAGCGATGTTACAGGTTTATGACAATAAAAAGCTATTGTGAAGAAACTTGATCAAATATACACTATCAAGTCTGGGATTTGAACCAGCAACAACTGAACGGCAATGCCACCCTCCAAGCTTGTGACACATCTTATAAAAAGATTCTTCTGAACTGATCAGACCTCCTCATTTTTCCAGGTGACATGAGATGCAATTCCATCAAAACTTACTCCAACAGAGTCCCACTTTGAAGGTAGGTCAGGATTTATCCACAAGGACCCTTTAGGTACTTTTGGTCTCTGTCGTCACACGATGAAACCTGTTGATTGGAGGAAAGTCATTACAGCAAAGGAAAGTGCTGAACCGGTCCCAGCGTGTTTCTATTAACCACCTGCAATCTTCTCTCAGACATCATTAAATGCTTTGTATATATGAAGTACCAAAAAAAAAAAAAAAACTGCTGGATGATCTCTATTGTTGTTGTTGCTGTCACACTGCAATGAGGCAAAGCTACGCCATCGGTCAACGCCCTGCACGTGCCGTGCCGGTCTAACTGTGAGTGAAGACGCTCACCTGAAATGCCTGGACCATTCCAAACCGGAGTGCACTGTACCGCTCAGTGGAAAGGAGGCTAGAGAGTACACACTGTGGAAAGGGCTTTCAAGAGCACTTCCGTTGTGCCGAAGGACAAATAACACAAAGATACAGACACGTGTACTCCTTATAGAACATAAACGTATTTAGCTCATAATATAATTGTGTACAGTGGTCTTTTGCCAATGCTTTTTGATTATGATCTTGCAGCTTTTTTTTGTCTGTTTTTAATTTAAACGACTTATTGTGTGCTGCGTCCTGATTGGCTGTAGATCATCTCCTGCATGCTGTGTCTCCTGTACATAATGTGTGCAGCTTACCATATTAACATAGATCTTCAATTGAAGCAGATCTTTGGTTTTATTCTATAGTACTGGAATATTTTTTTATTAAAAAAGGCTTAAACTTTGAAAGTTTAAAAAAGGGTGAAAATGGTAATAAATGTCGGAGAAAAGTGTATAGAGTGCATAGTGAGGGGTTTTGCAAACTTAAAACATCTATATTAATTATACAAAAAATAAATGAGTACTTTGCTGATTTCCCCTACCGTGCATTATTTTTAGAAGTGATGTGATGAACGAGGAAACACTATAATATAAAAAATGTAATTTAAGACCTGGATCAATTTAGTGTGACAAATAACCAAAAGGAAATAAAGTACCGAAGAAGACAAAAACTTTACACTGCGGTGTGCACATCTATAACAACAAAACTTTCACTTTTTATCCTCAACAGACACTTAAAATTAAGGTGTGACAGACTGTTTCTCCTTGAACAGGAGAACACATGGCATTTTAATTACTTGCAAACAACACTGGGACTTTCATGCTGTTTTACTGGTTCTCCAGTGCAGCCCTAATGTACCTGACAGAGAAGACAGACCAGACCTGAAATTACTAGGATTAATGTTTCCAAGGCTAAACACTTCAAATTGGCACTCTGATGCGAGTGCCATGCAGGGGAGCAGGCAGAAAATCCACTTAGAGCATCATTTCTTTGGCATTATTCGCTCTTGAAAGCGCAGCACGTTTCACCAAGCTTCATTGATGAATGTGCCCTCCTTGCCAGGCAAACTTTAATTTGGAGCGCTTAGCGTTAGCAGCACAATAATTTTTCGCATAAAAGAAAGGCAGACAGGAAGCCCAAAGGACGGGGCTTCCTGTTGAAGGGAAATGAGAATGTTAAATGGTCTCTTTGATCTGCCTACAATGGATTCTCATTAGTCTTGCGTTGCTGTAATACAACATTTGGATAACAGAATACAAGAGGAACTACTCTAAACTAGTGAAAGTTTTACTAGCAAATTAGAAAGTGCTTAGTTATTTCATTTACTCATTTTGAGGAAATGTAGGTGCAACAATGCTAAACCTTAACAAGCAGCGTTTGATGCTGAGAGATAATGGAATCTAACCTATAAGACAGCAGCAAAAACAGAGTTGCTTTAGTATATTAAGGCTCTGCTATAAATACATTTTACCTTTTCTACTATGCAATGACCTTGGAGGTTCTGTTTGTGCTCCTGTAGAAAGAAATCTGTCAGTCTTTTAGTCTTCTTTGGAACTTAACTTGAGGTTTTTATTCCTCGCTTTACAAATGACAGCCTTTGTTGCCGGCTTTGATGGTCCATTTCTCCTTAAATAGAAACTGTAAGTGGTGGAAGAAACTACATTTCCTTGCATGTTAGCCTAATGGTAAACTTCAAATCAGAATGTTCCAGAAAAGGATTTGTTGGTGCACACATTTCACAATTGTTCATTTAACAATTTAAATCTGTGCAATATGCGCAAACTGTATGTGGTGTTGGTGTGACACACCCTTAAAGTAGGAAGCTCTGCCTGCCTTTATCAAGGAAGGGTTTGGAGGGCTAAAAGAAAAACCGCATGAATATAGTATGCAATGGAAATGAACAGCTTCGAGTTAAAAACAGCACCAACAACTGAACTTTTACAATCATTAAGCGCCAAAACTCAGACTGGATTCCACTGTTTATTGGGCTGGATTGCTTCTTTGTAAAACCCTTGGTTGATTGCTCCTTTTTCTCTGCAAAAAAACAACATTGTGCACCCCTTAATTTGGCAAACATGGTCCTATTGATCAGCTCTCATTGGAATTGCAGCTGTTGCATTTGGGATCACTAACAAACCTTTCACTGAATTTAAATTAAAAAAAAACTGGAAAAAGGACATTATCATCCTTCATTATTTGTCCTTTGACATGTAAAAGTATTCCAACTAAATAATAAAGATCACTTCTTCTGATACGACAAACGATTTATGAGTATGTATGATTTATTAGTAGATATTATTCCACTTATCCTATCAAAATATTCAAATAATTGTATAAATAATACATTTATAGTTAGGTATTTTGTCACGTTTGACTATAATTTTTTAGTGCACCTTCCAGTTTGACAGCACCTTTTATGTTTATTTATTTATGTATTTGTTATTACAAATGTATCATTTCTCCATTGACAAATGTGTGACATTTATTTACATGGTTAAACGTCTGTGTCCACATGGTTTTATTTTATTTTCGGTGATGCAAAATTCCGGGAAACGCAGCTGCATGAATAAAATGTGCCCGATTTTCGAGAATGATTCGTTTTGGCGTCAGCGTCGTCTCTCTGTAGTTAAATTGTGTACTAAAACATCCATTTGCTCCAGCTTTAAAACCGTGACCCTCGTGGAGGCGACTAGACGGCCGGCCGTGACTGTGCGCATGTTCAGGACACACCAGTGTCAGCATTCATTCTTTAAATGAAAGCACTTATAGCTTAAGCAAAGAGGGCAGTGCTCAGAGGACAGCCCCGCTTCACTCCTCTTTCCACCTCAAAGGGTTTAGTGAGAGCATCATTAACCTTCACACGCTCTGCGTTTAACATAAAGACATCTAAGGAGACACAGAAAGGGCTGCGGGAAGCCATGTGCTTTCATTAAAGCCCACAAATAATCAAAGGCCGTCTTTGAACTTAAAATTTCAGAAACTCTGACTTTTATTTGATTTATCTGTAAGTGTAAAGGTTGCCTCACAAGGCCTTCTCTTAGGAGCACACTTGCCATCTTAATTTAATCTTGTTTATCATATAGCCTGTTCTTTATGGCTTTGTAAAACATTTTCTAATCTTTATTTATAGTCAGATATTAGGTTTTGGAATGAAAAACATGGAATTATTCATATATTTAATCCATGCTTATTGTGGCTTTTCGTTGTCTGACTTTTGCTGGCCTCTGTAATTCACAAAAAACAAAATGAGATGATAAAAAAAAAGAAACTTTTGTTTTCTTTTTAATTCAAGTCAGTATACTCTAAAAATCACTGAATAAGAGAGATTCATACAAAAATAGAAATCAGGCTTTCAGCAAGGAAACCAAGTCAAATTAGGTTAAATTAATAAATAATGAATTACAATTTTAGGTAGTAAAAATTTACTATAAAATACAGTCACAATATAATAATAGTCTAATATATAAAAAAAATTAGCAGTTTAATGTATAATAAAAATCCACTTCATAAATCTACTTAGATTCCTGCATCACTATAAACATTAGCAGACTTTTTATGATCTATTTACATTTTGCTACAAATTGGCAAACCTCAACTTTCTTACTTTCCTAAATGTTTTTTACCACTTTGAACATTTTATCTGCCCAATTAATGGCACCAATAAATTCTTCTTTAAAACAATAAAAAAAGTCATTTATTGGCTCCGCTATTTTAATTTCCATAGATCTAAAGAGACTTTTTCTCTAAGTCAATCTGAAAATCTGCAGCATAACACTATAAAATAGGGGGAAAAAACTAACTGAAAGGTAAATATTTGAAATGTCAAACTTTTTGGACCTGACATCTTTGTTTTTCAATAGAGGAGATCAGCATTAAAATAAATCAAAATGTTTGGAGGATGTGTGTCAAAGGCTTCTTAATACTGATGTACACAATACTTCTTCAACCAAATTGTAAAGAAAAATCACAAAATTATTTAAATGATTTTCTACTGACATCAGGTGATTTTATGAAATGTGTCACTCATCTCCTGTCCATTTCCATTATCCTCCCAAAGCCCTTCTATTTTTAGGAATAAAAAAAAAAACATTGTGAACAAACTCCGATGCTGCAAAGAGCAGCACAGATGATGAGTTGATAGAATGAAGAAATTAAATCTCAGACATTCTCAAATATTGTTTTTTGTCTTCTTTTTCTTTCCATTACTGGTTACTAGCAATGTAACGGTACACGTGGTTGAACTGAACCGTTTCGGTACGGGTCACTTCTGCACCGTTTCGGTACGTTTTTCCCTGCATATGTATTGTAACGACCCAGCTGCTTTGTCACTCGGAGTGGGGAAACGAGAGCCGAGCTGCCAATTAACTAGCTGCGTTGACCGTCTTTGCCCCGTACTCCACATGCTGTCTAACAGTCTGAAGTAGATCGCTCACTCGCCTTTCCGGCATTAAAACCCATTTATGATGAACACACATAACAACATCAACCTGACTTCTCTTGAAAAATCTCTCAGGTGATGGTGAAGGATTCAACACACAAGATTTCACACTTCCCATGAGTCTTAGTGGCTATAGGCGGGGCTAACCTCCTGGTCGCCACAGTATTAATTTTTTTTTCTCCGTATGCTCTCCTGTGTGGGGTGTGGGGGGAGAACACGTGTCAGCATCCATGAGGGAAAAAGACAATTGGATAAGTTGAATGCTGTGTGTTGACATTGTTACACAAAGACAGCGTATGCCACAGGCAACACATCTAATCTGTTAACGAACTTCAAACGGCATCACCCGACTGTAACAATCGGGTCTACAAGAAAATAAATGTGCAAGTTAAAATGTTTTTTTCAGGCCAGTGTTAAGTATCCAAAGTTTTTGGTTCCTGGCAGCTTAAAGTTTTTCTTATTTTATTAAGCAGATCACCTACATCAATTTTATTTATTGTTATGTAAAACCAATAAATGCATTTTGTAAGTAATTTTTTTCTGCCTTTTTTTGTACCACAGACAGACAGACACTTTATTAAAATTCATGTGTCTGGCAGCAAAACACACAATAAATAACAATAAAATAATAGTTCATAAAATAGCAGTTCATATCAGGAAGATTAGTTAAACAGCAGTACCGACCCGAAATGTACCGAACCAAGCCCTATGACATTCTGAACCGAATTGAGATTTTAGCGTATTGTTACACCCCTATTGGTTACACATCACGTCTATAAAAATGGAGAACAATGAAATAGATAAATAAAAGCAGCAGTCTGAACATTTCCGATGGAGAAGTCACCTCTTCCAGATTCACGTTCTGGTGAGTTTCATCAGTTTACCTTTTTAGCGGAATAAGAAAGGAGCCAGTTGGACTCAGAAATGTAATTATTTTCTGTGTTTTTCTATTCCAGGACTTCACACTTCACACAGGACTTACATAATCAAGCCTCATTTAACAATTATGACAGATTAAAACAAAAAAAAAAGACAAAGCTGAATGTTAGTGTAAGAAAAATATAGTATAAAAAAATATTATGTTTATTAAGCCTGTTTTTTCATCTCCAGTTGTCATTTCCGCAGAACTTTTTATGGTTGGAGACACGTACTTTAAAAGGCAGCTGTGTAGCCACTAAAAGGCAAGTTTCGGGTATGAGAAACTTCTCATAACAAATTTATAGTAAAATGTATTTTTTTTATCTTATAATTAATGGACTTTAAATTGTAGTAAATTAATAAAAAATATGTTTGTAACATCATATCTCTATAAAAATATTGTAAAATATTTGTTTCGGGTAATTTTGTTGTGAAACATCTTTAATGAATAGATGCAAAAATGTTTGGCTGCATTAAAACAGGCAAACATTAAGAAAAAAGAAAAAAAAGAAAAAATGTGTTAGGTTAAAAGTTGATCTTTAACAATGAAAGTATTCCATTATATTGGTTTTATTATGACATTGTGTATGCTGTCCATACCTGAACTTTGTCTCTGAATTCACCGGTTCGTTTGCCAATCACAGCGGCTGTTTACAACGCCGTAGGAATGACACCGCCCCATTAGAACAGTTTTCATTCCAAATTTAACAGGAAAGTTTCAAAGTGTCTTTAGGTCTGAATTTTCTTTTGGTTTAAATTAAACTTAACAAAAGGTTTTGCACATATTTGCGATAAACTTTGGAATAAATCCTTGGAACTTTGAGTGGAGCATTGCCTGCATTATTTTAGACACATTTCACTTTGTTTTGACCTCGTCTTTGCTTTGTGGGTTTATACATTTTGATTTAATAGCTATGTTTTATGACAAAAGATCAAACATGCAAAGTGTTTAATCTCATTATCTGTGCTCTTTGCAGTAAAAAAAAATGGACGTTTCCCACGTTGAATTGAGTTTTTGCACAGTTTCAGGTTCATCGTAGAATTATTTTGTAAAATACAGTAGGGGGAATAAGAAGCAAAAACTAAGCATCAGGCATTGCTGCAAAAAGCTGTTTTAAAAATAAATTATTAAAGAAAACTGTAAAGTCAAAAAGGTCCTGGACTACTAAGGGTTGTAAGTCGATTTTTCTGTTACAAACTCAATCTGTTAGCACACTTTGGAGATAGTGTCTGAGTTTTACAATCATCAACTCTTATTTACATGCTTGAAGCAAACTTTCCCAATTTGGCCCCAATGCTAAAAGCTTAATAAGCACCTTTGATACATGCTACATCAAAACTCCTTAAAGGTTACATTTTCCTCTTTGGAGATGTCATCTGGAAACCTTAGCAGAGTTTGACATTTCCTAGAACATGCAAGGAACATGACATAAAAGGTGTCTTTGGATTTCTGCTCAGGCTGAAAGGTTGACTTTCCGCCATAAGAGTTCATGAATGTTGAAGGATAAGTGGCATTAGTTTGAGTAAAAGCAGTCACAATGAAAAGGAGTCACCCATCGTCAGCAGGGGGACTAAAAAGACGCCGCAAAAAGGTGAAGCTCATTTTCTCCCTTTTTCTCCCAAAGCACCGCTGTAAGAGGATCAAACTCAGGTAATAAGATAGAATGAAATAAATTAGGGAAACTCTCAGGATATAAAAATAAAATACATTTTGTTTTTTGCACACTATGTTTATACCAATATTCTACAATTAGTTTTTATGTATTTAGAACAAATTATGATAATATATTGGTACAAAAAAGACGAAACCCTTTGTTTCTACATGCAGATGTCAATAAGTCCTTAAACAGTCACACATTTCCTTAACACTAATTTAAGTGATTTCTGTGTTTTCTTTGGATGATGAGTGACTTGTCTTTTTCTTTTTTTTTTTTTTAAAGACAATGAGTAATTTAATGCTTTGGGGAACATAATATCATCGTTGCAGCAAATCAATGCAGGTACACGCAGCAAAACAAGTAAAAAGAACTTGCATAACAGTCTTACAATTAAAAGAAAATGCAACTTATCATATCAGACTAAAAACCAAAAGCCTCACATGCTTTCATAGCAGAACATAACCGATTTTAACCAATTTTTATATTTATTATTTCAGCGGTTACTGTATTTTTTGGAGGAAGTTGGTTTTTTTCTCCTTTTCTCCATAACTTAAAGGTTTTACAGATATGTGTCCTGTTCAAAATGAGAAATAGTAGGATCATAACATTTAAAAATGTCATTATAAAAAGTAAAAAAAGACTATCCATCTAACCATTCATCTTCAGAACCTGTTGAAGCTCTTCTGGGGTCACAGGGTTGCTGGAGCCTGTCCCAGGTACTGTTTGGGGAAGGCGGATTGTACTCTGAAGAGGTCGATAGTTTGTTGCAGGGCAATATATGGCTACTAAAGACTAGGAGTACTGTGGAAAAAAAAATCAGCTACACTATTTTATCAAATGCACGTTTTTTTTTTCTTCATTTTTTTATATTTATAATTCCATTTATTTGTTACTGGTATCGGTAGAGTAAAACCCAGGAGTAGCAAAGATGTAAACACATCCAGAGTTTCAAAAATTCTAATTACACAATTTGGAGAGAAAAACTAACATCAAAAAGCAGGAAGAAAAAAATAGCCAGAGAGACACTCAGAAGTCCCTAAAAAAAACGATCTTCAGAAAATTATGCTTCAATCATGAGAACAGAGTAGACAACTCCTTAAAAATACCAACGTAATGATTCCAAGCACCATCTTTAAGAAAACCCAGAATGGGGCGGGGCATCCAGGAGAAGTCACAGCCAACCTGCACAGAACAGATCAAAAGATAACCAAGAAGCCAAAACTCAAAAGGCAATCCATAATACTATGAGGAAAATATGTTTATAGAACCGCACCTTAGAATCAAGCTTTTTAATCTACTAGCTCTATGAAATGTGAAGATGTTGAGTCACAATACATGCTCATAAACTCTAATAGTGCACATAGCACTCTGACGAAGGGGTGTTATGTTTTCCCCAGGCTGCAACTTTTCCCTCCAATAATTGTAACTTTTTTTTTATACCTGCTATATCTGTTCCATAAAAGTCCCACTGAAGGCTGTCTGAGTCAGACGTCTCTCTGTGATAGTCAGAATCTCAAGCCAAATCGCCACTTCTTTTACTTCAGGCTCTCTTTTCTGCTCTGTGACTTTCCCTTCCCGTCTTGCAGTGCCTATACGTCCACCAAGGTTATCTCTTTCATTGATTCTTATTATCAGGTGTCACTTTATCTGTTACCCTTGCAACCCCGCCTGCACCCCGCCTACTTAATGCTAACTTGATTAATTATTGTACCCCTTGTGGGTCTGGGAGTCCAGAGACTGTCTACAAATCTTGATATAAAAGGATTGTTACTGTCTATGTTTAAGGAAAAGTCTAAGCTCGCATTGCAAAATCCTAAATCTGGAGTCAGATTTTGACTTTTTTTTAAGCCTTCTTCAGAGATATGTGACAACTAAAAGATACAATCTGATGAGAATTGTGTTTCTGGTGTTTTTAACATATCCCTGTAACATTTGGATGATGGAGTACATATATGATCAAAATCAAGCCTAAAATTGCATGTCTGAGTATTTCTTTACTCAAATCATTGTGAATTAGGAGCAGACGAAAACAATGATGTTTGAGAAAGATTGTTTTTGTGACATAAAAAATACACTGTGTGGCTTTTTGTTCCGCTCCATTCTGATGCATCCACTTACAGACAAATAGATTGATGTACATCTTCGTTTTCCTCGTCAAGCTAGCATTTGGTGCTAAACTGTACAGCTGGATCGCTCCAGTAGTGAGATGGACCCGGCTGCAGACAAGATGCCGCCTGACATCATTGACAACTTATTACCATGAACCTAACCCAAAAGGGTTCAGAATTGTAGAGAGCATGTATTAAAGCTTAAAAAGGTGCAAAACCATAACTGTTCTGGTCGGCACATTAAATAAAGGTTTTTTCGAGCTATATGAGGGACTTCCAGGGAATTCGCACCGGTCCTGCCCAATACTCAGAGGCAAATTTCTAATGGACTTCCACTGCTCTGCTAAAGTTATGTCCTAGAAAACAACATAGGTTGTTTTTTTTTTGGGGGCTAAAAATGTAAACAAAACGACACAAATTATTCATATAATTTCCTGTAAAGCTTTACTGACTGTTTGCTATGGTTTATCTCTTCGTGATAGTGAAGAAACAAAGAGGGCAAAAACAAAACGGAAGGAGGAGAACAGTCCAAACTGCAGGATACCTGACTTTCTGTCCTGTTTTGTGTTTTTCAGCAACCTACAATTGGATCACTGTTGCTTTGTAGATAAAACGTCTATTACAATAAGGGAGTGTGTGCCATTTGAAGGATCTATCACTCTTGCAAATTGATGTATATTTGTTCTGGCAGGAAAATGCCTACCGGATAAGAACAGATCAGCATATTAACAGTCAATTAAAGCTACTCAAATGTCTCCTGCTGCCAACAGCTTCCAAAAGACACTCTGTTGCCTTGAGCAACACAATCTGTATATTTGGAGTGGCATGTAATTCAAACATAATGCACATACATTCAGAAGGCATTACAGAGCTGGATTATAGGAGCAGAAATGGCTGACATTTTCTGTTTGATTAGGTCCTGTTGTGACAAAGCCATTTAGTTTGCCTCCACGAGTATAACAGCTTTTAAATGCATCGTGCTCATATGCATCACGCTGCTGCTTGTTTTTGTTGAGCTACTCATATGCAATAAGTGTTTTACCTAAGTGTATTTAAGAATTCCATTCAGTGTTTTTCATATATGTTGGAGTCCCTGAGCAACAGTCACTTGCAAAAACATTAAAAAAAAAAATTCATTTTATGAACACAGCTTCTCAGTAACACAGGAAGTCAAACACTTTGGTTTTTTTTTAATGAGTTTCACAGGTAAAATTTGATAAATTAAAATTCTGAGTAACCAAATTTCTCACTGCGTTTAAAAATGAGATGGCTGCTGAGAACACTTCCAGTTATACTGTAGGATCCTGCAATAAATTGTTGTTTAAAGGCTACGTTTTGCACTGCTGTGAAAAGAAGTGCCTCTTCAAACCCAAAATGTTACTGTACCAGCATTTTCTTTCCAATTGTGCAAAACTTGAATTTTTTTAAATGGACGTGTTAAAAAATTGGTGGGAGTGTGAGCTGCAGCTGCATAATTACAAAAAAACAACCCAAATGTTCCTTTGTTCAGCAAAGCTTTTCACATCTTCATTTGTTCAAACTGCTCCCCGAATGTCTCACAGATCTGGAAAGTTTCAAAACATCCACGTGGGTGAGTGTCTGAAGTGCCCCTCGTGAATTTATTTTCTATAGTTCTGTCTTGATTTGTTGTATCTTGGAGAAAAATACAGGATAATTGTTCCTTGTTGTCCATCTGATCAGATGGACAACAGCTACCAACAGTTGCTTCTTGTTGGCATCAAGTCCCCTTCTTTATGCAGCTTCCACAACAAACGCATTTCGAGTGGGAAATTCACATCTACCGCCTCCGTTTGGATGAGCAGCGGATTCACTTCTGGACGCTTTTACAAAACAGTGTTCATAAACCTGACACTCCCGCTGTGTGTGGGAGGAGCTAGGGTCCAAAGTTTTTAGCCTGATCGATACATGGGAGCATTGACTGTGTATCTCATTTACAATGCATGAAGACAATGATAATGCTAAGAGATCGGGTTTATTCATCCTGAAGAGCTCTACAAAAGAATCAGTAATCACATCTCTGTCATGTCTGGGTTCATGAGATCATTCAGAGACTCTCTCAGTACAGAGCGTATCTCCATCTACTGTGGGAGCTGCCTCTGAATGACGAACGCTTTTAGCGGTACTTCTGTCTCTCTGTGACCCAGTTTGACGACTTGCTGTTCTGCATTACTCCGAGTAGGGTAAAACTAAAAGAATAAAAGTATGGGACCGTTTTAGTAATAGAAAAATATCATAAAGTTCATCAGGGGAACTCCTTTTCTTTTTTTAGATTCCACCCGCTGATTGAGTCATTAACACATCCCAGGCCAAAGTTGAGTTCCTGATGGGAATTCTTCCCTGAAGTTCAGATATATGAATTAGCATAGCGAAATATTCAAGGCACGTCAGAATATTTGCCACAGCGACGTGATGCCTGAAACACGCTGTAACCAGATCGTTGCACCCGAGGCTCAGGATCTCCAATCGCCTCTGTACATTGACCTAACATTGAAACTACTTTCTCCTGTCCACCGTTCTTTCAGCCGTCTTGTGTCACAGTTCTGTTCAGAAATGGTTTCAGACAAACTCAATTATTAGTTACTTATACAATATTTGCTGTAAAATGGGCAATGCAGCTACTTGTATTATTTTAAATTCATAAAATTTTAAAGTCAGGCCTTTTTGGTGCCGCCGTATGCAATAAAAAAATAAAAAATAAAAAAAACTCTGGTTCAAGACTTTCACCAGAAATACTTCTTTTGCTCTTTTATGCCTCCATGTCTATGTCTGTACTGCACACAATTTTCTATCCCATATACTACAGAACCTATAAATGTCCCAGTCTAAAGTGTAAAATGTGACATTAAAAATGTCTAAAAACATTTTTTTCATAAATTAAAAGTAGGAAAGTAGGTTTCAAAGCCAAACTGATATCACCATCAATGTGTGTGACACAACTCAATCTTTTGTTACAACTACTCTGATGTGTGTGTGTGTGTGTGTGTGTGTGGTAATGCAAGGGCTTATTACTTTCAAGGCTACACTTTGCACTGTCAGACTGAGGCCTGCACCATCAAGCCTTGCTTATCAGCAAGTGCAGGGAAAAAGAATCAAACCAAGAAACGGTTTCAATCTCCCCTTTACACTACAGCGGTTTGTCTCAATGACGTGGTCTCAGACAGCTTCCCATCATTAATAAAACCCAAACGCGGCACTTGGACCTCGTATGCACAATATAGCAGAGTCTATTGCCTTGTTGGATAACAACATGAGTCTGACAAATGAGGCATGCTATGAGGTAAAAGGATAAACAATAGGGATGTTCCCACCTGCTGTCCTTGTTGGTCAATAAGCCGTGTAGGCCTTCAGATGCTCCTCCCTTTATAAAACCCTACTTCAAGACAAATTTCCTGCTTCTAGATGCAGCTAACCGAGATTTCTGTGCCTGTGGTTGTGTGGGTGTGAAATGGAGCCAACTCTCTCAACACCTGTGAAAGCGTATAATATTCATCTTTGCTTTCACATACTCAACAGCTACTGAAACACATAAAGTGGTGCAAAATTATGATTAACTGTAGTAATTACTCATTTGTTTAGTGACTCTGAGGTATGCAGATTAATGTACTTTGGTATGTACATTGTATATATGCATCAGCTATATTGATTTTCTTTTTTTCAACAAATGTTTTTGGAACCTTTGAGCACAGATTCCTGTAACGAGAATGCAGTCACATTTAAGGACCCACTCTGATGAAAATCGTGGGGCTTTTTTAGTTTGTTTTGAACACGTTCCTGTGGGATTTTCCAGATGATGGTGGACACATTTTTAAAAAACTGCTTATCGGATCTTCTTTCAAATTGTCATGAATCAGGAGGAGACGTAAAAAAAGCAGTTTGAAAAAGAGCTTATTTGTGACGTAGAAAATACGTTGGGTGGGCCACAAAAAAAAAAAAAAAAAAAAACAGAAAACCACATATTTTCCATTGGCAGCCCTGGCGTTTATCGCAGAGAGGAGTTTATTTCATTGCAGACAGGTGGGCCTCATCACTGACAATAATGAGAACTGATACAGACAGGAGCTCCAACACTTGGAGGAGTGGTGTTCAACCAACGATCTGGTTCTCAGTTCCACCAAAACCAACAAGGTCATTATAGACTTCAGGAGGACCAGGAGAACAACTCAACCCCCACTCCACATCAGAGGTGAGGAGGTGGAACAGACCGATTCTGTCAGGTTTCCTGGCATGCACATCTCCAAGGACCTGACATGGACATTGAACACCTCCAAACTGGTGAAAAGGGCCGATCAGAGGTTGTTCTTCCTGAGGAAGCTGAGGAAGGCGGGTCTGGCTCCAGGAATTCTCAGAAAGTTCTACAGGAGCACCGTGGAGAGCATCCTCTGCCAGGGCTGTACAGTGTGGTACAGCAGCTGCACAGCAGAGGAGAGGAGAGACCTGTCCCGGGTGGTGAAGACAGCGCAGAGGATTGTCCATCAGCCACCCTGGACATTCCCCGTTTGTGCCGCTGCAATCGGGACTCTGTATTTACTGGAGCCCGGCATCTATTAGAAACCAGAAAATATACGGTAATCATAATTGAAAGACCACTGGGAAACTTAGATAATAGATCAGAAGATAATGTGGGTTTTTAAGCATAGCTAAAACTTAGAGAAAACAAATAAAATTAAACAATGTTGTGAAATTAATAAATGTGAATGTGTTTGCCACATCTAACTAAAGTCAAGTAGCAAACAGCGAGCTGCAGTTCTAGAAGTGGAAACTCTGCCTCTCGCATTTGTTCTTATTAGAAGTTTTAGCTAAAACACGCCGTGATGTTCTGACAGAGCAGCATGACACAAGACATCAAACTGGCTTCTTATTTTTTATGTTGGGAGGCAACATCACCGCATAAAACATTACTTTTTCACCATTTTTTTTAAGTGACACAAAGCCTTGAGGTAGTCACCGTGGCAACAGCTGGTGAAGCCTTAACTTCTTGTTAAGGAGCGTCAATGTTTTCATGGGTGGATATAAAGGTAGAAATTGAAATGGAAACTTCAAGGCATTTGGAGGTGTACAAAACAAAATGGGTTTCAACAGAACACATGGGAAACAGCAACCATCTTTTTTCTCAGTTTATTTAGTCTGTTACAGACCTTAAAATATCTAAAAAAATGCATGCACTTACAGACTCCTTCCAAAAAATTAGAATATCATGGAAAAAGGTATTTGTTTCCATAATTGCATTCAAAAAGTTAAACTGTCATAGAATATAGATCTTACCGTTTAATAGGTATCTAGCAATTACTTGTTAATTTGACACACATTGGGGTTCCAGTTCATAAAACCCCTGCAACATGGATTTCAGAAAATTAGAATATTTTGGAGAAATCATCATTTACTTCTTAGTTTATGCAAATTATGACTGACTGTGTCAGTCATAATTTGGGACATCCCAGTGGTGGACCCACCATTAGTCTTTGATTAATTTCAGTATCATTTTATCATCAATGTCCTTCCTTGTGCTTTTGCTATCTAACTTTCCTTTTTGGAGAAGCTTTTCTTCTTGACCTGTGTCTTTCCCAGAGAGCCACTTATTGTTGACATGTTAACCATCCAAAGAGAATTTGTTTAGGTGGAGTAACCAGCACAAGAGCCACTCAGGCAGACAGTCAGTAGATTGAGCAGAACGTAAAAAAAGATTGAAACTATTTTCTTCTTATTTTCCTTTCTTTAACCGCCTCTCCTTGCAAGCCTTCTGACAAACACCCTTCACCCTGGCAAGCCGCCTTCTCCCCCTCCTTGTCATATGTGTTTTCAGAGCTCCAACCAAGCTTTGCGCCTCCAAGGGAGCTTCAGGCAAGTGTCACTTTAAGTTACACGCAGTGCGTAAAAGCCGGGCACTGAGCTAGCGGTCATAGATCTGTGCAAAATCAGGTCAAATGTCACAGTCTCCATGCCACCCTTCTGGTGATTGTTACATTTGGAAAGTAGAGGCTTGTGATTTGAGAAGAGGAAAAGACAGCCCATTGAGTGTGCAAACCTCCACCCCCCCATCGTCTTTGCCAGAGAGTGAATAATGCAGACAGAACATAAGACTGAGAGGAAGCCACAGGGCAGGAAAGGAAAAAAAAATGCACCCCGCTTGAAGTTAGGCCGCATAAGACTCTAGTCTATCAGGTTTTTTTTTTTTTTTTTTTGCAATACAGAGAAAAATACAGTGAAATTTATTTCTGCTCATCCAAAAGGATCTTAACACGGCCATTCATTTTTTTGCTTCAAAATGTCACAGAAAAAAAGAACCTATCAAAATCAAAAGTCATACACTTGCCATAGTCTTTGTGTTTTAAATTAGTCAGATTAGACATATATAAATATGCAAAAACTGCTGTAAAAATATTTTATGTACGTCTGTTGGGGGGGCAATAAAATTAATATAGAACAAAATTGAACAAATTCGGAAGTCTGATTATCATATTTTTGCAGTTCTTCACATAAGTTGAAAAAACATATTTTTAACAAAGTAAAACATTTCACCACTGGTTAAAACAGTTTATTATGTGATAATACACTGATTAATATTAAAAAGTTAACTACTGTTGGATTAAAGATCATTTATTTTGTTCAAAGCTGTTGCTGATGAACCACTTTTTTTATTTTTAATTGATTGAGTGACCCAAAGTATTCTGTGATAAACATGTGCAAATTCAAATTAGGTCTCGAATTCAGAACAGAAAATGAGCCATTCAGCTGTACCAATGTGGCTACCTATGGAGTTCATTTGGGGTTAAAACCCAGAACCACTCACTAGATGAAGTGGTGAAACATTTGAAGAGAGAAGGCTTCAAAGGGTCTACACTAAATCAATGCCTTTCAGCTTGTAAGTGTATTTTAATGTTAATTCCACAAAGCAGTATTTTGATCCATTCACCATCTCTGAGCATTCCTCTAAAACGCTCACCCCTCCCAATCCACGAAAATGAGGGGGTTCTCACATTGTGACATCACAAAGTGGGGAACAGCCCTTTACAGGAAGAGTGTGCGCCGCCAGCAGACCGCTAAATCTACATCTGGATAAATGAGAACATTAACCCTTTTAGCACCAGTGATGTCATGACAACACCTAAATAACATGATCTATGAAGTATCTCTTCCACCCAAATTTTGCCTAAGCATGAATCGGCTAATTCTGAGGTGGAGGAAGTCGGCTTTTTATATTGGCCTTGCACCGATATGCAACAGTTTACGTTAGTAAAAACGTATAGGTTAGTAGTAGTGCCAAACAAAACCTTGGGTTTTGCTTGTTTTTTCTTGTTTTTTTTTTATTAAAACTTTACATTTTTTATTTTTATGATCTGTTTGAAAGCTCCCAGACACATAGAGCAATAAAATCAGCTGATCTACCATCTATGATCTACGTAAGCATTTCCTTTCTGTTAGGTGCTGCAGATCAACACAAAGCTGCTTCTACCTTCATTATCCGGTTGCTCCACTTTCAATTTAATATGGAAATGGGAAAATCAATGTATTTTTCTATAGAAGTTCAGAAATTGATCATTCACTAAATAGCTGTGGAAAGTGGATTTTTAACAAACATGTTAAGAGAGAATATGCGATAGTGCTGACTACTACGCACTCCATGCTGCTGAAAGTTAACGCTCACAGTCAGCAGAAGTATATTGTGTCTAATATAAAGCATGTAAAACATTATTCCCCCTATAGACCGTGTTTGCAAAAGACTGCCGTGATCTAAAGCTAATCTAATGGAAATTGTGTAATCTAATGGAATACATTTTGCTATGGAGTGAAGATGAAAGGAGCACATGAAAAGCCCCTGTGATTCAGTGCTGCGACGGAGAGGCACTCTGCTCACGTCCTTCAGCAGCGGAGTAAACCAGGGGGGCAACATCCGCTAGGGTGGCACAGCCTGTCCTGAAGTTGGGGGGGGGGGTCAAAAATGCAGACAGACTTTGTTTTGTGTAATGGTGCAAGACAAAATCCATTACATGCTTTTTATTACAACTGTACATTTTTGTTTTAATGGACTCTTGAAAAGCTCTTAGACAAAAAATTGCCAATTTGTTTTTCGTTCTTTTTCAGTATAATTATGTTTTTTAAACGTGTCCATAGGCAGTTTTTTTGGTTTTCCGTCTGAAAAGATTAAATATTTCTGTAAAACTAAAAAAAAAGGTGAAGCTTTAGAACAGTGGTTCTTAAACTTGTTGGAGCCACCGAACCCCACCAGTTTCATATGCACATTTACTGAACCCTAGTTTGGTGTAAAATAAAATGTGATTTTTTTGTGCAAATTCAAGACATATAGTTTTTCTGCTGGTGCACAATTTGAACCGTGCAGAACAAACAGATTTCTTTACTCATGTCCTCCATTCTGTTGCTGATGGTGTCATTTGAAAGAGGAATTTGGGATAATTTACCTTCGGCCACTGTTCCGAGTATCAGATTCGCCATTTTTAATGCAGCTGGTTTTACCAGTGTTTCACCAATGTGTGTGGCTTGCCCTGCTTTGTGATCAGGTACGCAACTTCATATGATGCTGTGAGGATGGGTTTGTTAATGGGAACAAATCAGAGTGGCCTTATCATCAAATCTGGCTCTCCTCACCTTGAATTCAGCAAGCGTTGTGTTCTTATATTCCCCATCTCCATGCAGCTTCTCAAAGTGTTCCTTTAGTTTTGCCGGTGCGAGGCTAGAGTTGCTCAACTTGGCATTGCAAATCATGCAGATAGGACGCTAACTCCCATCCCGTTCCGTGATACAAGAATCCATATTGTACATATTTGTCCGACCACTTTTGCTCGACATTGTTAGTATGGATTAAAGTATAAAAAAAAGTAATTACACGACGTACTATGACAACATTCACACGTTGGATCAATCATGAGTGCACTTAAGTCTTCACAGCACTGATTGGCCAAGCAATGTCACGTGATCATTTGCAGCCAGTGATGGCCAAGCGGGGCATACCATCACGTACAGACATGAGTCTGTGTGTCTTGACTTCCGCGGCAGAGGTTCCACCGAACCCCTGAGACCAATTCACCGAACCCCTAGGGTTCGATCGAA
Source organism: Oryzias curvinotus (assembly GCA_023969325.1). Taxonomy (NCBI): domain Eukaryota; kingdom Metazoa; phylum Chordata; class Actinopteri; order Beloniformes; family Adrianichthyidae; genus Oryzias; species Oryzias curvinotus. The sequence continues at coordinate 27,949,134 of CM043708.1, read as the reverse complement.
CCCAGGTTAAGAACCACTGCTTTAGAATAAAGAGGGATTTTAATCAACTTTACTAGTATGTCGTAATCCAAAAACAAAATCCAAAAACAAGACAAACTGGCAAGAAAACCTTAAAAATCCAGAGAAATTATTTTTTCTCAACTCTAACATGCCTCAATTAATTGAAGCACAAATAAATCATCAATTAAAAGTATATCGGGAACCTACAGTGAATGTTCAGAAGTCAGGACGCCTTTATTCAAATATGTATAAAAAAGTAATCAATAAACAAAAATTAAAAAGAGATTGTATTTTGTTTACTGTCTTGAGAGGTTGTTACCAACTTAAAAGTGTGTGTGTGTGTGTGGGGGGGGGGGGGGTGTAAATGTACAATGTGTGTCTGTCCCAGCAATGGAATATGGATTAAAACTTTTCATTTCCGCAAATAAAACATGATTATGTTGAAAAATTGGAATGTAAGCCAAAGCAGATGAAACAGGATTACACACTGGCAGGGTGTTTCGCCAGTATGCATAATTCCCTCAGTCGGACTGTGCGAAACAGAGTCAGAGTCCTACCTTGCTGTGACAGCGGCTCTCTTATCTCTGCCGTGTAGACCTTTGGATTTCAACAAAATCTGCCTTGATGAATCTTGGCCAAAAATCCCTGACTGCCGCTGTGTGCAGTTTGGCACAGGATGAGACCAGATATCGTGCTTGAGAAGCTTCGTCACACTTTTTGCAGAGTTCGTAGGAGGGCTTGCGTAAGCTCTATACTTTTAACCCCCTTTGAACTCGTGATGTCTGAACATTACCGTCAGCTGCAGTGGACGAAAGAACTTCCCGTTATCCTGAGCAGTATCAGATAGAGAGGACTTTTCAGTATGAACAAAAAAGCAGTGGTTTCCAAACTTTAATGAACTTTAGATGCAACTTTTTTTTTTAACAAAATGCAAATTTATAGTTCATGTAACTTAACCTGGTTCTAGGATCAGACGTCTCATTGGATGGGTTAAAACTCCAAAACAGTGAAAAAAAAAAAAAAAAATCAGAAAAATGAGCAGAAATGGAAAAAGAAAAAATGTCACCATGCTCCTCTCAAAAAACACATTAGCCTGGGCTCCCTGTCCAGTAAGTATTTAGGTCCACTTCTTCAAACTTAATCCAAATATGTCATTCTGTCTTTTAGCTGTGTGCTGCACAGTCCCCTGCCTCATTGTCTCATCTTCAATCTTTCTTGAGCACTTTTTTTTCTGGTTAATCCACCAACATGGACTTTCCAAAGGTCCCTTACATTTCATTCAGCATCAGAGACCGTAGATGCTTAGATGCTGATTTAAATATTAAATATTAATCTATTTAAACCCCTTCATTTCTTGAAATTCTAATATTTATGGCCTATAGATGTTGAAAAACTTCAAACTGAATGTCTCTGAAATGAAGAACATCATATTACACTAATAAAAAAAATGTTTTTAGCACAAATTTCAGTCTTCTGATAAAATTCTATGCACCAAGTACTTAGTTGGGCCTCCTTTCGTAGGAATTACTGCTTGATGTGCCATGATATGGAGGTGACAACCTGTGGAACTCTGCAGGTGTAATGAAAGCCTGGGTTTCAACAGAAAAGCCTGTGAACCAACACCAGCAGATGGCACCCCCACTCCCCAACTATTACTGACTGCAGAAAATTTGCATTGGAATTTAAGCAATATGGCTTTTTTTCCCTTTTCCTCTTACTCTCTGACAGTTTATCAAACAAAATTAAACATTTTCTCTGAATTTGAATAGATAACTTTAGGCCATTTCCATTTCAACTGGCTGATTAGATGACGTTGGTTCAGAAAAGGCTTGACATGGTTTAAGTGACATTTGTAACCTCTGTGTTGTATTTCCCTGCGTATGGTGGCTCTTGATGAGTCCATAGAATCAGTCCACTTCCTGTTAAGCAGCTCCAAATTCTAAAATTAATTTTTATTGAAGATCTTCTCAAGATTGGGATTATCCCTCTTGCTGCTGTACCTTTTCCATCCACTCAGTTTTCATTCATTAGGCTTGTGTAAGCCACACTGAACAGCCAGCTAGTTACCTTTTGTCCTTGTGTAAAGGGTATCAAGGGTGTCAAGTCAGAAGTCTTCCCTGTGTCTACTACTGATCCAGAATAAGGTAAAAGCCCTGGAAACTCTACAGGTTTTTTGAGTTTATTATCCAATTTATTATTGTATTAGATACTTATTAAATTAGCAATTTCTTTCATTCAATTATAGAGGCACAGAATTTTGGACTCTCATTATCCAAAGCCTGTAATTGTGACAGTTACAAGAACAAAAGGCTTGAAGGATTTCAGTCTAACATATGTTGTCATAGTTTGGTAAGGAAGAAGAAATGCAGATGCAGGAAAGAACTAAAAACCTCTATCTAACATGTCCAGAAGGTTTAATGGCAGACATTAAGCCACACGGATCAAGCCGACACTAAAGGAGAGTTCCTTAAACCTTGTGTGGCTGATTAGTAAAGTGCAGGCAGCTGTGACTGCTCCACTGAGGCACAGGTAAATGGGTGGAGTCACAACCAACCTGCACAGAAAGCAAATGACAAAATGAGATCAAAGAAAACTCCAAACAAGACAAACATAACAGGTTTTGCTTTTTGAATTGACTGACAGAAGATCTTGAACTTTTTCAGGATATTCTGATATTTCTAAATGAAGATTTTTATATTTTTACCATTTATGCTTTTGGTTCACAAATCTTGCACCTTAAGATTGTCCGTTAAAGCACATTGTCTCCCAACATCATTAAAACATTTATTCATTTCCTCTTTGAATTGCACTTTTCCTAATTAAAATTTAAAAAAAGCATTTTTTTTTCTCTTTAAAGTCAAGTCAGATATATGTTTTTAAACTGTTGTAGGCTTTATGAATCATTTTGTTGGGTTTCACACCAGTCCTTGTGTATGTTGTTGCTTTATTGTGGTTCTAAAACGTGAAATGGGTCATGGTCTGCTCCCTTCCCACTGGCAGATTGTGTCAGCAGGCACTGGATCAATTGGCTGTAACAACCCTGTTTAATCTTTCACCATATTGCAATATTGTATGATATTAAAATGCATAGAAAGAGGAGGGTCATTAATAAACCATAGCACAGATCGTCGAGTGCAGACATGAACCAAAGCCCTCACAAAATCACCCAAACACACCACAGCTCACTACACAGACAGGGTTTTTATATTTACTCCAAGCCTACAAAAAATTGATGATGTTTAAGTTATAGTTTCATTTTTAAGTCTGCATCAGTTATTTAATTGGAGAGAACAGAATGTGCCCCTTCATTTAATGTTCCATCATTTTCTTGATTTTTATTTATTAGGATGGGAGAGCAATTATTAGCAGATCTTTTAATATGAGGCTCTTTGTGAACAGAGTTTGTTGGTTGTTCCCTGCTTTGTTTTTCAGTAGGTCTGCAGCTATTTTGAGACAGTTTAATTTATGCTAAGCCTGTTCTCGCCCCTCTGCGGGTGCAGTGACATAATGCTATAAGTCACACTAGACAGTAACAATAGCCACGGGCCAATGGTCAGCTCTGTTTTTAGATGACTGTTGAATCATTTGAAAAAAGATGTCACTTGTTGGCGATTAAGTGCTTTGCTGTTGCCTGCCCGGGGCAGCAGCTAGCCAAGATAAATAACCTTCTTGTGATGTGAACGCAATTGCTTCCTGGCTAAACAGCTAAGCATAACAGGCTGCTGTACAGTGCTGTTTTAGCTTCAGATTTGGATGTTAAAAGGAATTGTTCACTAAGATATTAAGGCTTTATTATAGCCTCTGAAACATGCCAATACAGTATTGCCTGTATATCAGATTACATTTAGAAAGTTTAATGTGATGGCACCCCTGAAATATACAACCCATATATGGTTTCCAGTTTTTATTTTTTGTTTAATTGTTGGTGTTGTTGGGATTTTCAATTTGGAAATAATCCCCACGTGTACTGGTAACTTTCAAGGGCTTACAGGAAATTGACACACTTAAATTTTTGTTCAACAAATGAAAATGGCCATTGTTTGGCAAGGAAGGTGTACAGAGAGTGATTGGTGACTTATGTCTTCTCAAACAGTAGTTAGTTTGGTGAATCTTTGTCTGTCTCTTTCAGATGGGCACTTGTGCCATCTGGGTCTTTATTTGTCATCACAAATTAGTTCCTGTTAGATCTGAAGCTCCAATTGTTTGTACTATTACTGATAAAAATTTGTAATAAAACACAGGAAAAACAAAATTGTATGTCATGTATGCTATAATATGTGCATTTTGAGACTTTTGGACACTGTTGGAACCAAGTATATTTACTGGGCCGGTAATTTCTATTGTCACTCATATCATATTGTAAAGAGTGAAAATGAAGCCTGAAATGTGTGTGTGTGTGTGGGGGGGGGGGGGGGGGGGGGGGGTTGTCCAATTGGCCAATTGGATGGAACAAAGTGTAACCCAACTGTGCAAATGTTTATTATTTGTGTAAAAATTGGACTTTTTAACATGGAGGTCATTACAAAATTGCACCCACCTTCCAGTGGTCATTTAGGCAGTGCAACATTTGGTACTTTCAGGTTACAAATTCAGGAACAGAATTTTGGGGTAAAATGGTGAAAATTCATATTTAGTTTCAGTACTTTGGGTGACCTAAGTCAATCAGGTTTGTCCATCTGTTGGCAAAGTTTGAAACTTTGATCCCTATTTACATTTGATTCTCTTCGATTTATAGATTAGATAAAAACAAATATATTGGTTTAATACCAAAAACATATATATATATATATATATATATATATATATATATATATATATATATATATAAATCTTGCTGTGAGTCAGCCTAGTTCATTTGTTCTTTTGCCAGAGGAGGAATCCGTTTGTTGAACTGAAGAGAAGACATGGTTTACCAGCGTTTGCTTTGCTGTGTGTTTGATCTCAGCCCCAGCACAAAGGCGAGGTATTACATGGTAATCAGTTCACTAGTTGATGGGATATGCCTTTGAGATCATAAAAAGGCCCTGTCAGTGCCATATAGACAGTTATTTTTGTAAAAAACAAACAAACAAAAAAATCCTACAAGCACCTCATCCTAGAACAAGCTATTAATTTCAGCTTGTGGTAGTAATTATTGCAGCACTGATACTGACAGTGGGGGTTGAGAACAGTCTCCTTATCAACCTTTTGAAAACAACAGTGGGTAATACCCCCTGCAGAACTACTAACAGGGTCATTAAGACCCAGTTTTGAAATAATCTTTTTTTTTTTTTTTTAGCTAAAAGAGAGTAGAGGGATCCTAATAAAGATTCAGTTTGCCTTACAGGGGGCATCTAGACAGATGGTCCTGCACCTGCTTAGACCACTGTCTGTGTGATCATGACCCATTTAGTCTTTGCATTCCTTTGCATCATGGAACTCGGAGACATATATCTCAGTCACAGTGGGATAACATTTTTTTGATGACAATGATATGGAGATGTGGTAAGGTCATTTGTTTAAACAAGATAAAGGTACAGAGAGCGTACCAGAATGTGAATGAACCCAGACATGAAAACGAGATTACCGATGCTTTTGTGCTTTTTAAAATAAATAAATCTGATCTCTAAACAGCATCCGTGTCTTCCACGCAATATAATGAGACACACACATACAGAAATGTGAAAGTATTGGATGTGAATCCAACTATTGTTCACATCTGTGTTTATGCAACTAGGAGCTAAGTCCGGTAGGCGAAGCAGCAATCTGTGTTTATTAATGACTTATGACGTAAATAATTATTTCGTTTGCAAAAATTAATTATTTTGTGGGAATGAGATATTAACTTGTGGGACAAGATATTAATTTGTTGGAACGAGATATATTTTATTTTATCCATGTCAGGACATGGGCTCCATACAAGCTAGCTTCCACCCACAATGTCTCAAAGGAAAAGTATTTGACCATTCCAGACAAACTTTTTTCCTTATTGGTGCTTTCTTAATTTTTTGCCATAGATCCACAGTATTTTTGCCTAGTGCTGTTTTCATTGATAGAAATACAACTATTTTGGAAAATTGAAGACAGATACCTTTTTTTTTCCTTTGGATTAACAGAGATTCAAATTATAGCTGATTGTTTAGAAGAAGAAAAAAATGCTTACATTTTCTGTTAGTACAAAGAGGTAAACCAGAACCTCATTATTGTGGTGGTAATTTACAAACTGAAGATGTCTTTCTGCAAACCCCATTCAAACCAAGTTTGTTTGCTGATTTCTGCAGGAAAAAAATGCTGACTTTGGAAAAAAAATGTCACGATGATCTCAAAACAAGGCATGCATTAGTACAGTCTGTAATTTTTCACGAAGCAGTTTTTTTTTCCCCTCAACATTAAAAAAGCAAAATGATAAACACAGTAGTGTGCATCCACCTCCATCAACAAATGTTCCTCTTTGTGGCTCCTATGGAAAATCCAATTTTACACACCATGGCCTTTGTAGATTGCTTTCCATTTCCTCAACCCAATTTTTATGAAGACGTTGTAGTTTTTATTAACCAGTAAATACAGTTCTGTCACATAGTATGCATAGATATGGATAACGAACCATGAGAGACTGAGAAACAGAGACTCTGCTATCAGATGTGAGAGGTTAGTGCAAACCGATTGTGGCATAATGTATCTGTTCTATAGTCATAACTCTCCTGCGCCATCATGAGAATGCCCTAAGCGCTTGCTGACTGCATGCGGGTGACAACCAAAAGCATAATATGCATCATTTTATGTTGCGTGAACACAGCAACGATAGCCTTTTCATGGAGTGGATACAGTTTCCACAGTTGAATGTATTTTCTTCATTGTTGCAAGACCTTAGAAAGATGAAGTAAAGGATGCGAAGAAAGGCAAAAGCCCTAAAGAGAAGTGACAAGAATAAAAAACTATTGAGTGAAATGTTGGAAAGAGACAGTGGAGTGGTCACCACAGTAAAACAGGTTATTAGAGTCAACGGCAATAACATAGTAATGATTATAAGAGTAATTACTCCAATCAGTGTAATTAAATAAACACTGCCTGGCTATTTTAAATCAGGTGACTTCAGATTAAAACCTTGAAAAATAGTATTATACAACGTCTCTCTGTTTGCAGTGAAAGAGCAGCTGAAATTCTGTCTCAAAAAGCACAAACCATTGACCAGGTGAAATTGTTCCCACAGCTCACACTGGTGCTTTTCCTTCTCTGATGTCTTGTTATGAAATTCTACAGCTATTTTTGGCTTTAAAAAAAAAAAGAAAATTACTAGAGACATATCAATTAACTAGTGTAATCGCAAGATAAGCTGCTGTAAAGGCAAGTCAGTCAATGTGCGCCAATATGAAGTGACCCAAGGCCTTAACAATGATTTGTTTTTTTTACACTGGAGCACCTGCTTTTCCACTTCTCTCTTATCTTCAGTTGACCCTCAGTTTACAATAAGGTGACTTTTTTTATCTCTATAGTTTTAATCTACCCTTAAGATCAAAATAGACAATTTTTCGTGTGGCCTTTTGGTTAACAGGTAACTATTGACTTGTCAGTTCATGCTCATCACATGGTTGATATCTTTAAAAGTCTCAGTCATTCACAGCCTTTGAGCTGTTTTCACATGAGCAGATTACCATGAAGCCAGAAATGAGTGTAAACAGAAAGAGCTTTGGCGGCAGTGGCTCAGGTGGTAGAGCAGGTCGTCCAATGGCCGAAGTGTTGGCGGTTCGATCCCCGCTCCCCCAGCCAGCTGTTGTTGTGTCCTTGAGCAAGACACTTGTGAATGTGTATGAATGATCTCGGTGATGGTCAGAGGATGGTCGTAGGCGCAAATTGGCAGCCACGCCTCTGTCAGTCTCCCCCAGGGCAGCTGTGGCTACATCAGTAGTTACCGTCACCAAGTATGAATGAGCAGTGAATGAATAATGGACACACTGTAAGCACTTTGAGCAACAAGAAAAAGCGCAGATAAATTTAATACATTATTATTATTATTATGCAAATTCACCATTTTATATCAGCTGAGAAAATTATAATGTTTACAAATTTTTTAAGAACCATTTTTAGTTTATAAACCACAAAAACTTTGCATCTCAGACCTACTATCTCACTTCCGGTGTGCCCCAAGGTTCTGTCGTGGGGTTTTCCTCTTTCTCATCTATCCTCTCCCACTTGTCATGTTTTTTGTTAATTTAACATCCATACTCACTGTTTCACTTTTGACATACACCTCTGTCCTTCCAGCAAACCACTTCTGTCTTAAACCCTTTGCCTTTATTAACTGTTTACCCCAAACTCAATCCTGGTTCACCACTTCCGTTTTTTTTTTTCCAAAAGCAAGACATTAAAACTCAAGTCCTTGTTTGCATTGACTAAAGCTGAACATTTCTCGGTGTGCATTGGTTCTTCCTCAGTCTTTCCCTACCATCAGATTAAGAGCTTGGGCATCTTTGACAGTACTTTCTGATTCCAATCCCAAATCAGTCACATCACTCACTCAGCATATTTCCATCTTTGAAGTATCAGTTGCCATTGCCCTGTTCTTACCTCGATCTGCTTCTGTACTTGTTCTCAGCCTTGTCAATTCTCGCACTGATGAAGGCAACTCCCTCCTCAGCAGTCCTCCGCAAAATAATCCTCCTTAAACTGCCGTTGGTCCAGAACTTTCCTGCCCGCGTCGTCACAAACACTCTGTCCTCCAACCACATCACCTCCATCCTGAAATAACTCCACTGGCTTCTTGTTCATAACATAATTTGGTTCAGAATTTACCTGTAGACTTTAAAGACCCTTCACCATCTCCCCCCTTCATCTTTGTCTAACCACCTCCACATCCCTATCCCCATCTCGACCCGCTCTCTCAGGTCCTCGTCCTCCATCTGCCTCAACAGCATTGGGAGCAGAGTTTTCTGTGGATCTGCTCCTTAACTCACTTCAATCAGACATTTGTAACAGTGATGCACTTCCTGTCAAATCTCAGAGCTCACCTGTTTAAAACAGCTTTTTGTAAAAAATAACTATTTAATTTGTTTGTTTTTTGCATTTCATATGTCTTTTTGTTAAATATAATTGTTTAATTTGTTTCTATCTTATGTGCAGTGTTGGCAGTTTTCAGATAAAATGAATTATTTTTATTATTACATGGTATAACAGAAGAATCTGTAATGAAGCAGAGTCTCATCACATTGTTATACATGCAGGGCAATGCCACACCTCCTAAATTATGTACATTATTGTGGCTTCAAAGACAGAGGATGTGCTCAACTGTTCCTTTTAAAATTGTGTTGTTTTTTAAGGAACAATGTTGATGTTTTTCCTAACTATCTCTAAACAGCAGCAGGGATTTATCATTGTTGTGATCAAATGAATCTCTCTGTCCTTGATTCTGTCGTTCTTCTTTCCGTCGTTTTGTCCCAACCGTAGGTGTGAGTTGAGTGATGAACCATTCTCCATTAGCCAGGGCTCACCTTCTTCAGCAGCCTGGCACTGTGAACAGTGATGAAGCACAGACTACTCTCTCCTCCACTTTCTAACATCCTTATTTAGAAAAGAGCATAGCACATAGCAGCTGCCCTGAGCGATCACACAGTACCCTTTGTGAACATCCTTTGTTTTTATTATTTATTTAACTTTACAGTTATATTATTTGAAGTTACAACAAATAAAACAATTCTTATTCAATTTTATTGCCATATTTCAAGGATTAGTTTTCTAGCTTGTTTTTAAAATAAAAAGTTTCGATGGATGGATGTTTTTTTTTTTTTTACCTTTGAACTATTTCTTAATTATTTTTAAGGTTGGAATATTAGAGGAACTTTGCAGATGCGACCAATCAACTGAGATATCTTCAGGAACAAAACAAGAACAGAATGATGGTTGAAAGTTCAGGATTTCATTTTTTATGCTATAATACTTGTTGTTTAATTGTAGAAATTGTATCTGCTATTTTGTTAAACACAATGCATGTTTGTATAAACTCTTTAAATGCAAAGCTAAACGTTATTTGTATGAGTATTTTAGTTGCAATTGTTAATTTCCTTGGAGGTGTAGATCAAACTCAGAAGTATGTGACTGTGTGTTTGTGAGTTTTGGGAAAATATTCAACGGACACCTTTGACAAAAGATAATCTTTCTAAAAGTCAGTTTTCCATCAAGCTTGAGGTCATAATTATTAAATTATTTGATAAAAGAAAGAAAAACTATGACACTGATTGGTGGTAGTGTGATGATTTTGCGATAGTAAATTTGCAAGAAAAAGGTTTTCGAGTAGATGGTTTTTGAGGCATGTCAAAATTGACATGTCGCAAAACTGTAATAAAAACACTTTTCTCATAATAAATTAGTCATATTACCAACAACTGGATGGCATGGCGCTTCTTGGTGAGAATTGGCGGCCTTGGGTGCTGTACAGCGGGCGCCACCAGAGCATCACACAGCTCATCAAAAGTTGGGGGTGTCATGCAGAATTGTTGGATCCACAGTTCCTCTGTAAAATCACCAACCACGATTTCCCAAAATCCCTTTGTCCATAGCCCCATCCACGTGTAAGGAGCTCGCGCTCCATGGCCTAAACAAGACCTTGATGTCGCCTTTGATTGATGATGATGAATTTGATTTACAGCAGATAAATTCAAAGTATATTGTTCACATCTGTCGGCATGTTTTTGAAAGTTAGCTTGTGTTTATTTTGCAAAATTAGGATTTAATGGAAACAGTTTACTTGCGAAAATGTGTTTTTTCGACATATCTAGAATTGCAATAAAGTTTTGCACATATGTGTAATGGGAATGCAGCTTTTAATTCTTATTATTCTGCTTGAGTCTGCACCAGGATAAGACTGTGAACAAATCCGCAAATCCTTGTCAGATTTCAAAGTTGCAGTTTGTATTTACTGTGGAAGTTTTCTTATACATTTGTATGTGATCTGCATCATTTTAGCACAACAACAAATTTAATAACTCAGCATAATCAATATATCAATAAATAAAAACAGTTCCCCCTAAATCAAAAGTTCTTCTGAGGCTATTACCCCTTTTTAAATACTCTGAACCCGGGATTAAACTGCATATTTCTCTTAATAATCATAAACAGACAATCTCATTTACCAGGAACAAAACTTCCACTACAGTTAACATACTGAAATGTCCTTGCAGACTGTCACAATGGAGCTTATGCTGCCAGTTTGTAATAAGATCAAAAACTGGGTTGTGCAAGACTGCAACGACTTAGTAAAATAATCCAGCTGTGAGATGTGATAGATTGCAGACTAGATATGGAAGGAAAGATGAATATATAACAAAATTACCTGAAATATTTATAACTTCTGCCTCTTTCATCACTGCTTTTCTCATAAGCCATTAAAGGGCCCTTCTGGGACCTTTTAATTGAGTTCCTTTTCGAAACAGAATATGAAAGGCTTATTTTTATGCCTCCCCACCCCTTTTCATCTGAAGAATGGGGTGATTAAAACATGGCCAATGGAGCTTCTAGTGGGAGAGTTCATTGCAATCAGGGTGCAGCTTGAATGATTGACTCAGTCATTTGCAAGACATTAAGTGGATGCAGTTATAGAGGCAGGACAGGCAGCTTTTTACTCACACACACTGACCAACAGTCCAGAGAAGCTATCTGGACTTTTACTGCCTGTAGGAACTTTTAATGCTTCGTTTATAAATGCAGCAGACACATTCAGACTTTAATGATGTAACAACTTATCAAGAAATACCTTTCAAAATACAACCTTTGAAAATGAACTAACAGATGACCGTGTTGTAAACAGAACCATTGTGGTAATCTGCAGGATGAAAGTATAATGTGTTTTTTTTTTTTAGATTAAGACAAAGAAATAAAGGTGAGCTTTTTGTTTGAACTGCCTTGAATTGGTAGCTGTGACGTCAGTGATTAGTCCAAGCCGATCCGGGTCAACATTTCTATGGCAACCCTTCCCACCAATCAGGAGGGAATTTGTTGGAAGGCCACACCCCTACCACTCAAAAGCGAATATGTCAATCAAACAATTAGAATGCTCGGTGTGAGATCACAAACTTTTATTGAGACATCTGTTTGACCAGTTCCAGCATTTGGGTCACTCTGAACTTACGTAATATCATGACGAGAAGTAAAGCAGGTGATTTCTAGTAAAAAGGTAACAAACACTCTTCTCTTGTTTTTTAGGGGGCTTTTTCCCTTTTTTCCATAATTATGATAAATTCATAACTGTTTTTTTTAAACAAGGAGGGGGGCACATTATTGTTATTAAAAAGAAAAAAATATTTAATAATAAAATGCATATTATATATATTTATATTTTTTGAAAAATTGGTAGATATCAGAGTTAGTTAATACTATGACTAATTTATACACTTTTTTTCAGAGTGCATGGGGTGAAATGGCAAAAAACAAAAACTGCTTACAGATTTATCGGTACGTCTTTGGGTGCGACCTCCTTGTGTTTTTTTTTTCTGTACCCTCCCATTGTTCTGCTGCCTTGTTTTTTTTTTGTTTTTTTTTTGTAGATGGAAGCAAAGAACAAAAGCGTTGTGCTCATCTGTATGTCAGAGAGGGAGGAAGCGGATGGTGGCTTTGCAGAGGTGAGAGATCAACCTCATTTTTTCCTCCACTTGAGTGATATTTCAAGAACAAATATGGAGCTGGGGATGTAATTCACCACATCAAACATAGAGGCAAAAACAAAGCAAAAAAACTTGTGTTCCTGGAAATAAGACAAAAAATAGTTTCTAAAGCATGTTTTTCTGTTGTTGTTTTTTTTCATTTCATGTGGCCGATGGGAATTTAAAACAAAGTCAGCTGTGAGAGTAGGGCTGTGGTGTTTTTAAATTTACAACATCAAAAAAAAAAATAAATAAAAGCTCTGAATGATGCTCTGTTGTCTGGAAAATCAGCAAATGCATCCATCCGTCTGAGTGGATGTGTCTGAGGACGGTCCCACACTGGATTTCCTGTGCAGGAGAGTGGATGGGTGATACAACAAAATGAGAGCCCCAACTCTCCACAGATCTCATTAGACTGGTCATAACATTGCAACAGCAGCGCAAAGCATATTCATCTAACCCCCTCTTCTACCTCCCCCAACCGCGCATTCCCAAAGCCTAACTCTCAGCTCTTTTGCTATATTACTATCTATGGGCTAAAGCTTTGGCCCGCTTCAGTCTGACTGGGGGTTTGTGCTAACATGTTTGTTAGCTGCGCGTTCCACAGCCATCATTACTCTGCTATAGTGTGTGAAAACAAAGGGCACCCGCATGGTTAGAGGCAACGTTTCAAACCTGCTAAATAATTACAAGCCCCCTTTTTAATGTAGCACAGTGCAATCTTATACATTCTGTTGTTTGCAATGAAAACTGCAAAGTTAACTTTAATCACGCGGAAAAATGAAATATACATCTGAGGAAATAACCTTGATGAGAATGGAGGTGTGCACACCCAACGGGAAAAAAAAGCGTCATACTCAGCAGGAAAGGTTAATGCCGGTTATGCAGGGAATGCACATTTCAAGGAAAACGAACAAACAAAGACACTGATGCTTGCTTCCACCCCCCACCCTCATCTGCTGTGCGTTCTACATATTAATAAACCTCACTATTATACTTAACATTCTTCTAAATATGCATTGATGACAGACAGCAGTGTGAAGGCAGCATAATGGCAGGGTAATCCCGAGCAGTTACCTGAAATCTACACACATCATCATTATGAGGTATTGTCAACAGTAATGTGTGTTATCTTTGGGGAACTGATGTGGAATTTACCCACCCACCCCCAGCACTCAAAGTGGCTCTATAAAATAGTGTTTGTCACACAACAAAACCATATTTATGTTTAACTTTTAGTTTGAATTATTTGGGAAATAACATGGGAAAATGTATTATTTTAGGCTCAAAGATCAAAGGTTCTGAAGCTTTAGCACAACTTCAATAAGTAAGATATACCCTACTTTCAGGTTTGCTGTGTTGTTAATCCTTCACTTCCACACATGACTCATCAATTAGTTTAGTTTGGTTTAAATCTGCATTCTGTACTTTTTTGTGGTACTTGCCAAACCAGGATAAACTGACTGACTCAGTTTTATTGGAAGAAGAATGGAATAAAACTTCGTATCTTCCAAAAAGTCCAGAATTTCTTGGTTTTTGAAACCTATCTGGAAACAAAACTTCACAAAATGCTCCACATCTCTTATTTTTTAAGCAAGGCTCCAAGAAACAGACAACTTTGGTGTTTTTTCTCGTTAATTTATGACTTTTTCTTGTAAATATATGCGTTTTAAAGTTATACAAGAAAAAAATAATCAATTTTGCCTTTGACTTTTAAATTCATGACTTAATTCTTAAAGTTTAAAGTCATAAATTTCATTGAAATAAGTCGCAATAAAAAAAAAAAAAAGTGTTTGTAAACTGGCCCTAAAACTCCGTTGTAGTCAGTTAATGGTACAAATAATATATTTTTTTAAGATTATGATGTACTTGACTGTTATTTTGCAGGTCAAAGTGCTTTAAATCTGTCAGATCAGGCTTGTTTTTTATTTCTCAGAGCGTGTTAACTTCAAAAATTAACAAAAGTTCAGAGAGGAAAGGGCTTAAGCATATTGATTATTAATTATTGACAATGGCTATCGCTTATAGCCTATTCAAGAAGTAAACCATTTTCTTTGCTTTTTTAAAAACCATAGAATAAATGTTTAAAAATATACTTTATTGTCTGTTATTTACTTTGCTTCCCAAGATATCCAGAAAAAGGAAAAGACACAACATCTTTATGTGTAACTGTAATATGTTCTGTTTTAAAGTACATCAGGGAAAATCAGTGAATCTTAAACATGAGTATTCGAGGCATGGTGTGCTCTTGTTGACACCACCCCCACTGGTCAATGGCTAGCCAACCTGCAGCTTATTCGTACATGATGGCCTTCAGAAACTATGATAGCTGAGAGAGAATAAGGCTTTAAGCAGCAGCTAATGGATGTGAAATGGCCTGGGGGTTACCTGAATAAATACACACTTGAGCAATAACAGCTCCTTCGGTGTTGATGTGGAGTGTTCATTTGGTGGAATAGTTATCTGGAGGCCAATTGGCCTTCGCCTCCTCTTTTTCCCTGGTAAGTACAGGATGTCTCTGAAAAGGTCACCAGGCAAAATAGCTTCAGCTGGAGCCTCACATTACGCTGTTTGTTGTGGTAGACACAAGTCCTTCTTACTGATGAGCTTTCGCTCAGAAATTGCTCATATTTTAAACAAGAACAAACAGGACAACCATTAGAGAGGTTGCAACAACATCTTGTTCAACTCTGGGATGATTAAAGAGACAGGCCAGGTTGTTTGGTCTTCATTTGTTTCCATTTTTATTTCTACTTTATCTTGTTCAGGTTTTAGAGGTGTTTTGAATAAAAGATGGTGGGTAATTATTACTGATACCTGCTATTTTAAACTTTAGAGCTATCTTAAACATATGTCTTTAAAGTCCCACTCCAATCATCTTTAGATCTATTTTGTCTCGTTCCCAGTGGTCTTTTGATTATGCAGTTTTTGCCCAAATTTAAAAAATGCTGTTTAGGACATAGTTTCTGCAGAGCAGCAGGTGTTCATTCACTTCTGAGTTGTGTGCAGGAGTGTAAGACCGTCCCTTTCCCATCACCCATCTGTTTATGTGCTCTCCCACTAGCCTCACAACTCTAACCTAACAAAAAAAATGGTGAGCATTATTTGAGCTATCCAGCCGTACAGTTTAGATCCAGATTCCAGCTCAGACGAGGAAAACAAACACGTTCATGGATCTATTTGTCTGCAAGTGGATTCATCAGAATGGAGCGGAGCGGGAAGCTTGTGGTTTGCCGTAGTGTTCTATGTCCCAGCTTTTTCCAATGGCATTTTTGCGTCTGCTCCTGATTCAGATCAATTTAAATAAAGAATTACTCAGAGATGCAATTTTAAGATTAATTTTCCTTATATATGTCCTCCATCCTTAGAAAAATGCCACATCAACATGTTAAAAACACCAAAAACACAATTTTCATCGAAGATGTACTTTTTAAGTTGTGCCATTTGTCAGTTTGGAAATGATGTAGATCAAATGATGAGGTATTTCATCAATCCAGTAGCAATCCAACTATTATTGTTGTTTTCGGCATCCATCATCCGTGAGGGAAAACATGATTTTCGGCAGTAAACACCTAATAGAAAACTGTTTTAAATGTATTCTCTTTTTAACAGTAAACTTTCAAAATTACAAAAGGCTTACTTTTCATCTGACATTTATCACAGCACTTGTGTTTAGCCCATTGTTTAGCAAATCTTTTAGATTCACATGGTTAGCATTCTATGAATAACACAGAGGCTTTTTTGAGGATTATGCCAAAGCTTCATGCCTCAAATTGGTTTTTAGGATGGAGATTGCAGCATAGACCACTGTCCTTTCCATGAGCCTCGGTGAATGTCACATGCTGGCAAGCTTGGCAAGGAGCTTATGAGCATGGCAGCAGAGGCAATTGAAAACTGGCTATAAGCACAAATACCATCAGTGAAACGGTGACAGACATGGCAAAAGGGCAAAATCTGACACATATTGGTTTCCTCTGGGGAAGAAGGCAGCCTCACGGAGAAACGTGCGCTGCTGCTTGAAACATGGCTGGAACATATGACACTGTTGCTCTTTACTTCAGGCTGTTGCAGCTGAGAGTCTTTCCTCTCCGCTGACTCCCTGCTTTGTTTTTTTTTCCTTACCTGCCAGTCATGCCAGGCTCTCTAAAAGCCTGCTTCTCCCCTGTTCCTTTCCTCTGCTCTTTGTCCTCACATCAGATCTGATGGGGTCACTGCAGTTAGACAGAAAACAGACCCAGAAGTGGATTCTCAATTGAATTGTCAGAAACTGACTGTTTTAATAAATCTTGCCCAATAAAAGGGCAGGGTACCTTTGAGAAGTTGTTGTACCCATGGTGCTCAGCTCGGCTGCTTCCTGGCAAATGCTGTCTGCCAGAGCCAACTTTTCCAAGCAAAGACACCTGGTTTGAGGGCAGCTGGTTCAGTCCGAATTGGTTTGTGTGAGGCAGGTCTTCTGTTTAAACTTGTGCCATAAATCCATGTAAACAACTCTTCCCTGGCATCTTTATGAGGAGGACCGGCCCAGTTGGTGCACAGTCTCTTCCAAAACACTAGTCAGAGTAGAGTTTTTCCTAGGACTTCAGTGGGGAAATACAAAAGCAAGAGGAATCTCTTCTACTGACCTGTGAGTCTGTACTTTGATGAACTCCAGATGCTTCTGGAGTGTTCAGGTACAGCAGAAATAGTTGAAAAACACCACTTAACAATGGAAGTAATCAAACATCTGGATCATGACATTTCAATCACTTTTAAACCCTATTTTTTTTATTTTGTTTTGTATTAACTACATCAGTGGTCTCCAACCCCTGGGCCATGGACCAGTACCAATTTGTGGGACATTTGGTACCGGGTCGCAAAGAAAAAAAAAAAACACGACCAACACTTTTCGTGTTTTGTGTTTAATCTTATTCTGAAGGAATTGTTATTTTTGAAAAGAACTACTGGATTCTCTTCACCACATATGTGTTAAAAATACATTTGCTACTTTTTTAAAGCGACTGTACTAAGAGCTAAATTATAACCCCCTAAGTTAGCCAATTTACCATAAGAGAAAAAAAAAACACATTTAGGAAGTTTCTTTTGTCAGTAAAAAGTCAGTGAGAAAAAGAAAACGAGTCTTTGACTTCAAAATAAAAGAAAGCTGCATTTAACAGACCAAAATCAGGAGTTTTTACTCCAAACCTGTGTTTAATTAGACTGTTGTTCTGACACACCATAATGTTCATGCAGAATATTCAGCAAACACCTGTCTAAATTTTCTTAAATGGTGGATTCATGGTTATTATTATATTTAGAAAATACTTTTTTCTTTCGTATTTTTTATTTATCAATTGCACTTTAAAAATCGAATGAAGTTGGCGTCTGATTCTTTGGCTTCCACTTTGACAGTTATGGCTTAACCTAATAAATGACATTTGAATGGTTCCTACTTGAAATCTAGTGTACAAATAAAGTTTAAAGCAGCTGCAGATTTTTCACAGAAGACAAAGATAAACTTTACCCTCAGAGGATAAAGAAACTGGAGGCCTCACACAGGCCGGTCTGTAAAAAATATTGTCTGACATTAAACGGGTTTGTGGCCTGAAAAAGGTTGGAGACCACTGCTCTTCACTTTATGCTAAAGCTGGTCTATTCTAAAATTGGATTCATCTCTTTGATGAAACATAAAGCTCCCTTATTATTCACCTTTGGGTATTTTTCTGCATTTGTGCTATAACTGGTTATGACCAACATCACATTGTTGCCTTAATTCTTTTCTCAGTCTGCAGTTTGGAGATCAGAAGATCGATCTGTATACGTCGGATGCAATCAATCAATCCCATGTCAGTAGCAGGTGAGGAAAAAGAGCATTCAGGTGAAAAAAAAACTGTTTTTTTACTCTGTTATAAACCTACAGAGTGGGTGGAAAAGCATTTCATCTGCTCAAGTATCTGCACAGTGAACAGCTTTGTGCTGTGTAGGTTCTGAAAATTATACATCCATCCATTTTCTTAACCTGCTATATTCCTTTGGGGGTAATGGGGCCGCCAGAGCCTAACCTGGCTATTGTTGGGTAGACCCTAAACATAGCACATGAGATATAAATCCATTTTATTCTTGCACATTGCATTTTCAAGCAAGAATGTAAAATTCAGCCTGGGGAGGAAACGTTATTGTCAAATTCCAAGCTCATTAAGAATCCTCAGATTCTGAGGCGGACAGCATCTGAGAATTTACAATAGCTTCTTTGCAGAGTAAAGGTTTGTGTAGATAATAACGGATAAATGTGCATGAATAATTCATATTATGGGTGTGCAGGTTACATCACAGCCTCTGTCACTGATAATCAGACGACACTGATAAGATCATTTGTATGGTTCCCACAACACATGGGCAAAGACGATAATCTTACTTTCAGATGAGCTGGGACAATATGTAATATAATGAGCATGATGTGGAAACCCCTTCAGTACGGTTCTGCTCTTTCCCCGCCATCAAGACATCTCAGATGGATAAGATAATTATCAGACTGCTTTGGCATGTTATACATTAGCTGTGCACAGTGATTACAAGGCAAATTTTGGAATCATTACGGTTGCTGTTATCACAGATTGATGCTAATGAGGAATTCAGGCTATGGATGAATGAAGTGAGTTCAAAGAGGCCGAAATGTGCCGTACCATGGCATCAAATCTGATTTATAAACTCCTATGACCAAGATGGATTTTTGAAAGTTTTTAACACGTAACCAGGCTTTTAAACAAATGCATTATTCATGTTTTCTACAAGCCTTTGTTGTCTTTTTGTCTTATTTTTCACATAAGGGATGCGTGTTTTGGTTTCAGCGTGAGTCTCCGGTTGTGACGGAAAGCTTCTGCCATCCAATGACAAATTTCATCATGTGAAACAGCTCAGACAGAAGAGTCATGTTTCCACAGCATCATTTGTGATTCATATTTCGCCTCTAGTATGCATTTTCCACACTTTTGAAGCCGCAAAATGAAAACTAATGCAAACATACAAACACAATGATGGGAAAGACACACTTTCTCTTGCATGACAACCCACATGTGGTTTTACCAAAGATGGTAAAAGTCTTCAGCCAGTACAAAAAAAGCTTTAAAATGGGACTATTTGCTGGTTTTATTAGTTTATGTGTAGCTCATATATGAATTTTCTTGTCAACTTATCACTCAACAAACGTTAAAATATATTAAAAAAATATATATATCTATATAAAATTTACTTGGGTCATTTAAAAAGAAAAAAAAAAAAGTCTTGCCGAGTTCAGAAATCACACCAGAAAACTATGAAGTGATATTCCTGCCAACACATTGCAAACAACCAATATTTTGCTCCAGAAGATTCACAGATTACACAAAGGCCTGTTGATTTAGCATAATGTCAGTGGATAAACGCTACAGTTTACTTTACACTTTCAGGAGATCCTCAGCCACAAATTCACAAATCTGACTAAATAAACATTAATTAATGTTAAAAAATAAAAATAAAAAACAAAGAGAGAAAGTATGAAAAAGTTTTAAAAAGATTAAAAATGAATTGTTCTACAGCCTAAGAGACTAAATCGAGGGTAGAAAGAGCTGGTTCGGCTTTTGAGCCTCGGTAGCAGAGACCATGTGAGATAAATATGGCGACTTTATTGGTTAGAATATAAACCAATCAGCTGGCTGTTTGATGGCAGATACGTCACGTTAAACTGAAACTTTTGAACCCAAAAATCAAATGTGTTGCATACAACAACAACGACAACAAAAAACAGTTTTTAAAAACAAATATTTCATATTTTCATTTGCCACTCAGAAAGTTTTGTTTGCAATGTGTTTGCATGAATATCAATTCATAGAAAACAACAATAGGAGAGAATGAAACATACTCAAATATTTTTAATACACCCACAGCGCTGGTATCCAAAAAAGTAAATGAACCCTTTAAAGACCCACTGTGGGGACAGTTGTGCTTTTGGTGTTGTTGACATGTTCTTGTGGCATTCTCCTCATGGAGGACACAAAGGTTTAAGAAAGTGAAGCTTAAAATTACAATTCTGATTACTACTTTAGTTGAATGGTTGTGAATCAGGAGCAGATTAAAAAACATTTTTAGTTGGACGTAGTGACGTAGCAAAATGAAGACATGATGGGCTTTACCCTGAGCCAATAGTCCCGCCCACAATTTAGAGTTCAATTTCTCATAAACTACTGCCGTTCTGCAAAAACTATGTCCTTGAAAACAACACAGGATTTTGATTTTGCCCAAACCAGTATAATGATCATTAAAAAAAAAACAGTGTACATGCTGTATGGGGAGTTTATTGGGTATTAGTATGCTGTGAGACTGCTTCAGGATCTGCACTGCTTCAAGTGTAGGGTCGTTCAGAAAGAAAGTCCATGAGGAGATTGTCTTCTGTCAGATTTTAAACAAAATATCTGTTTAAAATGAAATAAAAATAACAAAACATAGGTAAAACAGCATTTTGTGTTTTGAACTGAAAATAAAATGTTAAGTAGACTCTAAAAGTATGATACGTTGTTCTCTATTATCCATGTACGTCCTGAAGCATTACTACTCTGAATAAACTTGAGTCGTCTTTCCTGATTCATTCATAAACCACGTCCTCAATGTCATACGTTGTACTGCATTAACTGAAGGTTTCCGTACTTTCAGCCATGACTCAACATGTTAACAATGATCAAAGAAGACATTAATACTTCGAAGGACAATATCTTTTTGGTACATTTATGCCTCTGATACTGCCAGTGATCCAAGAAGAGACAGCTGTGATTTTTGGATTGATGCATTCAAGGCACACAGCCTGGAGAACGCCAACAGCAAGTGTCACTTCCCATTGGTACCATCGTGGTACACCCATACGTGTTTGAAAATAAAGAGGCCTGAGTTGAGTCTGAGACTCAGTGACTTTGAAAAAGTGAACACAGCTGTTGCTCTCTTGAAAAACCTGACAGGGAAGGTCATCCCGTCAGAACAGAATCTGCTTGAAGTCTGAGATTGAGAGAAACCTCTGCCTAATGAGGATTACACTGTACAGAATGAGTATCTTTAATGAAGAAGTTCTTTCTCTTCTTTCTCTTCTTTCAACTTCTTTTGATTATGGTATATACCTGCTAGTGAAAAATCTCTAATTAGCAACTTACACCAATACAAACAGACGAAAACCAAAAATAAAAGTGATGTGTTTCTATGTAAAACAATAAATACATTATATCTACTGAAAAATAAATTCACAATACGAGCAAAAACGTCCCTCCATATTGCCGGGACAAGAAAAAAAAACTTGTAAAGTGGAATTTAAAAAGTTTTCTGTACTGAAACTCTGGAGAGGTGTTTCTCTTTCTCGGTGTAATAGCACATCACTCCTAGATGCCTCTCAACATATTTGATACATTGACAAATTCCCTCTTTCGGTGTTCTCATCATGCCCATTCCCTGGAAACGTACAAGAAAGAGGAGGAGGCAAGCGTGGAAGACAAGCAGAGAGCAGGCCCAGCTTCCCAGATGGGTTGTACCACATCGATTGACTGGTGAAATATATCTCATATCACAAAAAGCAAGCTCAGGGTCTGGATCCATGTGTCTGGAGAAAACCCCGGGTGTCCCAAAGGCCTCTGAGAAACAACTGACAAGATGCAGCAGGCTTTTGCTGCAACTGAGAAGACTGCAACAGTCACAGCAGGCCCGCTGCAGGGGCTGTGCTCTTGTGGGGTGGCAAAATGACATGTAAACGAACAATTACAATTTTGAATTTATGGACACTTCATAGAGCCAAATTTAAAGAATTTTGCTAAAACGATAAGAGTAGTTATCTGAAGAATCTCAGCTTTTCATATACAAACAAACATAGATTGTTTTGTTTAGTTTCGGCATTTATTTCCACTTGTTCCCCTGAAAGGGTTGCATACAAATAAAGCTGAAACAGACAGTTGATACCTCGGAATTTCTCAAAATTGGTTTACATGTATGACATCAAAGTCCTTCTGATTTAATTTAAAGAAAAACAAAACATGAATATTAAGGATACTGTTACATTCTGGGCCTTTTGAGAGCAACCTGCCAGAACAAGTGTTTTATTTTTCTAAAAAAGTGTTTTTTCAGACTCACCATACTGTGGATTGAAGTGGCTTTAAGATCGCTACTGTCACTTTCCCTGATCTGTCCAGCTGCAGTCACACCAGTCTTGTGTCAGCCTTTTCCGTTCTGATTTTTTTTTTTTTTTTACTTGTCTGCTCCAGCAGATTCAAGCTGAAGGCCTCTTGACTTGAACAGATGTTACAGTTATCATAGAGGTTTGTGTAGCTTTGAACACGGGTACATTTGTATAAACCCCTTTTGTGTTTGAAGTTAAACCTTACCAAGCCGAATCTGCCACGGCTGCTCTGTCATGTGGAGTTCCACAGGGCTCAATTTGAAATATTCCTTCTATTGGACTTCATTCTGAAAATGTGAAAGTTCACTTTAATGCTAATAGTAGTCACATTAAAAATATGTTTATTTTTTTATTACACATCTTTTGTAATGTTTACATAACCTAAACACAAACGGGTGATCACGATCATTACGGACAGGAGAACGGAAGTGATGTTTGATGTGATGTGATGATCACACAGTTCAATCAACCCCAGATGAGACTCTGCTCTGCTAGTGTATTGATTTTGTTGCTTTATTTTTTATTATTTATATTTTTGATTGTTTGTTTTTTTATATTCCAAATGTTCTGTACGCGGCTTCTTAAATGGCTGCTGTGTATCGTCCTTCATAGATAATTTAAGTAGAGTCAAGCGTATTTTTGAATTCATGAGCAGACTGAACACAGTCAGGTGGACCTGGTATTCGACAGTCAATTGATCTCATTCAGGCTCTGGTTTAGGGTAAAGACAATAGCGAACACCAGAAAAAAAAGCTTTTTGGGACAAAAAAATATGATACATGTAATTTTAATATTGCCTTAAGTACAAAAAGAAAACATTGTTATAATCTGCAGGTTTCTGTTTGTTTTATTTTCAATTGTATTATCTTTTCATCCTCTTAGCAGTCTACATGTTTAATTTTGCAGAAAGAAACCACTAAATACATAAATTAGGAAGTGTGTCAATGAGTGCTGAAATGATGGCTGAATCCCATATGTTTTTAATGATCAATATTTAGGAAAATGTTTTAATTTTTTAACACTTTTGCTATGAACTCCAATGTAAATTTGACATTAAAATGTTAATTTATATTCAAAACCCAAAAGAACAAAACACAATCTGTGGAAGAGGAAAAACTGCTCATGTCTCTGCAAATTGGAATCAGAATCTTTGGCATCTGCTGGCTCATTCTCAGATTGACTTCACCAAATTATGTCTAATCTTTCTCTCGTGCTGCCTAAAGAAGATCAATTCATCATAAAGCCCTCTTGTTAGGAGTTTACAGAGTCATGGGGGGAGTAGTGTTGCAGTGATAACATTGGCAGAAATGTTAAGAGTTCAGACTGAGTCTCCTATTGGCTCCAAAATTACACGGATCTTGAAGTCGGTGTTGATGTAAGAGGGATTCCTGAGTAAAGCTATGACCCAATTCGGGCCATGTTCTGAGCTCACTGGCTGACATTAATGCCAGTCAGGATTCATGGAACACATATTCCTTTCTGAGTTATCGGAGAAATTTGCTGAAATACAAGAAACTCGAAAAAGCCATTAAAGTTTGACATGTTCTCAAGAGTCAACTTGAGACAGAGTGAGACAAATTATGCGGCTTTATCCACACAGGACTGTTGACACAGTTAGCCGTCAAAAATCAAAACATATGTATTTTGATATGCTAGCATAGAAGTCAAAGGGCTATTAGCATTAGATGCTGATGTAGGCCAGCATTAATCATCATTTTGCTGTCAGGATCAGCAGAGAGCTGGGCAGAGTGGCCATGGTTGGAGAAAAGAGCAATTTCCGGTGAGTGAATGGAAAACTCTTTCAAGCAGTTTAGAGTGATTTGTCATCAATCGTTGCACTTTCCTCCTGAGCTTGGAACTAGTGTGGGAAAATTGAGAAGTCAGGGAGATGTTGCGAGAGTAAGAGAAAGGTCTGGGCCACTCTGAAGCCTCTGTGGACTCTGCTGCGAATAATGATGCGTGACAGAGCAGCACTCTGGATTTTTTGTAAAACGTTGTTCACACAGATCTTAAGTTTCAGTGATGTAACTCTTTGTTCATCGCAAAAAAAGAAATTCAGCGTCTAGACCATCAATATAAAAGGCGAGTTTATTAGTCTGGTTTTAATAGTCCATGCACATCAATTCAAGTGTTTTTCTCTCTGGAATTGATTTGCAATTGCGGTCACGTCTCCTGAATCCCTCCACAGCATTTCTTTTGACTTAAAGACATCAAAAAAGTGTCATATCTATGATGCAATGTCAAGCAAATCTGCTCATTTGTCGATCTCACAAAAAATCTCCACAGTACAAATTTTGACATGTTCAGCATTAATATTTCAGAAGTGAGCCCTGAGGACTTTCTTTTTTTTACTTTTTTACTTTTTTTGAGTCTGAACTTCACTCTAGCTTTTTGCAGCACTCCCCAGAACAACCCAAGGTCAGGGACTTGCTTTTCTGAAGGATCCTTTTCTTGTGAGAATCCTGTAGGAGCAGTGAAACATCAAGAGCTCCATACTGTGCTAAGGTGTTATTATTATTCTGTGTATGTTGGTCTCAGCGTGGGAAAATGGTGAGTGTTAGCAACAGCAGTGTGTTTGTATATTGGCAGATCAATGGCTGTGCTGTAAGGATTTCTCACACTTCTCAAGTAATGCAAGAGTTACTTCAGTGCTTTTGTGTGAGGCTGAACACAAGTAGATCGACCTTTGGAGAGCAAAGACCAAAACAGCGGGGCAGCCCCATCACACACAATGGGCATTTCTTTGTTAATATGTAAGAAAAGTGGCTCCCAAAAACATCAATTTTCTAGTTACGGCACTTCATCTTGCAAGACTACATCACTGTTCCAAAGTCTATGGTATCCATCAATTCTTTTAATGTGTTTTGCTCCTAAAGAGCCAGACTTTCAAGTAATAATTTAAAGTGGTCTGAAGCAAAAGCATTCCAGGATTTTTGAAAGTGACTTTTCCATGTCACTCATTTTTAACTTTCAGAAATATTTTGTGGCTTCGTGGTCTGCCACACTGACCTTTGATAAGTTAGGCATGCACAAAGCAGCTAACCCAAGGGATGGACCATTGTTGTCTCCGTTTCACCCCGAAGGGAAAAGCGTTCAGAAAAAGCACACACACAATGATTGCTTTGCAGCAGGCTGAACACGAATGAGGCATCACACCAATGAGTGCCAAGTGAAAGGATGCCAGCTGTGGTCATGTGACCCACTAATTTACATTGAACTGATTTGGAGTCAGTTCTAAGCTCTGTAGCCATATTGATGGAAGAGTGGCATTGAAGCATGCCCGAAAAAGCAGTTTTAAAGCTAAGGAGTCACTTGTCAATCAAAAGACTACGCTACCAGTGTAGTTAATATCATTGACATTAAATGTAAAAATAAAAGCATGTGTTCATAAAAAAAAACAAAGAAAACCCTGACATAAATGTCCTGAATATTACATTTAACCACCATTAAAAAAAAAAAGAAAACTGGAACAAGGCCGTAGGTACCTCTTGGCGTATAAGTCAATGTTTTTGCATAGTTTGGCCCGGGGTAGGACTAAGGTGCGAGTTATGTGGGATTTTTTTTTTAAATAAATAGGCTCATGTGTTTGCTATTTTTCCACTAGAGGGCACTCTAGGTGTGTGCATCAGGTTTTGCTGTTGACAGGAATGCAGAAGAAGCGCTGCCCTGAGCGGAGTTGCTCAAAAGTGACACAGATGATGTTCATTTCAATGGATTTATTGTTTTAAAGTGATGTAAAGAGTTAAGCTGAAGTATTGTATCTATTGCTATGGTTTTCTAAATAATTCTTCATTCACCTAAATTCAAATTCTTCTATGTTTCAGGAAGGTAAACAAGGTCATGGTAGTGAAGCGTCCATAAATTCAGTCTATTATTGTTATCATTTGCCTTTTAAGATGAAATGGCTGATCTTGGTCCTGTATTTTATGAAAATCTTTCCCAAAAGTGCGACTTATATATGATTTTTCTTCTTCTTTGTTATGCATTAATTTTGCTAATCTGACTTACAATCCAAAAAATATGATACATGTCTTTCTGCTAGACAGCAGGATTTTTCGACATTAAGAACGAATGGTCGTGGACTTTCTCGTGCAAAAAAAAAAAAGTTCCTGGCTTAATGGAGATGGAATTGCCAATGAAATAAAGCATCTTAAATGAACACAAACCTAAAAAAAACTATGAAAGAAAAAAAATCATCCATCCATTATCTAGAACTGTTCCATCCTAAGGACTGCCGCCTGCAATGATGGAGTCTATCCCAGCTTTCATAGGGTGCAGATAAGGTTATGCCCTACTGGTTCTCCAGCACAAGAAAAATAGTATTGAAATAGTTTTGAAATAGCTTTGTGCAACTCAAAATACCTATCAGATGCGAATTAGGTTTAAATATTCACTTTTTGACCTTTAGGTGTGCAGCTTTGCTGGTTCCAGTGCTCTCAAACCCTATAAATTCTCCCAGTTAACCCTTGTGCTATCTTGGATGACCCCACCCTTACTTTGACATGTTCTCCCTACCAGGACAAAGGTGGATAAAGGTGGAAAAATTTCATGTAATCCATTGAACCAGTGAAGATCACAAAAAATTAAAAAAAAAAAAAGGTTCAGAGCTCTGTCTAGTGAATCTAGATGACCCAACTCCCAATGGTAAAGTGCCTAGGATAGCACAAGGGTTAAGGGCTCAGATTCAGGCTCATGTAACCGCAGAGACCATTTGTCATTTGTGATCATTCACAAAACTCTCCACAGACATTGGAATTTATCATATTTTTAAGACTAGGTAATGTTAAGCGTTGATTCATTTAATTCAAACAATTGCATGGCTGCATATGCTCGTTATTAGCATGTTATTAATCTGTATTTGACAGACGTTGCCTCTGCCAGCCTTATCGGTCATAGACAGGAGTCTGTTTCTTTCTGTGCAGATAAGTTTGTTTGTGTGTGCAATTGTTTTTCCATAGTTGCTTCTCTGTTCACACAGAAGACATAAAAATGATGGATTTACAGTCCAAAGGCTGCCAGGCAACAGTTTGGGTCTCCAATAACTGCAGCGTTCCTGGTTTTCCTTTCCAGAGCCATGTTGATGGTATGCAAGGCTTTTGTTTGCATTCTCTCTGCACAGTGAGCCGTCAAATAAAGACAAAACGACTCCTAAACTATCTAATGTCTCAGTTGTGAAATTCAATTATTGCGTGGAAGTTAAAATGAAAAGTGTGCTATGAAACAGGGAAATGTTTCTTCTCTGGCCTACTGTAAATTACAAAATAAAGAAATCTTTGCATCATAACTATATTATTGGTGGGCACTTTCATTACTTTACCTTTGGGTTCTTAACAATAAAGTTAAAACCCTTATCTGATACGTTGCAAACATGGTGGATTCACATATATTGTTATGTTTAGAAAGTACCAGTTTTTATGCCAGTTAGGTCATTTTGCTGCCAAACGCCAAAAGGGGTCTGAACATTTTGTCTGACAATAAACCAATCCATGATGCAAAAAAAGTCGGGGACCGCTTGTCTAGGGAAAAATATGGACCCATAGCATATGACGATACAAGAGCGCAGTTTAAATTAATTACATTAAAGACAAGAGGAAAAAAAAAAGTTTTGGTGGAACTAAATTATTTGGTACTTCCTGGTTTGCATTAAATCTGGTACGAGAAGGTGGAGGCTTGACCATTGCCATCAAGATTCACTATACATACAATATTCACTATACAACTGGCAATTTTATGAATTCTAAAATGTATTTGTTAGTTAAGTTATGTGTGTTTTCTGTATATCAGCCTTGTATTTGCTGATCTGAAGTCTCACAAAGTGAGAAAAGTAATGTAATATTAATGGGGCGGCCAGGTGGAAGACATAGAGCGGTCAGCCTCAGATCGGAAGATTGCAGGCTTAGTTCCCGCCTTGCCCGACTCATACGTCAAAGTGTCCTTGAGTAAGACACTGAACCTCACTTTCCTCCTGTTGGTTATTTGTTGGCACCTGTGCACAGCTGCAGCTGCCAACACTGTGTGAATGTGTGTGTGTGTGCATGGGTGAATTGGACTTTGACTATGAAGCACTTTGGTGGTAAAGCGCTACATAGATTCATGATCTATTGCAGCCTGTAGAAATTTTGCTACGAATGTTGATGACATCTTCAAGTCTAAATGTTAGGTCTGAATGTAAATCTAAATTTAATATTAAATGCAGATATACTTGTTTGACAAATAATTTAGCCTGGCTCTTTGGAGTCTTAAAAACGCCAGTCAAGCCCACGCCACTGTACCGTGGAATGTGCTTTCAGGAGGATGTCTTCAAGTGGATGAAGTCAAAAAGGCCATAATGGCAGCTGGACAGGCTGCACTGCAAGATCAGCTTCAATTCATACCTTTAACTGGACTTCTAGGTGGTAAAAAAGTTGTTTTTTTTCCAACACATTGATGTCTGTGATGTGAAAATACCAAACTGGTGGTTGAAAATACAGATGTGTTTCCCAGCCCGACAGTGTGGCCGTGGCTGACTTTTAAAGACTTATTTGATGGGGGCAAGCAACTTAGCAAATTTTCTTAACATTTTGATTCAGAATTTTGATTAAATATTTACCATTAATACCTAAAATGAATATTTTTGTGTGATAAACTGGAGAACTGTCTGAGGTGATCCCCACCTTTGCCCTTTAGTTTGTACCTTCCAGCAACCACGTGACCAACAGGAATAAAGCAAGAATACTGTCATGATCAGAACACGAGACGGACCCAGATACTGAAACCCGGAAGGAGGATACAGGTAAGTGGTTGGTAAGTAGAAAGTTCATTTTCTTTGCTGGTCCAAGCAGTGTTGTGGGTAAGCGTGGCTGGAGATCTTGGTGAGCGGCGTGGCTGAAGCTCTTGGTGAGGGGCGTGGCTGGAGATCTTGGGGAGGAGCGTGGCTGGAGATCTTGGTGAG
This sequence comes from Oryzias curvinotus, assembly GCA_023969325.1. NCBI lineage: Eukaryota > Metazoa > Chordata > Actinopteri > Beloniformes > Adrianichthyidae > Oryzias > Oryzias curvinotus. The sequence continues at coordinate 27,919,436 of CM043708.1, read as the reverse complement.
GGGCGTGGCTGGAGATCTTGGTGAGGGGCGTGGCTGGAGATCTTGGTGAGCGGCGTGGCTGGAGCTCTTGGTGAGGGACGTGGCTGGAGCTCTTGGTGAGGGGCGTGGCTGGAGCTCTTGGTGAGGAGCGTGGGTGGAGATCTTGAGGAGCACAGAAGCTGAGGCTCTTGAAGGTCGGAGGCGTCAGCATGAGAGGAATGAAGCTGCTGCTCGAGGTGGTGTCAGACTCAGGTGACTCTCGTGGCATGAGATAAACCTGAGATAAACTATGCACCATCAGGGTTAACGAACTGGTGAAGAATGCTGGAGGTGGGCCTCCTTAAGCAGCAGGTGTCTTGATGAGGTGAGTAGTCACAGCTGTGAGTCAGGAGCAGAGCAGAGCTGGGAGGGGGAGGAGTCTGACAGAGGCACCATGACAAAAACAGCACGAATTGATTTAACCTTTTGATTTTCATTAATATTTAATAATTATATTTTACTATCATTTATTTTTAACTTTTCTGTTTAGTTTTTATTTAGCATTTAAATCAACATGTCCTCAAAAGACACAAAGCACTTTTGTGTGTTAATCGCTGACAAAAGTAATAAAAATGTGGCAAATATTTAAAAAGTTGGCTACATTCGACGAAACGGTCAGCTCTTTTTTATTTATGTATTTATATTTTTCGCAGAACCTTTACGTTCTACATTCAGTTCACGTCAAAATGACTTTCATTTTTTTTTTCATTTTGGTCTTTTAAAGTTTTTAAAGCACTCGCAATCTTTTGTTTGTGACAAACATTTTTCAGGGGAACAATCACAAAGATGATTAGGAGAAAACACATCATCACCCCTCAGCATAAAGGAGAGGATAAAAAAGCTAGAGACACTCTTTCTCTGTCTCTGTGCTTTTGTTTCTCGCTCTGTCATTACCTACGCCCGCCTCACTCTGTCTTTCTTACACCCCTCTTAACCAAGACAGTCATAAGAACGTACTGTAATTGGAGATAAACAGCATTCATCTTCTCTATTGTCCCTAAATAACCCTCTGGCCCATCCCAGGTTTATTAGCTTTTTTATTGCTCCAGTGTGAGAGTACAGTACTTGACATATTCATCTTCTCTGTAATCTTTTATACTGCATTTATAATGATACCAAGGCTTAGAAAATTAACTTTTATTCATACTAGCAATTAAGATCCCGTGCAGTTTTTCTTGGCCACAGGGGAATGAAAGAACCTGAGGAATCACTCGGCTAATGATGGCCTGTCAAGCATGCAGCTGTCTGGAATAAATCGTCAAGATCCGCTCATAAACAGCTATTCCCCCAACATGCAGCGCACACAGAGGCATGTCAAAGCACACACACTTTGTCAAACTTTTTTGTGGTACCAAGTTTGTAAACAAGTTCCTTTGCTAAATAATTGCCCCCTTTATTTACTGTTGAATTTTCCTGCAGTTCTTTTCCAACGCAGCTGACAAATGTTGGAAGTTTGCATCAGAATTCGTCTAATTTACATCTGAAGTTTTGGAACGGCTCTCAGTGGAAACGAGAACAACAAGAAGAGTGCTTACTAAAAAAAAAAAAAAGTTTTGCAATGTGAAGGTTTTCTAAGGAGTCATCATTTGGTGGTTGGTGGGGAGGAGACTCAGACTCCAGGGGGGACTTTTCTATCTCGCGGCCAACTGAAGACCCCTCCTTTTGGGTGTTAAAAGAAGGATGAGTACGGGAAGGAATAAGGGATGAGGAGTATGAAGAAGGATGATTGGAAATAGAGAAAGATAAATAGGAAAAGGGATGAGGGTTGAGGAATGGAAATGGAAGGAGGGCAGAATAAGAGATGAGTCGGATGATCGATGAGTGGACATGAAGAGAGGCAAACAAAAAAAACAATGAAGAGGAGGAGTAAATATGAAAAGGCATTGTTAGAAGAGGGGAAGGGTTGTTCAACTACTTAATTTGCTTTATTTTTAATTTCTTTAGTTAACATCTTAAAATAAAATTATGGATTTTGATATGGAAACAAAAAGAAGTTTATTGATTGTACTTCTGTCACTGATAACACTCATTAAGGTCCGTGTCACACAGCCTCTATGTACATTTTTGCGCATTTTCAACAAATGCAATTTTGGTCTTTTGTGATACATGCGTGATATCCGTAATTCATTTCAAGCAAGTCTCTGGAAAGTTCTACCTTTGCTGTTACATCGACTCTGTTGACCATTTTAAAAGTCAGATCAAGACGTTTTAATTCAGAAGAGCTTTTAATTGATCTAATTTAATCTTTTATTGTCTTTTACTTTGTTTGTGATATGTGTATGATGAATAGTTAATAATTGTATGTGTTTTTACTATTGTGAATCACTGTGATTTATATCAGAGAGCGAAGCTACAGCAATAAACATTTACTTAATTATTTTGTTTGATAACACAATATTGGAGAATCAGGACTCTGATCAGAAAGCCTTTTTGACATCCTTCTGTCCTTTGAATCTAGTTGTTAACAGAACAGGGAAAGATTGATGCATCGAAAAATCAATTTCCCACAGTTTTTCTGAAGACAAATGTCTAAAGAAATGCTACTTATCAGCACAAAGCTGCTTTTCTAAAATAGCAATTTTTATCAGATTCTTTTCCAGTTGCTCAAACGCTTTACTGTAAAGTGCTGCATTTGAGTGAAAGCTGCTTTTCTCAGCTTCAGAATCTGTTGGAATCACATTACTATGTAAACGGTTGAAGAGTTACAATAATTCAAAAGACATCAACGCCAGAGCTAAAGTTGGAAATATCAATGACAAATGCTGGTTACTTATAAAGCCCTTTATTACCTTCTTCGAAGGGTTGAAATATATTTTTTTTTCTTAACTGTAGTGGATTTTACTTTTTCCACACCAGTAGGTTTGGTCATTTTTAATGGCTGCGTTTCCATTACACATGTATATATATAGAAATACCGAAAACACAATTTCACAATCACCGGCTTCATTAAATCATGATTATGGGAATCAAAACAAACCAACTCGTGCAATAATTCATTCACAAAGCTCAATTAATTTGAAAAAAGTGTGTCCATAACCGTTTTGCAGAATATTTTAATTTCAATATGCCTCAAAAACCACCGCATCCAAAAAGCCTTTTTTTATGATAAATGCTAGTTTTTTTCAAAATTGTCATGTTTCCATTAGGGGAACTTATCACAAATCCAGTTTGCGCAATTTCATAGTCAATGGAAATGAAACGAAATACACAGTAAAAATCCTATGTTGTGTTTACTTTATCAGTCATCAAGTTAACCTTTGTTTAATGGTCTGAGCTGTGTGACAAATGCGTTAAACAAACACTACAACACATACTTTGTTATAGAGGTGTATCTTACTAGGGCTTTGATTTGCTTATGTACGTTTTCTCATTCCATGTAACAAAGATGGCACAGTGAAATGGTGGCGTCTCAGTTTTCATAAATGCTTTGTTTAAAAGAAAGACCTCCAGGTTGACTTAAAACATCTACCTATCAATTTGCTTTTTTTGTACATTTGACAAGTTTAGATGCACAAAATAATTCACGTTCATAGCTTCTGACACTTGTGAAAATCCAAAGATTAACAGGCTTAATTACAGATGCTAAGTTCTGATCCGACAGTCACCGGTTGGGTTCAGCTTTTAGACCTTCGTCGTCTGTGTGCGTCTTTGAGATATTTGTTTTCTTCCGCTTCCCTTTAAGCATCAAATAAATCCTGCTACCAGGAAAGCAGAGCATCAAGCTCTCAAAAATCAGGTAATTAATGTAATTTATAAGATTAACGACAGCCTGCGGTGTAATCTCATAATTGCCGTCTTTTGTGTTGACACGTGAGAGGGCAAGTCCATTAAAAAGTTTGGCTCATTCAAACAAATATTATTTCAGTTCCTCCAGATATTCAGAAAACAACATTCTTAGCTTCAAAGATTCCAAATAAATCAAGATTTCATTTTTTTCCACTTAAACAATATCAAGTGTCGAGTGTCATTTACTCTCATGCGATTTGTTTTGTGATCGTTAACCAAGACCATCCATCTCCTGCTCATCTCAGAACCCCTATTAGTCCTTAATTCAGAAAATTTGAAATGTTTAATATCCTAAGATGGATTGTAATGTAGCTTTGTCAGATTCAATTTGGCCAATCATATTTAACCTTCAATGGGAAACTCACTCACAGCTTCCAAGACTGAAAGATCATTAGCAGTTGTTCAAACAGGAGCTCCTCAAAGGCTGGAAGTTTTTGCTCTGTGATGTCTTTTTTTTATGTTGTCTTACATTTTTGTGAGGCAGTTGTATTTCTGCTTCTCAGACTGCTGGTATTTTCTACCACTTTGCTTTGGAAATACAAGAATATTTTGAACGTATCAAAAGTCAGCCGATCATTTTAAACCATCTCAGGTCCTTAACTGTTTTTCATCAAGAAGCTGTGATGCCTTTTTCAAGTCAGGCATATTTTCAGGCTGAAACTTTGCTGAAAAAAAAAGATGCTTGTCCCTTGTTATACGTGAAATAATTTGTCTTGGAAAGATTTCTGTAAAAAACAAAAATTAAACTGAGATGTCCCACCCTTTAAAGTCAAAACAAAATGTTTTTAATATAAATACTTATATTTCGGCAAATGACTCTGGTAATTGGAAATACTATTACTTAACATAGATGTGTAAAAGAAAAAGTTGGACATATACATTTCTCCCAAAAAGCATCCTATCCTAAGCTCTACAGTGGCCAAACTATCCTTTTTCACCATAATGACCTTGTGCCTGGACTCACGCTGCTTCCAGTTCGACTCTGGTGCAGCTGCCAGAGTCTTTACGTGACTTGAAAAGTGTGAGAAGCACTCACATGGCATCCGGTCCGGCCTCTCCGGTGCTCTGAATCCGTTTCACTGGCGTCAAATTTTGGCCGGACGCCAAAGCAACCCTCAGAACATTTTGGTGAAGTTGGAGCAAATGAAACGACCTAGACCGGAAATCACGCAAGTGAGTGGAACTGTATCTGTTACTTTTCTTTAAACTAAACATATTTTCCGCTGTACTTAGTTTCAACCGTGGTGTAAACAGCAAGTCATTTCCACTTAACCGTTGTATGAAGACAAGTCACGCTGCAGTGTTGTGAATATCCAAAATCATGGCAGAGTGAGTGTTTGTTTACCAGTACTTATGGCTCTTAGTCTTGGGTCACCTACCAGCACCACCTGCGAGTCCTCGAACATTTCCACCAGCGCCGTCTACGCACCATTTTTGGCATCCACTGGAGCGACTTTGTCACCAATGTCGAAGTCCTCGAGAGGGCAGAAATCCAGAGCATGGAGCCCATGCTTCTTAAGTCGCAACTGCGGTGGGCTGGACAAGTACACAGGATGGAGGACCACCGACTGCCAAAGATCACTCTGTATGGCGAACTTGCATCAGGCCAGCGAGACAGAGGGTCACCAAAAAAGAGATACAAAGACTCTCTCAAGAAATCCTTGGTGCTCGCAACATCGACCATCGTCAGTGGTCTACTCTGGCAAAAGATCGTGACACCTGGTGCCAGAACATCAAAGATGCTGTCTCCTCTTTTGAAGACAATCGGCAGACTAGTCTAAAAGACAAACGGCAAAGGGAAATAGCCGGCCACACGACTGCACCGAATCCAGAACAGACTTTCACCTGCAGCCTCTGCTGCCTTTCCCATATCGGCTTGCTCAGCCACGAGCGAGCCTGTTGAAGACGTGGACAGCCCTCTTCATAATCTTCGTTTACGAACCCTCGCCATGATGGAGTCTTATGAGGTCTGCAGCAGAGCCTGTGGCTGTAGCAGGACTGCAGCCAATGTGAGTCATCTGCTGTAGCTAGACCGCTCCATTGGCTGCCCCAGAGCTGGATTGGATGCGGCGTGAGCCCAGGGTAAGCCTTGTTTGCAGTGAGGAATATGGGACGGTCCAGTTAAGAACGTTCCAGGCAATTCAGGTGAGCGTTTCACCCCAAGTTGGACAGTCCTGGGGCATTCAGGGTGAAGCTAACGACAATGGAGGTCATCCAGCAGCTCTTTTTTTTCCGCTTGGCTTGTGGTACTTCAAATATTGAAAGCATTTAGTGTTGTTTAAGGGGAAAATTGCAGGCGTTGAAGAGGATTAAAGACGCTTTTTTGTAACTTTTTTTGTCGTTAAGGCCCTGCAAGGGCTGCAAGCTCCCTACTGTTCTCCATTCTGATGCACCTACTAGTAGTTGAATAGCTCCATGTACACATTTGTTTTCCACGTTTTCATCTGGCTCAAATCTGTATGGCTGGATAGCTCTAACGTTGCTCATCACTTTTATTGAACCGGTAAATATAGCTTGGGGTTTTGAGGGGCTATAAGCCATCAGGGTAGCATGCAAACAGGTGACAGGAAGTGGGGGCGGGCCAACTGTTAACAACGCAACTCAGAGGTGAATTTCTAAGGAACTCCTGCCGCTCTGCTGACGTGCGGGAGTGGGACTTTAAAGTAAGGCTAGAAATCTACTTTTTAGATCATTTGTTCTTAAAAATCATGTGTAGATTATGAGCCATACAAAACTTTCTTTAAAAGAAGCACGTCTGTTTTCTGAAAAAAAACTTTATAAATAAAACTGCTGCTTCAAAAGTACAAAAAACAAATCTTGTTTCATTAAAGTTATTGCTTAAATTAAGATGTTTTCAAGATCAAATGAGTCATCAAGTTATTTAAGATTTATAGTCCTAAAACAAGTCATAACAGCTCTCTGAAACGTTACTAAGAAGCTAGTTTTGTCTTTCATAGAGTGTAATGAAATGTTTAAACCTGAAACAAAGACAAAAACAGCTACTTGGTCAGATTTTGCAGACATAAAGCAGCTGATGAAGAATACTGGAGTCATGCCTGGCTCTGCTGAAAGCTTCTCAAGCTAACTGCAGTTTAAAAATATTTTCTGAAAAGAGTTTTCTCTGTGTGTGAGCTAAAATTGTACTGTCTGCTTGTCTGGTCTGGCGTCTGTTGTCTTTTTCTGGAGGACCTTCGACACAAAGCTGCACTGGCTCCATCAGTTGACTTGGACAGCTCCCGTTTCCCTCCATAACATTTCAACTTTGTTGAGAAGAAAAAAAAAAAAAAGTATTTTCTGACAAGCTTGTTACTCGTGACCTAATTTTCTTTCAAACCCAGTCTGGCATCTTGGCAGGCTTTAAAGTGGCCTTCCACTCATTTACAGCTGGCTGAGCTTTGGTGGCATCATGTGGAAAGGCCATGAATGTTGAATAATTAATATCAATAAAGAGTTCCTTCTTTCTGAACCCACGAAAGGCAACGACAAATCTAATGGAGATGACTTTGCAGCATTTTTATGCTCTCGCAGGAACGGCGTGTGAGGCGCAGGCTCCCCCCACACACATGGAATAAATGCAGCGAAGCTCCCAACATGACGGGGGAGGTTATTGACACTGAAACTCAGGTTGTCTGGATGTAGAGACTCTCCTCTCAGCTCAGTTCCACTCAAATACACCGTGCCATCAATGCTAACCACAGGAGCCAGCCACACAAAGAGCTTATATGACCACTGTCACAGTCAGGGGCGCCTCCACAGGTGACGCCTCAGAGTTTTCACTCCATTGCCCACCTGGTTGTCAGACAACATATAGTGTAGTATAATGCATATGAAATGAGAAGCCACCCCTACTCTGAATGAATAAATATCAAATTATCAAACAAATAAAAAGCGATAATTTATCGCTTAAGCAATCAGTATTTCTAGAAGTTAAATTGAATATTTTCATAAATGCTGAACTAATATTCATACACAGACCAAAACCAAGAATATCCTGTAAAAGTGTATTCACTTTCATAATCCCAATCAAAACAGCAAACTTTCACACAATATACATTCAGGGCCGGGGCCCACTGTTTGATTGATTTCAAATATTTGTTTGTTCATTTTTGCATAAATTGTGGTTCCAGCTCATAAAACCCACAAATTATGGCAGGCCTCTTATTTGTGAAAAATCTTGTTCCTCACACTGTTTACTTGTAACCTTGATCTTTTTTAAATTTTATTTATTTAGTTATTTAGTTTGATTTCCTCTTTTCGTTCTTTTAATTTTTAAATATTTTCATATTACACATTTTTTGACAGTCCATTTCAATTGATTTTAGCTCTTCTATTGTTGTTTTTATGTTACTTTTTTTTCTTTTTAAATTTGTTTCCATGTTTTAATTTCTTTTCTTAATTTATTTTTATATTTTTTGTGAAGCATGTTGTGTTGCAAATCCTTTGTATTAAAAAGGTTACAGGATTAAAAGTTAATTATCAGAGTCTTTACAAAGGATCATCAAATTCATTAAATGAATTGATTGTTCAGCAAAAATCTGAAGAGTATTAGTCTCTAAAACGTTGCTTCGGATGGTTTTTTGCATTAAAAATCTCCACCAAAGACGACTTTTTAATTACTTTCTCAGTTTTAAATATCAATGACGCAAACAATACTTGGAGAGTATTTTAAGAAAATCTTTCCTTATTTCTGGGGCGTTAATAATCATGACCTTAGATGTGAAGCAATCAGCGGTTTGTGTCCCAAAGCCTCACAGGCGTCTGCTGAGTGCAGAGTGGACACAGCCTTAATTCTGCGTGCTGAGACCCGATTCAGGGCCGACTTATCACAAGCGTTTGTGTTATATCCTGTCAGGGCCGCCTGCTGTCTTTTATCCATCTAATTAAAAGCCTATCTATGACTAAACTCAATCAAAGCACAAAAGCTCCACACAGTTAACCCACCTACAGGCTTGAGATGTAGCTCCAACACAGACACGCTTGTGAAGCACTAATGGTGCAGGAACAAAAGAACTGAACTCCAACTGAAATTCTTCAAAGATTATTCTGCCTTTTGCAAATGAAACATAAATTTGCCCAAAAGCATTTTTGTTTGGAGCAGATTTTACAGGTTGCCATGGGACCGGGCTGAATTTCAAAATCTGTTCAGGATCATTATGCCGTTTTCTTTTCCAACTTTAGCTTTTTTCTCCCATTGTCATATTGGCTTCCTGAGTCTGCTGATATTTAATTGAATCCATTCTCTCCTCTGCCAGTAAAATACTTCCCGTGCCACCGGGTGTGCGTCTCATAATCAATCCAACCGTGTGCTTAACAGAGTGAGAAGCGTTCATAAAATTCTGTTCCAATATTCTCTAAATTTGCTCAGCTGTAAAGTTTAACAGCTGATTATTTCACCCTTTTTTGGGGAGGAATCTTCATTTGCTTTTACGTCCATGCTTCCCATAACGTTTCATTTTTTGTTTTAAAACCTAGACCTCAGACTGACCCTCAGTTTTCCCACTGAGTGGCTTTTACTTGGCTGCAGCACAAATTGAAGGAACAACTCCTCAAGCATGCTTTGCAATCTTCTTAGCAAGTACTCTCCTCATGCTTAGTATCAATTAATGAAGTTTCCGGCATTCTGCAGCTGCTCAAAGAACCCCACAACTGCTGATGGTGGCAAAAAAAAAGAAAAGGTAGCTAGAGAAATTTTCCAAACCTCTGAAATCCAAATAGGCGTTCCTGAAGCGGTTTGCAAAAACATAATAAAAAAAAAATAATTCTAGCTTTAGCTTCGGGAAAGCTCAGTTTACTCCTCCAAAAAAAAGGTAATTATGAAAAACAGTTCATTGCACAGTTGCTAAAACTTTGCCCAAACTCATTTTTTTTTGCACAACTCTGCATATTACTGCTCAAACTTTCTAGAAGGTGAGAAAAATTTGCATTGAAGAATCAAGATTGTGTGTTAAATGTAACCAAAACATTATTTGTCAATATCGTTAGTAGTAATATTTTTTCAGCGTTCACGTGTTGAGAAATAGTTTCTATAGCTATTTCACTACTCTTGTTTCACTTCTGTATTATTTGTGGAGTCATCAGCTTTCGGTTTTTGCTGAACTATCCCGGATTACTGTTTGAAATAAACTTCTGCATGGAATTTTGGGAAGTTAATGAGTGCAGTGACTGAGCATCATCCAGGTTTCTCCATCTTTGCCTGATAATGAGGGGGACGTCACCAAAGATCCAGAACAAATGTGGGTTGTTTTTTTTGCATGGAAGCAATTCTATCACTTCAAACTGGTCATCCGCTGCAGTTCTCCTTTAAAAGATGTGCGCATCCCAAAATACTTTACCGAAATAAAAGAGAATACAGTAAACAAAAGGAAGGAAAACAAGGGATGAGGAGTTCTAATTTTAGGGGCTGCCTCCTGTGCAGAATGTGATTTTTGGAAGTTTTAATTAGAACTTTGAGCAGGTAAACAGTACAGGGGGGGGTTGTTTCAGAAATATATTTTCTTAAATTTATGCAAAATAATTCCAGAGGAGCTGGTTTTGATTTAGAATATGTGATCAGAGGTACTTCCGGCTGCAAACCAAATGCACTTCTATCTAAAACAGATCACCGCTTTTTGGTTGGAGACAGAGTCCAGACTGTGCCTTCATGAATATTTGACACCCAGAGTGTGAGGCGACCCTTCCAAATTCACCACTTTCATCAGGTAAAATGTGACTTGAAGCTTAGAAACGTTTAAAAACCATCCATTCATGCATTACTCGTAGCTTGATCCTGACAGTCACAGGAACGTTTGAAAAATGAGCTTTGCCTACAACGTTTCTTTCTTGTGTCTTTCATTTATTTTGCACAAATTAACCGATCATAAAGAAAGGAAAAAACAAGTGCACACAGCCCTTCATCTTCTGTGGGAATCAGCAGAGTAAGTAGCTGCCAAATGCTGCCAGTTTACTCATTAATAACATCTTTAGACATTGAACTCCTAAACTCGGAGCGATGCTCTCAACATTTAAAGACTCAACCTTTGTAACCTCTTGTTTCTGAATGTCCATACAGTGTGGGAGTTAGGGAATCACAATTTAGTTCTGAGATTACAGAACACTATGGAAATTCAGACAATCTTACAAAGAAACACTTTAATTACACAAGATTTATGGCTGACACTTCAAAAAACCATCAAATGGCACAAGAGTGCTGGAGATGCCGTTCTCCTTACAACAAAACCTTTTTGTTTTGGTAAATAACGATGAAGTTGATGAATTTATACAGATTTTGGGGAGTACAAAAATGCTAAAATATGTATGAATGAATGACAGTCCCATTGTATTACATATCAGAAAAGAAATGACAAGAAAAAGTAGTACTTTCATAAGCTAAACTTCAACATGCTTCTGTATTTCATTGCCACAAATCAAACTTCACATTCCTTAGTAAATTTTGACCCAACCAACTTAAACCAAGAAAGACACATTTTGGAAAAAGTCCTGCAGAGAGAAAAGGCTGGGATTCATCATGCTCAGTGAAAATCCAAACACAGAAATGAGGTTTATAAAACTGCTGCTTTGATGATTCCAGTTGACTTTTGACTCATTTCACGTAGTCTGGATGAGTTTTCTTGAATTATTTCCAACACATTATGTCATATGACCAATGCTGCTGTTTCACTTGTTCGTGCAAAGTCATTAAAATGTTAGCACATTAATATGGGTCAAATATGCAAATATAAGTAATGTGTGGCTTTATTTTTTGCTTTTACTAAGTTTAAATGTAAATGTATTATGAGTGAACCAGCAATAATTTTTTAGTATTGTTATATCATTTTTAATCTTTCTCAACAAATTGCAAATGTAATAAATCCGAAGTTTGAGCATGAAGAAAAATACTCTTTGTTTTGTTTCAGCACATTGAGAAGACGCATTTTAAAAGATTAATCAGTTTTCTAAATGGTTCAACTTTCAGCTTTGCACAATAATTGCAGTTTGGGGTTTCTGACATGGTCTGACCTTGTGCTTTATCCTTGTTGTATTTCTCATCTGGAGTGCATTTATCCAGAAATGAGTTAAAGTTTTAAGGACAAAAAAAATGTAAAAAGAAAAGAAAAATCCTTAAAAAACACTAGATTTACATTAAAAGAAAGAACATAAAATAATAGCAGATTCATGTTTGTTGTTAACATATATATATTTTCCATGATTCAAGCCCTAACTTACATGTGAAACTGAGGATGAATTTATATATAATTGGTTTTTGGAGCCGGCAATGACCCTTTCATTTTTTTGACTCTGGAAATTTGCATAAACACCCAATGTTTCCATTCCTGTACAGATCACACGTACAGCACATGTAGGGTATTAAAATCCATCACATACAGTGTCAGGGTTTTGTAGAACACCAAAGCTAACAGGGCTGTCTGGGTCTCCAAGGCTTCCTATAAGTAGAGTCATAGGTTAAGCCTCTGCAGGGCTTAAAGAAACCTATTTCTCTTATCTTCTCTAGTCACGAGTCACAAGCAATAACATTATCTAGCAGCCTGTTGCAGCCGTGGTGTTGGAGAGGAGGTGAGTTTTTAAACACTGCACGTCTCAGGTATGCGTCCAATCAGGCTTCTAATCTCACCATTGTGTTGTGTCTTATCAGCCCTTTGAATAGAACAAAGAAAAGTATTGGTCGATCCATAAATCATAACTTTAAACACAGAGGGAGGTCACTTCCAGAGTGCACTCCCCGGTACCTGAACCTGCAGATTCGACTAAATCTTGTTGCTCTCGCATTAAGGGTTTGTTATCTCACAGGAAATGTCAAAAGGGTCACAGACTCCGATAGCCTGACCTTTTTTTCACAGCTTGAAGAATGATCCGGCTGACTCGACTCATCATTCTGGAGGAAGACAGGTTTCACTGCAGCAGCCAAGGACGGCGTCTTTGGCCAAAAAGTTATGTTTGCATGCTAGTCAGAAGAAGCAGATCTCACCTTAAATTTGAATTCCAGCAGCTCTATTGTTTACTAATGGGTACTTCATAGTACTTTGTTTTAATATGAATAAAAATTGTTCTTGTAGCATTTTCTGATGATGGAAATGAAAATTAAGGTTGAAATTGCATTTCGGACTCTTTCTTTATTCGACCTTTCATGTGTCAGGAGCAGACGATAAAAATTCCGTTTGAAAGAGAGCTTATTTGTGACAGAAAATACGCTGGGCGGGCCACAAATTCTCAGTTCCGACCTCTCAGTAACAGGGACGGGGGGGCGGGGCTGCTCTGCGTCAACGGTCCCGCCCACAACTAAGAGGCGAATTTCTTTTTTTTTCTTTTTTAAACTTGTCCTGTCCAACAGCTGGGCAAACAGATGAGAGCTGAAGGCCTCTTGTGTTGGACATGTTTTACTTTAACAACAGGGGTTATTAATCTGCAGACAAACCAGAGGAATGTCTGAATAAACCCCCCTTGTAATTGAGGCCAAACTTTATTATTTTCAATCATATTTGAAAATCTTTGATGTTGGACCGGACGGAAAAGGAAAGGAGGGATGAAGAGGCAAATTTCTAATGAAATTCTGCCGCTCTGCTGCAACTATGTCCTTAAGAATGTCACAGATTTTCTTTATCTGGGCTTAAAATTCATCATTGTGATTTAAAGACCACTGGGAACACTTTGAAAATGTGATCAAAAGAGGATCAGAGTGAGACTTAAACAAAACCTGCTGATGTTCAATCCTTTCTGACGAGAAGTTTCAAAGACCAATTCAGTTCAGTTGCATTTCCGTTCAGTCAATAGCCCAAAATCCTTTGGTGTTAAACAATCGACAAACTTGAAAAAGAATATAAAAAGTTAGAAAAGAAAAAGAACACTTTTTCATGATGCAGAGGACTCTGTATGCTGGAATTTCACTAGAAATAAGAAAACAATGGAAAGGATCTTTACAAGCTTACACAACCTTGCAAAATCCCTGTAGAACTGAAAGAAGACGCTGAAAAGTTCCTAAAAATTCAAATAACCTCTGAGGGAATCTCAGAGATAAATTCAAGCAGAGATCCTGAAGTCTCCTTGTTGGTCATCACAGCATGCACTTTTGAGTGCAATGATGTGTTTCCGCACTCGATCGGCTCAGCGTTTTGACTGACGTGCGAGTGTCCGGAGAGAAATCAAATTCCTGTGTTGCTGAGAACAGACAAGGTGGTAACATCACTATTCCTGTCAGGTATGCACCAGTGAATTGCTCATCAGCTCAGTACCTATTTTCCTACGAGGGTGTTTTTTTTTTTTTTTCTTCGGTGCTCAAAGCCTAGTTTAAAAAGAGAAGCTTTGGTGCAAGCAGAGAGGCCGTGAGGGAACGAATCCCAGCTGACAGTCGGAAAAAGAACAGCTTCAAAAGGGCCTACAATACCACAATGAGTTGTCTCAGGGAGAAAAAAAAAAAGGTTCAATGATGATTAAAAGTGAAATGTTTGTTTGAAGATAATGTTATTTTGAATAACCTTTCTTGAGAGGATTTCCAACTTGAAAAAGAGAAAGGAGGGAGAAATAAAGCTTGTGTGGGAGCGAGCTTTGGAACAATTTCCCACCGTTACATGTGCTCAAACTTAGTAACTGACTTTGCAATGGGTGTTTGTGTTCACCCAAATGTTTGCAACAGTCTCCCCTGAGCTCCTCTCTCAATATATTGAAAAAAAGAGAAAAATTAAGAAATGCAAGATTGGAAAAAAAAAAAAAGGAAAATCCATAGCTGCTCGCTCCTGCTGTGTCTGAAGGGAAAACAAATGTTAATGAGAGCTGATATTAGAGACCACGCTATCTGACTCTGAATGGAAACAATGCATTCATTTAGCCTGCAGGTGTACATTAGTATTCAGTGGAGGAGATGTGGTGATGAGGCTGACTCTTTGGGTCAAATCAACAGCACATCTGGGCTGGGGCAGCTCTCTTTTAACCCAGGGACAGTTTGGTTAAACAGCACGGCGGAACAGACAGGATAAACTGACATGTGACGGGGGTGTAAGCAGTAACTGATGCCTGGATCCACAGCTCGCATCCAAACAGGTTAAGGAGAAGATGCAGAAGCTGTGAGCATGAGAAAATCAAAGGGCTGGGAGATGCTTCGAGGCACAAAAGTGGGAGATCTGTTCACTGCCAGGTCCTTAACCCTTCCTTGGTAGGTCTTGTGTTTTTGAATCTGTGTTTGAAAACAATTCGCCCACATTAAAATGAAGATTTCTGAACAACTACAAAGCACTTGTCAGTGATATAAAAACACCAGCGTTAAAGTGGAGCAAAGATTTCATTGAAAACAAATGAGATGCTTCGATCACACCGGGGATGGTGTTCACACTGGACCGTCCCTATCTGATACTAGCGCACGTCCAGCGCTACAGTTGGACAAGGCTTGCTGTGAAATGTGGAAGCGGAACAAAGCTCGGGAATTTTGCTTTCACAGCTACATTCTGATATATGAAAGACTTGGTGTCATAGAATTCTGCCTGGGCACAAACGGCAATTATTACTTTATTCTCCATGATCAGTTGTCCACCAGTTGGCACTTCCTAGAATGAAAAGGGCCACTACCAAATCCTAGTCCCTGATGGGTCAAAGTTCAACCTTGTTTAACTTTCAACACGTCTTCAATGGCATGCGTTGTGTACGTAGAGCCCGAAAACAGTAGCAAAGTAGTGATAAGTGAGCCCAAAATACACGCCTTTACATAGACTTGTCAGTAGAAGCGGTCACTTAAATGTGCAAAGCCGAGGATGGTGTGAAAGTAGTCAAAGAAAAAGTTATAAATCAGTGAAAAGTAGAAACATACATTTCTATATAACAAAACATGCACTGTTAGACTAAATATCATTTTTAATTTCATTAATTGACAAATTTAAATTTTTAGAAACCTGCTTTTCCTACGTTAGCCGCTGAAATGATCCACTCATTCCTGTTCTGTACATTTCTTGAAGCGATGCAAAACCAGAATGATGAACTAGCAGGATGAAGCAAACCTAAACCAAGAATTAAATGAACCTAAACATGGCCTAAAACACAAACTGCTTCAAAGCAAAAAAGTGGCAAAACAAGCTGATAAGAATCAAATATCAATTGAATTGAATTAAAATAAAACCTGTGACAAATTCACGGCTCATTACCTAACACAGAGGGTGATTATTAAAAAAAAACCCAAGTAGGGACAATTTATAAAATAAAATAATTTTTGTTTTTTTTCCTTTTAACCCTTAAGGTAATAAACTACAGATGGACTGTAAATCATTTGGTCTTAAAATGGTCAAAGTTTCGGGCCCAATGTGCAGGATGTGGTGGCAGAAACTGAAACATTTAGTACACTGAAACATGACACCAAAAACTGTAATAAAACATGGCAACCCAAAAAGGTGGCAAAGCAAAGCAGACGACCAGACCAGGATGAACAGAAAACCAGAGACTCTATAAATGCTCAGGGCAATTAACTCAAATGAAGACAGCTGTGGATCAGGATGAACCTGAAACTGGTGACTGATCATGACCAAAATCCAAAAAAAAAGTGCTCAATCCTCACAGAACCTCTCCCCAAAAGACAGTCCTGACAGGTAGAAACGGTTTGTAAAAGCATAAATAGATTTTTTTTTGTCTAGCATGTCTTTATACCATCATGCCTCGTACATTCACAGCTTTTTGTTGTCATCCTTGTTACACAAAGGCTGCATCAGTTCCTCAGACAGCAACAACTTTCGATGTTCCCACTGACATACTTCTTTTTGGTACAAAAACACAAAATCTCCAGACATCTTTGTCTACTTTTTCGTTTTATTATATTTTGCACTTGATATAAAACAAAAAGAAGTTTTATTTGTGAACAGGGTAGTCTCATTTTCAAGAAACTGAAAGGATTTTTTTTCAAGGGCTTCTTAAGAAATCTTAAATTTTTATAGCTAATTTCAAGATTAAATTTTGTCTTAAAAAGGCCGAACATCTCAACTTGTGTCAAGACCTTTTTGAGACAAATTCTATGAGTTTTATTGGCAGATTTTTTTTTTTACCTACAACACAGGAAAAAAAAAGTATTCTAGAATTTTTAACTTCTTTTTAGAAGAACTGTTGTTATTTAAGGGTTCTTGTTTTTTATTTATTTTTTTCATTATTTGTATCTGATCAAATAAAACAAAAACGTATAGAAATGATTCAAAATTCAGATGTTGTTGACGTGGGCGGAGTAACATCTAGTTCATATGATCCAGTTGAGAAATGATTGGTCCAGTGTAAATAAATGTCCATGGCCGTGTCTCTAAAATGTCTGATGTTTGTCTGTACGTTCCTCTGCAAAACCTGATCTTTTTTCAGGTGGTTCTTTTTTTTTTTCCGCTCCATATGACAATGTGTTGTTTTATGTGTTGTTTCCTTAAAAGTCAACATTACGTTTCAAATGACAGAAGGTGTAGTTGCGGATAAACATCAATCTGCGGAAGAAGCTTGAAGGACCGTCGCTAATGTGCTGACAGACGGTAAATGCACGGCCTCCAGTCATTTCATTTGACACAAGCTGGGAAACGTTCTGCCTGCCGGTTCATCATCTCTCTCTGCAGCCCTTCCAGTTCCTTCAACTGCACGACTGTGCTTAAGTGATACACAATTGAATATTAATGCCTTCTGATGGTATTGGATTATCGGTTTTTCATTTTAAAGATTATACAAATGAGCCTCATTTGCATGTCAGCCTGCAGGGAAGGAAATGAAGTGTGTCCTTCAGATTATTATTTCCTCTTTTGCCATCAGGAAGCACAACTTCTTTAATCTCATGCATTCAGGATTAGCGTCATAATTTGGTGGGATGTGCCAATTGGGGTTTCAGCAAGAAGGTGCCATTGTTTGCTTTTGTTGGTGAAAACAATAGACATAATAAAGTTTCAATCAGCTTTGTTATTATTCCTTAAAGCTTCACTGAGCTTTGGTATTTTGCTGCTGAAGCGGAGCAGGTATGGAAGGATGATGAAGAGTTTGGTCCCATTCAGGCGCTACGAAGTAAATGGAAGAAATGAACAGCCCATAATATGAGTGGAGTGGAGAATTACTGTTCTGTCTGGCACCCAGGCAACAGCTTTATCTTCACAGCAATTTCCAGAAATCCAGGGTAGCTGTCAGGGCCTGCCTTAGGCCGCTGTTAGATGCCGCAAAATGACATGTGAGCACGCAGAGTTATGAAAAGAAAGAAAGAAAAAAGGAGTCTGGAGTAGGGCCTAAACATCACTTTGAGTCAAACATTATATATTGAGATGGAAACTGTGGCTCTGCTGAAGGGCGCTGGGCACTTCTCTGCATATGTCAAAGATCTGTTGTTCTGCCTGCAACCCAGAGTGGAACAGAAACAGGAACACTTTATTTCAGAGGGAATGATTAAAGATTTACCCTTCACACGCCTGCCAGGACTCCTCAGGACTTTCACAGCAGAGCCATATGAAATGATAAATTAAATCATTTTACACTGAATGCAGTATTGATCTTCATTCCCACCATAGACCCAATGTGTACCTGCTTGTCAATGTTATTGTCCACGCCACATGCCGATCAATCCTAAGTGAGACTCTGCTGAAGTAGCTCTTGATTTTGATTGA
The DNA here is from genome assembly GCA_023969325.1 of Oryzias curvinotus. NCBI lineage: Eukaryota > Metazoa > Chordata > Actinopteri > Beloniformes > Adrianichthyidae > Oryzias > Oryzias curvinotus. The sequence continues at coordinate 27,901,056 of CM043708.1, read as the reverse complement.
ATTTTGAGCAGAGACTCTTCCTTTTGATTCTTATTGCCATCGATTTGGCCCGGTGTGTCATTGATCTGATGTACATGAGCGGCAGAGGCAATGCAGCATTTTGCCAAGTTGATATTGAATCACTTTTCAATAAAGAATGTCCAAAAGTACGGGGTGTCAGCTAAAGAGGAGGCCCCAAATAATCCTCAAATTATTCTCCTAATTGACACCTTTGGAGGGTCCAGCAACCCATTTTTATTCTGATTGCATGCTTTTTTATTTAAACTTTGAAATACCGGCCAAATATTTTGGATAGACGCAAAGTGAGTCAAGAAGAGCCAACTACTTCCAGCCAATCTCATTTTGTAAGCATTCAAAGATCTACTTATTTGGAATTCAACCCAGAAATCATATAAATCCAAAGGGCCCCTGCAGCTCCAAACTCCCATTACCAATCCATATTTTTATTGTGTTTTTGTTTGACATTTGGAGTTTTTACAAAAGCTGGGTATTATTTGTCAAAAAAAAGAAAGCTGAACCACACAGAAAATTGCAATAAAACACTTCTGATTACTGAGTTTGCCATCCTCCTAAAAGTCTCCTGTGTGCCTTTTTTGAAATCGCTTACTACCTAAATTGGCTTCAGGACTTGTTTGCAACAAATTTCTCCAATAATCTTCGAGAAAATCTCCCGCAGCTGTGAGGATTGCTGATTAAGCATGAGAGTGTTCGATGCACAGCCTTCACTGGCAGTACACAACAGCTAAAGTAGCCTCCAAAATCATCGTCTCAGCTCTTACCACTAAACGGACTGACAGTAGCTTTGTTGGCTGAAATTGCTGGCTTTACTCTCTCAACACTTTTAAGACATGAAGCATCAAGATTGTAATTTGAATAAATTTGCATGTAAGAAAGCCCAAGAAAGACACAAAACAAAAAAGAGCAAAGTTGTGGTCTTTCCGTGAAATTTTCACAGATGTAGCAGGAATGAACCACGTTAAAACCACGGAAAAATTACAAATAAACCGCACATGTATATCAACATAGAACATGAACCGTGCATGATTATTGCGCTGATTATATTCAATGCATTAGTGATTTGTAGGACCAGAAGTTCTGAACAAATGAGAACTGAAGTCACGTAAAGAGCCGCCGGCCAAAACCCTCAACTGACATCTGTGCACATCGACCAATGCTGAAAGCAAGAAACACTTCTCAATTATGTATATCACGCATGTATCACGAAAGGCTGCGATGTCATTATGTGGAAAATGAGCAAAATGTACATATCGGCTGTGGGACGCAGCTGTCTCAACTGTCCCCATGCATGGATATGGGCTGTCTGCATGTGAAAAATGGTAGAACCTGTGCGAGGCATGCACAAAACATCAAAGTCATAGACCGCTCGGATGAACCTGCATGCACGTTTTTTTGCATTCTGCAAGCGCCAAGTCTTGGTAAGTGTGAAGTAGGTGAGATGTAGGCGTGCCGTACAGATCTTTCTTTTTTTTTGCCACCCCCCCCGAATCCTCTGCACTGCACAAGAAGCCCAGTAGTGCTGTTCACATGACAAGTGCACCCTCCTTGCTTGCAGCCTGCCTGTTAGAAATGAGGAAGTAAGACAATCCTAGGCCATCCTATGGGTGCTTATGTGTCTCGTGCATACACCGTGCATGTGGCTTACGCACGGGGTCGCACACCTGTCCTGGTCAAACTCCTGTACATGACTAAGGCTGAAGCAGCTGCATTTGATAGGTATTGATTTCTCAGTGTAAACAGTAAAGAGGCAGGGGGAGGCAGCACACTAATGAAACACCCACTCTGAGGAAAATTTGGTTTTGGGTGTTTTTAACATGTTCTTGTAGGATTTTCTGATGACGGAGGAGAAGTATAAAGAAACTATACTTTTTTTATTCAGATGATTGCAAAATAGGAGCAAATGAAAAAATGCAGTTGAATAAAAGCAGCTAAGCTACTACGGCAAGCCAGAAGCTCCCAGCTCCGCCCCATTCAAATGCATCCACTTGTAGATAACTAGACCCTCGTACGTCTATTGTTTACCTCATTTGAGCTGGCATCTGGCTCAAAGGTGTATGGCTGTTTAGCACAAATAGTACTCGCCATTTTTGTTACACCGCTAATGTTAGGTTGGGGGTGTGAGGGGCTGTAAACTAGGGATAGAGCACATAAAAATATGGATGATGGGAAAGGGGTCAGGGTCACCAATAGTTCCGCCCACAACTCAGCAGAGGCAAATTTCTAATGAACTACTGTCACTCTGCAGAGATTATATCCTCGAAAATAACGCAGGTTTGTTTTTTTGTTTTGGCCAGAAAATGGCATAATCGTCATTAAAAGACCACTGGGAACGTTTTGAAAATAGATCGTTCAACAGTTAGGAAAGACTCAGTTACTTTGGAATTGTATCCAAATATTGTTTTAGCTTTACAACAGCAATCACAGCCCACTACAGCCCTCTGTTTTTGCACTGGATGGCCAGAATACAAAAGTAAGAGCAAAATGATTTAATTCAGTTTGTTACATAATGTTTAAGTCGCCAAATGGGGAAAAAAAAAAAACAAAAAAAAATGCTTCCAAAAAACCACCTTAAGTTGTGCCTTTTATAATGTGGTGGCAGGGAGCAACACAAAGTTGTGCATCCATTCTGTTCCTTTATGGATCTCTTATCCACTGTCTAATCCAATTCTTTTGATACCCTAAAAGCTCTGGCATCTTCTCATTTTCTTTTCTTATGACAAAGAAAATGATTGATTTAAGTACCTGTTTCATTTATGCTTCCATTATTCATTTAGAGAAGATCACTCTGGTAAATTTGCTAGAGCTTGAGCACCATGGAAACGAGGCCTAACAGGTATTAACACTGACAGACAGCAACCCTGGAGGAATGTCTCTGAACTCCGCTTCCAGCTGCTATGCAATTAAAATAAATCTGAACAGCCAGTTAAAGAGGCTCATTGTAGGAAATAAGAGGCAGGAATATGTGTGTTCTTGCTGCGGCTTGGATTTAAACCACCAAAAACAACAAGGTGCATGCAGCATGATGTCCCTTCTTGTCCTTTGTGGGAAAGGCCTGGAGCCGGCTTGAAGCTTTTCTTCATCTTCTGTCTGCAATCTCCATCAGTGAGGATTCATCTGGTGCGGGGCAGCTCGCTGTGCAGGAGGGGTGTCTTTGAAAGATGTTCTGTACATTCGGCGCTCTGTGATCACTGGGAGACAGCAAAAAAATTTGCATAAAGATGCAACAAAAAAAAAATTTTTTTCGAGACATAACATTTTTGCCTATTCCTTTTACACCAAAACCTATCTAATCTTACAAAGACAAGTGAAAGGGATATTAATATTCTGAAAGTTTTTCCCAAGTCATACCCTTCAAAACATAGTAAAATATTGTCTCTGATGCAGTCTTGTATCATATATATATACATATAGCACATTATGAAATGTGTATGGTGATATGTATCAAAAGGCCATACTCTTGTCAATACACAGCCCTAATAAAATACAAAGATTTTATTCAATTCCAGTATTACAGTGATTGCAATGATTAAAATCACACATGCATTTATAGCACAGATTAGTTTTTTATTTAACATTAATATACATGTCATGACGGCAGGTGAGGAGGATTATTCCTTGATTGGCATGTCTCTGGTTTGAGCAGCTTTTTTAATGATTCCAATTCTATTTCCTATTTGTTCCCTAAACTAAAAAAAAAAAAAGCTTTGAGAGCTCAGTTCCATATAAACAAAGGTTGGAAGGGATTTCTTTCAGGATCATAATCATACAAACCTCTATTACAAAAGTTCAATTAACATTGATTGAAATGCGTGACTGTGTTTGGTGAATAAATATTCATTTAACTCCAGTTTCACATTAAAAATGATAAATGTAATGAATGCATGACTACCAATCTATTATATCCAGAGTCGTTCTATGTTTTTATGTTTTGATTATGCTTTCTGACTTTTCCATTTTCTTCATTCAATCCTTTTTAGCGTTAAAAGCAGGAGTCAAAACCTCCTAAAGATCAAACAACAAAGCAAAAGTGTTGTTGTTTTCAAAACACAAAGCAACACAGACATTCTATTTTTTTTTTCATAACCATTTAATCCAGCTTTATATCTTTGTGTCTTATTTGAAAGAGGACAAATAGCTAAATGCCTCCCACATGAAAACTCACCAGCATGTCAGGATAAATGTAATAATGATCAACTGAGACGATGAGAATTCCCAAATCAGGAGCCTTGTTGCTGTCAACAAAATACTAATATCATGCACTAATTAGTCTGTTACTACTCTTGCATGAAATACTTTCTTTGCCCACAACTGTAGCTACAATGTTTGGCAATAAAACTTTAGGAATATTTCAAGATGGACTACTTTTTAGAGAAAAATATAATTATCTTGTGTAAGAATTTGCCTAAAAAAAAGTCCCTCAAAGTCGCTAAAGAGGGTTCACTACCCAAACTAGGAATTTTTTGTACAAGTTTCATTGGAATAAAAATAAAAATACCATTGTGGTAAAATACTTTAAGATAGAAAACTTGGAGGGAACATGTCACTGTTTTGATGAATTGTCTTCTTCCTTTTTTTTAGCAATCAATATAAAATAGAAAAAAATTTAGTTGGGGAAAAAAAAAAGTCTCTTTTCAAATTTTTCACAGTTCATGCAAAAAATAAATAAATGAAAAAAAGCAAAAACAAATTGTCACTTATCCAAAGTGACAGAGTTAATGTGTCTCATTGGTAAACAGCACTTTCTGGGTTGTATTCCAACAAACTTGCATTCCAGCTTTTCTTGGCTCCCAAAATGACAATGGACTCTGCAACATTTGCTGGAATGTGCAGGGAAACGTGCCTAAAAAAGCACATTTGTTTTGGCCCAATTACCTTCATGCCCAATTCCATCTGTTGTGTACTTCTCTGGAATGGCATGTGGGTGTCAGAAGAGTGACAGCGGGCGCAAAACAGTTTAATCAGAGGGGCAAAATGCCACTACAACAACATTTTGTGCTCAAGCCCCACCATCATTGTTGTCCTGCTAAATATTTGCTGTGTCCTTGGAGTCACAGATCACTGTATCCAACAATTTGAAATTAAAAACATTTCAGCCCAAATTCATAATGGCTCTTTAAATAATGCATGTCTCTGGTTGTAGTTGGTTCTGAGTGCACACAGCTTTTTTTTCTTAAAACATTACATATTTTTGATGGTAATTAGGCATCAAGAGTTATTAGATTATGTACCCACAAGACAGAAAGAAAATGTCGAGAATGCTGCAACTCATTAACAGCCCTCTGCAGGGGTAAAGGGCTTTGATTAGATTGTTCATTCCTTCAAGGCAAAGTCAGCTGAACAAAGGCTTTTCTGTGTGTCTGTGAAATGCTGGATTTCACACTCTCACATTTGCTGTGTTAAAACACAGGAATACGCTCACAGCTCTTTGGATGCCCAATTCAACCGAAAAGAAAAAAAAAACACTACAGTGGTTTATGTAACAACCCTTTTTGAACATGTGTTAAAGGGGATGAATATTTGTGGGACACAGCATTATTTACAATGTTAGGCAAGTGGAAGCAAAAAAACCCAGTGACAATATTTATTTTAGAAAGCTTTCATATTTTTTTCTAACGGTGGCTATCCATCAGGAAATAAAGGTGCATTTACAATCTATCAATAACTTTTGCTGTGGTTATAGGAGTGCTACATCAAACCTACCACGTACACCCCTTTGTTGGAGGCCATCCTCGATTTATAATCTGTTACACCAGGATTATTTAGGGTGTTTTCAAACTGGACACATTTGGTACGCTTAAAGTGAACCAGAGTACATTCATTCATTCATCTTCTAAACCCATTTTGTCCCTTTCAGGGTCACAGGGCCGCTAGAGCCTATCCTAGCCACTCGTGGCCAATGGCAGGAACATCCTGGACAGGTTGCCAGTCTGTCGCAGGATCAACCAAGGTACATTTTCCCCGATAATCCAGACCAAATTTACAGCCTGTATTACATCCAAGCGGACCCTGGTCCAGGACAAGGAACCGTTGTCTGTTCCATCTTAGGGTGGCAAAGTAGCAAATGTGAGTGTTGTATGTGATGCGTTTGAGTAAGTGAACTATCCCAACAGGGATTGCAGAAGGACTTCCATTTTTCTCTTCCCTCGTTGCTTTGCCCCTTCCTCGTATTTCCTGGCCAATGACTGAAAACGTCTTTAGTCATGTGTTTTTGTTTAAAAGCTTTAGTTTGAATCGTAAATGTCCGGTAGACGGCAGTCTGAATGCACACCAAATCCACGGTTCAGCACTTCATCTGGACCAAATTAAGCAGACTCAGTCCGGAACAAGGAACTTTTCCAGTATGAATTCACTGACCTGGGTCGCATTTGATCCAAGAGCTTTTTCTAAGCACCGTGTTTCCCAACAAAATGCTACCAAAAATGTGAAATGCACTTATTTTATTTAATATTTTTGTGTAATTTGCCACAAATTACATCCATGAACACATGACACTGGCTAACTTTGTGTAGCAGATTTTCTTTTCTTTTACCAATATAGTTTTAAATAAAATAACACCAAAAATGATCTTGCTAATGCTACTCTGTTGGAACCAACACAGACATTCTATCCATTTATCAGCATTTGTCAACTAACACATAAAGAGAGAAAGCACTTCCATTTTTACCTTTTCAAAATAATTGTGGCACTCAAGCATACCTGTTCACTTAAAAGCATGGCATTTACAGCTAAATAAAACAGCACTGACCCTAAATCCCACTATGTTTTGCTGTATTCTGCCTACAACAGTTTGCATGCCTTTAGCTGGAGTGTGCACTGCTCAGCAAGACATCTGTATAGGGATCACAATCTAATTTTGTAGAATCAGCTTCAAAGTGTTATTGTTTTCAAAAGACAAAGTCATAAAAACAAGCCTGCTTTGAATGTGGTGCCACTCTTTGTACGTCATTTTTTATGCTGTTATTTGGTCGAGACATCACTTTGTTGCATCCAAAGGTCAAAATAATCTAATGGATCAAAGATCTGCATCCCTGATTTTTGAGCCACTTGTACTATTGTACACAAGCACTGTTCCACAAAATAAAATTACACTGTATTTTGCATTTTCCTATCTTAAAAAAAGAAAAAAATAAGAAGATCACATTTTAGAAAGTACACTGTTTTCCCAGGTAATGAGAATGTCTGGCCCTGCACAAATTTGTCATTTAAAAATCTGGCCCAATTAAATGCGTAATTGAATAACAATTCTTTAGACTGTGCCATAGCACTTAACCATGAAGTAAGAAGTTGTCCAAACCACTTCAACAAGCTACTTAAACTGAGGGGAAGCAGTGCCCTAAGCCTCTCCCAGAAGACTGACCTTGGTTACTTAGTTATCAACCAATTTTTAATAAAAAATAGCCTCTATTTACATCCATTAATTCCTACAGCTGTTGACTGCTTGCAGGGGTACAAAATGCATTTACCAGTAAATTAGGAGCCTTGCTGGTCACAAGCTTAGAGATTGTCACCCTAAGCCTGACTACAAATCCTCCAGAGGCTTAATGAAACCTAATGGCTCTCATAGTTTAAAACACCCGGAATTTGGGGAATCTCAACACTGAAACGCCACCATCATTTGCCCCTACTAAAAAGCTTATGCAAAGAAATAAAACTTTTCTATGAAAAACCCAAAGAAGTTCTGAGATTTCTCTTCCAAATTGATGAAACATGGTTAATTGGGAAAACCTCTGCAGCTCATGCAAGACTTTAGAACGGCTAAAGAGTCGCTCTAGTGACCAACAGGATGTTTCTACTGAATCTGGGTTTACACAAACCATTGGCCTCTAAAGAACAGATTCAATTAATAACTGTTTCACAGCCTGCAGCATCCAGAGAACCAACAGAGTAGTGTGCAGTTTTAGATGTACTGCCCCCAATGCCCACATGATGTCGCAGAACCCTGTTAGTCCAGATAATCTCACATCCATTGGCACGGATTCAAGCGTTCCATGGTTGCAAACAGGTAGCAAAAAAAAAGTCTTATTTGGGATTTTTATGTATGTGTTGCATTATTAAAGAGCCGTACAAGTAAGTAGGTTTTTTTCTGGGGGGGGTCAAGGTAATGTTTAATGGGACTGTTTGCTGCTTATGACTGCACAGTCTGACTTCCGTTCTTTATGTCACACACCTATTCCATTTATGTTGCAATTGTATTTTATTTTATATATTTTTAAAGCATATTAGCATTTCTTCACCTTTAAATTAACTTCCTTACCATTTTCACATGAAAACCAATTCTAAGGCTGCCCATATTTTCATTGATTCCATTATTTAAACCGTTTAAATTAAACTATATCATGTTATTCTAAGTCTTTCAGAGTAAACTATATCCATATATATGATGATATATACCTTTGGCACACTAAGGAACGATTCTTTATTAAATATGACTTATTTGTGCAGCTAATTCTCCTACCCAGAAGTAAGATGGCTCAATCTCTGAGGCTCCGCCTTTCACTCCTTGTGGGTCCCGCCCACTTCAACCAAGAGCCGGCTTTAGCAGCGTGTCGGCATTTCGCCCACAAAAACAAACAACATCCGAATTTTTACAAAGATGGATGTGCATAATATGCGTATAAAAAGGAAAGGGTTTTGCCGATCACCGCTAGCTCCGTGGAGAAAGTGAGTGTGTGTGTGTTAGCCTGGGGGCGTTGCTGGCAGTGCAGACTCTTCCTGGAAGATGCGGTTCTTCACTGTCAAACATATAAATATGGGAACCCACACGTTTTCCTGGATTGGGAGGGGCTGGTGCTCAGACAGCCTTTTTTTAGAGGAATACTCAGAAATACGTATCATAATACACTTAAAAGCTCATTTTGCATGTTATAGGCCCTTTAAATACATTCACCAAATCCAGATCTTTAAGGTAGTTTTAAAGTAAATTGTATGCAAATAAATAGTTTTAAGCCTCTTTCTTCATAATTGGCGAAAATAAAGTCTTATGTACATGTCTTTATATATGGACTTACTTCAAGCAACTGCAGTAATAGTTCTTAGTTTGTGCGCACTATTTTGCAATTAAGTGCATTTTTTGTTTAAACCTATATGTAAAAGAATAAATAAATAATGTCGTAACCACAAAGCTTGCAATACAAATATGAAATAAAGCCATTTATCTTAATGGGAATGGCAAAGCATTGTTTTGACCCATTTAGAACTTTTTTGAGGCTAGTATTACCAGTTTCATCTTCATTTATCTACATAACCTTTCCTCCTTCTTCTGTTCCGGAAAAACTTTCATTTTCCTTACTTTTTTTTTTTTTTTACAAGTGCATTTTCATTTGGGGAATTGCATATTGTTTAGGGAAAAAAAGAGAAAAAAAAGTCATCCTTCATCAGCAGTGACCAAAGAGACTATAAAAACTTTGGCCATGAATATCGAATGACAGGTAATTAAAGTATACCTGCAGAATATTAACTTGGGTGGCTGAGTCACAGAGCAGCATGTACGATGGCAGACCTGAGTGATGAATGCTGTCTGAATCAGTCATTTGGGCTGAAAATCTGACATTTGATTAAGTCTGTCCTAGATATCAGAGACAGGAAGTCAGGTCCCTTCCATGCAATTCAGCAGAGAGACAGGTTTATTAAGTATTCTGTGTAAAAAAAGAAAAAAAATCGAGACAGAATAAGGTCAGTGTCTGCGTTCAGCAATGTCTATATGTCTGTCTCTGTATGATTATTATAATCACTACAGTCTAATAGCTACCTGGACCAGTCATAGGTTAGAAGCACCTAATGTTTTTCTTTTTTTCCTTTTTCTGTTTTCTACTCTCTCATCATTGTGGTTTCTTTGCTCATGTTGGCTGTTTTCTCTTAAGGTTCATGTGTAAATAAACTTTCCTTCACCTCTTTGATACTTTATGTTATCCAGGGGAGGGAGTTTGGCCTCTTCTCATTCCCAAAACGATGCAACTATTAACTGCAAAGTAAAATTTCATCATTTACTAGCTGGAAATACTCATCTCACTGTGCCTAAAAGGACAGAGAGTAGCTGCTACTGACCTACTTCATGTTTATTTTCTGTAAGGGTTGGACGATTGCCCAACGATGACTGAGATAGGCTCCAGCAACCCTGTGACCCAAATGGATGGTGAATATGCAGATGCAGAAATAACTAGAAGTTTACTTTGAACTCAAAATCTTGAAGATGGCACACACCTGATGGTGTGAGTATTTCAAAAATACTTGTGCATGGCAGCGTTTTTGGAAAAACACTCACAGCACATTTATTCCTGACACCTGTCCAACATGGATTTCCTTTTACATCTGAAACATTTCAGCCCTATATCGTCATCGTCCTACCTCTACTTAAATAGAAGAGTTTTATTAGAGCAGTTTTGTCTTCCTCCTGAACAAGCTTATACTGGCTCTACTGCCTCTTTTAACCCTTAAAGAACAGAGATTTCACTGGTGATCCCTAAATAACATCCCCGTTAATAAATCGTAACTCTTTGACCATTCTAATGATTAATGAATCAGCTGAGAAAAGTGGCTTTTTATGTTGGCTTTGCACCATTATGCAACACTTTACATTGTGCAACACATTACCACCATAACGTGTTGTATAACAGCGCAAAGCCACTATTCTCCAATTACGTTAATCGGGTTTATGGTACTTGAAAGACTGTAAAACCTGGGGCTAAAGCTCCGATATAAAAGGGTAGAGGAGCCAGACAAGAACAGGTTTATTGGCGATATCAGCGCTTCGACTCAGATGTAGCTCCCAAATATCTTTTACTCGTCAAATAGGAGGCTGAAAGTGCTGGTCACTCAGACTCCCAAAGGCTAAATCAATCCTTAACGTCAATTTTAGCTCTTATAGCTGACCAAAATAACAGTTTATACATATGTCTCTGCAAAATTTAGAATGTCTGTGCATTAGATTTTGTCCAAATAACAAATCTTTTCAGTCTTTTCGTTGATTTTTTAAAATTATTTTTCAACGATGTAACCTTCACATTGATTCCACATTTTTTCCATTTTCCGTTCTTCTGGGGTTTTCTGTCATCTATTATAGAGGTGGTGTTTCCTACCGGGCAGCCTCTGAAGTTTCAACCCCAACAGTAACCTTGTCTGGATGGGTTAGGATGATCCAGGAGTCCATTTTTCCCCTTCGTCCTCCTACTATTTACCAAACCCTTTCCATCCTTCACAAAGACTTTGCTTTTCAGCCCTCCAGAGATCAACACACCAATTACTCCTGGTGTATCTTGGTTGAATAAAAGGATTTTTAATTGTCTTGTCTTTCACCATCACGTCAGAGCCATAACCTTTAATTAAGTGTCTGCCAATTATTTCATTCTGCTTTTTTTGTCTGGGTGGATAAAAGTAATTATTATCACCTTGCAAAGTATAAGAAGTAATTAATCCTTTTTGATTTAACCAAATCCCTTTTTTTTGGTCATTAGTTGGCCCTTTAATCCTCAAAAGATTATGAAGTCTGTTAATTATGGAAAGTGGAGACAATTAGTAGTTGTTTGTGCTTGTGCATTGTCAGTTATTTTCTTATTTTAAAAAGTATATTTAGAGTAAACAGAATGCATTTTTGAAAGCAGTTTGATATTATGCAGAAGGAACATTTTTATCATTTATAAGTGTATACATCAACTATAAATAAATGGTCCAAGCTGTAGTCAACCTTATAGACTGGCTATTATAAAACAAATACCAGAAATATGATCTGCACAGGAGCAAACCCCAAAAATTCTAAAGAACAGCAGTGTGTTTGGGCACATGCAGTGCACCCTGTATGGAATTCATTGCGAATCCTCTTTCAGTAGCAGTTATCAGACAAGGCCAGTTGGACCGTGGACCCAGAATGTGGGCCATCATTGTAGGCAGCAGAAAACCTTGGACATCTCAGGTATCCCACTCCCCTAAAGCTCTGTGTGGCTGCTATGTGACAGTTCCAGCCCAGACCCACTGTGCAGGTCTGCATGGATACTATAATCCATCCCGATACGTGCCAACCCCGTCCTCTACCCTCCATTCATCCCTCACTTCTGGTAGCGTGTCCCCAGAGAGCCTTTTACGCTGAAAAACAGCACGCTGCTTTGCATGAGTTAAAATGTGATGGAGAGGACATTGTCTACCTCTGTGGTCAAAGTGTGCGATGCCAAACATGCAGCTGCTCTGTTATCTCATTCGGAGACAAAACAGCCCATTCTACCTCTCACTTTTTCCAGTTCTGTTGGAAAACTACAACCGTTATATCATTTCATTTGAATTCTGTTGGCTTTAGTCCTCCCGTTTACCCAGTATTTTTTTTTTGGCCATCCCCCCCACCCACCAAGATAACTTTAAAGTGTTATTTATTTTCTGTTTTTTACCACAGCTTCCTGTCGCGTCTGCGGTCTGAGTTTTTCTGTGATGCATCTCAATTATGTCAAGGTCACCTTTCACAGCAGTGATCGCTCTCCTGCTTTATTGGAACTGGCAGCCCTTCCACATTATTGTGACCATACTGACAGCAACTTCCGCTTTAAGACAAAATGAAAAAAGAAAAAAAAAAAGATTTTCCTCTAATCCTGCCTTGAAACTGTTTCCATGGTTTGTAATCACATTTCGATGTTGCTTCCCAGCAAGAGTATAGTCATGTTTTCTGGGAAAATTATTCATAAAACAATATAAATGCTGCAATTTTTCACTTTTTGGAACTTCTTTTTAATTCACTTTGTGCCCAGCACGTTTCCAAAATTGTATAATCCAGTCATGAAGGAATTCCAAAAAAATAACTTTCTGGTAGAAATGGGGAAAAGTTAATGAGAAGGCAAGCCATGGGGTAATTTCTGCACAAACAGGATTTGGAGGGTGCATGTGGGTAGATGGCACTGAGATGAGGATTCCAGCATGTTTAATTGTTTCTTGGTTGCAGCATCTGTTGCCATGGAGGAAGCTGGTGTTGTGTGGCGAGGGCTTTCGGGAGACAGTTAGCCTGACAATTGACAGTGACACGTCGCTAAGCGTGAGCACAAAGAGTTAGCTGAAAAAAATAAGCCGTTTGATAGCTCTCTGATAGAAAACGTTAAACAAGTGTTGCAGCATTTACCTCTTTGATGTAGCTTATTTGTCCATTGTCTTCTGCGCAGACACCCTCATTAAGCTGTCATTCTTCAAAGCCATCAGATTATAATGATGCAACCGATTCAAAGAGGTTCAAGTCTCCCTCACTTGACAGCTTGGTCACCCTATAGCAGGGGTCACCAACCCTGTGCCCGCGGGCACCAATGCGCCCCCGAGCACCCCTTGTGGCGCCCGCAGGAAATGCACCCAAAAAAGAATTTTTTTTAAATTGAAGCAAATATTCAACAAACGATAACGGCATGTCTGTCAATGACAGCAAAATAAATGCTGAGATAAAGGTATAAAAAAAAACAAATATGAAAACAAATATAACTTAAAAATCAATAAAATAAGGGTCTGGTACAAAAGTTTGAATAGATCAAATAAATGACACAATGTCTGGGCATTCTTATGATTCATGTAATGTAAAGATTTAGAGATTAGGTTGAGACGGTTGAGTGATCCATTATGTGAGGTTTCACCTTTAAGAATTTACAAGTATGAATAAGATGCTTCGAAATTACAATCAGTACATTAATCAGAAAGTCCAGATTTTTGTCAATTGATTGTAATCGAATTTTAATTGTATAATTTAAAGGGTTAATGATGATATTTTTTGATTTAAGCCAATTATGAAAAGAAGACCAAAACTCTTTTACATGAAAACATTCAAAGAAAAGATGTAAAAAAGATGTGAAAAGATGTTAGTAAACAGGTCCTGTGGCGCCCTTCATACCACTTGGGGGCCATGAAATTGCCCCTAGTCTCAAAAAGGTTGGTGACCCCTGCCCTATAGAGTATTGGAAAAGTCATAAGCATGCTTTGTTTATTAACTAATGAGTTAAATACATCAGATGAACATTCTATTCATTCCAGTGGCCTCAAAATTTCCTCAAATTGAACTTCATTAAATCTGAACTCCTCCCTATTGGAACTAAATCCACATTTACTAAAGTTGAACATTTCTTTGTCAGCATTGGTTCCTTCTCAGTCCTACCCCAGGGTTAAAGACTCACTCTGATGAAAATTGTGTTTTAATGTTTTTAACATGTTCAAAGAGTATAAAGTGCAGTTTGACATGAATGAATTTGTTTGTCTTCTATACATCTGAATGGTCAAGCTCCAGTTTTTCATCAAAGCCCAGAAACACTGTGGAATCCGAATTCTTCCCCTACCTCTCTACCCGGCTTCTCCCTATCCTTCCAATTGTAGGGGCATTTGGAGGGGAATGAATGCTGAAATAGCTTTTTTTTTGTTCCGTGTTGCACTGTGCCGCCGAAGAGAAGCACTTTTCTTCATGTTGGTGTTCTCTGATGCACAGAAGTTTACATTTAAATGTAAGTAATGACTTTTTGTTTTAGCAAGAATTTTTTAAAGTTGTAAAAACAATGTTTTTTATGTATTTCTAAGCGCTGGCAGCTGCCTGCTAACATAACTGAGCCGCGACTATTGATGACATCATTGAGAGGGAGTAACGTCCAAATTCAAAGACACTATTTTTCCAGGGCTAATTTGGAGGGCTACATATAGGGGTAGGGAGAAGCCGTAGGGGATGGGGAAGAACACGAATTCTGTCTTTATGTGGTGACTGTGATGACTATACAAACTACCACACTGCTGGGAAGAATCACTGCTTCTGTTTTAACGCACTGCTGTGGTTTCATTACACATGTTTACATTTTTATGATCAAGCAGGCAGGAAGTCTTTATGGGAAATAAAAAGTCAAAGGCATTAATTCCAAAGATAATCTATTTATTTTCTGTCTTTTGGGTTTTGTAGAGTGGACAGCTGCTCTGTTTCTCGACATACAGGCTCAGTCTGAATTACTACAGAGATAAACCGCTCGATGTGAAGTACTGCGACCAGGAGCAATGTGTCAGAGTCCAAAGATCTCACTTTTTATTTTTTTTACTTTACATTTTTCACAGAACTAAACATGGCGAGCAAAGTTTTCACCTTCAAGTTAGGATCTTGAGAAGCAACCTCTCAGCTTTAGATCCTGAGGTGGATACTTTCTTTACCTCACAAACAAGACAAACCCGATCATTTTTTACTGCATTTATTGTTGATTTTAGTCTCTTTTGTCCTGAGGCGTGCCATAAAATATGCTGCTGTTTGTCTGAACTGTTAGACAGCTGTTTGTGGTGTAGTGCAAAACTTTTTTCTCTCGTCTTACTTTTCCTTTTTCTATGCTGTTAAATCCATGTGACATTGTAACAGCTGCTAACTTGTTTTTTCGTAGCAGATTTTGTCATTGTTTCTGTGTTTGTCTGCCCCCTTTCTGTGCCCTCTGAACCCAACCAGTCACGGCAGATGGTCGCCCTCACTGAGCCTACTTCTGCTGCAGTTTTCTTTTTCCCCTGTTGGGCTGGGGGATGCATCTTTAACGTAACCTCATGCATGTTTAGTTTGAAATTGTATTGAAACATTTTCAATGCAATCTGTTTGTTCCTTAATTAGGCTATTTTTATGAGTTGGCCTGAGTTGAACTAAAAAAGAAAAGGATTATGATAATCTTATGAGTCTGTTAAATATTTTTCTTTGCCTGTTTACTTTCTCTTCAAGATTATATTGGCTGTAAATCAGACACAATTGAATTTCACTCCCATTTGTTTTCAATAGACCTTATTGATTTTGGATTAATACCCAACCTCACATCTCCTGTAGGACTTGTGCTTGTTCAGTACATTTCTTTTATCGCAGAGGACTTGTCAGATTGAGCCTCCCTGGTAAGAAAGTGCTCTGCTCTTCTGGTGAAAAAAACTCAGTGGAATCATAAATGTACAGTTTATTTCATGACCAAATTGCCCATAAACCATGATTGAGGACATCCAGGACAATTTATTTTAAAACTGTCAACTGTGATCGAGGGCCAACTGTTTGAGAAATGGGGATAAATTTGGCACATTTATGTGGTTTGGTTTGCTTTCACACAGACTGCAGCATTCAGAGTGAGCCACAGACAGGAGTCAATCAAACCACCAGGAAGAGCTGATCTATTGGGGGTGTTATTGCCCAAAACCATCTCTGATCACAAAGGAATAATAAAAAAAAAAACACAAACCAGAATACCAGCTAGTCTGGCTTTTCTTTGGACTGTCACATATCAATAAGTGTATGCACCTTCTCACACCCTACTCAATAATAAGATCATTTCTAACATTTTCCTAACCTTTTTCTTCAAATTTGCCCTATGAATGTGTTTGTTTGATGTGTAGCCCTGGAACTGACTGGCGAAGATGGAGAACACCCTGAACAGGTCGCCAGACAGAAGCTGAGTTGGCTCCAGCAACCCTGTCACCCCAAAAGGGGTTCCGCTGGTCAGTAGCAGACTTAGCAGTTTGGGGGCCCCAGGCGAGCAATAACATGGGGCCCGCTGCAGCAGTTGTAAAAAAATAAATAAATCCTTGCCTAGTTTAATAACTTTTTCATTGGTCCACTTTTAGACAGAATCAATGTCAAGAATCCAAATGTTTAAATAAGCATTTAGAAACTTAAATCACATTTGAATATCAAACAAATGTAGTTCATATTATATACACTGGAAAAATATACCACATTCATTCAATGCATGAATTTGTTGCCCACTGACTTTCTAGTATGGGAAAATAAATGACGGTCTTCTGTTTTTAGTATATCAGGTTTTACTAAAGTAAGCAAAAAAAGCAAAAAATATTAGAACGAAGGAACGAAACAACAGCCTACCCATATGGTGGCATTAATCTCAGTTAGCTGTGCTTCATTTTACCGCCTTAACTCATCATTTAATCTCTGCCAGTGTTGTTAGAGTTATGCTTTTCCAGCCCAAAAGTCATCTAAAGACCACCAGACCAAACAAAAGGTGGCCCAAAATATTAATCAATGAATAATTTGGCATAATTATTACTTCCTGGTTTGGGTAAATTGTACAGCTCAGCCCCCAATGTGTTGGGGCCCCAAGCAATCACCTACATTTGCTAATGATAGTTCAGCCCCTGCAGCTAATTGAGAAAATTGACGGTAGAAATTTGTACGGTTGATATTTATTTTCACATAATGCACAGAGTTGACATCATTAACTCAGTCTGGGTTGCTCGTATTGTCCCACTGGAATGGTCCCCAGCAAAATTCACACTACTGTGAAATGCTCCACTGTTCATTTGTAAGTAAATCGAGACCCTGGATCACAACCAGGACGTGCTTGTTTGAATGGTGCCAGTGTTCAGGTGTTTGTTC
The DNA here is from genome assembly GCA_023969325.1 of Oryzias curvinotus. Lineage (NCBI taxonomy): Eukaryota > Metazoa > Chordata > Actinopteri > Beloniformes > Adrianichthyidae > Oryzias > Oryzias curvinotus. Next base: position 27,883,718 of record CM043708.1, on the reverse strand, counting down.
ACATCTGCCAAAGGAACTGAATCAAACCTACAAATGTAAATACACTTTAGCCCTATATAACCACTCATATTATATTTCATACACCCACTCTGAGACCCCTATCTCATTAGCACAATCAAAACTTTCCTTTAATGCCCATTGAAAATGACTTGGCCAATGTTTTCTATCCTGTAGTTCATCATCATTGCACTAGGGGCAGTAGAAAGACTTCCTGCTCATTTCAAAACGGTTCCTTTCCGGAAATCTCAACAACAAGTTTGGCAGGAAACTTTTTCATTTTTAAAAACTTTATGTTGAGAATAACTCATTGCTATTCTTTTTTTAATGAATACTTGTTGTATTGAAACAATGCTAAATTTGCTGATTCTTGTTTACAAATACACCATGTTAAAATTATGTGGATCAGCGGGTAAAACACTTTGTTGATTTTTTCCGAACACTCATGTCAATATTTTTGCATTTTAAACCAACACTGTTGTGAGCAAAAAACCCAATGTATCATAATTGATAGTATCTATAACATTAGCCTCCGTTGCTTCATGCACTTGTGACATGACTAACATAAGTACATCAAAAATCTTAAATACCTCTTTATTAAATTACATGTAGTGGATCCTTGAAACCAAGGATCTGTATTTCTCGAACTTGACTCTTGGCGTCTTGCTATTTTGTTTTTGCATACATATTAAAAGGAAATGCACATTTGACCTTCGATGTCTTTTTGTTTGTTTTATTTTGTCTTTACAGACTTTTTAAAAGATTATGAAATGTGATTTTTTACAATAAACCTTCAACAGAGCAGATTGTACCATTCTTCAGAATCATTTAAGTTCCCCTCTATCTGTGGAGTTTTTCTTTATAAGATTATTTTTTCTATGTTCTTTGATCCTCATTGTTGAATGCATATTTGAATAAAGCTCAGACTGCAGTAATATATCTATAATGAGTGTATACAATATTTTACCATGAAAAGATCGTGTCACCAATTAATGTCAAACTTTTAGGACTCATTATTTGTTGCAACCCTCGTACACAGAGGGAATGAATGAAGTGCCCTTCAAACATACTCCTGATTCTCTAAATGCCAAAAACAAACAGACCTGTCATGTTTTGATGAATGTCAAGTCGTACACAAAGTGAGTTTGAGGCTCATTTATTTTCCTACATAAAAAGATATGTCATAACTTTAAAGACTTTGCCAGATGGATTTTAAGCGTAATTATCTGTCCAGAAAAAAAAAAAGCGAGTTTAAATCATTTGTGAGAAAATAGTTGGTTATACTTGATGGTTTTCACTTGGTTCAGATGAAAATAATAATAAAAAAAACCCTCAACTGGTAAAGTTACAAAAAATTATTTTGTTTGGTTCTACAGTTAAAAGTTCTTGCAGTTTGGCAGTAAATAATCCTCTGAACAGTCCAATGGAAGGCAAACCCAATAAAATTTTGGTCAAATGCCGTCCATCTCTGCAACAACCACAGAGAAATGGAGAAAAAAAATGGAGAGAAACACGAACAGGAAGGAAAAGCGTGACACGGCTTTTTGGAAAACACCTTTCTTTTCCTCTCCTATCATGTCTTCAGGCTTTTGGGGAAACACAATTTTAATCCATAGTCCGTTGCAGAAGTGAGTACAAGGTACTCCTTAGAGTTTTGGGGGGAGGGGGGGGGGTGCTAGGCGGGGGAAACAAGGGGGAGAAAAAAAAGCATACATTTACACGGTTGAGTGGTGTAATCTTCATGAAATACCGGTAAATAGGGAAAGGAAGCCTGGTGGAGCTTTAGATTAATGCTGCTATCAAATGGCCTGGGACAAAGAAGGGGATGGCTAATGAGCTGGAAAAGGCAGGGCTGTTCGCCGTTTAAATGATACCGTAGCACCATCTCCCCACTGGCCGCCGCACAGACATGTTCACACATTAGGATGTCGCTGACAGCAACGTAGGATAAATATTGGAAAATGTCATTTAAGTGAAAACCACTGGGACGCGTTTGATATTTTAGGGATGGTTTCACAGCCGCATATGGACGACTCCGTAGCTTGACTCTTGCCTATATGTGCCGCGGTCCTTCCTGCTCAATTTTTGAGCAGTTACTGGTAATTCTTTATCCATCTAAAAAAAATTGCTTTCAGTTTTTGTCGTTTCCCCTCCTCTGTCACTCCATTTCTCTCCGCCTCTGTCCCTTCTCTGTGTGTTTGCCCCCTCTTGCTATGATCTAATGAAAAAACAGTGTTCTGTCTTTTGCCTGTTGCCCGTGGTATCATATGTGGCATGCTTGTAATCTCCTATGACTGTCGCCTAGGTGACAAGAACAGCAAGATGAACTATAGGGATTAGATAAATTTCTTGTGGCCCACGGAGGCAGCATTAATTTTTGATGTCCTACTGCCTCAAAGATACTTTCGCAGGCATAGTTTCATGTTTTATTTAGGGTGGTGTTGGAGCTAGGTTAAATTTTCAGCAGACAGACATCCTGAAAAAGCCTGGCGGCATGCAGGAAATAGGATTTTTGGAAGCCAAAGTGGCCTTTTATCAAGGGTCAGAAAGGGAGACGGGAGGGAGAGAATATGAGCATGAATTCCTTGCGAAACAGCACATGCTCAACAAACACGTCTGCACAACGTTTACCACAATTATATAAAATGTGAAAAACCTGCAACAATTTTCCCTCAAAGGTACACTTGAAGAATATCTCTATCTTTATTCTGAGTGCAGTCAAACGCGCAAGCGGTCTTCAACTGCTTTAGGCGTCGACATATTTATCTTACTTGAGCCAAGTGACAGTTGTCTCCGCAGCCATTTCATTTTACATACTGCCACGAAAAAGAAGGAGAAAACTGAATTAATCAAATCTGGAGGGGTTGGGAAGGAATGGGGTTGTGTGTCGGAGGAGCAGTGGAAGGGAGGTGGCCAATATATCCCCCAGTCTTGCAATGAATCAGAAGAGATGGGTAAATAAATAAATGTGTTATGTATGACCAAGCACACAGACAGGGCTCTGGGGCTACTTGCGGGTCCAACCGAGATGCACTCAGACAAGTGAATAAATCAGCACACAATTAGAGCTTGTGATTTCATTTATGGTACCTACGAGCGCTCTGGTGGCAGATTCTGGCAGATGTCATTTCTAGCCAATTGATTTTGCTGCTGTCCCGAGGCCCGAGCAGTCGTGGCCCCACTCTCCGAATTACAAATGGATGGGAAGCGCCAGCCAAATAGCTGTCCAGGCAATTTCTGCATGATAGGAGTAGAATAATGTAAGAGACTGCATTGGCACCAAAGAAACAAAGACGTGAACAGCCGCACACATCACCGGGGGCTCTGCTGTAAACATGTAAGCAAGTGCATCTTTGAGAAATTTATTTGTGGCATATGCGCCTCAGAAAACATGTCTTCAATCAAATAGTGGTGTGGAATTCTTTGAAGGTAGCCCCTGAGTGTCTTTGTTAAAGCAGATCAGATTCTGCTCAGCAGTGAACGTGCTATAGAACATCCTTCAGCCAGAGCAGTGACATTTTTTCCATGAAATCCATAAATGTTTTTAGGTTTGTGCATTTGTGATGTTTTATCTCTTAGTGGAAAAAGAAATCCTGCAACACAATCATGCCACACTGAACACTGTTAGCTCCATCATCTGGAGAGATCACTTGAACACATGCGATGCAAATTGCCAATGTCATTTCAAAGCTGGAGCAAACGGAGAAAAAAAAGTGCTTGGTTTGAGGCAGTTCATCAATTTGCCAGTGGCACTTTTCTCTGTTTGTTGGCTCTGTTTTCCCCCCTCAAGTTTGGTTTTACAACTTCCTTCCTGTGAAATGGACTTTCTCCTCAAACGAAATTCCATTTGCCGGGATCTCTTTTGGGCATGTTTTATAAAATGAAACAAATGCAAATTAGGTGGGGTGTTTTTTTCTTTTTTCTTTTAAAAAAATAGGCCCAAAAGTCCAGTTTTGCTAACAAAAATACAGAGAAATTCTTGGAAATTCTAGGATTTTATATATATATATATATATATGGTTTCGACATTGTGGACCTTTAATACAATGGCAGCTTTCACAACTGTCAGTGTTGTCTTTCCAATGCAATGAGAAGACTCATGAAGGAAGCCTTTTTCATTGCAGCTTCTTGAAGTGCTTTGGTCTCCTGGGTCTTCAGAAAGTGGACATAGAGTTTTGTAAAAGTGCATTTGTTCCTATGGAGGAGGCATTCTGAGCATTTATTGAACAGAAAGCAGGATATACTGTAAACAATTAATTATTATTAACTTGCCACTTCGCCCAACAGTCATAAACAAAGTGCAGTCTCACTCAGAACACTTCCTTAACCCCTTTATAGGGCACTCAATGAGATACTTTAAATTAAAAAAAAAAAATCAACCTTAGAGTGTTATTGGAGAACATAACAAGACTTCATTTCATTGGTAACATTTTTCAATTTATTTTATTTTCATGTAGAAAATCAATGCAAATAAAGTTACCATATTTGGTTACTTGCCCGTGAGTGGTAAAACAAATTCCAATAAGTATACATATATATATATATATATATATATAAATATAAGAAAAACATATTATGTATTTGAACATCACTTTTAGAACATAAAAGTGCTAATACCAAAAAGTGCTAATAACAAAAGTGTTGAATAGACCCTCACACAACTGTGTGAGAGGGTCTGGGAATGTCCTGGTTGTGGGTGGGTGGGACGAAGTCAGGGTCTGACACGTCATCATCTTGATCCTCATCATCATCACTAATGTCAGGGTGGACTGGCACAACAGCAGTCTCCCTCCTCTTGCCATAAAAGATTGATGGAAGCTAAAAATTAAACACATGCAATAAAACAATTGTCATAACATCATAAACTGACAAACATCACTCTTTATCACTATTCAGAAACTAAAAACAGTGTTTAAATTCCCTCTGAATCACTGTATAGTGAGGTAAAAACATTTGGCAACATTAAAACATAGTCTGCTCGGTTGTATTTCTTTATTTGTAAAGAAAATGCACTAATATGGTTTGTTAGATGCATAGGGCATTTGTCCAAAAACAGACATACCAAGTAAAATATAGTTTTTAGTGAAAAGGGCGTATGATCAAATATGGTGCCTGCATTTTTCATGTCGTATTTTCACTCATTTCAATAAATTATCTGCAAACAACTTATATGTCAATACTTAACACGACTATTCAACAATAAAATGTATGAGTTTCATCAACTTACCATGGTTAGTTTTGACATTTAAAAAAAGAGCTGTGATTTAAGAGAGACCAAACACGTGACAATGCAGATGATCTGACAATGAAGAACTGAAAAAACAGACACTTAAATACCCTGAGGACCAATAACTGAAATGAAAACAGCTGTGGACGATCACCAGCCTTAGTCTGGCATGGGTAACGGACAAAAATCCCCTCAACTTCTCTCTGAGTATAAAGTATTTTAATTCAATTCTTCTTCTTGCCTTATCACATGTATTATTTACACTTTGGCTGTGATTCAGCACACGTTACATTTGTTTTGACAGCTGATGTATGCACCTCCCAAGTGCTGAGATATGCATTACAGTTCTGAGTAAGAGTCAAAAAGGGGTTAAACAGGAATTTTTCAATAATTCATTGCTTCAAAGAACTCACCATCTCTAGCCCAACCTGGACTCTGTCCTATGAATAGATTCAGTGGTTCAAGCGTCACTCAGGGTTTGAAACTGGGTTGGAATCTAAAGGTGGTCCTGGTTTGTGTAATGCTTTGGATCAAAGATTCTGCTGAAAGAATCAACACAAATTAAACCAAGAGATTAGCACAAGTACACAGTTATCACATGAACAGCACTAATGGGCCGCTGGCGCAGTATTTCGCACTTTGAAAAAATGAAAGATCCATACGACGTCCCTCTGTCTCACCTCTTACCCTTGCGTGTTGTAAAAGTGTTCTCTATTGCCTGCAGAAAAAAAGGTGCAGGGTTTTTTGCTCTATGTGCTCCCTAAGAGGTCTATGACCTTGACTTTTTTTTTTAGGTCCACCTGCATGTCCTGTCCAGCTTTGTCCATTTCTTTGCCCGTAAGGGCAGTTGCGACTCAGGCTTAATTTGTTTCTTCAGAAAGATTTAGTTTGAATGCAGTTTACTTTGCAAAAAGCCACTGGAATACGTCTGTTGGATTTTTCTTCGCATAGTCTTTTTAGGATGTGTGCTCGTATGGAAAAATAATAAAACTAAATATAATTATCTGAAAACAAGGAAAGAAAAACTGACATGAAGCAGTGAGTTGAGGAAAAACGGAAAAAGAAGCTGAGGCCTCGTTCACACTGCAGGCTGAAACGACCCAATTCCGAATTTTTTGCCCCTAAGTGGCCCAATTCCGATCTTTTCATGACAGTGTGAACGACACAGATCCGCTCTTTTCAAATGCGACCCAGTCCCCGTGGGTTTGCCGGCCTGATTCCGAAACGTATCCGATCTTTTCAATTGCGGCCGCCGTCTGACCGGCCAGGCGACTTGATTCTGAATTGTATGTCATCGACACGCAACAAACGTCATCATTTTGCGTTGAAGTAGGCGGGAACAGGAACATAAACAACAACCCTGGCAGACGATGCTGCTGAGACCAGTCAGTGAAGGGAAGCAGGTCACTGATTGGAGTAATATTTGGGGTGATCGCTCTATTCAGGACAAACTCCAGGACTCACATCGCAACTGGGCGGTTTTTGAAAAAAAAAATTCCAGCTAAATGGCCGAGCGTGGTGTTGAACCTTTCCCGCGATGACTTTTTTTTTCTTTCTCCCCTTTTCCGACCGTGCTCAGAAGCGCGGGGGACCCGAGGCGATCCTCCTCCTCCTCCCTGTTCTGATCCTTAGATTCTCCAGGATTCTCCAGAACGGCTTAATAAAGAGTCCATAGCATTTATTCTGGGGGAAACCTTCGTTTTTTACCGTTCTCCTTCCTCTGTAACACACAACATGAATGCGCGCCCACACTGCGCCCCCCCCCCCCCCTTTCTCTATCGCGGCACGCGCTTGCACACGCGGGCGCGCGGCTCCAACGCACACACATTCCTATTCCACAACAGTGGGTCCAGACGATCCCGACTCCATTGCCTTCTTAAAATGCGTAGATTGTAATTGTGCTGCTCCTTCATGAAAATAAATTTAATATTACAAAAGAGCTCCGCTGTTGACAACACTGTTGTTGACATCCATTGTTAAAGTTGGCTCCGCAAACAACAGTGACGTCGTTCATTCACCGCTGAGTATTCTTCTGGCTTCTGCGCATGCAGGTCTCGTTTGGGTCGTGTCACGGTCACACTGGAGACCACAAAAGTTCGGATTTACTTGGAAATGTGAACGGTCTTGCAAAAAAAAATCGGATTTTTTCAAAAAATCCGAATTGAGCATTAAGCCCTGCAGTGTGAACGTAGCCTGAGAAGACAGCTGCCAGGCAGATAAAGAAAACGAGAGACTGAAAAAATGTTGGAAGTCAGTGGAGGGTTTTAAATATATGATCTCTGGTTTAATAATGTAGACAGGGCAGCCTTAGTGGTTAGTCATACTGGGGAGTGGCATTTGGAGTTTGGATAGGGAATAGATGAGTGTTAACGACCCACGGGGGTTCTGTCCACAGCGGGGAGACAAAGCGCTGCATGTTGGCTCAAGAAGATGTGGCTACTATGCTGAAGGGTCATCCATCAATGCAGGAGCATTAATATATATGTGCATCTGATTTAATGCCGCGTAGAGCAGGCACAGCTTGAAAAGAGTATTTTTTATCAAGTTTTTGTTTAACACTTTTTCACACAATGGGTTACTGTTGCAAAATAAATATTAGAGGAGTCTAATATGACAAATCACGCTGTTCAAAGCTCTCATTTTTTAGGTATCTGCAGTAATTAATACAAGTAGGAGAGTACAAGTAGAACATCATCTAAGTTGATAAAGAAACCGTCTCTTTTTTCCAGTGTTCATAAATGTAAAATACAGAGGGCAGAGGAAAGCCAACCGTCAAAGTCGCTCTCTAAGATGAAAAAGCAAAGATGCCCGACTACATGTGGAACATGGCCTCCAGCAACTGATCGCTAAATGAGTGCCTAAGGCAGTAAAAATCCAATGAGTAAAGGAGGGAAAGAGAGGGAGCCATCATGGAAGAGCAGGAGTCTTGGGACTACATGTAATCCACAGAGACTGATGGAGTCAATCATATGAAGTTCAGCAGTAAGTAATAAAGGCTGCTCTAAATATGAAGGGGTTCTCTGGACAATAGATACTTAAAGACCCACTCCATTGAAAAGGATGTCTTTAACATGTAATTGTGGCTTTTATCTGACGATGGAAGGCAAATATGAATACAATTAATCTTAAAATTGCATTTCTGAGTATTTCTTTGATCAAAACATTTGATAAAGTATGCATTGACATGTAGAAACTTCGGAGGGTGTGCCACACGCTCTCTGCTCCGCTTCTTTCTAAAAAGGGGTCTAAGGGCAGGGATACTAGCTTAGTCAGTTTGTTAGTTCATTTTAGTGTTTTCCTATTGAATTCTATGTATTCATGATCCTTTTGATTTTATGTTTTACTTCTTCACTTACCTATACGAAGCCCATCGAGACGACTGTTGTTGTGAATTTGGGCTATACATATAAAATTGAATTGAATTAATTCCTCCAATTGCAGACAAATAAATCCATGAACCTGGAATCTGGATCAGAATTGTACGGACTGGATAGCTCCAATACCGCTGACCATTTTTTTTGCTAAGTTAACGTTAGGTTGGGAGCGAGAGGAGCTGTAAGCAATGGGAAGAACATGTAAACGAAGGGATGATGGGAAACGTTGGCAGGCTTACACCACGCCAACGGTCCTGCCTACAACTCAGAGGTGAATTTCTAATGAACTCCCACCGCTCTGCAGAAACTATGTCCTAGAAAACAACACAGTTTATAGATCTTCGCTAAAAATGTCATAATTATGATTTCAGAGGCCACCAGACACGGCTGGATAGAATCTGGGTTCAGTCAATGGCGTGCAATGAGCCAAAAAAGTTCTTGGGTAAGACCCTTCCTGCTGCCAATCTGGGTCTCCCTTTGCCTTGAGAATACAGGGTTGTGTCACGAAGGGCATCCGGCGTGAAATCTTTCTGCCAAACCACCTGTGCGACTCAGTGAAAGCTAACTCGCTTCATAATGGGAGAAACCGAAAGATTAAAAAACGCTATCGGGGGGAGTATTCTCTGGTATCATCTAGTATTATCTGGTATCATCTAGTATTCTCTGGTTCCATAAGCTACTTTAAGTTATTTTCATAATAGAATAATCTTGCAGTCACAGAGCTAATGAACAAGAAAGGTTCATTTTACCCTGAACCAAAGACTAAACCGAACAAAACTTGCAGGGAAATAATAATAACAAAAATAATAATGATACAAATCACACTGGTTCAACAGCTGCTTATTTTGACATCCATAATAAGGAGAGGAAAAAAAAGCATGGAGGAGAAAACCTAGTCCAACAACACACATTTCAAAAGGTATCAAATGCATATAAAACATGGTTATGGAATGTTTTAATCATTATTTGAAAAACAGATAAAAAGGAGACAGGATTCTCTCATAAAAAAAAAAAAAAAACCCTGAAAGGGTTTTAAAACATAGCCAAGAAAAGAGATCATGGAAACTAACACCAGAACGCTTTCAGGTTGAAAAACTATTCTAAAAAATTATGCTATTTTTATTTTACAGTATTCAAACAGAAAAAGTCACTTTAAATTGGAGGGCATTTGTTTACTAGCATGGTCATTTATCTTTTACAAAGAAACACAGACGTAAGATGGAGTGCTTCATTCTGGAAATGAAAATTGCATTGTGATTTATTGCAAGCATTTATCAAAACCAATAAGCAGGAAGCTGATTTGGTAATATTGGTAAATAAAGCAAAAAAAAAAAAAAAACAATAAAACAGATGTAATTGTAAAACCTCAACAAAATTAGGAAGTTCTAATTTTGACTTGACAGGAAATTTATAATAATTCTAAAAAATGTCTTTCGGTTTTTCTTTAAGTCTTGTGACAGACGTGTCCAATGTAATAAACAGCCACATCTGCTGCACCTCTGCATCTGCTGCAGCAGGGGTTAAAATTGGTCGATTTAATATCTAATTTCTTCATAATGATTTCCATTCTCATGTGTCAGTAGACATTTCCATGTGTGGGCTAGTAAATGAGGAAAAATGACAAATTATGTGGGTCATCTGGCTCCCCATAATTTGAAAATGTGCTTGCTTACAATAAATATGTAGTAAACATAAAATCGGTCAGGACAAACCATGCTGAATGACCACAGTGCTGCACAGCATTGCTTTTTCCAAACAACCTCGGGAAACAGCCTGGAAGCCCGTCTTTGTTTTCTGTTTTGAAGAGTTCAACACAAACAGATGATGCATTTCCTGCCGGGCATAGCTGCGCCCTCGCTCAACTTGCTGAAGCTTACAAAATCTACAGATGTATTGAATATGTGACCAGCAAACAAATGGATTATTTGACCCTGGAGGCAGATCGGCTCTGCGGAGGTGCTGTTCTGCTGTGACCCAGAATGTTTGCATTGTCCTTCCCAAAAATAGTCCCAGCAGTGACGGTGGGCAAGGGCGTTTTGTTTCAGCGAGACTTCAAGGTCTTCTCAACTGTTTCTAATATGCATTGATTCTACAAGCTGTGGTGATCAAGCCCGAGTGGAACAGTGGCGGGAGGTTTAGAGCACAGCTATTAGACTCACGCTATGCCGAAGACCATCTCCCTAACAAAATCTTAGATCTGCTGAGATGGAATTGCATTTCAAGCGGAGGGGGAATGAATATTGTTTGGTTCTCAGCAGGGTTCTGAGTGGCTCCCATGTGGTCTATCAACATTTCAATGGCAGCTCATACGCTGTAGCCAAAAATGTGAATGATGGAAGCCCAAAAGTTCAATTGCAAAACAAAATGATCAAAATAAAAGGAGAATAAGTAAAGATGAATCAAAATGTCAAATCATTCAAATCAAGTCAATTGAGAAAAAACTTCTTTTCAGAAAAATTTGGGAATTTGGAATTCAAGGAAACTGGTAACTTTTTCAAATATGCTGCTTGTGCAAATGTTAGTAGACTAATAAAGTTCTAAAACAATATAATTGAAATATTCGTTTTGTTTTGTTTTTTGTCTTTCTAAAGACTGACCAACATGTTCAATTTTTTAGTTGATATAAAGATCAACTATAAATATTGATTTTCATAATTTGAAGTTTTAACATTTTAACCCATTTTCCTCTGTGCAGCCTGGAGAAGGGTACCGTTTTTAGTGGTGCTCCCAACACTTTTGTGTGATGGGCTGCACGGTGGCGCAGTGGTTAGCGCTCTTTCTTCACAGCTAGAAGGCCCCCCTGGTCCTGGCGGGTCCCACTGGCTTAGGGACCTCAAACAGCACCTTTTCTATGTGCAGTTTGCATGCTCTCCCCGTGCATGTGTGGGTTTTCTCCGGGGACCCCGGCTTCCTCCCACCATCCAAAAACATGCTTCATAGGTTAATTGGTTAATCTAAATTGCCCCTGGGTGTGAATGTGAGTGTGCATGGGTGTGTGATTCTGCGTCAGACTGGCGACGTGTCCTGAATGTCCCCTGCCTTCGCCCACGTGTGGCCGGGATAGAGGCTTCGGCATCCCCGTGACCCCGAAAGGGACAAAAATGAATTTAGAAAAGGAAGGAAAGAATATCTGTGTGATGAAGCAGCTTGATAAAGCTAGAGCAAAGGTGAACGCTTTAACATACCTAAGATGCTTTATTTTATTCTTTCTGACAGTTTGCACTGCCGCTCTGCGCTTCTGTATTTCACGGCTCATAGACACGCCAACTGCCATTTTTCAGAAGATTGTACCCGACACTCCCATCAGGTCACCAAATTAGAATCTTTTGCTGAAAAGTACTCAGAATCTGCTTGCTTCGCCTTTTTAACTGAAGCTCCGCCTTACCCATTCCTATGACTCCGCCCACAATTGCTGGAAAGGTAAAAGGAAACGAAACACTAAAATCCATGTTTCTGAGGTAACAGTAGTACCATTTGTAACGGTTCAAACTTGCTACCGAGTTTGGGGACCCATCCCTAACGGAGTCTCAGTTCTTTCCTTCTCGCCCAAAATCAAAACAATGTATATAAATTAAACTGAACATTAACTTTCATCTCGCTTTCATTAGTTCTTCCCAGGAGAACTTCTCTTGACAAATTAAGCCCCCCATCTATCCCACCCACAAGCTAACTTATACTCAGGAGAGGAATGAGCAAGGACACAAATGCTCTTATTTAAGAGAACTAGTAAACTGCCTTAATTAGGCCGTCTTTTCAAAGCTCAAACTTTCTTTGGGAGGGATTTTATTATTTTCTTGCTGCATCATGCACACATACATTAAGAGTTTTTTTTTCTTTCTTTTTTACGCGGACTGACTGCAGAATTTATTCCCATAGTATTTCAGAGAGTGTCATAGTCTACAGGCTTGCTTGTGCCGTTGGGAGTAGTATTTCATTTAGATATGACATGTGCCCAATTATGAGGTCCCTCAACAAGCCTAAATGCCTCCCATCCTACCATGCCTCATCGTAAACAACCTGTATTACCAATACGTTTGGGATGATCAATGATTTTTTACTAAGGGCCAATCACACGCTACATTGTTAGTTATAGCCTACATTCAGTGCCTTGAGCACGATTCTGTTTTGTCTTGGCGTCAAATAAATCTTCCAGCTTGCAGTTCTCTGTCTGCAGACAGAGACTGAGATGCAAATGACAATTCACTCTGTCACTTCCATTGCAGTGTTTCCCCATGTATTCGCGGTTTCATGTATTCACAGATGTATTTATTTTTTGTCACGTGTTTCCTGCGGTCCACCACAAAATGTCAGCTCAAGATGCTCAGGTGAGAGAGTGGGACAGTTTGACAGCGATTTAAAAGGAGAAACATTTTCAGAAATGCAAAACCGAAATGAAAAGAAAAGAAAACATTTGTTTTCTTTACTAAGTAAAATGTCACACGTATGTCAAAAACTCAAAAAAACATGAATTTCATCAGGAGGGGGCTTTACTGAATGTGTTACAAAGCATCAAAAAACTTTCAGAAGGGTTTTGGATGACTAAGGATCAGTGACAGAGATTCTTCAGACCCGGGGGATGCAGGGAGTGGTTCTCTGTATTCGCGAATTGAGCGTATTTGTATCTGGCCCCCAACCCCTGCAAATAAGGGGGTAAAACCATACTGTCACATCAACAGGTCCCGAAGCCAAACATGACTGGTATGGGTTTTGATCACTCCATAAGGCAGCAGTGATTCCAGTTCTGCAGCAGCAGAATTGTGCAACGCAAGGACACATTTAGGTCATAACTAATCAACTTTTATTCTCCTGTCTCATTATGGTATACCCTTAGCTAATAAACAAAGGACTGGAAACATGTTCACCTGTTCATTCCACCCATTAGGTCTGCATAATGTCTACTAATTATGTTTGCTCATCTATAAGCCCTAATTATGTAGAGGACTGATAATTAGCTGGTTCTTCACTTTGTGCTTGTTTCTTCTCTATCAGCCTGGCACAAATAATGGCTATTCTCATTTCTGAAGGGATCCCAGGACGCTGCATGCAAGAACATTTTAATGACCTTAGCACTTTCCGTTGCATGGAAGCTTTTGTGGCAGAGCGGATGGCCAATGACCCACTGTTATTCAATTTGAATATTTTTAAAACAGCTTAGTCAAAAAGTACCTTAACCGATTTGAATGAAAATATGGACGTGTATTATTTTTAGGCAAAAGTAAGAAAACTTATTCTTTCATGAAGCTGTCCAATAGTATTTTAATTGTCTACTTTACAGTAACATTTTTTACATGTATTTTAATGTGGAAAACTTTAAAGAGTTTGATGCTTTAACAAATTTTTAGCATATCCATAGAATTACTGCTAAAGCATTTGAAGTTACTTTAGGCACTTGTGCCATTTGTTTTCCCAGTTAGTAACGCTTGCATAGTCTGCCATTTCTATGGATTCTACACATTTTGATTCCCAGATCAAATTTGTTCTATTGACAAGTTTAAAGCAGGAAAAGACTGTGCAACTGAAAAAAATATATGTCTCTAATGGTCACTGAGGACTGTTTCTCTGCTTGTCCCAGCAGCAAATTACTCAAAGCAGCAGCTAAAGTTCCTTTTATCAAAATCAGAAATACATGTATGATACAATGACCTAAACAACAACAGATACCTAAAATAAGAGGATGAAAGATGGCTAGAAAGAACAGCTAACTAGCTTCAACTAAAACCATGAAGTCATTCTTGGGGAACTGATTGTCTAAAACAGAAGCAGCTGTGGTGATTACAAACCAGAAACCTGGTGTGAACATCAGTCTGGGGAACTGGAACAGAAAGCCAATTTACTTAACTAACCTGAAAACACACCTGAAGGCACTGACGCTCACTGGAGAGCACAACAACTATGCAGCATTAAAACTAAACCAGCAATGTCAAACTGAACATGACCAGAAACAGCTAACAAACAAACACAATTATAGCACTTATCCGTACTGTTTGAGGCTCAGAGGTCTTTTTTACTGTAAAGGGTTTCAGGCCTCACATTTGTCTAAAAGCAGAAGGCGAAGCCTTTATACATTTGGTGTGATGTACATCTAGAACAGTGCTGTGAGGTTCACGGCTGGTGAGGCACTGACATCATCAGAGAGATTAACAAACACATGAACCCTACACAGCAGCTTATTCACCGTTTGGTTGGCAACAAGTGTTTTCTTTAAAATTTAAATTTAACTTTTTCTTCTGTTTACAAACAGAAAAAAATAAAATCCCCCAAATTGCTGTTATTGACTTACTTTTACTTATAAATAAAGTCAGTGCGCCGCTCCCTCTGAATAAAGACACGGACGACCTGTTTGTAGAAGTCTTCCTTTTCTTTCTTCAGTTTGAAAAGTCTCTCTGTCTCAGTGGAGATCACTGCCAGAGACGTGTCTCCACTAATTCCTGAGTTTAGACACTAATCCTCCATTCAGGAAATGATGCTAAACAACATTCAAGAGTAACAAGACGGCTGTACTTGCCACTAATTCTTTTTATTCGTTAGCCACGGTGTCACATTCTGTGGGATCGCCAGCGCCCTCTGCCTTGAGGCAGGTGTACTTCACCTCACCTAGAGTATTTCTGATGCTCAGTTTTAACAGCTAAAACATACCAAATGGGTCACCAGCCAGCACCAATGTAATCAGACAGTAGGCGAGAGAAAAAAGCACATGAGGTAATTAAAAAATGTAGTGTCGAGACGGTAAAGGGCATGCGTTAGCTGAAGCTCAGTCAGGGTGGGCGGCACAGGCTGAGCGAAGGGGAGGCATCCAGTGCCTCACCTGCCACTCTCTCCTGTGTTTGAACAGATCATTTGTGAATTCGATACTTTTTCCCCAGAGAAATGTTGAAAACAAACCCAGAAAAAAGTAATCATACAATAGATGTCTAAAAATTCATGTTGGATTTTTATTTTAAATAAACAGGATATTCTATATATTTCATTTATGCACTTTTTAAGCTACGTATATTTTGCAGGAGAGGCTGTGCCTCCCCCTGACTGCATGTCACTGATTTAGAATCCATTTTGTTTTGCGTTATTGGGGTGAAATTTTTCATTTTCTTCTCTGATATTGGACCAAGGACTCAAGCCTTTTTGCTCATCCAAATTTTGTTACCGGGTGAGTAAAAAAATTGCTCTGAAAAAAAAAAAAAAATACATATACTCTCTGGTTTGAATTCCTCTGAGATATTCATATGCCAGCTCCAAACAACCTACAGCTTTGGAAAAAAAAAAAAAAAAAAAACAAGCATCACTACTTTGGGTTAGGGTCACAGTCACAGAATTTTTTTGATGGAAAAAAAAAACATGAGACATTTCTAACAACACCAGAAATCTATGCAGGGAAACACTCTGACAAATTAATTTTTAAGGGCTTGCTGAGGGTAATAAGTCCCAAAAGAACTACATAATAGCTTCGAGGGCAGTCTACAGTCAGAGCAACCCTGCCCGTAGAAATGCTTAAGGTAGCAACCAACAAATCTTTTTACAATTCCTCCATGACTGCATAAAATATGAATTTTCTTGTGCTGGTGTTAATAATGGTGACACATTTGAAGGGTTCTTTTATTGAACTCTAAAGGTAAGGGGACATTCAAAATATTTATTTAGTGCAGGACTAAATTATTTTAATACATGTGTTTGATGGAAGCAGGTGTTTCACATGTACCTGTGGGATTTGTTTAACCCAGCAACAAAATCTGACAAAAAATTCAAAGTCTAGCACAATATTTCCACAATATTTTCACTATAGTTCCTAACAAGGAATCCTGTAATGTGTGTGTTTTCTTGACGCCTTTAAAGGTAGATCTATATGCTTAAAAAGTATTTGATAGAAAATTGACCAAAGTTATTCTTAAATAAAAATGCTTGTGTTCCATTTGTTTGAAAGGAGTCATGTTTGACAAGTCTTCCAAGTCTCCAAGTTATGGTGATCCTCAGAGTCCCAAACCTCTTTTTTGCTTCCTTTGAGAGATTTCACTGTCAAGGTAATGCTATAAAAATGGATGGGATGTGATAAAACTATTCATCTATATATTTAAGCTTCCCCCTTTAATAAATTGAGATGGTTTTCAATTTTTTTACAATTCAAACCAAAAAAGCAGAATAATGCTCTCATCAGCCATCTTAACATTCTGGATGACATTGTTTTAGGTTCAGCACTCCTAAAAATGGGTTAAATTGAACCAAAAATGGTATTTTTGCTTCTCTCTGCAAAACATTGCAAAAATTAGAAGACCTTATCTTGAAAGTATGACAAACTCTGAATGTTGTAAATTGAGATTTTTAATTCTTTTATGGATTTCCACATTTCTCTTTGTCTACAGGTTAATGTTGACTTTACATGTCAATTCTCATTTGTCCAGGTAGATTCCTTTTGAAGGAAGATTAATACATAAAAAAGCAGAACCAGGCTGAACTTGGTTCGTCTTTCATTTTTTATGACGCTTCGCCTCTTCTCCAAGAGATTTTCTCAGTTTTGGAGCATGGAAGCCTCCCAACACAGAGGAAATAGATAAAATAAGATGAGTTGACAGTTTTTACTCGTTCTATATTACTTCTCTTGATTCTTCTTTTTGTTTTTTAACATTTGCATGTGGATTTTTTTTACATCTTTTTCGTACACATCCTGGGTTAAACTTGTTTTCATTTTTTTTTTATTTATAAGTGTAGATAGAATTTGGAAACGTCATATCTATTTAACTTAAGTTAAATGGCAAGAAGTTTTGTTTGTTTAAAGCTGTTAACCTACACTAATTTTGCCCAAATTGGATGGATACTTGCGGGTAACTATGACAGATAGCTGCCTTGATGACCCAATGTTGGTTTTAAATCAGACATTTTTCCAGGTGATCTGTCGGCCATCGACACCCTATAACCTCCATGGCAGGAAGTCCACCACACCCCCTCCAAGCACAGACACCTGAACGTGTATTTCAACTGGATACATGTTGACAAATCATAAAAGCAAACACAGCACTGGAGATCTGTATTTCTTCCAGTTTATTGCTACTAAGGGGTCACTCCTCATGGGTTGCCCCTTAGAGACAGGCTTTCAGGCTTTCTGCCCAAAGCTCTAGAAGCTTATAGAGGTTCTTATGAAGGGCTTAGATTGTAAGACATGAAAAGTAACAGTGCATGGACAAATTCTTCTTTTTTTTTTTTTTCAACTATTCATGCAATAACTCTAAACACAACCAAATGCAGTTGTTGTTGTTTCCAATTGAAGGTACCAATGGCAGCAATTGTCACAAATTAACTAAAAAAAAAAATTACCCTCAGTATAGGTCAAGCTTGATTGAATTGTTTTTTACTTTAACTTGTCCTCTTCTCTTTTTTAAAAGGATTAGTTTAAATTTACAAAAGCAGGGAAGCCTGGTTCTTTGGCTGTACCCCAAGAGATTTGACTCATACGCGATTATAGCCTCCAGGACAGTTCCAACTGTGAGAAATGTAGATCTGCAACCCACTTTGCCTCATATTGTCACTTGCTCCGCAACAATATGCAATGGTGATGCTTTTACACATAATGTCACTTGGAATATTTCTCATAAGTATATTTTTTAAAGGCTAAAACCCCTGTAGGGAAAAATAAATCATGCTGTAATACATTGCCTTGCATTCAGCTGCTTGTCTAGGTGACTGTTGCTTAATTTTTTATGTTTCAAAAACAGATTAATGTGGTCTGTATTAAGTTATGAATTGCAAGTCATAGTTCATAGTCCACTTACCTGGCTTCATCTCTACATTTCTCAAAGGAAATTAGTTTATAAAAGTGTATGTTTCCAACAGTTTTTGCAACGCAAACACATTTCACATGTAAAAAGTGGTAATAACTGCCCTTTTGAAGAGCACAATTACAATTGAAAATAATAGCCATTTGTGATTCCAAAATCATGCAATACACAGCCTAACGTTATGCTGCAGTTTACAGAAAGGATGCTATCTCCACAGAATACATTAAATATTTGCAATGCTCTTATTAATTGTAGGCATTTTCTTGCCACAACCAAAAGGACAAATGTCTGTTCTTATAGCATAGTCATAGCGAAACTAAAGGCGGTCTCTCAGTTTTGATTTGTTTGGGGGAAAAACTGCTTGAATTTTCAGTGGTTTCACTGAGAATTCAGATCTGATCAGTTCTAGATCATTTAAAACCATCATTTGTGACATTTGCTGATTGGTTTTCTTTCTTGAACTAGTTTTTATTGCAGTCCAAAGAATGTTTTTAGACAGGTCCATTATCTTTGCAGTCCAAAAGTATATGTCCAAAAATTGTGACCCATAAGAACCCAGACCAGTTTTTTCTTAAAACTAAAATATGTGTATTTTACCACAAACCAAGTCAACCACAGAATCCATTTCTGACATTTTTCTGTTTCACTCATGTCATCTTGGGTTGTTATGGCTTAAGATAAACCAGATGTACTGGTAGTCTTTTTGTTCTTTTGGGGTCATTTTCTTCTTAAACTGCCCCATAGAGACTTTTCTCTTATTGGTAATTCACAAATTCGGACGCTTCTACAGTCCTGTTTTAAAAGCACTGCATTTGTTTAGGTGGGTCTCCCAAAATTTAACTTTGTTCAAACTTGTTTTTCTTTTGAACAGTCAGTTTTGGTTTTTCCGTAGGCTGTTCGTGTGGTCCTATTCCTTGGTTAAGATATGCTCAATTCACCACATTTTAGGCCATTTTATTGTTTTATTTCAGAAGTTCTGTTTTGTCGCTGCTTTAATTTTTATTTTACTGTATCTGAGGCTCATTCATAGCTTAGTTCATCACATCCCCTGCAGCCTCAAATCCATATCGCCATGCCTATCAGCTCTCCTCCAATTTCATTATTGAAATGGTTTGCTTTTTAAGCCAATAAAACCTCCCTTTACTCCAAACAACAATCCAAAATTAGCCTCACCAGTTGGCTGGATTTTACATCTTTCTTAACACGCTAACTTTGACCAGAATCACCTTTGATCAGCAGGATCCCATCTCAGAGGGGAATATCATTAAAAGTGACATTTTTAATGCCAAAGAACTCTGGCAGCAGGGCAGATTTTCCACGCAGTGTGAAGTCGTAAGCTCATAAAAGACATACACCACTGACTCAAACGTGCAGCCCAGGCCCACTATTATAATACAGAACTCCCCGCTCCTCCTCTGTTACTTTGCTTTGCTCTCGCTCCACACCGTCTCTTCTTTTCTCCCCAATAACAGCATTTTTTTTTTTTTGGTTAAATATGCGTCCTGCTGGATGACTTTCAAAGCTACTTGTTCCACTTTTGTACATTTATGCTAATTGGAATGCAAATGCTTCGGTTCCATTTTAAGCCGCTGGTTTCTGAAGAGGTTGTCGGGATGAATGACGCCGTATTGACAACCATAGCCCACCACTCAGGGGCCGTCACTTGGACGAGATTTCCAGGGATGAAGAGTTGACAGTAGTGGCAAAGGATGGCCAGTGTGTTCCCTCTCATCTTGAATGAATACCATTTCACACTGTGCTATTTTTGCTTCAATTTCACCCTGTAAGCTCGAGCAGTGAGTCTTTGAAATGCCTGTATGTGCTGAGCCTGAACAGTGGGATTCTTTTGCAGTAGGTGCAGCGTTCAGTCTGTGCACAGCAGCCTTAATCTCTTGAGTCACAGAGGAGCGCGAGGTAGAGGTTGCAATGAACTAAATAAGCCTTAGTGCCTGCATTGATCAAATGACTGGCCTTGCTAAGACCTCTTAACTTACACTTGCCTGTCAGATGAGATAGCTTCTCCATCGTTTGAGTTTGTGTAATGAATACCGAGCTGCATTCTGTATGATTTAGCAAAGGTGAGAATGATGGAAAATAAGCCAACATTTCTCTCAAGGCCAAAGGAGACAATTTGTGCCATAACTGCTTTGGGATTTTTTGCTTTTCTTGCAGCAGAGGTCCATGGTTTAAGTTGAACTCAGAAAAATAGAGATCCACAGAACGTCACCAAGCATTAAAGTCCCACTCCAATCATCGTTTGATCTGTATTAAAGGCATTCCCAGTGGTCTTTGAATGATGATTCTGCTGTTTTTAGTTAAAGTTTAAAAGCCTGTGTTGTTTTCCAGAACACAGTTTCTGCAGAGCAGCAGCAGTTTAAGAGAAATTCACCTCTGGGTTGGGGGTTGGGACTGTTGGCTCGAAAAAGCCTGCTCTCATTTCCCACCATCCCTTTCTTGAACTCTCTCCCACTAGCTTACTGCCCCTCAAAACCCCAACCTAACATAAGTGGTGCAACAAAAGTCGCAGTCAATATCAGAGCTATCCAGCAGTGCAGTTTTGAGCCAGATGCCAGCTCAGACGAGGAAAACCAAGACGTAAACGGATCTAGTTGTCTAGAAGTAGATGCATCAAAATATAACACAGCGAGTAGTTTGTGGCCCTGCAACTGTAGCACACATCCCTGCTGCAGGCCGTTTCTGACAGCTTCTGAGTCACAACAATACAAATAAAACATTTCTCAGAAATACAGTTCTGATCTTAATTTTCTTTATGTATGTCCTCCATCAGAAACATGCAACACCAACATATTAAGAACCCCAAAAACACAATTCTAGGGTAATATTATTTAGTCAACTCTATAACTTCTTTGACCACTAAGAACATTTTCAGTTCATTCATGAAGTATTAAATAATGTTTTTTCCTGTTTGTATATAACAAATCCAGATGAATGTATTTTCCAAATATTGTGCTTACAAAACTCAAATCTAATTTACATAAGAAGTTATGATTTATTAAAGTTCCTTCCAGATTTAGGATGGAGTGGGAAGATTTACCTTTTTTCTGCAGGCAGGCATTTTAGAGCTGCTTTTTACCATAGTCAGAATTTTCTTTTTGCAAAAAATATTATTTGGTATTCTTTTGAGAACTAAATTTGTGTCAAACTAAAATTACTTGATAATACGAATCACTTTTCGTGGAAAATATGCATTACAAAAAAGGAGAAGGAGGGCTCATACTTTGTCAGAGCCATGTACAGCGGTGAGTTGACTTGTTGAAACAGAAGGAACCATTTCTGGAAAAGGACGTCACCATATGTTGCTTCCAAACCTGTGTGTAAATATCATTCAGCTTTGATGGCACAGTCACAGATGTGCAAATTACACGTGCCATCTGCACTAATGCACCCCCATACCATCATGGTTGGTGGCTTTTGAAATTTGGCCTGATAACCACCCGGATGTTCCCTTGCCTCTTACACCAGGAGGATGCAGCATCCATGATTGAACAAAGGAAATTCAAACATGACAGTTTCTCCTCACCTCATTCCATCTGTAATGAGCTTGGGCCAAGAAAGCAATGGCGGCATGTTGGTGTCTCTGCTGCACATGTTACTTTCTGGAGCGAGGGTTGGATTCAGATTCTCATATGAGATTGTTTCCCTGGAGCCTTGTTTTTGTCTTTAAGTCCAGATGATCAGACACTGCTCCCATCCTTTTTCTGTGCCATCGATTCCTTTTTTTCTTTGCTCAGTGCTACACCCCATCAGCCTCAAAAGCGTCATGATGTGTTTTCTTTCTGATGATAAAGGCCAAAACTGTGGATCTTTTTTAATGATCAGACATGCCATGGCACCAGCAGTAATGGCCTGAGTGAAGCTGGCTGTGTGAAACGTCTCATTGTTTCGAAAGTGAAAAACAGCTAATATATAGTGTGCAGCACAAAGTGACAAACACATAGTGCATGAATGAACTGCATTGATATGGCACTTTCCTCCTGTTGTGGACCACTTAAGCCATATCAATAAGAGAAATTAGAAATGCGAGTAAAGATTTTTCAATGTTACAGAAAAAAGTGCATGAAAGAAGTCCACGGTGTTGAGTTCTTGAGATGAACTCGGACCGTAGATGTATAAACTCCAGATCCTAGACACTGATAGAGTCCAGAACATGCCAAAGCGTCACTCCGGGTGGAGAACAGGGAGCAGGAAGGGCCAACAAAACGTCTGGAAAGCAGAAAGAAAACTATTCATGAACTTACAGGCAAAAATATGATTGTTATTGGCTGAGAAGAAAGACCATGACCAATAGCAAAATTGCTATTGGTCATGGCGTTTAGAGTGACATACCAAACCAAATGCATCTGTAAGGGAGGTAGATCTTCCTTATGGAAATTGCGCCAACGATTTACTTTAATAGCTCAAAACACAAACTGCACTTAACCCTTGTGCTATCCTATGGGGTCCAGATGACCCAATCCTTACATTGACGTGTTATCCCTACCATGACAAAGGTGGATAAAGGTGTAGAGGATTTCATGTAATCCATGGACACCAGTGAAGATCACAAATCATCGAAGAAGACACAAGACCCCACAAGACAGAGCACTGTCTTGTGGGGTCTAGATGAACCCATTCCCAACATTAGCACCAATGTGCCTAGGAAAGCACAAGGGTTACAATATCTGACACTGGAATCTGACAACACATTAGACTGGAGCTTTTCAATATCAATTACTTCAATTTGGTCGTCTTTTGTCTTGTTGGTAGAAATCGGTTTTAAAAAATGTTTACAAAATAATTTAAACATGTGATCTGGTTTCTATTTCAAAATAGAATCATTTGATTTTATAGATCAACTCTGTTAAAATACTTCATCAGCTTTCAAAGGGCATTTGGGTCATTTTTGCCAAAAAGGTTTCACAAAAATAAAAACCTATTTCCTTTTTTACAGTTTAGTATCACTACTAGTCTGTGGTTTTGTTTTTTGGTAAATTTACAGTAAACAAGTCTTGTGAAGCCCTTACTACTCAAACCCCATTAAATAACCCTCATCCTTAGAAAGGATGAGGGTGTACCCCAACTTTGCTTAGGTGAGTAGGCTGCTACATTTTTCTGACCCCGAATGGGAACATGTGGGTACAGAAAAGCAGTGGATGGACGGGACGCCCAGTTGTCACATGACGCTGCTGGTCAAACGTTGGCTTTACTAATGCTGGAACTAATCTCAGTTAAAGGAGTTCTGTGTTCTGCTCTGTGTTTACACGTGCACAAATGTAAAAACATGCTGGGAATTCTCAGCTAATCTGGGATTTTCCTGTTAAATCAAACAATTATAGAAACTACATGATAATAAAACTATTAAGCTCTTTTTCAGAATGTGAGTTTCTGTAAAAACAAGACTGTTTTGTACATGTGCTTGTTTAATAACTTATTTCAGAAAAGATTTGCAGAATTCATCGAGTATATTCCAGCAAGCAAACAACCGTATTCGCAGTAACAAGGATCATCAGAAGGGGTTCTCAAATGTGCACAGTATTTTCTGACATTGCAGTCCATCAGTACACTTTATTCCCATTAATGCTTCTCCACAATAAACTCTTAGCTTGGGTTATGCTGTGCGTGCAAACATTAACCAGACTCCAGTCCTCAATGAATGCTTTTCAATTGGGTTTTGTTCAATTTAAAAATGTGACACAAAAATTCACAATAATTCGTTGCATACATATTAAAATGTGTCAAGCTAATCTTTCCCACAGTTTAATAATTATGCATTACAATAAATAAAAAATAAACATTTTAAAAAAATTTTAAAATATCACGTCACCAGTCGTATCAAGGATCAAAGAACATTTAAGTCAGGGGAAAGGTTATTTTGACTTGGTGTAACATTCAGAATACATGGCAGATGGTTGAAGATGCACGCCGCTCCTCCTCTACATTATGGATGCTTATTTTATCCCACACACTGCCACACATTCCTACTTGACCCCATGCTCTCCTTGTGAATGTCACTTTCTGCGTGGGCCTCTCCTCTCTTCCCTCATGGATCAGCCAAAGCTCTAAATATGTGTCAGCGGCTCTCTCCTGATGATGTCTTTGCAGTAGATAAATCCAGGCAGTGTGTAAATGGCACAAGTGGGTCTGGTCACTTCCCTCACCTTTCCCTGAAGAGCACAGAATTCAAACCACAGCAACATTAAACCAATCAAAAAGACGTGTTTTTACAGCACTAGTTTTTTTGAGTTCAATACCAAGAATTACTGCATCAATGTACTGTGGCATGGAGGTGATCCGCCTGTAACATTGGATGTATAATTGAAGCCTGTATGCTTTAATAGCGGCTTTCAGGTCATCTGCCTTGTTAGGCCTGGTGTCAATTCAAACTTTTTTTAACTCCTTATTTTTGTACTTGTCCTGTCCAGCAGCGGAGCCAATAGATGAGAAGCTAAAGGCCTTTTGTGGTTTCTGTAAAAATAGAGGTTTATGTAGTTTTGTGGCTAAACTGTCATTTTTATTCATGTTTGTTTATTTCTTAAAGATGCAATCCAAGAAAAACTGTCTTTTTTTGGCATTTTTAACATGTTCTTGTGGCATTTTTCTGATAATGGAGGACATATATAAAGAAGATTAATGGCATTCTGAGTATTTCTTCATTCATATTGCTGTGAATCAGGTACAGACAAAAACAAAACAACAATACAAAAAAGCTCCCTGCTCTGCTCCATTCAGATGCATTCACTTGTAGACAAATAGATCCATGTTCTGTACATCTTTGTTTTCCTGGTCTCAACCGGAATCTGGCTCAAAGCTCCAGTTTTGCTCAACATTTTTATTGCACCGGTAATATTAGGTTGGGGTTGTGAGGGGCTCTACGCATGCATATACAGATGGATGTTGGGAAGCAGGGGCGGCTTAGGGGTCGGCACCTTAGAGGTAAATTTCAAATGAAACTTCTGCTGCTCTGCAGAAACTTTGTCCTAGAAATTGACAGAATATTTAAAAGACCATTGAAAATGACAAACTAACATAATATATTTAACTTTTTTATTTTATTTACCAGTCTCAAAACTTTGGATTTAACCCATTTCTTTTTGCTGTGTAAATTCTCACTAAAAAAGGGAATCAAAAAAACAATAAATAGATTATTTTGTAGTCCATTATCTCACAAGTGGACATCCCTATAAGAGAAAGCCTCAAGTTTTTGTACTCAACCTGCCTGTGAGTCCAGCCCCATCCTAAATGTGAAATCTGAATCTTTGCCCCGCTTGTTAATATTGCAGGATGACATTTTTCCACGTAGTCCAGAAAGCTATGGAGACAGCACTTCCTGTCAGCCCGCAGCACTTCTAACACAGACCTGGGCTACAATGAAAGGTCAGCAGCAGGCAAACAAAAGCAGTGGTGAGAGGAATAAAAACACACTAATCATGCTGAACACACAATAGGCTGTGCGACCACAGACTGACTTAATAACAGTTCAGCAAGCACAAAGTCTCCATCTGACCAGGGTGGGAGGAAGAGAGGGAAATGTGGACTCATGGTTGGGCGGCTCTTCATCGTGCTGAGAGGATTCTGAATACAGTTCCCACAAATCATACCTCATTCAAACTATTGTTCAATTCTTTTTTAATTATCAAGTAATCATCTGTCAAAACTCCAATGAATGTTTCTTTATCCATCCAAAAATAATCCTCATACAGTCTTTTTTCTCAAGTTTCTGTTTTTCAGTCAAAATCGAATAACCTGTGTCCTTTTAGGGAAATAGTTTCTGCAGAGTGGCAGGAGTTCAATTCACCTCTGAGTTGTGGGCCCCCTTCCCCTCACAACTCCGACCTAACATTCGCAGTGCAACAAAAATGGCGAGCAGTATTGGAGCTATACAGGCGTACAGTTTGACGCCAGCTCAGACGAGGATAGTGTGTGTAATCGTACATGGATCTTTTTGTCTAACATGGATGTATCGGAATAGAGCAGAGTGAGAAGCTTGTAGGCTGCCCCTTGTATTTTCTGTGTACTAATACGTTGTTTTTTATGATGAAAATACAGAAATACTTAGAAATAGAATTTTGAGTTTCATTGTTCTAATATATGTCCTCCATAATCAGAAAAAGACCACAAAAACATGTCAAAAACACAACTTTCATTGGAGTGGGTCTTTAAACAGAAAGTTTTTAAACTTTATAGAGCTTTAAAAAAGGTCTTAACACCCCTCCTAAACATTTTTTTTGACACCATCAAACAATTTTAATAAGCACTTTACAAAGGATGTAACATTGAAATGACCAAACCAGTTGGCTACGCTGTAAAACACGTCAGTGGGACATGTTGAGCTTTGATTTGGCAGCACTTGTGTTGTCCATGAGTCCCAGGTCCTGTTGAAGGTGGAGCCAAAGCTCGTCCAGGCAACCCTGACCAGTCATCAGAATCAGAATCAGAATTACTTTATCAATCCCACACGTGGGAAATTTGCTTGTTACCATAGCAACTGACAGCAGAAAGAAAAACAACTAGGAAAATCATCTATAAGATTAAGAGAAACTTTAGAGCTCTCTTTTCATCTTCTTTTGTTTATTTCTTTATATGTGTTTGTATTTCTACAAATCTTTCCACTCAATATTTCACACATGTCAGTGTACTCATCCACAGAAAACGCTGGTTCTATATCTCATAGAATAGTTCTTTTTATCTTTTTCTTGTTTGTGCGAAGGTTCCAATACCTTTTAACTGTCTTAAATGTGTCATACCAAGTAAGTTTCCAACGTCTAACCAGCACACTAAATCTGTTACTAAACACATTTTTCAATATCTGACAAATTTCTCTTCAGTAATTGCTCTATTTGCAAAGAAATTGCTTCTCCCACACACTTTCCATCAAAAGGTTTTAGCATAAAATGCAACATTGTTCTGAACATTTGTCAGTTATTCATTCGACTTAATTATTTCTTTTCTTGCTTTAAAAGAAGTTTTTTTTTTTTGAGGGTCTATTAAATAGTACTTGTGTCATCAACCTGTAAATGACTATTTGACGTTTCTTCCATTTCTCCACCATCACTTTTTTGACACAAAAGATAAAGCATCACAAGCTTGGTGTTAATTCCGCAGCCTTGAATGCACACTGTTAGCCGAAATGACTTTGCTGCTCCCATGAATACTCTAAATGCCATTATTGAACATGTAATGTCTTCTGTCAAATGACTCAATTACTCCAAAATGTTGGAAAACCAATCACAGCTTCAGATGGAGCAGGAACTGAGATGCATTACAAATTCTGCTCTTATTGAGTTTGACAGGTTCTAATGAGAATCAGATTTTCCTGTTTTCAGACAGAAAGAGGGGAGAAAAAAAAGCATCTTTGGAGTGAAGAGGAGGCTTTGAAGAGCGCCCTGAAAGATACTCTGAATTGAAAAGCAGATTTCTTTCATTTGCGTCTTTCTTCAGCATCTCAGTGTTCATAACATTTGAGAGAGCTTTGCATTCATGAAACCTCTTAGTCACAAAAGCTTTCACACGATTACCTCAGAATGAGGGTCAGCCATAGTATCAGTGAGTCCCTGCTGCCTTTTGCCATTTTTTTCATTAACGCTTTACTGCCTCATATACTAAGAAAAGATTTCGTCATCAATTTATTGAAAACTATATGGGCTGTTGTGAACTACAGTGTAATGAAACGTAATCTTAAAGATAAAAAGCTAATCATATCAGTAAGTGGACTTTGGATCAACTTGAATGATTCATAAACTGGTCAATGAACCAGTTTTCCAGTGTTAGACTTCTGCTACAGATCTCACAAAACCCATTCCAGACATCAATGGTCCAGCATTACAGCTTTAGATTTCTGCTGCTGATCACACAAAACGGATGCAAGACGTCCCCCACCAGCATCGCTCCGCAAAAACACGCCATAATGATTGAAGTCACAAATTCTTCCCAATTGGCTAATTTTCTTTAAATTAATAGATAAAAATCTTCCAATGGGTTAAGAAAATTTGTTTTAGCAAGAATTTTTTTTTTTATTTTAAGAAAACAATTCTAGTCACTAGGACATGTTTTCTCAAACTAAGAATATTTGGCTATTGAAACGTTTTCTTGATGTCAACAACTGGTGGTGTAGGACCCTAAATGCAGGAGACCAGGCTTGGTGACAGAACCCTTACATTTAATGAATGAACCAGAACCTTACCAAAAAACACGGAGAAACAAAACAGCTGACACAGATGGAGCAGATGACCTGACACTGAGGAACTGAAAACCAGACCCTTCTATACTCTGAGGGTGATTCACTGAATGCAGACAGCTGTAGATGAACAACCTGAACCTCGTGCGACAGCAGGTGGGCTCAGAAAGTGACCTTAACAACATAAAAACCAAACTGAGCAACAGAATCCTCACACTTGATTGGACTATTGTTCCAAGACAGAAAATAAACAATATTTTTCTTAAACCAAATAGTCTTCTTACGACTTACTTATATTTTTTTTCGTTTAGCCAGAAACCATATGAAGGGACATTTGAGGGGAAAAAAGGGTAGAATTCTCCAGTGTAGGCATTACAACGATGGTGGATTGAAGGACCAGAAGGCAGCAGACGGGGAAAAAAACGTTCGGGTGGACAGCTTCAACCATTTTTAGTGGTTGAGGTTGTGAGCGGCCGTAAGCTAGCAGGAAAGAGTATAAACAAAGGGATGATGTGGAGCGCAGGCAGTCTCACTCCCTGCCAACTTTCCCGCTCACAACTCAGAGGGAAATTCCTGATCAACTTCTGCCGAAAGTGTGACTTAGAATGTTTTTTGATTTTGGCTAAAAACAACATAATTATAATCAAAAGACCACTAGAAATGCTTTTACAACAGATCAAAAGATGATTGGAATGGGACTTTAAAGATAAATGTACCTTAAAACATCTCAGTTGTTCTAATAGTAATATCTAACCTCATACTGGGCACCACTTGGAAACTTCCTCCTTAATGACAGCAGCCATTACAGGATGTTTTGAATGAAATTTTAACCCTCTGTCTCTAAAGCATTGTACAATTACACACACCTGTTTCTGAGTTAATTGCCCAATTATCTCATCCATCCATTTAAAAAAGTAGGTCACTTCAATTAGTGTGTATTTACACTAGTCAATGGGATGAGAGTATCCGGGCCACAGTAGTTTTCACATTTTGGATGGCATAAACAAAAAAAAAAGAATTCCAACATCTGTCCAGGCGCTTTCTTCAAACTAGAATTTAAGGCATCCATAAACGACGTAAAAACAAATCCTCAAAGGAACTAGCACTTTTCAACCACTTTTACACACTGTTAGTGTCATCAGTGAAGGCCTGAGATAAATATGTGGAATTAGAAGATCTATCTCCTCTCATGCTCTGCCAAGCAACACTGAGACAGCATACCAACAAGGAGTTGAGGCAGCACGTCTCCAGCTAATTGCCTGCAAAGATTAACCCTGTCTGTGAAATCTCCTCAGAAGGATGTGCAGATTGATCATTGAAGGACCTTGTGTGCACATCTGAAGATGAAAGGCCGCAAATGCGTGTCAGAAAGGAAAGCAGAAACATGACGCAGCCTAAATTCTGCTTGTAATGAACCACATTTCTTTTTTCTTCTTCTGCTCTCTTGAATTTCTTTTTTTTTCTTTCTCGTTTTTGAATTCTGCCAAAGATGTCAATGAATCTTTTGAGCTGAGTTGTGAGGCTTACTGGGAGTGCAGGAGGAAGCTGTCAGGGGAAGTGAGATGAACATTCAGATTAGTGTGTTTATCAGAGCCAGTTGTTTACACTTGACAAACTCTGATCATAATAATCACCATCATAATCTGCATTCCAGGCCGTCTGGCGTCTATCTGCCTGGACTGAGTCATGCTTCAGTTCAACTGTGCGTCTGCACAAACAGCAGTCCCTCACAGGAAGCTTGGGGACAGTATTGTTTACAGGTGGTTGTATATCAAAAGTTAAGCTCAGAGTGGGGATTAATTGTTAAAACACAAGCACAAGTTTCATTTAACAAAGAGCTCTTTTTAGCCACGAGCTGTCTCTGAGCTTTCATACGTGTCACTTTTTTTTGCAGCAATAATGTAACAGCTCCCCTCTGTGCTCAGACTGAGAAATGCCCGGCTTCTGCTTTAGGAAAAAACATGAAAAGTTACCCAGGAAATAGAATAAGAATATAAAACTCATTACCCTTAAATGTTCATGCAGTTTTCATGTAAGAACAATATCATTGTTTCTCTAGATTCTTTTGACAGAGTTATAATTACCTGTAGTAGTAAGTGGTGCTTCAGTCTTTCATTAAAACATTTACAGCACGGGAATAAAACCTGAAATCCTCCCTACACACCCACAGCGTGGTAGAAAAGCTCCACATTGTTGCAAAAAGCGCCATGAGACAGAGCTCTGCTTGTCTTGCTTCATGACACCGCCCCAAAAAGAGATTTCCTGAAGCCTTTTTTTTGGATGAGTTCTGCTTCTCAGCAGATTTAAAAATCATCTTCTTCAGAGCTCCTCCTCATTGGTCCCCAGCAGGTTCACATTGAAGCCTTTCACCTGCTGTCATTGGTAAAGTAACGCACTTTTATTCATCTTTTTTTTTGCAAAAATTGTAAACTTTTACAGACTACAATAAATTGAATTTACTTTATGGTTTGCTTACTTTAGTTAGAACTTCTACAGCAGTACTAGCTTATTATGAAATAGCTTATTTATTAGGTCCATAACTCTGAATGCTTGCACTCAATAAGGAGGTGTTGTCTTTCAGTACTTTCTGTTACAGAGCATAGTTCTTCATTTATTAATACACTTACGTGCTCCAGAGTAACACCAGATCATCACATGACCACCACTTCTCTGGTGACTATTTTCATTAATTTCATTTTCTCTCATCTGTCCACAAAAAAAAAAAAAATCACACACTTAATATCCCCAGGCTGTCCGACTCCTAATAGTACCTTCAATGATCAAGGCTGGATATATGCACAACGTGCCCCAAACTCCATTTTGGTATTTAATTCTACTTGGACCTTGTACCTATCCTCTGTATTTCTGCATAGTACTACTATGCATGCTACGAGCATCACTCCATTAAATCTAGCAAGTCAAGCGGTTCTTCTTTTCCTTCAAAATGTTTTCAAAAGTTTGGGCGGAAATCCGGATGTTTCTGTCAAATGTTTCTGTGTTGGTTCTTTTTTCAGGTTTTCTTGCTCCTTTTCCTCTCCCCACAGACTTTTTTTTTCTCTTTCTGACTGTTAAATATGATGACCTCTGACCTTACCTGAGTCAAGTAAGTTCTGCACTTCTTCCCATGTTGTTTTGTATCACTGACAACCTTCTGGAAGAGTTCATGCTGTGTTCCTTGATTCATTTTGATTGCTCCTTCTAAAAAAAAAAAGTGGGACTATTTCAAACTTTCTGTTCTGTTGCTTCTCATGATTTGGGAATTATTTATTTTTTTTGGATCTTAATGTTCTTGACTTACAGTATTAGTCAAAAAATACATGTAACTGTGATCAGAAATGGTCTGTAAAAACCCCAAAATGTGGTTAATCTGAGTTCATTCATAATTAAGGAGATGGAGGCTATTCTTAATTTATACTGAGCCAGACTGCTTTGAACATTCTGTATTCACGTCATTATTAAAACAACCATTAAAAAACTGTATTTTGTCTTTGCTCTTAATATATTTGAACAATATTGGAATTAATGGATGATCTGAATTATTGATGCGTCTTAAATGTGAGAAGAAGAAAAACAAACTGTGTATAGGGAGCTAAGGCAGCCCAAAATCTAGATTTATTTTGGAAAAGAGAAAAATATCAATCCTTACATTAAATATAATGAACGATAACAATAAAATATTTCCTTCAGTAGGCGGTGTCATATAGCCGATTTGTTCAACTCCAGATGCCTGTTGGACGTGAGTGAAAAAAAGCTAGAAATATGTAAAAAAAAATTTAAAAAAAAAGAAGGATTTACTAGCTGCCTCCAACATGACTATATATAACTATATTTCAAAATAAAATACATTTCTTAGCTGTCCCTTCCATGTCAAAGAATTAACTTCCAATTTTAGCATTTTAATCTGGGTTTGTGAAGCCATTAGAGAAATGGGAGAAAGGCAAATCTCAGGTGTAATATAAAACCAAATGCTGTGGTTGACAGGGCACTGATGGATGTCACATACATCATGCAGTGAAAAGCAGAGAAGAATTGATCTTTTTCCATTTAGAGCGCCTCCTTTTTTTTTTTTTTTTCTTATGCCAGGCGAGTTAGAATTAGGCTCCACCGCCTGCCCCCATTACAAATGCATCAGTATGCTCTGTAATACCCATGTCCGCTATTCCCCATTGCAGCCCCCAAAGTCAGCAGAAGGTTGCTAGCCGCTCATGTAAATGAAGCTTGATTGTAATAGTTCTAAGTGGATTCCACCCACACAGTCCTGTCACATTCACTCATTGTTATCTGCAGCCACAGCCCCACCCATCAGGGCTTCAGCTGTAAATAATAAAAGTTGTGTCACTTTGCAAATTACCCAAACAGCTCATCACTTGTGCACTGTGGTTTTTCATGGCAACGTCTCAGCGGAAACAAACACCACTGCAAATCGGACGCAAGGTTTTGTTAATGAACTTGAAAGATGATCAGATCTGAGTGTGAACTGACAGCTCTGTTGGTTTGATTCCCCCTCGCCGTTCTCTGGTCTCTCCATCCACTTCATCTTGAATAATAAGCGTGCTCAACACAGAGTTTGTTTTGTATGTCTGATCTTAGCCTCTTTATGAGGTACATTGGGTCAAGCTGAAGTGGGCAGTTACATGACAGCAGCAAGAACTGAAAGTGAGCATCAGAAGGAAAATAAAAAGAAGGTGATTTGAGAGATTGTGTACGGCTTGTTGATGCACAGCAGAGAGGATCCATGAAGGTTCAGAGAAGGTTACTGAGCACATATTTCTCACCTTTTCTGTTTTGTTTTTTTTTAACTGATCTAATCTTCCCAACTCTGGCTTTTCTGCCACAAATTAACAACAAAGCAAATTAACAACAAAACATGACCAACAACTTTGTCTATAGAGCTACAGAAAAAGTCATACGGTATTAAGCTCATCCTTTGTAAGAACAGCACGGAGACTTGAGAGAACCAAAGATGCACCGGCGGGTCATCATGCACACTGTTCCACATCTAGACAACATGTGTCTTTGCTTTAAATGTCAAGTTTAAATATGCAACAGCAACGCTTGCACCGGCTGCCATGGATTATGCAAAAATATTAATACCAAGACCATTTGATAAATGATCAAATGTTTTTTTGGACAGTGGGAGGAAGCCAAAGTCCATATAGAAACCCACATGTGCACAGGGAGTCTCTCTCTGCAGCGTCCATTACGCTTGACTTTAGTTTTCTTCCTTTGGAGTTGACAACAGTCTCTGGTCCAGTCTCCATTAGTCTATCACCACTTTTTTTTGCTAACCTCAGAGCTGGCTGAAGATCCTACCCTCAGTAGTTTCCTACATGGTCAGACTCGTTTGTCATAGTTTAAATAACATGAATGCAATCAAAGGGGAAAAAAACAAACAAATCTGCCACCCTATTTCAAAAATCTCCTCAAATATGGGATCACATCTCTCCAATTTTAGTTTTGAGAGCCTGTTAAAGAAAAATATAAGGCAGAGTCTTTGACTATAGTGTCCTTAATAGTGTCTTAAAAATCCTTTTTTTTTTTTTTTTTTTTTTTTTTTTTTTTTTTACAATAGTTAGACTTCCAACTTTCTTTTTTGAACAAAGAAACTGCGTCAGCTGCGATTGGATGACCTAAACCATCCAAGTCACTGAGTCTTTGTTGTCACTGTAGACGTAACAGTACTACCCTTACATGTTCATGTTGATCTCAAAGTCATTAGACTCTCTCCATCCATCCTAGGGCAGATCATAAAGTGCTTTTGGTTTTGTACCTTTGCTGTTCTGTCACACACCAACCGTTCATCATGGCCACTATGATGTAGTCTGGTTTAACTTCAGCATATTTTATTCAAGCTTGTTCAAATTTTTTTATTTGCGATCTTTGAAATCATAAAAAATGTGTTTTTTTTGTTTTTTTTTTTTTTAAACACAATAAAAAGCCAACTAGATTGCAGCAAAGTGCAGACAGAGGTATTTTAGCATGCATCAGATAAGGTTAACTGCACAGTAAAGTAAAATTTTAGGAGCTCTTTGAAAATGATTTGCTGTTCATTGGGTTCTGCCAGCATGACCTCATAGCCATTTTCTGCTTGGCTGCTCTTAATTCTCATCTGCAACCACCAAGTTTCTGGAATAAAGGGAACAGAGGCAGAACTTTCTCATGGAGGTGCCTGAGGAACCAAAGAGAGATAAAGGACCAAAATTATACATATGAGAAGCAGAATTTAAACTGACACAGAAACTGCAAGATAAATAAGATAGAATAAAAAGTTTTCTTTAAACTTCCTAATCTGAAAAATCCTTGTTTGTGTTGGTTGGGGGTCAGCATTCAAGTATATGTCCCACATTTCCTATCAGAATAAATTGAAACAAAGCTTCCGGTTCATCAAAAGTCAAAAGAGGTAAAACAATGTGATGCAGTACAGGTCTCTACAAAGACAGAACAGGACTTTTTAAGAAAATGTTGAGAATTCTTCAAATCATACAGGAAAGAAAGATTAATAAAAACAGATCAATGAACAGAGGTTGACTTTAGTTTAATTTGGTCATATTCATTTTGCTGTATTTTTTTAGGAACAGCAGGTGAGTCACTGAAGGATCATCTAATGGCACATTTCTTTCATCTGATCTTGATGCTATTCCACATGCCCTCATGGCTTTTTAAGAGTTAATTCTTTTACTTCATGCATCAAGTGCCTTAATATTCCTATTAGCTCCTAATGCTAATGAGTCTCCAAATCCTGGGCTTTGAGAAGAGAGCGAAAATCTCTGTCAGCCAGGATTTCAGGTTAGGATGGGAGCCAACAGTCTAGGTTGGAAGTACTTTTCCTAGTAGCTAATGGATATTTTTAGGATTATAGGGTAACCCATGTTACAGTATAAGACGCATATCAATAAATGGAGAGTAAACTATCCTTTTTATTAATATGACACACCAAATAAAGGTTGCATTAAGCAAAACCCAAACAGATAATGTTGTATGAGCACACTACCCAAAATATCTAGAAGGCCAAAACCACAAAAACAAACAACATCGAACTTCCGCAAAGATGGATGTGCATACTGTGCAGATAAAACAAAGGCGTTTTGGCCAAACACCGCTAGATCCATGGAGAAAGTGGGTGTGTGTCTTAGCCTGGGGGCGGTGCTAGCAGTACAGACTCTTCCTGGAAGGGGTGCTTCCTCACTTTGTGATCTCACAATTTGAGGACCCACTGGTTTTCGTGGATTGGGAGGGGCTAGTGCTCAGACAGCAGGTTTTTAAGGAATACTCAGGAATGCGTGAACAGATCAAAATACCACTTTGGGGTTTCCTTTGGTGAGGAATAAACATTAAAAGCTCAAAAAATTGATTTTGCATGGTATAGGCCCTTTAAATAATTAAAATGGTAAATGGCGTATAATTATATAGCGCTTTTCTACCTACAAGGCCCAAAGCGCTTTACAGTCACAGACCCATTCACCCAGTCACACACACATACACACTGGTGGTGGCTCCACTACCGAAAACTGGCGCCAACCTACCACCAGAGGCAAAGTGTGGTTCAGTGTCTTGCCCAAGGACACATCGACTCATGGGCATGCAAGGCGGGAATCGAATATATTATGATTATATTATAATCATGGGTCGACCGCCCTACCACTGCACCACGGCCACCACATTTAAATGCACCTAATGGCCCAAAAACTACAGAGCGTGTTTTTTGTTCCATTTCACTACACTGTTGTGTATTGCAGAATCCATAATATTGCATGGAAGTCAGGTGTTCCTTGATTCAATTAAATTCAGACAAAGATACAATACAACCCTTCACCCATCATTTTACTTAAAACGTAGTGCCCCAACACACAAACTTCTCCACTTGAAGGAACTTCTGATTCCAAACCCGAAGGGGGCATTTCACTTTTTCCAGCTGATAACAAAGGCTTCTGATTCCAAGATCCCGAGTGCCAAAGATCATGGACTAAGAAATAAAAGGTACTAAAGCCAAACCCTTTCATCCATTGGCTGTTCCAAAAATTCTGTTGGTAAAAGTCATGAACATATTTTTGACAAAGGGCAGAATGACAAAGCTCAATGGTTTTTGCGAGCTTTATGCAAACCCAGTTCTTGCTCTGTTTGTGTTGGAAGTGAATGCCCCGTCTCCAACATTAAGCCATTTATCCCATCACCCCTGTAAGATGTCCCACTGGAGCCGGTTAGTGCCTTTCTCTAAGTCCATAAAACTCATTTGGACCAGATTTCAAAAGTCTAATGGGAGGTTAAACTACTGTTTTAGAATTAAACAAACAGAATGTTAGCCGTTTTAATAATGTCCATATAAAGTAATAGTATTGAGAAATATTGCATGACCATCTAGTTACAAGATGTCACAGCTGGGCTGCGTTTTTTCCCCTAAATGTTCTTTTTTATCTGCTCTCTTATTGCACCAAAGACAAACATGCAAAATAATCTGTATTTTTTTGCTCAGCACTAGAAGTATATGTATATATATATATATTCCAGCAGCACGTGGCATAAAAGAATAATGCTTAAAGATGTGTAGTTTGGGGCTAAAACTGTTTTTTTTTTTTCTTTCAAGGTTTTTGGTCTTATTCTCAGCCCACAGATGCTTAGAAGTTTCACACGCCTGGGGGAAAGCCGGGCCTTTGCTGTTGTGGAATCATGCAAGTTTGCAGAATAATGACCCTCTTATCTCTTTCATTTTCTCTGCAGAAACTCCTCTTGGGCTCTGTCAGTTTTGGACCCTCAAGTTTGGATAGATATATCAATGTAGAGCCCTCCCAACCATTACACGCTCTTCCTGATCTTACTTTCTCTGCCTTTTGCCCCTTTTCTACGCTGATAATACCTCATCGTAAAAAGCATAAAAAATGAAAGTAATCACATTTTCACCCGAGGTCATTTTTGTGGGGAGAACACTTTCTCTCTTGATTTTTTTCCTCCTAATGGCTTACAAAAGTTCTTTGCTTCTATGTCTGCGGCCTTGTCCTTTTTATGTCCCTTGGTTGCTCTTCTTTTTCACGACACACTCATTACATCTCTCAAACAGTGTGTTTAGAAAATGGGCTTTGTCTGTGAGCAGCAGCCCAATTTTAATTTCTTTCAATCCAACTAACCCAATCACCTTCTGCTCATAACCACATTCAGAAGCATTGTCCATTTGGCACCATTTGAAGTTAATTATCCATTGACTTCCTCACCTCCTTCATTTACTTACCATTGCCTCCAGATGTGAAAGAAGTCATTGTGAAGGCGTGTAAATGTTATTTGAAGTGTGTTTAGTCATTTCATTGCAGCGTTTGAACGTTTTATATTAATGTGCACTCCCAAATGCTTACCAAAATGTGACCAGTCCCATTAAAATTTGTTTGGGCATCGATCTTTCTCTTTCATTAGTGTGATTTACTTTGCTTTTAATTAACCCATCTGTGAGAATCACATTTGTGCTCTGCCATTTATGCGGTCTTGGTGTCAACAGATGGGCTCTTTAACCTTTTTGTCACTGTACAACCAAAGAAAATGTAGAAAATTTCCAACAATTCAGAACCTATAAGGGTTTAAAAGCAAATATTTAGGTTGAATTGTGCAAAATGAGACAAAACAAATCTAAACACAGGCATGTTTTTTAGGAATAACATTTCTGTAACTGTCAACTGGTTTCATATTCTTTCATCATCTCCCACGCATTTGCTCTAACCCAATCATTAGATCTGACACAGTTATTACATGTATGAGAGTCCAGCATTCATTTCGACCATTTCAGATGTCCTGAGTTCAAATGAGCGCGACATCAGTGATTTGGTAAACCACTAATGTTGGACAACTTCACCTCTCCTAATGAACGTCTTTGGTAAAACGGAGAGAATTGAACACACCAAACAAACGACGAAAGGGTTTGTGTTGTCAAAATCCTTCACATTAACAAAACACGTTAGTATGAAGAGTGACAACACAAAGAGAAAAATATGACTTGCCCCCATTTTCATTGGTCCCAAAGGCTGTCCAGCAAAAATGTTCTGTTAATTACCACAATGTGAGAATGACCACTCTGTGTTAAAACCTCTTGTGCGGTCAGCCAAATAAGTCAAAAAGACTTATTGTTGTGCTGATGGCTATTAGGTTCTCTGAACAATTGCATTTTAAGGGTGTATTTAGACTGAAAAAGTCTGTTAGCCCAGACTAAGTCTGCTTAATTTGGTCTGGATTTAGTCCTGAACCTTGCATTTGGTCTGTATTCTGACTGGTGTCTACCGGAGGTTTTGATTTTAAAAGAAAGCCATGCAGATCACAGGAAACAGTCTGAAAAGCAAGGTGTGTTGCTGTAAAAGTTGTTTGAAGCCTGCAGTCATGCGACCACATTCCAATAAGGTGCTGTTGTATCACGTTTGTCTGCGGTTCTTTGGTTAATAATGCCCGGCTACGGTGGTTATTTGGTCCAATTATTCTGTTTAAAGCATGGAGCCCATTCAGACTGATGAAACCAAAGCAAATTCAGATTGGAAATGAACCAAAACCACCTGAAAAGAGGGGTCCAAGAGCGGTTCCGCTTGGGTATTTTCAGACTGAAAATTTGCTCTGGACTATCGGGGAAAGCTTTAAGCGGACCAAATCTGTCCAGTCTGAATTCCCCCTAAAGCAACCTTTATCACATCCATGAGCTGAGTTCTGAGAAGTGTGAAAAAACAAAACTGTTTTCACACATGTTACCCAATGATATAAACATAAAATATGCTGGGAGGTTTAGTAATGCCAGCTTACTGCTTTGAAACCTGCACAGGTTCATTTGAAAGTTTCCTAGAATAACTCGTGGTGTTCAAAAACACATTGCATCATCCGTGCATTGCCGCAGCACCTTTTCATATTTTGCCTACAGTGGTTCATGCGAGCTCTGCGAGTCTTGTTCTTTGAAACGAGCATAACTAACCACAAGGTGAAATAAAGGAGTCGAATACATTTTCAGTTGATTCCCGTTCACAGAACAAAAGCAGCTGTGACTACAGACAGGCTGTCCCAGGCAGGATAAACTGATTCCACCACACTTTATGCTTTCTTAGATATGTCACAAAAATGCCTTTTTTTTGATAATCATATCTGACATGTTTCTGTCCAAAAAATATTTGCATTTGTCTCAAATCATTCACCAGAAGGTTTGACATCTCCTCAAAATATCCAAAGCAAACATGGTGATGAATTACTGTTTGTCCAAAACCCAGTTCAGCCTTTTTACAGTTTGCTTGTAATGAGGGCTTGTGACCCACAAGTGTGCACATTTAGGGATGCTTTAATGAGCTATGAGACTGAATTAAACTTCTTGAAACAGAAACATGTCAATATGGAGAAATCTTGGGGTGCTGAGGGACTTCCTGTCCCTCGTGTACAGTCCTCTTTTGACCTCTTTGCCGAAAAACCTCGGTCTCTTTCACACTCACCTCACACAGACAATAACCCAATAGTGAGTGCTATCACCTGTAGACCACACTGACACCCCCACCAAGGACACTGTTATAGGACATAGTAATAGCTTACCATTCTGATCACCATGGGATGCGTTTTCACACATTGAACTTCTGATACAACTCTGTTCATACTGTAAATAGGCTGAATTGAAACAGTTGAAGAAGATCCATGTTGGAGCAGAGAAACTTCTCCCAGATCAACCTTTAGAGTCCAGTTAACGTGGAGAACAGAATCCTAAGAGGATTCAGAAACAGCCTCAACAGTCTAAATGTTTCTCAGCATTGACACAATAAATGAAATGCTCTGTAACTTGTTGTTTTTGGCGACTGTTGAGGCAATTTGGAAGAACATACAGACAGAGGTCCACTGCTTTAAAATGTTGGTAAAATCCTACAAAGTTTGTGATGTTCATCAAAAGTAAGATAAAAAAACAAAAACAAAGAGCTTCAGTTAAGGTGAAAAAAAGGAATGAGTTGTAATCTAGGAAAATCACGTTTCCCACTTGCCATGAAGCAGTTACTATTTTTTTTATAAATAAATAAAAATCATCCCTTTTTGCCATATTTTCTTATGTAATTTTTTTCTTTAAGTGCATGTTTCAAACAGTAAATGGTACTTTATAAATCGCTTTAGTATCTTCGACATCCAAAGGGCTTCACATTCACACACTGATGGCGGCTCTGCTGGCGAGCACGGACGCCAACCAATAACCTCCAGGAGCAATGTGGGGTTTAGTGTCTTGCCCAAGGATACTTCAACACAGGGGTGCGCAGGGCGGGAACCGGTTGACCACTCTATCTTTGAACCACAGCTGTCCCTAAATTATCAACAAAGAATGTATTTAAAAAAAAAACAAAAAAAAAAACGTTTTTTTGGAGAGGCTGCATGGGAAGGATCAGTTAAAGGCAATAGTAACACCCTATCTAAGGGGAAGGGGCACATTCCAACCGTTTCTCCTTTCCAGAGCCTCACGTTCGTCCACAGCTGGCATGGGAAGCGCTGACACCTATCACCAAACTTAATAACCGTCTGCTCCACATACATCACCTTGATTTGATTTGGGATCTGATTTATTTATTTGTTTAGCCCTGAGACCCCGCTGTCATTATTTTCCCTTGTAAATAATTCAATAAAAATGTCAAACACCTCTCCGCTCTACATTAATATTACGTGTAATAAAGACAGTGGGAGGGAGCAGGTGTGTTCAGCTACAACCGCCAAAAAGGCGTACAAGGGCTTTCAAAGCTGATACTTCTGTGACAGTAAAAAATAATATGAGCTGGGAAATAAGAAACAAATAAAAAAAATGTGTAATACTTTTCTGTCAGGAGGCAATATTTTGTTTGGAATTAAATTAGATTTTATGTCATTTGGGTGCAGCACATACATGCAGAATTTTGGTTGCCTCCCGCTTCTTATTGTTTCGCTCTGAATATCATTTCCATAACCTGATCATTAACTGGATTTTATTTGGGGTCATCAGTGAGCTGAAAATGAAACTTTATTTCACTTCAAAGCTGTAGTATTAATCACTTTGTGATTATTAGTAATGGTTAAATTGACACAGAAATGTCACCCGCCTCTGTTAATATTAGTGCAGAGCACATTTGCATTTCTTATATTTACTCTTGCAGAGCTAAAAGTTAACTTTTTTGAAGAAAAAAAAAAAAAGAAGTAAAAGTCTAGTTTAACCATAATGGATGTACAAGCCTATCTTTAATGTTACTTATTTAGCATAAAACTGTAATGAATGGTTAAATTTTAGGCACAACAATAGTGTTTGACGCAGTGACATGTGGTGAGGTTTTACTAAGTAGCTTTTTCACTATTCAGTTGGAAACAGTAAAAGTGGTTGTTTAAAATTTCATTTAAACATTTTTTTTCTTTTACAAATAGAGAAAAACATATCTCCAAAATTGCTATTGTTGACTGACTTTTAGTTATAAATGAAGTCCGTATACTGCTCCTTCTGAAGAAACACATGGATAACCTGTTAGTGGAAGTCTCTGTGTCTCGATGAAGATCACTGCCAGTGACATGTCTCCACTAATTCCTGAGTTTATTCAAGTCAACTTTATTTGTACAGCAATTTTCATGCTACAGAGCAGCTTCAAAGTGCTTTCCATAATAAAAAAGATGTTAGTAAAATAAAATAAAAAATAAAAAAGTTAAAATAGTAAACATAGTAAAAACTATACTAATAATTAATAAATAAAAACACATAAAAACCCACATTGCACCAATCAACCCAATCAAAATAAATCAAATCAATTGTGAAGAATTATAAAATAAAATGAAAACATGTGGACTAGTAAAAGCGGTGTAAAAGCTTTACTAAAAAGATGCTTTTTTAGAATTTTCTTAAAAACCTCGCCTGTGAAACAGCCCTCACGTCCTCAGGCAGGCTGTTCCACAGGCGAGGCCCACAGTGCTGACATGAGTTTAGACACGTAGTCCTCCATTTAGAAAACGATGCTAAACAATATTAAAGAATAACCAGATCGCTCCAATTGACTTGCTTCCACTAACTATTATTCTTTAGCTGCGCCTGGTGTCACATTCTGTGGGATCACCAGCGCCCTCTGCCTTTAGGTAGGCGTACTGCACCTCACCTAGTGTATTTCTGTTGATCAGTTTTAGCGGCTTAAAGATACCACATGGGTCACAAACTGGGACCAATGTAATCAGACAGTTGGCAAGAAAAAAGCAAATGAAGTCACTTTAAAAAAGTGTCTTTTATGAAGACAGAAAGACCAAAACAGTAAACTGCACGTGTCAGCTGCAGTTCCTGTGTGCGGTGCAGGTTGGTCGCAGGGCAAGCACTGGCGACCGGTGCCACACCTGTCGCTTTCCCGTGTATTTGGACAGAACATTTGTAAAGTCACTTTGTTTTACCAAATGTCGAATTCCTTTGTCTTGATCTTATTTTTTTGGATTCTAAATTGTGTTATTTAAGTGAAACTGCTTTTCTTTGTGTTTTGATTTTTTCA
Source organism: Oryzias curvinotus (assembly GCA_023969325.1). Classification (NCBI taxonomy): domain Eukaryota; kingdom Metazoa; phylum Chordata; class Actinopteri; order Beloniformes; family Adrianichthyidae; genus Oryzias; species Oryzias curvinotus. The sequence goes on along the minus strand of CM043708.1, from coordinate 27,840,735 downwards.
ATTTTCAATTTATGTGTATTTAAGCTATGTTTTTCGAGTCAGGTGAGTTACTGGTTTGAAGTATCTATGGCCTTGGCACATTTTTTTGCTGAGAGCATGTAAAGTCTCTCTTTCTGTAACTTTAACCACCAAACTTCTGTAACTTTAACACTAAAAAAAGAGAAAGGTGTGGAGTTCAGAATTGTGTCTTCATGGATTACATTGATCTGAGCGTTCCTGATCTCCTTTTTGATCGAACATTAACACAACCGGGAAGTTGCAATTTTATTCTTAGTCTGAAGTGCATGCTTTTATATTTAAAAGCTATTTTTCTTTTAACATTTACTGTATCTGTTTTTCTGCCTGTCCTGTAACATTACACTTAAATTGGCAAAACAAAACAAATGGAAGGCTGTAAATGGTCAAAACCATCTTCTGATAAGATTTTCCTCTCCATTGATCAGATGAAAGCATGTTTCTTGCAGTGCAACTTCAATTCAGTGCCCCACAATTGCTAGTAAATGCCAGAATTCTCATATCTATCCATAAATCAGCATCAGGACTTCTTCATGTCAGCGTGGACGGACAGGGTCTGCTTCGTCTTTGCATGCAAGAGCTTGCACCTCGTTATTGGTTTCATCTCCAGCCATAGTTTCTCTTACGGGAAATCTATTGTTTCAGGAGAAAAAGCATCTCATTTCGCTCTCTGATTTGTTTACTTGACTAATGGGACCGCAATGTCCTTTGTTGAGCCTTTACAGAGCGTGACAGAGCTTTGTGGAGAGGGACTTGGCCAGAAGAGAGGCAGAATCTCCCCATTTAATACAAGCAAGGCTTTCACACTAGATTTATTGACTCTTCGCCAGCTGACATAATTGCACTTTCAGATTTTTAATAAGAATTTTAACATAATAAGGGGGTAATGTGCAGAGTCGTGGACACCACTTTGCACAAATGCTTTCCTTTTTAACTGTGATAATAATAGTAATTACAAAGATAATATGCTCTAATTGTCAGGAGGGGATAAATTACCTCACTCACCCCACATCCTGGGGCTGCTTAAAACATGTCCTGCTCCTTTTGTCGGCTCTTGCAACAAGTTGCATCAGACATTAAAGGAATATTTGAAGAAAAAAAACAAGCTGCTGGTCTTAAAGCGGATTAGAGATAAACTGTTCATTCACAGGCATCACTTTGTAGAGGGTGGGGGTGGGAGAAGGGTGCGGGAGAGAAGGATTGCTGGGGCCAGTTGTCATGAAGGGATATGCAGGATAATGTTGGTAGTCTATTAAAATGTGTAAAAATGCCTACTTTTTGTATTTTATATAGTTTATTTTTTTTCACTTGAGAATCAGGTGAGAATAAATTGATTGCTTAAACGTTTGGAAATGTATTGTAACTCCAAGAAATGTCAATTAACTCCTTTTAATTTGGTAAATTCTACGGTTTCTTTTTTTGTTTCCTTTTTCTTTTGCTATAATCCATTCAGAAGATATCTTGCTGGTGTGTCTCAAGTGATTATCCAGTTGTATAACCTAACTGCTCTTGACCTTTAGGTCATGAAATGATGGCCGCAGAATGTTCCAGCAGAGTGCTGAAGTAATGGTCTGTTTAGTGGTGTGTAGGAGTGAAAAGTAGAACTCAGTGTTAAAATAATAATCCTATTGTCGTTGTTCAAAAGGTCTTTATGTAAAGTTGGATGTAAGGTACATACGGAGACAGTGTTTTAGGTCTGTGGTGTGGTCCAACAATGGCCTAACTGAACAAATCCTGCTTTATAAAGTTTGCACCCATTCTTATCAATCAATGAATCAATCAACCATTTTAATTGTAGAGTACATTTCATTAACAGGCATAGAAAACAAGGTGCTTTACATGAAAAACATCTTCAGTACAGTCTGCTTGTGGTTCTCTATTAGGGTTTTTGTTTTTAATTCCCTTATTGTCACTGTCAGCTGCTTATTTGCTTCTTGTGGTCATCTGTGTTTTTTCTTAAGTGCAGTAGTGGCAGTTTTCATATAATATAATTTTTAAGGCAGCAAAGTCATGTGACAAAGAAGGCAACCCTTTTTTTATCATTGTTATATTTCATGATGGTGCTAGCATCTAACATTTTAACTTTTACCTGACTGCTCCATGAAATCAGCCCCCAACAGTCAATAGAGGAACTGCAACAATAACATTTTTTAAATAAATTATTCTAAATTCACCACAGCTAAAAATAGTGAAGAACAGTAATAGTGAACTCCCACAATGCATCTTCCCCACTGAGTGCTCACGGTGGACAAAGTCAATAAAATGTACAGTAAGTTTTGCTGACTTTCGGTGAAAAGACAGGAGATGTGACCATGACTAACCTTAAAAGAAACCAAATGGAGTAATGATTTACTGAAACTTTGTACTCATGTGACTAAGGGAAACAGAATTAGAATGTCAAAAACACAACATCCTTTTCAGAAATGTAAAGTTGTGGAAAAAGAAGGAGGAAAATGCAAAAAGGCCAACAGATGAAGGGACAGATATTCATTAAAGACCTAAATTCATTAATTCCTTAAAGACTAGAATGAAACATATATTTTTGATGTTTCTAACATGTTCTTATAGCATTGTTTTTATGGAGAACACATATAAAAAAAAAAAGCTTTAAATTCCATATCTGAGTGTTTCTTCAAATAGATGCAAATCAATAGCAGAATAAAAAGGCCATTGGAAAAAAGCTTGTAGTTGTTATGCATATACTACAATCGGCAGGCCCCAAGCACCATCCAAGTATCCACCATCCAAGTAGATCCAAGTATTTCTTTGTTTTTATCGTCTGAGCTGGTATGTGGCTCAAAACTGTTCAGCTCCAATATTGCTCACCATTTTTGTTGCACCGCTAATGTTTGTTTTGGGGATGTGAGTGGCTGTAAGCTAGTGGGAAGGCGTGTAAACAAAGGGATGATGGGAAATCTAACTAGCTACTACCGCTCTGCAAAAAATATGTCCCAGCAAAGGACACAGTTTTCCAAGTTTTGGCCAAAAAAACGGCATAATCCTAATTAAAAGATCTCTGGGAGCGCTTTGAAAATAGATGAAGATGATTGGAGTGGGACTTTAAGCCGAAGTAAAGCAAAAAGAAAAACCCAATAAAAGTGAACATTTTAAAACTAAATACATTTGAATCACTGATGGCTAAAATAGACAAGAATAAAAAACTATGGAAACTACAGGACTGGCTTCTAACGATTCTCCCTGTCAAGAATCTAGTGATTGAGCTGAACTGTGTAACCTCACGTTTGCGCCTCACTTCATAAACAGTTATCCTTGGACAGTAGTCTGCTTTCACACAAGCGATTTAGAATGATTGCCACAAGAGAAAGAAACAGCATCAGAAAATTGGCTCCTAAACCAGAAAACATTAGAAACATCTCAAATGCTGGATAGAATTGATTAGACTACTAAAACAGGAACTAGTCATCTTTCAAATACTGATAATCTGCTGCTGCATTCTCATGTTTGGTAAGAGAAATCCGGGCCAGCTTTCAGACACCCCAGCTCCAGCATTGTTGTGAGGAGAAAGCGGCACCTGGGGAAAAAAAGCAATTTAATAGAACTGACTGATTGTTAAACTGCTTTCCATAGAGCTTCCAGCCAAGCTTCTGAAAAGAGAAAATGATACAGATTTTTTTCCCCTTCTACAAAAGAAAATAATCAAGCTCAATAGAATTTAATCACGAAGTCACCACAGCGGAAACCGGGCTTCTGTGCACCTTTTTTCTTAACAGATTTCACCAAAAACAAGCATCACTTAAGCTTTCATCAAATAGGAGCATCTCTCGAAAGTCCTTGGGCCACCGCAGAAAATGCCCATTGTTTTGTTTATCCAATATCAGAGGTGCCGTCGCCTTAATCCCAATAAAGGGTGCCATTGCACTGAATTATCAGTATGATTGCCCTTTAGAATTGCTGTCAATGCTATTCTCCTTATCCTGCTTCTCAAAGCCTCTCTCCCAGCAAGGCGTCTTATGTGAGGGGAATACAATGCAGGAAGTTCAGATGCCACAAAAGGGCATTGCATTAGAAAGCCATACCTCTGCTGCGTGACCTTTGGCTGTGCTGCGGAGGTCGGTTGAATCCCTGTGGGCACCCAGTCAGCTCCAGTGAAGGGAACAAAATAGGCTCTAAATCTATGATTGGAGTTGCAAACGTCAGCAAGCACACCAGAAAACGGCATTTATTGTTTGTGCTGGTTGTACCTTTGAATAATTGACTTATGGTAGCATCAAACCAGAGTTGTAAATCCATAAAACACAAAAACCTACAAGGTTACTAAAACTATGAAGATTTAGTTTAAACCCTTCACATTTTATTCTGAAAGGAATAAAAAGTTTAAATTGTTAAGTTCATAATTACACAATTAGAGATGCTAACCACCAAACAAGATAACGCCTATTAGCTATTTTCCTCAGCTTGAGTAAAGCTATCTGTCAAATCCTCATATCTAGTGAGTGAAAATGAAGGAAAAACATTCACACTAACCTGAACAAAAAAGATTTCTGTTTCTTAAGCAAAAACTCATGGTGACCTCAGACGAAAGCCCCTGAAGAGATGAGGAGAGGGGATTACGAAAGTCTGAAATAGAATCATCTTGACTAAGCTTTTTTTGTCCAGCAGAATAGGATAACATTTTCAACCATCTAAATGTTCAGTGATGTCTTCTGCAATTTGACCATCACTCTGTATCTTCTGACAGGATTGAAATATGAGGCGATTCCAAATGCACTTCTTTGGTGCTCTGCAGAGCTGAAATTTTAAAACCATTTATGCTTCAATTTTAGTGTATTTTTGATTAGATTTGGGGGTGAACGCTGGTGAGAAAACGCCATCGGACCATCACAGCTCATGCTTGAGAGCTGCCACTATCATCATTATTAATCTAATCATTATCATTAGCACTCTTCTATTTCAAGCCTTTTCCTTCCACTTCTGTAAATCAACAAATTTTGAAAAAACAACATGCTTAATTAAACAAGTTAACAACTCACAACTAAGTACCAAACTCAGATGAACTGTAGCTCCTTTTAGGTCTACATGGTTGAGTCTTCTGTGGCTGCTTTTGTTCCAGCCTACCAAAAATAAAGAAAAAGAGATTTGTTGCAGTGTTTCCCATCAAACTTCCTCAACGGTGATGGAATAAAATCCTGTTGGCAAATATGCAACAAAAGAGTTCCCAACTTAGGCCGACTGCAAATGTGTGTTTTGTTGAGTTCAGCAGCACATTATAACTGCAACCGCTCAAACAAAGCTACAGAAGGTCTGTGTGACCAGCAACACAAATGACTGAAAGACCAACTTTCTCTTTTTCTTCCAGTTCCTAAGCACTAAGGAACTTCAAAGTTCTGTCTTCTTACAACTTTTATACTTTTTGATAATTGTTTCAAAGCTTCAGCTTTCACCATCTTGGTATTAACCGACTGCCGATCTTTGGTCAGTCCAGAAGTTGACAGATGTGCAAAGCATTCGGATACTTCAGTTGTTGGAACACACCGTGATTTCATCTATGATTTTCATGGCCACAAAGCTACCTGCTTTTGGCTCAGCTCATTCTAGTTGACTGTTGCAAAAGCACCTTAATTTGTCCTCCAGGGCATCCATCCATCTGTTTTCAAAACCCGCTGAATCCCCTTTGGGGGTCACGGGGTTCCTGTAGCAACTCAGTTACTGTTGGGCAAAGATGGGGTGCACCCTGAACAGGTTGCCAGTCTGTTGCAGGGCCACACACTCACGCCTAGTGAAGATTTAGAGACACCAATTAACCTATGAAGCTTGTTTTTGGACAGTGGGAAGAAGCCAGAGTGCACAGAGAAAACCCACACAATAAGGACATGCAAACTCTAGACGGAAAGGACCAAGCTGGAATTTGAACCACAACCTTTTCCTTGTGCGGCGAGAGCGCTAGCAACAGTATGACCACACAGCTCCTCCATGGCACCTGAATATATTTAAACCAAGCTACTAAAATGAATGCAAAGGCCATGTCACACAGCCACTATGTACATATTGCACATAATCCACGTATGAACTTCCAGTCTCTCATAATGCATGTGTTAAATTTACGTAATACATAAGTGTTTCTTGCGTTTGCCGATGTGCGCACAGATGTCCGTCGAGGGTTTCAGCCGATGGGTTTTTATGTGAATTTGGTTTTGAGCTGTTCAATATTTTTGGTTGGTTAAGAATCACAGAGTTTACACATAATAATTTTACGTCATAAATACGTATAAACTATCTAAAAACCATCCCCCTTTTACACTTGTTTTAGATCACAGAAGGGGCCAGATGTCAGGAACTGCTGGTGTAGGACCCAAAATGACCAGGCATGGTGGCCGGAACTAAAACATTTGTTAAATACACTGAAAAACATGACAAAAGCCATGAAAACCCAAAGAGGTGACAAAGCAGAGCAGATGACCTGATGTATTGAAAACCAAACACTAAAATAGACTGAGGGCAATTGACTGAAATAAAAACAGCCATCTTTTTCAAAAGTTTTGTTTACTTGCGTTGCTTCAGATTTTCATCCAGAACAGATTTAGGTTTCCATTGCTTCTTCAGTCTTTAGGATTTTCAGCTGCAAATATTTGCTTATTCCTTGCCAAAGTAATCCAAGCAAGTGAGCATTTTATAAACTCTGAATTCCTCTATAATTGTGATGAGGTCTATCTAAAAGAAAGTGACAAAAAGGCAATACACAATATTTTACAGCGTAGGTCCAGTCTGTGTTTCATGCCAGCTTGAGCTGAAGATTTAAAATAAGTCCAGACCCAGAGGAAAGTGAATAATTATTACTGCATCGTTAAAATGATCCTTGCACTTCCTGTTGGCAGCAGAATACTGTTTAAAGCTGCATGAATTGGTTTTGTGGAACAGTTAAAGGTAGAAACACTCCACTGAAATGAGAAGGGAGCATCTACATTTGAATTTTACAGGCTGTAGTAAATATAGAGGCTGACTTCCCTTTATTATCTACAAATATGGCTGTTATGGTTGTGGTAGCCATGCTAGTTTTACTGTACATTTTTTCTACAGAAAAAAAATAAAGGGCCATGAATTATTAGCTCTGCCGTGCCCCAGAAAACTCCTCCAACAAATCCCTAAAAGAGATCATCCAATTGTTTTCAAAACTGGCTGCTGAGATTTGTCAAGTTGATGTTTTTCCCTGCATGACATGTGTTGACTATTTACTTAAATATGAAAATCATCACTTAGAGGGTCTTCTCTATATGTCTCTAAAGAGTCTTTTTTTCAGGTCATTTTAGACGAGTCTGAGGAGAGAAAAATTTGACCAAAAAGCCCTTATATTATTATACCAACATTTGCCCCATTCTGGAGAACGGCAGCATCATCTGGTCTGGGGCTGCCAGCTCACGCTTGAAAAGCTTACATTAATACCAATTCCTTATGCGGCTGGTTGCTCAAACCAGAGGCAAATATTAGTTTTGACTGCATCTTTATCAACATCTTTCACTATTTTTCAACGTCCAAACATTAGAATCACGCAGGTTCCATTAGATCACACATTTCTGAGAAACGTAATAACTGACAAGATTGATCTGCTGGGCTGCTTTGGACTCCATGTGCCACAACAAAGAACATGACAAGCTGTTTTATTTCATGTTCCATTTGCTCATGTTTCAACAGTTACATTTTGTTAAATTTGTATTTCGGCAAATGGTTTTACCTCTTCCTGTCCTCACCTTGACCTTTTCCCTGCTGACCCTGCATGCACTTTTAAATCTTACATATATCAAAGGTTTGTGAAAATTTGAATAAATGAACAAGTTTCATTGTATTATATTTCCTGTTTTATTGTTTTGTTTTGATTTGTTTTATTTTTATGAAAATGTTGTGATTATAGGGTGTGAATTTGCCCATTAATGGGCTTTTGGCATGTTGGCGAAAATGTATAGATATAGTTAAAGACAGCTCTGCACTATTATTTCATAACTGCAAATGTTAATCTTAGTAATTCTGAGGTTGTCATTAGTTGTTTTTATTATTTAAATGTAAAGAAAAATGATTAATAAAATTCGAGTACTGTGTGGAAAAATTCAAAACTGCAAAGAAATTCTCTGAAACATGCAGTAATATGGACAGGATGAACCACAGCAAGAGTCTGTTTACAGGATTATCAAACAGCTGGACTCCAATCTATTTGAAATGGATCAGTGGGGTGAGGATTTAGGAGGGAGCTGGTTACACCACATCAATCAAAGATTCATGTGAATGGTGCCTAGTTCAACAGGAAGACTCAAGAAACCATCTAAAGTCAATAAAGCAGCTCTAGAAACCCCCAGACATACTTTCTGTGAACCTTCGCAGTGATCAGGTGAATCCAGAATCAGAATGCTTGGGATGGTGCTGCCGTGTGAGCTTTTATGAAGTGTGTGGCACATGATTATCCCCTTGCTAGCTTAAGTGGGCTGTGATGAAGCAGAAGAGCTGTGGGGAGCCGTGGAGACGGAGAACATCTGCTCTTCATCAGGCGAGATTGGGCACAGTCTGGCATATGGCAGGGGGGTCTCTGAACAATGGGGACGCCCCACCCGCTCGGTCACAAAAACCGTCATCACATCATGCTGTGGTCGTCCTCTGAACTGGCAGATATAAACTCTAGTTCAAAGGAAATGTGTTTTATTGTTTTGGCTGCTGTAAGGAAGCATGTTCAGGAGGATGAATATAATCTGAAGAGTGGAAACATAGAACAGATAGATGAACCAGTTGATTTCAATGACGGAGCAGACCCGCACCCACAACTTTTTAGCAGTTTGAATTTGAGGCCCTAATGAAATAAAACTGTCTGATTAAACCTCCACTGTAATTTACAATGTGGGATTAAGCAATTGTTGCTGATCCATAGTCCTTAATGATTGATTATCGGCACAAAGATTCCATTTCAAATCACAAAATTCTTTAACTTTTGTGTTGGAGGACTCGAGTGTGTTTACCCTTTAACTCTTTAATATCTTTTTTTTATGGAATCCTTATTTTTTTTTTGGAGTTTTTCCTTACCGAGAAGGAGGGTCTAAGGCCAGGGATACCCAGTTTAGTTTAGTCTGTTTAGTTTATTTTAGCCTTTAACTATTGAATTCTTTGACTTTATGATTTCATATTTATCAACAACAACTACCAGTATGAAGCCCATTGAGACGACTATTGTTGTAATAATGGGCTATATAGATAAAATGGAATTGAATTGAATACCAGAGCAGTGTTTACAGTCTTCCGATTACCGTAACTCTTCAACTGTTTATGCAATTAACAGAATTCCAGCAGATTCTGAAGGGGAGAAAAGCAGCTTGGTGCTTAAATGAAGTGCCTATGCACGCCACGTAAATCAACTGATTCTGTCACAGAGAAAGCAGCACTAACCAACTTTTTTAACCAGCATGCAACTTTGCATGCTGGTTAAAAAAGTTGTACAATTAGTTGTACAATTGAACAGTTGTACAATGTAGTTGTACAATTGAACAGTTACGACACGTCATGTGTTATTTAGTGGAAAGGGTTAACCAGAGTCCTTCGAGCAATTGGTATTATGTCAGTGAGGGCTCCCTGGTCAATGTGAAGATTGCAGACTTTGCCTCCTTTTGGCTTCTTGTTTGTCATCGTTGCTCATGCTTTCTGTTCAATTGTCCCTCAGTGTAGTTTGGTTCAGAGTTTCAGTTACTTTTTGTGATGTTCTTGCTGGTTTAGTCTCTGCTGATGATCCATTCTTTCACTTTGTCATTTTAAGGTTTTGCCTTTTTAATTGTCTGAAACTGTTTGTGTACTAATGTAACGTAGGGATTTTGCCACATTGCTCAGGCTTTGGTGCCTTTAGAGAAAATGCAGCAAAACATTAGTTCTCAAAATAGAAGCACACTTTGGTCAAATATCTGTGTTGCTAAGAATTCCCAGTGACATCAAGTCAAAACCACGTCTCAAGTGTCTTGAAATTATCAAGTCAACTGTCTTTTAAAATTGTAGTGTCAAGTTTCCTTTTTTTGCTAAGCATTAAAAGTGAGTAGAGGGATCAATGATCCACTAAAGAAAACAACTTTCATGTTTTTCTCTGAATTCAATATTTCTGATGCACAGATAATTCTCAAATGCAGACATACATACACCAAGAATTTTCCAAGTTTGACATCACTTTAGCCGTAAGAATTCATGCCTGTTTCATTGTGGTGGTGAGGTATTATGATATAACCTTCTCAAAACTATCCCAGCAGCTGTGAGGCCATTATACCGACAGGTGAGCTCCATGAAAACTGGGTCACAAAGCAGGAAGTTGGTATGAAACTATAGCTGAAAACCAAAATCCAGATGGTTTTGACCGAAACAAAGTCCAGATTTCAACTGCTGGAAAATGGGACATCAAGAATATGACATTAAAGCAAAGGCATTCTCTTATTATTCATGCATAACAAAATGGTATAAGCCAACATTTTGTTGCACAGAAATGATGTAAAATGAGAATCTGCAGAAATTACAGATTTGAGATACGTCTTGGCTCCATCTCCAACAAATGTTAATTTGCCTTTTCAAATGCAGAAGCATGTTTTTAGTAGAGCAAAACCCTCCTCGCGTGCTTGGCCGAGTCTTTAAATTGACCTTCTTTACAAGGATGACAAGCATCCATCTCAGCTATCGCTGACATTTAACAATAAAAGCTCCTTCAGCTGCCACGACGGTGCAAAGCTTTCCGTGTGCCCGTAAAGACTTTAACTTGCAACAACGTACAAGGAGTCACATTGACTCTTGTGATTTGAAGCGAAATGATGGAGTGAAGAATGCTGCGCCCCCTTCAGCTTTTGAGTTTGTGCTGCTGCTGTGAAAGTGATTGATGACAGGTCAGCCACCAACGTCCTCGCAAAACATCCAACTGGTCCACAGGGAAATTGCTCATTTCTCCACAAGTCGGTTTCAATTTTTGCAACACATCAATTTTCTCAGTCTATTCATTTGGCTTGTAATTACACCACACAGACCGAATGGGGATGTATTTAAACAGATGTGTAAATATCAGCTCCTGTGCCTTTGTTTAATCTTTGATAGCTTGTGGGTAAAGTCATATAAAGTAAGCAGACATGACACATTTATTTATATAAGCACTTTCCCCCTCTCTTAAAGTTTCACATGACTAAAACTGCCTCTTTGACATTGTCAAGGACTCTTTTGCTTCTTTAATACAGAGTAGGTATCCTGTTCTCTGCGGTGCAGGCTTCAAAGAGGTTATTTGTCATCATAGAGATTTATGCTGTCATTCAGGGACATTTGTGTCACTTTAAGCTCTTTGGGTGTTCCAGCTCTGTGCTGGGTTGCTCCCACAGAGACTCAAACCATTTTCCCTTTCATTTCCTCTTTTTTTTTCTTCATTTCTCCCTTTTTCCCAGCTTCAAGTGAAATAGGTCTGTTGCAGCTTCAAAGTTCAAGTTCTACAAGAGTGACTGGGTTTCTACCTGGACGTATTATATGGTGATTAGCTTGTGATGTCACACTGCTTTTGCTGTTGTCATGGAAACAGTGTTGTGACCCCCATTGCTAGGTTTTTGCCTGTTCTTAAATTTCCAGCAGGTGATTAGAGTGAACAAAATTTCACCAAAAAATGATCATTTCTAATTTTTACCCAAGCTCACCTGAGGTAAATAACGTTTCATAGCCAGTCAGCTTCAGACTAATTTTATCCTTTAATCAAATCATAATTAAAAAATGTTTTTTATAAAGATTTACTCGGGTCATTGCCATAAAATAATGACATTTTGCAGTGTTCAGGAGCCTCTAAATGAAGCTAAATCTGAGTAAAGAAACTGTGAAGAAGTGCCTAACGTTTCTCTGAAGTGCATGCATTTCCTTAAAAAAGCAGCCAAGATGCTCAAAGTGTGAATTTCTTGAAACTTCTGCATGATCTGCACATTCAGTCATAATATGAAAGCCATTTATTTAAAAAAAAAAAAAAAAAAGGAAGCCATCCCTTTATCACACTGATGCTCTAATTTCAAACAACCCAACTGGATTCTAATGGAGCGGCTGTTGAATGATGAGTGAGGAACTGTGCTCTTTCAGCTCCACATTTCCATTAATGCTCTGCATTTTTATTCTTCAGATGTGTAAACTATTTACTTCAATATCGGGTTACTTTTATGGTCCAAAGTTATTATACCGGCTACAGACGAAAGATCTCATGTGTTTTTAAGTCGCATTTTCAAGAAAGTCAGAGATCCACCTCTTAAAATATAGCGCTTGTAGATCTAAAACAATCTTAGTTATAGAGAACAAAATTCAATTTCTGAGGCAAAGAAGCAAAAACAATTCTGAGACCTTTCACTTTAGTTCAATAGAGTGAATATTCCGCTTTAAAAGGATTGTTTTACCTGTTTTTACGAAAGTGAGACCTTTAATAGAACAAAAAGGTTTCAAAATGAGCACATGATTGATAAATTTTCATTAATAAAGTCATTTTTCCTTCCAGTTAAGAAGGTGATGCTTCTTTAGGACAGACAAATGAGTTTAAGCTTATTAAACTTAATATTGTTACATTTGATATTGATACACTGCATAAGTTGACATGTTAAAATGCTACACAAGAATTACACTTTCTGTCTTAAATGTTACACCAAAAACTGCATCAGTGACTGTTCTCTCTTCTGAAAACTGCCCAAAATCCCAGTATGTTAGAATTTCCAATAATTATAATGAAACATTTACTGACGTTGATTCTTACAGTCTAGAGAGTTTATTTACCATAAATGAGGAGAACTGCCTTAATATTTTTTTTGTAACCTCCCTACAGCTCGCTGAGCGCCACAGAAGAGACCAGCATTCAGTCAGTGGCGTGACATTTTCCACCTGAGGCTAAAGTCCCAACACCATGCAAAATAAATGGATGTCTTATTCAATGTTGACATTTGAGACTTTGAAAAAGGGGAAAAAAGTTATTCATAGCAGCTCCATCCTTGTAAAACATCAGATTTGTCCCCCTTTAGTCCTGTTTTCATAATTGATGAGGTTTAAGCACCTCAGAACACAGAGAAAGTCCTCCACTGTGCTCTGCTTTACTATCTGCACCTTTGCTCTTTTATTCAAGTATGTGGCTGACTTGCATTTCAACAAGGAGACAAATCACTTCAGTCCTTAGGCATAGTTTTCAACAGAAAGTTTAATTTGTTTGGACAGAAAATCTGAAGTACTGAAAGTGTAAACTATAAAGTTCTGCTCCTGAGAATGCGAAGATGTCTTGGAGGCCACCCTGCGCTTCCATTATCCTGAGAAGTAAAAGTCTTCCTTGATTTACCTGACAGCGGCTCTTCCAGCTCTCCTAGATGGTGACAGATCTGGGAGTGACACTGACAGATACTGACCACTTATCCCGCCCCCCCCCCCCATGCCGAAACGCCACCACCCTTTTTCATCCACTTTTTCCGTTTACACACACAGCACCTGAACACACACCGGTGACCATCTCCTCAAGGTTGTGTGCAATCGCTGATTGCTTGCATACAGGATAACTATTGTTGGCACTTGTGACTTGCAGCAGATCAGTCATCTGTGATGCAATTTCCATCTATTGCATGTGAACCCAGCGGCTCCCGGGACTGTGACCTTGGTTATATCCTCCTCTGGAGGATCCTTTTCAAAGCAAGTACTGTTGACTTGCAGTTCATTTGATTTGTTGGTGGCATTTGCCGTGAATTTCAAAGTGTTCTCGAATGCAGCCACGCTGTTATGTTTTTCAAGGTTACCACTAGTCTTTGTGCTTCATTTTTGAAGCCATTTATGCGAAGATAAGTGTAATAGCTGCTTCATTCAAGCTGGAGTAATACAGCACATTAGCACATTAACTATTGCTGAGGCTCCAGGGTATGGGTAATCAATGGATGAATGAAAACGATAGGCTGGAGCATGGTCAATAATAAGGCATTGTGATGAGAGCTATAAGCTGCTATTGTCCCCCTGCATTTTCATCCTGTAATGCTTTATTCCACCACCTTCCAATCCCTCAAGAGCTACCGTCGGGTTGACCTGCAATAATTGGGTTTTATCGATTCCAGCTCTGGTCAGAACGTCTCCTGTAAAAGGAGCTGGGCAGACAAAGCAGGCCCACCTGGGCAAATATTTCAATAAAAATGGAAAGAAAAAAAAAAAAATTGTTGATGGATAAGGAAAATGAAGCAACAGCTGTTGAAAGAGAGCAAGTACAGAGAGGATCTTATGGAAGTTTTTCTGTTCCATCAGATTCTGAATATTTTTAACCCTTTAATTTTCACTCTGAATATTTTTAAACTTTGATTTTTTATTCTGAAATTTTTTTACCTTTGAATTTTCATTCTGAATATTTTTAACCTTTGAATTTTCATTCTGAATGTTTTTTAACCCTGAGATTTTGATGGTCCAGAAATTCAAAGTAAAAAAATTTGAAGGAGAAGACGCTGCGTTTATTGTTTCACTAGAACAACTAATCGATCTAAGAACACATCGATATCCAGCCAAAGAAATCAGGACAACGACGTGACGTCAGCGTTTGATACGTTTTACAGAAGGCAAACAGGGGCTGTGTCTGAAGTACCGCCCCAACCCCTAACTACTAAAACCCTATATAGTGCGGCATTATATAGTTGTCTCTGAATTTTAAACGCAATAGACCTTTTTCCGCAAAAAACGGAAACACGAAATCAAAGTGTAAACCCAGTTCCCGTTTGTGCTTCACTGGCGGAGAAATGGCAGCTAGCCTAGAGTGTTTTCGAAGAGCGTGAGTCGTGTTCCAAAGTTCACCAGCGCCGATGTGATGATGAGTGTGAAGATGCATTCGTCCACTAAAGGAAACAAATTGGACAAGGGATATAAATTCGTCCACGAAGAGTTTATCCACCATTACTAAGGGAAGCTTTAGCCATAGCCGCATCACCGGTAACTCTGTGTTTACGTCAACTGTAAATCCTGGTGTTATGAATTTGTAATATAAGGTATAACACATTGCAGTGAATATGCTGTATGTATGTTTAAGCGAAAAGGCATGAGATTAACATAACAACCAAAAATTTGGTGAAGCTGTACTAGTAGGTAAATAAGAAATGTTACTGACATTCAAGTTGCCCGTTTGAGTGTTCATTCTTCTTGCTGCAGTTGTGGCACTTTCTTCGCTTACTATTAGTATTATTTTTCTGAAAGTAGGGTGACCAGACGTCCTCTTTTTCCTGGACATCTCCTCCTTTTTGATACCTATATAATAAAATAACATAGATGAAATGTAATCATATTTGCTTCATGTATGCAGCTCTGAACACCAATTACTCGAGGAAATATCTCACAAACTCACTTCACTCCTCTTTTTTTCAAACTCTAATCTGGTCACCCTACTGAAAGTTATAGTTTCATGTTACATTGATGTAGCAACATAAGTATGACTTAATTGTAACCTATTTAATTTATTGTTTCCAGATATCACTGGATGCAGAAAGTGCCAACCTGAAAGCTTTCTCCTGCAGTTGTGCGGCTGGTAAAGGATTCTGCAATCACATAGTTGCCATCCTGTTCCAGACTGCACATTATTCACAGCTGGGTCTGCAGGGTGTTCCACCCCCCCTGGCCTGCACAAGTGGCTTGCAAAGATGGCACAGACCAAGAACACAGGTGGGTTTGTGATCAAATTCTCATTATGATTTAAGAACTGATGTGTATCCATAACAACTGTAAATTATTATAAAAACACCCCCAGTAGTGACTACAGACTGTAATTGCTTTTTGCCTTTTACTTATAAGGGAATCCATCCTGAACCTGTTAGTGAGCTGCTGGTGCAAAAGCCCAAAACAGTTGGCAGGGACGGTGTGAGGTCCACACTGTACAAGGCATGCAGGTGATTAATTTACCTTTTTGTTGCTTTGTGAGAGCAAGTTAAGTTTTTTCTAATGTTATGACTAACCAAATTATGGTTACAGCAGATATAATGAATAACAGTTTAATGTAGTTATGCACTCATGTCTAACTTTTTTTATTCACTGTAAGATGTGCCACACGCCAGCCAGAAAAGGAACACCAGGAGCTCAGTCTCCTGTGACCCCCCAGAGTGTGAGGAACCCAAAGCTGCTCCACCAGATGCTCGATGGTCCTGCGGGTCAACCGGAAACCCGGTCTTGTGTCTGACTGACCGTCAGCGTAAAGGGCCAGGACAGAAACCTGTATGTTTACAAAGCAGCAGAGATGTGGAAGACCCTGTAAAATGGAACAATAATTATTTCATTGAGAAAATTAAATCTGAATTTTTGAATGTTTCATTTTATTTTGATATCTTACATTTTAGTTTATGAAGTATTTATGAACGCTGGGAAATCTTGTGTTTTTTTTGGCTGGGTTTTTGGATTTTTATAAAAAAAAATTTAAAAATGAAAGTATTTTTTGTTTAAAACAAGTAATATGGTTTGACTCTGAATAAAAAATACTAAACTTTGAACTCACAAGTGTTTGCTGAGAGAGTCTCTAATCAGTCAACTGCAGTCTCGCCTGGATAAGCTGAAAGAGGAGCAGAGTGAAGAGGAGACGGCCATCAGGAAACAAATCAGCGACCTTGAGACCAAGAACAATCTTCATAGCTTTGATCTCTTCCAGCACAAAATCAAGCATCTTCCTCAAGTCCTCACATTCCTCAGACACTGGGTTTCTTCTCGGTGGCATGTTTAGGAATTGCCTTGCTCAATATTTACGCTTTTATGCGGTAAATAGAGTTGAGAACTGCAGCTGCTCTGTGCCTGCGTGGCGACTTCTCCGAGAGCCGGAAGTCAACTCGGAGCCGGAAGTCAAGTGTTGATGTGTTATTGAATTTTTTTTTTCTTGATTGAGCCCCCCCCCCCCTCCATTCTGGCACAAGTGCTTCAATGACAGACACACAGGCTGCAGTGCTGGTGCTGGCGCCAGGCAGAAAATACCTAGAAAGGGATAATGTAATGGAATCTGTTTCCAAACAGCTCTGAATGTAATGACAGTCTTTATGGCTCTGTTAGGGAGATGCCACAGCCGGCAGCTTTCAGCTGCAAGCCCTTTGTTCCCTGGCTGACCGTTGAGAAGGACAACAAAGTGCCTTCACTCAGACATGAATTCTAAACATCATTTCTCCTCCATTTTCATTTTTGGCGTCTAAAGGCTTTGGGTTGAGTGACACCTGCGGCCGCTCGCCTGTGTGTGAGGCCCTCTCTCGCCTGTCAGCCGGCTTCAAGCCTTTAGAGACTTTAGGAATAAAAAGGAGCAAGAATATATCCCTCTCAGGATTACACCCCCCCCCCCCCCCCCCCCACGCTGCTCTTCTCTAAATCCTCAGGTGCATCAACAAAGTGCCCTCTGCCCATCAGAGGTGACAGGGGGATGAAAAAAACTAACAGGCTGAGAGGAAGGAGCTTTCATGTTTATTTACTGTGCATGCACATAGCTCCACAATGAAGTGAATGATGCTGAGAGACAGCAGATCATTAATAATGAACTGCTGAGCGGATGTCCAGTCAACAAATGTAAAGCATTTGCCCCAAAAACTCCCTCAACCACAAATAAATTGGCCTTACTTTCCTCCAGCTGCTTTTTCTTCGTCCACCTGTACCCACTTTCTACGCATTCATCTGAACAATTGATGCAAAGGCTTGTAACCATCAATTAACCATGCTCCATCCTTCCCAAAGCATGGATATGATGGTTTTTTCTTCAATATTTTAAGATTAAAAATGATAGACGAAAAGCTCATCTAAATTTCCCAAAATAACTCCAATAAAGGGATTTTTTAAAACAATTTAACAACAAAAACTTGACAAATCCTTCCTGACTAAAGTCAAAAGCATTGACAGTTGTTAGAATTCCTTTTGTCTTGTTAAAATCATAAGCTGCAACCTCATATCATCACACTACTAAGGGGTACGGTAACTATCATTTAGAAATATGCATGAAAACAAAATTGTGAACAAACTTAAAATAAAAAATAGAAATAGAAGGTTTATATTTATTGTGTCTGTTTTAAATATGATTTGTCTTTGTTTCCCCAAATAAACTGACCAAAAATATAAACGCAACACTTTTGTTATTGCTCCCATTTTTTATGGTATGAACTCAAAGATATGAAACAATTTCCACATACACAAAATAACCAGTTCTCTGAAATATTGTTCACAAATCTGTCTAAATCTGTGACAGTGAGCACTTCTCCTTTGCCAAGACAATCCATCCCACCTCACAGGTGTGCCATATCAAGATGCTGATTAGACAGCAGGATTATTGCACAGGTGTGCCTTAGACTGGCCACAGTCTTTTTTACATCTAATGAGTAGTGTGGCATGTCTGCCACCTTTTCTGGGTCTGAAATATCTGCTGGTGCATTGTTAACACGATAAGCTGCTGTCGATCAAATGTTCTTATGAATATTTTTCTTTGTGACAGATTTCTTGCCCCATAAACTTCCACCACCAGGGCTGTTTTAGTGCGGCCCGCTCACTAAAAGGAGTGTGATCATGTGACCCAATGGTTTCTGTGCTTTGAAGTCTGTTCAGGTCATCAGCATTTTTGGCAAAATGTGAAACCACAAATCTTTGTACTTTCAGTGAAATGAACAAATAGGTAAAAGTATCACTGGATCAACTCCATGTAGGTTTAACTGTATGCAGTGTTTTAGTACTTTGGCATCCTAAATTTTAAATTGTCACAAAACTTAAACACATAACTGTCTTTTAAAGACCCCTTTTGATGTAAATTGTGTTTTTAAACATGTGCTGGAGAACATTTAAGAAGAAAATAAAGTGTAAAAGTGCATTTCTTTGTTGTTTTTCTTCTTTATGTGGCAATAGTTCAAATGAACTACTGTCACTATGCAGAAATAGGTCTTCTAAAACTACACAGGTTGTTGGATTTTGGCTAGAAACAGCATTGAAAGACCAATGGGAATGCTTTAAAAATATAGATCAAAAGATGATTAGAGTGTTTCTTTAAACTAATGTCACTGTTTCAAATTGGACATTGTATTATTATATGATAGAAAACCCTAACCAAAAGAAATGTATTCAAATCTAATATTATATTCATTAAAACTTTTACAGGAAAGCATGTTTTTTTTTTTTTTGCTTTTGTCTCTCCGCTGCTTTATTATATTTCTTGCAGCTGCATGATGCAAGCATTTCCAACCTGCTGAAGGTTAGGATGTATGCCCACTACTGTACCTTGATATGAAAATAACCAATGCCAAAGCTGTCAAATATGCCTCATTATATTTCTTTGCTCCTGCTTTGTGTTTGTTTTTTGCTTTGTTTTTTTTTTTATTGCTTTTTCCTGTGGGGGAATGTGGGAAGTCTCATTTTGAGGAGTAAAGCTCGACTCCTGTGGATGGAGGTGTAGCTTCACCATGGGAAACGGTGCATCAGGGTCAGATTGTTCAGTCAGGGGGAAAAGTGGTTTAGCAGCATAAATTAACACCTGAGCCCTTAAGAAGAGACGAAGCACTGCGCCCTGTTGGATTCTGGAGAAGAAAATGACGGTTAGCATCTGGGTGCTCAGCGGCTGGCTATTAGATCACGGGGGCCGCACAGCAGTCTTTCCGGGAATGCACCTGCATACGATACCACAGAGCTGCTTCTCCATCACCTATCGCTACAAGAGCAGCTGAAAAATGTGCGAGCCCGCCTCTCCACTCAGCCCTGCTGTGCTTGTTTGTTTGTTTTGCTCGTTATTTCTTTTCCTTATAAACTTCCTTCACACGTCCCCCAGAAAAAAAAATGCTCATTACTCTCATTTTGATCAGGCCGATTCTCCCGTGAGTCATTTCAGCGTAGATAATGTTACTCTGGGGTTCTCGTGTATCGACACATGCTGTTGGATAGAATTGGTGTCTCGCTAATAGACTATAGGAGTGAACACGAGGTAGGCCCTGTTGTTATCGAGTGTTTCATATTGGTAGGAGTAAGTGCTGTGGGAAGTAATAGACTTGGTGGTTGTTATCGGTCCCCAGGGCTGAGGGAAGCAATCATGTAGCTAAATGAGAGTGAGACACAGAGACAGAGAGACATAGGAAGGCAGAGAGAGAGAGAGGTCTTCTCTCCAGAAATACTATTGACTGCTGACGAATCACTCCTTTTGATGTGCATTTCAAAGTCTGCCCCAACTTCCACTTTCTTACAGTTATTTGGTTATTTATTGCATTTTTCTGCAGATTTCTATCAGAAATGAACCCCAGGCCGTTGGGTACTGTGCAGGCTCCTCATTAAGCCAGAATATTTAGCAAGAGCACGCCCGAGAACTAATTACCAAGCGGTGTCGCCCCTTCCCACGGAGGAAATGAGGGGCTACGAAACAAAATGCATGACAGAGACGGCAGGGCTGCAGAGGGACAGAAGTGAAGTCATCTTGACATGATAAACACAGAGACGGAGCTGGAGTTGTCACGTGGGACAGAGCCGTGTTGAAAAGTTACAACAGACCCATTTACATCAGGCGATTAAAGGAGGTGTCCTTCCCACACTCTGCTCCAGTCAGCACATGTGTGTGAAGGTGGGCTTTATTGAACTCCTGCTCCCTCCTTGATGTTTAACCCACTTATCTGAGAGCCAAAATTTGAGATTCCTTCTGAGAAAGGAAGTTAAAATGAGGAGTTGTCAGTGAAAAAGAAAGTACATTTAAAAACTGGTGTGAAAATAAAAAGAAAACTGTTTTTATCAGAATGTGTAACTCTTCAACCAATGAATGTAATTCCGGTACGGTAGAGACGTTTTTACACCATCAGGGTAAACCAGCCGACTCTAACGTAGAAAAAAGCAGCTTTGCGCTATGCCAACACTGTATGTTGGAAATGTGTTGCATGATAACAAAGACACCCCCACCCCACCCCTCGAGTCAGATACAGGTGATTAATGTTAATTGTGTAAACCAGGCATGTCCAATGTCCGGTTCAAGGGCCAAATGTGGCCCATATTCAAAATTCTACCGGCCCGTTGTCTCCTGTCAATCAATATATAATCAATATGCAGCCCCCAGCACATTCTAAAAACTGTCTACAATATCTTTACTTTATAGCAGGTGTGGCAACAACCTGAGCGTCTGCATGAGCGTCAGACGCTTAAGGGCCAAATGACAAAAAAGGATTATTGTTGCTGTGATCAAAACCTCACAGGGGTTTGTAGTTCTGAATATGATTACTATTTGTGTTACTTTCTTGTTCGCGTAAATTAAATATAAAAGTTGCAATTAGCAAAAGTGAGAATATGTAACATGAATAAATGATCAAAGTTTTAATACTATTGAAAAAAAATTCTAGACTTTCTTTTTTCAGTTTCTGGTCTTCAAATATTAAATTAACAGTAATTTTGTAAAAAAAAAAAAAAAAAAAAAAAAAAATGAACGACCTTGGGAGAATTTTAGTCAGGCAGCTCAGCAACGCAGCAGTGCTATATGGGGTCCTTTCGACTGAGGATAACGTTGCGCTACGGTGGCCCCACTTGGACAAACTACATAGCGTCCAGATCTGCTCGGGCTCTACATATTTTCATTTTACGTTTCCTTTTGTAACAAAAAGTTGTTTTCCCTCTTAAATTGTGTCTGACGTTATTCTTTATAGTGTTTATAGAGGGATTTTACGATAACCCACTTTGTAAAAAGATCTGTGGCTGTTAGAATGAACCTGCTGCTCCACACAAGTGAACCATGTCTCTTATCAGAGCAGCTGGAGTCTCGTAGCTTCTTGTTCGCAGGGAGGGAAGATTCTTTGTTGTAGTGTTCGGTCCGGAGAAGGGTTCGGCATGCAGGCCGAATGATTGGCCCTCAGCCCTTTTCACCTCATCAAATCTGGCCCCCTGGCAAAAGGTTTGGACACCCTTTACGCCGTAAAGAGCTCTGGAAGGTCAAGGAGCGTGCATATCTAGGTGTCGCCGGTGACATTTCCAGTGATAAACGGTTAAAAAGACCAAAACCTTTCTAAGCACGTTATATTATTGTTTCATCTCACTAAAGGAGATCAGTACTGTGTTATTTGGAAAACCCAAACTGGTACAACCCATAGAGCCTGAGCAAAGCAACGTAGTTTCTGATGTACTAAGAATCCTTTTTCTTTCCATGTATTTGACTGTTGCCTCATCGAAGTTTCAGCATGGAGGGGTCATCTTCACATAGTTGCAGTTAGTAGAATTTAGTGAATCGTCATGGTGAAAGAACTGTGCTTCGTCTAGTTAGAAAATTAGCTTTGTTTGTATGACGACTGCCCTCTCCCCATTCCGCTTGAACGGCACAACTCCCACTGTTTTAGGAGGGGCCCAACACATCCTCAGGGACACAACAGTCCCAGAGCACACTCTGTTTGAACTGTTACCTTCAGGACAGCAGAACACGAACAAAGAGACAAAAAAAACTGTTTTTGAGTGTGATGATAGAAGCAAGCACACAAGAGGGCTGCTTAAACAAGAAATGTGCAATAAGTGGACTGGCATGAGGGTAGTCTTTTTGTGCTGTATTAAACTTGCCTTAAACTGAGTAAAATATTGTTTGTGTAGTTTACTTTCTGAAGTTTTTGTTGTGCTATTCTGTATTTCGTCCTGCTTGCAACTGGTTTACAAAATGTTGTGCTTCTAGTGCCAAGCTACCGCTCACAGAAACCTCAATCCCCTCCATCTGTGAGACGCTGAACAGAGGCTTCAGCTTTTGCATCTGGTTGCGTTTTCTGTGTTTGCAACTGTACTTTGCGCTTTGCATTAGAACAGAGCATACTATGTTTTTGTTAAGAAAATCTATGTTCTTTGCTATACTTAACCAAACAGCCTGAGAGCATCTCACTCTTGGGGGATAAGTGCTGCTCTCACATCGAGCATTTCACAAGAGTAATGTGAATTGATTAAATCCCCAACGATCCCTCAGCATGGTGTGTGAGTGTGTGTGCAGCATCGCTGTAGGCAAATGCCTTGATTCATGAGATACTACAGTGAGTAAAAAAAAAAAAAAAAAAACTAGGGGAGCAAAAGGCAGAGCCTTTGTGGCTGAATATTACATGGCCAGATATTATTCCCCAGACCATCTATTATCCTGTCTGCCTTCCATCTTATCTATTATTCATTACACAATCATTTAGCTAAGTGCAGTGATTACTTAAATGTTTAATTCTGCCATAATCAATATTGGCTTGAACCTTTCAGGTGGACACAGTTTTTCCAGCATTAAAGTCCCATCACCTATCGAGTCGATCAGGTTAAATTGTTCGTGGTTACAGTAATCGCCCCCATTAAAGGGGTCCTTCTATCGGTGGCAGTGGAGACGCATGTTATGATAATTGTTCGTCTGTGCCTTTGCAGCGCAGGTTATCCGAGTCTGTGTTCACACCTTTCTGCAAGGACGGACCAACAGGATAATTATCCCCTCTGAAGTTGGCTGCCTGCTCTGCTCTATTAATGTCTGCCAAGTGAGTCAAAGAAGAAAAATCCACTTATGAAAGAAGAGATGTTGCACTCCCACATAATGACATAATGAACATTGCGGCTGCCTTATTAAAGGGATTTTTCATTTTAACAATGAGTGTGCTCAAAAGGGGTTCATCAAAAAGATGTAAAGTGAATTATCTCGATGCATCAACCCCCGTTGCAGACGCTCCGCCATTCATTCTGCCTCCCAGAATTTCGCACAATCAAATCAGACCGCACCATTGAGTGACATTCATGCTGGGCACGCAGAGGTGGCGTAAACCTGCCATCCCACCTGGATTATGTGTCAGTGTCGCAGCCTGGCAAATGGCATCTTAATCATGTGATCCATATGCAAGCATTGTATTTCCTTTGCATCACTCACTCTCATGATAATACTGGCTCTCGGTTGGAGTGTGCGACGAGCGGTGAAATACAGCCTTTTATGGCTGCCCCTGAGCTCACTGCTGGTGTGGATTTATCATACAGGATTTAAATATGTCTCACTGTCCTCTGTGGGCCTCGAGTGTTCTAACTGAACACAGAAAAAAACGACTTTGTTCATGGCAATCTGTCAAACTTAGATTCCTGCTTCTCTTGTTGATCTCATAAGTGAATCCGTAAATGCACTCTGTTAATCCAGAGATTTCATCAAACATAATTTTGTTTGATGCCTCCTACGACAATGAACAATGTTCTTCATACTTCTTTAACCTGTAAGAACCCATGGTGACATCAGTGTAACAGAAAAATATCAGAAATGTGTTTGGTGGTCCACTTTTCTACATTATTTAGTTTTCAGGAATAATGGGTCTGGGTTCTAATGGGTTAAATTTTTTAACAGGCTGCCATCAATAATCTCCAAAATGGATCTGAAACTGTCAATCTCATTTCAAGGTTTTCACAGTAAAAAGCAAAAATAAAAAATAAACATGATTACTCAGAATGTATTATGATCAAATGAAAGATTAAAAAATGAAAAGGAAACTTAGGAAACTAAATTATTCAGTAAAATGTGCTCAAGGTTTTATGTGCTAAACTCTTTAATACTAGCTGGTGCTGCTTTTTCAATGTATGCCAAATAACTAATAAAACTAAACAGGTGCTAATGTTCAGAACAACGTGCAAAGTACCATAAATATATAAATCTAAATATAATGAATTGTAAATCTGTTCCAGTTATCAGAAAATGCTACAGTCATATGCAGTCAGATGAAAAGTGAGAAAAATTATCAAAAGAACAAATATTGCACTTCAGGAGTATAGTACTCCCTTGCTATATTGTGGTCCACTTTTTGCTGTCTTTTTCGCAAATTTTGTTGGTGCAATTTTACACACTTTTTTTTTCTTAACAGTGTCTTGTGTTTTGCGTCCAGATTGACTATACAGCACTGTCAATCAATGTGTTCCTTCCCGTGTCTCCTACACAAAAACGTGCAGATCTCCACATAAATCTTCAACTGCGATCAGATTTATTTTTTTTATTCAACAATACTGGACTTTTTTTCCTATGAAGCTTTGAACTTTGAGAAAGAGAGAAAACTGTAAAAATAATTTTTTGACTGAGAAAAGTGAATAAAGTGTGTAGTGAGGAGTTTTACAGCCTTAAAACTGCTGTAATCGTATTTGGACAATGTCACCTATCAGATTATTTTAAAAACCTAACTCCCAGAGTTAAAAGACGGAACACTGTATAATCAATAATGTCTAATCGTGTTGCAGTTCTCTAACAATCGGCCACATCTTCAGTTTTTTTAAATAGAGGCATGTTTGACGTGAAGTTTTAACCATGCGAAGGTGAGTAGCTTGAGGAACAACAGAGGCACCTTCAGAGTCAGAAAAGATGACAGTGCAGCCCATGGATTTTTTTTTTTCCACAAAACACAACTCAGCATTTCATGAGTTTTTATTCTCATAGTATGTGTTGTAACATTAAAGATATTTAGCGAATCATAGTATGTAATAGCACATTTTCTTGAAGGAACCCTTCTATTGTTTGGGGAGATGGTCTAATGAAATTGAACAACAACCATTTAGGTCAAACTTCTTAACTTGGCTTTTTTTTTATTTTTGTTTTGTTTAAAATAAATATATTAAATACAGGAATTTTTCCTGATTTCCCCAGCAATCAAACGGGGAATTCTTACTTGAAGTGAGGGAGCATGTTATAACACAAAATGATGAAATCCTAATAGGTTGAACAGGTTTGGCATTTTTATTTTACTGCAAAAAAGCAAGACGAATCTCAAATATTCATTCCTCACTTTTTGAATTTCTGCGCAAGAAATAAATCTTCCTGATTATTGGTGCAACCCTGCAACTTTATGAGGACTGTGCTTGACTGTGAGAACACTTTGTCCTTCTCTTCAAGTCATTTTAGCTGCAGGACTTTTCTGGAACAGAGCGCTTCTTCTATATCAGTCAAAAATATGAATGAGTTTTCCCGCAGCCTTGATGACAGCGGTGGAACGACGTTGCAGGTGGCGTTTTATGTGCTACAGCAATGGTCATGGGAATGGTTGGAAATGCCTTCCAGGGCTTGGCAGCATCTCGAAACTGTTGTGCAGCTGTGTTTTGGTCGACAATCCTGGAGTTTTGCGTTGCAGAAAAAGATTAGAACAGATGCTTCGTTATTTACGACATCAACTTTCTCAGTGCAGCTCTGTGTTCAGATCACATGCTGTACCCCCCAGCATGGTAGTCCTGCTGTAGGACCCGATGTCACACTTGCACTTGTGTCAGCTGGAATCAGTCTCAACACAGGTTTTTTTCTACACTATAAGGCTGTTGCAGAGGATTGAAGTAAGGAAAGCAGCGTTCTCATTAGAGGCCATGAAGAGTATTATAATAAAATATGAATTAATCCATATTCAAATACTTATTTACTTTTATAATATTCCTATACATTTTGTTGTTGCCTTTGCCACAACATAATTATTACACTTTAATTTTAAAGTAACACTATTTGTGTCTTTCTAATAGTTTTACCCAGATTTTTTTCCACTCCAGCGGCTACACTTGCTTCTTCTACAGGATTTGTGTCTTGGTGCCATATATCTTCCAACGCTTCAGTAAACGTGCGGTCTAACAGGTGTTTCGGTACTCTAGTAGCCTGTCTCTAATAGTAGCCAAGCTCTTTTGAGATTCCTTTACCCAGAAGATAAGTCCTTCATGGTTCCAGTTACATGCCTGCAGGAACTACTGTTGACTGCAGGTCAGCAAACTTTGCTGCATCACAGCTGGCGCACATCAGCGTGCAGAATCAGTTCAGCCTGATTCGCTTCAAGCTCCTCCAGTAAAGACAAGGATAAACTGCGCTGAAGTCCCTTTGACGGTTTATCATCACATGACAGAGGTCTACAGTTTTATCAGCAGTAATTGATAAACTGTGGAAAGTCAGGATCTTTGCAATAAAGCCAAAGCGTTTTTCCACACAGCTCCTAACCTTAACCCTGTTGTTGTAGACCTACTACTGGAATGACAGGTAATGGCTACAGATCCTCAACCACTTTCTCTAACACATCTTTAAAGAATTGATCCTTCATGACGCCAAATCTGGACAACCTGACAACCTCTCTGCCTCACAGGAAACTGTTTGGCAGGTTGTTCCTACCGATTCTAAGATGGCTTGTAATTTGATGGTCTTCCAAGTTGTCTTATATTTCCTAAAGCAAGATCTCGAAGACAAAGTAGGTAAGATGATTTGCATTTCAATTCAATTCAATTCAATTTTATTTGTATAGCCCAAAATCACAACAAAAGTTGTCTCGATGGGTTTTGAAGTAAAACATGAACTCAAAAGGATCATGAATACAAAGAGTCAATAGGAAAATACTAAAATGAACTAACAAACTGACTAAGCTATACTGGCATCCCTGCCCTTAGACCCCCCCCCCCCCCCCTTCGCAGTAAGGAAAAACATTTATAGAACATGAATCCAAAGTCATGCTGTCATACATAATGAAAGTTGTACATCTCTGTGTAACAGGGTGATTTTCCTACCTGTACCATTCATGTCTTTTTTTTAAAATTATTATCTTTTTATTGATCCTGTTTGTGCAACCTAAAACTCCAAGGGCCCTTGAATGGCTCATGGCAAATCTGCTGATGAGTCGCAGGTGTGTGTGTGATCAAGGTGGGTTGGAGTTTTGACCCTTTAAAAAGGATGAGCAGCTGGACTTGCACTGGAAAAAAGAGGCACACCACAGGAGCTGCATAAGCGGTGTTGGAGCATCAGCGATGGCAGCCACACGCGTGGTGTTGTGGAGCACCAGAGACGGAGGCTGCATGCATGGTGTTTTGAGGAAGCAGCAGCAGGACTGGGACCACAAAGTGAAACCATTGGACGATGGAACCGGAAAGTGGAGAGGGGACGCGATGGACAACAGCAGACAGGTGTGGTTGCAACCCACCCCTCTTCCAGATAAAAGGGGTTTGGACTGCATGCTCCTCTAATCATCCTGGAGCATTTGGACTGCCGGAGCCTGGACACTATTGGACACTTGGACAGTAAACCTTTTGAAAATTTGTATCTGGTTGTTCTGCTCCTTACAGAGAATCCGATCTACTAGAATCTACCTGTGTCACATTTGGCTTTGTTCCATTCCTTTTTATTTTTGGTAATTTCAGCCAGATCGTCAGAGGTAGAGTGCTGACAATTCAATCGGCGCACAAGGCATCCAATCAGTTAAGTCAATCTTGGTCCTGTGAAACACATAGGTTGATAATGACACTTTGATCAATCAAACAGACTAAGTAATCATTGATTCCTGAATATTAACTTTCAGTTGGATAAAGACCGTCATGTTGATCACCATGAAAATAAACATGATGACATGGACTGAAAAATAGAATTAAGAATATTTTGGGGCAGTTGGCTTCAAAAGTGTAGTTATCAACCCTTAACCATGGTAGTTTGATGGTGTAGAAAAGATTTGCACCATTGAGACGACTTGCCATGAATAATAAAACCATGAAAATCAACCCAAGCAGAAGATCCTGAAGTCTACTTTTCATGATTTTAGACTTAAGAATATGACCACTGCAGAAGGACTAGAAGCTGTGCTTAACCTCTTTTCTACATGCATATCAAAGCTTCCTTTATTATTTTAATGTACATAAAAAAAAGGTGATCGACAAGTTTCAGCAGTGCAGAAACAAAGATTCATCTTTGACTTTTGAAAGGCATGGAGCTAACACAACAACTTGTGTTGGAACAGACTTCTTTATGGAGGCGATCAGGAAGGATGAGAGTCGAAGCATTTTTTCTTCATAAACTTTTCAGTAAACAACTGGTCATCTTGACATGTTCATATTTAATAAACAAAATGTCCTTCAGTCTTGAGAAACAAGTGTGCATACTAAGAAAAGGCACCGCAGATTACTGAAGGCAGCGTTGACTTGAAAAGAAAAAATGATTGCCGAGCTTCTGTGTCTCTTGTGTCAAAAAGCTTGACGGTAATTAACGTTTCTGAGAAAGGACTTCACATGCATGAATCTTGGTGCTTCAGACACCAAGTACTGCGCCATACTCTTGTTTTGCTACAAAGCAGTGCGGGTTGAACGGCAGCAAAGATGAGGCTGGAGTAGCGTTAAAGGCACAGACATGGAAACATGAGCTCTGCGATGTGGATGCATTAAAGAAGAACAGGCCTACGCCATTGAGCATTTCAATCCTTTATCAATATGAATACAAAATGTGAGCATATATGTGTGTATGGGGAAGCGTGTCTGGAGGAGTTTTCAGCAAAGCGCTAATGAATGCCTTTCTGGTGGATTAGCATGTAAACACTGGGGGAGACTGAACTCTGGCATCAGCCATTCCCATTTGGCTCAATTAGGCCCAAAACTGAAACAATCAATGGCGCTTCTTTCCTGCTGGCCCGCCTGATGCTGACAGCACAGCGCTCAGTAAAACAAAATGGGAATAATCAAAGTCCATAAACAGTTGGCCTGAGAGGGAGCAGAAGTGCGTTAAGCTCGAAGCAGGCAACAGCGCAGCAACAGCAACGTTCGTTGCAGGCAAGACGGAGGTAGGATGCAGACAGAACAACACTGTCCTGTAAAATTCATGTCCAACAACGAAAACACCACATTCAAACAGGTTAGATGAAAAAATGAGTGCTTTTCTTTTTTTTGATTGAAAGGATCAGACTGTTGGGCGGAGGGATCTAACATTCTGGGAAGTGGGATGGGGAGAAAAGTCATAGATGCGATGTAAAAGAGAGCGTGGTGGTGGTCTGGGGATTTGCTGGCTAACAGGGAAGGGAACGAGGAGGGAACATTGGAAGGAATGGCCCAGATTTTTATAATAAATATGGAAAAGCTCCATTTGTGAGTTTGATAAATTAATGTGAGAAAAAGCTGAACGGAAGATTTGTGGTTGGGCTCTGCATGATAAGGCAGCTCTGCAAATAAATGAATGCTGCTGCATAACACTTAAAGCATTTTGAAACCAGCAGAGCCTTTTTTGGAACTTGGAATAGGCGCTTGCTTATTGTGTTTTTTCACCAGTTATTTCTATTTTATGAAGTTATACTGTGCAAAATTGTGACCAATTTGCTCATATTTAGTTTTACCAATAGAGTTAAGCCAAATTTTCTAGCTAAAATATTAAAAAAAAAAACTTTTTAAAAACTGAAATGGAAGCCTGGTCTTTTATTTGGATCCAATCCTAAATGTGTTTATTTTTCTACTTGTATTATTTATTAGGGGTGCTAATGATTCATTTCAGTAACGATTCTATTCATATCATAATTTTTGATTGCCGACCCAAATCATAGTCAATTATTGATTTTGAATGAGCCGATTTAATCCGATCTGACTTAAAATCGATCTAGGACATCCAGTTTTCCAGATTACTTATGTTTCTTGCAAGATAATCAAGTGTAAATGAATTATGTGTACAAATAAACAAGTAAAAGAATAAATGTCAAATCCATTACCATTTTAGTTTCCTAAAGTTCAGCCCGCTGTTGTTTTTCCACTTTAAATAATCAAAAGGGAACGTTTTTAGAACATTCTAGCACACTGTAAGGTTGCATGTCTTTGCTAAATTCAAAGTGTTTCCACACATTGGACTGGAATGATGGACTGATCAGTTTTTGCTGCATCACATTTGTGTTTTCCGCTGTGATGCACTTGGTCATTTTCACATAATGGTAAAATAAACCTATCATGCCTCAATCCAAAATGGTATTTTCCAGTATTGACTATAAATAATTTATAGAATAATAATAAATTAAATAACAAAAAAAATATTATGCATTTTAAAACAATTTACCAGGTAAAGACAAAAGGTTAAGTTACATTTTAAATCTGTAGCAATGCAAACAAGTTGATGTTCACCACGCTCCTTACAGTCACTCTACTGCAGCATTTCAGCAGGTTCACAGCTCCACAAATGCTCAAACCAAGGAAGCCGAGTTTCATGAATGTGGCAAAAGCCATCGGGTCAAAATTCCCGTTTTAAATTTGCTTGTGTGACATAAAAGTCAGAGCCTAATTAAAGCTGTTGCACTCACTCGCAGTCTAATATCAAGTCCCAGTCAAATGAGATCCATCCATCAGTTTTGACTTCATCACCAAGGATATTAGAATCCATTTTCTGGGAGCCATGAATTTAGGCACCAAACCTCATCATCGTCTATCCAAAAATTATGAGATTTTTCCAATATGCCAACCAGCGAGGAGGCACTGCCATCCTCAGAGAGGCAGTTTCCCTGGCACGCAGTTACGAGCTAGGGGTGAAGAAGAGTTGAAGTAAACTGGAGAGGTTGCCTTACAGGAGATAGGGCATGCCTTTATTACCAGAATTAGAGCAAGTTCCTCATAGTGTCATGCCAGGGAATTGTGCCTTACTCGATTAGCTGTAATAAACAACAGAACGGTTGTAAATCAGACAAAATCTCATTCCTTTGATGTCAGAAATGATCAGGCAGTTGTTATTCAGATCAAAACTATTTATTCACATCATCAGCCATTCGACTACTTTTCTTTACTTTTTGTGCATTAGATTAGTTTTTTTGTATTTTTTGTTTTACCTTCAACCTTTTTTTTTATGAAGGTTGGTCTTAAGGTGAAATAAAGAAACTTGCCTGTTCAAGTACAGACATACGATTAAAAACAAGCAGACTGCTCACCCCGCAGTTTATTATTTCATTACCCATGCCGGTCATCTTTTGATCTATTTCAAAGCGTTCCCAGTGGTCCTTTAATTATGATTATGCTGTTTTTAAGCAAATTCAAAAAACCTGTCGTTTTCTAAGAAATTGCCTCAAAGTGCTGGATGGGACTGTTGGCGCTGAGCAGCCCCGCCCCATTTCTTATTGCCCATAACTGAGACCTCGGTTTACACGCTCTCCCGCCATCTTACTGCCCCCCCTCAGCCAGATGCCAGCTCGAACAAGGAAAACAAAGGAGTAAATGAATCTGTGTACAAGTGGATGCATCAGAATAGATCAGAGCAGGGAGTTTGCCTGAACAGCATATTTTCTACATAGGAAATACAATCTTGCAGCAGTTTTCTGTTTTGGTTTTTTGGTTCTGTCTGCTCCTGATTCACAGAGATTTGAATAAAATTATACTCAGAAATGCAAAATATGAGCTTAATTTTCTACAGTATGTCCTTCATAATGAGAAAAATGCCACAGGAATATGTTAAAAACACCTAAATCAGAGTGGGTCTTTAACTTTTTTTACTGTGGATAAAAGTAATTACTCAAGATTTCATTACTGGAAACTGAGCTAGCTTTCCTACCCCTAAGTCAATTTTTCCATTTTCTCTCGCAGCCAGTGTTTGTGCTCGTCACACCTACACTGTAAACACGAGCACACGGAGGTCAGCTGGGACCTGCCTGAATCCTATGCAGTTAAATGTTGATTCAACAAGGTGCTTGTTAGTTCAATTGATGAGTTTTATTTTTGCTCCGGACATAAATGGTACCAAACACTAAAAAAAACAACCCTCCAGTTTGATCTCATTTGTCCTAAAGACATTCTTCCAGAAGCTTTGTGGCTTGTTAAAATGCATTGTGGTGAATTCCAGTCTCACTTTTTCATGATTTGCTTTCATCGGCCGTGTCTTCCTTCATTCACTTCACCATGACGTCCACTTTGGCTGAGAGATGGATGTTGTGATGTGACACTGATGTTCCTTGCCCTTGGAGTTCATTTTAAATGTCTTTGGAGGTTGTTCTGGGCTCTTCGGTTTCCATTCCTGTTTACTGTCAGTTTTCTTCTGGCAGGTACGTCCAGGGAGTTTGTCAACAGTGCTGGGGACCATAGCCCATAATCTGTGCAGCTGTAGTGTCAGGAACACAGTCATAATCTTCATCTTTACTTGCTTTTCTGTAATTTTTTCTTTTAAACATTCTGTTATTTCTGTGCTCCATGTTCAAAGTGTTACACTCTTGTCACTTAACAGCTCAGTGAATATCGTCATTGTCAACAGGCAGACTGACTGATAACAGGTTTTTTTTTTTTTTTTTTTTAACTTGTCCTGTCCAACAGCTGGGCAAACAGATGAGAGCTGAAGGCCTCTTGTGTTGGACATATTTTACTTTAACAACAGGGGTTATGAATCTTCAGACAAACCAGAGATATGTCTGAATAAACCCCTTTTGTAGTTGAGGCCACATTTTATTCATTTCCATCAGATTTAAAAATCGTTGGTGTTGGACCGGACAGAAAAGGAAAGGAGGGAAGAAGAGAGAGGGATGTTAAAGGGAGGGTGGGGGGGTAGGAGGGTGATAATAGGAAGGGGGGGGGGGGAGGTAGAACCATGAAGAAGCCTAAAGCAACAGCTTTACTGGATGTTTATCATTACGGTGAGGTTCAAGTGTAATACAAATCTCAAAGGGCGGGGCCTGTCCACACACACACTCAGATGTTATAAACACACCTGTTAACTGCAAAAATGTCCACATGTCAACATGAACACAATACAGATATTATTCACACACGCATACTCATGCCTTTAAACCAACTAGTGTGAAATATTTCATTCATTCAATCATGCAAACCATTAGTATAAAGGTGAGCTAACACCTGTGCTCAGGTGAGTGTTTAAGTTCTTCTAAATGAATGGTGGAATGTGAAAAGAAGGAGGGAGGGGTGACCAGCCATCCCCACACCAAGACCCCCGCCGCAGCAGCAGCGGCAGCCAGAACCCCCCAACGGCAGCAGGCAGAGAACAACCGCCCCCCAGGCGACCACATCCACCACCCAGGCCAGGGCCAACAGGACCACCACGAGGCCCCCAGAGCCAGAGAGCAGGGAGGCATGGGGGGAAGAGAGCGCCGCCCCAGCCCAACTAGGGGAGCAGCCCGCCGGGAGGGCCCAACGCGGGGCTCCACCCGAGAAGGGTGCCCACAGCCCTAGCAGACCACCTCATCACCACCCAGGAGTTCTGGGCATCCCCCTGCCCCAACCCCAGGTACAAGCCAGGACCCCCCAAGGGAGACCCGCTCTGCGCTCTAGGCAGCCACCCACCCGGCCTACGGTTGGTCCAGGAAGGAGCAAGGCAGGGGCCAGCCGGCCCTGCCCAGGAGGGGGGCACCCCGGAGAAAAGGGGAGCCCGCAAGGGGTGTTGTAAACATGGCCCGACCAGGCTCGGCCACAGTTGGAATGTGGGCGGGGGCCCAGCACCCAGGGGCAAAAACCCGAACCCACCCCACAGGGAAACGGACACCCCCGGCTCAGGTGTAATGTGAACCCCCCTCCCCGGGCGGAGAGAGCCCCGCCGGGCCCAGGAAACCAGCAGCCAGGGGACACGGCCGCTGCTGCCAAGAGCCCAGTACCCCCCACCAGGGATGGGGTAGGGGACAGATGGACCTAGGACCCACCTTCATTGCAAAATGTGTGTGCGTGTGTTTGTGAGGGTGTATGTGTGCATGTGTGTGTGTTTGTGTTTGAACGTATATTATGAGGAGTAAAAGGTGTGTGTACTAGGGGGGTGCAGTTAAAATTGGCGGGTAGGGCACAGAGAGGACATTCCCTGATTACTCACAGTAATGTCCCCTCACCCTCCCCACCAAGGGTCCCTAAATGTCTAAGGTGCGGTCAAAATTGGTGGGTAGGGTGCTAGGAGGACATCTGCTGCTTGCTGGCAGTGATGTCCAAGCACCCCCCCTACCAAGGGCCCTACATGTCTCAGGTGCAAATAAAACCAAGAGAGGGGGGGCCCACCATTCCATACGGCAACCATGGGAGGGGGACCACTGCCAAGTAGCCCCCCCCCCAAAGTGCATCGCAGGCCAAACCAACCCCCCACCCCCTCACCCTAATATGCGATTATATGAGGAAGGGGGTAAATTGGGGACAGCTGGTAGACTGTCCCCCGGTGGTCAAACAGCCGTCCCCCAGCCCCCCCAGCACGTAGAGGTAAGTAAGGGTGAAGTAGGTGAGACGCTGGTGTGTCATACAGATTTGTCATTTTTTTCACTCCCCAATTCTACACACATGTTGCTTGCATGCAGCCCAACTCTTAGAACTGAAGAAATTAGACAACCAGTGTGTTGGCATCCTACAGGCACTTGTGTATCGTGTGCACACCCCATCCATGTCCATTTAAGCCCAGTCAGTAAGGGGCTTCACCCTTTAATAATGACTAGAGTGTGCATACGGTCACCGCACAACAGCATCACCTGTACGTCATACGTGCGTGCAACTTCCATTAGCCTTCCAGATTCTTTATGATATATACTACACGCACAACATTTTCATGATGACCCTTCGGTTGCCCATATAATCTTCAAGGTAACTGCAAGATTCACCTGCAAACCTCCCCTAAAAGCCTGGTCACACGTACATTTTCCACATTTGACATTTCGGTCATAAGTGTTTCTTGTGTTCCTCATTCGTTGATGTGTGCAGATGTCCATGGAGGGTTTTGGGCGACGGGTTTTCACACAAATTCGGTTTTGAGCCATTCAAAATTTTTGGTCAATTGAGAATGAAACATTTTTACCCATATTTTGTGTAGTTTATATGTAATTATTACATAAATCATATTCAAAATGTACATGGTGGCTGTGTGACATGGCCTTAAGATGAAACCACTCCTGTCTACAACCTTTCACGGTCCCGTACAACCCAAGAACCTGCAGGGTCGTACGGGTCGCTGGCTGTGTTATAAAAAGAGGCATCACGTGTAAAACATTTTGCTCTTTGTTTATTCCAACCCTGACAAAATATTTATTTTCTCTTTTTTTGGAGAAGTGTCTTACTCTCAAATGAGATAGATGGAGGCATTCCCCGATGCACTCCTGTCCGACACATCAGTGTTGATGTTAAGTTGGCGTGTTTCTTTGCCCAAGTGGTTGCATTGTCAGCTCCATGCAAGTCACTCATTTCACAAACACAATTAAGCCTATATTTTAAATTAACGTGACGAGGATGACTGCCTGTTTGTGCCCCCATCCATCCTACAGAGCTCCTGTTGAAGGTGCTGAAAAAGCTGCAGAGTCTCTCAGAGGTTACCAAGCATGACTCTGTTTGGCAGATTGAGTTTCTGAATGAAGAGAAGATAGCAATAAGGTTCTTTTGCTGCATGAATGGAATTTGTCTGCTCTTTGTGGCAATCACAAAAACATTTCATTGTGTTTGCCATTTCATTAGGCACTGAGAAATGATAATAGGAGATAACGCTAAAACAGAGAAACAGTTTTTTTTCCTTGTTGGGGGTCAGTGGAGCAGTGAAATAACAGTGAGTTTACCTTGGCCTGTTACGAGTGGGAGGAAGCTTCAGGAAAACTCTGGCAGATAAAGTGTGTTCTTTCAGGCACTATCAGGTTTCTTTGTCTCTTTGCAGCATAAATAATGAAGAGCATTCACCTTGTTTATCTTTCAATTCAATATTTACTTCTTGTCAGACGCATTTGGGAGCTTTTCATCATCTCTGTTCTCCAAGCACAATATTTTCCTCAATGGGATTTTCCCTCCACGTTAATGTTTGATGAACACCACTTTGAGGGTCGGTGTGGGGACTCAAGGTACCTTTGTCACACTTGTTTTTGTGACATCTTTTTTTTTCTTCATTTCCACCCTCTGCTGATGTTTGCGGCATCTCCTCAAACATTGTGCTTCCTCTTCAGGGACTCCTCCTGTCTCCGGGACTCCCTTTTCTCTTCCCTCAAGGTAAATTTGGCTCAGATTGAATGAGGCAAGAGGAAGTAGGTCATTGGCTTTGATCAGTCTATAGCGTTGCTAATGTGAAGGTTAAACCGTACGCTTGGGGTATTCTTACGAGAGTCTTCAGCCAGCCAGATGTTTTCTTTCTTCCTGTTTGATTTCAAAAGTTAGCTGTTCTTTTTTTCACACCTACATTTTAGCAAGAGGCATGCTTAAATTCACATTCTACCCTTTTCTTTATGAGGGTAATGTTCATGTTTTCTACATGGACTCTTTCTTGTATTTATTTTATGTTTTTCAACTATATTCCTCTCTAAACCTTTAAGTTAATCTTTACATTTATTTTTATTGTTCAGATTTTTTCCAGCAGAGGGTAATTAGTTCTTGCTATTCTTGACATAAGTCTGCCTTCTGGTACGGTCCCAAGCTATTGTTTAACGCCTGATTAGATCAAACCTTGGCTGATTTAAGGTCCATCTCCAGATTTCCATTTCAATAAAAATATTGGGAGAAGGTGGTCTACCTACAGGTAAAATCCTTCCTAGACAGGACCCATGTCCTGTAGAGGCTTTAGTCTGGCTTCAAAAACCCCTCACAGTACAGAATCTGCTTAGTCAGGGTTTTTAAGGATATTTTCTAGGCGAATGCTGGCCTTAAGGCGTATTTCCACCGCTATGTTAGGGAATTTCTATGGATTTTTTGGGCCACCATAAAAATAAAAATACATTTACAAGAATAAGGTTGTAAAATTATGAGAAAAAAGTCGTGATTTTTCAAGAAAAAAAGCCGTGCTTTCTTGAAAATAAAGTTGGTGGTTGTTAGTCTCCATCTACATGACATGCCGACTAAATCCATCAATGCAGCTGTGACGGTGATGATGGCACCGTCAACTGGTGATGGTTCCCACACCGCGTATATATTTTATGTGTATTTATTGATTTTATGTTTAAAACTCCTTCCTGTGAGGTGACCTGCCGGGTGATGGAGAGCAACGCCCCAGGGGAGGGGCTTATCATTTAAAGGGGGTGCGTCACAGGAAGTGAAATGAAGAGGTGTGACGGAGGTGTCATGTGCTGATGTGGCCCTGCGTGGAGCAATTGTGGTGCTCATTGTAGCCTGATTAAAGAAGGTACACACTCACCTTGGCTCCTCTGCATCATTTCCTGGAGGGACCACGTCACAGCAGCCATTTATGGTGATGCCATAAGGCTTCAGTTTAGTTATAATGCATTAAAACTATTTTTACTCTCCTTTTTGTCATTGTGACACCCGGGTTGTCAAGCTTCTTTTTATTTAATATTTTTAGGTGAATATCTGTCCAACCACCCGCAGCAGTGCATTTGTGAGGTTGTTCTTCTGCTATCTTTACTTTTCTCACTGCTGAACTCCTGTAACTTTGTTATACGACCCGTGAGCATAACATAGTGCAGCAGAAATTATATGAAATAAGGTCTCCAGGTGTGAAGCCATGCAAATTAGCCCCCCAACACTACCCTCATAGTGAGCTGGTCAACATAAAAATAAACCTTTCATTCCCAGTTAAGCAAAATAGTCTGTCATTTTAGTCAATTCTTTGCAAAGTCTTAGCTTTGAGATTTTGGGGGGAAAAAACTCTTAAACTTATAGCACCATTAAAATCCATCCGTGGGATGGATTTGATGTGAGTTTAAGCGTCAGTTGGTTCTTTTTCAAACATTTAGGTAGTTAGGTGAGTCAAATGTTTCCACTGGATATTTTGTTTAAATCTCTGTCCATCATCACCCATTATTGCAGGCTTGAATTATGAGCTGCAGGACACAGAGACCTCCCTCTTCTCGTCCACCACTTCCAGCTTCTCTCTGGGGAAAGTCAGAGGTATTTTCAGGGCAATCGAGAGATTTCTACTCTTCAGAGTGTTCGACTGTCTGCCACGTGAACACGAACATGTCCGGGTGTCAAGCTCAGCAGATGTCTAGATCACCTCAACTTGCCTCTTGAGTTAAATTTCTTCAGTGTGTAGATAACTCAAAACTGCAACTCAAAAGTGTCAAGTTCAGGTTACAGGGAGGAGAAGGACCCGTTTTCAGCTGCATTGTCTGCGTGAAAACACAAAGAAGGTAAGTGATGATTTGTGAAAAGCAGAACCGGAAGTGAGATGTCTGTGCAGAGAAAAGGTTAGTTCATGACTATGTTTAGGATTTAAGAAATGGAGGTGGAGAAAGTGCTGATGGTGCCAAAATGCTCCAAGACACAGAGCTGCGAGATAAAAAGTCGAGTTAATCAACACGTTTGGAGGTATCTCCTCAGAGGTTTTCTCTCTGTGTCGGTTAAATGCAGAATCCAGAGCCAGAGAACATACAGTACCTGAAGAAGAAATGCCAAAAGCAAAACGGCAAAACCACACAACAGAGACGACCTGGGCTGAAAAACTCAGGCAACTCGGTTGCAAACATGTGAAATGGAGCAACAAAAGCAGAACTCGGCAATAGCGTGAGTAACAGCAGGACTGTAGAAAGTTGTAAAACACTAACTGGTGGCTACAGATGAAAAAAATGAGATGGCTGGAATGATGGGAAAAGATGAATATTGTGAGTATCAAAGCGTTAACACTGAGCAGACTCAGGCTGGAATTCTGAATCCTGGCTTTATGGTTCTGCATTGAATTAAGGGAATACTCCACCCATGTGCTCATGCAGCTCTCCAGAAATTATAATTGCTAGCTAGGTTGATGAAGAGTTCGACAGCAAGATTTTTTAATACGGTAATTTGCAACATTTTCAACACAGTGGTCTGAAAATGAATTAATTTCAGAAGATTCAGAACTGCATGTTTTAAAATATGTCCAACTCAAGAGGCCTTCAGCTCTTATCTGTTTTCTCAGCTGTTGGACAGGACAAGTTTATAAAAAATAAATAAAAAACGAATTCATTTACGGTAGGTATTGCTCTGAAAAAAAAAGCCTAATTAACTGAGTTACTTACATTTTTTAGACAGAAAGTGTGTACAATTTCTAATGTTTTTAGTTCCTTCATCTACATTTGTTGAGGATATCTGCAAATGCTTCACAAGTATTTAAAAAACACAAAAGGAGGCCTTTCACAGCACCTTCAACTTCGACTGCTTTCCCCCCGTTTACATCCATAATCTTCAGAACCTAATGAAACCCTTCTAGAGTCATGGGTCTGTTGAAGCCAACCCGCTTTTTGTTGGGTAAAGCCAGGATTCACCCTAAACAGATCACCAGCGTGTTGCAGGGGGCAGACGCTCACACATGCATACCCAGGGACAATTTAGAGATACCAATTAATCTATAAGGCATGTTTTTAGACTGTGGGAGAGGGGGACCGGAGTACCCGGACAAAACCCGAGGAGAACATGCAAACTGCACACAGAAAGGTCCCAACCAGGATTTAAACCAAGGTTAGGACTTGGCTGAGTGGTGAAATTCAGTCATTGAAGTCCAGATGCCATGACTTAACTCCAGGACATCACCTGGATAAATGAGAACCTCCACCGAAAAGGTCGTAGACCACTCAGAGCTTGTAGAGAAAAAAAATGTCTCTGCACATTTTTTCTATGGGCAGGCTGCTAGCTGTAAGGGCATAGAGTGTGGTGTAAGGTACCATGTGACAGCACCACCCGTACTGTATGTCATACGTGAGTGCAGCTTGCACTAGCCTTCATGATACTCTTACCACACACGACAATGGTACGTTCCATTTTAAACAAGCCACAGGGGAACTCCAAAACACACCCTCACTGCCCTTAAGACGTGCCTTGAACCAGCTGCTCCTATCTATGACTTTTAAGGGGCCCAGACACATGCAGCACCCTAGCCTGATCAAACCCAACCCTAACTCCAGTCACGTTTGAGAGGCTAAGTTTGAAAAGTTGCCAATATAGCAAGAAAGTCACCAGTTTGAAACTCTACAGCTGCCCCCTAAATGTTTTTAAACATATGCAGATGTGTCACATGCTGGAACGTATTTGGATCTCTTATCCTGAGGGGTCTTAAATTTGTGGTTTCAACAGTCACAATACAAAAGAAATTAAATAACCTTTGGTATGAAGCAAAGCACGAGTGTTTTTATACCTTTGCCTCTTGTGGAGCCATATGTTCTGTTGTGTAAGCACAGGGCAGCAGGAGGTGGAAGGGTAGGGCTTCGAGTAGCAATTTCACTAAACATGTTGCACACAGTTAGACCACTGCAGAGGGAGCGTATGGCCGTCATGCCTCATGTTATTACAAGGTGAAGACAAGGGCTGTTTGTGAAGACAACAGTGCTGCTTTTTTTTTTCTTCTACAGTTACTGCACACCTGTGGTCAGTTGCTTTGCTGTTCGATGACAAGGACATTGGGTGGAAGGATTCTATAGAATCAAGGATCCATAGTTTGACATTTGAGTTTGTACACATTTCAGTTCAAGTCAAATATATCAGATTTCTTCATGTATCCTTGTAGCATCAATTGCACAATACAAAAATATGATTTATCAATCGATCGATAGATGTATACAAACACACACACGCGATACTCAGTGCACTGAAAAAAAGAGAAGACCGCCTTTTACATGTTTAAAAATCAATGCTTGTTGTGTTGTGAGGCTCTTTGTGTCTGTCCTAATGAAATATATTCAGTCAGTTTTGAATCTTCTAACTTTTAGATTAAAAGCTGCAGACTTTCAATCTAAAGCTATGCAACTTCTGGATTAAAAAGGACCAACGGAAAATCAAAAAGTTCAAGCTGGTGTAAAAAAGGAAGAGTGATTCCTTTTTTTCTTCTTTTTTGTCTAAAGATTGGATTTTTTGAAAGTATCTGCCTCGAGCCATAAAGATTCCGGCAATAATTTGCATCTAGCGCAGGATTTTTCATCTTCTTATGGGATCTACACATGAATGGCCTCAGACAGCAAAAGTCTTTAAGTCAGCCGACCAGAACTTTAGAGTTAAATCCTTCCAAAACCTCTGGAATAACTCAGACAGATTGTAACAGATGCTGCCTATCCAACTAGAGTGGGATAAAGCGCATTTGCATGTCGTGAAGTGAAAAAATCTTTAAATTCTTATTTCCAGATATAGAAACAAGCAAATACTAAAGAAAAATGTTGAAGCTTGGCATTTTTTCTTTTAGAGTAGAAAATCTATTCGCAATATCTCAACATTGAAGGACATTTAAATGTATGTCATTCATCTGCATCCAATTTCATCAAGGATTAACTAAAAGTGGACCAAACATAAATGCCATTGTCTACATTATCCCTAGGTACAGCCATGGAATTTGTAATGTTTCGCACTAAATGCTTCTATGGTGATTCTCATCATCTCATGAATAGATGCAGCCCAAAATAAAGCTTTACACACACAATCCCCCTCCCCAATCTTCTTGCTCCCTCTTCCATCCCATAGTGCAAATGTCTGCACATTCATGCAGCAACAGAGAAAATATGCAGTTTGACAGTCACCCTGGGTCACAGCCACATTTCTGCAAATGGGCACAGTTTATTTACTGCTTTGTGGGGCTGTTTGAGGATTTGCATGTCTGCCAAGTCACAAGAAGAGAAGTGGCAGAAGTGAAACAAGCAGGGAGATAATGAGGTGATTGCTTCTGTGAGCCCCCAAACCTAAACTTCAGGCAGAGCCATGAGTGAAACCATCAGCGA
Source organism: Oryzias curvinotus (assembly GCA_023969325.1). NCBI lineage: Eukaryota > Metazoa > Chordata > Actinopteri > Beloniformes > Adrianichthyidae > Oryzias > Oryzias curvinotus. The sequence continues at coordinate 27,798,568 of CM043708.1, read as the reverse complement.
GAGACTATTCATTCTAAAGGTGTGACTGTCATTAATCCAGGTAGAACACAATAAATCACCAGATAGTCTAACATTTGTGTCAATTTATTACATTCTTGGGATTTGCTACCAAAGAATACCCTAAAATTAAAAATTGTCTACAAGAATAAAGGTTAAAGTTTATTTACAATTGGTTTTGCAAAAATTGATTGAAGATGTCTTTGTAATACAGCACAGCAAAACAAGCAAAGCTTTAAAAAAATAAAAAGTAAAACAAAAAACTTTATGTGAATTATAGCTTTGACCATCCTTTAAAATAGTTTTTTTAAACAAAAATGTTAGACGTTTTCTTTAGGCACATCTATTTTTCTATTTATAACTGGTTCTTTAGAGAGGAAAGGGAAAGAGTAGTTAAAGTTTGGTTGTAATTTGTTATTTTGCAATGTCTTTCTTTGATGGCGGCAACTTTCACAAAAGAACTTTGAAAATACACAGAGTAAGCATAAAACAGCAAGTCAGCAGACTGTCTTCAGTCAAAAGCTTCTTCTGAGAATCCAGAAGCTATGTATAGTCTGAGGGAGTGGCCTAAAGGAGCAGCAGGTGTGTTGATTACATTCAGCTCAGGTGTGATCAATTAACAAGGAGACAGAGGCATAAAATACCAAAAAGAAATCAATTATTGACCCAAAAATTTCAAGGAAACCCACCAATTCAGAAAAAGTGACTTTGCGAGCATAAATAGAGATTTGTTTTTTCTTGCTTTTGTTTGTATTACTTTAACTTTTTCCTCACAACTGCATTGAAATGCTCACTTTTCAGCTCCACACACAGCCATGAAACATGGGAAAAAGAGGTGGAAACTCTGCAGAATTCAGAAAAACGCCTGTGATCCTTGTCTGGGGGCTTGACCCTCATTATAGCAGAATTATTGTCAATTATAGCTGCTTCTTCTTATGTCCAGTGAGGTCCTGGCATTTTCACCGGTTTGCAGGAGAAGGATTTACTTGAATGGGTTTCCATAGTGGTGACAGGGTTTGTAATAGCTCCTAAACTCACTTTATGCTGAAGCAAGATAAGGATCAGTTTCACTGCTTCAGTTGCAGCATTTAATGTTTCTCATGCAAGCTTGATTTTTTTTCTTATTTCTACAAATGATGTTTTTTTAAATAAAAAAAATAAACCTGAAGACTTAAAGAAACCAATTAATTGGTTTTGTACTCTAGTGAGCCTAAATGATTTAGTGGTTAAGTAACCTTTAAATCACAAATTTAAATTAAAGACATGGTTAAAAGATTTTATTGATTTTGCACTGATGGGAGATTTAAATTCACACAGAGACACACAAACACTTTAAGCTGCAGTTTTAAATAATTATTGAACTGAGTGCAGTTTTAGAAAGATAATGATAAAGTTAAAGGTAAGGCTTTTATGTTGAGACTGAAGAATGACAAAATCTAATGTTTGTGATGTAAACTCACATGTAAACATGTAAGACTAATGAACATTTGTCTTTTCTGCCATTTAAACATCCATAAAGTCATAGAACACTTTCTTTTTTTTATTTTGCCATTTGCAGACCAAATCCAAAGTCAACACAAAATTACTTGTTTTTGAATTATTATTAAAAAATCTATCACTAGTTGCGTTTCCATTGACTATGAAATGGAGCAAATTGGATTTGCGAAAGTAAATCCACCTAATGGAAACCCAGCAATTTTGAAAAAAAACTTGCATTTATCGTAAACATGTCTTTGTTGGAGGTGGCTTTTGATATTGACATATTGAAACACTTTTTTTTGAATGAAGTGAATCAAATGACCAACACCCGGATCCTGCAGGCTGCCTTGGGCCATGCACAGCCACCAGAAGTCCCACAGCATCATAGTTCTTCAAAAATTAAGCTTGTCATGAGGACATTTTGGATCCAAAATAAAGAACACAGAGAAGTAGTTTCGTCTTGACCCTTGGCGTTAGGAGGTTGTTCATTTATATGTTAATAATGAAAATATTTTATTAAGCTTAAGAAACATCTGTTGATCTACTTTTAAAGTGTTGCCAGTGGCCTTTTAATGATTGTGGCATTTTTACCCAAAATAAAAAAAAAACCTGTGTCGATTTCTAGGACATCGTTTCTGCAGAGCTCATTAGCTCATTAGAAATTTGCCTCTTTGTGACTGTGGTGCTATCAACGCCATGATGACTGTTGGGCAGCAACAATGCCGTCTCACTATTTGGACCCACAATGGTCAGGATCCCCAGATTAACGTCCAGTTATTGCCGACAACCCTTGTCGAGTGCCCGTCCTGCTACCGTACGATTTCCAACGATCGGACGGTGGCAGTAGGACGGCGACATGGTGACAGGGGCGTGGCTGGTGGGTGACAGTCTGAATTTGGCTGATCATTCCTATTTGAATGAGTGTTACACCTCCACACAATGAAACTTCCAAGGTCGCAGAGACGTCTTTTCATTTCATTTTTGTAATCACAGATTGGCTGGGCGACCTTGGATAGTGCTCACACTCTAGAGCCCTGGTTTAAAGCGAAGATTCACGGCACAGCGTGCATCTTTTCTCTATTTGTGTTCATATTTCTGCATACGTTGTTATTTGTAGAAATAAAACCAGTAAATTTACGTTTTGAAAGCAAAGCAGAAGAGTTTAGTTCAGCTTCAGTCCCACACAGATGAGAATTCACAGCAGGGAACAGTATTGACTGGGACTGCTGCTGCACTGTTATATTGGCTCGCAACTGCAGGCACTTGAGTGCTGATGAAAAAAAAACACTTTTGTTAATACTGGGCAGACTCAGAGTGCTTCCACAAAGCTCTTCAAGAGCCCCCATCAGCACATGGAGAGCTCAACCCAGTCCAGCTGAAAGGTCAAGTGCTGCAGAGATAGAAAATGTTTTCACCGTCAGGCTTTCTGCGTGCTTCACCCCTTACACCCCCCGGGACACACATATCCAAACAAAAACCAACATTTTAATGGTTAATTTAGAGACACATACCTGTACCTGCCTGCATTACCAGACTGCACAGAAACATCCATCTATAAGGCCTGATGAAGAACTGTTAAAGCCCTTCTACTTTAGCTCCAAAGCCAAAAGTATTTATTTAAGGGGCTTTTCAAAGAAAAAGGAGACAAAGGAGAAAATAAAAGGCATAAAAACTGAGAAAAAAAGGTGGTTTTATAAGGAGCTCAGATTCTCACACATCCAAAGGGTTATAAATGGTAGATAGATGCCATCATGCCATGAAAAACTTTACAATCCCTCCTTCAGCCCTGGTTTCCGCTCCATCTTTTCATGTTTTCTGCAATGCTACAAGCTGATCCCTCTTATCTCTCACCTTCCTATAGTTATCTGTATCAGGCTGCAGCTTTTTAATGGAGGTCAGCGGCTTTTTCCACAGAGCAGCATCTTTTAAAGGGAAAGATATAACATGCTGAGTCTGTTGGCTTAAGATCTTAGAGTTGAAGTTTGTGCGGTGTTCACTGAGGGAAATGAACACAAATTCTCCAACCGTTATGGAGTTTTCTCAAGGTGAAACTAATTTAAGTAACAAACACAATTTAGGCATCAGCCGAGACTGTGGGAATCTCACAGACGCCGCTGTATCTTTTTATTCATGATGCACCATAACCTAATCGATCAAAAGAAAGAAAAAAACTGTTGCATTACATTTTTTTGTCGTGAGGAAATTTCTTTCTTTTTTTTTGTAGCCACCAAAACCTTTTTTTTTTGCAACATTGTGCATTCAATAAAGTTTGAGTGTCCTGTCTGAACCCATTTTAATTACTTTAAGGGAGAAGGTGTGAAGTTTCATATGGTTGTGTCAGTGCTGGTGATGGGAAATTATGATGCTCGTGTTTTGCATTTTATTTTTTAAACTTAGACCTATTACTTTTGTGGTGGGAAATGTTCTGTGCTCTACTTTCTCCCTGAAGCAGCTGGTTTTTAGCCCATTCCATCCCTGTGTCCTTGATAAATTTCCAAGATCAGCAATCTCTCAGTTAGAAAACCAGCAGTTTTACTGTGACTGGCACGGATTGTTAAAAGCTGTTGTGACAGCTGCCCTTATGGGTGGACACAGGCAGTTTGCGGGTGAAAAATGGCAAACAGGTGGTCCGGATGAAATTTTAAGGTCGTAGACCGCTCGGTGAGCCTATAGAGCAAAAAGATTTACGCACATTTTTTTCCAAGGGTATGCAGCGCGCGATAGGTTATAGTGAACACTTAAACTACATGCTAGGGTGGGTAAGGGTAAGACTAAAGCCACATTTGCCAAAATCCCATTGCACAGCGATCTAAGTGCACGTATTTCATCACAATTGGCAGGTTTCCACGCAGCAGCATTTGTGGCAGGGGGGCAGCAGTGAGATAACTGACTGATGGGAGGGTCTCTAAGGTCCCCAAAATCATATGATGATCAGCTGATTTTTGACTGCCATCCACTGTCCCCGTGCTGCCATCCTACTGCCACCATCCGATTGGTACAAATATTCCGGTAGACTAGGGTTGTTGACATTGGCTGGGGGCCCAGTGATGACCGGAAGACAATACGGCGACCCCGGCTACACCAGGTCTAAATGGGGAGATGAGATTGACGCAGAACAAAAAATTCATAGCGTTGACAGCACCACAGCAATTTCGCGACCTGCGTCTTGACGAATTGCAGTTGATGCTGAGAAGAACACGAAGAAGACAGAGCATTGTGCTTTCTTGGGAGGCATGTTTACAAATTTTTACATTTATAAACTGACAAAATTTGAATGTGTGCTCATAATCTGGGTTGCGAATGACCAGTAGAGCCGAATGGTCCGCTTTTTATATACCTCCAGTTACCAGGTGGCTGATAGCCAGGAGCACTTGATATGGACGGCCACCGTCCCGAGACATTTAATCAGAACTGCTGCCAACTCCTTGTGGCCGCCAAGCTACCGCACAATTTCCTAAAGACATCATCCCTGCCTGACTGACTGACGCCATCTGCATTTTTGACCACGCCAACAATTTTCAAAAAAAGTTGGAGAGGGGCTGATAATCCTAAAATTTCTGCACGGTGACAGTTGTATATGTGACCATAGCATTAAGTAGGTGAGAAGCAGGTGTGTTGTACAGATTCTTGATTTTTTTCAGCCCACCCAAGTCTTGCGCCCTGTGCGAGGAGCTGATAACTTGATCAATGAGTGCTCTTTACGGGCAGCCTGACCGTTAGAAATTAGAAAATTTCACAATCTGAGCAAAGTTTGTGTGGGTATCCCTCAGACGTACCCCGGGGACACTTGTCAGCAAGGAGCCAGTACTCAAAACTTATTGATAACTAGAGCGTGGCATAAGAGCACCAAATGACAGCATCGCCCATATATCGTAAGTGTGGACGAAAATGTCCCGATCCGCTTAAGAGACACACCAAAAATATCACAGTTAAAACAGTAGCTCATTAGGGGAACGTTTTGTTTAAGACAGCCTCACAAGATAAAGCAGAACAGATGCAGAGTTATAATATATTTAGATTTTTTTCTTATTTTCTGGCTGCATTGACATTGTAGTGAACTGCAGCAGGATTCACTTGAAAAAAAAACAAGACCTTCACCTTCAGGCGTACTGGAGTTCATCTGTTGGGTCTGAACAAGGAGATTGAATTTCAAACCTACTGAATGAATCAGACTATCTGTAGACATGACCCGTGGTAAAGACCTAACACTTACCCAACAGCTGTAAGCGTATGAAAGTATTTATTACCAAAGATCTATACATTCAGGGAACTATAATTTTTATCTTTATACTTGTTTTTCTCCACTTCCTTCATCTGACCCATTTTAAAGGAATATATTAAATGATAAATGCAATACTGTAGTAGAAAAAATTAAAAATATCTCCGGTATAACATAAAATATTTTCATTTAGAAGCTAAATGATCCATTTCATAAACCATACATTAATCATAATGTATTTCTAAAAAATACACAACTGTGCAAATTAGTCTTAAAAAATGTGCACAGAGCTTAATGAGCTGTAATGCTTTAGATGGCAGAGTCCAACCAGTCCCGGCAAATGGTCGCCCTGACTGTCTCTCCCGGAGGTTTCTTCTTTTTATTCCATTAGGAGGAGTCTTCCTCTCCACAGCCACCTAATTGCTTACTCAGTACTGGGATTACACCCAAAACTCGTTCTTTTAATCTCTTGATCATTTATATACGTTTTTATTAAGATAGGGCACTTTGGTCTGCTTGGAATGTTTTGGGAATATAACAACCACAAAGAATTTTGCTTGGTTTGATGTTTTTTTGCCTATTTTGTCTAGTGCCTTGGAATACTGACACTTTGTAAATTGAACGACCTACATTTAGTTTATTACTGATCCAGAATTTGGCTCATAACTAGAAAGTGGCGCAGTTAGTGTAAGTGCTCTGTCTTGAAGAAAGTCTGGTTTTACGTTCAGCAGTTGAAAGAAAAAAGTTCATTATTGTTTTTAGGGGAGGCTGAGCAAGTAATTGAGATTAAAGATAATTTATTTTTGTTACTGTGTTTCTACAAGTGATTTTTATCATTTAAATCACTTAAATCAGAAGAGCCCAAAAAATTATGGTAACGCTTAATTGACAAATCAACAGCAACGGAAGTGTGTGTTAGATTGCAGGCCATTAAAATTAATAAACATACATATATATATATATAAATAAAAAATAACCCCCATCACACCCGTGGTTTCTCACCCTCTACCAGAGGCTTTTCACAGGGATAATGTGTTAGTCTCTACCAATGGCCTTCTGTGTGTTGCTCATGTGGCTATTTATCTTGGTTGTAATGATGCCTTGCATAAGCTCCCATGTTGTGGAGGTTATTGTCCAGTAGTTGGATGGGACTGGACCCTTTGAGGGACCCTTGGATCAGGATCGTTCGCCCTTCCATTAGCCATTCGGGTTGAGTCCCATCTCTTAAAAGCTGGTTCATTTGTGCTATATATATATATATATATATATATATACACAGATATATTCAAATTAGGCTAAATCTGAATATATTCTTTTGCTATAAACAGGTGTTCTTCAGTTCTCTAGTCCAGATGGCATTAACCAAAAGACTGTTGACAACTTAACTGGAAGAAACCTCAACCACCCTAACTGTTCATATATTTACAGTCATTGGATCAAACAAATACTGGAGGATACAACAACACTTACAAACTTGGTAGATTCCCTTTAGGTTAAAAAACACATTTAACATGTCCAATTTTTTGTTGTTCATTTAACCGACTCAAATGTCACAGAGACATATACATGAAAATAAAGTTGGAACATTTAAGTATTTTAGAAAACAGGCCACTAAAATATTAACCAACCAAGCTGCTAACATTGACATTTTCAGGGTACAGTTGTATTGTTGTGAAAGTAGCACAAACACACCTTGTTTGCTTTGAGTTCAGCCCCAGAGTGTGCAGGCTTAATTATGAGTGGCATCTTGTTGCGACCCGCTACCATTCAGCTCCACATGAAGCAGCTGGCTCCTCTGGATTCTCTGATTTGACATTTCCCAAGAGCTTCTTATCTCTTTAGCATGATGTGTATCTGCCAGCACACTGTCTATCAGTGTCACTGGGTAACAATGTGGATCACGATGTCCCTGTGAAGAGCCTCTGAAGACTGAGTTTTCTGCCTAAATAACACATTTGTTTAATGAAGGTCTTTAATGTATTCTTATCCTTGAAAAGGAGAAAATGGTTGGGGATTAGAAATATAGCATACAAGCCTGTTTCATATCCCCTCTTTATTCTTTTTCTTAAACAGAAGTATGACTATAATAGAGGATTGGAAACATGTTGCCCTCATTTTTAACAAATGATGCATCTGCACGAACAGAGGATGAAGCGGAAATCCTCAATGCAAAGTGAAGCAAGACAATGGTGCTGGCCTATCTCACCAAAGACAATCGAGGCATGTGTGCATTCACAAAAACGCCATGTCTGTGCATGCACCCACAAAGACATGCACTGCTGTCTACACTCTGACTTTCCTACCACAGCTATTGTTTCTCATTCAAGCCGAGTTATCCAATCAATAGGACCACGCGCAACTCTTTGCGATGCGTTATTGGGATTGAAAGACGTTGCTATCCGCTTTTGTATGCTTCAACTGATACCTCTCTCACTTTTTAGTCTAATCAAGGAGTTTTGGCTGTCTGCAGAAGACGGCAAACCAAGGAGATACACTGCCATCTTGTGAGAGAAAGAAAGGCAGATGAGCAGGCAGCCAAAAACCAGTGGGCATACATTGTAGTGAACAATAAAGTTTCCTGAGACTTTACACCACTGTGCAGTCACTGCTGAGTAGCTTGAATAAAGTCTTTTTTTTTTTTTTTTGGCTACCAGACAACACCTCATACCCAAGAACCTCTGATACATTCAGCACATGCAGTAAGATATGTTGGTGTTTTAAAGGAAAAACTGCTTTAAACCTGGATAAAACTCTGAACTCTTCAGATTCACATTAGCATGCTAATGGCTCGATCCCTTTGTTACCTCTCACCTTTAAAAATGTCACTGCTAATTGTTGGGATTCCTTGTAATGGAAGTGGAGTGATAAACACGGAGAGCCTTGTTTTCCCTCAAGTCTGTGGAGGTGCCAGTGGATGCAACACACTGAAAGATAAATGCTTATCAGATACTGGCCCAGATACTGAACATTTTTGCTCTTTATTGGATTTCTTTCTCCCCTTTTGTTTTTCTCTCTTCATTTTCTTCCTCTAGACCACAGGTGTCAAACTCCAGGCCTCAAGGGCCAGTGCCCTGCATGTTTTCTAACCAACCTGCCACTAGCCGCGTTTACATGGGCAAAATTAATCGGAAAGAATGCCTGATCGGAAAGAAAATGTGTCATGTAAACGCGCCGTTCGGAATAGTCTGCCCCGGTCAGACTCGTTCGGATCAAAATTTCTTTCCGATCGAGATAGGTGGGTTATACCGATCCTTTATCCGATCGTTGGTCATGTAAACGGTCATTCCGATCGTGTGTCACTACTGCTCTGGTTTTACGTCACGCATAGATGGTGTTTCGCTCCAGAGAAAGCTTTGGAGCTCAAACAGGACCGACCAGCTGCTTTGCGGAAGCGCCGCTCCGCTTCGCCCCTCTGGCTCTCCGCCTCTCTTAAACCCCTCACGAGGGGGGTGCCGGGGAGGAGCGGGACCCTGCGCGGTCCTGGCTCGTGTGCCAGTGGACCGAACCAGCTGTGTCTCTGAGCAAAGCAGCTGTATTAACTTTGTGAGGGGAGAATGCTTTTTGCGTTTTGTTGTTTGTGTGACTGCGATCCGTCCCGCTGCCCTCGGTTAGCTGCTGTCAGCAGAACTGTGCGTCTCTGAGCTGAGCTCGGACTTCCAGCTCACACAGCGGCGGGCGAACTTTTCAAAGCAGAATGTCGCTCAGTCTTTAGAACCTGAAATTCCCACATATTTACGTGCAGCCAAGAAGATGCAGATTGCTGCGTTTCCCGCATGAGTTTATCAAACAAGGCTAATGTTGTTAGCGCGTGTTAGCCTCTCCTGGGAGCTCCGTTTTTCCACAAAAAAAGCACCAACCACACGGATTAAATATAAAATGATGAACGAAAAGGCGCTTCATAATATTCCTAACATTGATTGATAAAAGCCCGTTTGGAAGATCGCCTTGTATATTACTGAGCTGCTGCATAAATGTACAGCGAAGGTTTGTTTACTGTGGGACTCTTGTTCCGGTTTTTTTCAGCACTACTGCGCATGCCCAAAGGATTTATTCCGACCGAAACTGTGACCCATGGGAACGCTTGTTCTAATCGGAAAAAGGTTTTCTGGGCCCATGTGCACGGGTGAATTTTAACCCGACCATTGATCCGATCGAGATATTTTGCCCATGTAAACGCGGCTATTGAAGCTCCTTATTGGCTAAACACACCTGATCCAGGTAATCAACAGCAGATGAGACAGGATTTCTGAAAAACCAGCAGGAGGTCGGCCCTCGAGGATGGAGTTTGACACCCCTGCTCTAGACTGTTGACACCAGCCTCTGAAGTTCTTTGTCATATTTGGTCCAGAAATGTTAACATTTCCCCCCTTAAGTGAGCTTCTCAACTTTCATTTTTGGAGACGTGTTTTCCTTTACGATTTAATGAGCACACCCTGTCACAAAGCCTTTGGTGGCCGCACATTATGAATGGAGCCAACTTATGGGTTTTGTCTGTCACAAACTAGACTATTAGGCCGCCTTTACACTGCAGGTCTTGATGCTCATATCCGATTTTCTGACTATATCCGATTTTTTTGACGACCCGCTTATATCATCTTTTAGAAGTGACCCGTATCTGATTTTTGCATTTACACTATACAATGCTAAAACTATCAAATGCAGACGTTCTGAGGACTACGTGGCAGTATTTCCCCATTCCGCGGACCTCTTTCGTACTTTTGTGATTGCGGTTGTCATGGAGGCAAGGCGGCGACGGAAGGAGGCGTGGCCTTGGGCGCTCCAGAGGGGATGCACGGGGATGCTAAAAGGAGGGGTGGTCGGCCGTCTTATGTGCTCTCTCTGAGTTTTGAATGAGGAAGTGTTTGCAGACGTGCTGTCCGAACAGTTTGATCCAAGTGTTGAACCTTTCCTGCGCGATGACTTCTCTTTTCCGACCGTGGTCAGAAACGCACGGGAGATGTCCTCGGGGTTCTCTTTTCCGTTTTGAACCGTCAGCCTCCAGAGTGGGCTAAGAAAGACTCCAAAACTTTTGGGGGAGACACCTTATTTTTAATTTACGGTTCTCCGACGCTCCCCCGCTCCGCGCTCACACCCCCCTCTCTCCTTACACACACACACACACACACACACGCAAGCACGCGTGCGTGCGCGCGCTCACACACACACACACACGGTCCCCATCATACACTCCCCCCCAAAGAAATAAACGGCTTCTAGCCTGCTGTTCCATAGCAACGGTGTCCCTCTTCATTAGTTACCGTTTGCGTCCGGACCGAACATAACAGCGGTTTCCAACTACGGTCTGAAGCCTGAGGCTGAAAGGTAACACGCTGACAGCAAAATCAGCGCACAAAAAGCACCTTAATAAGTCATGTGATCTCAGTTGGTGGTGTCCTGAGGTGACGTCACTGACGTACAACTCTCATTTTCTGGGGAATATCCGATTTGTCTGCTTACATGGCACACGCAAATGCACGTATCCGATTCATTTCCGATTTATTTCCACATATGAGAGAGGCCTGTATCCGATCTGAGAAAATCGGAATCCATGCGCTTTTGTCCTGCTTACACGTTCACCGATCATATCCGATCTGTGCCACGTGAGAGGAAAAAATCGGAATTGGGTCACTTGAACCACGCAGTGTAAAGGCGGCCTTAGTGTGTGCACAAAAAAACCAGAGTGTCTGACGTTGCAATGATTGTTTCATTGTGGAAACTGGCAATGATCCAACATCTTTTATCACAGGGAGACAAGTTCAATGGCATTAGGTTTTAAAGACGCCAACTGCACCAACTCCCGGGCCGGTACCGGTCCTTGAAACAGTTGATACCAGGCTGCAGAGAAAACGAAAGCATGACCTACATGTTTTCCGTTTTACTTACAATCTGATTCTGAAGGAAGTTTTATTTTGGAAAATTATTGGATTTTCTCCACCACATCAGACTCATTCTTGACGCATGTCAAGTTGCTCGGTCTACTTTCCTAAAGCGGCTGTATCAACCGCTAAATTGAAACCCTCAAGCTAACAAAGTTAACAGAATACAAACGTATTTGGAAAGTTTCTTTGTCCAGAAAAAACCTATTGAGGAAACAGAACAGGAGCCTTTGACTTCAAAATAAAATAAATCTGCATTTAACAGACAAAAACCAGGAGTCTTTAATCCAAATATGGATTTGTTGTGACAGTTGTTTCAACCGACCACTAAAATAATAATATTCAGCAACAGCGACTGTCTAATGTTACAAGGATGCTGCTAATAAAGTTGTTCAAATGGTGGATTCACGTCTATTATTATATTTAGAAATTACCAGTTATAGTAACTGGTTTTTGGTATTTTTTGCATTTATCCGTCACAACTTAAAAGACTTTAAAGTTAACATCTGATTTTTGAGCTTTCACTTTGACAGTTATGGTTTAGATCTAGATGACATTTTAAAACTGTAAATAGAAATATGCATAACATAAGGTGTTGTCAAAAGGGGTGGGATCATGTAGGATTTTTCCTCTACTCACTCCTTTTCAAGCACATTATTATGATTTATCTGTTTATTTTAACATTTTGTATCTATTTTAAGTGTTCAGTGTTTGTGTTTGAAATTAAAAAAAGCATAAAGAAAATTTAAAAAAAAAAGGATCCTACACAAAATGTAGTGTACTAATTAAGTTTAAAGCAACTGCAGATATTTTACAGAGGATGAAGATAACCTTTCCCCTTAAAAATTAAGGGAAACTGGAAGCTTTAAAAAAATATATGACTTGGACACCCATTTCAGCCTCATACATATGGAGCTCCAAAATGTTTATAATTAAATAAATATGACCTCACACGGTCAGAGAAAAAGATCAGGTTTTTCTTCTTGTATATTTATTAGATATTTATCGGTTGATTCTCTGATTGTACAAGGTCATGCTTATTTATTTAATTATGAACCTTTTGGTTCTCCATACATACAGGCCAGTCTCTGAAATTATTGTTTGACATTAAACCGGCCTGTGGCCTGAAAAACGTCGGTAACCAGTGCATTAAAATACTCTAGAACTTTTTAAACGCCTGAAAGATCAGCTTTTGCAAATCAATATCAAGAAGGATAAACCACAAATAACATTTACATAAAGGGGAACAATTTGGGTCTACATAAATGCCAATGTGTGTTTTCTTCACAAACATACAAATGCATATAGTTTTTTCATTCATAAGAAAAATATACTGTGATAAAGCAATACATTAAATGTGTCTTAGTTCAGTATTTCTCTTTTTATTAAAAAGAAAAGGCATAAAGTTATGAACCAAGGAGAATCCTTGAAATATCTTTCCCAGCAAGCCCTGTGGACCAGAGTATCCCCATTAAAGCATGCTCTCTGAGCTGTGCTCCCCTGCGTTATCATGGAGTATATGATGCTTTTTCAGTCTCAAAGATCATCCTTGAAATTAAAACATCAGAGGTTCCATGAATGATTCCAATTTTGGATCGTGGTATAAGGTAGACGCCACACAAAGCAGAGCTGTTCACAGAAATGATCAAGCTTCTCAGAAAGCTTTAAGCATTCTTCCCATTACATTTTCTAGCTGCTCCTTTTAGGTTCTTGTGACCTTGAAAATCAATCTCCAACTTCCCAAAGAATGATGCTGGCGCTGCTGCTGTTCGTGTGAATTCCGTCTGGGATCTGCAACCTCACTGCAGCTGCAGCTGTGAAGCAACACTCCAATGGACCTCTGCAGCTTCAAAGCTCCTCCAACAGTTCAATCACACTTATGTTTTGTATGGTCATTGACAAAATCCAACACTCTTACAGTTTTGTAACCTGTGGTTTTGGATGCATCCATTCCATATCTGGGGTATTGGAGCTTTCAAATACAATCAAGGTATTTGGGTACATTTCCATACATCTGTTTAATTAAATCCAATTTTATTTATATTGCCCAATATTACAACAATAGTTATCTCAATGGGCTTCATACCAGTAATTGTATAGTAAACATAAAATCATAAAGGACATGAAGTCATAGAATTCAATAGAAAATTCTAACCTGAACTAACTAAGCAGACTAAACTAAACTGGGCATCCCTGCCCTTCAACCCTCCTTCGCGGTAAGGAAAAACTCCTAAAAAAAATAAGAAAAAAACGAATTCCGGGAAAAAAAGAAGAATCCTCAGGGGTGTCCACATGAAGGAGGGATCCCCCCCAGGACGGACAGGTGATGGGCCAGAACTCTTAGAGAATAATTAGCTTATCTAACTCTACAACTACATGTTTAAATGGTCCAGAAGATTATAGACACCCTAGATGGAGTTGAAGCCTGTGATTATTTTTTGGGAATTGTTTTGATCGTTTCCACTGCCCCCAAAGCATTTTTGTCATCTTATTTCTGTTTGTAGTGTTTCATCTTGACACTTGGTCAAACTAAATCTAAGGTTTGGGTTTTTTTCTGTACCTTTTGTAATGATCAAAGAGTAAAGACAAGGGACTCGTCATTTTGCTTTCTCTCATTTTAGGTCATTAAATAATAAAAAATAATTGCTACACAGTGAAACTTGATAAATGCACATCATATCTTCCGGTTTTTCCCAGCTAAAGCACAAAGTGCCATTCTTTAAACTGCTTTAAAAATTTTCTCAAGAGCATCACTCTTTGGTAAGAAGAGTATGAATATTTTTGTATTTTTCTGTCTTTTGAAACATATTTATGCTTGTTACATTTCTGCTGCAATTTGATGGTATATTGACCTTTTTTTTTCTACAAATTTTTAAAGGTTCTTAAAATAAATTACCTTTTTTTCCAACATGCCTTATTCATTTTTTTTTTTTTAATTTCCAGTAGGTCTCATTAAAAAGGATTTAAACTTTCAGAATGGAAGGATTTCATGGATATTTTCAACAACGGGCAAGAAAAGCAAGGCCTGGAGTTATTTTGTTTTTGAAATCAGTTTCTAACTCCAAAAAGTACACACATGCAGCAGCCGTCAGTCGTCCCGACCTGGTGTTATTCATTTTGGCAGATGATTTTGCAGTCTTGGAAGCAGTGAGATCTAAGTAATGTGCGTGAGCAGGAATTACTGCCTTGGAGCCCTGTAAATGCTGTGGGGCAGAAAGAGTTGCGCATTCAGTTTTAGATGCAGTCTAATCATTTTTACTCTCTTTTTGACAAGAGAAGCAGAAAATTATGTAAATGGGAACAAGTAAATGGTTAGTTTGGGAGATGATAAAGAGTCAGAGGAGACTCTGCAAAGAACATTCTGTGTTTGTCCAACTCCTGATGAGATTTGGGTGTAGACTTTCAGTTTGTGCACATCAAGTGTGGAAAAAAGCTGAAATTTGGAGGAAAAAAGATGAATGATCCCTAATGAGGCTTTGCTAAACATTTAAACGGAGCAACTGTTGCTTCATTTTTTATCCTAATGGTTAATTTTGTTTTATTTCTTACTGGTTTCTCTTTTATTTTCTCACTGCCGCACTACATAAAACCTAAGACTCACAAATGAGTCATGACTCTGTCCTGATATGTACAGAGCTTTGTGGAAAAAAAAAATTGCCTTCTCCTTCTGTGGTCCCTCTATTGGAGCGTTTTATAATTTTTGCTGTTCATACTCAGGGAGCTTTAAGTTTTACTGAAAGAACAGAAAACTACAGGCATGCACTTGTTTTCAACCAGTGTTTCAGTAATATTGACTACATTTAAAGTGTTGGTCATCCATCAATCTTCTAAACCCGCTGAATCCCTTTCACAGTCATGGGGCTTCTGGATCCAATCCTAGCTACTGGTGGGCGAAGGCAGGGTTCAACCTGGACAGGTCGCCAGTCCAGCACTGGGTAAATATTAGTGTTTGAATTTTGTAAATGTTATTTTTCTTGTTTGGGGGATTGGAGCTGTTTGTATTTTTACAACACTGTGGTAAATTAGACCATAAGAGGTTATTCTGTCAGAATAAAGGTCGATAGAGGTTCTCATTCATCCAGGTATAAATAAAGGTTTATTAATTATTAAGAAACTACAGAGAATGAACTGCTACATAGAATATTGAACACATAGACAAGATGACCTCTAAAAAGATATTTAAAAAGGTTGGGGTTTTTTGTTGTTGTTTTCTTTTCTGTTTTTTTCTATTTAGTCGTAAAAATTTGTATTGAATTTTCCAGGAAGCATTTTTTGGGGTAAGACTTTTCTGAAGATTAAACTTTTATGTTTTACAGAGAATCTTTCAAAAAACACAATGATCTTCAGAAAGTTAAAAAAAAAACAACATTTTTTTCAAGACCTCGCAAGAAAATAAACCTTATTCAGAATGTTTTTCAAAAGAAAAATAATCTTAGTGAAGAAAACATGTTTTAATTATAAGAATTTTTGTGGTAAAATACGAATTTTTGGTAAATCAATTTTTTCCTAACACTTTTTTTCTTAATTAAAGAAAATCAGACAATGGGTAGACATTTTTTAATTATATCTGAGGGGCCTGTTGAAATATCGGAAATATATTTCAACACAGTGAAACAGGTGTATGAAATCAATTTAAAAAGAGTCACACAATAACATTAAAAATGACAAAAAAAACATAATATTGTATGTGCTAACGCGAGATTTAAGGGACTAATTACACTTGGGTTGAATGATTTTTCAGTATTTTTTTATTCTGTATCTTCTGCCTGATGGCAGCAAAGATAAGGAGTAATGAAGAGGTTAACGGGAGCTTTCCTAATCACTGATTGGATGATCAGTTCACTGAAGGGAGGTCTGAGGTGATTTTGCTGCTAAGTTTTATCCTAGTGTGCATTGTTTTGGGTTTGAGTGTAATAATGTCAAACAGGAGGAGATATTTTATGTGAGGGGAAAGGTACACATAAGATAAGATGGCCTTTTTTTACATCAAAAGATCTTAGCTTTGTTAATAGGGGGAGACTGCATGATGCATGATGTCCAAAAGACAGACTGTGGCTAAACAGTCCACCTGTTCCACCTGCTGGCCAGGGATGATGAGGGGATTCACCCATGCACACACGGATGGGGAGTTACGAAAACACAATGTACGAGGTGAAGACACTTGAAAGTGGACCCATACTCTTCCTACACAGCAAATTCTGGTCTTTGGAATAAACTCCATGAGAGTCAAAATTAACTAAATCTGAGTGTACATATGTGACCATCAAAAAACTCAAAGTATAGTTAAAGTAACTCTTTTGCTAGAGTTAATATTTTAACTCAATTTCCAGAGTTAATTTGAACTCTTATTAGTGTCACAGTTTAAATCCCACCCTGAGTAAAATAAAACTCTAGATTTTAGTTAGTTTAAAGTAACTCTTACCAGAGTTCAAATATAAATAAAAAAATACTTTTAACTCTTTATATTTGTTTATAATGTACAATAAAACAAATGCTCTGAACTTCTTTTGTTTTTTTTATTTTTCACACACACCATACACAAAACATTGTTGTGTTACGATGTACCAAATTTACAAAAAAAAACCTCTTGAAAACTGCAATAAAAAAGTGCATAAAACAGCCAGTGCATCACATACAAAAAAAACAGCTAACAGTCCATTTTATCACACATTTGAGACTGTAAAATTGCATACAGACCGACAAACATATCCATGAGACTTGGGGAGCTTGGTCTGACATATTCTTCTTGGAGCACAGTCAAATCTGAAGATTAAAAAAAAAAAACTTGGAAATGTGGCTTATAGAATCCCCAAATCAAATCTTAAATAATTATGTCACTTTAAAAAAGGGGATTTCTACAGAAGGCTTGCTTACCACAGGTGTAAGAGTCACATACTCTGTCTGGTCTGAACAGCCAAGGTCTGAGATGATTCTTCAGATGAAGGCCCCCAAATGACATCAGGACAGGGAAATCATAAGCTTTCATCTGAAACAATAACATTTCTTCAAGAAATACAATTTATCATTGCTTCAAAAAAATAAATATTACATTGACTGGTTCTCTTCATCTAGGTGGCATAATTAGAACTTTTTACCTGTTAAATAAATAAACCTCAGCAAATGTATTTGCAATAAAATATACGTTTTTTTTAGCCCTACCATTTGGGGTGTATATGAGAGAAAAAGCTTCTTTAGATGTGGCGACTTCTGGAAAAACATCATCAACCTCGACACCTGGTCATCTGTGACCTTTAGTGCTGTAGTCTCTGGTACGAGAAATTTCTGCTGAAAAACAACAAAAATTAAAAAGACAAACATTTTATTTACAGTTTACTTTGAAATATTCTTACCTGCTGCACTAAGAAAATCAGAGAAGAATGCCCCCTTGAGTAGTTATTAAGTTAATGTACTTCTTTCCTCCACAGTTTACTTTTAGCAACATGATAGCCTGTAATAAAAGAAACTTTGATTGTAGCAGCTTCCACCATGAATGACTAAGGGTGAACATATTTCTCCCTGGACAATCCATGGAGAAATTTCTACCTCAAAAACCGAACTATAGCACTTAGCTAATATGCTAACACGTGCTAAATGCTCTAAATGAAGAGAAAAAGCTAAACTGTCTCCTCAAAATACACGATGCACAAAACATTTAAAAAAAACGATACATTTATTAACTACTTTCTAAGTATTTGTTTTACTTACCTCACAGCAAAGTTCCACTGATCATAATGCCTCAAAGTTCTGGCGCTAAAATGCGTGCTGGAAGGAGTTCTGCTGCAACTGGACATGCCCGACACAGAGCTCTGCCGTTCACTCCAGCTCCAGCCAACCACACCCAGCCATCAACTCCACAGTTTGTTAACGGGAGATTCCTGAACACCCATGAATGAACTCGAAAATTTGACAACTCTAAAGAGTAAATTTAACACTTGGTATAGTCACATTTAAAAAATAAACTCCTGCAATCTAACTCTTTCACACTTTTTTGCCTAACTCCAGATTTTTCAACTCTGGAAATTTGCTGTGTAGAATCGCTGAAAAACAGATCCTAATGTGTCCGTTTAAAACAGCCCCTCAGAGCCTAAAATGACCTCATTCCCTTCCCGGACATGTGGCTTCCCTGCTTTTAGCCTTGACTTGTACTTTGGTGGCAGCAAAATCCCATTGAAGTCTGATAGTCCAGACCACAATTTCACTTCATTTTTTAAAGTGCATTAAAAATAGGCAAAAATAAATATTGTTATTTTCTGTACTCAACCATGCCCCCCCCCCCCCCCCCGCCTGCCTTGGAGTGACTTAACAGGAGTTTTTGTTGTAACTAACTTGTGTAAGCCTCTTGAAAAAAGTGTTGAAAGTCATTCATTACATAAAATAATATTGGAGATATTAATCTTTGCATTTTACATTTCCACTTCTCCAAAGAAAACTGCTTTTACACAGATCTTTTTTGTAAAACTCTTTGAGCAGCTTTTTCTGCTTTGACTTTTGCTGTCTTCTGCTTGGCTGAGGGCAGCGTGTACTCAAAAGAAGGTCCTCTGAAGTTCACACACTTCTGCACTTCAACTTATCGTGGAGAATGAAATGTCGTAGCCAGAGAGACCGTTGCTCTTGGGAATACATTTTTGCCTCAGGCAGCGTATGAATAGATTTTTAAGG